>CM031236.1:466907630-469307630 GCA_018340775.1 Taxus wallichiana var. yunnanensis | reverse complement strand
TAGATCATGGCTCCGTTGTTGGGACCTCTTTTCGAAGTTGTAAGAAATTGTTAGGTTAATTATTTACCTAATATAATTAATTATGCATTATATAATAAATTATTTAATTAATGTTATTAATTAAATAAATGTTGTTATATGGTTATATCTCTTCATAACCATCTAATTATATTTATGTCTCGCATACGGGTGTAGTTATATTGTTTTAAAAATATATTTGTAATTATTCATCTGTGCTTCTGGATGTTATTGGAAGCTAATGTAATTTGGAATGTGGTTGCACCTGCATAACTTAGTTTCTTGTTTATATTCAGCTATACAATACCTATAAGTATTGCAGCTCCTCCCTATGTAAATGGTTGATTGAGATTAATAAAGTTAATCAGGCTTCCGCCCCTATTTCTCAATTTACATTTGGTACTAGAGTGAATTGAAGCTCCTGGCAAGGTTGGAGAAGGTTGTAAAGGAAGGAGAATTCGTGGAGAAGAAATCTACATCAACGGAGAGCCAGTGTTGCCTCCTACAACTTCCCAAAACCCCCTGCAAACCCACAACCTCTTGTGCATTCTCTAGGTAAATGGAAAGCAATTTTTTTGCCTTGGTGCTCTCTACACCGAAAAATTTACTTCTCGAGCATTTTTTTTTCTGGTTTAGAGTAATCGATTTTAAAAAATTACCCAATTACATTTGCAAAGACTTGGTTTGTTCTCTCCATTGGCCGAGTTGGCCTCTCTCACATTAATTTGTGTGGCTGTGTGTACCTTTGCATTCAGGCAAGTTTGATCCAAATAAGGGTGATTCCAATATTGGAAAGTTTTTCTTTGAAGTCACCAGGTAGATCAATACAAAAAAATTACGACTCTGCGTGAGCGTATAGGTTCAACTGAAAATCAAAAATGTGGGGAAACTATAACAACATTCAAATAATAAAAAAAAGTAATTATTTTTCAATGTTCCTACAATCTCCAAACCTGTGACCTGCACAAGGAGCAAAACAAAATCATACAAAGCGGTAGAGAATTAAAATCAGTGGTAACAATAAAAAAATGCGTAAAAAAACGAGAAGAAAGCAGTAGAGTCGGTGGAGGCAGGTCAATGGTATTTCTTTCTCCTCAGCGTCTCCACCTCCACACGAACCTACAAAAAAATAGCAGTTGCTCCAACTTCCATTCACCCCTACAACCTACACATAAGCCAACACAAGCCAATCAAATATAAAAAGGAGGAGAAACAAATAAAAGGCGGCAATAGAAGAAAAAATATAAATGGTGAAGAATACAATGCAAAATAAAAATAAGTGGTGGAAAACAAAGCACAAAGCATAAATAAGTGCGAGATCCATTTATTGAGCATACAAAGAGTAACCGCCTTCCTCCAGCCAGTCCACGTGGAGCATCTATCTTTGCCAAGTTGCCATTTGAAACAAGGTTAGTCATTTTTTTGAATGTATTAAATACAATTTGCTTCATTTCTATATCAAGCGCTCATAAGAGCCAAGGTGGATAGACCAAGCGACTTAGAAGTGGGAGGTGAGGGGTTCAATCCCATCCCCAAATAGCTTTTTTTTTCAATTTGGCATAATATTTGGTAGAACCACTAAATTTAGTGGAAAAATTCAAATTTAGTTATAACTAACTAAATTTAGCGGGAAATCCCTAATTTAGGGTAAATTTTTTTCTCCCATTCAACCTGTTTTTTCATTCTGGACATTTTCTTCTAAAGGAGGCCTATCCAGAAATTGCATTTTCAGCTATATTTTTGCAATTTTTTTGTAGTAGGTCATTTTGGGCTCTAGAGGCCACCAGGGCCCACAAAACAAAAAAAATTTGCCTGCCATTCAATTTTTCCAGATTTTTGAATGTAATTTGTATACTGCATTATATTTTACTAATTTTAGGTTGCCATAGTCAACTGTAAACTTTGTAACTGCTTAGAAACTGGTAGAATTGTAATAAAAATAACTAAAAATTGGTTCTATAACACTCATGAGATCCTAGATCTCATTCGCAACGTTCGGTATATACGGTGCCTCTAGGAAGTGCTTATAGGTAAAGCCATCATGACTACTAATGCACTTAACACCTAATATAGCTGCAACAATCGTCTAGGCATCGACCCTTTAAATCGACGGGGAGTAATAAGGTCACAGTGCACACACTATGAGCCATCCCATCCGTCTGTGAATGATTGACACGACATAAATTTGGACTGAGAAATTATCCAGTATATAAAAAAGTTACGTATGTGTATGAGGATATTTATTTGATCCGGTGTCAATAATCACACGATCCCATCGATGTATCGTCTTGGTACCACATATTGAATTCTTTCATGTATGTTAACGCCTCTTTCATGTACCACCGGGTATATAGAAAGGGTGAGCTTCTTCCACGTACCACCGGGTATATCGGAAGGGCGTGTATATAGAAAGGTTCAGTATATCGGACTATGGTATATAGATTGGGAGACCTAATACTTGGAGTGATAAGAGCCAAACCATGTCAGTGATCTCTGCAAAATGGGCACCAATTCCCCCAAATTCTTTCTTCCGGATTCACAACTACTTAGAGGAAACAACTATGTTTCATGGAAGACAAAAATCAAGACACAACTTGAGTTTGAAGAAATATGGCTTCTTTGTGAATGGTACTCTGACCAGATCAACTATTGATACAACACAACAACGGTAGTTTGATAAAGCAGATCAGAAGGCCAAACTCATCATCTTGTTTGGAGTGTTTGACGATGTGTAACCCCACATTCAAGATGCCAAAACAACCAAAGAAGCATGGGATAAATTAAGCACAATATATGAGGCAAAAACAAGAATGTTATACTTGAATTTGCAGAGTCAGTTACACACACTTAAAGTTCAAATAGAATGAAAAAATTGAAGCTTTCTTAAGAAGAGTTGTAGAATTGAGGGCTTCACTTCTAGCCCTAGGAGAACCGGTCACAGATGATGCTCTCATTCCCATTATTCTAAGAGCACTCCCCTCTTCTTACCGCATTTTTGTCACAACACTAAACATGTCAGATACGATAGTTGGTTTTGACAAATTGGTAAACCTACTGCAACAAGAGGAAGCAATGCATAATAAGGATGATGAAGAGGAGAAAGCACTGTCTTCACATCAAAAATGGAAAGGAAAAGGTAAAGGAAAACCTAATTCCTATCAAAAATCCCAAAATCAAAATCAGTATCAAGGGGATAGACAACAGAAGAAGCAATGTCCTATCTAGCAAAAGAGGACATAACTTACAAGATTGTTGGTATAATACTTACAAGAAAGGTTCATCAAGAAACTCTGACCTCCACAACAATCTAACAAGGGACATTCTAACAACAATCAAGGGAAGAAAAAGGGGAACTGGAAAAGAAGACCCCATCAACAAGGTAATATTGTTGAGCAATAAGAATAGTCAAACAATGAAGACTACTTGTTCACTGCTCGATCAAGTGAACCATCCATGTCATCTAGTGATGTTTGGTATGTTGATTCGGGAGCCACTCGACACATGACCGGCCACAGAGATTGGTTTATTTCAATGAGGGACACGCCATCAAAAATCATGTTTCATTGGGAGATGATTCTTCATATACAGATTTAGGGGATTGGGAACATTTCTCTACCCCTTGGTTCATGCAAATGCAGACTATCAGATGTCCTATATGTCCCTGGGTTGACAAAGAATATGCTTTCAGTTAGTCAACTCCTAAATCAAAACCTAAAAATTGACTTTGATAGTCAATCCGGTAAGAAAATGTGTTTGATTTGAGACAAATCAAGAGGCTAAAAATAACTACAAAAGCCTCCAATGTGGGACACATGTTCCAACTTGATTTTGTTCACAGAGATGATAAAGCACTTGTGGCTAAGAACTCCACCTCAGCATAGTTGTGGCATAGAGATTTGTTCATGTAAGTTTCAAATATCTCAAACACTTCGCTGGTGTAATATGGTACATGGGCTACCATCTCTTCAGAAGGATACAGACAAGTGTCCTCACTGCCTAGTAGGAAAACAACATAGAGCTTCATTCCAGAGGAGTACATTTTGAGCTCATGGTAAACTTGACCTGGTTCATACCGATCTTTGTGGTCCGATGTAGCCAAGTCATTATGGGTTCCAATACTTCATGCTTTGTGTTGACGACTATTCGAGAAAAATGTGGATTTTCTATCTTCACAAGAAAAGTGAAGCATTTGAAACCTTCAAAAAGTTCAAAGTAGCAGTTGAGAAAGAAATTGGTCGTCACATCAGAACTCTCCACTCAGATCAAGGGGGAATTCACCAGTGATGAGTTCAGAGACTACCTACAAACTCATGGGATTTGTCAACAAATGCCTCCTCCACACACACCGCAGAAAAATGGTGTTGTTGAGAGAAGAAATCATACTATCATGGAAATGGTGCGATGCATGATCGATGATTCGGACTTACAAAGACATTCTAGGTAGAAGTAACAAAGACAACAATGTATTTGTTGAACAGAGTGCCCACAACTACTCTTGATGGAATAACACCACAAGAAGCATGGTCAAAACGGAAACCATCTATTGCACACCTTAGAGTATTTGGGTGCAAAACAAGCATGCACATACCCAAACAGAATAAGAAAGAAATTGACATGAAGTCATAGAAAATCATCTTCATTGGGTACAATGAAGAGACTCTTGGGTATATATTGATGGATCCTAAGACCAGAAAAGTCTACACCAACAGAGATGTTGATTTTTTCGAGAAGAAGGAAGCAGAGACTCCTCCTCCGGACTCACAAGATGTAGATTTTTCACCTGTTGTAAAAATTGAAGTTGATGTTCCCTCAAAAGATGAAAGTGATGATGGGGATGATGGTGTTGATCAGATAGAACCATGACCCATGGGAATAGTTCAACGTATGCCTAAATGGTGTACAAGTACATTACGAGATGTAAGAATGGATGCTCCACCAGATACATCCACCCCTGGACCACGACTCGCAATAAAGCAAGATAAGAAGTTAACTTTGCTTTGATGAGTAGAGTTATTGAATCAGATGAGCCCTCAACAATCTAGGAAGCCCTACAGTCAAAATCTTGGAAAGATGTCATGGATTCTGAATATCAATTAGTGATGAAGAATAACACTTGGCAACTTGTCGATCTTCCACCAGGGAAGAAACCCATTGGATGCAGATGGATATTTAAAAAAAGTACAAAGCAGATGGGACAATGGACAAGTATAAAGCAATACTTGTAGTAAAGGGGTATGCACAAAAAGAAGGCATTGACTATGAGGAGACATTTGCTCCCATAGCTAAGATCAAAATGATCAAGATGATCTTTTCTCTAGCTACTCAATTTGGATGGAAAGTCCACCAAATGGATGTAAAAAGTGCCTTCCTAAATGGAGATTTACAAGAAGAAATCTATACGACTCAACCTGAGTGATATGTAGTACTTGGTCAAGAAGCAAAGGTATGCAAACTCAGGAAATCTCTATATGGTCTCAAACAGGCACCCTGGGCATGGTACATCAAGATTGATGAGCATCTCGTACAACATGGATTTATTAGAAATCCATATGATCCTAATCTTTACCTCAAAAAGAAAGGGGGGAGATTGTGATTGTCATTGTTTATGTCGATGATCTAGTCATCACTTGGGCGAGTTCAGTGAGGATGATCGATGCAACGAAGAAAGATCTTAATCGATCGTTCGACATGACTAATCTTAGGCTGATGCATTACTTGTCTTGGATTGGAAGTATGATAGAAAGAGAATCACATTTTTGTTTCTTAGATGAAATATACCAAGACTATGCTTGAGAAGTTTAGGATGATGGATTACACACCAATTACTACACCTATGGAGAATAGATTACAATTATCTCATTCAGATCCATCTCCTGAGGTAAGTGCCACTCTCTATCGGCAACTGATTGGGAGTCTCATTTACCTGACCTACACTAGACCAAATATCAGCTTTGCAGTGAGCTATCTATCCAGGTTCATGTAGGAACCCAAAGTTTGTCATTGGAAAGTAGTAAGGCACATTTTGAGATATCTTAAAGGATCAATGGATCTTGGTCTAGAATACAAGAAGAATGAAAACTTCTTCTTGATTGGATATTCAGATTCAGATCATGCAGGTAACATTGATGATAGAAAATCCACTTCTGGATTTGTATTCTTTATGGGATTTGGACCAATATCATGGGAAGCAAGAAACAACACTTCATTTCTCGCTCTTCCATAGAATCTGAGTATCATTCTGCAGGAGAAGCTATCTGTGAAGCGATTTGGCTACGTTACATACTTGGAAGGACTTGGAATACCACAAGACAAACCGACCACCATGTATGTTGACAATGAAGGTGTTCTCAAACTTGTTCGCAATCTAGTGTTTCATGAGAGAACAAAACACATTGAGGTACATGTTCATTTCATATGCGAGCATGTGTTGAAGCACAACATCTAGCTTCAATTTTGTCCAACAGCTGAACAACGGGCATATATCTTCACGAAGTCACTTGCACGTGACAAGTTCAAGTTGTTCAGAGAGTTCCTCTCCACATCCCTTGAGACAATGCACAATTAAGGGGGGGAATGTTAGGTTAATTATTTACCTAATATAATTAATTATGCATTATATAATAAATTATTTAATTAATGTTATTAATTAAATAAATGTTGTTATATGGTTATATCTCTTCATAACCATCTAATTGTATTTATGTCTGCATATGGGTGTAGTTATATTGTTTTAACAATATATTTGTAATTATTCATCTGTGCTTCCCGGATGTTATTGGAAGCTAATGTAATTTGGAATGTGGTTACACCTGTGTAACTTAGTTTCTTGTTTGTATTCAGCTGTACAATACCTATAAGTATTACAGCTCCTCCCTGTGTAAATGGTTGATTGAGATTAATAAAGCTAATTAGGCTTCGCCCTATTTCTCAATTTATAGAAATGTCATGCATCTTTTCCCTTATGATTCTTGATGACGAACATCCGACCTTGGAAAGTGTTGAAACATGGTTCAAGAGAACCGAGGACAAGATTAATCAAAGATTCAACACTGGACTCGAGTTCAATACACGTAGATGGGTAGAAGAGAACCTATACCATGATTTGTATGAGCCATTCTTTTGTTTTTTCCCATTAGAACTATATGAATGGCTTGCAACATATGCATCCAAATTGAAATTTGGTACTATAGATCGTGCATGTGGACCCAAGATGACTATCAGAGGCTGCAGGATGTAGATTTGACTTGGATGTGTGTTGTTGATCACTGGTGGAAGAGAGTGTTGACCAGTTATACTCTTGAATACACCATTTCTATGTATTCTTTCCCAGAAGTTGTTGAGTTCAAGTTTCTGAGGGAGCCTAAAGGATCATTTTTGTATGTTATTCCTTTGGCTATGAAGATCTTGGTCATTACCTTGAGTTTAGAAGCATTCCCCATGGCTGGCTAAAGCTTCTCTGAGCACTGGGAGAGGAAGCTAATGTGGAGGAAGATGGAAGACATTATGGCTAAGAAGGAAAGGGAGGAGAGAAGACTCAAGTATAATGGAGATCGTGAAAGGGAGATGACTATACAATGTGAGGTTGTAAGTGTGATGGATCTATGGAGGCAAAACTTGTAGGAAGGAGTTGAGGTTCACATAAGGATGTGGAACCTAAGTAGTCTGTGCTACCCCATCTTGGAAAGTGCGGGAGGGAAGAGGGAAGCCCCTTCAACTTCTGATGAGAGCTCATCGCATGGAGAAATAAGAGTTGTCGGTGCACATTTGAACCCACTTGGAGACCAACCCTTAGCACTTGGTTTTCCATATCAAGGGAGAAGTATTGTTAACCTAGTTGGTATCGGTGGGAGTAATCAATCTGCACCCAGGAGATATAATTTCTCATTTGTAACATCCATCGTTGTGCAAGTCATTCCTATAATTGAAGGGATATTTGGACAAGGTGCAAGTACGTAAGGATTTGGTATTGTGTGCAGGTGTGGCGCAAGACATACAACTAGAAGTGGAACAATATCATAGACCATTGACATGCAGTTCAGTGGGACGTTGGGAACACTAGGCATGACCACTTCAGGTCCTTTGCCAACCGTAAGAGGTAGATTTGGTGGGTCGGGAGGAACAGGTCTTAGAGGATCTAGTGGATGTGGTGGAGGAGGAAATATTAGAGGCGAGGATCTGAATTGGGAGGAAAAGGACCCCACCACCTCCCCAAGTGTTTTTGAGATTTATTTGCACTTACTAGACTATATAGGGTATTGAAGATCTTGCTGAGCATGTGCACAAGTGTGAATTACTATGGCACGTGAAAAGGGTCCCTACCCCATAGCGGAAGGTGAGTTAGTTTGTAACAACGTTACAAGGACACGCGCATAGTTGGTATAGGAAGTATGACCCCCATCAGACGGTGGTAGACTACACTGCATTGAAGAACACCTTCCTAGTAGAGTTCCATATCCTTGATTTTGAGTAGAAGAGCATCAACGCTCTGAAGGAGATCCAATAGGGAATGACAGAGAGTGTATGGGAGTATGATGCGCATTTCAAGACCCTCTTGTCTAAACTATCCTATGAAATTCATCCTTCTCAACATGCTCAATGGTTTTTGGAGGATTGATAACACCATTTTAAAGGGATCTGTCACACAAGACTTTCAAAGACCCACTTGAGGCATTGGAAGTTGGCTGCTGCTGAAGATTTTGGGAGCGTTGATCTTGGTGTTATTCCTTTCCTAAAGGATGAAATTGCTGTAATGACCAAGTAGTTGGAGAAGATGTCTCAGAAATTCAATGCATGAGGTTCATAGTGGGTTTTTATACAAAATGTGAAGTAGAAGGGAATGCAAAGGATAATTTCCCTCAAAAAAATCGGTGACGCTACTATGGCGGTAGATTTTGAAATCTATCATGGGGACTATGATGCAAGTAGGTTCTCTCTACTCCTACATGTAATCCATGTGAATGTTTCTTTTTACTATAATATATGTACATCTACCACCCATGATACCAAGGATTGTAGATTGATTAATTAGATCCATGATGCTATTGATCTTGGTGTGTGCTAGACTAGCCTTGCAAGCAATTCCAAGGATGATGATCATTGTTATGAAGGCCATATAGATGGAGGAGCATGTGGAAGGGGTTTTTCATGGAGGATTTTGTGGTCGCAATTACCGCGGTGGAGGATGAAGTGAATTCCTAGGAGGAACCTGTTATAACTATGGATCTACAGAGCATTACAAACGTGAGTGTCCTAATCTGTTACAATGCTCATGGTGCGGAAAGAAACATAAGTATGAATAATGTCCAAAAATTTATGAGCATATGAACTAGCAGCACCAAAAAGACAAAGGCGTTGGGATAGTGATCATAAAGAAGGCCAATTCACAGTGGATGCTAAGAGTGGCACGTGATTCGGGGGGCTAGAACTTTTTGTATTAGTGATGATGTGAGAAGATTCTACGCATGCCAAGGAGATGCCGAGGCAAAGGACACTAGTTTCAAGAGAGGAAGTGGTACATGGAAAGTATCCGGACCTTGATCATCAGAAGTAGGTGTATCAAGAGACTATGCACGTAATTCAAAGTCTGCAAGGGGATATCCAATGTCTAAAGGAGAAATCAAGGTAGTTGGAGAAAAGGAAGAATGCAGAGGCTCTAAAGGATGACCTAGATGAGGTAAAGGAAATCTACAGGTTTTTAAGACAAGAGAATATTTTTCCCTTACTAGGAGAATGGCTGAGAGAGAAGGTGCCACACATCGAAGCAGAGCGTGAAAGGAAGGTTTTGCATGCAAACCTTCCTCCTCATAGCCTTGACTATGATAAGGATATTACTTTGGATGTGGTTGTTGATGGATGGCTTCTGAGTAATATCCTCATTGACATGGGAGCAGAGGTTAATTTTCTTACCTTAGATGCCTAGCATTAAATGGGAAGGCCCATAGTACAACCATCTTTGAATGTGTTGTATATGGAAAATAAGACTAAGGCAATGCCCATTGGAGTCCTGAAGGATGTAGTTATCACAATTCAAGGGACCAAGTTCATTGGAGACTTCAAAGTCTTGGCATTTTCTCGAGGTAGCCAACTTTCCAAAGATTGCATTGGGGGAATCTATGGTGTTACAAGAATAATGTTGACTTGCAGTTTACCAAGGGGTATATCAGCTTTGAGAATAAGGAAGAAAGGGTGATCATCTCTTTAACAGATCGAAGTTAGTGACTTATACCGAACCCTTGGGAGAAGAAGTCCTTGATAGAATCTATGTGTGTTCCATTATAAATCCTGAGATAATTCATCCCATGGAGGGAGTCATCTAGTTTCAAAATGCTCAGTCCTTGAGTGATACCACTAGTGTGGCATGCGAAAATTTGGTGCATGGGACCTATGAGTTGATTGGGTGAAGATTGAGAGGATCTGTAACAATGGTAATAAAGGCATGCTCACTTAGGCACCTAGGGGGAAATAAGTTGCCAAGTTATTCTAGGGGAGCATACCCTGAACCTTTCTTGTGAGAGATGGAAGCTCAATGGAAAAATGAGGATGAGAGGAGGGGAATGCTCAATTACAACCTACTCGGAACTACAGCGTGCTAGTGGGATACACATCGGGAGAACCTCCTAGAGTGGCATGAGGTAAGAATCACATTTTCTATAAGGTTCTCTAGGAGCAACACACCAATGGTCATACAAGACTACCATGGTAAAGAGATCGCCTCATTTCATATCCAAGCATGCGAGAAGGCCTAGATGGGAAGCGTAGAAGTGTTACCACCTTCGTTATGGGTACATAAGTTGTATTCCACCTTACAAGGCTATGTGCGCACATGGTATATTCATTCGGAGATGCGTCGTCAAACAAGTAATTGGCAGGAGTTGGCGGCTGATCTCATTTAAGCCTTTGAATATAGGAGTAAAAATCAATCGGTGGATAGGGCATTGTAAGTAATCAATCACCTTACAATGGGAGATAGTTCTATGGGAAAATATAGGCTACTAGAATTATTTGGTGAGCCTTATTTAGAGATGCACCTCAATGAAGAAGAATCAGAGGAAGTACAACTTGAGCGCACGTGCATGGAAAAATAAAAAGGGAAGATGGTCTATGTAGTAGATGGTGAAGAGATGGAAAATTTGGATGTTAACCATTTAGAAGGTATGTGCAAGGTCATAGATAGCACTAATGAGTGAGCACACACCTACCATGATCCCTTGAAAACAAAGAAGGTTAACATTCAAACAGAGATGGAACCTAAAGAAGCCATCATTAGGGACTATTGATCGAAAAAAGAAGTTTCAAAGGTCATTGATCTGTTGCATGAGTTCCACGATTTGTTCCCTCGTGGGTACCATGAACTCAAAGGATTTCACCATTCCTTGGGGGAGATGAAGATCAAGTTGAAGTAAGGTGTGCACCTGATTCAGAAAAGGCATTATTAGATGAATCCAAATTTGTGCGTACGGGTCAAGGAAGAAATAGAAAAGACGATAGCATCTTCTATCATTGAGGCGAAGGAAGAATCATAATGGATAATCCCAATGGTTATCGATCAATAAGGATGGAAGGATAAGAATCTATGTTGACTATAGGGATCTGAATGCAGTATGTGTCAACGATCCTTTCCCAACCCCCTTTACTGAAGAAATTTTTGAGGGAGTAGTCGGGCACAAAGTCTACTCCTTCATGGATGGGTTCTTAGGGTATCACTAAGTCAAGATTGCAAAGGAACACCAAAGAAAGACAAATTTTTCCATTGAATGGGGAAGTTTTTCCTACATGGTTATTCCTTTTGGATTGAAGAATACACCTGCTGTGTTCTCATGCATTATGGTACAAGGAGCAAGACTTCATCCATAAACTTTGTTGGGACTTGGAATATTGGCTAAGGAGGAGAAGGCGTGTAGGCACGTGGGACCAAGTTTAAGAAGGGTGCGCGGGTTATGGGCACGTAGGGAAGGATTCTAGTGATGTTTTTAGAAAACACGACGTGCACGCACAAGGTAGGTCATGTTTTGGACTTAGCCATATTCAGCACCCAATAAACACACAAGAAAAGAATGACCCCTATGGATAAGGTGTCACCGGTGACTGTGGGATCAAAAAGGGAATCTTCTAAGCATGTGAAGGAAGGTTACGAGAAGACATCATTGCAAAGAGTGGAGAGCTCGAATCGAGAAGGCATGCTCCCATGGAGGACCACTTCGACACTTGGTAACCGATCTATAACTCCGAGAAGGCATGTTGGTGGCTACTAAGGTTATAAATACAAGTGCCTAGTAGAAGAAAAAGGGATCGAAGGATATCAAGGGGAAATAGAGGAGAGGTGAAGCTCGGAAAAATATATGGAGAGTTATAAGGGTTGGGGATTACAAAGACATATGAATTATGACACCTTTAGAGGGATGGGTCTCGCATTTTTCCTTGTGACGTGATAAATATAATGTAGTCATGATGCATGACTAGGCTCTGCATGGTTATATGAAGGTTTGTTATGACCTCAAGGGATGTAATGTGGATTATTAGATCTATTATAAATCATATATGTGTTCAGAAGTATAATAATTATGCATTTCTTTTATGTATGAACCATTTCCATATGCTTCTTGTTATTTCTCCTTTCTAGATGGAATGAGATGACAACTCATTCTAAGTTCTTATAATGTTGAATGGTTCTTTTCTGTTCATTTCCATTTGAATATCTGTTATAATATGATGCATTCTTACAAGACTCTCATAAAGGAGAGACTCGATGCCCACGCGTGCCTTGAGTGAGCACCTAGCGCCACTAGGTGATAGTGTCACACATGGGATTAGACTATTGGTCTAAGGGTATAAAATATGACTACATCTTGGTTCTATTGTCGAGACCTCTTTTCTAAATTGTAAGAAATGGCATGCATCTTTTCCCCGTGATGTGTGATGATAAAATTTCTGACCTTAGAAAGTGTTAAAACATGGTTCATGAGCAAGGAGGATGAGTTTGCTTAAAGATTCAAAGACTTGAACCCGAGTTCAATGTTTGTCGATGGGTAGAATAAAACCTATACCATGAATTATATGAGACATTCTTCTCTTGTTTCCCAAGAGAAATATATGAATGGCTTTCAACATACGTATCTAGATTGAGTTGGTTGTCCCATCCTTTGACAAGGATCATACCACCTGATATATTTATTCACATCTTTGTACAGAGATGGCTAATAATAAGCAGTGCCAAGTATCTTGTGAGATGTTCTTTTCATTGAATAGTGTCCTCTACTTGGTTCATCATGACATGCCCGGAGGATGTCAAATATTTCATCTTCTCTTACACACCTGCATAAAACCAAATCAGGACCACATTTAAATAACATTCCATTTAACCATTTAAATTGCATGCACTGGTTTTGATTAACTTCTTTATTTGTTTCTTGGTGAAAGAAGGAGGAAACTTCCTGTTGCAAGATAATTTTCCATATCAGCAAACCATGGTGTATTAGCTGAAATAACAAACAATTGTTCATCTGGAAAGTTGTCCTTGACTTGGATCTTTCTCCCCTGTAGTGGTTAGTCTTGATAAGAAATCAGCTACCACATTAGATTTACCTGGATTGTCCACAATGGTAATATCAAATTCTTGTAAAAGCAATAACCATCTAATTATTCTACCTCCAACCACTAGTTTGTTCATTAAATATTTAATTACTTGAGTGATCTATATGTACAAATATTTTGTACCCTGTAATGTAATGTCTAAACTTATTAATTGCATAGATCACAACAAGAAATTCTTTTCAGTGGTGGTGTAATTTTTTTCAGTGGGAGTAAGATTTTTGCTAAGGTAATAGATAACATACATTTTCCCTTCTTCATCTTTCTGTCCCAAAACTGCACCAATGGAATTATTTGAGGCATTTGTTTGGATATGAAAAGGTTTCTCCCAATTAGGTCCTCTCAATATTGGGGCAATTATTAATTTCTCTTTAATTTCTTCAAAAGCATGTTGACACTTTTCATCCCAAAGAAATTCACAGTCCTTGGTAAGCAAATTAAACATGGGGGCAGAAATTTTACTAAAATCCTTGATAAAGCATCTATAGTACCCAACATGTCCTAAAAATGACTTGATATTAGTGGGGGTTTGAGGAATCAGGTAAGTCTGAAATAATTCTGATTTTGTTTTGATCAACCTGAATTCCTCTTTTTGAAATATGGTGTCCTAATACAATCCCTTCATCAACCATCATCAAACATTTTTCATGGCTAAGAGACAAGTGGTGTTTCTCACATCTTGTCAATACTCTGTCCAACATTTTCAAGGCATCATGAAATGTATCTCCATACACAAAGTAAAGTCATCCATATATACCTCTACATAGTCATTTGTTAGGTCTGCAAAAATTGCTAATACAACTCTTTAGAAGGTTGTTAGAGCATTGCATAATCCAAATGGTAATACCCTGTAGAAAAGGTACCCCATGGACATGTAAATGTAGTTTTATCCTAGTCTTCAGCAACAACTTTGATTTGATTGTATCCACTAAAGCCATCTAAGAAGGAAAAGTACTATTTACCTGAAAGGTTGTCTAAGACTTGATCTATGAATGGTAAGGGAAAATAATCTCTCAGTGTGGATTTGTTCAGTTCCCTATAGTCAACAAAAATTCTCCATTTTCCATTCTTTTTAGGGAAAATTACAAGAGGAGACACCCACTAGCTATCTGAGATAGGGTAGATAAAACCTACTTGTAATAGTTTTTCAATTTCTTGTTTGACTATATCCCTTAAGGCTGGATTTATCCTTCTCTGAGGTTGCCTAACTGGTTTAATGTTTTTAGTATAGATGTGATGAGTGTAGATACTTGGGTGGATTCCTTTCATATCTTTGTAATCCCAAGCAAAAGCTTTAGTATGATATTTCAGAACATCAAATAGTTTAGCTTCTTCATCGTTCTTCAACCAGCTATTAATATTCAAAATTTTACCTAGTTGAATCTCAACATGTTTGGTTCCAGTGTATGATGAACTGATTTGTTGAAAGGGTTCCATTAAAGTATTTAGTGGACATGCATGTGGCAACAACATATGATATGTAGCAACATCTCCAAAATTTCCTTGAGACAAAATGTTGGACAAAGGACAATAAGAAGAATTATGATACTTATCTTGTTGTAGGTCGAACTCTTCATCACTATTGCTTTCTAGAAATTCTTCATCATCTCCTAATATATGTGAAGCTGAAGCTACAGATTCTTCCTCTCCCCAAGAGAAATCTCGTTCCTCCAAAGAGAAATTATCTTCATTTGTAGGGAATTGTTGTTGGTGTGGTTTCTAACTAATTGTGATGGTTCTAGAACTAACTATGACAGTTCCTAACTAACCGTGATTGATTTCTAGAACTAATTTTGTAGGTTCGGAATTATTCTTGATTGCTCTAAGAAAAATTGGTGTACATTCAATGGTGGGTTAATCATATCTTCTATCTCTCGTATGTGATCCTGTAATGTGATCATGGCCAACGAAGACAAATTTTGCTCATTAATATTAGGATTATCAACCCATAATTGCTCTTGATTATTACTAAAAGGTTGTGCAGAGGGATATAATGAAATTTTCTTAGAATTCTTACCATTTGAAATAGTCATATCACCTGACCTGTAATCAATTAAGGCAACAACTGTAGCTAACCATGGTCTACCCAAAATAATGGGATAACCAAATGTTTTACCTTTTAGTTGCAATATAAGGAAGTCAACTGGATATTCCCATGACCCCAACATAACTACCACATCTTCAATAACTCCTTTTGGTTTTGCTACAGACTGATCTTCCATCTGCAATATAGTGTTAGTAGGTTGTATACCTATTAATGGAAATTTTTTCGAGTGTCCACTGTCATTACATTTATAGCTGCTCCCAAATCAACCAAAATGTTATGTATATCTTTATTCCCTATAGAGACAGAAATAACAAGGCTTCCAGGATCTCCATATTTGGGAAGTAGGAGCTTTCCTGCTAATAAATCAACAAGTTTCCCATCTACCCTAATAGTCTTGGGGTGCTTCTTTCTTCTTCTAGGCCTTTTCAAACATAGCATTTTGATTAATTTTTCAATTATGGAATGTCCTTAATAGCTTGTAGCAGTGGTATTTCAATATTCAGTCTCATTAGTGATCTAAAAAACATGTGTTGTATTTTTTTCACTTCTAAAAGTTTCCAAAGATCATGATTTTCTTAGCAAATTTCTAAGTATTCTAAAATCCACAAATTGATTAAATTCTGATTATTATACATCCATAGAAGTGTGGAAAACTTGGGGTAACAAATAAATAATCGATAAAACTGAAACCACTCAGATAACAAGCAAGATTGTTTACGGGGTTCAAAAATTCCTACGTCCCCGGATTCAGATTGAACCGATCCATTAATAATATTGAAATGTAAGTACAATAACTCATACAAACAACCAATAATGAATCAAAACCTACAAATGAGCTGATCAATGTCCCAAGAACTCTGAAAAATAGTAGAAACTATCCCAAGAACGATCCGTGGCTCCTACAGTGTTTTCATAATGTGATCTCCCTACAAATGTGTTATAAAAACACCTACAAATGGATATTTAAAAACATTCTATGAAAAAAAACATATATCTGAGATCATCTCTGAATTCTGAACACTTTTCATGTTTACACCAAGTCACTTTTCGGACCAGAAGTGCATTGAAATTCGTGTTTTCCAACTAGTTGTCTTGTAGATCCCTATTAAAAACTGCATTCAAAGCTTCCAAAAATAGGTTAAAACTCAAAAAAAAATCAAATCTTACATCTTTGGAATCATCTCAGAATTTCCTTCATTTCATATTTTTACTCCGAGTTCTCATTCTGAGTGCAAGGCCTTCAAAAATGGCATTTTCTGAGATCTGGTCCTTATCCTCCTTGACCCCCTACAACACAGAGATAAGAGCTCTTTATATACCCGCAAACTCATTTCTATCCCATCTGAGATTGGTGGCAAGTTGGTTGGCGGGATGTGTTTGGGAAGCAGAGGTCTTGGGTTCAAAACCAAGCGGCATCATTTTTGGCGGAGGCGGTTTGTGTGGACCGTTTTGTGCATTGTAGGTTTGGTTGGCCAATGTTGTTTGACCGTATGTAATACCAAGGATAATGTTTGAATAAAATGCGTGGCACTTATCATATAAGGCATGGAAAATACATGAAATGCGTGGGAGATAATATCTTGTGCCAAAGGAGATATTGGTTTGTTTGGATATATATATTCATACCCCGAGTTGATAGGACATGAGATATCCTTGGTTGTTGATAAGGTAATCCCCGAACTTAGTGTTATATCTTTGAGCTCTCCAAGTTGGATAATAATAAGCCCGAACATAACAAATAATGTGGCTTGGTAAATAACATGGAAGTTAATATCAAAGAATTACAAAGGTAATAAAAATGGAATTCGACCCAAGTAGTATAATGACATTCCAAATGAAATATGGCAATAAATACCACTTGTCGACCCTCGATAGGAAAATCGAACTTGTGGTGGCAAGCCACATGGTGGTTTACGATCGTTGAAGACCGGAGGTTGAAAAAAACGCAAACAACCTTCATTTTGCCCTTTTTTCTCATTTTGCCACGTGTCACCTTGTCATTGGTCAACTTGTTGACTTGTTGACCAAAGTTGACTTCCCTGTTGACTAAACTTTGACCGGACATAACTTGAGCTTAGAGTATCCATTTTCACGTTCTTATAGTTGTCGGAAAGATCTCTCAAGGCTTTACTGCATTGAAATGGTTTATGGAAGTTTAGGGAACATTTGAAACTGAAATTGATCCCCATCACTTAGTTCTGCACTTGAATTTAGATTCCTTGATTTCTATAGCTTCTTTAAATCTCTCTGGAAATGGAGTTTCAGTAGAGTTTCTTTCTGGTTCCTTATCTCTCTCTTTTTCATATTTCTTGGGGAAACCAGGACTAGGGGTTTCAGTTTCTTCTATCATTTCAGTGATGATAATAGGTGGACTGATAACTATTTTTCCAGATCTAGTTTGTATATCCTTACAATCCAGGAATTTAGATCAATTGATTTTTCTGGTTCTGTTCCATAGACATGAGTTGTTTGTTTGTTTCTTGGGTTTGTTTCTTTGGATGAGCTAGCATTTGCGTTTAGACTACATTTTCAGCCTATAAATTTTATGTTGGGGTCTCCCATTATGGCTTGTTGATTCTGATTAGGATATGTTTTCCCTTGAGCATAATTACTAGGGCCCCATCTAGGTTGTGACCAAGAATACTGGTTATTTTGACCAGTCCATGGTTGTTGATGTCCTTGAGCATACCAAGATTGACCTGCCCAATCCTAGGGATTCCAAGTTGGCTGAGGGGCCCAAGGTGGTTGTCCCCAACTTTGTGGTACTGTTTGAGCAGCCCATGGCATCATCCAAGGGTTAGGAGATGACCTTGGCATGAACTGTCCTTGGATAGGTTATCTCTGGAAAAATTTTACTTCTTCTGATGTGTTGGTTTGTTTGAGCTGATTCTTTAGGAATGGAAGAAGAGAACAAGTGTGAATATCATGTTCTTTAGATTCACAGATAAGACATACTTTTGTAAGAAGAGGACAAGTGTGAATATCATGTTCTTTAGATTCACAGATAAAGACATACTTCTGTTTTATCCAAAGGACATTCCCTTATTGCATGCTTCTTCCTACATCTAGGACAATACATGGCTAATGGTTCAGTTTTGGAATTTGCTTTAGCTTGTAATCCATCCATAGTAGAGGTTAATTGAACTAAAATTTCTATTTTAAAGTTTGCTAATTCATCCATTAGTTTGTTCATATCTGGATTCAAACTTTTCACTGATTTTCCCTTCCTAGGTCCACCCCTTGTTCTGGAATAGCTTCTACAAATGTCTTTAATTTCATTCATCCTTAATTGATCAATGTTTCCACCTCCTATCAAGTTAAGAGATTCCCTAGATTCATCTTCCAAACCTTTAAGAAAAATTGTTTTACTCAACTCTTCTTGAAGTACAAATCCACATCTTTTACTCACAAAGAGGAATCTGTCCAAATAATCTTCTATATTCTCATCCTCCTCCTGCTTGATTTTGAAAAAATCTTCCTTCCTATTTCTCCCTCTACAGTAATCTTGATATTTTTCTAGGAAGGCAGTTTCCATTTGTGCCCAAGTGGTAATAGAGTTGGATGCTAATCCCATGAACCACCTTATTGTTGCATCCTTCAAAGTGGATGGAAACAACTTGAGTTTCTAATTATCTATTTTGTAGTCATAGGTCTGACATAGTACCTTAAACTCAAACAAAAATTGGTCAGGGTCTTCATATATGACATCCCTCTAAATGTGGGTAAATGTGTAGGTGAAATATTTTTCATTGGTGTATCATCATCATCCAATTGAATTGGATAAGTAAAGGTCCTATCAGGTTCCCTTTCAACTTCTCGTGCCATTTCTGAAGTATTTTCTAAATTCTTCTCCCAATCAATGTGGTATGTGATCTACTTTGGGGAAGGTGAAAAATCAGGAGTAGGAGGTTGACTACTTAATTGAGAATCAAAACTTACCCTAAATGGATCTTGAGAAATAATCCTTCTCCTAAAAGTTCCACTTCCTTCTGGTGACTGATCCAAGAATTCCAAAGGTGGAAATTCTACTTCTTGTCTTACAGGGGATAATGGTGCCTCCAATTCTTGGTCAACTTCCTTATTTAAACTAGAGGATGATGTTAATTCTTGTTCAGATATTTTTGGGGAAAATCTACCCTTGGAGTCTCTTGGTCTACTCATAAATTTTGTGATAGCTTAGGGAAGATTTCTTCAATTACTAAATGTATGATTGTTGCTCTTGTTGACACCTAATTAGAAAATTCTAACTAGTGGTTCCTGAAATGGTGCCAAAAATGATGGGTGTCGTTATTCCCTTCATTTAATCAACTCTCTGTTGATGTCATATTCAAACCAGGGGTGTGTCTAAAGCTATATGCAACAAGAGAAATCTTAGCAATCTAGCAATTGATTATAGGTATTTTGTATTTTATGGGGGATATTTTCAATGTCTTAAGGACTTCTTGGTTAAAAACCTTATTGGAATCAAACTATGAAAACCTATTGGAAGTAAACACACTTTACAAAAATGAATTGCTTGGAAATAAACACACTTTACAAAAATGAATTGCTAGAAATAAACACACTTTACATAAATGAATTGCTAGAAATAAACACACTTTACAGAAATAAACACACAATTGAGAATGCTTGGAAAATGATTGCAAAGAAATAAGAACTTAATCTAGAACACATGCAGGGACAAGTCTATAACAAATTTCAACTTAAGGAATTGAAAGCGATACAGAATTAACAGATGTAAACTATTGCTTTAAAAATATAAATACCAACAAAACGAGGATCCTGGTTCTTGGAGGAGTGGGCCCTTGCTCCACCTTGAAACAAGATTGAATAACTTAATTTTCTCTCAAAACAGAAAATGGCTATTTTATTGATAAAATGTTCTACATTACAAAAATGTGTTAGATCTGTGTATATCAATCTATATCTATCTCATGTTCTATATCTATATTCCTCTATATCTAACCTATCTCATGAGTTTGTATTTATGGTTGTAATTGTTGCACTAATACAATGGAATTGAATCGTGCCCATAATAGATGTTGAATTGGAACATGGCTGGACGTACAACTGTGTGATAATTATCTTGGATCTGTAAGTATGGAGAGTTAGAAGTCTTCTAATCTTCTCTGATTGATAGGATCATTGATTTGACAAATCACCAACCATTTGGAATAGATTATTATCGTTCTGGAACTCTAGAAGAGTTCTAGAACTAAAGGAAATCATTCCAGGTTTAATCGAGAGAGTTTCGAGCTATCTCAGGATTTTGAAACTAATTTTGATAATTTTGGAACTAAGTACTAGAGTTTCAAACTAAGTCCGGAAGTTCCGGAACTAAGTGACAAAGCTTGTGACTATGTAATGGAGTTCGAACTAAGTTTGTCAGTTCCGAACTAAGTCAGTATTGATTCCAATGCTTCCAAAAACATGTTGACCACTTCATACATCATTCTTCCACCTGATTGTGACCTGCTTTATTACAAAACTGAGTTTCCAAAACACTTTGTTAGGAATTACAGAGCTTTTAAATGTTAGAATCATAATCAACAAAAGATGGACAATTACATCCTAACTCATATCAGATCAAACAAAAGTCACAAAATGTAGTCAAACTTAATCAAAAGGAGAGTAAGATGAGATCATTTATTGTACATTTAATGGGCATATTCTGCCTCATCAACCAAGCACTAAGCATTAGCTATTGCCACCTAATTTTGCATCCAAAGGATATTCAAGAGCATCAAAGCATCCATTCTAGCATCCATCAAAAGGGACAAGGGCTTGTTTTTTAAATACACTTCATAGGAGGGGATTTGATTCATTCCATGCACACATATACTACATTTATTTACATCTAGCTACTATTCTCATTATCAAGTGTGACACGCACAAGAACTACCTAGGGAACAATTACACATAAAAGAACATAGAACTACATTGGAAATTAGATGTAGTGCAAATCTCGATCGTCGAGTTCACCATTGTGATAGTTGAGGACAATCGACCCCTCGGTTGCATCTTTCTTTTTAGGATTTGATCTCTTATTGAGGGTTTTGTAGGTTCATATTTCATTGCGGGTTTCTAGAAAACTCGGTGATCATTGTGCAACCTCATAAAGACCAAAAGAAAAAAACAACGAACAACTTGTGACCACTGAAAAGTTGAGTTTTTGAACATTTTCATAGACATAGGGACCTATTTCTAGTCTTTAGTGCTGTGGGTGCTCATGTCCCTTTCTCGGGTGCCCCCGCCTAGCCTCGCTCATCTAGATCTAAATTTTCTTAGGTCTCGTGTGACACTCCTACCTTTCAGTTCACTTGATCAAAACTTTGGTACACTCTAGATTTTATTGTGAATCACCCGAGTACCTCTTTCTCCTCTCGTAATTATGGTTTCATACTTAATTTCTTACTTTGCTTGGGTATTATTTCGTATTTAATTGTAATTTATTTACTACTAGAATAACAATAGGATTAGGCATATAAATTCACATTTAGCTTAATCATTTAGTGAAGTATTCAATGGCAATGATAATAAAATGATGTTGTTGTGACGAATGAGGATTAATAGTGCCGAGAGAGGTCTAACCCCATTGTGAGAAATGCCATAAGTCCTGAGATGGTTGTAAATCTTAACTAGGGATGTGAATGAGGTTTGAGTGTTGTTGACATTTGACGCATTTCTTGACATACACACAACACTATTGATTAATGGTAGGTAAGTAATAGTTTAATTGGAGGACATACTTAGTAACAACGGTACCGTTGAAATGTCCACCACATATACCGTCATGGAATTCTTGGATGGCTTTAGTAGATTCATGAGATTTAAGGCATATTAGTAAGAGGCCATATAATCTATATTTATAAAGGACACCACCTATAGTGACATAGTGTGTATCACCTTGAAGGAAAGATCACTTAGTATTTCTAGATAGATAAGAGGAATTTTAGATTCTAAGAGATATTCAAATGTTTGGGTGTACTAGAGGTCAGTTGGATTGTTTTCGATAATGTTGATAGAGGGGAGTTCATTTTTGTGGGATGGTTGATCAAATCCGTGGAAAAAATAAATTAATTTAGAGTTATCAGTTGATTCTTCAGTTGATAATGGGATGAGGGATGATAAAGAAGCCATGGTGTCTGTGAACTTGTTAAAGATCATGGAATTGTTTGGATGGTGCAGTGATCAAAGGATTCTAAGATGAATTCGACAATGGATTTATGTTTTTGTAAAATTTCATTTTTACATTGATAAGTTACTTTGATTTGATTCATAACAAGATGTAAGTCTCTATAGATTCCTAAGATTTGAAAGCTAAGAATGACAGGGGTTTGAAAACCCATGATTAAATCTCTGTCTTTGACCATATTGTTAGAACATTTGAAATTAATTTTGAATGATAAATGGATAGGAGTCCCCAAGGAGGTATATTGAAGATACCAACCCCCTCTCCCCCCCTTATTGAAATTTAGATCCATTAAAGAAGAGAATCATTTTGTGAGGAGTGAATTCTTGGTCAATGATAGTCTTGATAGATTCGTCGAGTAATTTTTCGTGGGGAGGTTGATTGTCTTGAAGAGGAGACTCAATGAGCTAATCGGTGATGGTTTTCCTTGATAGATTTATGTGAGTTAAATTCAAGATAAAAATCAGTCATGAGTATGAGTCATCGAGTGATACGGTTATTGTGATATGGTTTATAGTGCATGTTTTTAAGCGAGTTAAAGCTAGTAACAACATAAGTCTTGTGATTGAAGCGAGACAATGGAATAGTTTGGAAGTTGCGAAGTATAAAGCACAACATAATTTTTTAGGTTCAATATAATGAGTTTCATATTCATGGAGGGTACGGCTTATATAGTATACAACCTGTTCATGACCCTTCTCATCTCAATGAGTGAGCATGACACCTAAGGTGTGATTTGTAGTAGATATATAAAGGTAAAAAGGCTCCCCCTCATGAGGACCTATGAGTAGGGTGGAGATAAGAGATACTTTTTTGATCTTGTTGAAGGATTTTTTACAATTGTGGTTGTATATGAAGTTAACATCATTACGACGGAGATGGTGAAAAGGATAAAAATGATAAGATAATTGTGATATAAAGCGACGAATGGATTGGAGCTTACCTTGGAGGCTACGTAATTGTTTCAGGTTTGATGGAGGAGGAATTTTGATAATGGATTTGATTTTAACGGGTCTACCTCAATCTCTTGAATAGATACGATGAACCCTAAGAGTTTTCCAGTGAGAACACCAAATACACACTTAGTGGGGTTAAGATGAAGAAAATATTGAATGAGATGGGTGAAGATAACATCAAGGAAAGTGAGATGATCACTATGTTGTTTTTATTTTCCTAAAATATCGTCTATGCATTATTCAATGGTTTTGTGAATAATATCAAGGAAAATATATGTCGAGCAAGTTAATACCCCGCATTTTGAGTCCAAAGGGCATGAAATGGTAAAATAAAGTCCCTAAGGGTATTGAAAGATGTTTTGTATTGATCTTCGGGAGAGATGGGTATTTTATTGTAACAAGAGAAACTATCCGTAAGGGAAATCATCCCGTGGCTAAGCGGTTATATTGACAAGTGGTGATCGATGTTTGGAAGAGGAAATTTTCTTTAGGACATGCAAGATTAAGATATTAAAAATTAGTACAAATGCGTAAATTTCTTGAGGCCTTGGTTACGGGTACAATATTATAGACCCATTGTGGATAGTTAATGGGTATGATAAATTTAGCGGAGAGTAAGCATTGTAACTCTTCTTTGATGAGAAGAGCTATATGAGGGTGCATCCTATGTAGATTTTGTTTGAAATGCTTGGTGTTATGACAAGTGAAGATGATGTTGGTGCAAGACCCGACATATCACTATATGATCCGTAAATGTGGGCCAAAAATTTTAACTACCCTCGATAGCTTATAGGAACTTGTTAAAAATTCCACAAAATATTATCAACTTTAAAATAAAATTTCAATGTAAAGAAAGACAAAAGCTGAAAAGAAATTTGATAACGGAGTTCGGAAAATGCCTACGCCTATGGATTCAAATGTTAAACTCGATTCATTACACTTCGATTTGTGAAAAATAAAATTTACAAATGAATCTATGAAGGTACAACCTAAACTTAAAAATATACTAGTTGATTCCAAATAATCCGAACTAGCCTCCGAGAAGAAAAATAACAGTTGATTCCAATGAATATGAATTGGCTTCCGAAGAAAAATAATAGTTGATTCTAATGAATCAATTGGCCTCTTGAAGAGAAATCGAGTTGATTCAAATGAATCCAAATTGGCCTCCAGAAAACAAATAACAATTGATTCCAATGAATCCAAACCGGCCTCTAGAAGAATAATTATAGTTGATTCCAATGAATCCAAACTAATCCTTTGAAGTACAAGTAGTATCCTCCACGAACATCTCCTCTCTATTACAAAACCTCAACAAGCCTCTATGTAGAGCAAAGAACCGAGATGAGAAATGTGTAGAGGAAGAAGTGCTTGAGTTGATCCACAATATGTCCGAACCCGTAACACAAAGGTGATCACATACACAATTGATTTGAGTGAATCTGAACTAGATAATAATAATGACAATGGATATAATTGATTCGTAAGGAATACAAACCAGATTACAGAAGATGATCACGTATCTAGTTGATTCCTAATGAATCCGAACTAGAAAACAATGTGATCAAGGCCCATTTGATTGGTAGTGAATATGAACTAGAAAATCTAAAGAAAATATCTCCTCCATGTCCACCAAGTAGTGAAACCCAACCTATAATGACCGATGCAGAAGAATAAGTATCCAACAGTCTTCCTTCAAAGAGGTGCACACTTGATGAAGGCTCTAGATGAATTCCAAACACTCGAATGAATTTCATAGGGTAAAATGGTGTCAAAAAACCTCTAAATCAAGAAAAAAATAGGTCTAAGAGGAGTGTATTGGAATTCTAGACAACTTTCTGTTTAAAACAAGAGCTAGAAATGCTCTGAAGTGCCTTAAAAATGTAGATTTACAAAAGTGCCTTATTAAGGCATAAGCACATAACCGCAGACCAATGCTACAGAGCTCTCCAAAATATCTTACAAAGTTACCAAAATGGAATAAAATTTGGTCTATTGGAAGTGTCTAAGAGTTATGGAAATTTTTCCAGTTTACTCCAAGTTACAAAAATGCCTTCAAGTGGTCTAGAAAATGCATTTTACAAAAAGTTCCTCTATATGCCTAGAGGGAAGATGCATACCTATTACAATATTCCCAAAATGGGAAAATAATATCCCAAAAATGGGAAAGCAAGATACATTATCGAAGCATAATGGAATTATGAGCAATTCTCCTTTTTACTCCAAATGCTAAAATGCCTCTAAGTGCTCTTGAAATGATGATCCTTACAAGCACCTCCTTGAGCCCATAGCTCATATACACGCTTGTCTATATAAAACCAAAATCACCCCTTTTTATACATGTTAATCCACTATGGTGAAGTGGTTAGGGGTTATTTTTGGCCATGGACGGTTGGGGGTTCAATTCCCCTAAACCAAACCACATTAACTTTGCATGGCAGCGACATTAATATCCCACATTTGTGGAAGGTAACATTTGGGCGGTGTATATTTACACCGACCACCCCACATTTACATGTGGCATATGCCATGCCAACTCCCTTTTTCCATGTAGTGGCTACGACACTATGTAACTCCCTTCGATGATATGAATGTGAGCGGTGTGAATTATGTGATGTGGGCGGTGGCATTTGGAGGGTGCCACGTAAGGTTAGATGATACTAAGTATTAATTCCCATGTGAATGTGGGAGGTGGTAAAGTTGATCAAAAAATGTAAAATGAACTCGCCCAATGTAATAATGAGCTCGCCGAGCTAAATAAACCCACATTGCAATATAGTAACTTGTCAAGGGAAATAGTAAGCTCACGCAACTGAGTTGGCTTGGTATGAAATGTGGTAGTAGGCCATGTGGTGGCCTGAGGACCCACCATGTGGTGAAATTTTGATGCGATTACCAAGGCACCCCTCCGTAGAAAAAGTGTGCCAAACCTGGCTGAGGGCCCCAAGCCATTAAAAAGTGTGGTCCACCCATCTGAATATGAGTGCTGTAAAACCAAAATTTTTTCTCCTCTACTTCCACATTGGCCAGATTGACCCTTCCGGTCCGAACCGCAACCAAAATTTGACCTCGCTATAAATTAAGCATACTAAGTTCATTTTATTTATTTTAGGTACCATTGGAAATCCAATTAAATGATCTACCAATGTGTCATAGTTTAGGGAGATTTAGGGAACTCATGAAGTCCCAAAATGTCCTCTGGATCACACCTCCCTAGTGAGAAGGAATTTTTTTCCACAAAAAGCTCTGTGATTCCTAAACTGGTGTTCTTTGAGAAGAGATCTACGTAGTACACTACTACTCCATAATCATAAAATTGATGGATTGATCATGATACATGTGGCATCTGCACCATGCTAATGACACCTCCTTATAATCTTCATCCCA
Organism: Taxus wallichiana var. yunnanensis; assembly: GCA_018340775.1. NCBI lineage: Eukaryota > Viridiplantae > Streptophyta > Pinopsida > Cupressales > Taxaceae > Taxus > Taxus wallichiana. The sequence continues at coordinate 469,280,443 of CM031236.1, read as the reverse complement.
CTGCATGGACTATGCCTCTACACGAGAACAAAGTTTGGTGCCATTAGAGAAGACACTTTTCTACACCCTATTGCATGACCTCTACCTCTACATGGTACTGAGAAGTGTTTGATGGTTACTTTTACCCCAATGCACAACCTTTTACTCTACATGGTACAAGTATACAAATGAAAATGAAAATCATATACCACTCTGTTGCACGCCATTACGAAAAACCTCTACACAAAGTGACATTCGACCCATTGTCAAATGTCAATCAATGATCAACTACCATTATGTTGCATGATTCAACTTCTACATAGAATGAATATCTGAGTTGATTCTAGGTGAAGATGATTAGTTACCAATCTGTTGCACGACCACAAACCTCTACACAAAGTGACATTCTAAGTTGATATCCACGAGCTCAAAAATGGTGACTTCCACCCCACTTTGGACAGCTCTCTTCCTCTACATGGTGTAAAGTCTCCCATTGATGATGACTATTAGGTACCACTATGTTGTATAGCCACAAGTATCTACATAGAGTGGTGATCTAACTAGATGTCAAATGCCAATGATGATCGTATACCATTCTCGCTACATGGTCATAATAAGCCTCTACATAGAATAACAATCCTAGATGACACCAATGAGCTCAAATATCTACACAAATGGCTGACAAATCTCCAAGCTTATAAATATGATTTCAATCTTATATCCAAGCTGTAAGAGGAACTCAAAATCTAGTTAGGAGATATAAATGGAGTATTCCAAATTTAAATGTAACAAAACCATTGAGTATGATAAACATGTCCCTCGGCCTTTCTCACAAATCTGGACCAAACTTTGACCTACTATAAATTGAGTATACAAAATCCATTTTCTACATTCTAGGTACTATCGGAAACCCCGTTGTATTCTCTACCACTTTGTCATGGTTTAGGGAGATTTAGGGAATCTTGAAGTCTCAAAATGTCCTCTGGATCACTATATGACCATGCAAAGGCTTGATTATATTTAGATAGGAAGGTAGTGAACTCATTTAACTCTTGTGGGTCTAAAGATTGGTGGCCTTAACTATGTGAGGCTCTTTCGATTCCATATATTGACATCGATAGTGGATTCCTTGAAGAGTGTTGAAGTGTTAGGTTGTAAGTATTTCCAAAGGAAATGGTCCTCTACTCCCATATGGGAAAGAATAGCTTGATTGTCTTGACATTGAAGGATGTTGATGATGGGTGAGTCCTCTTCGATCATTTCAGGATAGATGAGAGGAAGTATTTTAGTATCATGATTAGTTTGATAAGTCAATGGTCCTAATATAATATTATTGACTAAAAAGATTTAGGAGGAATGGAAATGGTGTCATTTGTGTCAATAGGGTTGTCATGGATGGTTGAGGACAATGCTTCAAATCCGATGATAGGTGTAGTGGTAGATACGAGAGGATTTGGAAGCCAATTTCTCTTAACTGAGCCCATATTTTTGTGGGGTTTGAGGGAGTGTTGGATGATTAAATCATGGATACCCTATTCATAACATCCAAACCCAAAACCTTTCTAGGAGCAACGATGGAGGTACATTTATGTGAAGACTTGGTTATATAAGAATTTAAATTCTAATATGAATGGCATGTCGTGATGTTTATAAGTAGGATGTGAATAGGGATGGTTGATCCCTCCATAGATAAGATTTGTTTTCAAATGTGGGGGACCATAAGAGATGAAATATATGATGTTAGGTTTGTGCATGGGATGTTTATCAGGTCTTTCGTATGTTTTAGGTGTGGGAAGTGAATTAAGTGTGAGGAGATGATACTCCCCAATGAAAGGTGTTTCATAACATCATTAAAGGAATATTTTTCTAGTAATTTGGATGATGGAATGGATGAATTGGTGGATTCTACATTGGAGGATCCCGGGTTTGAATTGAGAATGAGTATGTCATTTAGATGGTACATAATGTTACAAGATCTCGAATGGATTCGGATCCACGGAATCGTAAATATTTTACCTTTGTGTTAATACTTGAGCAATTGATGGAGTGTTGATGGGATACAATGCATGGCACGCATCCAAGGTCGGCCTAACAATATGTTGTATCGAAATATCCTTCTACCATATAGAAGAGTGCGTGAAGGGTTTTGCCAATGAATTTGAGAGGTAAGGTGACCTACCCAATGTGGAAGGGATTATAGTGTTGAAGGATCAGATTACAAATGATGTTTGGGCTATAATGGTATTTAGTAATCAAATTTAATTAAAGGATTATGACGATATGATATTGATATCGGCCCGTTATCAATCATGACTCTCTTAATGAGGATATCATTGAATTGTGGGGTGATGAAGATGGAAATATCATGGTCTTTTAGTTGTAATGATAGTATTTTAGTAGTGTCAAAGGAGATAACAACGAATGTTTTAAGAGTGCCTACTAGATTTTCGAAGAGTTGTGGATTGTGTAAGGAAATGATATAGATTGAAAGGCTTCAATCATGGCTTGTCAATGTGACAGTTGAAGTTTGAACCAACTCATAAAGAGACATATTGATTGGGGCTTGGTGAAGTTGTTTGATGAATTTTTTTTTTGGGGTTGTGGATTGTGTAGGAGGATTGACAAGGATGCAAACCTTACCTTTAGTAGGGGGTGTTGGATTTGATGACTTGGGAGTGAGCAGATTTTTTTTTTTGGATTTGTCTTGATATGAAGGATTAGGTTCATGGGTACGTTCTCTAGTGGTTATGCATATTGTGTTTCTTTGATGAGGAGGGGTAGATGTAGATGATGAGGTAGTTACAGTGGTTGTGGGTGTTTTATAAGACATTTTTGATTTATGTAATTTTAAGGGAAGGCCCTTATTTACAAGTTTTTGATGGCAGCATGAATAACTTTACAATATTCTATAGAGTGTCCGGTGTGTGTGATGATAGTCATAAAAGGCTTCAAAATTGTACCAGGATGGTTTCCAACCTTGAGAGCTGGATGGTTTAAGAGAAGGTAGTGTTATGAGTGATTGTTAAAGAAGATTTTGAGGGCTGATGCATAATATCCTTTTGAGGTAGATGTTGAAGGGAGTGACGTTCCTCTTGATTTGACATATATGTAAGACACTACCTTTGGTGTAACTTATTTTGTCGTGTCTTGGGTGGTTTTAGATTGTGTGATAGTGATGGGTAACTTGGATGAGGCATCCGGCACATAAATAGAAGGTAGGGGTTTTGATTTTTGTGTTGAGGAAGTAGGATGGTCACAGGATATGATTGTAACCTTTTTAGATGGAGGGGTACATGTGAAGGACTTCTAAAGATTATATGCATAATTTTGGGCTACATGATTGTCATATGAGATTTTCACAATTTGTATGATAGGATTCTTTTGTAAAGCTTGTGAAGATCTTATAGATAGGTTTGATGAGGATGAAGCAGATGTGGATGAAGAAGGTTTGTTTTCAATGATAGGGATTAAGGGTACTACTAATTTGATGTCTAATGTCTCTATAGTGGTACTAATAGAAGATGGTTGGGGTGTGGATTCCGTGAAAGGAGTGGAAAATGTCAAAAATGACTTCTCATTAACCATGTTTATAAGGTGATGAGCCTAGATATGATTGGTTTTTGGTTGATTAGTCGACGGATAATTGTTCATAAATGGTTATTTAAAGACATCAAGGTTATGATTTTAATGTGTATTAGGGTTATCCAATTATAAATCACCTTTATTGATTAGATCTTGGAGGATGTTTCGAACGAGCGATACCTTTCGATGTAATGGCCTTTAACCCTATGGTATTGGAAATAATCACTATCTCTGTATGAAGAGGGTTTTGAAATAGACATATCTATAGGGCGAGAGGGGTGGAAGAGTGATCATATTAGAAAACATGAGTTTATGAAAAATTTCACTAAATGATTCACTGATAAGAGATTAGTTATGTTGGGGACTAGAGGGCTCAATAGTTGAACGTTCTTTGGGTGTAGTTTTGACAACTATTGTATTGGTTGATGATTTGGATTTTTCTTGACTGGAGGATGGTTTTGATGAGAATTCAGATTTTGGTTTCTTTGGTCTAAGTTTGAATTTACCTTCTTTCAAGAGCATGAATCTTAAGTTTGCAAGCCATTGTAATGGCTTCATCAAATGTATTGAAGGATTGGATTTGAAGTGTGAAGGATTGGATTTGAAGTGTGGATGAGATATGTTTGGCGCAGAACAAGAAAATAACTCTATTAGCTCAATTTGTGGGAGGGAAAATGATAATTGATTGATAATACCCCTCTAGTGGGTGATAAAGTTAGTAATGGAATCGTCTTTAAATTGTTTGATTGCGTATAGGTTAGTAATAGTGATTTTATGGGTGATATTGATTGAGAAGTGTTCAAGGAATAGTTGTGTGAATGAAAAAATTGAGTATTGCAGATAATGGTATACTAGTCTAAAGTAGGACCAAGTAAGGAAAATGGGGAATGTTCTCGCGTTAAGTCCTTATCACGAGCTATGAGGTAACAAGCATGATGAAAGGCCCAGATGTGTTATTGAGGGTATTCTTTGTTTTAGAATTTAAGGAACTTGGGAAGTTCCTAATGAGGGCGATAAAATTTATATGGTATAGGTGGATGAATAAGTTCATTACATATCTATTCATATGATAATTTTTTTTTTTGGGACCCATAAAAGTAGCTTGGATAGGGTCACTTTGTGATTGTTGTTGTGTATTGACAAAGAAGAACTAGGTTAATTATATATGAATTTATTGGGTGGTTGATATGATTGTGGAATATTTTTCTAATGAGGGTTACTTAGGGAATGTTGTAAAGAGGTTGTGAAACTAAAGGTTGTGATGGTTGAATGTATTGATAATGGAAGTGCTGAAGAAGGGCTTTGATTGTTGTGGGATGTGTTGAAAGGAATTGATGTGTGGATAAGAGGTTATGATTGTTGTGGAATATGTTGAAAAGGAATGGAAGAATGAATAAGTGGTTGGGATTGTTGAGGTATGTTCTAAAAGGGGATAGAAGTATGAATGAGGGGCTGAGATTTTTGTGGTATGGATTGAGAGGAAGTGGGGATATTAGATGATTGTTGTGAGGATGGGAACACAATAGAAATAGAGATGGTATTAATAAGTGGAGTCAATGTTAGGATAGACATAACTACTTTTTTTGATGATAGATGTGGGCTATTTGGATGAGGTAGGTTGAGCTATGCTTGATGGGATGGCTATGAAACTCATAGGGGAGTTTGAATGGTAGAAGAATTTAAAGGAGTTGATGAAGATATATTGGTATTGTTCTAAGATGAAGTAGATCTAGATGAGAGGTCAACTAAAGAGGTGGATTATTGATTAGCCGGGTCTTGTGAGGAGACCACATTAAGGTCAAAAGCTATGATAGGGGCCAAAGACACAATGCTCGATACTTCTAGTTGACTATTAGAAGGATAATGATGTATCTATTGAATGACTAGTTCATGATTTGGATCGATAAGATGGGAGTAAGAACTTGAGGGGCAAGGTAAATAAGGTTTTGGTTCATGTACGATAATTGAAGGTGAACACCTGTAAAAAAATGTATGCATTAAGAGCAATGGGTTTTGAATCTAATATTTTAGAAAAGATAGGATCCCCAGATATTGAAGAAATGAGGACTCGAAAGGATTCAATATTTTGGATGATTTGGATTGGATACTAGGAGAATGTGGATGTTTTTGATCTTCTGGTTGGGGTTATATAATCGTCTGTCATTATTCTTGTAGTAGATGCAAGGCATCCTTAATATGGGTTTGAATGTTTTAATAGATCATTTTAAAAATTTTAGAGATGATATTATTATCTTGTAGTAACCATGAAAGTAAACAATCACCTAAAATGAAAAATTATATCTAAATAGTAGTTTACAAACATAAAACAAATCACAAAGAAGAAGTTTTAATTATCTTGATTAATTAAGAAAGAAAGTATGAAATGTGTAAAATGGTTGATGGGGTCCTAGGAAATGGTAGTCTATGGATGGTTTTAGGTGATGTTTAAGGTGGAATCCTTGACATACCCTACGAGTATGCAAGACCTGAATTTGTGTTTGGCATTGGTATGGGTCCTAGTATTGGGGTATACCCCTCACTTCATGGTCCCACAATGATAAGGGAGTCGGGTGCTTAGCTAATATATTGAAAACTCGATTGATTATACTTGGACGTAACACTAAGTCAACTTCTCCTCTCGGTGATCAAATCCAAAAAGGTACACACTGGTAGGAATGTTTTGATGTGAATTTGTGTTTGAAGTGATTTGGGTGTGTGTGGGGAAAGTTAAATTAATGCAATCTATTAACCTCCTAATTAAACTATGTGATCAAGAAAAATGAAAGGTTCATTTTAAACCCAAAAGAAAGATTGATTTCAATGAGGACATCAAACAAAAATGTAATTCTTTGAAATAAAAAGATAGGAAAGAAATGCACCCGTTTAAGATTTTTAATTTTTTAATTTTTAGCATAGCAACAATAAAACAAGCAAGCTCCCAAGACAACAATATTTACAGGTTAGATAAAAATAGAAAATAGAAAAGGAAATGAACGTTAAGGGCTGATTGAATAAGCAATCGAAACAATCTAAAAAAGCATCGGTGATTCACCTAAATCAATGGAAGTTTGACTGGATCATTAGTGATTGCAAAGAAAAAAACCTAGAGATGAAAATTAATTAATTTAAAATGAAAGAAAAGGGACAAGTGTCCCACTTGGCGTGCCAGAATGTACTAGAGAGTTTATTACTTTTCAACTTCAACTTAATGAATTGAAATTAAAAAACAAACCGACCTCGGAGAGGATTGCGAGGTTTATCGATACCCACGATGATGGATGTTGATATTCCTGGATATGTGTTGGATAAATCTCCTTCCTTATTTTGTAGACGAAGAAAATTGCAGGTCAAAGGCACTAAAGAAAAAGATTAGATAGATGGGTAAATGAATTTCTCGGTGAAGGCTGATTCTAGGAATCCAAAGGGACTTCCTTGGAGGATGTCAACTTGCTTGAAAAAAATTAAGTATATTGATAACAATGATAGAAATAAATGGATGATAAACATATGTAGATAATAGATAAGAAGCTTTAGAACACGAGGTTGAAGGGAAAGTCCTATGCAACATCAAAGGTGACCTAGGAAAGGGTGGATGCAATCTAGATAGACTCGAAGTAGTCATACCAAAATTATTATGTCTCTTGTTGGATCTCATGGAGGAACTCAAACTGATCCTCGATGTCTTAAATTTTGGTGGAAAAACATATTGCACACAGTGTCAACTCATGAAGGATGTTGTATTGTTCCCAAAAGAAGGGTTGTTGGGTAATGGGAAGGTTGTAAATGCTTGTAATAGGATGAGAATGGCTAGGTACTGCCATCTAAAGGAAATCCATGTTTGCAGATAACAATTTAAAGCTACAAGAATGATAAAAATTGAGATAAAACTGATAAATTGAAAAAGGTGTAAATTGATAGGGATAGATGGTGATAAGATAGAATCGCTAGAAATTCGTAATCGTTGGTGATTATCAGTAATAATGGCATATTTTTATAAAATGATAAATAAATCTTTTAAATGAAATTTTTTGATTATTTTTGTTGTTCGATGAAATATAAATTATAAACAAGATAGATAAATACATTTAGTGTGAAATAACCCGAAAGGAGTCTCCAAATGCTAGATGGGGCTGATTGAAGTTGATGAACAACTAAATTTTTGTGAAGTGATTGATGAAAAGTCTAGAAAAATGATGTGTTGGTGAAAGCTTGAAAGATGTAGGTGCTTAATGATATCTAGAAATGACTGGAATTCATTGTTGAGTTGAAAAAAAAGAACAAGTACGAGTAAAAGGTTTATGAAGATCCTTGAGAAAAGGAAAAAAACTCCTATTTATACGATCAATTTTTAGGGAAAATTTTTGGGAAGTGGTTGAAACCACTTCCAAATGGGGTTTTCAGGTAAGTAATGAGGGAAAATGGTTAGGGGGAGGTTATGGATGAGTTTTGGAGGTTAGGATGTGATAATAAAATAGATTTGAGTTGTTTTAAAATGGTTAAGGTGGATTTAAAGTGGTTAGGTAGTTTAGGATAAGTGAATAGTAATTTTATGAGAGTGTAAAATTGTTTTTACAAAGGTGTGGGGAGGGTGACTTAGGATAATGGTTTTTAGATATTTTTAGATTAAATAATGTGTGTATAATATGAAGTAGGTGGGTTGACAAAAACATGGTGTCTACATCTACATCTACTCTGCGAGATGCATACATGCTTGGTATGTACATGCTAAGATCAAGCAAGAGACTACAAGTTCACACAATATGACCGATGGCATGGCTCACACTTTTGATTATTTTTCTAATAAACCACCAATACATGAGGCCTTATAGATCATGAATCACATCACATTGAGAGATAACGCCAAGGTAGAAGAGCTCATGGTTCAACTCTTAGGATAACCCGGGACCCGATATGTGCGAGGATTTAGTGAAAATAGAAGATATCCAATTAGTGCACACATGGAGAGACAATGAAAAACGGAAGATGGTGTATCTCATTGATAATGAAGAATTGGATAATGTAGACATTAACCATACAAAGGGTACATGTGAAGTGATGGACTTTGCAGATGAGAAGGCACACACGTATCATGTTCCTATGAAGACCAAGAAGGTGAATATTAGCACTAAGGATGCGTCTAAGGAGGCTATCATTGGATATTATTAATTAGAATAATAGGTTATAATGATCATTGAACTGCACAGTTGCGTAAATTCCGAGATTTGTTTCTAAGAGGTTACCATGAGTTGAAAGGTGTGCATCCCTTGTTTGGAGAAATGAAGATTAAGCTAAAATAAGGTGCATGTTTCATTTGGAAGAGGCCCAGTAGGATGAATCCAAACCTACACATGAAGTTCAAGGAAGAGATTGAAAAAATGCTTAAATCTAGGATTATTAAATCAATTGAGTAATTCAAGTGGGTTATCCCCATGGTGATCAATATAAAAAGGATGGTTGGATAATGATATATGTTGATTACAAGTGAACTCGATGCTTCATGTATAATAGATATGTTTCCCATGCCATTTACGAAGAGATTCTTGAGGAGTTGCAAGGCGTAAAATCTATTCATTCACGGATCGATCTTCGGATATCATCAGTGCACATTGCGTGTGAGGACCAGGAAAAGACCACCTTCACCACTAAATGGGGAAATTTTGTGTACACTATCATGCCTTTTGGATTGAATAATGTGCAAGAAGTATTCTCGTGTATAGTTGTGTCGGCATTTGATGATTTCATCCAATTTTTTTACAGTTTATCTAGATAACTGGACCGTTTATGGGCTTGTGAAATATCATTGTGATAATTTGAGATTGATGTTTGAGAGATGTAGGAAAATTAACATTTCCCTAAACATTAAGAAGTGTATATTTTCCACACCCTTTGGCACTTTACTAGAGCAAATCATTTGTAAGGAAGGACTATTCATAGACCTTGTTAAGACTGCAATGATTTTGGGATTGGAAGAACCTACCAATCAGAGTGAAGTGTGTGGTTTCTTGGGGCATACTAGTTATTACAGGAATTTCATCAAGGATATGCAAAGATTTTCGTGCTCTAGAGGAATTGTTAGAACTATAATATTAAGTGAATCATAATGTTTAGTTTATATTTAAATAATATAGAATAACTTATATTTTTATTATTTAAATATAAACTTTATATTATTAGTAGTTATTAATTAAGTAACATTAATCGGGAGGTTTTCCCCATAACTTAAGAAGGTCATAACCCTTTGGGTTATTTAAATATGACCATAGGTCATATTCAGGATATATTGGGTGATCCTGGTAAAAATATGGAGTAGAAGTGAGGAGGGAGTTTTTACTGGACTGGTTGTAAAAGTTTCTCATATAGTGGAAATAATTCTTTCCATGGTTTTTTACCCCATTGGGGTTTTCCACGTTACATGTTGTGTCAATGTGTTAATTACTTTACGTTTTTATTTATTTACTTTTATGTGCACATTAATGTTTACTTAATATTTAATAAGGTTAATAAATATTCATCCCCTCATCCTAACATGGTACCAGAGTGGGATTAAATAATTTAATTTAAATCTAACATTGCAATAGTTAGGAAGTTAGGTGGTTAGTTAGTTAGTATCCTATTTAACCCCCTTCCCTCTCCATATAGTTAGAATGAATGTGGTGTGCATAGGTGAACATTTAATTGGAGATTTCAACCGCGCATGAAAAATTGGAACTCGAGAATTACCAGGGCCTGGAAATAAAGGTAAGGTTTGAATAAATTTTGTGAAATATTTTTCTATAGTTTGTAAAAGTGTGCAGTTAATTTGAGATATTAAAAGAGAGAGTAAAAAAAATCAAGTGAAACCTAGTTCACAGAGGAGACAAGAATCTAGAAAATAGGGTTTTTAAATTTTCTTATTGGTCGGTTAGATCATCTTGTCCCCTGTAATGTAAAATAATTACTTTCACTTTGAATTTCAAAAAATTATCTCATGTCCTTTATGGACCCCCATTAAAAAATTTGCACCTATAGTTTATAGTCAATATAAACTATATTTTAAAAAATCTAGTGTTATAAACTATGATTTATAAAAACAATAATATATATATATATATATATAAAAAACCAATTTTATATAGTTCATATAAACCTAAACTATATTCCATAGTTTATTATAAAACTTAACTTATAAACCATATAACCTAAACCTATCTATGCATCTCGAATAATATATAATAAAAACAAACAAACAAAATTTATTATATAAAGAGGAGGGATGGACCCCTCCAATCCTCCCATCTACTTTAGCACCACTTGGCGCTAATCTGCGTGGCCCTCACCCACTTCTACTATAAATTTCCATGTGTCCCCGTGGCTCCCACATGTGACCATCTTTTCTTGCACGGGCTCCACTCCATTACCCTTGGGACATTTTATTCCCACATGGGGAAAACATAGGGTGGGTAAAGGATTTAAAATCCTAGGCCATAGTAGATATTGGTGTGGTTATGGTCACACCACTACATTGCTTTTGAAGCCATTACAAGCATCATGTCATGTGTCTTTGTGGCTATTTAGTGGCTCGGACGTGGTTGTTTGATTGGTTCGGTGAGCCGGTTCCTAAGGCTTTATGGTAAATAAATAAGGTTTAATATTAATATGGTTTGACATTTACACTCGGTTCATTGGCATTAATATATAATTCAGTGATAAACTCACCAAGTTGGCTAGCCCAACGCGGCTGAGTTGATAGAGATTCATACCTAATAAGGAGCAAGAGCTCCCAATATATATATATATATATATATATATATATATATATATATATTTCTTTTGAAAATATTAATTGTAAAAATTATTTTTGTCGAAATAGTAAAACAATATAATCATTTTTGTTTAAAAATGATATATTCTTACGACACGAAAACTAAATTGTCGTCGTCATTTTGTTAGAAAACTAAAAAAATTCACTTACATTTCAATTTATTTTTTAATATCAAACTAACATATTCATGTATAGATTGTACTATTAAACAGACCTCATTTTTAGCATAAACCGATCGGTGTTTGATTGCGAGGATTAAAAGATGACAGGGGAATTATATTATAACTATTGTTTTTAATCCTTGTTAATTATTTATTTCCGATTATGAAAAAATGGGGTCTAATCGCTTTCAATCGATAAATCTCGGATGTTGAATGGGAACAATTATAGAATTTGGAAGATTTGATCGAAGGAAAAATTCATGGATCACAAACTATGGGAAGTTATTAATGGAGCTAAGAGAGCTCCAACCAAAAGACAAACAACTACAAAATATGTCATTGCGTATCAACAAAAAGTACAAGAGGCGATGTTCATAATTTTTGAAGCGTACATGATGATTTTTTGCTTCATATCGGGAATCAAGAAAGTTTGAGTGAGGCTTGGGCTCAATTAGAATCAATGCATGAAGGTACACGTTTATAAAAAATTATTAAATTAATTTTAGAGCTTATGACAACTCCCATGAAGGGAGATGAAAAAGTGATAAACTATTTAGCAAAAATAAAAAATATTAAGTCACAGTTAGATGGATGTGGCAGTAATTTAATTCAAGATAAATTTCTTTATTTCATTATTCAGTTGAATATTCATGAGAAATTTAGAAATTTCATTTCAATTTTGAATTCTAAATATCAAATAGAACAAGACATTCTAGATTTTCAAACCCTTAGTGCTCTCCTCATATAGGAAGAACAAGTAATGTAAAATTTTGATTCTAAGGAGAATTCCACTCAGGCACTTCTCGCTCAGAAATCAAAAGGTAAAACCTTTAGATTCAAAAAAACTAAAAGCCAACTTTTAAACCTCCTAGCAAAGACAAGAAACCTAAAAATCTAAGAGTTAGCTTTGATGGTAAATGTCATTACTGTGGTAAATTTGGCCATAAGAAAGAGGAATGTAAATTTAAAAATAACAAAAAAATTCAAAAATCAAAAGGGTAACAAATTTGACCAAAATCAAAACAAGAATAAGAAAAATAGTCAAAAATCAAATGTAATTGCTTTGTATGCCGCCCTTATCACACTTTGTAAATAAAATGAGTGGATATTGGATAGTGGTGCCCTGCTAGACACATGAAATTTAGATATGATATACTATCTAAACTTAAAGAGTGTAATGATCAGATCTACTTGGGTGATCATTCCATTCTCAACATTCAGGGACAAGGTAAAGAAAAATCATCAAATGGTTTTATTAACAATGTTTTGTTAGTTCATAAACTTAAAATGAATTTGCTTTTGTGTTATTAGTTGACTCAAAATAACTATAGTGTAACGTTTTTAAAAGATAAATGGTTTATTAAAATTGAGCATGATGTTACTATATTTTAAGGCTTTCAAAGAGATGGGTTGTATGTGTTTAATGGATTTCCTTCTGATTCTTGTTTAACAACTCAAAGAAGTGACATGTAATTTTTGCATGAGAAACTCGGTCATGTGAACTTTAGGAGCATGTACAACATGTATTGACTAAACCTAGGATCGTCTACCACCTATTTCCCAAAATCATGAAACGTGTGAAGGATGCTTATGTGGTAAGCAATCTGCTAATCCCTTTCATAGTCATCATGATGCTAATTCTTTTAAACCTTTGGAACTTGTCCATAGTGATGTTCGAGGACCCCTAAAAGTTCCATATCTTAATGGTTCTCTGTATGTTGTCACGTTCATTGATGATTTCACTTGTATGATTTGGTCTTATTTCATTAAAAATAAATATGATGTCTTGTCAAAATTTAAAGAATTTAAAGCTTTAGTTGAAAACTCTTCTAGTTATAAAATTAAGAGGCTTAGGACTAATAATGGGGGAGAATATGTTAGTAAAGCATTTGACTCATTTTGTGTCAAATGTGGCATTCAAAGGGAACTGACTACTCCCTATTCCCCTTAGCAGAATGGGATTGCGAAAGGAAAAACCATACCATTCTGGAAATGGCTAGAACCATGATGCATTCAGCTCAGGTTCCTAAATTCCTCTAGGATAAAGCAATGAACACTGTTGTTCATATCTTGAACAGAGTTCCCACTAAAGCCTTAGTAAATTCCACTCCTCTGGAAAAGTGGTCAAATCAAAAACCAAGTGTGTCTCATTTGAGAATATTTGGTAGCCCTGCTTCCCTCTTCATTCCAAAATCAAAATGGAAGAAGCTTGATCAAACCTCTTTTCCTTGTATCTTTGTAGGATACGGTGTCAAAAATAAAGGTCTTAGGATCTTTGATCCATCAAAAAGAGAATTTATAGAAAATAGGAATGTTAAAATTTTGGAAAAACCTTTTTGTTCTTCTTCTTCATCTTTTGTTATTTATGATGATTCTAATGAAAATGAATTTGAAATTGAAAATTGTGAAAATAATGTATGTGATGAAGAAACTAGTGTTGAACCTATAGTTGAAAATGATATTGTTCTAGTTCCTCTAGTAACTAAAATACCTAGATGGGATGAGTCTATTATTCAAGACTCTAATCCTGAAAACCTTCAAAAAATGACTATAAGTCATCATACGTATCATGCATTAATGACATCATTGTATGAACTCAACCCCAATCTTTCAAAGAATCTTATTCTGATGAAAGATGGATATATGCTATGAAATCTGAATATATTACCTTGATTAAAAATAAAACTTAGGAGTTAGTCCCTCCTGAAAAACTAAGTATAGTCGGATCTAGATAGCTATATAAGATTAAATAGAAAGAAATGGCAAGATAGATAAATTCCAATCTAGATTAGTACCTCAAGGGTTTAGTCAAAAACCCAGTATTGATTACATGGAAACATTTGTACTGCTACAAAAATGAGCACAATGAGGATTTTGATTGCCTTAATTGCTCAACATGGTTGGGAAATCCATTAGATGGATGTCAAAAATACCTTTTTGAATGGTGATTTAAAAGAATAAATCTATATGACCCAACCTAAAGGCTTTGAATAACCAGGTAAATAAATGTATGTTTGTAAATTGAAAAAATCTTTATATGGTTTAAAACAAGCTCCTAGAGCTTGGTATTATAAGATTAACAATTTTTTCAATGAAGTTGGATTTTCTAACTGTTCATCTAATAATGATTTATTTGTTAAAGTTAAAGAAAATTCTATCATTCTCATTGTATTGTATGTTGATGATTTAATTATCACTAGTAATTCTAATAATTTAATTACAAAAATTAAAGCAAAGTTAATGCAATATTTTGAGATGACAGACTTAGGATTATTACATTATTTTTGGGCATGACTATATTTCAGGATAAAAATTCTATTGTAGTATCTCAATCATAATATGCAACTAATTTATTTAAAATATTTAATATGCTTGATTGTAAACCAATTTTTATTCCTATAGAAGTTGGATGTAAACTTGATCCTAAACCTGCATGTGAAAAATATAATCCTACTTTGTACAAGAAACTTGTAGGTGTTTTAATTTATCTAACTATTACTAGATCTGACATTACTTATGTAGTAAGGGATTACTTTAGGGTTTATGCAAAGATCCTTATCTGGATCATTGGAAGTTACAAAAAGCATTTTACATTATATTAAGGGAAAAATTAATTTTGGTTTACATTATACTTATTCTAACAATGCATATTTATATGGATATTGTGATTCTGACCATGTTAGTGATGTGATAGATTAAAAGTCTACAATTGGATATGTATTCAAGTTTGGTGCAGGTGTCATTACTTGGAGTAGTAAAAACAACCAAAAATTTCTATTTCTTCTACTGAGGCATAATATAGAAGTGCAATGGAAGCAGAAAAAGAAGCCATGTGGCTGAAGCGGTTGTTGGAAGAGATGCACATGGAAGATAAAAGAAGTACTCCTCTTCTATGTGATAGCCAAAGTTTCATTTCTCTTGCTAAAAATCTAGTTCAACATCAAAGGAAAAAACATATTGAGATACATATGCACTTTATCTAAGAGAAGGTTCTCTATAGTGATATAGATATCCAAAGATTTCCCGACTGAAAATCAAGTTACAAACATGTTTACAAAGCCATTGTGTGCTGCAAAGTTCTACAAGTTCCATGCAATGCTTGAAATTTTAGAGGTTCCATTGAGGGGGAGTGTGCATGGAAATGCCATATCTTAGCGGTTGGCTGGTTTTGAATCCTTCTCCTCTACACTTCTACTCTGGTTTAAAGAATTGTAAAAAGATATTTTATGATCTACGTAAATTGATAGAGTTTATAGAAAACATATTCTAATGTGTGCATCTATTTGTAAAGGAGGTCCTAGTGTTATAACAGTCTCCTAGAGATGTGGTATAAGAATTTTTTCCATGAGAAATGATGGGATTTAGTCTCATAAATCATGCTTAGCCCAAATCATATTTTTGATTCATAGATTCTAAATCATTTTGTACTAAAAGGTAAGTTGAGCATGATGAATGTGTTATAATTCCCGCAAAAATACATATGCTAGCCTAAAACTTTTGGGTTTATGGATTTGTAAATCCTATTGTACAAATAGGTAATGTTGGCATATGGATCCCCACTTAATATTAAGGGGAGTGTTAGAATTATATATTAAGTGAATCATAATATTTCATTTATATTTAAATAATACGTAACAACTTATATTATTATTATTTAAATATAAAATTTATATTATGTGGTTAGTTATTAATTAACTAACATTAATCGGGAGGTGTGTCCCATAACTTAAGTAGGTCATAACCCTTTAGGTTATTTAAATGTGACCATAGGTCATATTAAGGATATATTGGGTGATCCTGGTAAAATTAGGGAGTAGAAGTGAGGAGGGAGTTTTTCTTGGACTCAGTTGTAAAATTTTCTCATATAATGAAAATAATCATTTCCGTGGGTTTTCATCCCATTGGGGTTTTTCCATGTTACATGATGTGTCAATGTGTTAATTATGTTACATTGTTATTTATTTAATTTTATGTGCACATTAATGTTTACTTAATATTTAATAAGGTTAATAAATATTCATCCCCTCGTCCCGACCGATTTTGGGATTGGAAGAACCTACTAATCGTGAGTGACATGTGTGGTTTATTGGGGCATACTAGTTATTATAGGAAGTTCATTAAGGGATATGTAAAGATAATTGTGCTCATGGAGGAATTTCTCAAGGCTAAGGGAAAGTTTTATTGGGGTGACACGTAACACCGACGTTTGAGACCAAGGAGAAGCTCACCATGAAACCTATATTGTGCTTCCCTTCATGGAGAAGACCTTTTCACGTACATGTTGATACTTCTGGCATGGCTATTAGCACAAACCTTGGCACAACTAGGAAAGGGTAATGTGGATCATCCCATATGTTTTGAAAGTAGGAAGTTAACACTAGTAGAGAAGAATTTTACAACCACAAAGTGCAATGCATTTTCTATGATCTACGCTCTTCATAAATTTTTTCGGTCCTTATTGGACACAACATTCATTTTCTATACAAATCATATGACATTGAAAAACTTGGTAAACAAACTTGTTTTATAAGGGTGAATTTTTCAAT
The DNA here is from genome assembly GCA_018340775.1 of Taxus wallichiana var. yunnanensis. Taxonomy (NCBI): domain Eukaryota; kingdom Viridiplantae; phylum Streptophyta; class Pinopsida; order Cupressales; family Taxaceae; genus Taxus; species Taxus wallichiana. Next base: position 469,263,374 of record CM031236.1, on the reverse strand, counting down.
GGATACTCCTTTTTCAGAATTCAATTTTACGGTTGTCATAAATCCAAGAAAAAGAAATATGGGACCTGATCACTTGTGAAGAATCAATTATGGAGAGGACACGTAGAGTATTGAAGACACTATTCCAGATGCACAGCTTGTTCAATTTGAATCACGTGCTAAATTTTTGTAAAAAATAGCAGATTTTTATGCACTAGACTTGTGCCTAAGGAATGAAGGCATTGGAAAAGAAGCAACTTATTATTCGAGCTGCACCATATAAGTTTATTGAGGTAACCCGTATAAAATGGGTAGAAATGAGGTCTTGCGTAGATGTTTTCTAGAGCATGAGTGCAAATCCATTATGTATGAAGCATATGGAGGCATTGTCGGAGGCCATTATGCTTGGAGATACCATTCCATGAAATATCCTTTTAGCAAGTATATGGTGGGAGACATTGTATAAGGACACCAAGGCTTTTGTCAAAGCATGTGATCATTGTTAGAGAATTGGAAAGCCTTGTAATAAATATAAAAGGTGATTGTGACCCATAGCTAGTGTGATACTTTTGAAAATGGGAAATTGATTTTATAGGACCTATCACACCACCCACGTGTAAGACTGAAGTGCGCTACATCATCACATGTACTGATTACTTAACAAGGTGGGTAGAGGCTACATATAGAAAAGATTGCACAATAAAAATGATAGTGAGGCTCCTTTGGGAAAATATTATCAGCAAGTATGGATGTCCATTGAATCTAACCAAAGTGATAAAAATTTAATTTTTAAAATGAGACTATTAGAATTTTATTACAAGATTTTATGGTGGCACACCATAAGATTACCCCTTATCACCCTCAGAAAATAACATTGCTAAAGCTTTTAATAAGATCTTGGGACAAACACTAACGAAGATATGTGATGTTGGAAGAAAATATTGGGATGACAAGGTATCAACCATTCTTTGGGCATATAGAACAACCTATAAATGGTTGAACAAGGCCACACCCTTTTAGTTGGTGTTTGACACGAGGTCAGACTACTTATGGAATTTATACTATCATCCCCGTGTGTATTACGTGTGCAGTGATTTGGATGATAAACATGATAAAAATGAGCACATTGATAATTTTGTGTAATTGGATGAGAGGTACGCCATTGCACGTTGGAGCCAGAAGATAGAAAAGAAAGACAGACACATCATGAACAAGTCCTTTGCAGTAGCTAGAAAGATAATTCTTCTATATGACTCCAAGTTTGCATGACACCCCGGGAAGTTGAAATTCCATTGGTTGGGACCCTTTGTGGTGTTCAAGATACTATAATTAGGCGAATGCCAATCGTAAGTGTTGATGGCACCATGTTTCCCGATTAATTCAATAGAGTAAGTCAAGCCCTATTATGAATAAGATTCATTTTTTTTTGTAATAAGGTAGTATTGCCACTTAGATTATATTTTACTTTCATGTTTTGTTTTTAATTTGCTTGTTTTTTTGTAATAAGCGCGTTCATGTGCATAAGATGATTACTAGTTATTAATTTGATGCATAGAAGACCGCACATACTATTAGTGTGGGGTGGAAATAGGTGTGACTACATGCATAAGAGAGACTGTGATGTTGGTACTTGGATTAAATTTGGTTTGGTGGTGCATGCAATTTTTTTGAAATAAGTGTTCTCTATGGATAAGAAAAAGAATGTGCATTAGAAAAAGGAAGGTTTTATAGATGTTATAGGTGGTTAGGAATGAGGGTGCATGAAAGAAATTTCTCATATTGGAAAGCCTCGTGAGAAAAAGGCCACAAAATGTAACGTGAGGGAGGCATAAACAAGACATACTACTTGGTATATGGCACATAGGAAGATGGGTTGTGGCATAATGGAATACATACAAGAATGTCTATAGTTTGTAAGTAGTGGTGCACCGAAGGTTACATCCGTCATGAAGTGGAAGAAAGTAGGAAAAAAACATGGAAAAGTTAAAATCACATTTAATGCTTTATCAAGGGTAGATGAGTAGCAATTAATGTGTTTTTTTGAAAACTATAAAAGGAGCACTAGTGAATTCATTCTTACCTTGCATATTGAATATTTATAGTGATTAAGAGAAAATTGTGTCTCATGAGTGCAAAGAGATTGTGTGAAATAAATATGAAATGAACCAAAGTAAGTTACACACAACCAGATTTGGAGATCCTTCGGTGTAAGTCGAGTGTGGAAGAAAGGCATGGAGGTTTATAACACAAAGAGGCTTGAGGATTTTCATTCACAAAACTAGGGTTTGAAGTGGATTCTCAAGGCTCCAATTCATAGAACTAGGGCATAGGGTTGCGTGTTGTAAACCAAAGAAAAATCAAAGTAGTGTAAGGAGATTGACACCCATTAACATAAAAATGAGTAAGTAATGGTGGGCATCACATCGGTGGGTATATATTTTTCCAAAGTGTTTGCGGATGATACATCGGGAATAACGCTAGGAGGAGGAGTAGAGGGGAAATTACCTACCCTTTTGGTGTAGCGATGACAATATCATAGCACGATTCTTTGTATAGTTATGTTGTATGATTTTTACTTGGTTGTGTAATGGTCATTATTGTTTAATGCATTGTTCATATGGTTATAGGTGATGTGTATCAAGTAATTAATTATGGACACATCTATCTGCACATTGATGCGGAATGTTCCCACCGACATACTCACAGGTGGAGGCATGCTAGAGCATGTAAATGATATTATGAGTGAGCATGCCCATTTTTTTGAGCCAGTTGTGATAGTAGAAACAACGTGTACTATGTTTCTTAGTGAGAGGGATGAGGAATATGAGGAGACATAACGAGATAAAGAGGCAACAAAAAGTGTGATCCTCTAACACAAGATGTATTTGTATGTTTTTATCAAGTTACAGAGTTACTTCATAGAGTATTTGAAAGAGGTGAAACTACTACGTAGGTAGGTAGAGAGATATATAGGTCGTGATCAGCGACACAAAGTTAGTGATGAGGCTTCTAGTTCTAGAGCGCTTGCAGCAATTGCAGATAGTGATAACAACGATGAGATATGATATTTATTGATGTATTAATGTAGGGAGTTGCACCTCAAGTGTTGAGATTTTTATAAATATGATGATGAATGATATATATATATATATATATATATATATATATATATAGATGGATTTATTGGCATATGATCATTGTATGTAACGTTTATTGATGTGAAGATGTGATGACGATGTATGATACAATTGTTATATGTGATGCTCGATGTGTTGAATAATGTTTGTATTTTATTAAATTGTGTTGCAATACGTAGTTTTGATGTGAGTACTGTGATTATAGATAGATAAATGATGATATAATGTATATGATGATCTATGTAATGTGATTGCAAAAAGTGTATCGTATGTATGGAGAAATTCATGATTAGTAATACAATAGCCATAAACGATGTGTAATACTATGAAATGGTCGTAATAGTATAGTGGAGCGTATGTTAGTAGGATGAAGATGGGGAGAAGAGTATTAGTGATGCCCCCAAGCAGTATAGGTGATAAGGTTAATTTATATAAGACCCCTCGGAGTTAAGAATAAACCATAAAGTAAGAGTGCATCATCGAGAAGTAATATGATTTGGTGAACAAGGTAGATTGATTAATAAGGTGTGTAGCGCAAGAGTGAAGAGAGGTTCTTATTGTAAAAAATCCCTCAACAGTCATGTAAGAACCATAAGAACATGAGTGCGTCATTGGGGGTAAGGTGATAGAAATCACCTACCAAAGACCAAGTTGGCATGGAGTGGTGGAAGCATGTGGAATGAAAGTAGCATGAGTGTATGAGATGAACTAAATGTTGAGTGGAGTAGTGGTGGGAAGTGGAGATGTTGAGGGTTGTGGAAGCCAATGTGTAGTGGTAGCAAAAGACATGGCAAATGGGATGGTGTAACGGTGGATAGATGAGATGGAGGATGTGCATGAGCAACAACCTATGGTGGTGGATGAATAATAACCTTAGCACTAGATGAAGGAGATAAATCAACCAAAGTAACAACACACCTAGGTGGGGGTGGAGATATATACCACTCATGAAAGCGAGGAAAAGGAAATGATACCCTTATCTTCTAATTATCAGCAAGTGAACATGAAGGGTGCAACAATTATTCTCGTTAAATATTTCAAGACTAAAACAATGGATGTGTCATTGCATCAAGGGTTAATCATGTTACTCTTTAAAGATGGTACCCATGTTCCTTCTAAATATGTTACTATAAATTTTGGGGATGATTGGGAAGATCATGTTAGTCTGGCTGATAGGTGTAAGCTTATGGCTTTGAAGGATAGGGCTAGGAAGGATTTGGATGTGGTGGAGGCTCTACGTTTTCTTGTGGGTCAGAGTAAGGATACGAGTAATGATGAGGGGTTGAATGAAGCCAATGTGTTTGTGAGATTTCTTGCTAATAAAATTGATAGTCTGGAGGATGTGGTGAAGTGGCTGAAGGTTGAAAATAAAATCTTAATTCGAGGGGTGCAACATCATGGGGCTGAGATAATGATGCTAAGTAATAGGGTTGATGTGCTTCAGAGATGGTTGTAGTGGGAAAAGGGAAGAAAATAATGTATGTTGTCAGTAGCTTGGAGGATGAAGATGTGGGGTCTGGTTAAGACGTCTCTGTAGGTCCAAGTTTAAGGACGAGGCTAAAAGAATCTAAGGAGATTTTTGGGACTCTTTTGCTAACCAGTCTTCTATGTGTTTTGTTTCTGGTGGTCTTTGGTCTAGCTAGGCTGGTTCCTTTTTGTTCTGTTTCGCAACTCTGTTGTTGAGTCAATGTCTCCTTGACTCGAGTGGGTTTTTTTCTTGGGCTTGTTTTTTTATAGATGTTTTTGATGGTTTTAGGATGACATTGTAATATCTTTTTGTATATGGCCCTTGGAGCCTTTCCAAAACTTTTATCTATAAAAACAATTATTCTCGTGATGGCCATTGATACGATGATAATTGCAATAAGGTCTATCACACTAGCACTGCAAGCGATGAGGTGGATGATGTTGGTTAGAAGGTAATTGAATCAAACAATTGTCAAGTAATGTACGCAACACATCATGAGGTCTAGCATGATGAGAAAAATGTAATGGTTCTCATGAAACAAGAGGAGGATTATGAGGTGTAGCCCTACGTGGAGGAGGAGATGAAGGATGCTTATGCAATGGAGAAGATTGTAATTTCTTGTGAGGAGGAGATGGAGATTATGTAGGATGTTATATAGAGGGGAGCAGAGAAGAAATATATGATGTATCAGCAGTAGTAATAGAGGATCTATAACATGTGTAGAAATGAGATCCTGTTCTAGATCAATGACCCTATAACATAAAAGTGTGAATGATTCACATGTGTCATATTACAATCATTTTTTTAAGGAAAGAATCAAACCATGATAGAAGATAAATTGTTTCTCTAGGTCAATAGGATGAAAGAATAGCTGGTGTATGCAAGCATTGAATCGTAAATGTAATCAATGATAGGTTTTGTTTTTCCATGATGTAAGCTAGGTAGATGATCATATTCAGATTTCTCCCATATACTTATCTCGTAGTCATTTTCAGATTTCTCCCGGATGAGTGATTGATGAACAATGGGAAGGTCATCTTTGATGGGAGCTTTTATCCTACACAGGGGAGTGCTAAGAAATGGGAAATAAGAGAAAATGGTAGAATTATGATTCCTAGGAGGGCCATGTAATAGAGACACAAGCTTACAAACAACATAATATTATCCATAATTACAAGATATAAGAAAATATAGAAAAATGTATTAAGAATGTAGAGTAGGGAAATTTTAATAGGGATCGACGTCGTTATGGTACATAAATTTTGATGTCCGAGACTAGTGTTGATCTCTATGTGTGGTATCAAGGATGTAAAATGATAGTAATTCGATAGAAAATGATAACGATATGTCATTCAAGACTTAACGTTGATTATTAAACCTGAATATGAATATTTATCAATTCAAATAATGAACATACCTTGTTCAAGAGGATGATTTGTAAAATATGATTGGGGAGATAACCTCTTCAAAGGAGAATGATGTATAGAGAAATTCTAGATTCTTCATGTCGAAATGAGGCTCTCGGTTCAAGATCAAAAAATCCAAATGTTTGAGTCCATAATTTAGCCCCTGTCTATTCTCATTTTTCGATCTCTTGGGTAGTGGCTTGAGCCACATTTTAAAGGATTGATGTTGTATCAACTAAATCTACACCAATCGGTGCCAATTTTGGGAAACTACACCGATTTTGTCCATTTCGAGGAAAATGGTTGAATTTGATTTCAACCATTTCCTTTTACTGTATTTTCAAGTTTTATGATGGTTTAGGGTTGTTTTGAGCTTGTGGGGAGGTTAGGTTATTTTGTTTATTTATTTTTATTTTTTATATTTTGTTTTATGGTTACAGTGGTTACGAGTGGTAAAATAGAGAATGTAAGTTGATAAATAGGTGAAATGACCGTGTAAGACTCTGAAGGAGTGTTCTAGGGTGTGTATGCATGTGTAGGAATTAGGGTGCCATAATTTTAGTGTTTACATTCTTATCCATGGTGTTTTGGTTGGTCCATATGATAATGATAATCTATGTACTCTCAAGCTACTTCACTCCCTTAGTTATCTTAAAAGGCACATTGCACACAATTCTAATTTTTTATATGGAAATATTATTCTACCCATCATTTTTGGTCATATTACTACATAAGTATCATTCCTAGTTGTTTCCACGCTTAGTTCGAGTAAAATGTATTTAGGTATCTCATTTTTGTGTGTTATTAAGGTTTTCCCATGTTATACACCGATGTGTTAAGTTCATTCACCGACGTTAACTTATCACAGCTTAAGGTATTCCTTATGCGGCTCCTCTTCTTATGATATCTCGTCATGCTTCTACCATTCCTCCTCCTAGGTCTCTTAATAAGACTTCTAGCACACATGTTATATATAGAGGATTTATCCCTCCTAGGTCTTTTGATAGGCCTTCTCACACACACTTTACATCTAGTGGATCTCTCCCTCCTAGGATTCCTCACAAGTGTTCTAGTGCACATCTTATCTCTTGTGGCTCTCACTCTTCAACTCCTCCTCATAGATCTACTCAATCAAACAATATTTATTAGGGATCTAGTCCACCTTTCTCTCCTCCCTGAGTTTCTATGGCATATGATACTACTTCTGCACCACTCACATATGAGCATTATTCTTTGGCATAACTTAGGCCCACCGCTCTCATTTATTATAGATCAATTTCACCTCCTCATGAGGATATCATTAGGCGCTTCTTCTATTACTTCCTCCTTGTACAAGTTGTATTTAATAATACAAAACCATTCATATATTTGTAAAATTACAAAACCAAGACCTATACACATAGCTTACATTGTTATCACTTTACATTGTATATGTTGGTCACTATGGTTTAATTGATAACATACCTTTTCTAATGTTCCCCATTGAACTCGTACCATATTATCTAGTTTCAATTCCTATGTTTTATGTTTATTTTAGTGTTGGAATGCTCATGAAAAATATAGGCTATTCTCATAATGTTTGAAATACTTATAAATAGAATATACATTAATTTTGAAAAGATTTGAGGTCATGTTGATGTGAATGATTCGAAAAGGGATAATGATGGGATACTTGTGGGTGGAGAGGTGAAGGAGCCTTAGGTGTGACCTCATGGTCTCGTAGGATGTTTGGGGTGTCTCACCAAACACCCATCAAACGTATGCCTTTTTGGGATGCTACTACTCCACATCTAGAGATTCCTAAGACTATTTGAGAAAGAGAAAAAATTACTTCAAATTTGCGGTTGTGGGTACTTTTGGGGGTCGAAGAACGAATATAGATTCCATGAGAGAGTGGTGAAAAAGGAAGTGGGAGTGCAAGGTGGAGGTCAGGGCTATGGCTAAAGATGATTTCCTCTTCTATTTTAGGAAGAAGTAGATCTGCAACGTGTGCTTCTAGGAGCACCATGGTTTTTTGGTAAAACGACTCTCAATATTATGCAATGGAAACCTAGGTTTTTGTCTCTTTAATCGAACTTATAATATGGATTCGACTCTAAGCTCTTCCCTTGAATTTTTGAGAGCTGAAGTTTTTTTGGAATAGTTATAGCTTTGGGGGTGCTCCTTGTTGTGCACCCGGATACAAAGGCTCGATCAAGACCGGTTTTTGCTAGAATGTGTATTAATGTTCCAGTGGGAGCCAAAGTGACTAGGAGCATCTATCTAGATACGATGGATGGAAATCATGAATAGGTTATCTAAATGGAAAAATTGAGGATCTTCAATGAGAAATGTAGTGTAACACCACTCGAACTGTTGTTACTTTCTCCTAAGCATTCAAGTGTTGATATGTGATTTCTAGTAAATGGATTGTGTACCTCGATTCGGAAATCATGCTTGATATGTATTAAATTTCTTGCAGATTGCAGATCTTGACTGAGTCAAAATATTAATAGACTCTTTTATTTATTTCATCTTGTGACTGAATATTAATCTGATCACGGAATGAATTATACAGGTATTCATCAATAATATCTAGACTTGGACCAAAGGAATTGATCCAAGTAATGCTTTAATTTTGTGAAGTGATAAAATTAGATCACGAACCTTGAACAGGTTGCAAGGTATGGAAGCATTTGGTAAGCTGGTCAGGAGTATGACTCAGGCAGATCTTGAGAAATGAAACGGTTCCCGATATCTGGTATATCTGGAAGGTCTCGATTAAAGACCAGGTAATAATTCATTGACATACAATTCTGTAATAAGAACAGGAGTGACTCTGTTCTAGAAAGTATGATGCAGGTCTCTCCGAGTTTTCAGGAGAAGGACCAAACTGAATTACTAAGGGTTAGTAACCTAAAACAATAACCTAACCTAGGGGTTAGATTATTGTTAGTCTAACCTAGACCTAGGCTATGTGTTATGATCCTAAAATAATAACTAAGTGCAAAATGGTTAGCATGGTTCTTACCCTAAAACTCTAACCTAAGATACTAACCTAGCTAACTAAGAGTTTATGAGAAGGGGCCTTTGAAGGGTGGCGAACCATGGGCGCTATTCTCTATGGCAATAAATGGGAAGGATAAGGATGAGGGACAGGCAGATGGCGGAGGCTTAGGCGGCGGCTAACCTTGGCAGACTTGGCAATTACTAAGTCTGGAAGTGAACTTGAGTTTTTGGATGGACTGTCGCCAATTTTGGCGGTCGGTGGGGGTAGAGATTAGGCGGGAAAATTGGTTTAATGGCATTTATTGTTTAGGGAGTTGAGCCCGGAGCTCGCGAAACGGCATGCAAACGAGAAGTTGGAAGGTTTGTTTGGTGTATCGCGATTTTCGGTCTACTCTCTCTCTCTCTGCTAGTTTACTGGTTCTTCGCACCAGTTCTCTTTGAGTTGCATGGCGAGAATGAATTTCTCTGGCTCTTTTCTCTGCCATGGAGGATATATTGTAAACGGGACAGCGAAATTTTGTTGGTCGTTGTGTGTTTGGAAAAAAAAGAAAAGGAAGTTTGAGCTCTTCCTGTGGTCTTCTTCGGAAATTCGATCAAAATACAGGCATGTTAGGCCCTATCCTTTAAATATTTTGCTGTCTTTCAAATGTCTTCATTAAAACAACTCTGTTCATTTGTTTGTGAAGATTAGATAAATTTTCCTATGAAGATTTAGTTGATTTTGGCTCAGATTCTCTTACGTTCGATTTTTGGCAATTTCCGCTTGTTGGGTGTTTGTTGAAATCGAACTTCAACTCGTTTGTTGTGTATTCCTTCTCCGGTTTAAATATGAGAGATTTATATTTATAAAGGTTTGAATGCTCGGCTGCTTTTGGCGCAGAGCCCGTCAAATATACTTGTGAAGGGTATAGATCATCAAGCTTTTTCTTTATCGACTTTCGATCGTCAATGCTGTTGTGAGACAGTAGGGAATGATACTGGTGTACCATTTGATTGTTCTGTGCATTTGAAGATTTTCGAAGCTCTGTCATGGTTTTGTTAACAGCGATTAATGATACTTTATGGGTTTCATTGTTTTCTAATTTCTGGCTTGGAATAGGCAACAGATGAGTTACCATAGTCTTTAACGACTCAGTGGATTTCATGATTGAATCGTTTACAGTAATCTACTGTTGTGAATGTAGATTCATCTTGAGTTTTGTTATTATATGGTCGTGGAAGCCTTGTGGAAAAGACAGGTTTTGTGGCTACTGTTATTGTAGTAAATACTGAGTATTGACTTTTTGTGGATGTATTGCCTTTCCTTGCGAAAATTGTTCGAAGGTTTTGAAGCAGTTCAGTTTATTTCATTGTTTTGGAATGAGTATATTGATTTGCTTATACTTGTTTCATTCGGAATGTTTGTCTTGAATGGCATGGAAGGATTTATCAATTAATTCTATTTTTATACTGTTGTTGGGTTTGTGATTATGGGCGCAAATCCGTTATCAGTATGTAGTGTGAATTAGTGGATTTATTAGGATTGAATTCCGAACGACTGTGAGGAGACGTTTCAATGTTCTATTTCTATTTTGGTCACTGTTCAAGTTAGAATGTGTATATACAGTTGTTAAGTGTTGATCCAGTGACTTGAAGGGAAAATCTGTACTGAAGACCTCTGTATTTTCTTGGGGTACTTTGTGTTGCATGTTGCTTTGGTGGTACAGATTCCTTAGGTGAGTAACTACATATTCAACCTGTTCTATTTGTGCTAAATTATTGGCAGAGTACAGTCGGGTTTCTTGGTTGAAATAAGAGCTTGATTGTTTGTCTGATTTTTATATGCGTCATTGATGACTGTTTTCGCGTTCTGGCCCTGTTTGGGTGAGTTGCACTAGGGATTTGCATGCACCAGGTAGGGATCGATTGATGGTGTTCCTTTCCGTTTGTTCAGTCCGATAAACTGAGAAAGTATAAGTATGCTAAGTTCCTTTCTGTTTGTTCAATTCGACTGACTGATCATGAATTGGAATCAATGTGTGGTCACCATAGCATAGTTTCTCGGAAACCTTAAAAGGCTTAATGTTATAGAGTTGTTGGTTACAGCAATACGCTTGAAGCTCTTGCTTTCGAACTTGGTTCGAAAGCCTTACTGTGTTTAGGTGAAACTAGTTTTGGACATCAGACTGATTTATGGATAGTTGATGTGTTAGTTGCTGTACAAGAGATTTGCTGGGTTTCTATTTTCGTGATTTAGAACAGTGATCTTGATTTCGGCCTGTCTAACTTGTTCATTTATATACTGGATGACTGTTCTCATAAGTGAAGGCAGTACAGTGATGAACTTATGTAAAAAGGGAAGTAAGAATGGATTGATTCTTTCTCTTCCTTTATTTTATATTATTGATAATGAACTATCAGTAGGAAATTAATTTGGTAACGTTTTGGTAGGAGACCAAATTGTTATGTTATTTCCTTTTTGGAAGATTGCAACAATCTGACCAGTGTCGTGATTTGGATTCAATGATTGTTCATCTGCATTCGTTCTTGTTTCTTAATATTTGATGAAATATTAGAAAGTGTTTAAGACTATTCTGTAACAATGATAGAGTTACATGTTTGTAATCATTTAGTATTACAAGGACATAGCCTGAATATGTTTTCTTTTTGGATATTTGATCTCATTTAAACAGGGTGTTTAATGGAAACAATTGATGGATTGCAATTGTTTTAAAAGTTAGTGCTTATCATGCTCAGTTCATTGAACTGACTCATGTTGACTATTTTTGCAGATGGTTGCCGTAAGAGGTAAATACAATGCAGATCTGGCAGTCCGATCAGATAGTTTATTTGATTTATTATGAATTACAGCTTGATTTTATGGATGTACTATATGTGAAAAGATGTTTCTTTTCCGTTAGCATTATATCAAGTATGCTGTTGCATAAATGTAATTGTACGAGTTTCAAAAGGAATGAAAATAAGCGTTTGATACTTATGTGTTGTATTAAATTATGAATGATGAACTTCTTCGGTTTACGTAACGAAGAGGCATAGTTATCTTTGCATAATATGGATGCTTTTGTGATTGACAATGAAAGCTTGTAAGTAATTAGACTAAATTCTTATGAGTATTTAGTAGTTCTAATTTGATCTGGATAATGCAATATTGTAATTTAAATATTGTCTCTCTAGAGGATAGGTTAAATTTGAGCCTAAAAGATAACGCTAAACAAGTTGGATTGAATTACTAATCCCTAGTCCTAAGTATAACAGGACAATAGTAAATTGGATTCTAAATCATTTATATCTTTAAACTAAAAAGTATGATATAAATTCAGTTAAGAGAACTGGTAGGCAATCAATGGAATTCAGGTGGCAATCTCAAGCATAGGTTATGAGATATTGTCTGAATCTGTTGTTTAGAATCAGACGTATTCTAATGACTCCTTGATAGAAGCTAGACCTTAATACCTCTACCAAGTAATGAGATTAATGGAGGAGGGTCGCCTTAAGAAAATGAATCCAGGGATTGGAAATGGCTAACCTTAGGGAAAAGTCTTAAGAAGTAATTTAATCTTTAGTGCGTAACGCTTGTTTTCGGGTAGATCTTCTCGAGGCGGATTTAAAGGATGACGACATAAGGTCGACTGCAGGGTTGTACCTCCGAGAAGATTAGGATCTTCTCGAAGTTACAACAATGCAGGTGACTTATGGCGACACCCCTTGCATTGATCGTTGAGATTTACACTTGATTTCGCACGAGTTACCCTGGGACCGATTAAGAACGTGGTCATGTTATATGACTGCCTCGGAGATTTGGGGTGTCATGACACACTGGTTGAACTGCAAGGTTGAACCAGTATGTCATCATATCCCTAACCCTCGTGGGTATCCATATAACATTATCACCTTGTTAATCTGCCTCCGGGTGATTCAGTTGTGGAAGGAAGGACTGACAATAATCAGTATAAGACATTCTATATAACATATGAATGGGGTGAAGGACGTATTCCAGATTGACGAGTATGCCGTTAAGGAATACGAGACATGAACAGTATGTTTCAAATCTTTGGCCAAAGTATCGCAAGCTGCTGATTGCGTTGTCCTGATTCACCTAGTCTAAGGGATGAGATGCCGATGGATAATGGTAACAGTTATTCAGTTAGATTCCTTGGACAGAGCATTCTGAATTCCCAGATTAGGGAAGAGAACCGCAAGAGTGATGTGTTAAATAAAAACACCGACTCTTATTACTCATGAATAGATCGGTAGATTACCGAGTCATGGAATGAATAGATCGGAAGTACTCCGAGTCATTACAGCTGCATATGGTTGCTTATTATATGAATGGTTATTTGAATTGTGAGTTCTAAATTATGTATTTAGAACCAGTATGCAATTATCAAAAAAAAAAATCACTTGTTCTAAAGTTAAAAATGAGGATGTCACATGTAGGAAAGTGGGTTTCGAGGCATGGTCTTGTTGCAACGGGCACTTGTCGTGCCAGAGAATGTGGAAATGGATTCTCTTAGGGTCATGATCCCTCGGATGGATTTCGATCTTGAATCTTTATGTGTATAGGAGGATAGGGATGAAGTTTTTACACCTTTGGTGGGACCGATTCGATGTTGACGTGGGGGTTAGAACTATCGCCTCCTTGTGGCTATGAGGTGCCCCGATCGACTAAGATCTGATATGGTCTTCTTCATTCCCCGGTTGCCAATGTGGTGGTTTGTGGGTCTCATGTGGTTGTGGTGGACACCGGTGGATTGGGTCACGTCTCAAGTCCATTACATGAGTGAAGGCCACAAGTGTGGCTGGGATGTTGAGGAGAAACTCTGGTGGGCTCATTGTAGAACAATTAATTTCTAATTCAAATTTGAATCTTGAGGTGAACCACTTGGTAGATGTTATTTTTAATGTAGAGTGAGAAGTTTTGAATTTTGAATGTGTTCTATTGCTTTAGCGATTGGAGGATGTAACAAAGGGTTTGGACAGCCCCGTGGTATTAATGACAAGATTTCGGTTAATGGTGTTGCTAATGGTGATGTGGATCACATGTATTCTTTGACCAACTATGGAATTCTCGGTTTTCCTCGGGTGGTTAACGATGGAATTAGAGTTGACCTTCCAAATGACCCATCCATTCCCAAGGACGCCACCGATGGATGGACAAAATTCCTTCTCGAAGAAATATTTTAATGTAAAATTTGATTGTGCTTTACGAATTCGCTCTCGTAATGACTCAGGGCGGACCTCGTAATGTATATGGTTTTCTTTTTTGTTTTCAGCCGCTAGGAGAGGCTTCCTCTTGTGTGCTTTAGCACTTTATCTTTTCTCTAGTTGTAAATGGGGTTTATTTGGTCCCCTTAAAACTAAATTCTTTTTTACCTTATCTAAAAAGAACATACCTTTTCTACTCTTTACACACATGCATTCATGAGGTATATTGAGCTTGATGTAGGAAAAACATATCATTACATGATAATAGGAGCTACCTTGGTTCCTTACATTCTTCTCTTTAGGGAATCCCTCCACATTATACATGTGTTATTATTTCATTATAGTTCCTTTCTACTTCCTCATTACACTTGATTACATATATTGTGTATATGTTATTTTTGAAGTAACAATACTAACACATGTGTCTTTTGTAGTGTTGACATATCTTGTTTTATGTGCTCTTAACTACTTATTGCTTTTATCACTAATGTTTTTACACCATGTTTACTATTTTCTTGTGTTACTACTTATATTCCCACTTGTATGTGGCAAAAGTGCCTTTCTTGTCTTGTGACATTGTGGGTGTCCCATGTTTAAGCTCTATGTATTTTTGTATGACATTACTTCTCTTGCATGCATCATAAGTTCCTTTATTTTCTTGTGACATAATAGGTGTCCCATGTTTGTGGCTTTATGAATTGATTTGGCTCTTCTTTGCATACTATTTCTTTTGTTTTCTTATTTAATTTGTTGTTTTTTCTCTATATTATATCTCTTACATCTATGGTGTTGTTTCTATTGTTGTTCTTGATGTTTTCACTACCGTTGTTACTCTTTTTCTATAATTGTTGGTATCTTTATGTGGCATGGTTTCCACCATGTGTAACCCATTTGTAGGGTTCTTAAATGTGGACACCTCTTCTAAATTCTACACTCTCTTATAGATTCTCAACATTCATTGTGTGGGAGCACGTCTATTATTTTGAGCCACACGCTCAAAATGTTTTTCACACATACCTCAAAATATGGGCCATTCATCAACATAAATTATACATCTGGTAAATTTCAGGCTCAACATAGGATTTCATAGGAAAAAGTACAAAAAAATAACTCCGGACATCAAAGTCTTTCAAAAATACACACAATCAAAACCATATAGAAGGGTTAGGACCATACAAACATTCCCGACCATACCATGCATTTTTCCCTAGGGGTAAAAACATCAAATTTTTCCACATCTTCATATTTCTCATCATGGATATATATTTATAGCACAATCTCAAACTTAGTTACAATTCAAATCAATATACAGGGGGCATGAAAAATTTTCTCTACTTAGTTATTGTTACAAAATAACAGTTTTTTGGGGGCACGGGTCTCTTTCTTCATTGATATATCAACATATCACACACACTTACTCATTAGTAAAACACACAAGAAGTGCATAGGGGCACTCAATTTATTTTATAACTTCTTATGAGTGACGAAAAATTTAGCCTTTATTTCGACTATACACTACCCAATAACATAACGTATTTTTAAACAAAATTCTCAAAGGTGAAATGTGATATAATAAGCTTGAAAGAGTTAGAAATCCCATACCAATAATATGTTGACTCATGTTGATGTAGGTTGGTGAGATGATGAGAATGAGTTAAATACACCAAACACTATGTATTTTATCTCATTGGTGCAATATGAAGTTGTGATGTTACTTCATGAGAAAAAGAAAGAGTTTTGTAAAGTATTATTTGGTGAAAGGAAACAAAATTGTGAATGAATATTCTTCATTTTGTGTTGTAGGGTTAATGATATTTTATATTAAAGCTATCTTGAATTCCTTGGGAAAATTTAGATGTGAAATGAACCAAAAATTGTGCGATTTATAGTATGTATGTGATGTTGAATTGAAATATACTTTATATTTGTTATCTAACACTACTTAACCATTTCATTTAAATATAATATATTGGAAATTGTAACTCATGAAATGTACCAATAACATTAGCTACATTGACATTAATATCGTAGGTCTTCTTCAGGACTCTTGGTACTTTGTTGGTTATAGTGGAAACTCCTATTGTCATATATATATATATATATATATATATATATATATATATATATATATATATATATATATAAAATAGATATATATATACATACATATATATACATACATACATATGTATATATATATATGTATGTATGTATATATATATATATATATATGTATATATATATATATATATACATATGTATGTATATATATATATATATATATATATATATATATATATATATATATATATATATATATATATGTATGTATGTATACATACATACATACATACATACATACATACGTATATATATATATATATATATATATATATATATATATATATATATATATATATATATATATATATATATATATTAAAGTGAAGGGAGTATTGGTCCTAAATTATGTAATGTATATTCCTCTTGCTCATTGGTTTTACAAGCGTGTTTTCTATGCATGTTCCTTTTAAACTTGTTTGAAGAACTCTTACCATATGGCCATTTTAGTAACATCAACTACTTGAATCATTTTCCCTTGTTTATTGTTAATGTACACTTTTATCCACCCACATATTGGGTCTAGATGAGTAATGCATGATAAGTCATTGTTGTTGTTTTTCATCCTCGTGCATAGGGTTGTTATATATGGCCATTTTAGGAACATCAACTACTTGACTCATTTTCCCTTGTTTATTGTTAATGTACACTTTTATCCACCCACATAGTGGGTCTAGATGAGTAATGCATGATGTATTCCTTAAGTCATTGTTGTTTTTTTCATCCTTGTGCATAGGGTTATTACCCTTCTAATCATATTTGTGGTCCCTTGTTTGTTTCAGCCTAATGTGGTTCCTAGTGTCATGATAAGTGTTAGAAAAAAATTATTGGTATTTCCCCTCTTTTCTCTGCCACTCCTCTTAAAATAAAGATTAAATCTGCGGCAATCTCCATATGAACAAAGAACAAAATAAATTTAATGGAGAAAGTTTTTAAATAGACGATATTGTAATCTTTTTATAATGTTCTATGTGTTGTTTAATTACCTATAGTATATTTTTATCATGAATACCCTGATATTATGGCAACATATTGGGCTTATCAATGACTTTGACAAGTGTCGTATGTAACTCTCTATGCTTAGGTGTGACATAAAGTGAACAACTAGACAAGTAATAAAATGTGCACTAAGTGAGTAAAAAGAAGAAACCTAGAGGTAATATGGAAATATTTGATATGACAAAGGGGATTTTTCTAATCCGGTTCAACCTTTTAGAGGATTGCATGCATGCCTTGGTGGATGGCCCTTGGCTCCTTAGTACTATGGGGATATTTCTCAAAAATGGATGACAACTTTTGATCCATATAAGGAAAACATCAATTTTATGCCTATCTAGGTGCGGCTACCTAATCTCCCCTTGATTTTTGGGATGATGATTTAATGATAATTATTTCTAAACCATTTGGCACTTCTATAGCTATTGGTGGAGCTACAAAGGGTAGATCTAGATTGATACACACTAGGTTTTGTGTTAATGTTTTTTCTAGTCATGACCTTCTTAACTCTATTTCCCTACATTCAAAATTTATAACTTGAGTCCAAAAGAATGAGTATGAGGACTCTAGTATTAGATGTAAAATGTGTCGTAAGTTGGGTCATGTGGCTAGAATTTTAACCTCTGAAACCCCTAGAAATAAGGAATAAAACTTGATTAATCATGGCTGGAAAAGGAATATTCTAGAAGATACCAATGGATGCTTCAACAAAGAAAATAACCTACAATAGTTAGTACTATTGCATAATCATGTGGGGGTAGAGGTTCAATATCCCCATGATAAAAGACATGATGTGGGGTATGAGAAGAAGAATAGGGATACACTAAAAAGAGAAGAAAGAGAGATTCTCAAGGAGGGAGTGGAATACTTAAGAAAAGAAGAAGAAGAAGAAGTTCAAGTATTTGCATATGTAACCCATTTTGATGATCAAGTTCATGAGGATCGGGGAATCAATTTTCAAAGGTTGAATAAAAGAGAGGGTTATAGAGTAAAAGGGATGATTGTCACCATGAGGAGAAGGAGGTGAGTAAGGAAGGTTCAATCCTAGGTATATAGAAGGAAGAGCCATTTTATATTTGTTCTTATCTAATTTCTTATGAGAATAGAGATAGATGGCTGAAAATTTTAAACTTTTGGGAAGGCCCTCATTTCAAAGATCACATAACAATATTGGTTTTTAATGAAAATTACTTTAAATATAATCATAAGGAGGATAAGTGGGCTCCCGTGGTTTGAAAAATGCAAAATAATATTTTTATGAGGGTTTCTCTTAGAAAAAACGCATTCCACTTTTAAATTTCCTTTGCATTCTACTTCCTTGTATTTAAAATATTTAATAAAATAAAATAAACTTGCATATGGTTTGGATTATAGATTGTAAAGGAATAAATGTTGTATTTTGAACCAAGCTTGAACTCTTGAAGTTATATATTTCAAGATTTTTTTCTCTCCATTGTATTAACATAAAATTTAAAAAATATGGCATTAACTCTTCCATTATTGCTTTGGAGAAAGCCTCATTTGAAAAGAAGTTTATTTGAGACAACACACACACAACACACACACACACACACACACACACACACACACACACACACACACACACACACACACACACACACACACACACACACACACACACACACACACACACACACACACACACACACAGATAGTTTTTCAAAAATATCAATAAATTTTAATACTTTAAACCTTAGATATGATTGAAAAATATATTTTTCCTAAAATTACTGTTAAATCTACATTGAAATTATGATTGATATATTAGCTTTTTTTGTGAGAAATTAAACAAACCTTACAATATGTGGGTGTGTATAAAATCGATTTAAAAAATAGACTGGTGGGGTCTTGACCCATACCAATTTTGTTATATTATAATAGGGGTGGATCAGTGTTACCCTTGCCCCCTTATATAGGGAACATGGATGGAATGATCACCCCAAGTATTATATGGGGATAGTTGACCCCACAATCCCCTCCCACCCATATGTCTGGTTTGTGCCTCTCTAAACCTCGCAACAATGGTAGATGAGGTTGTAATGAAATTACTTGTATAAATTTGAATATCAGCAACAATATAACACCAAGGAACACAATATTGTAGATAAATGATCACAATATGCAAGTAGAATAGCTTATCCACTTCAAGGGGGAAACCTCCAAACCATACAATAAGACTCAAATGCTCAATATGATGATGAACTACTACCTACTAACCTCTATATATACTATTCCTATGTTATGGCCATCACCAAGGCCAACCCACTAATGATAATATAACACATATGAAAGAGATACGTCATGATGATAAGTTATGATAGCCACAAGTTGGCTATACACATCCAATGTAAGGTATATGATTAAGGGTGTAAGATGCCCCTCCCCTTCAAAGCTACATTGTCCCCAATGTTAAAAAGATCTGGATGTTCTTGCAGGAAATTTGCACCCTCCCAAGTTCCATCTTCATTATCTAGATTTTTCCACTTGATCAAATACTCAGAGATGACCCTTGTCCTTAATCACTTAGTGCATGTCTGAAGGATGCATTCTAGTTCCAAGATGATTCTTCTTTTCCCAAGTGAAGCTTCGGTAACATTGTTTGGGTTGATATTGTTTGTCCAATTACCTTCTTCATGAAAGATACATGGAAGAATGGATGTATTCGAGTGGCCGAGGAAATTCCAGTTTGTATTCTACATTACCAATCTTCTGTAACACTTGATAAGGTCCATAATACTTAGGTGAAATTTTTTATCCTTCTTATGTTGTTTCAAGGACATTTTATTATATAGATGTAAATGTAAAAAAATGCAATCACCGACTTTAAAATGTATTTCAATGCGATATTTTTTTTTCTGCTGCTTCATGTGCTTTTGTGCCATGGCCAAGTTCTCCATGAGACTAGAAAATACCTCTTGTTGGTGTTGAATATGTTCTTCAAATAATTTAACTCTTGGTTATAATCTCAAAGATGAGGTGATGGATGGTGGATGGTACCCATATAATGAAAATAAAGGAGACATTTTAGATGAAGTATGAAAGGAGGTGTTATACAACCATTATGCAAGTAGTAACCATTGTACCCATCTCACTTGCTTATCTGAGGTAAAATAATGGAGATATCCCTCTAAGCACTTGTTTACCACCTCTTTTTGTCCATCAGACTAGGGATGATAAGATGAACTATGAGCTAGTTACATGCCCAAACATGAGAATAATTCAGTCCAAAAATTACTAGTGAAGATAGGGTCTCGATCACTTACTATAGTATTTGGTGTCCCATGCAGTTTATGAACTATATCCATAAAGGTTATTACTACTATACTTGCAACAAATGGGTGTGATAAAACACAAAAATGGGCATATTTGGTGCGTCTATCCACCACCACCATGATTACATTTTCCCATTTTGATTTAGGCAATCTTGTGATGAAATCCATGGACACCTCTTCCCACCTCTAGCTAGGAAAAGATAAAGGTTGTAAAAGACTTGGGGACTTAATTGTTTCACCCATATTTTGTTGACAGACCATGCATTTTGCCACACATTTTTGGACAGCCCATTTTATCCCTTCTCGAAGAAATCATGTTTGGTTTGATGATAATTCTTCAAGAAGCCGTAATACCCCCTACTTGGCGAAGCATAGAGCTCGAGATAGAACCCTATATTTTTAAGGGTTGAATTCTTACATAGGTATAATCTATCTTTTTACCACAAAACATCTCCTTTCCATACAATTTTTTCTGACATGCTTGGATCCTGTTAGAGATTCTGAATGATATTTTGTGTACCTATGTCATTTTTCCATTCAAACCTTACATCCTCTATCCAATACTCTTTTCATACAGATATGGCACACAAAAATGCCTCAGTTGATTAATCCTTCTGAGATAGAGCATCAACGACTATATTATCCTTCCATTTCTTGTATATTATCTCAAAATCATACCCCAACCTTTTTAGACCCATTTTTGTTGTTATTTAGATGATAAAATTTCTTTAATAAGTATTTCAAATTATCATGATCTGTCTTTACTTTGAAATGTCTACCCATTAGATATGGTCTCCATTGCTTCACTGCATGAAGTATGGCTAGCATTTCCTTCTCATAAACTGGTTTTGATATATTATTACCTTTGAAATGGTAGTTCTCAAAGGAAATGGGTTGACCTTCTTGTATGAGTACTTCCCACATACTATACCTGAAGCATCACATTCAACAATGAATGTTTTGGAAAAAATATGGGGTGGCTAGAACTGGAGTGGTGCATATGGCCTCCTTCAAATTCTCAAATGCTATAGTAGATTCCTCATTCTAATGGAAATATTCCTTCTTCAATAAAGCCATGAGTGGTGCTGTTATGCTGCCATAATTCTTGAAAAATATATGATAATAACTTGTAAGCCCCAAAAATCCTTGAAGATTATTTAGGATTTGAGAACCTTCCATTCAAGCATGGATTTTATTTTTTAGGATCCACTTTAAAACCTTTGTAAGAGACGATGTGACCCAAATATTCAATCTCCTTGACTCCAAAATAACACTTAGAAGGATTTACATAAAGTTGATGTTGTTCAAGATTTTCTAACACCTTATTTACATGATGTAGGTGTTCCTCCCATGTTTTACTATAGATTAATATATCATCAAATAACACTATTATTTTTTCCCACATAAATGTCTTAAAGATAGAATTCATCAAGTTTTGAAATGTAGAGGGTGCATTTTTTAGTCCAAAAGGAATTACCAAGAACTCATAATGGCCTTCATGTGCCCTGAACATTGTTTTATGAACATCTTCATCCCTGATTCTAATTTGATGATATCTAGAATGAAGATCAAGTTTTGTAAAGTAAACAACAACATGCAACTCATCTATAAAATCATCAATTATAGGAATAGGAAACTTATCTTTGATTGTTTACTTATTGAGTTCCTTGTAATTTGGACACATGCACCAATTGCCATCTTTTTTTTGTACCATCACTACAAGAGAAGAGTAAGCACTCTGAATATGATGAATAATTCCTACTTCTAACATCTCTTTTACTATCTTATCAATCTCACTCTTTTGCATATAGGGGTACCTATAAAATTTTATGTTGGGTGGTTGACTCCTTGATACTAGTTAGATGGCATGGTCATGGTCTCTTTTTAGAGGTAAACCTTTTCACATGTCTCCAAACACAATTGAGTGCTTGTTTATAATCGCTTTCATATTTTAGGGTATACATTTATTTGACCGATGTGCTTCCAATAAAAATAGTTGTGCCAAAAACCCCTCTGCACTAATTATAATTTTTTTGGGATTTTGGTGAGATCTCACCAACTATGGGGACTTTTCTCTTAATCCTTTTAGTTTAAAAGTCCTCCCTTCTAACTGAAATTACATAAACAACTCTTGGAAATTCATTTCAATGGTTCCTAAGGTGGTAAGCCATTGAAATCCTAACACAATGTTTGCTCCTCTCATGGCAATGGAATACATAGGGATAGTTAGCAAGTAATATCCCATGGTGAGATTAATGTTATGAAATTTTCTTGAACAACTAATAGTTCCCCCATCAGCGATCATTACTTGACATTCGAGTTGGATAAACAAATCGGTTCAAACGTCACCGCTAACTTATGATTGATGAAGTTGTGAGTACTTCTGAATCAATCAACACTGTTACCCTCTATTTTTTAAGAATCCAACCACTTTGAGGGTTTGGGAGTGCTAATACTTGAAATTGCATGACATGATATCATTGGTTGGGGATCTCCTAATTCCTCCTTTGGCTCTACCTCTTCATCTTCTTCATTCTCTTCTTCTTCATTAGGCCCCTCAATGTAGAACAACTTCTTTTCAGCACACTTATGTCCTGGTCCATATTTGTTGTCACAATTAAAACATAACCCTTTGGCTCTCTTTTCTTCAATTTGTTGAGGTGTCAATCTAACTAGCCGAGGGAATGATGGTGGAAAGGTGCTATGATCTCTGATATTAGTGATAGTTTGTCTCCTGCTAGAAAGAAATTTTTCCTCTGCCCTATGTGCCATGATAATAAAATCTAAAACCTTATGAGGATTAAACATACACACCTCATTCTCAATGTGTTCCTTAAGACCCCCAAGAAATAAGTCATTCATATTCTCTTCAGTAATATTTTCCACCCACAAGGAAAGGTTTTAGAATTAATGAATGTAATCCTTAACTGATCTTGTTTGTCTTAACTTTGCTAATTGGCTGAAGTAATTCTATGACACACTAGAAATATAGTGCAATTACAAATCTTCAATGAATATTTTACATGTAACATTTAGATCACTCTTTTTCCTTTAAGCACATAACCATCGATACCAAACGAATTGGTCAAATTTGAGATACAAGGATGTCATGGTCATCTTTTATCTCGATCGAATCTGATGTATATAAAATAAATTATCCATTTGGTTAATCCAATTGAGTATATCCTTTCCATAAAACTTACACATTTCCACTTTTGGAATCATTTTACGGGCATGAAGAGTGTTTGTATTTGAATTGGGAATGCTCAAAGATCCACCATGACTAGTTTTTCTATTACCTTCACCGAAGATCCCCTCGATTGATATGAGTATGATTGAGTTGTGGATGATTTGGAAGAAGATGATGACCTGTTATATTTGAATTGAATTGGTTAATGAAATCCTCCAATAATTGTCCAATATTTTCTACATATTCTTTTTTGTCCATTCTAAACTCAAGGTTTCGTAGCTCAAACTCAAGTTGGCTTACCTTATGGTCTATCGAAGTAAACCCTAGCCCTGAGGACTCTATAGTTACCCCTTCTGACTCTAACTCCTCAACAATTATCTCATCCTTGTCTGGGGTTTTACCTAGAGTGATGGGATTATTTTTGCCTCTTGTGGAAGGCCCCATCATGATGCCCCAAAATAGTAGGATTTAGGGATCAAGGTAAAAATTTAGGGTTTAGGATTTTGATATGAATTTGGCCAAATATGAAAAACTTAAAGAATGAACTCAAAATAATTTTTTATCCTCTTTAAAATGTAAAGAACTTGGAAAAATTCCATAATTTGCAATTGATAGAGCAAATTTATCAAAACCCTAAAATTGATGTAAATTTTTCAAAACAAGTCAAAATATATTAAAATTTGGAGAGGAGCTTACTTGATTGATTTCACAACACCAAAAAAATTGAAGAAATTTTTTTGTACCAAATTAGAGATATATTTGATTATTTAAAGTTAGGGTTTCGACGTAGTTTGGCCGAGATGCTCTCGATACCACTTGTAATGAAATTACTTGTATAAATTTGAATATCAACAACAATATAACACCAAAGAACACAATATTGTAGATAAATGATCACAATACGCAAGTAGAAAAATTAGCCACTTCGAGGGGGCAACCTCCAAACCATACAATAAGACTCAAATGTTCAATATGATGATGAACTACTATCTACTAACCTTTATATATATTATTCATATGTTATGGCCATCACCAAGGCCAACCCACTAATGATATACGAAAGAGATACATTATGATAAGAAGTTATGATAGCCATAATTCGGCTATACACATCCAATGTAAGATATATGATTAAGGGTGTAGCAGAGGGGTCACGACCCGACTACCTCTCTTTTAGATAAAAAATCAGCCCGGCTATGGCACTTGTAATGTACAAAGTCTCTTTAAAATTAATATTAAATTAAAAATGAATATGCATATATGTGTTTGTATGCATTTATGTGTATATCTATATATACATATTTGTATATACAAATTTAAAGTATATATACACACACAAGTTTGTATGTGTATACACTCTCACACCAAGATGATAATAAAAATAATACACACACACAAGTGTATATACATACCAAACCCTAGCCCGTGGATATATTGGGAAACTCTAAACAACTTTTCTCCAACCTTAACTTGAAAAAATAAAACAAAATGAGAGAAAATAAATGAAATTAAGCTCATATCAAAACCTAAAGAGGGATTAAAGCAACATCGGGGAACTATACAATCTAAGGATTGAGGATATTTTAATCCAAGCGCCCTTATAAAATCCTCTGAAGGCCATTTGGGTGGAGTTAACTTTTCTATATTTTTAAAACTGAAATGGGGCTTATTAATTTAATTAACCCCCATTGTTTTAATTTGGACATGCACTCATTCTTTGTCCTCATTGAATTATTTATAAGTTAAATTTTAATTTAGGTTTTGAATGAAATAATGAGATAATTAAATTAAATATTTTGATTGAATGAGTTAATTCTCAACCTTTTATTTCAAACTCCGACTAAGTTAAATTTAATTACCTAGATATATTGGGACCTAGGTAATTTAATTGTACAACCAAACAAGCCTATTTGGCCCTAACACACAATTTTGGACCTTTACCTTCACTCCACTAGGGGATTCGATTTTGCATCAACCATAGCACTTTGTAAGTTAAGACATGCATCATATCCCCTTGAATTTTATCCACACTATCCCTTCTATAATAGCTCAATTTTTTTCCTAATTAGAGTTTAACATGCATAATAAATGGAAGAAAATTATGGGCATTAAAGTAGATAATTCAATTTTTGTTAATTTGTTCTTGAAATCTTACCCAACTTGTGGAAATTTTCTCTTAGCTTTTTTTCAAACCTTTATGTTATGCATTTGTCACCCACTCTAGTAATTCAATTTTGCTTTCCCAAGCGTGATGATTCTTTTATTGGCATTTCTAAGAATTTTAGGGCACAAAACATGATAAAAGATTCTTGAAATAATAATACTTCATTAATGGAAAAATGAGTGTATTAAACCACCATCTTTATGTTATTTTGTGTCATTTCCACACATTCAATACTAGACCAACAACACCGATTCAAACTTAATGCAATCACCCTTAATATAAGGATTGAAAACCATCATTCATGACATGTCAACTTAATGTCGATTTCGGTAAACATTCAATTGTATAATCATTGACCCTCAAGCATACCAAGATGCACCTTAGATTGATGGTATCGATGAAGCATGGAGATCAACATCCAATCTTACGATAGAGAGAAATAGTTATTTATCACCTCCAATCACACATTGCAAGATTGACAACAAATTTAAAATATTTAAGATCAATGATGAATCTTATACTCTAATACTTGTTGAAAAATATAGTACACTTCTAAGATTAGCATATTGTAGTTCATATTAAATTTTTGAGCATCAACGGTCATTCTAGTAATCGAATAAGGTTAACCTTTATCATGTTCGACATAAGACTACTAGATTGGCAACCAAGATTGAACCCTAAAGATCAATGGTTGATTGCATAATATTATATCATCCAACAAATACAAGAAACAATCAAGATTACTAGATTGATGAAGTGGATGAAGTCAAAGAGATCAATGGTGAATATTGCAATCTAAATTTGTAAAGTAGAACACGTTGATATTATAAATGAATGGATTTGCGGTTAAGATGAAGCATTAAATATCAACGGTAAATCTAACAATCTTAATTTTTATACATATCGCTTCATTCTACCGAGATTACTAGATTGATTATTGAAATTAAGTGTTGGAGATCCATGGTAAATCTAATAAACTATATCTCACACAAAATTGTTTTCTATCTAAATTCTTATAGTGATATCTCAAATTAATTTTAAAGATCAATGTCCATTCTTTGAATCTAAATTCATTTCTATAACACTCACTTCGTAAATCTTCATATTGACAAGTCTGATTTAATCTTTACAATCAACAATCTAGATCATAGACATTGGCTTTGTTTAAAGAATATAAGTTTTTTACCTGCCAAATGGTTGTCATGGCCACATGAGTGGAAAATAATGAAAAGAACATAATTTTTTTGCATTACTATCATTGTCTCAATCTAATACACACCATAACATCTTTATAAATCGATTCCGTTATTAAAATATTCCCTAGAGATATTTCTCACTCTTGACATCACAATGTTGAACATGGGACAAGCCAAAAATTGGAGGATTAATACAAAAACACTCAATCAATGGGTGAATCCCACAGAACATAGCCAACCAAATTTTCTGAAAGGTTATATCTGTGGGAAAGGAACACAACAACATATGGGACTAAATTGAGCATAATGTGGAGCACATCTTCAACTTTATCAATATTTGTATCTTCTTTTACGGCCACACTAAACTTCACTAAAAATTTATCATACTTATTTTCCCATAAGATAATGATGATTTTGATGGTAGCTTTGAATTATTTCTATTTAATAAATTTTTACAAAAAATTGTAGTTAATGGATTCCAAAATTTCATTATTACATCTTCTTATGAAGGTGTTAGGATTATCTACACAAGCCATACCATATTGATAGGGATTTCAAAGTTGGTTTTGGGTTATCTGCACAACCCAAACAATTTTGATAAGTAATTTGGAGTATAGTCTTTAGGGCCCAATCAAATTAGTGGGCTTTGTCATTCTACTTATCCATTAAAGTTTGTTTTTATGGTACAATTTCATAGAGAAGATAAATTGAAGAAAATTTAAAGATTTAAATAAATAAAGATGAATCATTTGGCCTCACTTAAAATACCGAGAAAATAGGGAAAGGAATGATGAAATAAATGTAATTCCCATGTGGGAAGGAATAATAATAGAGTTGTATCTCACCATTAATTGTTTAATTGTAATGTCTAAATTCTGCACTTTGAAATGAAAGTAGCACATTTAAATGTCTTGGAAATTTTAACTAAAATAACCCTAAGACTCGATCGACTCCCTTAGCTTAACGCTATCTACAAAATTCTTGGAATAAAAGGACGGAAAAATAGAAATACAAAAATAAAAAGATGATACATCAAAATAGTGTTATTTTCCACCCCTCCAAAGGAATGAAAACGCACAACAATCCTTTCTTAAGGATATGAATTGTACCTTTCTTGCTCGATTCTCTAAAATGTGGTAACACCATGGAATTAAAATACTTTAGACCTATAAGTCTTTGCAACACTACCTACAAAATTTACACGAAAATCATTTCCCTCCGTTTACAATTGATCCTTCCTTCTATCATTTCAGAACAACAAGGAGGTTTTGTTCTGGGTCATCAAATTCAAGATGGGATCATTACAATCAAAGAGACTATTCATTCAGCTAAACTTAGCAAGAAGGCTGCTATGATTCTAAAATTAGATATGGCTAAGGCTTATGACAAGGTTTCGTGGAGTTTTCTTGATAATATCCTAAACAAGTTTGGTTTTGACGTCTCCTTTCGGAGTTTAGTTAAGGCTTGTATTTCAAATGCTTGGTTTTCCATTCTTATTAATGGGACCCCTTGTGGTTTCTTTCCCAGCTCCCAAGGTTTAAGGCAAGGGGATCCTCTCTCCCCTTTTCTTTTCATAATTATGGCAGAATCCCTCAGCAGAAGACTCAATGTGGAAACTAGTAATGGCTACATCAAAGGGATATCTTTGGTGAGGGGTATGGATAATGTGACCCATCAACATTTTGTCGATAACACTATTCGGTGGGATAAGCATCTATTAGAAGTTTAAAAGCTTTTAGATGATTACATGGAGGTTTCGAGAAAATAGGTGAATTATAGGAAAAGCTCTTTTTTTTTCCTCAACACTTTTGAAAGTCGATGTAATAAGATAGCTGAAATTCTGGAATGTGACTTTAAGCCCTTTCCAACCATTTATTTGGGCATACCCCTTGGGGATAAAAGACCTACGAGTGGTGAATGGAAATTTCTTATCGAAATATTTGAAAAGAAGCTCGCAGGATGGAAAGGTAATTTGTTATCTCAGTCGGGAAATTACTTTACTCAAAATCTCTCTTCAAAGCCTTCTAGTGTATGCAATGTCTCTCTATCAACTCCCCGAGATAATAGTGTAAAACTGGAAAAGATCCAAAATTGTTTCTTATGGAGTGGAACCAAAAGCAAAGAAATAATTCCATTGGTGGCTTGGAATAGGGTTTGTAAACCTAAGAATATAGGGGGACTTGGTCTTAGAGATTGGACTAAAATGAACAAAGCCCTTCTAGCGAAAATAGGTGGAGGCTAACTCAAGAAGATGGGGTGTAGACTAGAATTCTAAGGAAAAAATATTAGACAGATGCAAATGATAAATGGTGGATATTAAAACATGCATCCTTCAATGGGTCAAGTATATGGAAAGCTATTAATTGGGAAAAGGAAATAGTTACAAAGGGAAGTAGGTGGAAAATAGGTAATGGCAATGAAATCTGCATACGGATGACAAATGGGTTGGTAATCGTTGTATATATCTTCCCCCCCAGGTAGATATAGACAAATAGAAGAATATAGAAATCAAAGAAACTCAAACCCCTGACATTTATTGTGTTGCCAACTGGAAAGGTGCAGGTTGGAGGCACACAACATAGAGTGTCAACATGGAAAAATTCGCACCCAAGGCGCAGGTTGGAGGCACACAACACAAAGTGTCAACACCACATTTTCAGCACCTATGGCACATGTAAGAGTATGTCGACATAAGGATGGATGCGTCGAGGCACATCTTCAAGAGGTGCAACATTTTGAGCATTGACACCCCGACAGAAGCAAACCCTAGCGCAGATATTCAGATGGCCATAAATTTTCACAGGGAGCTCGGATTCACACAAGGTTGGACTTTTCGGAAAGCTTACGAGGTCCTCTAGTCCAACTACAACTGGATATATTTAATTGGGTGAGAACAAGTTCTTCAAAAATGTAAAATACAATTCGCCACTTTTTGGGTTTGCTAAGGTCCTCACCTACCGCCATAATGAGATGAATTAAATGCAACTTGGAGGTGGTTGGGGTAGATTTGGAATTCCTCTCTCTTTTCTCTCTCATTCTTCCTATAAATTGTAAGGAGGGGCTTCTTTCTAAAGGTTGGACATTCTTGTTTTGCCCCTCCCTTCTTCTCTTTGGCAGGTGAATTTGTGGAGTTCAAACCTCCCATCTAAAACTGTAATGCAACTTTGCCTCTTGGAATCTTGTAGTGTATTGTGTCAATCTTTGGAGAAAATAATGCATGTCTGTGGATGATTCTCAACCCTCTCTATGTTCATTTGCATCCTCCTGATATTTCACTGCAAATCTAGTTATCTGTGCATGATCTTGCATTACATTTTAATGGTTTATGTTTATTGGCAAGACAGTGTTCTTCATTCCTCGGTGCATCACCTTTGTTAGTTTAGGTTTGTTTTTATGCATCTTCTTACCCTATCTCCTTGGAAAGTTAGATTAGGTTTTTGAGTAAACCCTCTACATTTTTATGTGTGCATCTGAACAGAGGAATAGGAACCGGCCTTCATCCGGAGAGCTTTCTGTTTCACAAGGTCCCACACTTGCGAAAGGCTCCATGTTATGCAATCGCACTGAGAGTCTCAACCCATTGAGTTGTAGACTTTCAGGGGTGCTGTGATTCACCTTCAACAAGAAACTTACACTTGAAGATAAATTCCCCCAAATTTCAAAATTGTTAGAAGATAAATATGGGGGAAAAATAAACAATTATATGGATAATCATGAGAGCTTTCAAACTTGGAAGCACATAGAATTGGATAGGAAGGAACTTAAAGAACACACGGTTAACCTCAATGATTTCTTAAAAAACTTTGTGTCTTCTAACAACAAGGAACAAGATAGAATTGTGTGGCATAGAGAACAAAATGGTATTTTCTTAGTTAAATCAGCTTATGCATTATTCTTTGAGGAGGAAACTAGAGAGGAAGATCTTGTAGCTGGTAAGATATGGAACAAGAATATCACCCCCAAGGTCAATGTTTTCAGTTGGATTTTGGTGATAAATAATATTCTAACAGTTGATAACCTCGCCAAAAGAGGTTTCCATATGGTCAATAGATGTGTTCTATGTGAAGAGAACTTGGAAACAATTAATCATTTGTTCTTGGAATGCTCCTTTTCTTATCAATTTTTTCTTCTATTTTGGGTTTGTTCTCAGTTAACTGGGTTAATCCTAAGGAGATCCAATCTTCCTGGAATCAATGGAAATGTCCTTTCATCAGTCAAGGGCTGAAAACCTATGGATAATGAGCCTTGGACATTTGTGGTGGGAAATATGGAAAGAAAGGAACATGAGGATTTTCAATAGTAAGAAACTTCCCAATAGGTTGATTATTAACAAATGTTTACAGGCTGTTAGAAATAATTTTTCTATCCTAAAGAACAAAGAAGTGGAAGTCATGGACAGTGAACAACATATCATAAAGAAATGGAACTTAATCTATGATCCTCAACCCAAGAAGAGAAATCCTAGAGAAGGGGTTAAATGGACTTCTCCTAGAGAAGGTTTTATTAAACTCAATTTCGATGGTGTCGCTAAAGGGAACCCGGGTAAGGAAAGAGGAGGAGGATTTTTTCAAGATGATAAAGGTATGTTTCTCCTTGCATATTTATTTAATTTGGGCATACAATCTAACCATGTCGCAGAGGTTGTGGCGATGTTCTAGGGAGTGAAGCTAGCGGAAGAGAGAGGCTTCAAGCACCTAATTGTGGAAGGTGATTCTTTGAATATAATCTCATGTATGAAGGAAAAAATATAGCTTTTATATCTATTGAATACTTCATTAAAAACACCAAGAATAAAATGTCCTCCTTTAGTGAAATCTCTTTCCAACACATTTACCGTGAAGGAAACAAACTTGTTGATTTATTGGCTAACAAGGGGGTGGAAGCTATGGATTTAAATGTGGTTGACGAACTAACCAATTTGGAAGATAACTTCATACACATTCTTGAAGGGGAATGTGTCCCTAATAGCATATCTTCTTAATGAGGATGGATACAGGTTATTATGCTTCTTGGGTGATGCACCTAGATATTATGAATCCTATACTCGTGTCAACCATTATTTCCTATCAATCCACGGTTTGGGCAGATCCCCTCATAATTTTGAATCATTTCAACAAGCGTGGTAAAATTATCTACCAAAAGGGTTTGCATTTCCATTGTAGGAAGAAGAGTTATAGAAGCAAAATGGGAGGTGACTTAGTGAGAAATGAACCTAACAAGGTCCCAACAATTTCAAAAGAAGCAAAGGAGTTGCTAGATAATGATGGTCTATTAAAAATTTCAAAATATTTGATGGGTTTGATGAAAAACTGAGTGAAGCAGTTGCTAAAACTTGGAAGGAAGGCCATGTTCAGTTGGGAACTTCTCATTCACAATCTCACCAAAGTTTATAGAAAAGTGTTAGGTCTGTCTCAGGAAGGAAAATATACCTTCAAGCCTAAGTCGAACTACAGTCAAGAGATTGAATGCTTCATGCAAGGTAAGGGTGTGCCTAATACTCTTCATAATGGTTATGCTAGAGAGGACTTGCCTCATCCTTTCAATGAAATAGCTTAGTTAATCATGGCGTATATTACTCTGGAAGGGAGATATAAAGTGATTTATGGGTATCACTTTCCTATGCTGAATCATGTTAGAAATAATAGGCCCTACAATTTCCCCAATTTTATGTATCTTTCTTTAGCTAAATCAATAGCTTAGGTTGGGAAAGGAAATTTTACCCTTCCTTTGCATTAAGGTCTCATCAAATCCATGTTCAAGATGGGTACTCCCCTCATTAGAAAAAATGAAAAATTTAGGGCTTCTGGAAACCCGAATCAAGATTGTTTAGGGGGAAAAGAGATCTTGGAAGCTAATGTGGTTGCTCCTAGTATGGAGGAAATGGGGAAATCGGTGGCTAAAAGAACTAGGTCTCATTTGGCCAAAGAAAGTGTTAAGAAGCTGAGGTAGGAGAGTGGGGCTTCAGAGCCTCAGGAGAACTTAGAAGTTATCTTTGATTTAGGGGAACAACAGGATGAGGAAGCTTACCAATCTGATAGTAGTGAGAAGATAGAGGCTGGGAAAGATCCGGAGAACTCTGAGGGAAAAGATCCAAAGCACGGATGAGGCTATTGAGAGTCTACACGCTCTCAAAACTACTCAGAAGAACTTGTTCAAAGCCCAGATACGATGGTCAAATCGAATGTTTTCATGAGAGAGTTTGAAAATTTTAGGTTGGATACTGACATCAACATGCATAAGATAATCATAGTGGCCATAGATATGAGGGAATCGCAGGAAAAAGTGGAGAAACTTGCGTTTATTGTTCTTATTGAAAAATTAAATAATGCAAATGAGAGGTGCCTGGCCATGGAGAATGATATGCTAAAAATGAAGGAGATTATTTTACAGATCAAGGATGTTCACATCCTCAATGTCAAAATCACAATTCACCATCTTAAACTCCTTGTTGAGATGATCCATTCCATGGAAATTGTGAAGAATAGAGAAAAGGATGGGTCTGGACCTAAAGTGGAGATAGCTGAACCGGATTACCAATTCTAGAAATCAACTATTGTCGGTTTGGTCAAGGAATGGAATGGGTGCATGCACATGGTGGGAGATATGATTAATGAATGATGGCTTATATGCCTTTCTAGATGTATGGTTTCATTTGTTTGTGTCTTGTTGTTAGTTCCATGGCCCCTGTTGTTAGTTATTTTACTTTGGGATTTTAGGTTGTTCTTGTTTTTGGCTTTATAGTTTTGGTTCTTAGTACTATTGGGGCTTCAATGGATACTCCCTTGGCCATTTTATTTTGATCTTACATACTTTGTACAGGGTAGGGTCCCCTCAACCCTCTT
Source organism: Taxus wallichiana var. yunnanensis (assembly GCA_018340775.1). Classification (NCBI taxonomy): domain Eukaryota; kingdom Viridiplantae; phylum Streptophyta; class Pinopsida; order Cupressales; family Taxaceae; genus Taxus; species Taxus wallichiana. The sequence continues at coordinate 469,229,389 of CM031236.1, read as the reverse complement.
TTACCTCTCATAAAAAAACACACAACAATCATTCAATCTAACCCAATTTTAGGCATGTTCATAATTAAATAGAGGTAAAAAGTTTAACACTTCAAACAAACTAAACCATGCATACATAATTTCAAACTAAGGGATAATAAATAGCCATGAAATCCTCACTAAATTCTTTGGAATATATACATTAACATAGAAAATCTCTTAGAGAGCTATAAAATTCCAACGACAAAAGAAAAGGTTGTGGGAAAGAGTATGCCACATGCGAAGAATCAAAATCACACAAAAATAAAGGTGAAACATTAAATACACATGTTGAATACTTACAACCTTTCCATTCTTGAGTATCCTCACTAAATGTTTGAGAATATATGCACTAACATATAAAATCTCTTAGAGAGAGCTAGAAAATTCCAAAGACAAAAGACCCATTATCTGAGAAATTTATAATATTTATGGAAAGAAAAGGTTGTTGGAAATAGTGTTCCACATGAAAGAATCATGATCACACAAAAATAAATCTGAAACATTAAATACACATGTTGAATACTTGTAGTTTTCCACACTTTGTTGGCCATTGTGTGTTTGTGTTGTCATTAATGTCAAGTACATTGATGGAAAATGGTGTCATGAGGTCATGAGAGTCTCTATGAGGTGTTATTCAAATGTCAAGTATGAAGGTTGATTGGTAGTGTCAACATTTGGTGAGTTGTCATAATGTCCCGATATGGTTCTAGCCTTTGTATGGTCATGTTATGTGCTCTATATATTTGGTTGAATGTTTTCATCATGTCAAACATGGTTGATATGATGTGTCAAGAGTCTCTAAGAGTCTACATGAGGTCAGCAAGGTCAATACATGTGAATTCATGGTTGAGTCGGGTCATTCCAAGCCTATTCCTAGCCCTGGAACATGCAAAATGATATGGAGGTATGAGTTTTAGAGATAATTTTTCCTAACCAAGCATGGTATCTACATGGTGGTAGCTTATATGAGGTGCATGATGATTTTAATGTCATTACTCAGAGGTACATTGCATGTTTGAGGTCCTTGGTAAGAAAGTAGGTGAAGAACAAGCAAGATAACACATGTAAGTCTTAATGGATAGATATTTTTAGACCTATTTGGGTTAGATGGTGAGCATGAATAGTTATATGTTTTCTAAATTATGAATAAGGAATTTCAAGATATGTCATTTTGTGTAAAATTGGATTTTCTAGAGTGAAGATTTGAAGCGAAAATTGACCTTCGATGATCATTGTAGGATGTGTGTTTTTCATGGAGACTTGATCTCTTGAATATATTTTTAGGTAAGTTATTAATTTTTATAAAAAGAATGAGGTGGTTTGATCATCACATTTTTATGAATGATCATTAAAAAGATAAGTTGCTTTGAAACCCTAGCTAAACCCTAGCTCAAAGCGACTTGGAGAAAAATAAGTATACTAAGCCTATCTTGATTCATTTTTCCAAAGTGATGATTGGAGGTTATAGAGGAATCCTCCATATTTCTAGAAATGTGTATTAGTGCATGTGATAGTATGTGGGCCCCACCTAAAAATGCAAGTTTCCAAAGAAGTTTAGTTTGTGAAGAATTTTCCCAAATAAGGTGAGAAATAAATTGACATTATTTTTATCCCTGAAGTTGTTCTAGATGTACATGATAGTTTCAGATCATGTTTGAGCTTCTAAATGGAAAATTGTGCCCTATTTATGAGGACTAGTTTTTGGGGCAGTTTGAAGAATCTTATGGTAAAAATGGAATTGCGAGTTCAAGTTTTTTTGTGATCCTGGTTCAAATATATTTCCATTGGTATATAAAAATTGTGTTTTTGATATGGTATGAAGAAGTTATGACCTATTCTTTGAAGGTCAAATATGGAGGATGTTTGGTCTAATAGGGTCTTAAGTAGGTTTATAAGGTAAGGTGATTGTTATGACTTGTTCATGCTTTTGAAGGTTTTGAGTGCTTATAAATCATGTATAAGGGTGTTACATGCTTTTTTAACTAAGGAATTTATTTTTGATGTGATGGAGAAAGTTGAGCTCAAGGTCGAGTCTTGAGTCCTATAAGGTGAAAGAGCAGCTTTTAGAGATGGAATTGGTTGAAGGCCTTCCAATTGGAGTTGGAAGGAAATGTAAAGTGTTATGGAAATTTTATTTAGAGATATTTAAAATTATATATGGATTATGTAATGATTATGAGATTGGATAGGTCATCTAGCTCAGTTTTTAGAGAAAAAGGTTTCTTGTTTTTCAGGACAAGATTGCTCGGGATGAAAGATTGAGGTAGATGATTCTTGAGATGGATTATTTGATGCTAGATATTAGTTGGAGAGTGAATATGGATGAATTTTTTTCTATTTAAGTAATTCTTAGGTCTTGAAAGTGGAATAAGGAGTGCAAACCAGGTTGAGTTTTGAAACTACTTTTTGGTGAACTCAATTTAGTGAAGAGGAAATTTGGTGTGGTTTTCACATATGGATGTTTCATGAGCTCTAGAAAGCATGGGTTTAATCTAAAATTACATATGATTCCAATGATTTGTTATATGCCATATTTTAGGTGTTTTGGTGTGTGCTTTAAGTCCATAAGTGAAGACAAGGTCCTCGAAAACAAGCTGTTTGGTGAAGGATATGAACCTTCTTGGTCGTGTTATGTGAATTTTGATTGGTGAAAGATTATGTACGACCATGGATGATGTCTATATGTTATATTACACATGTATGATGATTTTAGAAGCTTGAAAAAGAATAGATATGGTGTTTTTGGTTTTAGCTCATTTAGGTGACGGGGTTTTGAGTTATTTTTTAGATTGTTTGGTGCATTTGGGCATGGACGACCTACATGGGTCCACTTAATGAATGTTTATAAATTTTGTGTTATATTTTTAAGTTGTATTGGTCTAACTAAAGGATGGATACCAACTTGCTTTGTGTTTGAAAGAAGAGAAGCATATTTAAGTGAGTGTTTGAGTTCATTTTTGAACTAGTTGAGCATATAGAGAAAATGTGACCTAGGTGAGGGTTTGAAATATGATCAAGGGCATGAAATCAGATCTGAGTATTTTTGAAGAATGTTATAGGGCATGTGTGTAAGGGTTTGAGTCCAAGACAAGTCCAAGAAGAAGAAGAAAGAACGAGTTAAAGGAATGAGGGTTTGAAGAAGGTTTGCGATCCGAAATTGTGATCTCCATCAGTTGTGGAAGCAAAAATAATAATATATCTTCATATTCAGATGGTTGAGTTTGTGCTTGATCATCTTAAGGGGTTGTAGCCTCCTTGTGGAGTGGGTGCTTCACTAAATTAGGGGTTGGTGTTCCTTGTAGGGTTGGTGCTCCTTGTGAAGTTGGTGCTTCACTAAATATCTTTGATTTGTGTAATATAAGCATATTTTTAGTGGGTTTTCTTCCCCTTGAGGGTTTCCCACTTATATTTGGTGTTTTGTGTACTCTCTCTTGTGTTGTGTTATTGTGAATGGTTAATGCACATGTATGGTTATGAATGATGTATGGACAACTCAATGATGAATGTATGGTTTTGTAAATGAAGTAAAAATTATTGTAGGAATGATTCACCCCCTCTCACCCATTGTTCTTCCAACACATTTGGGTATCCTCACTTATTGCTTCAGAATATATACACTAACATATAAAATCTCTTAGAGAGAGCTAGAAAATTCCAATGAAAAAGACCCACCATACAAAGAAATTTATAATATTTATGGAAAGAAAAGGTTATGGGAAAGAGTGTGCCACATGTAAGAATCACGATCACACAAAACTAGAGCCGAAACATTAAATACACATGTCAAATACTTGCATTCTTTCCACGCTTGAGTGTCCTCTTCATTTGATCAATGATCAACATCCTCCATTCATACATGTGATTATACAAAATATCCCATGTGAGAGTCTCATTCAAAAAAAAATTATAATCCAAATATTTTCGTTAAAAATATTTGGCCTTTGGGTTCAAAAAATCATAAAATTGAATAAAAATTTACAATAAAATTTTTAATAGGAGCTTATTCCTTTTATTTTAAATTCTTGTCAGAATATCCTTCCCAAAAATATTCCTTCATATTATATATGAGGGAATGGTTCTTTTATATTATGTGGTTCATTCATGTAGATTTGGTCCAAAGCTATATATGTATTTCCTTATGTTAATGGGATGACCCCACAATGGAGATGGCCCTCCTACTAACATAATGGTTATTTGGTTGTAGGATGAGTATGTTTTCTTGTTTGGTATTTCCTTCTCCTCTTACTATGGATTCATAATCCAAAATAAATCTCATTCAAACGCCTCTAAATAAATATGTTACTACCAAGTTGTACATGTTTTATAAGTGCATCTTGGAATTGTTTCTGTAACTCTAAAATCCTCACTCATAGAGAAAAATAATCCCACTTTTGTTTGGAAGCTTGGTCTGCTACAACATATAAACCCAATATACTATTATCCTTGTGTCAATGGGGGTGATGCCATAATAAAATTGGCATTTATACTATAATAGTGGTTGATTAGTTGTGAGATGAACATGTTTCTCACTCATCATTTCCCTCTCCTTTGTGGATTCAATTTTCAAAAATTTCTTATTCAAATGTCTCTAAATACATGCCTTATTGATACGTCGATATACCTCATAAGTACATCTTGGAATGAATTTTACAACACTAAAATCCCCATTTGTACAACAAATTAATACCACATTGGTTAGTAAGATTGGTTCGCAAAAAGATAGAAACTAAATACACCAAGATCTTTATGTCAATGAGGGTGATGCCACGGTAAAAATGATTTTCCTCACTAAAATCCTCATTCATAAAACATATTAATCCCACATTGGTTAGTAAGCTTGGTTCACAAAAATATATAAACCTAATACTCCAAGATCTTTATGCTAATGGGGTTGATGCCATGATAAAAGTGCAGAAAATACACTTATACTTTGAGGTGGGGTGATTTAGTATATAATTTTTTTACTTATTTAAAATTTTAACATTCACAATAAAAAATTATACAAAATACAACAATTACACAACACAATATATATGTGGAAACCCTTATGGGAGAAAAACAATCGAGAAAAGATTGCTTGGAGCTATTGTCCAAATCTAGCCACAATAATAAGTGTATTACACAATGTTTTGTAGACACCAACCTAACAAAGACACCAATCCCCAAAGTAGAGCACCAATTCAACTTGAATTGTGAGCACCAACTCATCAAGACGCTAATCCCCAAGGCAAAACACTAACTCAAACAGAATTCATGAACACCAACTCACTGGAGATACCAATCCTCAATGTTGAGCACCAAATTAGGAATCAAACGATACACCTAATGTAATTACTTCTTTAACATGATGATGACATATAGATAAATCTTCACTACTTCCTATTGTTTATGTATATCTGTGCTTTACACTTTGTTGATGCACCTCTCACTTTTCAATCTTCTTCAACAACTTGAAATTCTAATTTGTTTGAGTTTTCTCTTCCTCTTTCTTCTCTAATTCTCTTGATATTTCTTAATTGACCATTCCTCTCTTTTCACTATCTTCATTTTCTTTCCAAAACATCATCATAATATCTGCGAGTGCGCACGAATTAATCCACTTATATACCATGTTCATTTCATGAACAGACACAAATTTTCATGATTGGACATCCTGTTTGAATATTCATCATGAGTCAGCTTTAGTATTCTTTGAATTTTTAAGAATCCCATGGACATCCCCTGTTTTCTCTTGGTCCCGCAGCATTACATGACCATCGCGGAAAAATTTGTACATTATGGATGTATCTCCTTGTTGTGTGACTATTTTCTTTTGTATTGAATCACTTGCTAACTTTTGTGGATTTTTCTTCATTGTGTGGCATTATTTCAAACAAACCAACATACATTATTTTGGTCCTTAATTTCACAAGGCACCGCTATAACCCGTGAAGCACTACAAACTCATGTGGAACACTTCACAACCCGTGAAGCACTATAAAAACACTTCACAACCCATAAGGCACTACAAACACATAAACATTTTCTTTGGCGCATAACATGTAAAATTCAAACAAAAACATCTTTCTCATAAGAAACACACATATGTAAGCATCAATGATAATATTCTTAACTTAGAGATACTTATCATTATTCCTTTGACATTAATGAAAACATTTCCAATAATCTCCCTCTTTTTCATTGATGGAAATCAACTATATTCACCAATTATCTTGCAGATCTTCCATTTAGATTAATTGTTCCCCCGACTATATTACTTCTTCTATTTCCCACCTTGATGTATGAATTCTCATGTCTTTCGATTCTCCCCTTTGACATTAATGGAAAAGGAAAAATTCTGTCCATACTCTGCCCCTGAGAATATGCTTCCATTTAATGACCCGTTGAAAAGGATAATACCCCCAACTTTTTTCTGAGATATTCAAAAGTTTCCTTTGGAATAGTTTTTGCAAAAACGCCATCATTTTTTTTTTTGTAGCAATGTTTTCAAACTTAACGTATTGATCTCGCAGCTTTCTCTCTTAGAAAATGATATTTAATGGGAATATGCTTTGTTCTGGAATGCATAACTGGATTCTTTGAGATATTTATTGCACTAGTATTGTCACAGAGTATAGAAATTGGAGAATCAAATTCTACCTTGACATCCTTCAAGTGTTTGTTTCATCCAAAGAACTTATGTGCAACATGATACTACAACAATATATTCTGCCTCAGTTGTAGATAGAGAAACAGAATCCTATTTCTTTCTCAACCAAGATACTAAATTGTTTCCAAAAAGAAAGCACCACCACTTGTACTTTTTCTGATCATCTATACAACCAACCCAATCTACATCTGTATATGTTGTTAAAGAAAAATCTTCACCTTTTTGATACCACAATCCATAATCCACTGTACCTTTTAGATATTTAAGTATTCTTTTGACAACTTGCACATGAGTTTCTTTTGGAGCAGCTTGAAAACGTGCTACCATGCCTACCACTTGCATTACATCTGGTCTTGATGCAATTACATATAACAAACTTCCAATCATTGATCTATAAAGAGTCTGATTTTCTTCAGGAGATTCATCATCCTTGTTCAACTTACACCTTGTGATCATAGGACTACTTATTAGATTGCAATCTTCTATTTTAAATGTCTTCAACATTCCTTAATATACTTGGTTTTTGAAATGAATATACCTTTGTCAAATTGAGAAATTTGTAATCCAAGAAAAATGACAACTCACCAAACATGGACATTTCAAATTCTTTTTGCATTTCCTCATAAAATTATTTACACATCTTATCCTTACTCCAAAAATGATGTCATCAACATAAACAAAAACAATCAACTGATTCTCACCTTCAATTTTGATGTACAAATTATTGTCAGCAATTCCTTTCTTGAACCCTTTCTATTGTAGATACTTGTCCAGTCTTGAATACCAGGCTCTGGGGGCTTGTTTCAATCCATAAAGATATTTCTTTAGCTTGCATACATAGTCCTCATTATCTAATAATATGAATCCTTCTGGTTGTTCAATGTAGACTTCTTCCAAATTCCCATTTAGAAATGTAGATTTAACATCCATTTGATAGACTTAAAGTTCTTATATAACAAGAAAATGCCAAAAACATCCTAATGGATTCTAAACATGCAATAGGAGAAAAATTTTCTTCAAAATCAATACCTTCAACTTGTGCATATCCTTTGCATACTAACCTTTATTTATTTCTTACTACTTTCCCATATTCATTCAACTGTTTATGAATACCCACTTGGTGCCAATCACATTTTTGTCCTTAGGTCTTGGAACAAGCTCCCATGTCTCATTCTTCTCTATCTGATCAAGTTCTTCTTCCATTTCTTGTCCTCCCTTGCTTTAGAAAAAAATTTAGGCTCAACTTTGGACAGTAAGGATAGATTTGCATGCTCATTCGCATTTTCCAGTCTTCTTTTAGTTTGTACTCCAAGATTTTTATCACCTATAATCTGATTTTCTGAATGATTCTTTTGGAATGATCTGGATGGTGTTTTTGTTTCCTTTATCTCAACTTATTCCTTTTCATCTTCATTGTTGGATTCTTTAGAATAATCAATTTCTTGTATCATGTTATTTTTATACTTGATATCATCTACCTTCACATTTGCACTTTCAACAATTTTGAATGTTCTCAAATTATAACATCTATAGGCCTTTCTCATTTAAGAATAACCAAGAAAAATACCTTCATCAGATCTAGATTCAAACTTACCCAAGTCTTCATCATCTTTCTTGATATAGCATTTACTTCCAAAAACTCTAAAATGTTTGACAATTGTTGGTATGCCCTTCCAAAGTTCATAAGGTGTCTTGTTGTTATTTACTTTAATCTTTCCTCTATTTAGAATATAGATTGTTGTGTTGATTTCCTCTCTCCAAAATTTGTTAGATACTTTGGATTCATCTAGCATGGTTTTATCCATCTCTTGCTTTCTGTTGTGATGGTTTATCCTTTTACAACTCCATTTTGTTGTGGAGTTCTTACAAATTTGAATAATGTCTTTTTATTCCATGACGTTCACAATACTCTATGAATTCATTTGAAGTGAATTCTCCTCCTCAGTTAGATCTTAAACACTTGATTTTCAAATCTGTTTCATTCTCAACCAGAGCTTTGAATGCCTTAAATTTTTCAAATGCTTCAATACTTTTCTCTTAAAAAAGTAACCCATGTCATTCTAGAATAATCATCAATAAATAACATAAAATACCTCTCACCTTGCATGTTTTGAGTTCTTGTAGGCCCACAAAGATCAGTATGCACAAGTTCCAACAACCTTGTGGTTGAGTACTCCTTTGTCTTGAATGAGGCTCTTGTCTGCTTTCCAAACTGACATTGTTTGCAAAGTAGTATTTGCTAGTTTAGTAATCTTTGGCATGTCTCTAACAACTTGTTTGGAACTAATATTCACTAGATTATCAAAGTTCATATGACCCATTCTTCTATGCCACAACCAACTCTCATCAATTTTCCCCATGCAACACTTTTCACCTTTAATCTCACTAAGAATATAGAGATTATTTTTTGTCTTGCATGCATCAACAACAACCTTCTTAGTACTTGCCTTTCTGATTTCACATCCTCTAACATAAAATGTTATTATATATCCCCTGTCACTCATTTGACTCACACTCAAAAGATTATGCTTTAGTCCTTCAACATACAAGACATTTTTAGTTTTTGATTTACCATTATTTAAGCTAATGGTGCCTTTACCTGAAATTCTTGCAGTAGCATTATCTCCAAATTTTACAGTACCTCCATTTACCTTTTTCAAAGTAAGAAACTTACTTTTGTCTCTAGTCATGTGGCTTGAACAGCCATTATCAATGTACCACTGATTTTCTTCATTCTGTGCATGAAATGTTGTTTGTAAAATTATGGATTTTTCTTTTTTATTTCTTTCTCTCCCGCTTTCGCCTTCCAAACCTTTTTCGATCCAACATTTCGATTGTCTATGGTTTCTTAATTCTTTGAATTCTTAGTAGAATCCATAAACCAACTTCTACAAAAGTGAGATTTATGCCCAAAGTTGTGGCACTTATAACATTCAATGTTAAAATTCATCAAAGGTGCAAATGAGTTGTAATTTCTATTTGAGGACACATATGAATTTTCATTTGTCTTCCTATCAATACTTCTTACATGAGATTGGAACTTTCTTTACCACCAGAGCCAAACTAATTACATGAAAAAAATATCCATAAAAGGAATCTTAAAACCTGATATTATAATGTTGCCTTGGGGAATGATATTCATGTTGAAACATTGTTTCCCTTTGGAGGAGTACCGAGTGGAACATGCCTTTCTTTCCTTCTGCAAATTTCATTTAAAGTGCTTGTGTGTTGAGGTTCATGCACTTCTTCCTTCATGAGGTTCTCATCTCTGGTAGAACTTTTAAGTGCATCTACATAGCTTCTTGATGTCTTAGGACTTGTCATCTTTGGAGACTCTTTGGGATCTTCTTTTGCAAACTTCTCATTGTACCCAAGACCTACTTTGATAAATGGTGATATCTGATTATTGATGATGTTTTCTAAAACTTCAGAGATCTTTTCAAATTTGAGACATTTTTTCAACTTGGTAGTTGATTTATCAAGTTCCTTTTTTAAGGAAACAACTTCACCTTCCAGTTTTTCACAATCTTCTTCTTTCTGTTTCAACTGTATTTTCACATCCTCATCCATATTCTTCATTCTTCTAATTGAATATTTAGATCAATAATGATTTTATTGGACTCTTCAAGATCATGTGTCAGCTTTGATTTTAAGGCACCATACTCATCTTCTAGTTTTTGAAATTGTTGTTTTCATTTTTATTTTTCTTTCTTAGGCTCTTGAGTTCTTCCAGGGTGGAGATGATTTCACCTTTAGGATCTACTTCAACTTTAAATTTAGTATCTACATCATATTCTCTAATCTCTCTTCTTTGTTTTCCTTAACTTCTACAGCCATGAGCAGTGATTCATCCTTATAACTAGAAAGACACTTTCATCACTTTCTTCAAATGAGTTACTTTCCTCCTTGGTATAGAGGTTCTTCTTGTTCTTGTAGAGATTCTTCTTACTTTCAGATCTTCTTTGCTTATGATTCTTCTTGGATTGATAATACATGTTACTCTCCTTCAAGTTTTGTTTTTCTTTATCATCCTTATTTTTATATGGGCATTTGTTGGCATAATGTCCTATTTCACCATAATCAAAAAATTTGAATGGTAACTTACCTTTATATTTTCCAGACCCTTTCTTCATCCTTATGAAAAAGTGATATTTTTCTTCATTTGACTCATTGTTGGGGAAATCATGTGGTTTAGATTTCTTGTCTTTCACTTTCTTTGATGCTTTAAATGCAACTTCTCACTTAGATGATTTATCACTTTTAGTTCTCATCTCATATGTTGTGAGAATCCCATGCAGTTCATCCATTGTTAGAATAGTTAAGTCTTTCAACTCTTTAATAGTAGAAACTTTGGCATCAAATATCATAGGAAGAGATCTTAGCACTTTTTGCATAATAGTTTCATCCTTAATTTCTTCACCAAGTCCTCTAATAGTATTGACATCTTCTATAGACACCTAAATTCGGTATCTATACCTTGTATGCTCTGTGCGCATATTTCACCTTGGTCTTTACGTAGGTCCCCTTAATTTAATTCATCCCCCTTTTTAAATTTAAAATACCACAATTATCCTATCATCTTTAATGCTCATCTAATTCCTATTAATTAATTAATTAATCAATCAATCAATTAATATTTATCCATGCCCTAACCAACTTTCCATTTGGGATGCTTTTATTCTAAATTTGCATCTCCATGCTTTTCTATGCTTTTCCTAACCTATCTTTATCTCCAACTCATCCATATCACATCCCTTCCCTCCTACTTGCTTTAAAACACCTATCTCCTATCCTTAAGAGCCCAAATCCCGACCAAAATCATAAAAATCCACCCCATTGGGGAAACTATCCCCACGCCATCGGTGGCGACCCATCCCATCGTTGTTTTACCCTATAAGACATGGTTATTCCTTTCCAAAATCGAGATAGAAGAACAGACAGAAAACACACGTGCGTGACTCATCTTTGATTTTCTTGCACTCTACAAATCAACCTTCGAACCAGAGCATCTCAACAATCCTCTTACAACCCTTGAAGCTCATTTTGATCATCTGCATAACTACGGGAGGTTTTGCATTAATTTTTATGTTATCTATATCATTTCTATTGTTATCTTGTTCAATCTAACACCTTACAGGTCCAACAACACTCGTGACTCTATTATCAAGTTGTTATATTAGTGTTTCTACTTGCATGTTGCCTTTTTTGAAACATTGTTTCTCTTGAACCTTGCATCACTCTACTATAATCGTCGTGCCGCTTTAGCCTGAGTCGTTGTCGACTCGGCTCTCTGTAACTATGTTTTCTACTTCCAGAGCCTTCTCCAACCTCTGCATGTGTTTTATTTCTTCCCTCCCTACTAAATCCACCATCCAATCCCTCTGCCGCATTAAAACAACCTATCTCGCACTCTAGTTGCCACTGCTTCACCTTGGTAAATCGTTGACCAGGGTCATGATCCTTAATCTTCCCTTTTAAATCTTTGTTTTCTGTCATTTTATGGTTTCTTCTCCCCCAATCCCTTCGCATAGTTAACTCCAAAATCAATAGGCTTCTATCAGATTTTGCATTTAGACCCATGCGGTATGTATATTCATCCTCTTTTCGAGATCCGCTCACTTAGGGCTTCGTCAACCTTCCTCTACATGATGCAGGTGGTCGTCGACCCTAGACAGGTAACCTTTATTTCAAGTTCGTTCGATTAGATTTGTATGTGCCTTACATTTATGCATTTCTAGTTTACTGTGTGCCTCAGATTCTGCATATTATCCACTTTATTATTATTGATTTTTATCATCTTTTATCAAAACACGGGGTTGACATCTGCCAAGGAATTTAACGCTTCTTGGAGTCGGCTTTGTCTTAACATCCCCGCATATACCATCTAATCCATTTCTCTTAGTGTTCTTATCTCGTAGGTTTGTCTAGTTGCAACGAGGATCTATCATCACTCGCACCCGCTCATCCATATCACACATTTGAGGTACCATAAACTCTCTATGTTTCCAAGTTATCTAGTTTTCTTCATTACTAGTTTATTTAATTGATAAGGAACAAAAATTTAGATCAACAATCGCATCCATGCGGAGAAGGTAAGCTGTAATGTTTTCTTCATCCTTCATCTTCAAACTTTCAAATTGACCTCTGTGTATTTGGAGTTTAGCTTTCTTTACTTTATCATCTCCTTCATAGACATTTATGATCTTATCCCAAATTTCCTTTGCTGAACTATAATGCATCACTTTGACAAATTCTACCTCACACAATCCACTCAATATAGCATTCATAGCTTTTGCATTGCTTTCACTTGCCTTCTTTCCAACTTGATTTGTTGGGGGTTGTTGGAGTTGTATAACCATTAATAATAGATTGCCATATATCAAACCCTAGAGCCATTAGGTAGGTGTGCATCCTTATGCTCTAGAAGGCATAATTTGTTCCATAAAACAATGGAGCCTTGTTTGAGGAGAAACCTTCTTGACTTGTCATGTGTGCTTCAAATCTACCTTCTAAGTGATTAGACTATTATGAAAAAAACATGCTCGATACCAATTGTAGAAAACACACTTATATTGAGAGAGGGTGAATCAGTATATACAAACTTTTACTTATTTAAAACTTTAACATTCACAATAAACAATTATACAAAATACAATAGTTATGCAACAACAATATTTATACGAAAACCCTTCCGGAGAAAAACCATAGAGAAAATACTCCTTGGAGCTATTATCCAAAACCAACCACAATAATAATTATATTACAAAATGTTTTGTAGGCACCAACCTACTGGAGACACCAATCCCCAAAGTAGGGCACCAACTCAACTTGATTTGTGAGGACCAATTCACTAAAGACACTAATCCCCAAGGCCGAGTACTAACTCAACAAGATTCATGAGCACCAACTCGGTAGGGATACCAATTTCCAATGTTGAGCACCAACTCAGCAATCAAAAGATCCACCCACTATAGTTGCTTCTTCAACCTGATGATGGCATATAGATAACTCTTCATTACTTCCTGTTGTTTTTGTATACCCGCACTTTACACTTTGTTGATGCACCTCTCACTTTTCAATCTTCTTCAACAACTTGACATTCTAATCTGCTTGAGTTTGCTCTTCCTCTTTCTTCTCTAATCCTCTTGATATGTCTTCATTGACCGCTCCTCTCTTGTCATTCTCTTCCTTTTATTTTCAAAACAACATCATAATACCGTGAGCGCCTGACAAATGAATCCGCTTATATACCATGTTCATTTCATGAATAGACATGACTTTTCATGAGTCGGCATCCTTTTTGAATATTCATCATGAGTTGGCTTTAGTATAATTTGAATTTTTAGGACTCTCATGAGACATCCCCTATTTTCTCTTGGTCCTGCGACATTACATGACCATCGCGACAAACCTATACATTCTAGATGTTTCTCTTTGTTGCGCATCTATCCTCCTTTATATCAAACCACTTGCGACTTCCATGGTTGTTTCTTCATTGCACAACATTGTTTCAAACAAACCATCATACATTAGTATGGTCCTTTATTTCGGGAGGCACTATTACAACTGCGAATCCTTACAAACACCCATGCAAAACACTTCACAACCCGCAAAGCACTATAAACACCCGCATGAACACTTTAAAATATGTGAGCACTACAAACACCCATGGTACATTTCACAACCCACGAAGCACTCAAACACCCACGGTGCACATTTCACAACCCACGAAGCACTACAAACACCCGCATAACACTATAGAAACATTTTCTCTAGTGCGCGACATCAAAATTCTAACTAAAACATCTTTCTCATAAGAGACACACATCTGTAAGCATCAATGACAATATTCTTACCTTAGAGATATTTATCGATTCCTTTGACATCAATAATGACAATATTTCTAACAAAAAGTGATCATCTTACTATAATGATTTATTTGGTTGTCAGATTAGTATGTTTGCTTGCTTTGACTTTGCCTCGCCTCACCTCTCCAAAAACATCTCACTCAAATACCTTTAAATACATGTCTCACTACTAAATTGGATATACCACTTAAAGGCATCTTGAAATTGTTTTTATGACTCTAAAATCCTCCTTCATTCCTATTTTATATATTTGAGAAAAGGCCTCTAAAATTTGAATCTTTGAGGCATGGCCTTTTTTTTCACTTTATTTCCTTTGGAAATACATCTCTCTTTTCACGAGGCATTGCCTCCAATTTTTAACATAGAGTATAAAATCAACATTATATTAAGAGGTGGAAACTTTAACATAAAGCAAAGGTATTTTATTTCAAATAAAATTTAAGGCATTGCCTTTTAAAATTCAACTTGCCTTTACATACAATATTACATTTTCTTTGAGAGAAAAATGTCCAAAAAATAAAATAAAATACTTGGAATTAAAGAAATTAAGCAATTATTTTCAAGATTGTGAAAATTCACAACACGAGCTTAAATATTCATTGTTCTAGATTTTTATATTAATTTGTCGTAGGAAACAATTAATTTCCACTGTATACATACATATAAATAGAAATTATATATGCCAACTAAGAGAGCATAAATATTGTTGTTTTAGTAATGTTTGCAATGTTATGTTATTTTTGAATAAAAGGAGCTTATGCAACTTCAAATTCTCATTCCCAAATTCAAAGTCAAATATCCAACAAGGCCTTAAAGTTGAAACACTTCCAAAACCTTAAAACTTCCTAAAGTTCTTGTAGTAGAGGTAAATGTGCAAGCTCTAGGAGCCGCCATCATCATGTTAGATGGTTTCCCCTTAAATGACCCCCTTACTCCAATAAGTAAAGTGATTCGATGCATGAGGATGATCATCAATTTTACCTCCGCATTTCTATTGTTAGAGCATGAGGAGTATGAAGTAGAGATAACATACACATGCAAAATTGAGTTTGAAGTGAAGTAGCACACACAAATAACATTCAACAGGACCGACCCCAAATAGTGTTCGCCTTTATATTAGATGTGGAGGAGGGGCTAGGACCGAGAACCTCTATTTACAACTTCTACAACAATCAATTAAACTTTGTGAAGTTTATAACTCATGTTTTATGTGGTTTGTGGTGTGAATGCTTCATACACTTTTGTAAATATTTGAGATGTTGTAATCTTGTTGACCTAATTTTGGCATAATTAGTAACTTAAAAGTTTGTTATCTTTTTTTTTGGACAACAATGATTATAGTGCATATGCCTAGTGATTTAAATGGTCACACTACCATATAAACCAGTTTTTAATGATTGTGATCATAATCTCCATTTACAACTTCTCTGAACAATCTATTAAATTTTGTGTTAATTATGCATTTCATACTTAATGTTATTTGTGGTGTGAATATTTCATACACTTTTATAGATATTTGGGACATTGGCAATCTTGATGACCTAGATTTGCCCTAACTTGTAATCTAGAATTTTTTATGTTTAGTAGAAAACATTGATTATAGTGCATATGCCTAGTTATTTATACAACGACACTACCATGTTGGCAACTTTTTTAATGAAAGTGGCTAGTAGCTTAAGATTTTGTTATCTTTCTTTTGGTAGAGAACATTACCTATGGTGCATATGCATAATGACTTAAAAATCATCATTACTTTATTAGCCACTTTCTAAATGCAAATGACTTGGAATTATTTTTATTATTGATGTTATGGAGTTATTTTCTTAAAATATAGGCTACTATTGCATACATAAAAAACATCTATTTATAAATTATATAAACTTACCTTGAAACATGTGATGTCATATTAAAATTAGTCAAAAAGCCATTTGCCCAATATAGAAATGAATAATATATCACAACAAAGTTTTATTTTGAAGTATGAAAATTGAATTTATTTAATATAATGAATCATAATTAACTTAGAACCCCATATTTCCTTATAAATATGAAGTTATTAAATGTGTGTGCATGAGATGGTAAATTAAACTTTTGCCCTTAAGGATACTTTACCAAAATAAAATTGTTTTCTTGCTATTGTTGTATATAAACACATATGCTTAAAATAATATCCAAATATTGTTGTGATCAACTAAACAATAAACATTAGTCGATGGCTCGTCATTTTTTTGGAATATTTCAATTGCAGCCTCTATTATAAAATTGTCTTAAAACCTGCAAAAAACTTCAACATTGGCATTAAGGTTTGTAAATAGACTTCACTTAGGTCACATGGAATTTGCTCTTCACTAGCATTTGTTAAGTATGCAACTGATAGAAAATATCTCCAATTCATATCTTGTCGCCTGTTTGTTGGGTTTGCAGCACATGAATTGTTCAATTTGATCATGTTATGATTTGTACTTGCAATGCTACTCTCAATCCCATTGATGTATGCCATCATATTGTTTATAAATTCTCATAAGTTCTTGCAGTCCTCATCCTCTTTAGTTCATTTTCCTTCAAACTAATGTCTACAAATACTTTTCTTTCACTATACAAATCGTATGCTTCTTTGTCTCTTTGTTTTACATAGCCCGATTAGGCTTCCAAGGGAGGGCCATAGTCTAGTTACATATCTTTGGTTCAACTTCCCCTATTCTCACTAATATCAAATAATACCATATACAAACAATCACAACGTATAATAAATTGTGATTTCACTTCTACATATACAAATTATATTCTCTTCTTGCTAACATCAATCTATAAACCTTAATATACAAGTTTATCAAACACCACAAATGTATTGTCAGTAACAATATAATAAAACTAGTAATTTTACTTCCTACATTTATATAAATGCGAATTAATTTTTTTGAATCAAATTAAATAAAAAGAATGAGTTCACAAACACATTAGCTTTCCCACCAAACGAAATGATGTGAAGCAACATTAGAAATCTCTAACCATCAATGACACAAAATCAACAAGAACATATATAAATTTGCTTGCACGATCTGGAATATCTAATAGAATTGATTCAGACAAAAGGACCATACAAAATGAAAAAGGTTGGAGTAAAGAACTATCAAGAGATGCTCTCCCCGTCATCTCCAAGCATTGGATTGATTGTAAGCCCTTCTCTCACATTTTCCTGCTGCCCAAGCATTTCTGTATTTCCTTCAGGTATTCCTCTCCTCTCTCTTTTCCATTTCTTCACCTCCTCAACTTTTCATTCCAGAGATGTGGATTCTTCCTGAAAAACAGTTCAATGTCATGACACCTCTAATGCTATTATAAAACATTCCTCATCAGTATATATAGGTAGTAATACACAGGGCATACAATACATCTGCTTTTATGAAGTTAGAAGCATGATCTAGATCTCCAAACACAGGAAAAAACCTTTACAGAAACTGAAAATGAAACCCGATCCCTTCTTATTACTGCCTATCTGGCATGTTGCACCTTGTTATAGTGCAAGCCTGTGTTTACAGATTGCTTCACTTAGCATCACCAATAATCTCTACAAGAACATTGTCCTTGTTTGAAATGATGGAACCGATTCGCATCTCTCACAACAATTTGTCTTGCAACAATCTTGGAGATAAACTTGGTTGCAATGTGGCAGTCAACACATACCCGAAGGTTCTTGACGACTCTAATAGTTGTTCCAGGGGTGTGTTTAACAATCCAAATGCAATTGCCAACTTTTCACTATGGTGGCTGAGAAATAAATTTTGATCCTCCTCCACATCATTAATTGTACGTTTGAATCTCGAAAATACCCTGCTGCCTTCATCTCCCAAGATAATTTCTCCAATTTTGCATAAATTTCCTGTGTCTGTGGGTGTGATCTGTCTCCTACACAAAAAGCATGTACCATTTTATGGACTTCAATCCAACTACATCCAGGTATCTTTTTAATTCCTCTATCTTTCATCAATCTCCTTACCATTTCAACCTCACTCCACCTGCCCACTTCTGCATAGATGTTCGAAAGGAGAACATAAATCGCAACATTTTAGGATCCAGCTCAAAAGGAGAGTTGCAGTAAATACTCCTAACCCTATATTCTTGTGTGATCTACAAGCACCAAGTAAACACATCCACACAACCACCACAGGTTTAATTGTCATTTTGATGATAAAATTTAGAGCTTCCTCCACATATCCAGCACGACCCAGAAGGTCAACCATGCACGCATAATGATCACTTGTAAGCGTAATGCGGTAAGAATCGCTCATGCCTTCAAAGTATTTGCAGCCCTCATCCACTAAACCTGCATGGCTGCATGCAAATAAAACACAAGCGAAGCTTACATGGTCAGGGTTTGTTCCAGAGTGCTTCATTAGTTCAAAGAGTTTGAGAGCATCCTTGCAAAAGCCATTTTGTGCATACCCTGCAATCATGGCATTCCATGAAATCACATTTCTTTGAGGCATTTTGTCAAACAGCTCACGTGCCTTCTGTATGCTTCCACATTTTGCATACATGTCTACCAGGGCACTTGCAACTATAACATCTGACAAAAATCCACTTTCAATTATGCTTTGATGGATGTCAATGCCCTGTTCCAAAGCTCCCATTTTGGCGCAGGCTGGGAGTATGGTGGCAAAGGTTGTGGAGTTTGGCTTTACAGCTGCCAATTGCATTTGCTTAAAAGTCTCCAATGCCTTCTCAACAAGCCCATTTTGTGCATATCCTGCAAGCATGGCATTCCATGAGACAACATCTGGTTGAGGCATTTCTTTGAATAGGTTTAGAGCTTGATCAAGAACACCACTTTGTGCATATCCTGCAATCATAGCATTCCATGAGATCACATTTCTATGAGGCATTTGGTCAAAAGTTGGCGTGCCTTATGTATACTCCCACATTTTGCATACATGTCCAACAAGGCACTTGCAACTACAACATCCGACGTAAATCCCCTTTCAACGATGCTTTGATGAATATCCATACCCTGTTCCAACACTCCCATTTTTGCACAGGCTGGGAGGACACTGGCAAAGGTTGTGTGGTTTGGCTTAAAACCTGCCAATTGCATTTGCTTAAATGCGTCCAAAGCCTTTTCAACAAAACCATTTTGTGCATATCCTGCAACCATGGCATTCCATGAGACGACATCTGGTCGACCCATTTCTTTGAAAAGCCTTAAAGCCTCTTCGAGATCACCATTTTGAGCATATCCTGCTATCATTGCAGTCCATGATACCACATCTCTTTGAGGCATTTTGTCAAACAGTTCACGTGCCTTGTATACGCTTCCACATTTTGCATACATGTCTATCAGTGCATTTTTAACTACCACATCAGACAGAAACCCGCTTCCCATTATGGTTTGATGGATGTCCATACCCTGCTGCAAACATCTCATATCGGCACAGGCTTGGAATATGCTTGAAAATGTGAACTGGTCGGGTTGGACACTTGTTTGTTGCATTTGGTGAAGCAGAGTCAATGCCTCGTGAGGATATCCACGTCTTCGGTAAGCTGCAATTATTGCATTCCATGAGAAACCGTCTCGTTCTTGTTCTTTCATGCAGTCAAAAGCTTTACGAGCATCCATCAAAGTCCCGCACTCGACATACATGTTGATCAGGTTATTTTGAAAAAGGTGCGTGCAGCAAATGCAAATCCCTGTGAGCGATGAGAGAGTGGATGCATTTCCCTCGTGAAAGCAGGAGTGCAATAGTTGAAGAAGAGTTGTGTGCAGTGGATGGCATTGGCGATGACAATGAAACACTACCACTGTCTTCGTCCTCAAGAGTTGTAGGACGGCCATTTATTTGTTTTCTGTCAATAAATGGGGTGCAATGGAAATCCTGCTAGAGAGACAATTGATAGTGAAATTGGAAAGAAGTGAAACGGAGGATATTGAAAATGAAGAATTGTGAGTTTTGTATGAAATGAGACGCAGTAGATGAAACCTCAACAAAAGAATACACTAGCAATTGTACGTGAAATGTATGATGAAGGAGAGGAAGAGGGATTAAGAGGAGGGGTTTGATGGTGGAGAAGTGTAAGGGAAAGGAAAGTGGGTTCGGGGACAAATGTGAAAGTAGACCCTAAATAGCCACATGACAATAATGGCTAGCGAATGAAGGAGAAAATTCTTGTTCTCTAAGAAGTCTGGAAATTTCTGAGATATATCATAATGTAAGGAGAGGTCTAAAATACAATTATAGCTTCTGCTCCAAACCTTTTAAGGATGGGAGTATGTGTGGTACAAGTAGATTGAATAACAATCCACATTTTAGACTTTGCAATTATAATTTAAAAAGTTTATTTTAAAAGTTTCTCACTTTAGATAGTTTTCTCATGAGAAGTTGTCTCGTTCTTCAAAAAGTTGGTCAAATCTGCATGGATTTAAAACCACTAAAACACACCTTACTCCGCAAATCCATTTTCTTCCTACCTTGTATTAACTCCGCCTTACTGCTTTTAGCTCAAGTTCCTCTTGCAGTTACATACTTTTTGCATTGCAAAATGTGTATAATCTACAAAATTAAATTACATTTGATAAATTTCTTACATCTGCAGTTACTATTTTTAGGTAGCCTGCACATGTTTTCCAATATTTTATTGCACAATTATTAAAAATTGTCAAAATCATCACTATCATATAGGAATAAAATCCCAAAAAAATGCACACGGAGGCACTTTGTTTGGCACTCTATGAAAATTTCACGAACCACCCTCATTTGTACATCTCGGACTCGACAAGAAATAGGAACAGGGATGACAGACACAAACCGACAGACGTGGATGATCTGTCTAGTTGAGATTTCAACGCATGTATCCTACTACAATCTGGGCACTCCATCTTTTGACGTCCGTTAGAATCATCCGAGGCGATCTCATGAAGAAACGCCTTGACGTAATTATTTGTTACATGTTATTATCGATGTATTAACAGATCCATGGAATTGTTGATACAAAAAACATATATAGAGATTATGAAGAAAAGACAAAACATAGTAAAAGTGGACTGCGTAAATAAGAAATTGAAAGGGACACATCTTGGAAGGTTCGTGTTGAATGCATTAGCAATAAATGTGAGAAACATATTTCTAAAAAAAAAGTGGTGTATAACAGATGAGAAGGAAAGCCAAAGAAGTAAGTCAGATCCTCTAACATATAATAATGTAATTTCGAGGGAGTACTAATGAGTCCTTTCCGAGTTAAAAAATAAATAGACATAAAACGACATCCTAAATATTCCATTGATCGGTCTCGTTGTCCTCCCCCTTATCCTAAAAATATTTTTTCTCTTCCTAAACTTGATCACCCTCATCGTCCTCATCATGTTCCTCTTCATTCTCTTCATTCTATTCATCGTCTTCATCCTCCTTGTCCTTCTATAAATCCTCTTCATCCTTCCAATTTTTTTACCTTGACAAAATTTAATGATAAAATGTTAAAAGTGTTTAATTTTAATTTATAGTTTGTGTACAACAAATTCAACACTACATGTCTTACCGATAAAAACAAACTGATTATCTTGGGCCCATTGATTAAAGGCTTTTGTGTTCCATCCCAAATATTTTAATGTTGCATGCACTTTCTTTGTTGCGCACTTCTTATAGCACTCTTCCCACAAATACAAGTGTGTGTGTGTGTGTGTGTGTGTGTGTGTGTGTGTGTGTGTGTGTGTGTGTGTGTGTGTGTGTGTGTGTGTGTGTGTGTGTGTGTGTGTGTGTGTGTGTGTGTGTGTGTGTGTGTGTGTGTGTGTGTGTGTGCGCGCGTGTATAAATAACAACATAACTCTATAAATAACTTATATAGAACTTACAAATTTATTAACAATCTATTTTTAAAAAATCAGCCCAAACGATGAGTCACCAACCCTTTTCAAACTCTAGCTTCATACCCCTTGAGCACATTACTTTTGATACATGCATCAATTGCAATATGTATTAAATTTTTAATTGATCACCATGTTATACAATTACCATTACATTTTGATCGTAGACCATATTTTTCTTTTATAAGATGTGAATGGAAAGTAGACAACATAAAATATCAAATTAAAGAAAACATGTTTATCAACCAATGCAAAGCTTTACGTAATCTTTTACATTTCAAATATCAACATATATCATTTCTTTCATTAACTCACCTACAACCCTATTAGTGTCATCTGCTAACCTCTTTTCACATAAGCCAAACCAAACATCTTTCTCTATTTCGAGAGGTCGAACATGTCTCCTCTCGTCATTTGTGTTTCTTTTGTAGTGAACTTACAAATTTAAATATAAAAAATTATTTTAAAACTATATAATGGTTTATTTAAAAAGTAATTTATGTAACGCAATTACTCTCAAATTCCTATTCTCCTAACCCTTTTGATGCAAATTTTCCAATTAGCTTTGGGTTGTAGTGGGTCCTCCCAAACTCGGAGAAAGTTACATCAACCAACCTTCTCTATCTCTCAAGTGGGATTTGCAGCCACTCTATATGACAATATGAATGAATCAATTTTTATGTTCGATCAACTATTCTTTTTTAAAATACATGCAACCACAAAATAACAATCACTAAAAATGACGTATAAAATAAATGTTGTCCAAAATAATCCTCGGGCTATTTTGTGTTCAAAAGCCACGGAACACTGAACTTAGTGTTTCATAGGTTCTCCTAACCCATAGAACAAACAAAGCACACATAAGACTTAAGAGGATTTTGGCTAAGGGAAATTCATGGAACATTAGATCCAAGTGTTCCACAGAGTGCATAAATGTAGTGTTCTTTGGGTTCTCCTAACCCGTGGAACAAAGGAATTTGAGCTCGAGAGTTAGGCAAATTTTCAATGGAGTCTTGCTCTTCTGAAAATGGTGAAAACAACTAAGTATCTCGTGGTAAGAAATGAAGGATGAAGTCCTCTTAGGATAAGTCACGATACATGGAGGAGAGCCGTGAATCGCCACAAAGTGAAGGTGAGGAATTTTAAGTCGACTAAGGTTGAAAGTCATGATACATTATCCTAGTGTTCTATCAGGATTCCCAATTGTAGTGTTTCGCGAGTTCTCCTAACCCACAAAATGAAGGGATAGAGTCATGGGAGAAAATTTTAGTGGCACAAAGATTTGAACTTCATAGGATTTACAAGGGGTTTTTGCAATTCAAAGGGGAATCCATGCGAAAGTCAAAAATTTGAAGTAGAATTTAGATGTCGTGAACAAGAAAGATCATTCAAATGCCACCAAAGGAAGGTAAGAGTTTCACAAGTGTGTAGAGGCTAGTGTCTCAAGAGTTTCTCAATCCACGGAGATGTTCAACATTCAAATGCTACATAACAAGGATTCCCGTAAAATAAAGAAAAATTCAAAGGAACCCACAAAACGTTATAAAAGATGTGGAACAAGGTGGAATTGATTTTTGGCCATAACTTTCACTGCGGAGCTCCAAATTGCATGAAATTAGTGGCATTAGAATCATCTCTTTAAGGGATTCATTTTGACATCAAGAACGCATAATTTGATGTTGTTTGGAGGGAAAAAATTGTAAACATGTATTTAACAGGGAAAAAGCACAATTCAGGCATCCAACCACCTCACCAACCATAAATTAATGTTTAACTATGCCCATGCCTTTTCATATAACTTTGATAGCATACACATTGAAGGAAGAAAGGGTGCCCATGCTTTGTACTACAAAAATGATGGCATTTGGTCCTTGTTAGGTGGAAATGGTCCATTTATGGTTGTTTTGTCTCTCCCTCTTTCTCTATATATGTAAGTGCTTATGCATGTGAAAAGGGTTCTTCTCTACTGTATTTGGATCTTGACCTTATATTTTTGAAATTTCCATACCTTTGTAGCTGTGTTTTAACAAGTTTTGCAAACATTTGTTATGTAAATGTAAGTAGAAATGCTTTAAGTGATATGTAATTGTGGTTCATTCCTTTAAATGTAATGTGTTTGATGTGAATCTCTTGCCCTCTTTCTTTCTTTTGAATCTATTCACTTGTATCTTGCAAAAATTTATGTTTCTCTTTGATTTTTGCATGTGTGGTTGCATTTTTACTCTACAAGTCATATTTGAACCTTGTTTTAGCTTTGGTGCATCACCTCCTTTCATTTTGCATTATTTTATCCCTTCTTAACTTTGGTCCTGTGAATTCACGGTTTAGTTGCATTTTGAAGTTATAGGTTAGTTTGTAGTGGGATAAGACAGAAGGAACCAACCTTCTCTAGAGGTTTGTCTCACTTTGCAAGGTCCCACACTTAGAGATAATCCCATGTTACCCAAAAGTTTTGATGTTCATTCATGATCATGTAGAGGGTGTAAATTTTGAGTGTTAACTGATCTTGCATGCTCGGTGGGACTACATTGAAAGATTTGATATCATATCACTAGGATTGGTGTGTATCCTAGAGATTTCCAACCTTTGGGCTCCCAAAAACACATTTGGTGACTCCCAATAACATATCCATCGGTTCCAACAGTCAAGTGTCTTAGTTTGATGAGTAGAATTCAAACAAGTCAAAGAATAACAAGTGGAAATCCTTTTGATTAATTGTAGTTTACGCTAAGGAGAAGAAGAAGAGGTAGATCAGTTCAAAGATCACCATCACCTCTAGATAGAGTTATTTCTAATCCTCCTCCTGGTAGGCCTTTCTTGTTGTCTTTTAGGGTTCTAAGACCCATCACATTCATGGCTCATCAAATAAATCAGGATTTTGTCACATTCAATGGAGGAAGTCCTTTACTTTTAGCTCAATATGATGACATTCCAGATTCTGACCCTAAAAAAATTTTCCTTTCTTCACTTTGGAGAAAACACAACTCCCATAGAACACAAGAAATATTTTGCAAAGATATGCTCACTTTATCACATTACACAAGAGAATGTAGTAGTCAGATTATTGGCAGCTTCTTTCAAAGGAAAAGTTCTCCAATGGTATATGAGATTAAGAATAAATTCTATCTCTACATGGGATGAGATAGGAGAAGTTCTTTACGAACCATTTTTAAGATGATTCGACAATCTATCTTTGGTGGAGCAACTGACTACAACAAAGAGGGCACCACATGAGCTAATGACTAATTTCAACATCAAATTATAGAGGACTTGGAATAAAATTCATTAATCTGTAATACCTACACCCAACTATACATTTCTCTATTATTTAAGAGCTCTAAATAGTGAAATTTTGGTCATGATTCAGCCCATGTGGGGTATAACTTTACCGATTCCTATGATATTTCTATTAGGTTGGAAAAAGTCTTATTCAGGCTAGGAAACTTGCTCCTAAACCTCCAATGCACATATTCCGACGGTAGGAACATCTACACCTTATCAAACACTTGAATTATCTTTTTCACTTTCTTCTTTCCTCTCATCATTGTCAAGAGGAAATGAAATAAATTGGGATTTCATTTTGGCATCTCACTTTATGTTTTTAAATTTATAGGTGGGTTCTACACAAATGTGATGCAAGTTTGTGTCACATTTGTGCCACGCCTAACATATTTTCAAAAAAATAATAAACATTAATCACTAGACCTCCCCCCCCGCAAAACCCATATAGAGTATAGGATTCTAGATAGACCCCCTCTTTATAGTTGGGTCACGTCTCCCTCCTATATCCATACGAGGATTGGGAGAGGGGGTTATCAATTATCGATCTATAAAATTCACGGTCCCAATTATCTATCTATCTAGTGTTCTCTATGGGATATATAAGATAGATAGGGAGGGGAACAACTATAGCTATATATAGTTGGGCTAGATCTATAGAAAGAACCCCCATACTAGCCTAAAAACTCGATATATTTGGGCTAACTATTATCAATATATTTGGTGAGCACATTGTAATATGTATAAACGACACTCCTCCACATAAATCTATATATAGGTGTGTGTGTGTGTATTCTTTTCTTCCCATGAACCCCTATTGTTTCAATTCCTTCAATAAATAGGGATGAGAATGAGATCATATAACCATGAATTCTCTAATAGAGGTTCCTGAATTGTAAATTGGTTGAATGACGAGTCAAATTACAACCAAACACATGGTTATTGACTCATACACCCATGAGAAGCATGTGGGAATGACCTTTTCACTAAAAAATGTGTTTAATAGTTTATTAAATCAATTTTTTATTTATTTATTCTGAACTCACATAGTTTGAGGGGATGCTACTTTATGAAAGTATAATTGAAAGTTATGAATTCTTAGGACCTCTCATTATTAGTACATGGCTACTTAAATATAATTTATACTAAATGATTTTATCATTTTATTTTATTTTTTGATTGAATATGAAGATTTGAATGGGTTCAACGCACAAAATTCTTAATCTTGGTTGTTAAGGACTGACCTATTTAAACTTTGAGATGAAGGAAATGATGAAAGGGATGAAAATGCAATATTTAATAGAAATGTATCTTGATGTAGTTGGTGATACAAGAAAGTGGAAATAATTTAAAAACATGGTCCCAATGTGACAGAAGTGGGCAATGAGGTCAAAAGGGAGGACTAAATCATTTTAACATGCACGCAGAACCAAAGCGGTGTGGAATGGACTCAATTTACTTTACCCACTACCCTCATGTCCCTATGGTGCAAAGGGACTTGAGCGTAGTGGGTGAGGAACTTGAGGCATTTCCCAATAGGGAGCTTGGCATGTAGAATATTCCATGTAGTGAGTTTGGATAGAGAATCCGCTTGGAATGCTAAATTTATAGAATAAGTTTATTCCATTTATCCTGATTAAACTTACACCTCCAAATTGTTGTTAAATGACGAGAAAGGGGGCAAAAGGTAGCAATTTCTTATATATCACCTTGAGGGGGAATGTTTGAATGTTGCGACCATTATGCCATCTCTAGTCTTTGAGGAAGGTAGAGTGAGAATAGATGGAAAGAACCATTAAGAGGTTTGGAGGGATGATTTTATAGAGTTCAAGTACTATCAATTTGTCTTTGTAGCTAAGGTTGTATCCATATTTAAGTTGATACCACGATTTCTAATTGAAATTATAAATATCATAGGTCCCAAAACACCTATATGCCCTTTTTGAATGTGTTTACCCTTAAAACTATGGATTACACCTAATGGTTTACCATTTAACTGGATCAATCGGTTCCACCATGTAGATGAGGTGAAAAAGTTGATCTCATGGCTAAGAGATTGATCAAACTAAGACAAATTTGGTGAGACAAGTTTCCAAGCCTTCCAAATGTTATTGAAGGGGGTTGATCTATGAGTATTGAAAAAGGGATTCAACAATATTTTATCATTCTAATGTACTTGTGTTCCACGAGTTACTTGTAGATGCAATTTATATACAAAAATGGACAAGGTTTTTCTAAGGAACATCCCTTTTTATTGTCCCATTTGGCCCATAGATAATTTTGAATGAGCTGCATTAGCTGATTATAGCAGGTTTTGGAAGGTAGCCAACAAGAGGAGATATAAACATGGCTTTCCAAGAGGATTTTATTTGCCACCTCTAACCAACCATCCATATACAAGAACTAATTGGTATAAGATAATAATTTGTTTTTAATTTTGTGTAAGTGTCACATCCACATGTCTTTGAGAGAGACTTGATACCAAATGAAATTCCCAATTATTTAGAAATGGTACATTATTTTACCCCTTTTCACTCTTTAAGAATCCATGGAGGATGGGTGTTGGGACGTGTCATTCAAAATTATATTTTGTGCATTTCCAATTGGAATCCTAATACTACACTAAAGAATCTAAAATAACCAAGGTATTATTTGTAGACACAAAATCACACACTTGGATACATTTCTAGGTCCTAAAAGCATACTACCATTTACATGATTCCTAAGCAAGAAAAATAGTAATTGACAGCTTATCTTTGTCCTCTTTCTTATGTGTTTTACTTTATCTTTGGTCTTACACACCCTACAAATTAGTCGAACATTATTTATTTATATTTTATGGCTTCAGACACCAAAGCACCTAACAAAGACAGAAGTGCCCAAGCACCTCTATCCCATATGGGCGTCACCGACCCTTTCCACCTCACTCACTCCTTTTGGGTCTCTTTTATATGTTCAAAATACTATTAATTATGAAATTCAAACAAGGAATTCATGTAAATACATGGTTATGTGTTCAAAATAAAGGACCAAGCTCTAAGAATTACTAATATCACCGAATATTACATTCAAAAGGCATCTAAAACACTCAAAGGAATCCATCTAGCATCCATTCAAGGGACAAGGGACTACATATTCTGTATACACTGCATAGGAAGGGGACGTTTATTCTATTCCATACAATTTTTTTTATATTCTATCAAATCTATCCTACTATCTAGTGTATCTTGCACAAGGGCTTCCTAGGGAACCATTCTTACACACACTCACAAGAACTTCATGGAGTTTGAGATGTAGTGCAACGCTAGGTTGTAAGTTCACTCTATATTGGGTGACCACCAAGGTCAATCCGACTCCCCATATTGCATCTTTATTTTTGGATTTGATGTGGTTTTGTGGGTTTATAGGTGAACTTCTATTTCGTAGGTTACAGGTACCTTTGGAGATCAAGGAGTGACATACATGCGATTAACAAGGAATATTTGCGACACTTGTGTGATACATAAAAATCAAATTTTGACCTAGGCTAGGGCAAGGGCTCACGGGCACCACAGTAGTATCTCGGTGCCTAGGAGCCCTTGCCCCTAGCCTAGAACCCATGTCTGGATATGTTCTGAGTTATAGAATTTATCTCGAGAATTTACAACATTGTTCACTTCATGTTCAATAGTTTTCCCAATCCCGAATACTTATAGATCGGGCATAAATCAGCTAAGTCCTTTTCTCTCTATCTTTGCTTATGGTTTCTATTTTTACATGCTTTATTACTTTCATCATATTGTACTTCGGTGGTTGTATATCATAGTTTACATCAATTACTCTAAAATTAGGGTTTAATAAATTTATTTTTACTAAATCATTTAGTGAACCCACTCGCTCAAAACCCTACCTTCTGAGAATGCATCAAAATATTTCTCCTTATTTTAAATTCATGGATCAATATTCTTATCCTTCTTTCACCACAATTAAGGTTTTATGGCATGGTTACTACCGTTGCTGATTTTATGCAAGTTTGTACTCAGCATCCGCCTCGCTTCATTACTTCTATGGTTGATTCAACCATTAATGTAGTCACCACTCACCGTACTCATCCTCCTACAGCTCCATAAGTCTTTGTTCCACAACCCATTACTCCTACAATTCCCACCGCCACCTCTAAGGGTTATGAAATCATTGAGAAACTTAAGAATACACCAAAAAAATTTCTCTTTATGATCTCTTGCACAGTGCACCTGATTGTCTTCATACATTACAGGTCACCATTCATTCTATCCACACTGAAATCAATAATTCACCTGTGGCATTCGTACATATTATTGAATCTCTCAAAAATATGCCACATGATATATCATTTAATGACTAGGATATACCTCCCTTTGCTATTGAAAATCCATTTTCACTTTTTCTTATCACCGCTAGTATTGGCACCATTTGTATCAAGCATGTACTCATTGACAATGGATTTGTTATAAGACTATGTGCTAACTCCCTCCTTAGGAAAATTGTAATTATTGATGATCTAATTATTAAAAACTCTACTCTCATTCGTGGCTATGATTTTGTTGGTGAGAAAATTTTCTAGGGGACAAATTGATGGGTTTCTAGCCAATGCTCTAGAACTCTAGGTTCCTTTGCTTGGGTGGTGCATCTCCACTTTATTTTGAATGAAAAAAATTGGGAAATCTGTTGTTGGCCAAGAGGTTGGGGATTAGATGAGAAAACTCCACTTGCACTTGCAGAAAAATGCTTACAATGAGTTGTAAGGGAGGAATTTTTTGAAGTGTGGGGAAAAGGGAGTGAGAAATTAGACAAGGAAATTAAACCTGCAAGTAGAAAATCAGATTCTCACTAGAGCCAATTAGACAATTCACATTCACAAGTTGTAAGAAATAAACAACAAGATTATAGTGTCAAAAATTAGAGGAAACCATGCACACAAAGTTGTGCACATTCATGAATCATGAAAGAAAATAATCCCTTTCTTTATTGACATTTTCATCAAGTTGTACAATGCAGGAAATGGAGGAAAATAGTGAAGGAAATTGGAAGAATTGCTATCTCTCTTGCTTAGCTCAAAGAAAGACTCTCTCTTGAGTGTACAAAATTGACAACCCTTAAGCAAGAGTATGCCATTACATTATATATACCAAGAAATGAATTTTTGGCTACCCCCTACATGACTTTTCATTTGTCCTCACAAAATGTGACTCTTGACATTCTTAGGAATGAAATTAAGTTCCCTTTTATATTAATCAAGGGAAACTTATTACAATGTTTGTTAAAGCCACATTTAAATGAATAGGAAAAATGTCATGATTTCTCACAATGAATAATTAGAAAGAGGGGGAGAGAAGAGGAGAAAGAATGGAGAGAGAAGGGAAGAAGGAATACTAACAAAGATGATGCCATGCCGCCTTTGCCTCATTTCTGATTGATATGATGAAATGTTCCAATGTGGTGAACTTTATATCTCTGAAATTTTTATACCATGAGAAACCTCCTTCATATGATATACAAACACCTTAAACTGAGTGTTTAGAAACACTGTTGAATGATCACCTTGATGAGCGCATGCGTCGTTCACTGAGGTCCACTTTAAAGAAGTTTGAGGATGGAGAACAATATCTGATGACATTCTACTACATAGTCACACTGTTGTACTCATTGGAAAGATTTTATGAAGTACATTTTGAACACTTTGTTCCCTCCAGTGATGACCACAATTTAACTCATTTTACACAATGCTCGTATCATGAAATGAGTGTTGAGAAACATTGTTTTAGGACTTCTCAATGTGAGCTCGAGATGGAAAAAAGCACTGTTCATGATAATCCTCCTCGATACCTGATTGATGAGACACTCGTAATTTATTAAACATTCTGATAAACTCATTTTGAATCACTCAAATCTCTGAGTGATGAAGATGAATCCATTTGTTGTGCCTTGCGATGCCTTGCATTACTTCTGAGCACACTTGAATTCAGAATGATGCTTATAAAACCAATATGAAGTTATCAATACTCTATTTGAGCCTTGGAATCATCTTGAAATCCCACGAGGAATAAAAAAGCAGCGATATAAGTTACTATGGAGATGGTAGTAACTTTCTACAACTGGAGCTAAAAACTACTATTTTTAGAAAGTTGGTCCCATGAGCTGCTATTTTGGGCAGTGTGCTTTTTGGTCTTGTTGCTTTCACCGAAGTGTTTCCTTCATGTTCCAGGTTTGTCACCAATGCCTTGGGGTCAATTTGAAGCACTTTATATTTTTGGAAAGTTTTTTTGCTTTTTGTTTTTTCCTTTTTGCTTTTTTAACCCGCATGCCCTAGTTTTTGATCTGTTTGATTTTTAGTATCTGTTCTTCTAGAGAGTTTGCCATTTTTTGAAACTTACTAAAAATGGAAAGTGTGAACCAAAAACACTTGCTATTTTTAGAAGCTGAAATTTTGAGTTTCAGATCGACAAAAAATCAATGGATTCTTTTTGGGTTTTTTCTTCAGATGCTCTGTTCAAATTTTTGGCTCAATCTACTTCACAGTTTGACGAAAAATGAAGAAAAAACATTCTAGGGAAGAAATTTTTGAATGGTTTCTGTAAAAATATGGACCATATCAGAGATTTATTTTCTATGCTTCCCAAGGGAATTTAGATAAGGGATATTTTCTCAAAATTTCATAGGAATCTGATGCACGGTTTGGGAGATATGAGCAATTTGTGGTTTTTGTGCCCTAGGGTTTTTGACAGCTCTTGATCATGGAGTTTGCTTAAAAATATTTGTTCCTCACATTGTAGCAGCTTGGAATAGTTGAAAAATGATGTTGGAGGTGGTGGCAAGGATTGTAAGTAGTAGCAATGGAGGAGAGGAAGAGATTCCAACAGTTGGAGAAAACTTGTGCGTGCGTGCAGGAAGAATGGAAACAGCTAGTGACAACTGACAATTAGAAATTTTGCAATATTTTAATGCATTAGGGAGAAGCACACATTTATGCACCACTTGCACAATTTTTTTGTGAATTTGGCACAAAAAGTGCACCCCATCCCCATTGGTCCACTTGTCACAATGTGATTTTCCGTTGGGTTTGAGCGGGGGCTTAGAAATAATACCTTTTTAGTCTGCTGTGGGTCGCATGATGAACTGAGGTCTTAAGAGGGATGGGGTGATTTTTACACCAGATGCAAATTTTTTTGGTGCATTTGGTGCAAAAAGTGGGCCACTTTTTGATTGGTTGGATTTCCAACCGAAAAATTGACTTTCTTTGAAGCACTTACCTTGGGGAGCCGCCTGTCGGGACCATATCTTGAGCTTCTAGAGGAGTTTTTTGATGAAAATTTATATGATTTTGTATGGAAATGTCCTTATGAATCCAATGGTGGGGGTATCAGCTCTTGATTCATCCATTTGATCCCTAAAAATAGTTTTTTTGTTCTAGCTCCAAGGCTGTGTATGAGAAAATATGGATGGACATAGTGTGCCTAGGTGTTGTGAAGAA
Source organism: Taxus wallichiana var. yunnanensis (assembly GCA_018340775.1). NCBI lineage: Eukaryota > Viridiplantae > Streptophyta > Pinopsida > Cupressales > Taxaceae > Taxus > Taxus wallichiana. The sequence goes on along the minus strand of CM031236.1, from coordinate 469,196,231 downwards.
TATGATTTCACCATCCTCTAGGGATCTAAAATACCTTTCCAATGATATTTTTTCTACCCATAACTCATTCCAGAGCTCACGGAATTGCTTCTGAAGTTGATAGATTTTTAGCACTATGCACTTTGCTTAGGCCTCCAAGACCCACTTTTGTTGAACTTGCTCCAAAACTTGTGAAACTTCCCAAAACCTTCCAAAAATGATTGAAAAATGTAATTAGCTATTAGTAACACCTCCATGTTGGATTTTTACTTTCATTCCGCTCCGAGGGTGTGTATCACTCCGAGAAGATTAGAAAAAGGTCCTTCCTAGGATTGCCAAAAATACTACCTTGATGAATTTTTCTTGAGAAGCACTTGAAATGATTGAGTACCCATAAATCACCTATGGGAAAAATGACTCGGGGATTAGCTTTAAATTAAGGAGGGCTCAGAATGACCTTTTAGCAAAATTTTTAGGTAGGGTATGGTTGTCATGCTCGAAAATTGTGAATTTTCTTGTTACACATTTGCATGACAATAGATTCCACTACTCACACATGCATGGGTAATATCACTTTACCTATAAAATTTAGGCCTAAAAAGTTTCATCTTGTATAATTTTTATCGATGTTTCATTTTTAGTTTAATCTCTTCTTTGCATAGACCATGGATTCATACAATGCACATTGTCCCTTCTACAGTTCATCGGTGCATTAAATTCTTACATGATGGCTATGAACATACCATTGTTGTTGACCCTGATCCATTCAAGTTTTTTTGCATAGACCCCATTATTGTTATGCATATTCCTCCATCACAACCTATTCCATATAGTAATATCGGTACATATGATGTTGGTCAATCTAGTGCTTCACAACCTTTCTCCTCTTCGCAAGAATACCATCCATTCCTACCCATACTACCAATATCATTTCACCCACCTTGTCTACTTCCATAACTACCACTATTCCACCTATCATGGATCCTCTCACTCCTACATTTGGATCCCTACCAATATCCTTGATACTAATATTCAACATGAAAATGCCAACACTGATGATTCTGATGATGAGGTTGATGCCATAGAGCTTAATGATGACACATTACACAATATTAACTTTAATCCTATTGAAATAGATGAGTCCTACTTCAATGATACTTTTGTCACTATTGGCCTTGGTGAATATAAATTCAAAAAATCATCTCCTTCCACTAATGCTATGATAATTTTTTCGGGGTATGTCCACACATTGGATGCCATACTACATGCATCATCTCCTCAAGTACACTCTATATCGACGCTTCCTCCTTTCACATATACTCTTTTCGTACATTACTTACTCTTATTGGCCTCATATTCCATTCAATCCCACTTACTCTGAAATTGTTTTCATGCATGATGGCTTAGCATGACTAGGATTCACACTTGATGATCTCCACCCATCTTATTCTCCTCACCTTTATCATGGATGTGTATTTATTATTGTTGTTTATGGCCTTTGCACCTTCCATTTGTCGATCAAGACCCTTACACATACTCCTCGTTCCTCTCCACTCACACTTGGGAAGTATTAGATTGACTACATTGGTGGCACTTTGGATCCTAATCATATTGATATCACATTTCCCATGCCTTTTGGCCACATTTCTATTTGCAATGATTCATTTCTTGGCTATACTCAAAATATCACCCGTTGGTATGCACATGATTTTCCGTAACCACCTTTCACTAATGAAGAATATGCTATGGGAATGTATAATTTACACCACAAAGGCTCTTTATATGATCAACCCCACACTATTGCTTATCAAGTTTTCAACCCAAATCCAATAGGCTATGATCCCAACATTGATGATCTCTTAGATGAATTCACTTGACCTTTTACAATCACATTTTGGGGGAAGTAAGCTTTCTTTCCCCCCTCCTATTATCATTCTTTGTCTATCATATCTACTATTATGCTTTGTACTTCTTATTTCCTATTTCTAAGAATTCTTGCACAACTTGATACATACATTATATTTTCATTACCCTATTACGCACTCTAAGTCCATGGTTCATACTCAAATGGTGAGGGTCTAAATATGAAATGAACCTCACCACATTCAATTTTCACGCTCTATGCTTCATGATCTATATTTCTAGAACACATTTTCAAACCATTTCCCAATGACACACTCTAGTTCCACGGTTTGTACTCGATTTATAAGGGTCTAAATCTGAAATGAACCTTAATGCATTCACTTTACATGCTCTATGCTTCATGATCCATCTTTCTAAGATATCTTTTTCAAACCATTTCCTGATGACACATTATTGTTCTATGGTTCATTCTTGATTGTTAAGGGGGAATTTATAAATGATTCTCATTTTATACACATTCACTGGGGGGCTCGCCACTCCTTCCACCTTCACACTTTGCATTCCATTCTATCACACTCATTCACTACATTTTCATATCTTGGTTGCACTTAATCTTGCTTGCTTATGCTACTTACATGATGTACTTTTCTTACTATGTTAGCTAGATACTCATTATGTCATTATTTTTATCATACACACATATGCGTTCACTTGGTCTCTAGTTAAGAATGCATATCTCTTACATGCTTCTTACACGATGAATTATGTTTGGGCTGTATCATTTGGCTAGGTCCCACCGAGGCTCTTGGGGGCATCTACATTTACTACTCTCACACATTACAAGTGCTATTATTTCATTATTTACTAAGTTATACTTTTTAGCACATTACTTTCCACTGAAATATACACACTTTGACATAATTTTTATCTTTCTAACATGTTAACGGGTGCCCCATGTGCAAAATTTGTTTTACAGACTATTTCCCACTATGGTTGTATGATACTTTGCTTTTCATTGTTTTCCATTGTATGTTGTTGCTTGCGGGCTATGCCCTACATATTGTTTGCACATTGTATGCCTTTATCTCGCTTCATCCCTGATTGTCTTATAACATTGTGAGCGATGTCCCATGTTTGAAACCCACTTTTCACGGTCTATCTTGTATGCACACTTGCTTGTTACATTTTTTTCTATGACATGCTTGCTAATTTTTCTACTAACATATGTATCTAGCCACTTTATTTACATGTGCCTTGGTTTCTACCATGCACATCCCCTCCCCACTGCACAGATACAATTTAGTACAACATCAAGTCCTCTTTTTTGGTCCGCATTCTATTATCAATAATGACAAGCACCCCAAATGAGGGGGCATAAATTAGGTGAATAAATCACCCCTACAACATCTCATAGCTACATTATAAATATGTATAGTATAAGAACGAACAAGAATACGATCACGAGAATGACCTAGAATCGACTTGGGTCTTTAGCACAACACAAACACCAATGCCCAAACTCGAGATAGTAGTGCTTGGCACCTATGTCCTCCCCTAGGTGCTAATGTCCCAGGGAATATAAATTCGATTATCGAGATCAACACATTTTACACAAATCTTGAGCAAATTCATAGTTACTGAGGCATAGATACCTCTAATTACAAAATGCATGCAATCTCCTACAAACCATTTCAATCGAACAATAAAGTACAATTAGAACTAATTCAGCTAGTAGGAACAAATCAAGCATGTAACCATTTGCAGTGCTGCTTATTGGGAAGAGTCATGGAAGGAGAGTAACAAGACCTCTCTCCCCAACACTTTCTCATTGGCATGAGATAGCTCAAAAAACTTGCATTTGGTGTGAGATTTCCCAAAAAACTCACTCTTGGCATAAGATCACCCAAAAAACTCACTCTTCACAACATTTAGGACATCTTTCTATCCTTTACACTCTTTCACATCAGGTGCACATTTTTCTTTTACTACTTTTTCACACTTTACATACTTATGCATACTTTACTCATATTTTTCATAATACAGGACTTTGAATACTCTTTCATTCTTATTTTATAGGTCTGTCCTTAATATACAACAATAAATAACCTACTCAAGCACAAAAACATCTATAACCAACACATACGCTTTACCCATAGGGTCATTTTCCTTTCCTAGTCTCCACGTTTCATTTTGCAATCATTTCACACTTCACTTGTCTCTTGGCACACTATCAACATCACTCTCTACATGATCATAAGGTATGTATCTTCTAACTAATTTATGTTATCAAGTATTCAATCAAAAACATAAAGTGGGGGAAAATGTAGACACAAAATCATGCACTTGGGTACATTTCTAGGTCCTAAAAGCATACTAGCATTTATATGATTCCTAAGCAAGAAAATTAGTAATCGATAGCTATATTTTGCCTCTTTCATATGTCTTTTACTTTCTCTTTGGTATTACACACCCTAAAGACTAGTCATAACTTTACTTTTTAAAAATCTTTTATGGCTTCGACACTAGTGCCCGACCATGAAAGAAGCACCCAGAACCCCGACCCTTTTCCACCTTGCTAGCTCCTTTTGGGTCTCTTTTATCTTTTGGGCATCTTTTTCACTTGTGAGCTAGCCTCCCAATTTTTAATTATGAAATTAAAACAAGTGAGTCATATAAATACATGGTTATGTGTTCAAAACAAAGGAAATTTCATAATTAAAAATCTGGGACGCTATTTCGGTTTTGGATGTAGTCTTTTATCTTGAGCATTTACAACACTATTCATTATTGTTCTGTAATTTTCCCAATCTAGATCACTTCCAAATTAGGTGCAAATCAACTAAATCCCTTTCTCTATCTTTGCTTAGGGTTTCTATTTTTACATGATTTATTGCTTGTGTCATATTGTACTTTACCAGTTGTATATCATAGTTTACATTAGTTACTCTACAACAAGGTTTAATAAATCATTATTCACCTCTTCGATAGAATTTTGGATGAAAAACATACTATCATCAACAAAGTGTGAATTGAGGGTCTTAGAATTTATAGGAATGGAGATGCCACTAATAAGGTTATTTGCACAAGTACGGTGGAAGAGATGCTTGAGAGTTCTAAAAACAAGGACATAGAGGAACAATGCAAGAGGGAAGCCTTAACGAATGGATTTGTGTATGTAAAATTGAGGGGAGAGGGAACCATTAAGCACTAATCTAGCATTTTCATCCAATAACAACATTACAACATGAGCACATATTTTAGGGTCGAATCCCAACCATTGTAGCATTTTGAGGATGAATGGTTATAATAGTCTCATCAAGTACAAGTTGATAAAGGTGTCTAATGAATTAAATAAAATTCACAAAGAATTTTTAAAATTATTTTAGTTAAATGTTTTCCAGTGTTATGTCTATTGAGATTATTTCAAAATGAAGAATACTATATTTTCAATTTGAAAATCATATCATTCTATTAAATTTATTTCCATTTATGTTAAGCTTGATATCACCAACTTTTTAAAAGAATTAATAACATTAATAATCAAATTATCCACTTATCACTCTTAAGAAAAAGTGTTAAAAGAGAGAAAATATCTTTAACTAGATAATGTTACATGTCAAATTTCAATACCTATTTTAATCACACAAATTTGTAAGAGAGATAATCAATCTAAGAAGGATACCACAATTAATGCAACCATCATGCTCTTGTGGAAACTACTCAACTTGTTAAAACAAGCACAACATACTATATTCAAAGTAGGAATATATATATATATATATAAGTCATGAACATTAATGTTTGACATATTACAACCCATGGGTAACAACTAACACAATGAATATCCAACAAATTTATCCTTCATTTTATAGAATAATATTACAAGGAAATTGATTTTTCATATGTGGAGGTGGCGATATCCTTCCTTAATTTTGTTACAAGACTCTTACCATGTTTTTCCTAGTCTAGGGTACATTGTTGTAAAGGATACATAATATATAGGTAGTGCATAAGGTACATATGAAAACCCCGCAAATTATTATATCGAAGGATTGATGATAAATGGTTGAAAATTTTCATATATTCTAGTGGATCTTCTACGAGGTTTTTGTAATGTAACATGTGGTGATGGTGGAGGTGACACTTTGAAGGTAACTGTGGAAGTGACTCTAGAGGTGACGTTGAAGATGGTACACGTGATGGAAGAGGATCCTCATTTGAATGTAAAGGTAGTGATGTCCCATAACACAATGTTTTTCATTTAAAAACATATTATTAAATAAATTTATATACAAATAATTAGACAAAATATCATCAAATTCTTCAATTTTTTATAAAATCATATACTATGAAAGAAACAACATTTTACATAACATAAAAATATAACATTAGATTTTTTCAAAAAGATAAGAAATTCAATTGTGACAAAAATTAGGTTTCAAATAACCAATACATGTACATTAATTATCATGTCAACATTTTTTCTCAATCTTGTTGGTGTTGCTTTTCCTCAAAACTATAGTTAATCAAAATCTCTTCACTAGCTTTGATATTTTTTATCACCTCTGCTATGACATAAAGAGGTAATATTGGCCCTTTCATTTCATCTTCTTTGTCATTGGTACACTCTATAAATTGACAATTGGGAGATACAAGATGCGAACACCTATGTGTACTATTGATGAAACCAACAATATTTTTAAATGCATAAGGGTGCCCATTAATGTACATATAATCATGAATACAATGAGTTGTTTACGCAGCTATATGAATCTTCTCTTACATTGAATTTCTGTTGGCGTAGCAGTTATTAACACAATGGAGCCGAGTATACACCCAATCGGGCCTAACAACATTAGGAGGCGGTGACATAGGGAATTTCTGGGAGGTCACCCATCCCAACACTACTATGCGGTTGGCATGCTTAATCATTTGGTAACAAAGTCAAGCGATCAGTCAAGCGCCCACCCCCAGTAGTGCTGGGATGGGTGACCTCCCAGAAATTCCCGGTGTCACTTCCTCCTAATGTTGTTGGGCCTGATTGGGTGTATACTCAGCTCCATCGTGCGGAGGGTATTGATGTAGCAGAATCGATTAACATGATGAGATCCTATCCACCATCGGTTTGAGCTTTTGGTGTGACGGCAAGTCGTGCGGCTCTACCATACCATGCGATTAAGTGCGCCACCCAGTAGTGCTAGGATGGGTGACCTCCTGGGAAATTCCTAGTGTCACTGCCTCCTAATGCTGTTGGGCCTGATTGGGTGTATACCCGGCTTCATCGTTATGCTATTGTGCTTATTTATGGTGTCCTATTTTACTGCACTCCATGAAACACTGTTGTGGTCTCCTCTCTTTTGTATTATTATGTTGATTGCAAGTCGAGTTACCAAGTTTTTCCCACTGCACGCAAGGACCCGATTGTAATCAATGTACTAAACTATAAAGTGCCGAAAGCAGGGGGGTTATTATTTTGTCTTGGGTGGTTATGTTTCTTTTCTGCATTTCTTTCTTTCTCTCTTCACTATTGATGCACTTTCAATTCCTTTGCTTACGCTGTTCAACTTCTTCGAATGGAGATCAAAAATGATTATGAAACTAAGGGGTAAAGGGTTATATCGCATCACCGTGGGAACCGAGACTCAACAGGACAACGACCACAGAAAAATCTAAGTGGTTAAACCGTAGTGATAAAGCTTTTGTTAGTGTAGGTTATTATTTATCCTTTTATTTATTTATTAGGATAATTCTTACACTTGTGTTAGCCCTACACTTGTTGGGTTAGCTTTGTTGTGTGGAGTTAGCTTACTAGTTGTGTGGAGTTAGCTTACTAGTTGTGTTGAGTTAGCTTCTCAGTTATGTGAAGTTAGCTTACTAGTCTTTTGGAGTTAACTTAACTACTAGTATCAGTTAGTGGGAGTTCTTCACCACTGATTTAGGTAGTAGTTGCACTTCCCTCCTCTTATATGTACATCTTTCTTATTGAATAATTAAAATCATTCTATTGTAATGTATTGAGCATTATGGATTATGATGGATTTCCATATATGGTATTTTAGCTCTTCTGCTTTGCAAATCTAATGTGGTGTGCTATTATCATCTGAGATCGTGGCTTGGAACAATCTTCTTATCGTTCCTTTCATGGTATCAGAGCGATAGATGATGTAGACATCCAGTAAGTTTTTCTTTGCAAGCAAGGGTTTATTTTTTCATGTATATGGAATTTGTTAGAAATTTTTTCAACATGCATTTTTATGCAAAATGGAGTGTAGAATTAGATTTGGAAGGTGCCAAAACCCTAGAATCGACTGTAAACTCGACCATGTTTTGAGATAGTCAAATCTGGGTGCATTCTTTTATCCATTGGATATAAGCGTGTACCTTCCGGACGCATTCTTTTACCCTCTGGGTATTTCAGTTTTGGATGCAGTCTTTTATCCACTAGACGCAGATCTGTACCCTATGGGTGCATTCTTTTATCCATTGGATATAAGCGTGTACCTTCTAAATGCATTCTTTTACCCTCTAGGTATTTCAGTTTTGGATGCAGTCTTTTATCCACTAGACACATATCTGTACCCTATGGGTGCATTCTTTTATCCATTGGATATAAACGTGTACCTTCTGGATGCATTCTTTTACCCTCTGGGTATTTTGGTTTTGGATGCAGTATTTTATCCACTGGATGCAGATCTATACCCTTTGGGTGCATTCTTTTATCCATTGGATATAAGTGTGTACCCTCTGGACACAATGATTTACCCTCTTGACATTTTAGGTTTTGGGCGCAAAATTTTATACTTTGGTCGCAAGCATGTATCGTGTGGATGCACTCTTTTACCCTTTGGACATTCGGGTGTCACGTGTACCTTTTAAAAATATCAGCATTAAAATATTATTTTAATAGAAAAATCTTATAGAGCTCATAAATTTTGATCCGTAGCTTGGATTAAGGTGATTTTTTTTTGAAATTGTGTATTTTTCGAGATCTACGCATTGGTGACATTTTATACACATATTTCAAATGTAAAAGGTATGCATTACTCATTGTAATATTTACATGCACTCAATTATAAAGTGCCAAATTTGGGAGGGTGTTGTGATCACTTGTGGATGCATTTTCGGTTGAGCCCGACGTCCTAAAATTTTGGGTATTGCATTCTTGTATCTATGGGTGTATACATTTATATCTCTCTTGTTTGTTGAGATATTTTGGATCTATATTTTCGACACTTTTTTTGGCATGTTGATAGTCTCTCTTGTGGGGGAGCTATTCTGGTGGAGCCCAGTGTTAGTTTGTCAGTGTTCGAGTAGTTGATTTTGACAACTCATACAGATCTGTGGTGTCACTCTACCCATTCTACAGTATGGGAGGGTGTGGTGTTGATACTACTTCTTTGGGTTTTGTGCCCTTGCCTTGTTACCTTGGATTTTTCTTGGATCATGGCACTCCTATTTATTTGGATCTCGTGTCCTTGCCTTGTTGCCTTGGTTTTTCTTGGATCGTGGCACACCTATTTGTAGTAGTTGATCAAATTATGTTTGGTGTTTGTTTTTCACTTTTCGACATCACTCCATTGACAGTCTCCTTGCATGGAGCTATTCTGGTGAAGCCCAATGTCAGTTTTTTTTGAGTTATATGATCGAGCAGTGGATTCAGACCATAGTGTGCACCACACTTCTTCAACATTGTACAAGTTTTTTGGAGTCGAACTTCGAGGATATCTTGCAGCAGGATTTTGCTCTCTACTTTGTTATTACTAGTTTTGGGTACCTTGCGGTGTCTATTTTTCCCAGTTATTGTACGTGGGTACCTCATCAGGCCTTGTTTAGGACCCACCTTCTTTTCCACCCACCTAAGCTATGCTTACGGGAGGGTGTTAGTGTAGGTTATTATTTATCCTTTTATTTATTTATTAGGATAATTCTTACACTTGTGTTAGCCCTACACTTGTTGGGTTAGCTTTCTTAGGTGTACTAGTTGTGTGGAGTTAGCTTAGTGAACTTGATGTTGAGTTAGCTTCTCAGTTATGTGAAGTTAGCTTACTAGTCTTTTGGAGTTAACTTAACTACTAGTATCAATTAGTGGGAGTTCTTCACCACTGATTTAGGTAGTAGTTGCACTTCCCTCCTCCTATGTACATCTTTCTTATTGAATAATTAAAGTCATTCTATTGTAATGTATTGAGCATTATGGATTATGATGGATTTCCATATATGGTATTTTAGCTCTTCTGCTTTGTAAATCTAATGTGGTGTGCTATTATCATTTGAGATCACGGCTTGGAACAATCTTCTTATCGCTCCTTTCAACTTTAGGTCTTCTTTACATGTTTGTTTCTCCCGACTTGATCTTCCACATTGAGGCGTCCAAACACCTAAATCTGCGTGGACAATGCTGGATGAAATGTTTGGACAACAAAATGACATGAGAGTGCATGAGTTGGAAAACGAACTACTAGGGTTAAATCCTAGTGACTTTGAAAACCTACAAGCATTCTTCTCGAATTTTATCCACACTAGATCGTTGTTAAAGGAATGTCAAGTAGAGAATAAAGATTTTTAACTGATCTTGTTGATTCTCTCTAAGTTAGGTCCTGATTATTCTATCTTTGTGTCAACTTTTTACGCTACAAAAGTTGCCTTGGGCAAAACTTGGAATATGCCCTCCTTTGACTATTTTTCATCCCAACTCATTCGAGAAAACGGACAAACTCATTCAAATGGGGTCTCTCAAGTCCAAGTCATATGCCCTTGTAGCAAGTACTAGTAAGGAAAAGAAGACTGAAAAGAAGAAAGAAAGAAAGGATCAACCTAACACGAACGCTTCGACTTTTGAGCCTAGAGCACAAAAAGACAAGTTTTTGTGTTCCTATTGCAAGAAGCCTGGTCATAAAGAGCATCTATGTATGAGAAAAAAATTGACCACCTTACTCATTTACTTGAGAAAAATCAAATAGGTGTTCCTGAGTCTATCAAACAAAACGCTCTGAAGGCCGAGTCTTCTATTGAGGTTCTTTAGCTCTCTGATTCAGATTCTGACTCCTCAGATGATGATGTTGTTGAGCGTGCTCCTCTTCTTGACCCTCAAACTTTTGAGTCTTCCAATTCTGACAGTAGTGATGACGAGGACTATGTCCCTTCTCACTCAAGTGAAGAATCTTCCGAATCTGAGCCTGATCCTCCCGGTCCTCTTTGGGCTAGGAAAACTTTGCAAAGTCTTAGAGGATTTAGTTGGAGACACTTCGGATATGAGACATACTCGCTCGATTTCGTTGGACCCCACTCTTTCTTCGCCTTTGCTTCTAATTCTGTTATCTCCTCTATTTCTTTGTGTGATGACAGTTCTACTGACACCAACTCGCTTGGTTCTACTTATGATAACAAGGATTATACACCTAGTTCTGATGTCGAGAGTACTACAGAGGACCCTTATCCTCCTCTCACTATTCCAGAGAGTGTTGACACATCCTACATCTCATCAGATATTGAGCAGTCTCCTATACATTATCATACAATCATCGGTGATTCGGATTCGACATCGCTCTTCATTTGTTGAGCCCCCTCATCGGGACAAGTATCTCGCCTAACCTTAGTCGCTTTTCACAGAATGCACTTGTGATGAACTACATGTTCCTCATCCATCATGCGAAATGGTATTGGCGTAGCAATCGATTAACATGATGACATTCCTCTCCACCATCAATTCGAGCTTTTGGTGTGACAAAGAAATTGTTTGGTATCATATCAGCGATTAAGCGTGCCGATCCACGAGTAGTTCTGGGATGGGTGACCTCCTAGGAAATTCCGGTGTCACTTCCTCCTAATGTTGTTGGGCTTGATTGGGTGTATACCCGGCTCCATCGTGCGAGAGGGTATTGGCGTAATAGCTGATTAACATGATGAGATCCCTCTCCACCATAAGTTTGAGCTTTTGGTGTGACAACAAGTCATGCAGCTCTGATACTAGGTAGTTAAGCGCACCGCCCTAGAGTAGTTCTGGGATGGGTGACCTCCCGAGAAATTCCTAGTGTCACTTCCTCTTAATGTTGTTGGGCTTGATTGGGTGTATACCGGCTTCATCATGCGGGAGGGTATTGGCGTAGCAACTGATTAACATGATGAGATCCCTCTCCACCATCGCTTGAGCTTTTGTGTGACATCAAGTTGTGTAGCTCGATACCATAAAAGAGTTTACGAGAATCGAATTGGAAATGATGCACCATGAATTAGTTGCACTCCAATGGAATCGTAATGGCTCCAGCATAATCGCAAGGAAGAATCGATCAACAATGGAAGAACTTGCTCAATAGAAACAAAGCTTGAACATATTAGAGGGTCATCTCACATGGTTTAGGTTTAGGTTTAGGGTTTACATTTGTGTTATGCACTAGGGTTACTCAAAGCACCCTTTATGTACTCTCTTTCCATTCATTTATGAGCATGCCAAGAAACTTCACCGTTGTCTTTCCTCTATGTTCAAGCTTTGTTTATTGAGCAAGTTCTTCCATTGTTGATTCATCCTTACGATTATGCTAGAGCCATTATGATTCCATTGGAGTGCAACTAATTCATGGTGCATCGTTTCGATTCGATTCTCACAAACTCTTTCATTTCCATTATAACACATACCATAATTGTACATACTAACTTTGCGAGCTCACAACATGATTCTAATATGCAAACTGGTACATTGGGCCAATGAAGAGGTAATATTGGTAGACCAAATTAACATTGAGTAATAGAACCAACATTAATTGTTTTTAAAATGAATATCCCAAGACCTACAATAGGAATAATAAAATGTTGTATCATCTAGCTCCGCTTCCAAAATGTGAATTCTTCATCAGGTGTTTGAAGTGATTTATCCATTTTCCAAGCCCCATAATGTCACCAATTTAGAAAATTAGATTGATATTTATTTAACACCTTAGGCGAAAGTTCCAAATCATCTTTGGAATCTTCCTCATAAGGTGTAATTTGATATTTTCACCTTTCTACATGTATAAACCGCATGATTGTTGAGAACATTTTGTTTCTTTGTGCACTAATGAAACTACTTTCAACCTCTTCCTCTTCAACACATTTTCCCAAGTTGTCCTATGTTAAATCTATAGTGTCTTTATTTTTCCCACAATTTCCATATTATCTACATATAAGTATGTAGACAATTCTGGATGTGGTGAAGAGAAAATTTAATTTTTAGAGGCTGACATATATATCAAAATAATAATAATTTCATTATTTTATAAATATTAGCTGAAATTAAATACGAGATAAGACAATTACAACAATATAATTAATTTGTAACTAAAAAAATTGGTTTACATATTTCTATAATGTTCACTATTTTTCCTAATTTCTCTTATTTGTCTTCAAGTTTCTATATTTTGTAATTTTGACATAAATATGAAATTATTAAAATTTTTCATCAAGTTCATTATGCAAGAGCTAGAGATATGTAGAAGGTTTACAAGGGGTTTGTGTGTTGTAAATAGAATGATAAGTACATACTTCAACCCACCCTCATCTGTATCATGTTGTGTGTTTGAGATTGAAATTGGAATTGGAATTGTATGATTAAGTGAAACATTGGAAATGTGTGTGTTATTCAATCTAATTTTACCTCAATTTTAAATAGAAACATGGTATTGAGAACCATCAAAAGTATTTGAAAGTGTATTTTTCCAGCTATTAATGTTACAAATATTATAATGATCATGCAACCATGAAATTTGAGTGGATGAGTGCTTGTAAATACTTCAATGTCATGACCATTTTTCATTGCTTTACACCTACCATGAGTCATTTTGTATGCATGGTTGACCTTCTCGATCATCTTGGATAAAAGTTAATTAAACTTTATAATCTAAAAGTTAATTGAACTTTTCATTTTTGTGTGGATGTGTTTTCTTGGTGGGTGCATTAGCATGGGTATGAGATGAAAATAACTAGTTTGTATTTATTATCTGCCCCACTACAAGTGATTGTATCCCTAAGTTTCTACATTGAATACAAGTGTTGTGTGATGTAAATATTTTCCGGGTTCCTATAGAGTTTCACAACGTATGCGGTTCATTTTGTAAATTTATATCAAGGACCATCCATAGAACACATCTTTCTTAACTTTGCATTTATGATTAGAAGTATTATTGAGTTTGACATTTTATCATTAATGAATTTTTCACCTGGTCGACCTTGTGTTCATTCTAATTTTCTAGGAGTTTTAAACTACCATATAATTCTTACCGTTAATCATGACGTGGGGTGAGCATTGTTTTCTTGGAGTTTATATCACTTATGAAAGGAGTAGAAATAACCATATTCCACCTTATGAAATCTATTTGGAACCAATGTGAAAAGGTAACCCACATTTATTTTCCTTACAACCTAATGTCTTAATCGTCAATCTAAGTGATTGAAATTGAGGAATAATTATATAGATAATTTTTACCTTGAGGGAATTGTTATCCATTTTACCTCCCTAGAAAAAATGGACAACTTGGGAGAAATGGACTTGGACAGGTTGACAGAGCTTAAATGGCGAATCTAGAGTTTTTAGGTAATTTCCACATTTTTGAGCACTTGCATGATTTTGGGGGCATTTGGGATCATTTGGTGCAATTTCCCTTCTTCTAGGCTTCAAAAGAGATAAAAACTTAGCCAATTTTGGGTTCAAAATGGATAAAAATGGGAAAATTGGCTTTGGGGCACTTCATTCCATTTTTTCCTAACTCCCTAACCCAAGAAAAATCTAAGGAGTTAGTGAAAAAATGGAGAAAATTGAAAAAATGTGAAAAATGGGCTATCAAAGTGCACATTCCAGTAAGGGAATTTTTTTACTAACTTTGCCATTTTAGTCCGAGAGAATTTTTTTACAAACTTACATTTTGGGCCAAGGAATTTTCTTGCAAAGTGCACCTTTTGGGCCTAGGAAATTTTTTTGCAAACTGCTCATTTCGAGACCGGGAATGTTTTTACAAACTACACATTTTGGTTCAGGGAAAGTTTTTGCAAACTACACATTTCGAGCATGGGGAACTTTTTGCACAATCGCAGTTTTTAATGTGCAATCTTCAAATGCTCATAACTTTTGATCTAGGTCACAAAATAAGGAAAAATTTATATCATCGGAAATGTATTGAAGAGTAATACATGATTAATGTATTTATTTTCCACATTAAAGTGATTTATTGGTGTGAAATTTCAAAAATGAACTTAGGGTCGTTTTCAAGTACATGCTCTACAAAATTTGATGATGCCCATATTGGATCTGCAAAATTTAATGTTGATTGTTCCTCGGTGGTTGAAAAATTGGTTGGGATACTTAATTTAAAGCTCCCTCTCTTTTCCCTACTCTCTTTTCCCCATTTTGATATAATGTAAAACCTCTCATTTTATGGGAGGGGATATTTTGGGATGTAATGGAACTCTATAAAATTATAGGGCAGCCAATGAGTTGTAAAGCCTTTATATGGTCTTGAGAAGTGTTCTTGTGCCTCTATTCTTCACATGTAATGGATTGTGTATATTCTGAAAGCAATAAAATCTCTATTTTGTGGTGTTTCCTTCAACCCTAACACTTTTTTTATTGTATTTCCTTGCCTCTTCATTCTTCTTGTTGTATTTTGTGCATGTATTTCTCATTTGCAGGTTCATATTGTTGTGTTTCATGGAGAAAAGATGGGAAATGAAGCCTTGGGTCTGTGTCACATCTATTTAGCCTCTCTTTCATTTTCCTTCTCCTTCTCTCTTAGTAGGATATTTCCACCCCCTTTTCCTTGGTGCTATCACCTCCTTTTAGCTTAATATTTCCCTTTCATGTATCTTTCTAACCTTTTCTCTCTCCCTGGTCCCTTGGAATGGTTAGATTAGGATTAGTTAGCTAAATTTTCCCTTCTAGGATTAATTTAACATTAGTATTAGGTAGATGAAGCTGACATTCCTTGGAGGTCCATCTCAAGTAGCAATTCCCACAACTTGAGAGATGGTCTCATGTTAGTAAAAAGTAGAGATATGCATAGCCAAATCTCAGGGTGCTACTTTTTTGTGATAAATTTTTTGGCATGCCCGATGGGACAGGTTTAAATCACCTTACCACTTCACTTCACCAAGTTTAATGTGCTCTTGGTGAATATTTTAGCCTTTGGAGGCATTTTTAAACACATTTGGTGATTCCACTGATCCAACAAACCCAATATTTCAACAAACCTTTCCTTTTCTTTCCATTCATTTCCATCTATTTTTCTTTCCATATCTTTCAATTTTCCACTTCCATTCCTGAAGTTGTGCAATCATGACTTCATTTCCATCATGGAATTCCTATTTGCAGTAGCAACAATACCATTCAAATTCACCTCCAAGATGTTATAATCCACCTCCATATCAATTTTATGATCAAAATCAGTAGTATGCATATTCCTATGAGAAAATGCAATTTAGTTTGGTCACTCAACAAATTTTGGAGCTATCCTAGAGAAAGGATATGCATATTTTAGAGGCCATTCTACACCTGAAGATAACTTCGAGGGAAGAATTCAAAAGATGGAGAAATGTTTGGAAGTTGTCAAGGGACTACTACAAAGATTGCAAGTTTGACAACCTGGTTTTAGGAAGCCCCATCCATAGAGAGGTCCCATACCCAGTTGGTTTAGCCCACAACAAAGGCTTGAGGTAATGACCGAGTCCTTTACCCAAATGGTTGGTTTTGTTTCATCCTTGAAAGCATTGGAATCTAATCAGGATGATATTGAAGAACCCTATCAATGGGATGTTCCTAAACTTTTTTCATACCAATCTCCAATGCCCATCCATGACCAACCACCCAAGACTAAGGTTAAAACCCCCAGCTTTCCAACTGTTAAACCCATTGTGGATTCAATATCTCCATCCTCTTATCTTCCACCATATCTTCAATTATATGTCCTTCTTCCTTCCAAATCTCAATCCCCTTCACATGAAAATACTACACCTTCCCTTCACCAAAAACAATGCAAAAATCAGTTGAAACCAAACATGCCCTCCTCTTGCAGTCCCAAACCCATTCTGGGAAGAACAACGTCGAAAAAATTAGCCAAGGAGGGAAGAAAATTTAAGAGCCAAACAACAAAGAACTTGTGCAAAACTTGAAAAATTGGGCTTCCAAGTTTAAATTCAGTCAAACGTCACCGATGACTAAGTCTTCACAAGAGGTTAGATTTCAAGATTAAGAGGTGGAAGCTGAATTTGTAAAAGAACGAACAAAAGAAGAAGATGACGAACAATCTCTATGTTTTGAATGTAGTGTGCATGATGGAACCATGTTCATGGAGGTTGTTGTTTTTCTCCACAAGAGTCATCAAAGGAAGAGAGGCTCCCAAGTGTGTAAGATGTTTCAAGGGAATGCAATGATCCTCATTGCTCTACATGTTTTGAAATTTATGAAATTTTAGAAGGTTGCATTGATTCACCAAGAATGTCTTCAAATACTACAACCATTCACGGGAGCTTCATGCCATGGAGGTGAAGAAATAAAATTTTGAAGCCTTGGACAAAGAAGAGATCATAGAAAGCTTCTTGTTTTCTTTTGATGGTGAAATTTTAGATCCTTCTTCCACTCCATCCTTGCTTGAATCAAATTTTGTGGATGAGTTTGATCTCTCAAAATTCATGCTTGAGGAGGATGCAAATAAAAATGATGACATCATTACTAAATCAGTCATCTTAGAGGAGGTAGTTTTGAAGGACACATGGTTATTTGTAGAGGTAGAGAAACATTCAAATCAGATTGCAAACAACCACATTCTTTTAGAAAGTCTAAAAAATGGCTCCATTAATGAAGTTGAGCTTCAAAGAGATGGAAAAATAAAGAGGATCAGATAATTGGTTTCAAAGGCTACATGTCCAATCAAATACCTTGCCAGTTTAGAGCCAAAACCGGAGTCACAACTATTCATGTTCACTACAGAGCATGAGGATGATCATCAAAGTACTTAAGGTCAACAACAATGTCTCCAACCAAATACACAACAACTTGAGGAGGTATTCATCTTGTTTTTTTCTGATACTTTAAATAGTTTAGGAGTGCAAGGCATGTTTTCATTTACACCATGTTCTTGTGTTACCAAATAGATCACATGGCCATATTTGCAAGGAAAGGATGCTTTTTCTCACAACCTATTGTAGGTTTTGTTTATCCTCCTTTGCCTCTGGTTAGAGTAGAGTAGGTAGGTTTTCTTTTAGTAAAATAAGTGCTTGTGCACACTCTGCATGTTTCCACTTGGAACATGTATGATCTTCCCTTTTGTACATAGTGTGTTGTGTGGTGTTTTCTTCTCTTACACATTTCATTGTTAGTGGCGCAGTGTCCATGGCGAAATCGCCTTTAACAGCAGTTCCAAGTGTATCAAATCAACATGTGTTCCACAAACCTCTATAATGCTTCATCCTTTGCCACGATTCGGTTCATTTTTCTTCAAAAATTGGAAAAGAAATCATATTTTGGGACAAGTTTAGAGGTTCAAATTTAATTCCATCGATCAGATTGCAAATAAAAGAGGGAAAAATTCCAGATTCAAAACAATTTTCCACTCTATCTAAATTCAATATTTTCTTATGAAAGGATGGAAAATTTGAGTAATAACGAGATCAAATCTAGGTCCAAACAACAATACTTCAGGTGGCTTTGGGGTTGAATGTCAAGTTTCAATTTTGTTTTCATATCATTAGGTTGACTCCTTACCCAATGGATGCTTTAAGGTCACTGATCAACTCATCAAGTAGGAAGATGCCCCTTTGAGGTCACCAAATTGTTATCCATTTTTACCTCCCTGGAAAAAATGGACAACTTGGGAGAAATGGACTTGGGAAGGTTAACATAAATTCAAGGATGAATCTAAAGTTCATAGGTGGATTCTAGGCTCTGGGATCAATTACACTTATTTTAGGGAAGGTTTGGAATCATAAGAGACATTTTTTCCTCTTCCTGGTTTCAAGAGGTCCGGAGCTTGTGTAGGGTGAGAAAGCAGCCCCGAGAGCTCACATGTAGCCAAAATTGAGAAAATTGTGGAGATTGGTGTTAGAGAACTCCAATGTATTATATCTTCCCCTGGGAATCTGAAGAAGTCAAAAATTTTCAAGAAATTTAGAAGAAAATTGAAGAGGGGGCCAAAATGGCCAATTTTTAGAAACAACTCACTAAGTCATTTGAAGCGAGCTATTCCTAGCTAGGTGAGTTGTGCAAGTTGCAAGGGGTGGTGAGATGATTAGGAGATATGACAAGTTAGGTTGCATGGAAGATATGGATGAATCGATTACGGAATCGAGCAAGTTCATCGGGGCTCGACGCGTAAGTGTATCAACGCAACAAAGGTTGGGCTCAATGAGTTGAGAATATTTGTGGTGAGTTAGTCACGGGTCGACTCAAGACAATAGTGCGGAAGATGGCCTAGTTGCTTGGTGTAGAAGTGACAAAAACAAAGGAGTTGGCTTTCCTGAGCCAACTCGGAGAGCTTGGGAGTTAGTTCCTCGGTGATGCAATGTGGCTAAGTTGGTGACTCGAGCCCAAGTTTCCTAGAGGAACTTGGGTCATGAGTTCCACACCCCCTTAAAACTCCACACAATAAAGGAAATGCGCAGTAGGAAAGGTTTGCACACCCAACGTGTTGGGTGGGAACGAGACATTGCGGCCATGGTAGGATTGACAAGAACTTGGCATTGGGGGCGTTGAAGAAGTTAATGTGGGTACTAAAAGACCTTTTGGGACCAATCTAAGTTGGTAGAACAAGGACTGGGCGTACTTGGTGGATGCGCATCGGTGATCGACCGATGTGCATCCACCAAGTCTCGTGAATAACTCTCGGGAAAGGTGGGAGGCTTGGACATGGGATTACAAGGTAAAAAGGGAACACACACAAAGAGGTGAAGTTCCACAATGAGTGAGGAGATGCGCATAACAAAGGGGAATGGATTCCAGTCGAGTCTTGAGCTTGGAGTTGGACGAGGTGAGTTGTGAGCCTTCACATGGGCTCAACAAGTGTTCTTGTGCCTCTATTCTTCACATGTAATGGACTGTGCATAATCTAAGAGAAATAAGATCTCTATTTTTGGTGTTCTTTCAACCCTAGCACTTTTTTTATTGTATTTCCTTGTCTCTCCATTATTATTTTTGTATTCTATGCATGTATTTCTCATTTGTAGGTTCATATTGTTGTGTTTCATAGAGATCATATGGTGAATGAAGCCTTGGGTTTGTGTCACAATTGTCTGGAATCTCCCTACTCTATTTTCCTTCTTCTTTCTCCCTCAGTAGGATATTTCCACACCCTCTTTCTAGTGCTATCACCTCCTTTTAGCTTAGGATTTCCCTTTATGCATATTTCTAACCCTCTCTCTCTCCTTAGTCCTTTGGAATGGTTAGATTAGGATTAGTTAGCTAAATTTTCCTTCTAGGAGTAGTTTAGCATTAGGATTAGGTAGAGGAAGTCGACCTTCTCCAGAGGTCCATCTCAAGTAGCAAGTCCCACAACTTGAGAGATGGTCCCATGTTAGCAAAAATTAGAGATCTGCATAGCCAAATCTTAGGGTGCTACTTTTTTGTGATAAGATGAAAATAATGCAAAATATCATTAAAAACATCCCATGTTAAAATAATGTATAAAGTTAGATTTCATGTCATAAGAGGATAAATTTAAGTGAAATTCAAACTTTTCACAAGTTCAATGAAGTTTAGTGTAAAGTTAAACTTCACAACCCTTTTCGCATACTTGAATGCTGTGTGAAAATGAGAGTTTTAGTTTAGGGTATTTACATATATTGAAGTATAATGCAAAAACTTATGTTTTATAGTTTTTACATATACAAAGCACAAAATGTTTGAAAATTTGAATCTAGGATATATAGACGTGTCATGGAATGCATTTATTAATTTACTTTATTGACAAAATTATTCAAGGATAGTGGTCCTATGGATTAATTTTTTTATAATGTGCTTTATTGAAACTCAAATAAAATATATAACTTATTTGAAATTGATATCAATTATTTACAAAAATAAATGAAAATGAAAATGAAATAAATTAACTTACCTTTCTTTTTATGTGGAAAAAATACTAGGTTGTTTGAGCTCCTTCTCCTTCTTCACAAGAGTGAAAATGAAAGGTGTAGTGAAAATGACATTCACTTGGGATTAAATAGGTAATGTGGTGCCACATAGTTAAAAGTAAAATAATGCAAATGTGGCACAAAGGTGACACTAAATGTGTCATTATCATGACCTCATCTTTGTGTCAAATATCCCTTAAATTTTTTAAAAATAACATTCTCAAGTCGATGTGAAATAGACCCCATTTTTACGTTTTTAAAACTATATGTAGTAGTGATTCATTTTAAATTTCCATCAGCCATTATCATAGTTTTTCTCACGTGTGACGTGTCTCCTCTAGCCATGTTTATATATAAGGAAGGATCTAGGTCCTCCCCTTGATGTAAGGTATGTTTTTTATTTTTAATGATCCTAAAGGATCTAATGTGATGATCTAGCATCTCATGTTGGTTGGTCTCAATGAGCTAGTCATCCATCATCGTATACAATCAAAATAAAAAAGAACATCAAAACCATCTCAAACCCAATTACTCAAATCCTACTTACTTCTTTGTGTGTGTGTGTAGGAAAGGAAATAACATAATTTTCACCAATCTTACACAATTATTCCTCAATGAATACACCATCTTCCCTACCTCTAAGGATGACACAATTATCATTTTTAATCTTTTTATTTTCTAGATTTATCTTCCACATCCCTCCCTGTTTAACCAAAATTGGAGGTTTCGACCTATTTTAGATACATAACTCTTTAGATCATGGGCCAAAATATTTGTAATATGAAATCCCATAGGTTATATATATTTCATACCTAACATCCTATGTATCCACTCTCACACCTAAAAATGGGGTATTTCTTGTAGTTATCCCTAAGTTGGGATAGTTCCTTTATTGTAGAGGGTCATACTAAACAAGACTCCTATTAAAAATGATATTTTCTCTATTAATACCATCTTCTAATCCTTTTCTACCACCACTAGATATAATATACTCCTCTTCCACATACTCCAAGAATAGAGGTTTCACTCTTTTGTCTTAAAAGGGGCTTATAACATTATTCAATGCCCCTCCTTACCTCATGACTACATTACATTCCTTTTCCCATGCTCAAATAAATGAAGTGGTGTTTTTGTGTGGGGTAGATAAAAAGGATTGAAAATATGTCACATGCACTTAACTCCACACACTAGGATAAATTTCCATTCACCTCCATATTACCATGTTATTGAACCATAAAATAATTTGTTTACCATGTGTTTTTTTGTGCATTTTTATGAAATTTAGTCAATTTACTCCCTCCTAATCATGTCGAATATTAGATATACTATAATAAATTACATGAATAGGTTTTTTCCTAAACTTGGGGAAAACTTGTTATAATATAATGTGGAATGGTAATGAGGTAAGACATAACAAACTACTCATATATCCATGTTAATGATACAATCACTAAATTGATGTTAAGGTTATTTGTCACTCGAAAGTTGTATAGATCATGGGGTAGATGTTCTTATTTACACCATAAATAAATAAATTATGGATTGGCAATAGATTAGGTTTTATATATTTAAATCTGTAATGATAGTACAAGTTTTATACTATGATTAATTAATAAACATTAATGTGATAAATATAATATATATCCCAAAGGAAATCGCAAGATATAATGATATAAATGGTTACTTAACACACAAGAGGATAAGTGTAATTAGTTTATTAGATAGGTAAATAGATAACTTGGGTATGTAGACTAGTAAATATATGGAATTACTTCATATATATACATGTGACTATAAATTAGGTTGGTATGGAACCATATAATGTGTTATAGAGTGTGGTATGTCATGTTCCCGTGCTCAGACGGTTTTGGACTAGGATATTCTATCACTATAATTTTTTTGGTCTTTGAAGACCTTGAAATTTTCTTTACTATCTAATGTTAGGGTTCAAAATTTGTGAAATCTACTTTAGTGACCTGTAATAGATGAAATCTCCGATCCCTTCTCCATCACTTGAACACAATTAGATAACAAAAGGAAATACATTTATGTGTGGTGGAGTTATATTGACCATAAAAGTCACACCCTAGTAATCCATTCTATTTTTTTACTACATCTCCATGAAGGTAGGATAAAAATCCATGTAGTTTCATATTGTATGGAAATATAAGCCAAATCCCTATCTTTCCCTTGTGTATCTTGACACAAATATAGTAGGTGTAACTATAGATAAAATAGAGTGTAACCTTTGCAATTGTGATATAGTGTTCATTAATTGCAAATGCTATATTTACTCCTTGAACCTTAGAAAAATTGGAAATTATTTACATTGGCTTGTCCTTATTCGGCTTGGGTTGATTTAATAGGTCTATAAAATGGGAGGAATTACTCTTAAATCTAGTTTATCTTTATTCGTACCTTTATATGGGTTGATCCTAGGTTGTGCATCTTATTTTAGGAATTTAAGAGATCATAAAGTGTTTTAGGAGTGTAATTTACAATTATTGCTCTTGAAGGTTCCAAGTTACTCAAACGAGTGGGTTAGACTTACTTATATATGCTTTCGTAGGTTAGATGTCACATTAAGGTTGACCTATTAGATGTAAAATGAGCCATAGAAAGATGTCAAATTATTAAAATATCCATTGGGTTGGAGGATATGGGACCGTATGTATTGGGACTAGACCGTACTATGGTTCATTTCCACCTAGATAGGAAGTTTTTTAGAAGGTGAGATATCTAGGAGTATTACACTACTTTATATAAATGTAACTAATTATGTGAATGAAAAATTGTGCATGAATAATAAAGTCAAAAAAATGAGATACATATTATCATATAGACTTAGAATGTGTGTGAAATTCATGCATAAGGTGTTTATCCAAATTTTTCATTACCAAATGATAAATTGACAAATATAGGTGTCTACATTCCCCCTTTTAAGTATGAAATTAAAATTGCATGCTTAAAGGAAGATATACTTGAGTGTGCACAAATAATTTTTATTCATTCAAAGTTGTTGATTTTTTTCTTGAGTGTTGAAACACTCCATGATGAAACCTATAACATAAAGTGTAGTCAATGTCCATAAAAGGAATTAAAATATAACTAAACTTTAGAAATAAATGTGTAAATTTGAAAATTGAATTCACATTTACAAGTAGTAAAGTAAAAGGGGAAAATAAATTCTTGATTTTATAAGGGGAGAAGCTCTCAAATTTTCTCACTTGGAGATTTAGATTTGAACTAATTCGTTAAAGGATTAGGGGTGATTAATCCCAATTTT
The DNA here is from genome assembly GCA_018340775.1 of Taxus wallichiana var. yunnanensis. Taxonomy (NCBI): domain Eukaryota; kingdom Viridiplantae; phylum Streptophyta; class Pinopsida; order Cupressales; family Taxaceae; genus Taxus; species Taxus wallichiana. The sequence continues at coordinate 469,172,023 of CM031236.1, read as the reverse complement.
CCCCGAAGGAGACGTTGGATCCATTGAGGAATTAACTGTCACTTTACCCAAAACCAAAAGGAGAGGTTCCGTAAGAAATTTTCCCCAAGAAACCAAAAGATAAGGAAGGTTTCCACAAATTTCTATAATCACACCTATATCTTCCATCAAAAGGGTTAGACAAAGGTTACCATAAGGTTTTCTAGTAACCTTAATATCTTTAAATCCCATGGACTTCACCAAGAAAAGATAGACCTAGGAAAAAGTATAAAATTGTAAAAATCCATAAGGGAATGAATAATATCATGATCCCATTGTGTGATGTAACTATGTGTATGATATATGAAATGTTGAGTATAGAAAAAGGAGAAGTCCCATACCATCATAACTTATATTGAAACTGTTCCTAATTCATGTAGTGCCAAAAATAATAAACTTCTCAAACCCTTTATATTTTGTACTAAAATGTGGTAAACCCTTCCCGAATTATGTAATTTGAATAAAAACAATGTAATATAAATCTAAAATTGTATCGAAATCTATAAATGCACATATATATATATATATATATATATATATATATATATATATATATATATATATATATTTTATATAAATCTTCCCCTTGATGGAAATTTCCATCCTAGACCATAGTGTATGATAGTTCCATCCTTGTTGGGAGGGTTTTTACTTGTGTAAAATTTGTTTGTATTTCATGTCTCATTATGTTCCTAAGTATTTATACCCTATGTCATTTTGTATATGAGTTTTTAAGTTTTTCTATGTGAAATATGTGCACATATATCTATGCGATAAATTTTTTTAACTACCCATCTTTTTGAGGTGAGTGTGGTGTGGAAATAGAACAATTGACTTAGAAGATAAGATGTGTATCCATATTGGCCTTGTTTGATAACCAATGTTTGATCACAGAAGAGGATTGCTATAGGTGCCCACTATTGATATCTTATTTCTATAAGGGTGTGCATGATAGAAACAGGACATGTAACAAACATATATAAAACACATTATAGAAAACAAACAAGCACATGGACAATCAAACATACAATTAATATACCATACAAGTTGTGTGCATGTGTTGTTTTTAAACTAATGCTAAATGTGAATAAAAGACTAACACCTAAATAGTCTTAATTAGCAAGAATTAAACAACATACTAAGCACCATCATGATAAGAATTAATCAAGGGTTAGATGCTAAACATTCATTAATACAAAACTTTGAACCTAACAATGTTTAAACATCTAAAAATCCTCTATTATCTAACAACATGTAAATGAAGGAACCTAGGTAGGCTCCATGGCTATCAAAAATGGTTGTCCTTAATGTTCCAAGAACCTAGGAATGAGGGCTAGTCAAATTTGGGCTACAAGACCCTTTTGACACCTCCCATATGACCTAAGCACTTTAAGAAAGAGGCTTAACTCTTCAAGATGATGAACTCTCAAGAAGACAAAATGCAAGTTCTTAGTCTCTTTTGCTATATGCTTTGCATTTGCTCTCTTAAGGAGTTTAGGTGTAGGTATAAAGGTAGAAGGATGGATCCTTATATAACCCAATGGATAAAGGAAACACTTCATCCCTTTGCATGTGAGATAAAGTTAAAACATGATTAGGAATGGATAAGGTTGCTTTATAAAAGGTAACCTTACTTTAGAAGGGTTTAATTTATGCTTAGCTAGTCATGGGAGTTGGGGGGTGTTTTAATTAATCAAAGGTGATTAACTAATAGGTATATGTAAGCTTATGGAAGCTATTTAGAGGAATATTAGTACGATTTAGGATATTAGAAGGGGATTAAATAAATTAAATATTGATTTATTAGATAAATGGAAGGGAAGGCTAATTAATTAATAATAATTAATTAGTCTAGATAGAAGGTGAATAATTAACTAAGGCCGTTAATTAGGTTGTTAGGCTGGATAGGCGACTTAATCAATTAGAGTATTGTAATTAATGAATGAAAAAGAAGGGAATATGAGTGCTTTTGACGATATGTCATTGATTTGTGAGAAAGGGGATAATTAGCACAATTTAAGTATTTAAATTGCTTGGGTGTAATTATGGGTGTCTACATTTGCCCCTCTTTGGAGTGGCGTAAGTGATGTCACTTAAAAGATAGTAGACGGAAGAAAATTTTGAAGGGATAGAAGAAAAATTAGTAGGAGGGAGAGATGCCCCCTCGAGTGTCGATGGGGTGATGAAGGAAGACGATCGATGATCGAAAAAGGTGAGAGATAGATAGAAGAATGGAAAGGGGTAGGATGCCCTGTGATATGGAAGATTAGGGGTGAGAGGAAAGCGATGCAAAAGAAATATGGAGGAGGGGAGAGAAGATCTTAGCCTCTAGCCATTGTGTATTGGAATAATTTTGATGTCATCATATTGCCAAGAGATCTACGTCATCAGTCCTTATGAAAAATATAAACATACGACAAAAGTAGAATGACATGAAAATCCATACTACGAACAATTGTCCATTGCTAAAAACACCAACTCCATGCAACATACAAAATGTAATGCAATACGAGAAAGTGAAAGATGCCTAACTCCATGCAACATACAAAATGCAATGCAATACAAGAAAGTAAACAAGCTAAACTAACATAGAAACATAATATAATGTTTTTATTATCAAGCTTCAATTACGACTTGTGTAAATTAACGACAAGGGTTGATGATGGTGCCCCAAGCAAGGATACATGTGAGGGGAATAACGGAGGACACTTGGGTCCAATGGAAAAGCAATGTGCACTACGAAATAGTACTAGGCAACTTGTTGTGCCCTAGAGTATAGACAAAGTAAGCAACCTAGCTTTTGTTGATGGAGGTAGATCAAGATGATCTGCAAGTCGCACACATGAACAAGTGAGAACCAAAGAGCGATGTTTTGTAGGATGATTTTCAATTTTTAGAAGTTTTCTTAAACATATTTGAATGTTTTTGATGATTTTTCTAACATATTTGAATGTTTTGGTTGATTTTGAAAGTTTTATGAAACTATGTATAGGAAGACAAGGAAGCGTGGATGCCCCTAGTGATAGATGGGATGTACAAGGGCATAAGGCCACGTGCGTACCGAGAAAGGTGAAGATGCAAAATGCCCCAACAATTAGGTGGGAGTATTCAAATGCAAACTCTTCACAGGTGTAGAAGTGGGATCAAGGCCATTATGAGATAGGCTCAACATGATGGTGAACACAACCTAATGAAGTGCTTTGGGAAGGAGAAAGGATGCCCCTAGTGTAAGTTGGCCTAAAAGCACATGTTATAAAGGAAGGAGAAGATTATTTTTGTAGAAGGAGACAAAGGTGCCCAAAAAAATGGCAAAAAGTAATCTTATAGACATAGATGTTCTCGAATGAAGTAGAAGAATGATGTGAATGATATGAACGTAGCTTAGAAGCCTCACGATGAAGAAGTGATTAGCCAAAGACACAAATCGTGAGATGAGATATGGACTAGAGTAAGAGTCCGAGCAAGGTCCAAAAAAGACACTTGGTAACATACTAATCCTATTTGCTCATAGAGATCCAAAGTGTGTGTACGTGGAGATTATTACCTCTTGAAGTGAAGATTTAATAGACAACAAGTGAAGAGACCCTAGCCAATGTGTAGGAATGATTTATTGTGAAAGGCGATTTTGTGAATGGATGGTGAAAGGATAACCGTACATTGCTTCGATGTCACCAAAGGCCCATAGCCCCGATGCAAAGATGTATTTGATTCTACTCGTAACATTTCTCTCAAGCTAGTCAAAGCGTCCATAGCCCCGATAAAGATTATTGGAAATACCCCAAGAGAGAGTAATATATCAATTTGTTTTTGCTTTGTAGCTTTTAGCTTTTGATTTTTGATTGATTTTGATTCTTTTTCTTTCTGAAAACTTATTTCAGCTCTCTTGTTTGACAAGGGGTTAAGAACCACTAATGGCTTGATGGAAGGAGGTGGAAGTGCTTACGATGATGACATTGGCTAGTGTCAAAAAATATGTCCAAAAGTTCTTCGCAACAAGTTTATTATATGTTGAATGTGATAGGATCTCTAAGAGGTCGACGGTTCTTTAATTTACCAAGGTGATAAAAGACCAGGATCAAACGGATACCATAGAGATAAATGTCACAAAATGCGTGTGAATAAGCTAGCCAAAATATCATCAAGGCATGAAAATGGTAGGAAGACTTGCAGGTAAGAATGGCAAGGAAGGGAAGAAAGAAACATCCACGTGTACGCAACACTTGATTACAATGTTTGATCTTTGTACCTTTGATTTTTGTTGTGTTTTCTCATTGTTTTTGTATTTTTGAACAGTTTTATGATTTTTGTGACTTTTTAGATTTTTGGGACCAACAATGTCAATCTACATGATAGGATCCAACAATGATGTATGTGACTTCCTTGATAAGGGAGACCAGGCGTGTTTGTTTATCAAGAGTGATATGATCCCCGATCGCGATGATCGTGGTGAGTTCACACTCAACAAATGATTGTGATTTGTTTTGAAACATGGGTTTTGTATGTGGGAGTTTGAGTTCCATATCCATAGGTTTTTTCACTTTGTGCCATACTTGATGGGTACGTTGGTTTTTGGTAGCTTTAGATCTCTTCGGATTTTTTTATCTTGGATTGATAAGGAACTTGTATGGGTTTCTTATAAGCTAATGCTTGACTTGTTTGATCTTGAGAAGGAGAAGAAAGTGAGCGTGGATGTTTAGAACTGATGTGAGAAATGACCATGGGCTTGCCACAACCATTGATAGAAGAAATATGTGATGGATGAAAAGGATATGGTCCAAGAATTGAAGAAGATGGGCTACTGGGAGGTGAGCCATGGATAGAAGATGAAGGGATACTAGGATGTGGCCCAAGAATAGAAGAATAAGGGCTACTAGGATGTGACCCATAGATAGAAGACAAAGGGCTACTAGGATGTGGCCCAAGAATAGAAGATGATGGACTACCCGGGGTGATCCATACATAGAAGATAAGGGGCTAGTTGGATGTGCCCCAAGAATAGAAGATAGTGGGCTACTCGAAAATGTCCCACAAATAGTAGAGGGAGGGCTACTAGAAGGTGACCCACACCTAGATGAAGATGAAGGGCTACTTGGCGTTGACCCCATAAGAGATTGTGATTGAGGAATTATGATAGAAAAAGAGTGATTGGGTGATGAGAAGATAGGCCATGGATCAATGTAAGACCTAGGAGTTTCCTCACTTAATGAAGAATGTGAAGATGGAAGAATAAGAGGAGGATCAAGTTGCATGATTTGAGGCTCTTCCTTTGTTTCTTGATAAAAGGAATCAACATTTTTCTCAGAATATGCAGGCGCATCGAAGTCTAAAGAGAATCCTTTCTCGTAATCTTCTAAAGGAATATCTTCATGTGCCCCTATAAATGCCTTGATTGTTTCTTCATTCTGAAAGAGGTCAATTGGTATGAGTTGTTGATCGATCACCAGGGGTTGATTGGAAGAAAGAGGTTCACTTGGTGTGGAAGACTTAGAAGATGTTTGATGATTATTGATAGAAGAAGATGATGTGGGGGATGAAGAATATGTGTAGCTAGATGTCTCAAGAGTAGAAGAAGGTGGTGTGGACCTACCTATACGATGGTATATCATCCGTAAACTAGTAGGATTAAGTCCAAAGTCTATAGATTGTGACGCATGGGTCAATTCAGATGTTTGTCTCAAAGGAATTTGAGTCACACGAATCTTCAAAGGAGGAAGACTTATTGGGGGTGATTGATGAAGAAGGTCCCGCAAAGAACGGAGGACTGTGATTCAAGAATCACATCGATGAATAATAACAAGGGTTCTGCAAAGAAAGAGAGGACCATGATTCAAGAATTGTATTAGATGTTTGATTGGAGGGATTTGGAGTTGCACGTATCTTCAAAGGAAGAAGATGTCGTCGAGGTGACTGATAAAAGGGGTCCTGCGAAGAAAGGGAGGACCCACATAGGAGTCATATTAAATGTATGATGAAGAGGTTCCTGTGAAAATAGGGAGGACCATGACATAGGAATCACATTAGATGACTTAGGAGTTGAATTAGATGAATCTGAATAGTAGTTTGGATCTGAATCATCCAAGATTCGAGGAAATATTTAGATTGGAATCCTCAGAAGAAGAGGAAATGTTTGGATTAGAATCAGAAGAAGAGTGGGGGGAACCCAAATAATAATTTGGATCAGAAGTGTCCAAAACATACCATCGACTATGAGATGAAGGTGGGGAACGACTTACCCACATGGGATCTCTAGCACGAAGAACCAAACGAGGTTTAGTTGTAATGGGAATATTTTGATTTGATTTGCTAAACCTAGGTTCCGTATTTTTGTAAGTATGGGGAACTCGCACGATAGTCAATAATTTTTGCACTATTTTAAGAAAAATGTCGAGATCTAGATAGTGTGATGGAACTCCTTCAAAGGAAGTGACATGTCAATTTGGGTAGCATAAGGACAACCAACTAGACAATTCATAAGTATTGATATGCGTGTGTGATTTTCTGAAGAAGATCTAAGGAAAATAGACATCATGATGATGCAATATTGATGAGATCGAGAGGATTGTCCTAGAAAATAAGTATTCGAATGAATAATAACAAGGAACAATCCTGCAAGTTTGAAACAAAAAGCCAAGAAACAAGGAAATACACCATATGAAAATGCGATTGCAAAGATGATCAACGCAATGTCAATATTTACGTCAAGCTCGAAATGAACAAGGCATAAATATTAACAAAGGGTAGATGTGAATCCCAATCAAAGGATACCATGACAAGTTTAACAACCAACAAGGCCTAAATGTTAAAGGGTGAGGTTTACAAAATGTAAGCTACATAACCACACTAATTGGACACGTCTATCAAGCTTCACGAAGAAGTGAGATATTAGTGTCAAGGTAGTATCGAAATGACGCAAACAAAGTAAGCGACACCTTTCAAGATTTGGGACAATGTTTGAAATAGAACTAAGTCAAAGTATACTAAGGATGTGTTAAAACGTGGGCAACATAACGCCACAATGCGGACACTTAGATCATGTTTACGAGAAACGTGACATAAGTATCTTAATTGTGTCAAGACAATGCAAACAAGGTAACATGTCAAAGGGAGATAAAATGATGAATCAATCCTAACAATGATGATGATCTTGATGTGGGTATCAAGATCACAAAGGCCACCAATGATATGAATATGTCTCCACGCACTTTAGACGTTTAACTTACCCAGCCGCAAACATGGATGGGCGTAAATGGATAAAAAAGTGGCAGAAACAATCGATTGGTAACACAGAGGTAGTCACCCTTCTTCTGATCAACAAAGTGTCAAAAGAATGTGAAGGAAGAAAAATCAAAATATGGATGAAAATTTTTGGCTTCACTTCGAAGAGTTTCACCTCGCATTAAGGAAAGTAGAAACTAAGCAAAAGTAACGCGCGTCACATGTTTCGCAATGAAAAGATGGTTCACAACTCAACATTTTTTTAGAATGGTCAAAGTGAGCTCCTGGAAAAAGTATATTTTCCTAGGTGGTTCTCTTGTCCTAGGTGTTACAAAGATTATCCACGAGAGGGATGAATTACCCAAATAGTCCCGACTATCTTGGGAGTATCTCGAATTTTCCCCCTTCAAGCACAGTGGGCATTAAATGCATCCATCATGTACTTAAAAGGGTCGCATAGGGACAACTTGTAACTCTATCTCACAAAGGAATCACTAGTCAGATAGGTAGTGCAGAGCACTTCCCATTTCATCCACAAGGTTCCCTCTTGCGTGGACTACTTTGGGGTTCCTGGAACCACCCCCATTGTTGTAGCTTAAGGTGTTATGCCAAAGGGGTTATGTTTCATTGAGCGGAGAGGGACGTACCATTTTTCAAAACCCGTAATACAAAGTGTTTTTGAATATGTTGTTCATTTTATCTTTTTAATTGGAGATGTGGTTTGCTCAAACACCATTTGGAAACCTATATAACAACCGTATATTAGTAGTTTTTGACTTTTGTTTTGATTCCTTTGTTCTTTGACAAGCGATGGCATTTTGGTCCTGTATGGTGATTTTTAGTAGTTTTCCATCAAAAAAAGATAAGGCACCATTTTTTATTCTCCAAATCACCCAAGGACGCAAGAGAAGAGAATACATGATATCTTCAAAATCCAAAAAGATAGAAATGGAAAAACACTTTAATTCAACTACGTCAAGTTAACTAATTCCCACTCAAATATTCCTAACAACCTCAAAGCATCAAAAAGGACTTAAGAATCATTTATGATTCCCAAGATCACCCTAAGGGACGCGAGGAAAAGCATATGCAATCTTATTCCTATAAGTAAACAATGCAAAATATTATCTAATCAAGTACAAACATGTAAAAACAGCTTGCAAAGACAAATATATGATTAGATAAACATGGAAGAATGTTAGAACATCAACACACTAATTTCAAAAATACAAAAAGACACATGCGCCCATTTTTTAGCACTTGCGCATGGGTTAGGGTGTATACACCACTCGCTTTGTGTCAAATCATAGTGCACTTGCGCCACCTGAGAGGCATGTGCGCCACGAAATCAATGTATGTGCCACTCAATGAATTTTTACTTACCATGCGCCTGCAAGGCCACCAGAGAGGTGTGTGCACCAAAAAAATAGCGCATGTGCCACCCTCGAGAAAAATAGATAGGAAAATAGACAAAACAACAGTCACTGTAAAAATGTGTGCGCCACTGAAAAGCATCTCGTCTACCAAGAAAATGTGTGCGCCACCAATTTTTGAAACAAACTCTAGATTCCGATGCAATGTCTCATCACCAAAATGTGTAATCCGTGCATACTAAAATAACATGTGTGCTCTGGTTAGGGTGCGTGCGCTAATCTGATAGGTTTTAGAATCCAGGTGAAGCTACAGTATGAAACTGCGTCGTGCCCGAGTTAGTGTATCTACGCGCTGGTTACGGTGTGTGCGCCGTGGTTAGCGTGCATGTGCCAGGGTCGGTAAATAGAGCAACAAGTTTTGACAGTGTGCCTGTGCCACCAGAGGGGCGTGTGTGCCACAAAAACCACGTCTCAAGCTCCTAAAAATGTGTCTGCAGTGCCGATCCAGTAACCAAAATATGAAAAAAAAACATAAGAAAACTTACAATATCTCAATGTTTGACAAGTTAGCTTAAGAATGGCAATAACCCATTAAAATGATGGCTATGAACATGAGGTTACACATATAAAATTAGTAAAAATTCCAAGAAAATGGACATTAATTAATAAATGTGCATATCAAAAGTTAGCCAAAATAATGAAACTTAAACTAAAATGCCATGGGACAATTCTCCCACTAGGCGTGTCAAATGTGTACATGTGTTGTTTTTAAACTAATGTTAAATATGAATAAAAGACTAACACCTAAATAGTCTTAATTAGCAAGAATTAAACAACATACTAAGCACCATCATGATAAGAATTAATCAAGGGTTAGATGTTAAACATTCATTAATACAAAACTTTGAACCTAACAATGTTTAAACATCTAAAAATCCTCTATTCTCTAACAACATGTAAATGAAGGAACCTAGGTAGGCTCCATGGCTATCAAAAATGGTTGTCCTTAATGTTCCAAGAACCTAGGAATGAGGGCTAGTCAAAGTTGGGCTACAAGACCCTTTTGACACCTCCCATATGACCTAAGCACTTTAAGAAAGAGGCTTAACTCTTCAAGATGATGAACTCTCAAGAAGACAAAATGCAAGCTCTTAGTCTCTTTTGCTATATGCTTTGCATTTGCTCTCTTAAGAAGTTTAGGTGTAGGTATAAAGGTAGAAGGAGGGCTCCTTATATAGCCCAATGGATAAAGGAAACACTTCATCCCTTTGCATGTGGGATAAAGGTAAAACATGATTAGGAATGGATAAGGTTGCTTTATAAAAGGTAACCTTACTTTAGAAGGGTTTAATTTATGCTTAGCAAGTCATGGGAGTTGGGGGTGTTTTAATTAATCAAAGGTGATTAACTAATAGGTAGATGTAAGCTTATAGAAGCTATTTAGAGGAATATTAGTACGATTTAGGCTATTAGAAGGGGATTAAATAAATTAAATATTGATTTATTAGATAAATGGAAGGGAAAGCTAATTAATTAATAATAATTAATTAGTCTAGATAGAAGGGGTGAATAATTAACGAAAGGTCGTTAATTAGGTTGTTAGTTGGATAGCGACTTAATCAATTAGCGTATTGTAATTAATTAACGACAACAAGAGGGAATATGAGCGCTTTTGACGATATGTCGTCGATTTGCGAAAAGGGGATAATTAGCGCAAATTAATTATTTAAATTGCTTGGGCATAATTATGGGTGTCTACACAAGTAAATAAGTAATGTCACATTAAAAGTAAGGATGCATAAACAAGGTACACAAAAGGTGTCACACACACAACAAGTGTATGTAATAGGCTATATAATATGTAAAAAATAAACATAATATTGTCTCTAAAATAAACATAAAAAATCCATAGGCCACTTACATAGAATAAAACATATGATCACACAAGCGAGTGAATACGAAACAAAGAGAAACCTAGGGGCACATAGTTCAAGATAAGCTAAAATTGTGCAAACCATATGTTATCCATATTCATTTTTGAATAAGTATATAAAAATATAAATAATTTGAGCATAATGAAGAAGTAAAAGTAACTATGTTGAAACAAAATCTCCGAATAGTGTAGGAGATGCACCCAAATTCATAAATCTATTGGGACAAACTTAGGCTAGAACCTTTCATTGTATATAATCTTATGTAGATCCCATATCAAATTTAGTATACCTAATGAATTCACATGAGTAAAAATTATAAATAAAACATGTTAGCTATTAAATTGTATGAAAAATAACATATGTAAAGTATAAAACTAGCAAATCAAGCCATATACAGGTCATGATTTTTTATTTTTGTAAATATTTGATTTTTTTGTATTTATTTTATTATTTGAATGTTTTTGTATTTTTCAAATATTTTTACTAAGCATAATAGTAACACAAGAATTTCTTGGTACATGGGTAAGAAAGAAATCCTATAAATGTAAGAGACATGGGTATCAATATCGCATCACGGAAATAGATTTGGAGGTACTAGTTGAAGTCATGGCTATACAAGATGCATATAATATTTCATCACATGAGGTTCTCTATAAGTATGGTGCACTTACGGATTGGATTAAGTTGTATTGTGATTAGGAATTGGGTCATTGAAAATATTAAGCTTATCATTGTCATTATCATGCTTAGATTCCTCAATAGATAAGTCAAATTCAATAGTATTTGCATCAATAAGATTTTGGATAACATGTTGAATCCCGATAGATTGATTATTATAATGAACAATAGATATATGATAATTTCAATATGTATTATATTTAAAATATTTACCACAAGGCTTACTTGGATCATGCTCGGAAGAGGGAGAGAGACAAGGATACCCTCTAATAATAGTTCAAATATAGAAACATTATAATCTTAGGGACCCATGGAGGTGAACATAAAGCATCATATATAGGGAAAATAAAAAACCATAAGAATAGAAATTATGATAGGTTGAAGGGTACATGTGTTTCCCCAAAGATATAGGAATTTTAGAAGTAGTAATAGTGGGTGTGACCACAAAAGATGATATATCCACAATGGGAATATTAGAGGTAGTAAATATTACAAAATCATGAATGATGATTATAACATCACATAAAGGACGTATAGATAGGAAATCACGAGTATCACACAAATAATTTATAGTAAAATAATCAAGTGCATTGTCAAGTATTATCAACATCATAGGAAATAGATGTAACACTATATATATTACTAAAGGCACACTGGACTTATTCATATTAATATGTATATAAAATCCATTTAAATTATAAGATTTTGAAGGGGGATATGGATTTCCCTAAAATAGATAGGCACCATAGAGGTAATAATAGTAGGTAGAGCCATATGAGGTGAAATGATATAGAAAGGTGAGGGTATAACCTTATGACCATTAAAGTAGAAAAATTAATATCATCATGTCCAATAGTAGTAGAATTTTTAGTATAATCATCATCATAATTACAACCATCTCAGAATGTGTAATCCCATGACTAGGTACGATGAATAAATAACTAGTAATAGAAGATAAATACTCTTATATAGGGGCCTATATAGGAATAATACATGCATCCTCATTTCTCGATGTGGCATAATACTTATAAGGATCGGGATACTAAGGAATTTCTATAATTAACCTCAACATGAAATCTTTAGGAAATCCCGAATGGGAACAACACGTATAGAATGTATTAAAGGTTGTCTCAAAATGTGTTTTAAGTGGGATCATTAGGCATATCTTGAAATCTATTAGTAAGGGTTATGGACCCAAATTCATGTGTAGTGTAATATTCCCAAGCACCTTATGGGGTACATTATTGGAGACAAGAATACATGTGTTGGATGGAGTAAGATCATAAGTGGATATGCCAAAATTTTAAAGGAAAGAGATGGTATAAATATTGAAAATTAAGTCAAGACCAACAAGTATAAGATTAATCAAACATATGGATATTTATACTTGAATATAAATGGGAATAATTATATTTATGAAAATATGGGAACCCATGAAATCGATACAAAGGAGGCCAAATCCAAGGGCTAACAAAAGGATCATACATAAAAGAAGGAGGAGAATCCTTGGGGACACTAAGGTTTGAGAAACAATTGAATTCACTAAATGTTTACACCACAAATAAATAAATTTTGGTATTATTTAAGGTTCTTATCTATTTAAAGTTATCAAATTAATACAAGTTATATATTTTGATTAATTACTAAACATTAACTCACAAAATATAATATAGCTCCCAATTAAAATTGTAATATGTAATGATAGAAACAATTTCCTCACACATAAAAGTATAAGTGTTCTTAGATGATTAGTGAGGTAAATAGATGATCTAGGTGTGTAGATTGGATATGTAAATCAAAATATTTTAATGTTCGATGTCTCAAGAACTATGACTACATATTGGGTTGTTATGGAACTGTACACTATTTCTTGGAGCATAGTACAACCTAGTCCTAATATGTATAATGTTGGACCAAAATATTCTAGCAATTTATAACTTACGATGGTTTTTAGTGGCCTATAAATGTGCATCTCTATCTAATGTTTGAGCTCAAAAATGTGTGAAATCTCCTGTAGTGACATTTAATAAATGAAAACTTTAAATCCCTACACTATTAATTCATGAACATGATTAGAAAAGGAGATAAATATGTGTGGTGGAGTTAGAATAGCCCTAGATGCCAACCTATGTTAATCTAGTCTAGGAATTACACTACATCCCCTTGAAGGAGGGAGAAAAATCTATGTAGTTGTCATAGTATATGTGTAATTGTGTATATAAATATAATACAAACCCTATCTTTTCCTTATGTCTCTTGACATAGTTTAACTATAAATAAAATAGAATGTACCCTTCACAAGTATGATATAGTGTGAAGTTCATAAATTTTATATTGAATCTGTTAACACTTACAAAATTTGGCAATAATTTGCATTAGTTTGTCATTTATTGATTAAAATTGGCTTGACTTGATATGGGATACATGTCTCTTGAATTTAGTTTATCTTTCTTCAAACCTATGTATGTGTTAATCCTAGGTCATACATATTTTTGTAAGGAATGTAAGAGAGCATAATGTTCTTTAGGAATGCACTTTGCAATGAGTACTCTTAAAGGTTCCAAGTTAATCTAGAATGAGTTGTTTAGATTTAATTATATAGGCTTTTGTAGGTAAGATATTGCATTAATGTTGACCTATAGGATGTGAAACATCCCATAACAACATATCAAAGTATCAAAATAACATTTGGGTGGTGGGAGATGGGATCAATTATCACATGACCAAACCATGATATGTTTTGGTCTTACCAATACAATTTTGGATGGGCCATTTGAATGGAATGTACAAGGTTTTGGGTGATATTCTTGGGTGTACTATACTACCTTAGATAAATACAACTGACTATGTGAATACCAAAACAATGTGGATGTATAATCAAGTCATGAAAGTGATATACAGATAAGTAATCTAGGATTAGAATGTACACACAATTCATGCATAAGGTGTAAAAAATAAAATGTCATTTTCATATGATAAATTACCAAATTTAGTTTTCTACAATACCCATATATCAATAACCATACTACATTATGTCCTATTCCAATTATTTTGATTGATAACCAAATCAATGGTAGGAACCTATCCATCTATATTTGCCACAAGAAACATGTCATAACAATCCCTATAATTTTCTTTTAGATGTCTGAATATTCCCATGCTAACACATATACAATTGAGTAAATGTAGGAATGTGGCCCATAAAAATTAAATGGTAGGCCACCATGATAGGACATGTCTCTCTGCATATATTAGTGGAATATAAAAAAACATGGGCATGATTGGATTAAGGAGTCCAAAAATAGAAATAACACCCTCCAAGATAAATTAAGTCTCCACCACGCCCCCTTCACCTCCCACTATATGTGTTTATGCATATGTCCCTAAAATCCATAAACATGGGTAAAAGTTTCATGTCCAAGGGGATCCAAAATTCTAAAAATACCATTCAAATGCATGCTAATCAAAAGGGATTAGACCATATATGATATTTTATCTAATAAATTAGAAAATGATGATGCATAAAATATATGCCACAATTGGACTTGTTTCTCCACCTATAAAATGTCAAACAACAATATGGGATTAGTATCAGCCATAGAAAATTTGGGAAAATAAAAAACCAAAAAATTAATAAAAACTAACTTCATAAATTAGGGCAAATGTCATTAGATAGGAATTTTATTTTTTAATTCATCACCCATACATGGAAAATGTCATCGGTTAGTTTTAAACTTTACTTCATTGACCATGAGAGTACATCATTGGACATATTTTGACCCCCTTTTACATAAAATTCATTAGTAGGGCCAATGATGTTTGTCCAAATTACATGGTTAATTATTTTCTTATCTAAGACACCCCAAATATAAAAAATATGCAAAACCTAATTACAACTCTTCACAAGAAACATTTCAATTCTATTTTTGGTAAATCATGTCGGGTAGATTTTCTTACACTTTATTTATTTATTGTGTGTAACTACCCATCTTGAATTAAATGCAATAATACCTCTTGGAATTTTGATGCACACTTCTCTATTTCTCCCTCACATATGCATCCTTATACCATCTCTATGAACTCTAATTTTTCCAAAAATGGATAACCCAAAGCTCTAGGATATCAAATTCTAACATAAAAATTAACATTTTTGAAATCCTAGAGTGAGTTGGTAGTCCAACCTTGGGTGGAGAGATTTGAATGCCTAGGTGAGTTGATAGTCCAACTAGTAGTAAATCATTCCGATCTCTCCGCCCAAGGTTTAAACCCCACAATTCCACACTAGGTTGTAGTGGCACGCCTCTTGCGTTGAATCCCTATACCCGCCAATTAGTATGATCCTCCCATGATCCTCTAGATTAGAATCAAATTACACACTTGATCGTTAAAAAAGTATTAAAATCATGGAATGAAAATAAATTATATAATATTTTGAAATATTTTTCTTAGAATTTTGAAACATGCACTTAGTTTTCAAGCATGTGGGACTGATTCAAAGGTCTATGTTTACACCCTACACTTTTTTTTACCATATCTTTATTTTTCAGCTGTTAGATTGGTTATTAATTATATATGCTTTTATACTCTATTTAGGTTGACAAAACCTAATTTATCCACTCTTTATCATCTAACTAATCTAAACCTAATATGTTTTACCCCTTTTATTTTCTCTTTTCTAGGCTTCATGGATCGATTTTGTTTCATTTCTATACAACTTATGACTGTTTTGTTATCCCAAACATAAATTAACCATATATTTATATGACATCTTGACTTGAAATAGTGTCGAAATAATAATTGATAAGAAATATAGATTCTAAATAGATTGTGTGTGATTGAAATAGAATTTAGGGTTAATTAAATGTAGAAATATAAAATGAACAATACAAAATTTAAATTGAACATTTAAACACAAATATAATGTGGGAAAACTATAAATAGTAAAACCCCACAATAATGCACTACATAATAAAAATGAACTTTTAATGCCTGATAATTATAGGTCAAAGCCTAGTATTACCTTTATTCTTGTTTATTTACAATTCCATATAAGAATTAGTCTAAATGTTTGAATGACCATGATACATTATTTTCTTGTATTATTTCCAAATTGAAATCACCTTGGTAACTAATTTTTATCTTGAATCAATCTTCATGACCAAATTCATTAGTTTGTAAAACTTATGATAAAGCTATATATAATATTTATAAACTTAGATCAATTTTATGTTAAACAAACTTGACCTTGGACATTTACCTATATGTGGGCCACAATAGGTATTTCCCCACAAACATTACATGTTTCAACACTCCCCCTTAATATTTAGTGGGGATACATGCTATCATCACCTTTTTATTAGAGAAGAAATTATAAACACACTTTCTCATGAAATGATTTACAATTATCACCATTCTATCAAAGGAATTACATTCCTCAAATAAGATATGATGATTTAAGATTAACATGTTAAATGGATATATAATATCCCTAATTTCATCATGGATAAGTGCAAAGATAAAGCCTTATATGATTCTATAAATACTTTTATAAATTAAGAAATCTCTATAACACAACACTTCTCTATGTTCTTTAGTAAATTCATATAGGGTGATGTTTACACAAAATTACATAGGGTGATATTTAACAATGCTTTTCACAATTTTTAGAATTATAGAGAAGAAAGATATAATAGGATGTTAGGATGTGGAATTGTCATGCACAAAACCTCAAAGGAATCTATGAAATGTATAACATTTCTCTAAACTTATAAAACTTCACAACACATAAGGGTTTCATGAAGATATCTAAAACTTGGTCTTTAATACGACATAATTGTTTATCAATATCATTGTTGAGGAATTTTGATCGAATGAAATGTATATGAATCTTTATATGATTTTTTCTTTGATGCTAAACTAGATTATTTAAAATAGTTATTCAAATTTGGTTGTCACACAAAAGTGTAGTGCTCCCTTTAACATCCATATGGAGTTATTCCAATAGTTTTTCAGCCACATGAATTTTTAGCTTCTTCCACAACACCTCTATACTCATCTTCCATAGGTGAGATAAAAAATATTGGGTGATTCTTACTGCTCCAAGTGATAACATCTATACCAAAATTGACAACATATCAAAACATAGATTTTGTAGCTATAACATCACCAAAATTGTTAGAATCAAAATAATCATATAACTTAGCATCATTAGTACAATAATAATATAAACCATAGTTGATTACATTTAATATATTTTAAGATTATTGTTATCCAAAATTACGCCTCTTGCAATTTTGAATACCACACTAGATGGATGTCACCGTTTCCATGCTCTACTAAATCTATAAGGGTCTCACTCAATGCACCACAAAATTAAGGGAATTAGTGTTCCGTGGATCCTCTAAGAAGCCATGGAACAAAAGAAAGTGAGAAAGATATAACTCGGGTGATTGATTGGTGGAGATTTTGAATGCAAAAAGCTATTTCAAGAAGGAATCGGGAAATGTAGCTAAATCTAAGGCCACAAAACACTTGATTCAATGTTCCATGGATTTCTCAAGGGTTAGTATTCCATGGATTTCACCAATTTATGGAAGGTACACTATGGGATTTGTTAACATACAAATGTCGTAGAGTGTTAAAGTGTATGATATTTGAAAAACCATGAAGAAAGGGGAAATGAAGGGAAAAGTTACATGATTAGCGATGGAGTATTTTACCTATAACTCTCATTGCGGCTAACCAGATCAAGTGACATCATTTTGGTTTGGAAGGTCTCATCAACGACTACAATCTAGGATCAAATATTTAAAAATCGATGCGAGTCTTGGGGACCTAAATGTAAAGGACTAGTTTGAGGTAAAAGAGGTGGTTACGAACACAAAAATTCATCAAATCATTCCCCAACCACTACCATTAATGAAGAATGGTGCCCCTCTCCTCCGATAGGATGGATGACATGTATAATTGGTCTTCCATAGGCACCCAGTGCTTTACAAAGGAATTAATGAGTTCTAGTAGGTAGTTGATGGGAAAAATAGAATTTCCCTCTCTTTTACCTCATATCTATTTTCCCCATATTCTATATATCGTTGAATCATTTTCATTTGTAAATGTTGGACTCTCTTGGATTGTAAGAATTTTTTTAAGAGTAGTGTTCCCTTGCACTTTGAGTTGCGGGACTCATATTTTGTTCATTGCATGTGGATAGTTACCTCTTTACACTTTTGTAATCGATTGTGCATCATTTGGAACCAATAAAAGTATTTTTGTGGCTATTCTCTTCCCTAGCCTTTGTATTTTTTTGCATCTTCTTGAATTTTTTTGCTATATTGGGTTTTTGTGCATTATTCATGTCCTTTGTAGGTTTTTTTCTTATACTCCATGAAAAAAATTGTGCAACTTTTCTTCAGATTGTGGCATGTTTGTCTACCCTCCATGTGTGCATTTTCCTTATTTTTACTCATCCGAGAGTTTTCATCCCCTTCATATGGTGCTATCACCTCCCCGGCTTAGGTTTTCATTTTATGCATCTCCTCCTCACCCCGGTTCCTTGGAATTGTAGAGTAGTGATAGGTAGTTGCATTTCCTTCCTTAGGAGTAGTTTAACATTAGGAATAGGTAGAGGAAATAGCCTTCTCTGGAGGTTTGTCTCAAGTATCAAGTCCCACAACTTGGAGATAAATCCCATGTTACCTAAAAACATTGATTGTTCATCCATCCATTCATGACAAATCATAGGGTGTTGTTTTTGGTAATAACAATTATTTAAACCATATTTCAATAATCCTTATATGGATCCCACATAAATCTAAAAGAAACACCTACTACATGGGAAATATCAGGATTAGTAATAGTTAGATAAATTAATTTTCCAACAAGGAACCTATATAATATAATTTTCATTGTCACATGTAGGTTTGGGATCAAGTTTTGTACCAATTTCAGTAGGAATAACATGTTTAAAATCAATTATGTTAAATATTCTAATCAATAAATGAGCATATTGACATTGAGAAAATACTATAGAGTTTTGATCCCTGGAATATATCCATGCCTAGAAAGAGATGAAGAAATCCTAGATCATTCATCTCAAAATATTGTTTTAACTCGAGATATAATTTAAAAAATTAAACTAGTCTAATTTTTTTGTTGTAATAAGATCATGAACATACAAAATAATTGAAATAATTTGATTATCTTCAATTTTCAAAAATAAATCATTATCAGAAAAATAATTAGAGAAACCTATATTTTTAAGGTGTTAATTTTAGCTACCAAACTCTAGGAGCTTGTTTCAAACTATACAAATAGTTCTTTAAGCTACAAACATATAGTTTCTTTACCAGGGTTCTTCAAATCCTTTAGGTTTATTAAAATAAACTTATTCCTTGAGATCACCATTTAGGAATGTGTTTTTAATACACATTTGGTGTATTTCCCACCCACATTGAGATGCAAGATCTTAGATAATCCTAATGTTTCTCACTTTTTCTATTGGAGAAAATGTTCTTACATAGTCAATTCCAGTTTTTGAGTAAACCCATGCACCACTAATATTGGTTTAAATTTGTCAATTCCACATGTGGAATTTTATTTTATCTTATAAATCCATAGCTATCCATTTTTTTTTTTGAGGATGGACAAGCACTCAAGTTTGATTTTTACTAAAAACATCAAAATCAGATTTCATGGACTCCTATATCTTTCCTCTTGGTTAGATTTTTTGTAAGATTAGGGTTCACATTAATATAAGTTCATTAAGGCATTATAAGTGTGTTAAATTATAGTCATATTTATAATATTATCAAGATAAGAATCTTGAATTAGGGATTGAGTTATCTTGAATTAGGGATTGATACCATTTATGTATTTTAGATTGGTAAACACTTTGCAATGTATCCCCTCAACCTCATCATTCATAACATATGGAATATGATCATCATCCTCTAAGACATCAATTTATTCATCAAGATAAATAGGTAAGGGTTCAAAATAAGATACCCAAAATGGTTTTTCAAGGATTTGAATGTTCTATTTTCAATGATCTCATGTTTATAATTATCATACACCTTTAATCCTTTCGTTCTTCCTTTGTAGCTGAAATAGATGTACAAATAAGAGGTAGGATCAATGTTTTTTATTTTAAATTTAAGAATGAAAATAGAAGTAGGGATACCAAATATCCTAAGATTGGAAACATTTGGTTTTATTTTTCCATATTTATAGAGGTACAATTTGATGCAAGGATTTTATAGGAAACTATTAGGGATGTGAAAAACATTTTTAATGGCTTCTTCCCACAAATATTTAGGGACATTTGAGATAATATCATAGTATATCCAATTCTAAAATGGTACGATTTTACTTTTACAACTCCCTTTTTATATAGAGAATATGGAGTGGTTATATCACTTTTAAATCCATAGGATGTTCATAATGAATAAAACTCCATACTTATGTATTCACCTCCATTTTAAATTATTAATATCTTAATATTCAGGTTATAAGTGTTTTAAAAAAGGTATTTTAATTTTTTGAACTTAGATATAACATCAAGAAAATTATTAATGCAATATGTCTATATCATCCTAGTGTGATGATAAGTTAATGTTACCGCATATGGAGCACCACTAGGAGAGGAAACCATGATCGGTCCTCTAACATCATTGTGAAACAACTCTAATGGATGACAAGAGTTTTCATCATGATGTTTGTGAAAGGGTTGAAAGTTATACTTACCACATAAGTATCCCTCAAGATTTTCATGGTGAGATTTGATTTTTGGAAAAAATACTATAAGGTTTTGAGGATACATGTCATCAAGACTCCTAAAATTTAGATGACTAGTTATTTCATGTCACAAATGAGTTTCATTTCTAATGTGGGAGGAAATACATGTGTCATTAGTGGAACCATTAAATATATAAAGTCCATTCCTCTAAACTCCTTCATCAATAACATATCTAAATTGATCTATTATAAACCAATAATCTTTAAGTAAGGTAACACTAAAGTTATCCCGAGTTAATTGATCACATGATAAGATGCTATTTTTAAATTTAAGAACATATAAGACATTATTAATTAAATCACTAGAGATTTTGGATTTACCTCAAATTTTAGCTTATATGACATAGTTATCACCTAGATAAATTCATTCACAACATTCTTTAACATATGTGAGGATATCACACATATAATTCATGTCTCTCAAGGCACCACTATCTAGGATCCATTCATTGTCATTAGATGTAGAATGTGTGGTATAAAATGCAATGGATTTGTTTGAATCATAATTATGGTTATGTTTTTATTTTGATTTTTTTACTTACCCTCAAACCTTTTTCCTTTGTTATTTTAAAAAAATTATTAGGATTTTTCTTGTTTTATTAATGTTATTATTTCTTGTGGACAAATTTACATAGAGCAGCTACCATTAAATTGACCTTGTAATTATTGTTTAGGTTCTTCTAGTACCCTTTTTTATTTTTATTAATGTTAAAGGCATTGAACTTTTATTTGAATTTGGAATTTTGATTTCCACTATTTTTTAGGAGAAAAATGCTTTGGATTATGAAAGATAAAAGAGAATGGGTGGCTTTCCATTTTGAATTAAAACGAGTCATAACATGTTCTTCCTGGATGAGAAGAGTAGATAGGGTGTTTAAATCAATAATATCATAATCATTTTCATATTTGGAGTTCAAAATTGAAACGAATTTCATAAAATTATCATGAATGTTCATCTAGATGATAAAATAGAGAATTTTAACTTGGATTAGGTCACAATTGCAACAATCCAAATGGGATATAATTTTTAATTTCATAAAGGAAGTTTAAAATTTGCTCATCTCTTTTCATAGAGTCATTATAAGTTACAAAATGATTTTTATAATTTTAGAAAGCCTATTTCCTTCATGCACCGATTCTCATATTTTTGTAGCAATATCGTGAGGTGATTTTTGATTTCTAGTGTCGAGTAGAATTCATTTGTAACACTACACAAAATGATATACATGGATTCTTGGGATTTTTTTCTAGAAGGCAATCAAGTTATTAGTCATTGCTTTCCTACCATTAGGTTGTTTGTTTGATATATTTATTATGCCCCATAATTTTTGGGCCATAAATTCATCCTTTAACCTAATTTTCCAAATGTTATAATGTGTTCCATTAATAAGATGAGATCTATCAAGACGAAATTACTAGAAGAATCCATTTTCATTTTTAAAAATATTTTAAAAAGTTATCATAAAATTTCACACACTTTATAGGACTAGATAGATAGTTTTTATACCTAGAAATAATTTTTGAAAACAAAATAATTTTTTTCAAAATATTTTATGGCTTATAATTTTTAGATTTTTAAAATATTTTTCATGGTTAAAAATTTAAAGGTCCTACAAAATTATTATTTACAAAAATATTGAACAATAATCCTATTTTACAAAAATAAATAATAATAATTTTTAAATTATTTTTATCGTAATAAAATAACAAATTTTAACAAAATTCCTTTTACTCGCATATATGTGTGCGTGTGTAATAAGAGGTGGTTAGGGGTTTTGAACTATTAACCTTTTGAGTAATTGTAAGTTCTTATAAAATATATAATAGCCAACCCAACCACCAAGATTGAAAATAATATTTAAAACACATAAGTTATTTAAGATTTAATTTAAATAATTATTCTTTAAAAATAAAGAGGGGTGGGGGTCACACCTCTCACCTCCACCTTTCAAAGAAAGTAAGACAATCTAGCTAGTTATTTGAGCTAGCTAGCTCAGTCAGACTAGTCTTGCCAAACTAATATTTAAGTTTTAGCTACAAGCTTAACAAATAAAAAGACCGAATAACCTATTAGGGATCCTGATGATTTAGGTTGGTGGATGATAAATATTTAATGACAATGTTTATATTTTTATTTGAAAATTTAGAGAGACTAAGAATTAAGTCTCTACTACCACCCTTGGGAGAAAGTCTAACAATGGTCTAACAAGGATAATCTAGTTTGTTTCTTTCACTTGTAAGAACTCGTTATGACGATATGTGATCATAATGTAAAGGAATTATTTCATCTAATAGATGTTGAAAATTTTTGTTCAACAACTTGGTCCATGAATGTAGAGGAAGTTCATGGTTTGTATTATGGGAATATTGGTGGATATAATTGGTTGTCAATGAAAACCAAGGGAATGTGATGATCCAATATTAAATGGATCAAAACACCTTCAATTTTTATTGGAGAGGACATTGTCAATCACCTCAAAGAGGGATTATTTTTGTTGCGAATGGTGAAGGTTGAGCTCGGGTTTCTCAAAGATCAATATTAATATGGTGAAAATTGAGTTGGTAAGGAATAATGAGTTGATCTCATCAATGAATAAGTGATTACCAAGAAGATGTAGAGATATGTGAGATTAAGTTATTTGTTTTGATTTAGCCAAGATGTATAATAATTGAGATCTAGACAAGGAAGGATCTCTACATAGTGAGAAACTAGGACTAAGGAGTCCATGTGTATAATTTTTTATTTTCCTATATTTTTATAGATATCTAATATTGTGTGTGTAGTCACAAAATATATACACTTGAATACATTTATAGGTCCTAAAATCATGCTAGCATTTACATGGTTCCTAAGTAAGAAAATTGTTAATTGACAACTCCCTTTATCCTTCTGCTTTGTCTTCTGCAGTTTTATTAGCTTTATACATTTTGCACTCTTTCCGGCATTTTCCTGTTTTATCTTTCTATGGCCTTGGACACTAGCACCCAATTGGGAAACTAGGGCTAGATGCTCGTGTCCTCCTAGGAACTCATGTCCCTCTTTACCTCTTTCTTATCCTTTTGGGCCCCTTTTACTTATTAATTACTTTTTACTACTTTGGGTCATCCTTTCAATTTTCAATTACAAAATTCAAACAAAGGAATCATATAAATGTATAGTGATGTTTTCAAAATAAAGGACCAAGCACTAAAATTATCTATCATCACCGAAGCTTGTATCCAAAGGAATAAGAGCATCAACGGCATCCATCTAGAACTCATACAAGGGACAAGAGATGCATCACTTCTACATACATAACATAGGAGGGGAGTTTTATTGTATTCCATCCCACACAATATATATTCATATCACTATGCAATTTGCACAAGGGCATCTTAGGCCATAATTTCTAAACACACACACACACACACACATGTAAACTACATGGATTCTGATATGTAGTGTAGTGTTTGGTCATAAGTTCCCTCTTTGGGTAAATCATTGGGTCAATATGACTCCCCATTATGTATTTTCCTTTTTATGTTTGATGTAGTTTGTGGGTATGTGTAGATGAAATTATTTCTTGTAGGTTATAAGTCCATTCATAAATCAGACAATGAATCTAGATTAATAGATAGAAAATTATAGAGAACATCATCCAAACTCGAAAGATCCAAATCTATGCAACATCTACTTGGACACCAATGCTAGGTGCTCTTGTCCTCTCCCAAGCGCTCATGTCTTGTGCGCTTTCATAATCTAGAATCTCTAGTGAGAATTGATGAAACTCTCCTCGTCTATTTCAGTTATTCACCTCCCTAGATCACTTATTTTTCATTTGGAAATTAGCCAAGTCCTCCAATATATCCTCCTTTTTTAGGGTTTTATATTGCACATGCTTTGTTGCTTACCTCTTCTTTTTGTATATTAATTTTTTACATCATTTATTATAGTAGTTACTTTGAAATTAAATATTTAATTCTATTTTTATTAAATCATTTGGTGAACTGATGTGACCAGTTGATCAACTTGGCAACTACTCATTTCTACCCTCCTTATTGGCTTGCTAAATACAAAGGTCTACCATTTTATAATTATCACAAACTTAATGGACATCATGACAATGATTGTTATGCTTTACAACAAAAAATTAAACACCTTGAGCATCAAGGTTTTATTTCATTACTTCACAACATATTGATACTTCTTCAATTGTTAAATCCCACTAGGCTCCCAAATCTAATCCCTCGATGTCTAATGCACATTTTTCCATAATCATTAATGTTACTTCTTTGGTCAGTCGAGATCTACCTATCCAACCCATTCCAACTAAACATCCTCCTTTGAAATTTTGTCCTCTATCCCCTCCTCCTATTAGGTCTTCTACAACATTACCAATTCCAAATAAGATACCATCAACCAAAAAGTCCAACCAATTCACCCTATCATATCTAACCTCTTTAAAATTCTTCTTGTTAATCGAACATCCAACCCTAGTCCTACTGTTGCTTCTTCCTACCATTGTGATGACTCTCTCTCTTCTCACGACACAACTAATACTCTCCCCAATGACATGGTATTTCTCACATCACCGATTAAAAAAATGATATTGTATAAACCCTAATTGCAGAGGAATATATGATAAATAAGCATTACAATACAAATCTGACCTAAGTAATAAGTACATGAAAATTGACACCCTAAGTGCAAGAGATGGAAAGAGAGACTGAGATTATTTTTCAATAAATCCTAAGGTGTGTCGAGATGGAAAACTAATGGAACAAGAGAATATAAAGTCACAAATGAGCCCAAAAAATTGTAGAACTATCGGAAATGCTAGAATTAGGGCATTTGGCCTGGGTTAAGGGCACCTAGGTGCTGGAGATTGGTTCTAGGCACCCGAGACCGTGAAAAACCTTAGAAATTGAATTTTGTAGTGTCGCAAGATGTTTACTAATATTCACTATTGATCACATGTAGGTTTTTGGAAGATCACCAAGTTTGCATGTAACCTACAAAATAAAATGCCTCCTATAAAAACCCAAAACACATCAAATCCTAAAAAGAAAAGATGAAAATGGGTAGTTAGACCTGACCACGGAGGTCACCTAAATGATTTAACTTACAGGTCCAAACATTTCACTACATTTCAGACTCCATGTAAATCTACGCGCGCGCGCACGTGTGTGTGTGTGTGTGTGTGTGTGTGTGTGTGTGTGTGTGTGTGTGTGTGTGTGTGTGTGTGTGTGTGTGTGTGTGTGTGTGTGTGTGAAGAATTGTGCCCTAGGTGGATTTTGTGCAAGATGCACTTGATAACAAACAATAGTTAGATGTAGTAATATAAGTAGATGTGAGGATGTCAAAATGAAATTCATCTCCTATGAAGTGTATTCAAAAAAATGAAACTATCCTTATCTGTTGAATGAAGCTAGATGGATGCTTTGATGCTCTTGAAATTCCTTTAGATGTAACCTTAGGTGATAATAATAGATGCTTAGATCTTGGTCCTTTATTATGATCACATAGCTTTGTATTTATATGATTCCCTTGTTTGAATTTCATAATTAACCTCTAAAAGTTTGACCACAAAGAAAATAATATGCCTAAAATATAAAAGAGGCCCAAAAGGGGTGAGTAAGATACAAAGAGGTCAAGGGCACCTAGAGAGGACAAGGGCACCTAGGTGTTGGTGTCCAGAGCCAAGAAAGATAAAGCAATGGAAGTCATACTAGGTAACGAGGTGTGTAAAACCACAAAGAAATCAAGAAATCAAATAAAGAGGCCAAAGATAGATGTTAATTACTAGTTTTCTCGCTTAGGAATCATATGAATAATGGTATGTGATTAGGACCT
This sequence comes from Taxus wallichiana var. yunnanensis, assembly GCA_018340775.1. Taxonomy (NCBI): domain Eukaryota; kingdom Viridiplantae; phylum Streptophyta; class Pinopsida; order Cupressales; family Taxaceae; genus Taxus; species Taxus wallichiana. Next base: position 469,145,180 of record CM031236.1, on the reverse strand, counting down.
AGAAATGTACCCAAGTGCGTGATTTAGTGTCTACATTTCCCCCACTTTATGTTGTTGAGTGAATACTTGATAAAATAAAGTAGATAAGATATGTGTACCTAATAACCATGTATATTGATGGTGAAAGTGTGAAGTGATAAAATGAAGCGTAAAAGCTAAGGAAGAGGAAGTGACCATAGAGGTGAAGCATATGAATTGTGTCATGTTGTACCTATTGTCATTATTGTTTGATGATGTGATTGTTATTTATCATAAGGACGAACCTACAAAAAGAAGAGAAAAAGAGTAGTCAAATTTGTGTATATGTGAACTTTTTATCCCAAGTATGTAAAAATGTGAAAAAAGTAGAACAAGGAACATGTGCACCTCATCTACGATGAGTAAAAAGGATTAAAAATATCTTGAAAATGTTGTAGAAGAATGAGTTTTTTTGGAAATCTCACGCCAATAACAATTTTTTTGGGTGATCTCATGCAAAGTGCAATTTTTTTGGGTGATCTCACGCCACGACGAAGAAGTGTTGGGGAGAAAGGTCTAGTGTTATTATCTAACCCCGAATGCTTCAAGAATTTATACATCACTATAGATGGTGTGATCCTTCTTTGTTCCAACTCAATCTAGTTTGATCCAAGTAGAAAGAAAAGAAAATAGAGACAAAATGCATTATGATTTCGGAGGACTATTCTTGTACTTGTCAAAACTACTCTCTAAACTACTGTGAACCATGTTGATATGAGAAAACAAATATAAATTCCCCCTTTTCATAGGCGCAGGGAAGGGGTTAGGGGTACCTAGGCACTCATGTTTGTATTTGCGCACTATCATCTGTGTTGTGCTTAAGACCCAAGTTATAATCTAGGCCATTCATGTGTTGTAATTTTTTTCTATTCATGTATTATGCAGGGCCTAGATTGTGGACCATGTACTATTGAATGAGGTGACCGATTCACCTAATGTATGTCCCCCTTGTTTGGGGTGTATGCTTTGTCATTAGGATAATACAACCCAAAGGAGAGGACCGAAAACTACGCTAAAACTGATATCTAGTAGGGGAGGGAATGTGCTTGGTAGAAACCAAGGCACATGCAAAGGAAGTGGTTGAAACACGTGTTAAGTACAAATAAGACAAATATACATATAGAAGACAATGTGTAATTTAACGAACAAGAAGATGATGTAGGCCATGAAAAGTGAGTTTCAAATATGGGACATAACTCATAATGTTTCAAGACAATTAGGGACAAAACAGATGAAATCATACAAGCAATGAAAAAGTAATCATTACAACATAACCCACAAACAATGACATATAATGTAAAAAAATGGACAATAGTAGCAAGCAAAGTATTAGAAAACCATGGTAGCAAATAGTTCCTACAAGGAAAATGTTGCACATGAAGCACATGTTAGCATGTTAGAAAGATAAAAAGTATGTCAAAGTGTGTATGATCCGATATAGAGTAGTGTGCTAGTAAGAATAGGAAGTAGTATAAAATGAAACAATAACACCTATAGTGTGTGCGAAAGTGGATGTCCCCAGTGGAGCCTAGGTGGGACTAGTAAGAGGTACAGCTTCTAAACATCCATGTTGCATGTAAATATATGTAAAATTATACAATCACTAGTAGATAGAAAATGAACACGCATGTGCATATGAAAACTATAATAACATACTAGATATCCAAGCTAACATAGTAAGAAAAGTGCAACATGCAATTATAAGTAAGTAAGAACAATGTGCAATAAAGATATGCAATGATGGTGTGAGTGTGAATGGATTGAAATGAAAAGTGAATGTAATAGGAGTTGCATTCCCCTCGAGAAAATGTGTATGAGTATGAGATGAGTTCATTTATAAAAGACCCTCGGTAGTCAAGAATGAACCATAAAACAAGAGTCCGTCATCGGGAAATGGTTTGACTTGTGGCGCTAGAAATATATGACGAGAAAAATGGTAGAGCATAGATAGTGAGTGAGTGTGGTGAGGTTCATTTCAAAGTTATACCCTCGGTAATTGAGTATGAACCATGGAACTAGATTACGTCATCGGGTAGTCTATCATGTGAGAATGTGGTGTTAGAAATATGTGTCATGAATGTGCCAAGTGTGAAATGTGTAGTGTGTATGATGCAAGGTTCATGAATGTAAGATGACCTCAAAAATCAAGTGTGAACCATAGCACAAGAGTGTGTCATTGGGTAGTAATGATACAAGTGTATCAAGATGTGTAATATGCATGTGAAAGACTAGATGTGAAGCATGAAGTGAAATAGTAGAAATGTGAGACACTTGAGAATGCTAGAAGGGGGAATAAGCATGATGGCCCCAAGTGTGCGATGATGTGAATAATCAAGTGATGCCATCTAAAATATCATCGTTGTCATGGTCAAATTCAAATGGAGATGCGTTAGAGACTTGGTAAGCAATAATATGTGGTTGTAGACACAAAATCACTCACTTTGGATAATTATCTAGTCTCGATCACATACTACTATTTGTATGATTACTAATTAGGAAAAGTACTTGATCAACCCATGTCTTTGGCCACCTTTCTTTCTTTATGATTATGTCTTCATCTCGTACTCATACTTGATCGGTCTATTTTTCACCTTTCGGCATTTTTTCATTCTAGATGCTAATGCCCAACTAGGATGTCAACACTAGGCACCCCCGTCCCCTTTGGGAACCATTTTCCTCTTTGTACTTTTATCACACTTTCTGGGTCTTTTCTATCCATTTAAGCATCTTATATTTTTGGTAGTCAGCCTTTTCAGGGTTAATTAATAAATTCAAGCAAGGGAATCATATAAATATAAAGTTATGTGATCATAATCGTGACGAAGCACTAAGCATCTAGTATCTCCACCTAAGGTTGCATCCATCAAAGGAATCTATAGATCCATTTGTATCTATTTATCTCCATCAAAAGGGATAAAATTCTGGTTCATTTGCATCACACTTCATAGGAGGGGAGTCTATTGTTTTCATGCATACATTATTTACATTCTACATCTAGTTACTTACTCGTTTCTCACAAAGTGTGACTGACACAAGAGCAAGCTAGGGAACAATTCCACACACACCCACATTGAACTAAATTGGTTGTGATATGTAGTGCAGTGCTCAGTGATAATTCCATCATTTTTGCAGCTGAGGATATTTTGACTCCTTCATTTGCATATTTCTTTTTTAGGGTTTTGATGCTCTGTTTGGGGTTTTGCATGTGATTTATTCATTCCAAATTTACAGAGACATTTTGAAGAATTCAATGACATACACATGAAAAATTCAAACAAGTGAAAACCACTTACAACACCTTAGAGGAGGTTTTCTTAGCATCTAAGAAGACCAGGGTGCCCAGAATTCAGACTAGGGTGCCCACGGATGTCCCTATCCTTCTTCATGCGCCACACCAGTCAAATTTTCCATATCTATATTTTTCGAGGATTTTGTGCAACGGTCCTCCATATCTATTCATACAGATCTCCATTGTGACACAATCCAACAACCTTCTCAAATCAACTAAGGATCTCCTTACCATATTTGTAGTTAGGGTTTCATATTTTCATTATTTAGTTGCTTTTGTATTATTTCAAAGATTCATTCATTTATTGAAAACTTTCATTAGATTAGGATATTATTTTACATTTTAGCATAATCATTTTGGTGAACCCGAACTCTATCTTCATGCTCTTAGGATCCTCATCCCTCTAGGGTATTTTGATCATGAATATCTCTATCCATGCTTATCTACATAATCACCCTGATTGTATTAATAGGCTCAAAAATTATTTAGCTACTACTTATATTCCTCCTCACACATCACTTGAATATGTACACCACAAGTTCACTTTGGCCTTATCTCTTAATGAGGATAAAATCACTTTCACATCAGATGAACTACCTTCTCAAGCAATACTAGAGCATGAACCCCCTTATATATTCAGGTTTGTATTAACAATTTCGAGGTAAAACACACCTTATTTGCTAATGGGTCTGTCCTTAATATTTGTAATGTAGACTTTTTTCATCACTTAGGCATTTTGGAAAATTCTTTAGCTCCTTCATCAATCTCCATTTGTGGCTTTGAAAACATTCCCAAGCGTGTCTTAGGTACTATTAGCCTCCCTGTCACTGTTGGTCCATGTACAATCACTATTCCATGTCATGTCATGCCCAATAACCTTAATTATAATATTCTTCTTGGGTGGCCATAGATCCATGCCATGCATGCGGTCCCCTCTACCTTACATACACGACTTAAATTTCGTTATCAGGGAGTTTTTATGATGTCCTGGTTGATCCATCACCTTTCATGTATTACAATTCTATTGAACAATCTAGTGATACCCCTAGTTCTTCCGATGTTACTCAGACTTTTCTAAATATGGGTTAGGATATGAATACTTGCACTACTATGGATTCTCTAATACAAACTTAGATTGAAAAAACTTGGAATAATAACACTTTGGGATCTTCCCACACAATCTCATAAATTCAGATTAGGGTATCATCCCCCACCTATCCCTCCTTCGAATTTTATATCATCTTGCACACCTCTTCACTTCCTCTCATCCATCTAGAATTCATCAGTGATAATGCCTCTACCATTTGGGATACTTTAGACACTTTTTCTATTGATGATGCTCTCTTAGAACACATGGGGGTTTATGATCAATTTCCTTCCTTTCACCATAAGAGGCATTATCCACCGTTGCTTTAAACCACCACTTACTTTGGAGAGTCCAATACACCTACTAATGACATCGATTCTCCTGACATTATTCCTACATATCCATACATTGAAGATCGATCTTCCTTCTTAATGAAGAAACCATCCAATATAACCTGGGAACATATGAAAATCCACACATAGTTTTGTTAGCTACCTCTCTCACGCCTAGTGAACAAAAATATATCAAACAAGTACTTGAAAAACTTTTCTAACATTTTTGCATGGGACTACAATGATATGTTAGGTATTAATCCATTTGTTGCAATGCATAACATTGTCCTTAACCCCAGTGTAAAACTAGTCCAATAGAAAATCCATAAAATGCACCCAAAAGTGGCACTCTTAGTCAAGGAAGAAATACAAAAGCTACTTAACGCTAGTTTTATTCGGGCTATTGATTATCTTAAATGGGTATCTAACATTGTACCCACCATGAAACCAAATGGAAACATCCCTTATTGAAATGATTTTTGCGATTTAAATAAATATTGTCCCAAGGATAGTTTCCCCTTGCCTCATATTGATGTTATTGTTGACACTATCGCCGGCTATAACATCCTCTCTTTCATGGACAGTTTTGTGGGCTACAATCAAATTAAAATCAACCCTATTGATCAAGAGAATACCTCTTTCACTATACCATGGGGAACGTTTTGTTATACTATCATGAACTTTGGCCTTAAAAACACCAGGGCCACTTATCAATGAGCAATGAAGCATATAATTCATGATTATATTCACAAGATTATTGAAGATTATGTTGATGAAATCTTAGCTAAGTCTAGGCATCATTCTATCCAAGCACAATATCTACAAACACTATTTGAATGCTTACGTCAACACCACGTCTGCTTAAATCCCCAAAAATGTTTTTTGGAGTCACAATTAGTAAACTACTTGGATATATCATCTCGTAACATGGAATTGAAATCGGCCCCAATAAGATTAAAGAAATTGTCGACATTCCTCCACCTAAAAATTTACATCAACTACAATCATTACAGTGAAAAATTAAAACTTTCTGGTGATTCATTGCAAAACTTGCTAATAAAACTCAACCATTTACATGTCTCATGAAGAAGGATACTAAATTCATATGGGATGAGCAATGCCAACAAGCATTTGAGGACATAAAAGCATATCTTCTACAACCACATATATTAGTTCCTCCTCTAGCTAACTCGACCTCTCTTGTTGTACATTTCTGCCACGTTTCATGCCTTAGGGGCTCTACTAGCACAACACGAAGATTCCCAACGTGAATGAGCAATCTACTACATTATTTGAACATTTATCTCTTATGAATGCAACTATAGTTACATAAAAAAACTATGCCTCGGATTGGTCTTTATCGTAGATAAATTGCCTCATTATCTTCTTAATAATGAGGTACATATAATCACCATGGTAGAGCCTTTATGATACCTATTTTCCCGTATGCATATTGGGGTGTCTAGCGCATTGGGTTATGCTTCTCACTGAATTTAATTTCAAGTTCATATTGCAAAAAGCAATTAAAGGCAAAATCATTGCTGATCAATTAGCGGAAGTACCCCTTCTTGAGACATCTCTTATTTATAACTCCTTCTCGCGATGATTTCACTACCTATGATATTAATTATGATACATGGAAAATGTAATTTGATGGGTCTCATTTTCACTCTAGTGTAGGGGATGAGATATTCTTCATCACCCCACAGGGTGATCCACTCCCCTTTGCATATCAATTAGGGTTTTCATGTACAAATAACATCACTGAATATAAAGCCCTCATCCTTAGCCTTCTCACCACTCAAAAACTACTCATTCACAACCTATGCATACATGGTGATTCTCAACTTGTCATAAATCAAGTAAATGATACATATAACATAAAAGAGGAACACTTAATCCCATACAACACATTTGTCAAATATCTCTTGGCTACATTTGAGTCTTACACTATCACTACCATTCCTTGTAAGGATAATTGTCATACAGATGCCATGGCTAGTGCGGCATCACTCATCCCACAATATATTACCGATGAACAAGCCACATTCATCATTACACACTTACAACATCCTTCTATCTTTACATTACCTCTTACAACTTGTGCCATAACATGCAATAAGAAAATTCTAAATGGTTTAATCCTATTTACAATTACTTATATAAACAAACCATCCCTGATAATATTTAACCTCATAAAACTCGTCACTTACGACATGAGGCTACTTGTTATGTCATCATTAGAATATAATTGTTTAAGTATGCAATCAATGGATGAATCTTACGTTTCTCGGAATCACAGATATTCCCACTGTTATTTCACAAATACATGAAAGCATGTGCGGTGGTCATTTTTTTGGAAAAGCTATGTCACAAAAGATTTTGTGCCAAGGATATTATTGACCTACAATGGAGAAAGATTGCCTTGAATATGCCACTCATTGTGAGAAATGTCAAAAGCAAGGTAACCTCCATCATGCACCCACATATGACCTCCAACCAATTGCACCAACTTGGCCCTTTTCTCTTTGGGGTTCAACCTCATCAGTATGATCAATCCCAAATCTGTTGAAGGACACAAATACATTATTACTGCTATCGAGTACTTTACTAAATGGGTTAAGACAACTACCCTACAAAATATCGTAGAGTACTAACATTTGTGGCTTCCTCACCACCCATATCATCACATGCTTTGGTGTGCCTTCTGCCATAATTGCTAATAATGGATCTTCCTTAAAAAATAAGGACGTTAAAAATATTTTGTGCCAAATTCAAAATTAAACAATCATTTTCTACACCTTATTATCCACAAGGAAATGGCCAAGCGAAAGACACTTTTAAAACCATTGTAAAAATACTACGGAAAATAGTTGCTTCTAGTGGTGATGATTGACATAATCAATTATTTTATGATCTCTGGGCCTATCATACTAGTGTTCACACACCTACTAATGCTACTCCATTTTCCTTGGTTTATGGTTTATGCTACTAATGCGTGCAACAAAGATTGATAGATGGAAAACAAAAAGACCATAAACAACATTAATATGAACATATCCATGATAGAGATGAAGCAAATGAGGCATAATTAAGATATCATCAAGTGTAAATGTAAGCCAAGTTAAGCCATGATGTGTGGAAACAATGTTAGAGTGAGCAGGATTGAATGGAATGTGTGGTCAATAATAATTATTCATGAAAAGAGTGCATGTGAAAGGAGGTATCGCAGATACATGTTGCTCATGATGAGAAAATGAAGGTGGCATGACGTTTGATGTATGGACAGACCCTCAATAAATCACCATAGAATTAGTAGAAGGAGGGGGTGATATTGAAGCGTAGATGGAACAATGTCTAATGTAAAAATGGTTCCTTTGAGTGGAGGCAAGTTTTATGGATAGTCTATGGGTCACGGATCAAAATCGGTATGCGGTAGGAAAATTTATAATTAGTAATGCAGTAGTTAGGTCTAGGTGGCAATATTGGAATGGATTACTATTAGTGGGAACTATATATTAAAATCCATCATGTTATAATTTAATGCATCGGTGAAATGTAGAGGGCACTTCTTGCATTTTGTAAAGCCATGGCCTACCGAGTAAGAAATTTTATGGAACTGGAATATCAATAACAAAGAATACTGAAAGAAATTTTTTTGGGCCAACCATGATAGGAAAAGTAACAATGCTTATGTATGGACGCATAGTAGAATCATATGCCTAGACTAAAATATATGTTGGGGTAAGAGTAGATAAGGAAAGGACTATATTCTGAATGAATGATAAAGGAAAAATATTGAGCTCAGATCCATTATCAAATAAAGTTCACTTATCACACAATTTATTGATGCATACTTGTATATATAGTGGAGGATCATTGTCATAAATTGAAAGTTTGTCGATATAGTAGATGGAAAAGTAAACAGCTTTGAAATGCATCTACAAATGTTTGATAAACTATGTCCATATGAGTAGTAGAAAGAATGTGAGTATTATCCAAGAGAGTAATTATTTTAGCTCGACAATTAGGATTGGCTAGTAATAAATCATGAATAGAGTTATCCATGATGAGAGGATGAAAAAGGTGATGAAATGAAGACCCAAGAGTGTTAAACTGAGATAGGTTCACCAAATGATTTAACAAAAATATGATTTTGTATAAACCATAATTGCAGAGTAACATATGAAAAATAAGCATTAAAGTACATATATGACCTAAGAAATAAGAAAATGGAAATTAAAAACCTAATTGAAAGAGATGGAATAAGATACTTAGGTGATTTTGCGAGAAAATTGTGAGGTGTGCTAAGATGGAAAGTCGATGGAATAGGAGGACAGATTGTCGAACCAAGCCCGTAAAATTGTAGAACCATTGGAAATTTTGAGACTAGGGGTGTGTGGCACGGGTCAGGGGTGCCTAAGCATTGGAGAATGGTTCTAGGAAATCTGCGAATATGAAAAACCTCATAAACTAAATTTTGTAGTGTAGCAAGATGTTTGCTAAAATTCATTGTTATGACATGTACATCACTGGAAGATCACCGAGTTCACTTGTAACCTATAAAACAAAAGACCCCCTGTAAAATCCCAAAACACATCAAATCTTAAAAAGGAAAATATACAAGTAGGGAGTCGAACTAACCCCGAAGGTCACCCGACTAAGTGAACTATGATCCGGCACCGCACTACATTTTAGACCCCACGTAGTTCTCTCTCGTGTGTGTGTGTGTGAAGAATTGTGACCTAGGTGGATCTTATCCAAGATACACTGATAACAAATAATAGCTATATGTAGCAATGTAAGTAGATGTGTGGATGTCAAAATGAACTTCCCCTATGAAGTGTATGTAGAATAATGTAGTCCCTAGTCCCTTGAATGAAGTTATATGGAGGCTTTGATGCTCTTGAAATGCCTTTGGATGCAACCTTAGGTGATAGTAATATATTCTTAGAGCTTGTTTCTTTATTATGATCGATAGATTTGTATTTATATGATTCCCTTGTTTGAATTTCATAATTAACCTCTACAAGGCTGATGACCAAGAAAGAAAGATGCAAAAAAGATAAAAGAGGCCCAAAAGGGGTGAGTAAGATACAAAGAGGTTAGAGGCGACTAGAGGGGATGATGGCCCTAGGCGTTGGCATCCATAGCCAAGAAATATAAATAAATTCAAGTTAGAATGGGAAATGAGGTGTGTAAAACCACGAGAGAAAGCAAAAAGCAAAGAAAAAGGCCAAAGACAGATGTTAATTACTAGTTTTCTCACTTAGGAATCATATGAATAGTGGTATGTGATTAGGAACTAGAAAGGTACCCAAGTGCATGATTTAGTGTCTAAAGTCACCATATATATCTCCATCATTGACGCACTTGGGGGTATCATACTTTCTTCCCCCGTCTAGCACTATTAGTTGTCTCTAGCATTTACCACTACACTTCACACTCACTTCATGTCTAAATTTTCTAAGCATACTTCATTGGTACACACATTGTACCATCATTACCCTATGATGCACTCTAGTGCTATGGTTCACACTTGAATTTTGAGGGCATAATACATAAATGAACATCAAATTACACACTTCATGCTATGTGCTTCATGACATATCTTTGTTAGCATCTACTTGTAAGTGAAAGACCCATTTCTGATGAAGCACTCCTTTTATATGATTTATTCTTGATCATTGAGGGGGCATTTATAAATGAACCTCATTTCATACACATCCATTGGGGAAAATGACACTCCTTCCATCTTCACATCTTAAATACCATACCATCACACCATCACATCATTTGCATATATTGGTTACATTTACTCTTGTTTGATTATGCTAATTGTTGCACCTTGCTTACTATGCTAGTCGGATTCTTGTTGGTGAGTTATTTTCCAAATCATCACGTGAGTCATCTCACTTAGGTGAGATCATAGGTCCGTGTGTCATTTAGGGTTCATCATTGGATTCACTTACGTGTCGATGCATTATATGCATCATTGGGAGTTACTTTTCTATTCTTGGAATGTAACTCCCCTCTCCACATGAGTTGTCATGATTACAGCACTGGGGGTTACTCAACACCTCCTATATGTACACCCCATTTGATCTATGAGATAGAGAGATTTTTGTGGCTTAATGAGGTTATGCCCATTTTTTGAATCTTTTTATGCACTTTTGGTTGATGTTCATTCCTCCTGAGATCTTGTCACGCTATCATTCACATGTTCATTGATGTGCATGTCGTCCCTCTTGATCCTCACATTTTGGGTTTTCACACCCTATTACATGGTATCCGAGTGGATCTTTTGCATCCATGCAACTCTTTGGATTTTCATGCATTTTTCATTCTTTCGGTGTGATATACGAGATCTCTTGCAGCGTGTGTTGTAATGGTTATTCCTACCATGCTCTACATGCATTGATTTGGGATTCATACTTTCATTCGAGCTTTTGAGTGTTCATGGTTTTATTTTCAGGGTCTACTGGTTTTAGGCTCTACATGTAATTTTGGAGGTGTTTTTGCATTCCAAGTTACAGATCTATGTTTTTGAGGTGGTTTTGTGAGTTGTTTAGGAGGTGTGTAAATAGTTCTTAGGGCCAACTTGGCCCCATCTCACCGAGCTATGAACCGAGCTGCTCCTAACTCACCACTCCATCACTTGACTTCGGCTCGCCACTCTGCAATCTGTCTAGTTACATTTTACACGGTTCACTCGGTTCAATTTTTTTCCTTCTATTGGGTTTGTGCTTCACATTCTTGGGTGCTTGGTTCTCCTCACTTCCTTATAGAAGCTTATGCCCACCTTGCTTGATGAATACTCCATTCTCGTGCTTTGCGCCTCTGTGTCTCTCGCGTAGTTCAAGATTCTAGTTTTCTTGTTGTTTCAATGATAGATAGATCACTCTGCGGCCTTGGGCTCCTCCATGTTGACCTCGCCATTCATGTGCTCTATGTGGTTTCCAGTGTCCACATTTAGCTCATTACAAGGAGCTGCTCACCATTCGTGTTGCCTTTGTTTGGGTGCCTGTTGTGGTTTCTTTCCATTGGTATTCTACTCAACCCTGCTTGCTTGGTTTTTGGTTTTGCCTCATCTCCAACCCCATGCCTCGAGCTCCCTCAATCAACTCTCTCTTATGCCTTGATTTCCATTATTAGACTCAATTTACGACCAACAAAATGTTCAACCGACCATTTTTGCACTATAAAGCTTCATTTCTGCATAGCTCGATGGATGGAGCTTAATTCAACAAATGCCTTTCTTGGTGCACCCGACTTACCCATTCCACCGATGCTTGACACAACTCCCTGGTTAACTCAAATCCTTAGCATTTCCATTTTTACATTGGACTCCACATGGACTGGCTCCCTAACTCGGCGGTCTAACCGTCGACAATATCATCCACATCTATGCTTTGACTCCGTCTTTCTCATTGTGAGTGCCGACCAAGTCCTTGAGTGGTGTGACCAACACAACTCTACCATGTTGGACCTCCAACTCGCCACCTGTGTTGGCCTTTTTTTTACGCCTAGCTCGCCAAGTATTTTGAATTAATTCACTGGTCAAACCTCTCCCACTGCCAAGCCATCTTGCCTCTCCACACTAGCTCACCTCACCGAGCTACCCGACCGAGTTGGTTGGACCCTTATGCCTTTTTGAGCTCGACACACCTCTCTCGGTCCCTCTAATTTTTTTGTTTGTTCCCTTTTTTTGGCATTGTATACATAATAAAAAGGGGAAAACATAAAAAAATTCATTTTTTCAAGGGGGGAGTATTTTTCCGTGCTCATTTTATAGGGTTATTGGGATTTCTGGGACATTTTTTTGGCTCGCCTATTATAGAGCTTTCTCGGGCCTTCTCATTTGTGTTGTGAGATGCCTTTTTCTCACATTGAGTAGTTTATACCTTGTCGCTTATGCGCCTTGTGCTTGATTACGTGCATCCTCTCGCTTCCGACCTAGGACTCCATTGTGTCGAATGATGGAAAAGTGACAAGCGAGCATGGGAATCTACAAGTAACTCTTCCTCGCACCCGACCTCCCGAGGTCGTGCCGAGACAGCCGGTGGGAATGGAATATGCGTGGGGTATAGACAAACTAGTTAGGTAATCTTATGTCTTCGACATGCACTAATGGGATCTGTGAGTCTAAGGAAAAGAAGGCCCTCCTAACCTAAATTGGTGTGATAGATCGGTCAGTGAGGATGACTGCCCGAAGGCTCCAATCAATATCGAGCTCTGGTGTAATCCAATCTATAGGTTGTGGGATACGTGGAAAATGACCTGGGATAGTTTCATGTATGTCTCCAGACACGGTCATAAGATGGATGATGGATATATAGGGGATTCTATGGGTGATTCTCTGGCCTAGTCCAGAAATCCTTAGCTTGATTAGCTATTATGTCTAGTGAGGATAATTGTGTGATAATGGTCGGTGGAAGTGGAGAAGATCTAAATACTAATGTGCGTAAACTAGCATCTATGTCTAATTGACCTGTGGACTTGTTGGGTTGTGGGATCTGTGAATCATAGCCATAAGTTCGTGGTCATTGTGGACCTCCTATGGTCATGTGTGGAATTAATTCCTGATCCCTACTATCCAATAGTCGTATGCCTTTTCGGCCTCTATATTTAGAACTAAAAGTTATGCAATCTTCTCAGAGTACCTTACAGGCGTTTTGACAACTTGAATTCTTAGGCTAGTGTCTATGTCAATGAGGATATCTCTTGCATTTGGCTGTGGGACCAAAGGATCACAACCGAACGCTTGCTCTCTCTTTCAAGCCCTTCTACAGTCATGCAGATATCTATTTAGGCAATGTAGTTTGGCTGGTTTGTCCAAAATGCATGTGCTTGGTCGTCTTCTATGTTTAATCCTCTTAATTGTGGGCTGATTTCTTGTAGGTTTGTTGTTGTTTGGAAGACTTGGATTCTAAGATTCTGATCTATATTAGTTATTACTGTAACAAGATTGGGTTGAGGCACGATTGGCTCGAATACGTATTCTCTGGGCTCCCTAGGTCCCATGATTGTCATATGAAAGAAACAATATAAATCTAACTAAGTTAAAGTAAACTAATTATATGAAGTATATCCACAACATATATATAAATTCCCTATTTTTGTATTTTTGATAAACTATTGGATGAAATTGAAAGAGAAATTATTTAAAATATCTAGAAATTGACAACTAAACTAATAACGAAATTAAAACAAACAAGGCAATGAGTATAGCTACTTGCCTGTGTAGTTGTAAATCTATTCTAAATAACGAAATAACTGATCTAATCTATTTGAAAGACTCTCGATCCTACCTCAAAAGTGAGGAATGAATCATAGTTTCTCAGAAACTATCAATCCCCACAGCTTCCCCGGCAATATTGAAAGTGAGATTAAACTGAAATGAAATGATTCACTATTCTATTTGGTATATTTTAACTAGAACTTTGAAAGCTTGAACCTGGGTTTTGCAGAATAGTGGAATATCCGATTGGGTGTGGCTTTGTCCCCTTAGTGTGGTCTCCTCATTCCTTCATGCTCACATGAATCCAGAAAAGCATGTAATGCTAAGCATCAATAAAGTAGGTATTGAAACAATGGAAACTTTGGATGTATACTTTGAATACAATGCGAGTAGGAGGGATAGGATAGCATAAGAGAACAGAGCTTGGCATATGTAATTGCTAATGGATTTATTACGAGTCATATAACACAAAACATCCAAAACCTAAAACTATCCTTCTTGACAAATAAAACCTGCAACTCTAATGGCTTCAGATTGAAAATGAAACTATCCTGTCTCAAATTATTGTATAAAACAATAATAACACTAGCACAAGAAGATCATGTAGCTTCTAAACAACAAAACAACACTAACTATGCATGTAACAAATAAAACTAATACAATTCCTAAGCAAGAACTAAAAGACTAAAATTGAAATGAGAGAATGAGAGGCAAATTTTGAGGGGCCATTTGCTTGAGAACCAACCAGCTATTTATAGAATTCCCATTTACCCAAAGGTGAAATCCAAATTGAACTCCTTTACAATAAACAATGGAAAAACACTATTCCAGGGAACCAAAATCATAAATATGAGCAAAGGCGGTGAAAAAAGCTGGTAAACGTTGAAATTTTACGTGAGTCGCGATAAAAGGAATGTTCTAGGAAAAATGTGTGAAGGACCGCCGCCCGAGCAGCGGGCGGTAAAGATTCTGACCGCCACCCTACTTGGGTGGTGGTCACGAGACCGCTGCCAGCCAGTAGGCGGTGGTTTTGTCACCAAGACCAAAACACAAATAAAAGAGTGGGGGAGAGCAAAACAAAGCATGCAGAGGCTAAGTGGGGCATGTAGGATGTTAATGTACACTTGGAGGGATTTTCTGAATCCTAAACACCTTGTGAGGAGACCTGTATATAATTGGGGCATGTGTGACATTGTTACGCAGCGAAGTACCCTACAATTTCTGGTATGTACATATTTCCCCCTTGGAGAAGCGTTTTAGACATGAAGAGGCGTAAAATGGTGGGTCTGAGTATGGTGGTCCCGAAATGGGAAGTTTAGAAATTATACCTGATACACCCGTGTGTCGAAATGACGCCATCCAAAATTCCTGCTACCTGCAAAATGAAAAGAGGACTCAAGTGCAGATAGATAAAATAGATTGAAAAATAAATACTAAAATAACATGTAGTGAGGACTTACCATTTGTGTGGGGATAAGAACTTACCTCCGTCGGTGCTCCAAATCTGTAAAAAGGGGCATTCAAAATGAGCTAAGATGTTATATATATAAAACGGGTCCATTTTCCTATTCATTTGCGTGTGTTGATTTGATTGATTTTGAGCTCTGGGGCCCACGGTGATGGTTTTTGATGAGCATATAGTCAAAATGTTCATGATGAGATAGTGATCATGCCTCCATGAGAAGATCCTCGACCCACGAGATCACATGTTAGTTCTTGATTTAGCGTTTTTACCCCCAAAATGTTAAAATGATGAAATTTTTGTCATGGGGGGATTATTTTTGAAAATGTCAGTGTTAATAGGGCCACTTAGAAGGGGTGCCTAATGGGTAGGCTTTGTTTTATCAAAATAGTTATTTTTTCATGTTTTTAGGCATTTTTAGGGCACGTGACCCATTTGAAAAATCGGGACATGACCACCGCCTTGAGTAGGGTGGCGATTCTGAGGACCGCCGCCCTTTAAGGCGCGGATTACGAAACCACCACCTGCTCGGGGCAGCTGTCCTTTACGAATGCCAAAACTTAGTGTTTTGAGCCAAATTTTGCATTTTTAGTATTCTTATATGTTTTAATGATTTTTTCAATGTAATTTGAATACTTACTCCGTTTGGCGTGTTTTTGGGTGTACGTAGGCGAAGGAGGAATATATCAGATGGAGTCGAGAGAGAGAGTGTGATTGGCTTCTAGCAGTGTTGGATGCACTTTCTCAGGCCGAGCAGGATACTCTTCAGAGGGCCAACATATTACGTATATCACGGGTTCCTCATGTTGCACCTTCTATTCACATAGTTTGTGACTTGTTTTCATATTGGGATGCTGATCGGAACACTTTCCAATTTCTAGGAGTCAGGGGTGAGTGGACTATCACCTTGGAGGATTTCTACCACATCTTGGGAGTTCTAATCATCGGGAGATGACTCACACTTGAGACAATGGGATCGCGGGCTCTGATAGCTCAGTGGGCCACATACATGGGAGGCATAGTTGTCTCCACTAGTTTGAAGAAGGGGTGAGGGTCTATTCCATTCCTAGCTAGCCTATCCCCTTGATTTGTCAGGCTATTAAGGGGATCCTTGCCTTGAGATTAATCGGGGATAAGGGAGGGGACACTTTACTCTAATGATGGTCCTATTGCATGATTGAGGCACATGGCCGGATCTATGCCCGAGGATCCGACATTCTTAGGACCACCTATCATGATTTGTACTGGGTGGTTCGCTTATAGGGAATGCCTTTGAGCCATCTGACCCTGGTTATGAGCTGGGTCTACGAGTGTATCATCCCTTATGGGAGATGCGTAGAGGTGGCGGATCCCAGAGCATGAGGGTAGCCAGATGGACAGAGATGTCGGTGCTTAGAGCACCCCACCAGCCAGTTGCTTCCCTAACTACTGATGATATGGAGGCCACACCTTATCAGGCCATGGCAAGGTTGTGGGGTGAGGAGACCCTCACTTTGATTTCCTACTCTACTACAGGGTAGCTTGTGGACATGATAGGGAAGGTGGAGACACACCCTTTTGATCGAGTGCCTCAGTAGTTTGGCCTTCCTTACGTCGGTATGCTCCCCCGAGTGGCGCTAGTGTTCAGATCAGTTCGGGAGGCTAGGGGAGGTCCTAGAGGCCGGGGTTGGACTATTTTTACCCCTGGTGTCCCTATCAGCTAGGCGGGTAGTACGCGGTTGAGGAGAGCCAATGCTCCTCGGAACCCTTACTTCGTGATTGTCACCGTCCCGCCCAAAGCAATGACAACCCCATTGATATAGACTCTGAGTTTGAGGAGTTCACAGGGGGAGAGATGGAGGAGGAGACTAAGGATATGGAGGTCAGCAAGTCAGGTGGAGAGGAGGATAATGATCCAGTGGCATGACACTCAGGAGATCTTACAGGTTGAAAGGGTAGAGCAGAGTGCGGAGAGGGTGACTCTAGTCTCAGAGGAGACGACCTCTCAGGACATAGGTGGGGAGGATGAGTTTGTAGTAGGATGTTATGTTGCCCCAGGCACCGGAGGAGGACATCGGTCAAGAAGAACATCTATGGCGGCGTTGATCCTGGGATTCCTCTTGGAGGCCCTGGACATCCGAGTGAGTTATCACATTTCTCTTAATATTTGTTTTTAGCTAGGATTGTCTTAGTTACTATCTCTCCTTTTGTTCATTCTTGGTTTTACCTTTTGATCATTTTCTAATTCACTTTTCTCCTTTACTTGTAGAGACTGCTGATGAGTGGCGATACTGATTCTCTGGTATGCAATGATACCCTAATGATCCCTATGGATAAGACTCGTGCGAGCTATCCATGGATGTAAGGGAGCTATACAATGGAAAAGTGACAAGCGAGCATGGGAATCTCAAAGTAAATCTTCCTCGCACTTGACATCCCGAGGTCATGCTGAGATAGCCGGTGGGGATGGAATATACGTGGGATATAGACAAGATAGTTAGGCAATCTTATGTCTTCGACGCGCACTAATGGAATGTGCGAATCTAAGGCAAAGAAGACCCTCCTAACCTGAATCGCATGATAGATAAGTCGGTGAGGATGACCTCTCGAAGGCTCCAATCAATATTGAGCTCCTGCATGATCTCGATCTTGGGATACAAAGAAAATGACCTGGGATTGTTTCGTGTATATCTCCAGATAGGGTCATAGGATGGATGATGGATATAGTGGACTCTACAGGTGATTCTCTGGTCTTGTCCAGAAATCCTTAACTTCATTAGTTGCTATATCGAATAAGGATAACTGTGTGATGATGATAGGTGGAAGTGGAGTGGATATAAATACTAATGTGCGTAATCTAGCGTCAACATCGGATTGACCTGTGGATTCGTTGGGTTGTGGGATTTGTGGATCACAACCGTAGATTCGTGGTTGTTGTGGACCTACTATGGTCATGTGTAGAATCAGTCCCTAATCCCTAGTATCCAATATTCGTATGCCTTTTTGGCCTATATATTTAGAACTACAAGTTGTGCAATCTTCTCAGAATACCTTACAGGTGCTCTGGCGATCTGAATTCTTAAGCTATTATCTATATCAGTGAGAATGTCTCCTGTGTCTGGCTGTGGGACCAAAGGATCGTAACCGAATGTTTGCTCTCTTTCAATCCCTTCTACAGTCATGTGGATTTTTATCTAGGGTAATCTGTAGTGTGGCTGGTTTGACCAGAATGTGTGTGCTTGGTCATCTTCTATGTTTAACCCTCTTAACTGTGAGCTGATCTGTTGTAAGTCTGTTGTTGTTTGGAAGACTTGGATTCTAAGGTTCTGGTCTATATCGGTTATTGTTGCGACAAGATTGGGTTGAGGCACGATAGGCTCGAATACGTATTCTCTAGGCTCCCTAGGTCCCGTGATTGTCATGCAAAAGGAAGTGATATAAAGCTAATTAATGATAGAATAAATTGACTACGCAAGATATATCTATGTATATTCCTAAATATGATATTTTGATAAACTAAAAGAAAGCAATTATCCAATATATCTAGAAATTGACAACTAAACTAGTAACGAAATTAAAATAAACAAAACAGCTGAGTATAGCTACTTGTCTATGCAGTTTTGAATCTATTCTAAGTAACTAGATAACTGATCTAATCTATTTGAAAGACTCTCGATCCTACCTCAGAAGTGAGGAGTGAATCATAGTTTCTCAGAAACTATCAATCCCCATAGCTTCCCTGAAATATCAAAAATAAAATTAACTGGAATGAAATGATTGACTACTCTACTTGATATGCTTTTAACTAGAACTTTGAAAGCTTGAACCTGGATTTTGCAGAATAGTGGCGAATCCGATGGTGTGTGGCCTTGTCCCCTTAGTGTGATTTCCTCATTCTTTCGTGCTCACGTGGATCCAGAAAAGCATGTAATGCTAGCATCAAGAAGTAGATATGAGACAATGGCAGCTTAGGATGTAGACTGAATACAATGTGAGTAGGAGAGGGATAGCGCAAGAGAACAAAGCTTGGCTTATGCAATTCCTAGCGGGATTTATTGTGAGTCATGCAACATAAAACGTCCAGAACCTGAAACTATCCTATTTGATGAGCAAAACCTGCAACTTTAATGGCTTCCTATTGAAAATCAAACTATCCTACTCCAATTGGTTGGATGAAATAATAACAAGCACTTGCACAAGGAGAATATGTGGCTTTCTAATAGCTAAACAATACTAACCATGCATATAACAAATGAAACTATGAATCCTAAGAAAAATTGAAAGGCTAAGCTATTGAAATGAGAAATTCAGAGGCAAATTTTGAGGGGCCATTTGCTTGAGCACAAGCCAACTATTTATAGAATCCCATTTACCCAAAGGTGAAAACCAAATTGATCTCTTAAACCATAAACAATGCTAAAACACTATTCTAGGGAACTAGAATCATAAATATAAGCAAAGGCGGTGAAAAAAGCTAGTAAATGTTGAAAATTTACACGAGTCACATTAAAAAGAGCATTCTAGAAAATGTGTGAAGGACCGCCGCCTAGGTAGGGCGAAATTTCATCACCGAAGACCAAAAGAAAAGAAAAGAGGGGGAGGAAAAATCAAAGCATATAGGGGCTAAACGAGGCATGCGGGATGTTAACGCATGCTTGGAGAGCTTTTTCGGATCCCAAACACCTTGCGAGGAGACCTGTATCATCATTGGGGCACATGTAACGTTGTTCCAGGTGGTGCAGTACCCTACAATTTTGGGTGCATACATATTGCCCCCTCGGAGAAGTGTTTTAGCCATGAAGAGGCGTAAAACAATGGGTCCAAGTATGGTGGTCCCAAAATGGGAAGTTAGAAGTTATACCTGATACGTCCATGTGTCGAATGACGCCATCCAAAATTCCTGCCGCCTATAAAATGAAAAGAGGATTTAAGTGTAGATAGACAAAATAGATCGGAAAATAAATACTAAAATAATATGAAATGAGGACGTACCATTTGTGCAGGGATAAGAACTTACCTCTCGTCGGTGCTCCAAACTTGCGAAAAGGGCATTCAAAACAAGTCAGGTTGTTATATATGTAAAAGTGGGCCCATTTTCCTATTCATTTACGCGTGTTGATTTGGTTGATTTTGAGCTCTAGGACCCACGGTGATGGTTTCTCACGTGAGTATAGTCAAAACGTTTGGGACGAGATCATGATCATGCCTCCACAAGCGGAACACCAACCCGCGAGATCACAGGTTAGTTTTTCTCGATTTACCATTTTTGCCCCCAAAATGCTAAAATGGTGAAATCTTTGTCATGGGGGGATTATTTCCGAAAATGTTAGTTTTAATAGAGTCAACTAGGGGGTCCCTACTGGGTAGGATTTGTTTGAGTCAAAACGGTCTTTATTTTGTGTTTTTAGCCGCTTTTAGGGCACATGACCCGTGTGGGTTTTTGGGACACGTTACGAGACCACCGCCCGATCGGGGGTAGCGGTTACAAGACCACCGCCTTTAAGGCGGCGATTACGGAACCGCCGCCCTGCTCAGGGTGGTGGTTCTACACAGAATGTATAAATAATACCTATTTGAATTTGTTGTTGCATTTTTAGCATCCTTTCCTGCTTTCATGATTTTTCTAACGTCACTTGGATACTAACTTACTCTGTTTTGTGTGTTTTTGGGTGTATGCAGGTGAAGGAGGAGTATATCCGATGGAGTTGGGAGAGGGAGTGTGATTGGATTCCGGTAGTATTGGATGCCCTTTCTCAAGATGAGCAGGACACTCTTCAGAGGGCCGGTATACTGTGTATTTCATGGGTCCCGCATGGTGCACCATCTCATCACATACTTTGTGACTTATTTTCATATTGGGACGTAGATCGAACACTTTCCGATTACTAGGGGTCTAGGGTGAGTGGACCATTACTTTGGAGGACGTTTACCATATCTTAGGGGTCCTAATTATTAGGAGATGACTTACTCTTGAGACAACAGGGTCATGGGCTCAGTCAACACAGTGGGCCTCATATATGGGAGATGTAGTTATCTCCACTGGTTTGAAGAAGGGGGTGAGGGTTTGATCTATTCCTTATCTACCTTTCCCCTTGATTCATTAGGCCATTATGGGGATCCTTTCCTCGAGATTGATCGGGACAAGGGAGGAGACACCTTACTATATTGCTAGTCCCCCATCATTGCACAGATTGAGGGGCATGGCCGGATTTATGCCTGGGGAGCCGACATTCTTGGGACCACCTATCATGATTTGTACTAGGTGGTCTATTTACAGGGGCAGTCATTGAGCCATCCGACCCTAGTTATGAGCTAGGTCTATGAGTGTTTCATCCCCTATGGGAGAGGTGTAGAGGTGGCAGATCTCGAGTTATGAGGGCAGCCAGATGGACAGACATGTCGGTGCTCAGAGCACCTCACCAGCCAGTCACCTCCTTGACCACTGATGACATGGAGGCCACACCTTATCAGGCCATGGTAGGTTTATGGGGCGAGGAGGCTCTTACTTTGATTTCTTGCTCCACCATAGGGCAACTTGTTGACAGGATGGGGAGGGTGGAGATACATCTGTTTGGTCGAATTCCCCAGTAGTTTGACCTTCCGTATCTGGTATGCTTCACCTAGTGGTACCGGTATATAGATCCGTCCGGGAGGTTAGAGGAGGTTCTAGAGGCCAAGGTTGGACAGTTGTTACTCTTGGTGTCCCCATTGTAGCTAGGAGGGTAGTACGAGCTTGAGGGAGAGCCGGTGCTCTTCTTCGTGCACCCTTACTTCAGATTTTTACCGGTCCCACCCACATGTTAGTTGACAACCCCATTAACATAGACTCTGAGTCTAAGGAGTTCACGGGGGGATATGGAGGAGGAGACCAAGGTTGAGGTCAGTGAGTTAGGTGGAGAGGAGGACAATGATCCTGAGTGGCATGATACTCAGGACATCTTACAGGCAGAGAGGGAGGAGCAGAGTGTGGAGAGGGTGACTCTGGTTTCAGAGGAGCCACTCTCTCAGGGCTTGGGCGGAGAGGATGAGTCTGTAGTAGGACGTTATGTGGCCCCAGGCATAGGAGGAGCGCACTAGTCAGCAACGACATCTGTGGTAGGTGCTAACCCTAGAGATCCATCTTGGAGGCCTAGAGATCCGAGTGAGTTATCATCCTTCCTTTTAATGTTTGGTTCTAGTTAGAATTGCCTTAGTTGCTATCTCTCCTTTTGTTTACATTTGTTTCTATCTCTTGATTATTTCTAATCGGGTTTTTCTCCTTTGCTTGCAGAGACTGTTGATGAGTGGCGAGACCTGATTCACCGGGTATGCACTGATACCCTGATGATCCCTATGGAGAAGACCCGCGGAGCTATCCGTGGATGCAGGGGAGCCCTCAATAGCATCGGTAGGCATACCAAAATTTTTCCCCCTGGCATGTGGCCAGGATGGTGTCTACCCTCCATACCGAGTTGGCAGGATACAAGATAGTAGAGCACCTGATGAGGAGTCACTCTCATGGCGAGACCACAACTGCTCCTCGGGATCATGAGCCCTCCATGCACTCGAGCACCAGACAGCCAAGTCCTAGATGAGGGCGTGCACCTTCGGAGGGATCTCATAGGGGTTGAGAGGCCATTAGCTCTTGTAGATCATTAGTATGATGTATTTGTATTTCCCGGGCTCTTTGAGCATTTTGACCATGCTTAGCGCATGATGGCATTGTATAGGAAACTTTGATTATATATATATATTATTTTTTTTGGATTAGACTCTTGGTATCAATGTTCTTGTGATTTGCTTTCGTATGTAAATTACAATGTTGTTTTTATATGCCTTTCAGAATGTATGCAATGGAGAACACATGATACAAATGTTTTCTTTCTTTTTGTATTTCGTGATGCTGATGTATGATAATGTAGACACAACGTGATTTTGAACTTTAATTTCCATAAGCAATTTTTGGTACTTCATTTTTGTTTTGACAAAATGAGATGATAAACTAGTATGATGAGCAGATGAACTTGCCCCATTCCTATCTCCATGCAACTAGTAAGATGCGAGGGCTCATCACCGAGAGCTAAAAAGGGCACAAGTTGTGAAATTTGTTGAATGGTAGTGATGAGAGATAGACAAAGATTTGGTGGAACCAAATTAGGATGCTACAAACCTACTCTACTCAAGTGACTCCATAGTTTAGAATGCTACTTGCTTTGTGGTTTATCTAGACTTAGATCCGTAGATGGCCACATGGTTGACAAAATCTGGTTTTTAGGGTTTTGAACTCTCTTGGAATTTTGGACATCTGATTCATTCATTTTTGACTCAAGATTTCAAAGGTTCATTTGAGTTGTTTGTTGACTACCTTCAACATTTATTGTTAAGAGGACCCCCCATACCCTGCCCCATGCTACTAGTCAGAAGCGTGGGCTTATCACCATGGACAAGGTACAGGAGAGTAAGGGCATTCCCATCCTTTCCCAACCCTACGTCACTAGTAAGAGACACAAGCTTATCACCGAAGGTTGGTAGGGAAAGGAAATGTGTAAAAATAAAATTTTCTATTTGATCTATACTTGACTTGTTTATTTGAGAAAAATGTCAGTATGTTCTTACTTCCAAAGAGTTATGCACATGGGATAGATGTGACACGATGAAGCTTCTAGAATAGACCATAGGCAAGACACCTATCCTAGGGAGAAACCAAAAGTGAGAACAAGCATGCAGACCTTGGTATGGTTACCATTAAGACTTTGTCATATCTAGCTTTGTATGGATGAAATGATTCTGAAATGGTGATGATGTTATGAAAATGAAGAAGTATGATTTGAAAGCTAATGTCAATATCATCAGAAGCTTGTAATGAATTGCTTTGGGAATAAGTTCCTTGATCACAAGATTTGTATGAAACAAGCGGATGAAATGAACCTAACTACATGAAGATGCAATGTAGATATAATTATATAGATAGTGCTGGTCACTTATGCATAGAATCATTTAAGGTGTAGGGAATTGACAGTTTCACCAAATTCCTCACCCTCCAGTGTGCATAAGAGATATGCACCATTTCCATAGTCCTTCATGACTCGGTATGGGCCCAACCATTTGGGCTGGAATTTCCTCCCTTCACCAGTATTTTTATCGATCCGGCTGTCTAGTCTTAGAACTAGATCACCTTCGTATATGTCTTGTTCATAGACCTTATTTTTATACTGTCGGCACATTTGGTCAGCATAGACTCTATGCTGCTATTTAGCATCTAGCTTGGCCTCATCTAGGCTTTCTAGTTGAGAGAGATGTGCTTCTCTATAAGCTTCTTCATCCAGAATCCCTTGTAATGAGATGCGAGACTGGGTATTTCAACCTCAAGTGGGAGAACTGCTTCCACTCCGAATACCAGCGAGAAAGGAGTTGCTCCTGTTGGTGTTCTTATTGAGGTTCAGTGGGCCCACAAGGCCGGGTATAACTTTAAATGCCAATATTTTTTGTTTTCTTTTACCGTTTTAAGGAGAATGGCTTTCAATGTTTTGTTTGTTGCTTCAGCCTGTCCGTTGGCTTGAGGGTAATATAGGGAGGCTGTATGATGGTTTATTTTAAATTTATTGCATAGCTCACAAACCTTGTCATTCTTAAAAGAAGTCCCATTATCTGTGATAATGGTTTGTGGGACACCGTACTTGCAAATGATCTGGTTCAAAATGAACTTGGCGATCACGGAACCTGGTACAGTGGTGAGAGGCATAGCCTCTACCCATTTGGTAAAATACTCGGTGGCCGTGATTATGAAGTTATGGCCGTCTATAGATGAGGGAGATAATTTCCCTATCAAATATATCCCCCAAGTAGAAAAGGGCCATGTAGTAGCAATTGGTTGTAGAGCTTGTGCCGGCATGTGAATCTCGTGGGAGAATTCTTGGCATTTATGACACCTGCGTACAAAATCTATTGCGTCGTGTTCTAGAGTGGGCCAAAAATAACCCATCCGATGTATTTTGTGGGTGGTGGCATGACCACTGAAGTGGCCTCCACATATTCCACTGTGAGATTCATGGAGAATCTTCTTGGATTCTTCTGTGTCAACACACCTTAGAAGCATTCCATCGAAATCCTTATGATAGAGCACTTGTTCTATAATAACATATTTAGCTACGATAATGCGTAACCGTCTTCTCTATTATAGCGTAGCACTTTCTGGATAGGTATGGCTCATGATATAATTAATAATATCAGTATACCAAGGACATTCAGAGATGGGAGGTCTAGTTTCAACGTAATATATGCATTCATCGGAAAGTCCAAATCGACTAGATCACCTCTGTCTAATGGGTTGTCAGCTAACCAATCTGCTATGATTTGTCCCTTAATAGACTTTTGATTTACAAAAGTTAATTCAAATTCACCCATTAAGGTCATAAAGTATCCAACCTTTTTAGATAAGGACCCTTGCATGAGAAAGGTTCGTAAATGGTCTGTTTTTACAATGACCCTCATTTCTTGATTTAGCATGTAATGTCTTAAGCATTTGGTTGTGAAGACTATGGCAAGGCATTCTCATTCTGCTTGCGTATAGCATGTTTCATAATCGAGTAATGTGCAGCTTATAAAATAAATCACGTGTTCTCTCATGTCATCATCTTCTTGAGCCAGCATGTAGGCTAGCGAGACATTGGTAGCTCATGAATATAAGATTAAAGGGTGATCTGGTTTAGGTGGCATTAGCGTGGGTGGTGACAACAGGAAACACTTAACTGCTTCAAAAGCCTCCTTGCAGTCTTTGGTCCAATCGGTACTGTACTCTTTCTTGAGTAGATTGTTGATTGGATTAATGGAAAAGCTTAAGTCTGGGATGAATCTTTGGATGGCACCGAGTTTCCCAAGAAATGACCTGATTCCAGATTCATCCGATGGTGGGATCATTTCAAGAACAACGCAGATTTTAACTGGGTCTATGTCGATCCCTCGTGACGATATAATGTAACCTAGGAGCTTCCCTCCTATCACACCAAATACACATTTTTCTGGGTTTAGTGTGACTCCGTATTCTATCAAACGTGAAAGAATGATACGGAGCACTTCCGGGTGATCACAACGCTTCTTGGCCTTGGCCAATAAGTCATCTACGTAGGATTCCATGATCTTGTGAATAAGATCGTGAAATATGTATGTCATTTCCTGCTGGTATGTGGCACCATGTTCTTGAGACCGAATGGAATAATAACGTAGCAATAGGTTCCCCAAGGAGTTATAAATGTAGTTTTGGCTTGGTCTTGCTCGGTTATTCGATTTGATTGTATCCTGAGAATCCATCCATGAGAGACAAAATCTCAAAGCCGCTATTATTGCATCAATGATGATGTCAATGGATGGTAATGGGAAGTCGTCCTTGGGGCATGCTTTGTTAATGTCTCAGAAATCTATGCAAATGTGTATCTTCCCATTATTTTTGAGAACGGAATGATATTAGATATCCATTGAGAATAATCGACTGGTTTGATGAATCCTACTTGGAGGAGTTTCATTACTTCTTCCTTTACCATGAGAGCTACCTTGGGTTTCATTGGTCTTGATTTTTGTTTAACTGGCTTTGCATCTGATTTGGTGATGAGATTATGTACTGCAATGTGTGGTGCAACCCCTGTCATTTCTTTATAATTAAATGCGAAAGCCTTCTGATGTTCTTTGAGGATTCGAGTGTGTATTTCTATTTCTTCTGGAGTTAACGAAGATCCTAGTTTCAAGATCCTTGGGTCTTCCTCCGTTCCAATGTTAATATCAATTGTTTCTTCGATTAAAGAAGCGTTACCTTCTTCAAACTCAGGTGGGGTTGGAGGTAATTCCAGATCATCTCCATTCTCTACTATGTACATGCTGAGTTCTTTTTGTGGGGGAAGCTCTATCATGGGATTTCCGAAGTAGGAAGATGAATGTCGGATTAAGGATGAATCTACCTCATGATGGGTGAGATGTAACGTTGCATAGGCATTTAAGTAATCCAGAGTGGCTCTATCACTATCAACATGGTCTAGGATAATAGAGTTGTTCTCAGCTATGTTTGTTAAAAGAGGGTTTGACATTGTTTTCACTAATGGTTTAGTACGAAGGGATACCATGAAACGGGTATCTTCTAACTCACTGTTTGGGGTGAAGCGTGATGCTGAGGTTGCTATAGAATCTGCAAGAAGATTTTTTTCTCACGGGATTGCTTCAATGGATATGAAGTTGAATTCTTTGCTCAAAGTTAATACCGCTATTTTGTAGAGCTGTAAGTGTTCAGCTCTAGTTTCATACACCTCAGAGACTTGGTTTGCTACTAATTGAGAGTCTCCTAACACCCTGATGTCATTAACACCGAGCCTTTTAGCTATGATGAGGCCAAGGAGGAGGGCTTCATACTCCGCACCATTATTTGTACATTCAAAATTTAGTTTAAAGGTGAATGGTAGGATCTTTCCCTCGGGAGAAGTAAAGATCACACCTGCCCCAACCCCATAACGACATCTTGCTCCATCAAAATGGAGAGTCCAATATTTAGTTGGGAAGATGGACGTTGGGACATTCACTACGTCAATTTTTTCTGCTTCAGTTACTTCTACCATGCAGAGATCCTCTGCTGGAAGAGCACCAACACCTAGGGTATATCCCATACCTATAGAATCAAATGGTAGGAAAATTGGTAGATCCTGCTCTAGTAAGTCGACAATCTTCGTAGTAGTTCCTAATGATACTGCTTCTACAATGTTAGTCTCATCCTTGAGGGCTGGGATAACTTTGACTAGGCTCATAGTCTCAAGATCTATTGTAGGTACCAACTTTTCTTCTGGTTTTGTGTCGGTTGGTTTATTAAGTTGGTTTGTTGGGAGTTCAAACTCAGAGTGAATACCCGGTATTTTCTTTAAGTCAGCTAGGTGTATATCAAATGGTTTTGGATCACCTTTGGCTACGAATACCTTTCCTAAGTGCAAGAACCTTACTTCTTGAAATAACATAGAAGGGATTGCCTTCATACGGTGTATCCATGGTCGGCCGAGGATCATATTATAATTAGTTTCCCGATCTATAGTATAAAACTCACTGTGATTGATTGTTTTGGGCCTAAGGTAACTGGTAGTGTTATAGTTCCAATCGAAGTGGCTTTAAGGCTATCATAGCCTCTTAGCGTATTCTGAGTCGTGGAACAGTTTGTTTCTCCATACCCTAGCTTTTGAAGGAACGAGAAGGGGACTATGTTAACTGTAGCCCCATCATCAACCATTGCGCATTTAACGTAATTGTTATAAACCCATACTTGCAAATGTAAGGCCGGATCACCTCTGCGTGTAATCTCAGCATCTGTTGGCATTTTGTTTATTTCAAATATAAACTCGGCATCCCTCTCCGGCTGCCCCGGAGGGTAGATATCAAAGTCTATATGATTTACCTGTGTTTTGGGAGGTGGAGTGATGTTAATTAAATGACCTAACCCTAATGCCTCTAAAAGAGCAGCCCTGTGGGCAGGAGAGTTCCTCAGCAAATCCAAAAAGGAGATGTGAGAGAAGGTTTTTGTTAGGTCATTAATCAGATCATAGGCACCTACAGGTTTCACTAATATTTGTTGGATGTTATCTATCTCTAGCGAGCAACTTGGATTTGGCTGAGAGGAATACTCTCATGTCCTTGTTCTGGTTCCACGGTAGTTTGGTATCTAATTCTACTAAACCGACTATCTTGGGCCGTGGTTGACTTCCTAATTGTGGTGCAACAGGTGGATTTAGTGAAGTCGAGGCTTCATAATCATTATTTCCTACCATTACACCTTTGTTCATCCCATTTGGATTTAATTTGCTGTTATTGTGACTTGGGAGCGGATCATTGAAGATCTTGAGGGGAGCATTTTGAGGGGAAACTGCCCCTGTAAAAGCATTTGGTGCTGGTGATGCAGGATCTGCCAAGAACATATCTATGAAAAGTTGTCTTTGCTCCTCTAGAAAACATTGCATGAATTTATTGTAGTCATGGCACATTCTAGTGTCGTGGCCTCGAATCTTGTGAAAACCACAATACGAGTTAGGATTGTAATTTCTAGGTTGCTGGTTTGGCGTATATTGTGGTCCAAGACTCTGATCAAACCACTTGTCTATTAGGATTAAGGTTTTGTATTTGTTGTTTTTGGTTTTGGTTCTGATTTTGATATCCAGTTGAGTTTTGGCTTGGACCCTGTGTCTGGATCTCGATGTTGTTGTTGTTGTTGTTGTGGATGATTAAAATCCACCGAATTGATTGTTGGGGTAAAGTTGTTGTTTCGTTGATTGTTAACCAGTGGTGGAGTATTTAGAACATTGACCTTTTTAGCTTGGTCAGTTACCCCATCGGTTGTTGTGCATGGATTTTTGTTAAGGATTTTAGGTCCTTGATTGACGTTTGTGGCAGTAGGGTAAGTCGTAGTATTCTGGTTGGGGGTGATTAACCTCCCGTTTGCTCCATACGTCTTGTGACCGCTATCTATTTCCGCTTGATCTATTTGGAGAGCACTCTCAAGTACTTCATCGTAAGTCCTTAGTGGGAACTTCTGGACTTCTTCCTTCACCTCTCTGCTAAGAGAATGAAGGAATAAATCGCATAGCTCCATTTGGTCCATGTTTGGAGCACTGGCCGAAGAATAAAGGACTGTACGCCATCTCTAGATGAAATGAGCGACAGATTCATTGTGTTCTTGTTTAATGTGCAAGAATTCCCTGATTCCTGTTCTTAACAGTTTGTTCATGTCAAATGCCTTAATGAACTCTGAAACTAGTTGTTTAAACGAATGGATGGAAGCTTCAGGTATTCTATAATACCAATCAAGGGCGATGCCCTCCAAGGTTTTGGGGAATATTTTGGCAACAACCCCATCCCAAGGAAGCAATTCTTGAATGGCTGTAGCATAGGCCTTAATGTGTGTATTCAGGTCTCCCTCCCCTTTGTATTTGGGAAAATTGGGAAGAGGTCTTGGAAGCATGACGCTTTGTATGGTGAAGTCTAAGGGCTCTTTCAAGTACTCTGAGTAAGTCCCTATCATAGGTTTTGACCATTGATGGTGCCTGTTGAGGGGGAGGAGGTGGAATGGGTTGCTGATACGACATAGCGTATGCATTTGCAGGGGCATAAGGAAGCCCATGTGGTTGAGCAAGCATGCTGAGGAGAGGAGAACATATCTTCTTGTGGTGACTTGGAGTATATGTTTAAGTATGAAGGAGTATTCCCCAAGAGTGGATTGTGTTGTACAAGACCGGGAGGTATCATATTCTCCACCCGAACGGTGTTGGAGGCGGCAGTTCTAGTTGGTGTTTGTTGTGAATACTGAGGAGGCATGCCCAACATGCCTATTCCTGTGAGGAGATCTACTTGGCTAGGATGATGTGGAGGATTGGAATTTCCTACCTACATGAATTGAGATGTTTGACTTGCTTGAGCAAGTTCTAACCCTCTAATTCTTTCTACTAAAGTCGAAATGACTTCATTTGGTGAAGTCCCAGTATTTTGCCTTGGTGGTGTTTGTTGTATATTCTGAGGTTGTATAGTCATGTGATACCCCACTATGAATTGATCGTTTCCCCAAGTTTCACCGAGGGCATTTCCTATAGGTAGTGGTATGGAGGTGTTTTCTTGAAAAGAGACCTCGGGTCGTGTTTGTAAACTTCCTATAGGTGGGTACATACTCCCAGAGCGTTGTTCATTCCTGGCGTAATGCACTGAATGTTCATCATCTAAAACTAGGTATGGATCTGATTGTCTGCTAATTTGTGGTCTAAGCAGCACCTGAGGAGACGAACTAGATTCTCCTGTGAATGTCATATTGTTCGAGCCTGAAGGCTTTGTTTGTTGTGTTTGTGCGAGTTGATCCAACTCCTCTATTTGGAAAGACAAACTATATCTAGTCCTTGGAGGTGGAGTTTGTGTTGATAATTGGTTATTTGAATAGTTGTCACCCCATACTAAAAGTGAGGGTGATGACTATCTATTTAGTTGAGCATAGTATGCCTCAAGACCTAGGAGAGGTCTGCCATATGCATCGAATCCCGACATATTCGGGGGGTATATGAATACCATGAGAATAATGGGAAAGGGCGAAAAGAGGTAATAAAGAAAAGGGGAAGCACTATGTGCTTCACGTCGGGTTCACCAATTTTGTTGGTGAAGCTGATGTGAAGGCTAATGAGGTGAAAAGATGAAAAGTACCAATTTGGAAGAACAAGTAGAAATCTGACTCTAGATCAGAAGGTTGCGTGTTTGTTTCATGTCGGGTTCACCAATTTTGTACGATGGAAAAGTGACAAGTGAGCATGGGAATCTACAAGTAACTCTTCCTCGCACCCGACCTCCCGAGGTCGTGCCGAGATAGCCGGTGGGGATGGAATATACGTGGGATGTAGATAAGCTAGTTAGGCAATCTTATGTCTTCGACGTGCACTAATGGAATCTGCAAATCTAAGGCAAAGAAGGCCCTCCTAACCTGAACTAGCATGATAGATTGGTCGGCAAGGATGACTTGCTCGAAGGCTCCAATCAATATCAAGCTCTAGTGTGATCCGATCTATGGGTTGTGGGATACAGAAAATGACCTAGGATTGTTTCATGTATATCTCTAGATAGGGTCATAGGATGGATGATGGATATAGTGGACTCTATGGGTGATTCTTCGGTCTAGTCCAAAAATCCTTAGCTTCGTTAGCTGTTATATCCAACAAGGATAACTATGTGATAATGATAGGTGGAAGTGGAGTGGATCTAAATACTAATGTGCTTAATCCAACGTCAACGCGTCGGATTGACTGTGGATTCCTTGGGTTTTGGGATTTGTGGATCACAACCGTAGATTCATGGTTATTGTGGACCTGTTATGGTCATGTGCGGAATCAATCCCTAATCCCTAGTATCCAATAGTCGTATGCCTTTTCGGCCTCTATATTTAGAACTACAAGTTGTGCAATCTTCTCATAATACCTTACAGGCATTCTGGCAACCTGAATTCTTAAGCTAGTATCTATATCAGTGAGAATGTCTCCTGCGTCTAGCTGTGGGACCAAAGGGTCACAACCGAATGTTTGCTCTCTTTCAATCCCTTCTACAGTCATGTGGATTTTTATCTAGGGTAATCTGTAGTGTGGCTGGTTTGACCAGAATGTGTGTGCTTGGTCGTCTTCTATGTTTAACCCTCTTAACTATGAGCTGATCTATTGTAAGTCTAGTGTTGTTTGGAAGACTTGGATTCTAAGGTTCTGGTCTATATCGGTTATTGCTGCGACAAGATTGGGTTGAGGCATGATAGGCTCGAATATGTATTCTCTGGGCTCCCTAGGTCCCATGATTTTCATGCAAAAGGAAGTGATATAAAGCTAATTAATGACAGAATAAATCGACTACACAAGATATATCTATGTATATTCCTAAATATGATATTTTGATAAACTAAAAGAAAGCAATTATCCAATATATCTAGAAATTGACAACTAAACTAGTAATGAAATTAAAACAAACAAAACAACCGAGTATAGCTACTTGTCTGTGCAGTTGTGAATCTATTCTAAGTAACCAGATAACTGATCTAATCTATTTGAAAGACTCTTGATCCTACCTCAGAAGTGAGGAGTGAATCATAGTTTCTCAGAAACTATCAATCCCCACAGCTTCCCTGGCAATATCGAAAATAAAATTAACTGGAATGAAATGATTGACTACTCTACTTGATATGCTTTTAACTAGAACTTTGAAAGCTTGAACCTGGATTTTGCATAACAGTGGCGAATCCGATGGTGTGTGGCCTTGTCCCCTTAGTGTGATTTCCTCGTTCTTTCGTGCTCACGTGGATCCAGAAAAGCATGTAATGCTAGCATCAGCAGAAGTAGATATGAGATAATGGCAGAGTTAGGATGCAGACTGAATATAATGCAAGTAGGAGAGGGATAGCGCAAGAGAACAGAGCTTGGCTTATGTAATTCCTAGCGGGATTTATTACGAGTCATGCAACATAAAACATCTAGAACCTAAAACTATCCTATTTGATGAGCAGAACCTGCAACTTTAATGGCTTCCTATTGAAAATCAAACTATCCTACTCCAATTGGTTGGATGAAATAATAATAGCACTTGCACAAGGAGAATATGTGGCTTTCTAACAACTAAACAATACTAACCATGCATATAACAAATGAAACTATGAATCCTAAGAAAAATTGAAAGGCTAAGCTATTGAAATGAGAAATTCAGAGGAAAATTTTGAGGGGCCATTTTCTTGAATACAAGCTAGCTATTTATAGAATCCCATTTACCCAAAGGTGAAAACCAAATTGATCTCTTAAACCATAAACAATGCTAAAAATTATTCCAAAGAACCAGAATCATAAATACAAGAAAAGGTGGTGAAAAAGCTGGTAAATGTTGAAAATTACACAAGTCACGTTAAAAGAACAATTTGGAAAACGCGTGAAGTACCACCACCCGAGTGCAGGCGGTGGTTTCATCATCAAGACCGAAAAGCAAAGAAAAGAGTGGGGGAGGAAAAAGCAAAGCACGTAGGGGCTAAGTGGGGCATGCGGGATGTTAACACATGCTTGGAGAGATTTTCTAGATCTCAAACACCTTACAAGGAGAACTTTATCATCATTAGCGCACGTGTAACGTTGTTCTGGCGGTGCAGTACCCTACAATTTTGGGTGCGTATAGGAGCCTTCAACAACAGCTGGTAGGCACAGTGATGTCTTTTCCTTGTCCGGCATGTGGCCAAGATGGTGACTACCCTACACACCGAGTTGGCCGGTATAGGAAAACAGAGTGCCTTATGAGGAGTCACTCTCATAGCGAGGCTGCAATCGCTCCTTGGGACCATGAGCCCTTAGTGCATTCGGATCGCCGGCGTAGGTGGAGTGCTAGACATGGTTGTGCACCTTCAGAGGGGTCTCATAGGGGTTGAGAGGCCACTTGGATCTCTTAGATTATTTATACGATTTATTTTATATTTCCCGAGCTCATTGAGCATTTTGACCATGCTAGCGCATGATGGCATGGCACCGTACATAAAACTTGATTATATATATATATATATATATATATATATATTCTTTTTGGATCAGACTCTTAGTATCTAGGATTTTGTGATTTATTTCCACATGTAAATTATAATGTTGTTTTTATATGATTTTAAGAATGTATGCAAATGGAGAACAAATGACACAAATGCTTTCTTTCTTTTGTATTTCGTGATGCTGATATATGATAATGCAGACACAATGTGATTTTGAACTTTAGCTTTTATAAGAAATTTTCCGGTACTTCATATAGTTTTGGCAGAACGTGATGATGAACCGGTAAGATGAGCAGATGTACTTGCCCCATTCCTAACTCCACGCAACTAGTAAGATGCGAGGGCTCACCACCGAGAGCTAGAAAGGGCACAAGCTATGAAATTTGTTGAATGGTAGCGATGAGAGATAGACAAAGATTTGGTGGAACCAAATTAGGATGCTACAAACCTATTCTACTCAAGTGACTCCATAGTTTAGAATGCAACTTGCTTTGCGGTTTATCTAGACTTAGATCCATAGATGGCCACATGGTTGAAAA
Organism: Taxus wallichiana var. yunnanensis; assembly: GCA_018340775.1. NCBI lineage: Eukaryota > Viridiplantae > Streptophyta > Pinopsida > Cupressales > Taxaceae > Taxus > Taxus wallichiana. The sequence goes on along the minus strand of CM031236.1, from coordinate 469,110,218 downwards.
AATCTGGTTTTCGGGGTTTTGAACTCTTTGGAATTTTGGACATCTGATTCATTTGTTTTTGACTCAAGATTTCAAAGGCTTGTTCAAATTATTTGCTTTGTGACTTTTAACATTTATTGTCGAGAGAACCCCCTGCACCTTGCCCCATGCTTCTAGTAGGAAGCATGGGCTTATCACCATGGACAAGGCACAAGTGAGTAAGGGCATTCCCATCCTTTCCCAACCCTACGTCACTAGTAAGAGACGCAAGCTCATCACCGAAGGTTGGTAGGGCAAGGAAATGTGTAAAAATAAAATTTTCTATTTGATCTACATTTGACTTATTTATTTGAGAAAAATGTCAGTATGTTCTTATTTCCAAAGAGATCTATATACGGGATAGATGTGACACTATGAAGCTTCTAGAATAGACCATAGGCAAGACACCTATCCTAGGAAGAAACAAAAATGGGAACAAGCATGCAAGCCTTGGTATGGCTACCGTTAAGACTTTGTCATATCTAGCTTTTAATTGATAAAATGATTCTGAAATAGGTGATGATGTTATGAAAATGAAGAAGTATGATTCGAATGCTTCTGCCAATGCTAACAAAAGTTTGTAATGAATTACTTGCGAATAAGTTCCTTGATCACAAAACTTTACGAAATGAGTGGACAAAATGAACCTAACTACATGAAGATGTAATGTAGATATAATTATACAAATAGTTTTGGTCTGTCATCACCAATCCGGCATTATGATAATTCTTCATCGGAACTCCTCGTGCTATGATTATTTACTAATGCACAAATGTGCCTTTAGTTTGGTGGATGTAATCTGGAAACAAAACAACAACATAACACAAGAATACCATCGACTATGATAAGACAGAATGATGAAAAATCTGAAATATCAAAGTAAATTATAATATTAACATGAAACTGTTACAATCTCACCCATGAGGTACTTCAAGTGCTATTTACTTCACTTGCCTTTCACCAAGACTATGGGAGAAACTTTACAATTACACCTCTTAATGGTTTCTTCAACACACCTTTAAACTGATGGCTTCCTTTGCACACTTCCTACAATATTTCTCACTACTTCCTTCTATGCTAAATGAGGGGGGTGGCCTCTCTATTTATAGAACTTCCAGGCTTATCCATCTTATCTCTAAGATAGGATAAGAAATCCACTCTGACGAATCATATTCCATACCTTAACTCTTATCTGTACATGTAAGCTTATCTTTTAAGATAAGATAAACCTTATCATTTTACATGGGTTCCACATTTTTAGACTTTTTACAAATAAAATATACAAAATATTTATGACCTCACTCCTTGTCCTTATTACCAATATAATATTTCTAATTCCTAATCACGTAGACCCTACTTCTCTAATTACCCAAACTTTGACATTTTAACATTACCGGACCACTTACGACAAATATTTACTTTTTACAACATTCCTATTGTACTTTGACTGTTACCGTACTCCACATTATTGGCAGCACCGTACTGACGGCGCCGTTATCTTCTATCAGACGCTACTACTAATTATACTTAACAACATCCTATTCCTAATACATACATTAATGAAATAGAAATTACGGAGGAAAATTTTAGTGTCGACATCTTCCCCCTTCCTAGCTTCTACTCCGTCCTCGGAGTAGACTATTCTGGTGCTTGGAAAATCTTCAACTTGTCATGGTTGACCCATTTCGTAATGGGAGTGCCATCCAATTCCTCTAGTCGGTACATACCATTTTCATGCACAACTGCTATTTTGTAGGGCCCCATCCATTTTGGAAGAAATTTTCTCTGTCTTCTTTTTTTGTATCTGGAATCATATACTAGAACCAAGTCATTCACATGAAATGGAGACCAATGGATCTTTTGATCAAAGTATTCCTTCTGCTTCATTTTCTTCTTATGGCTTGTATCCTTTGCTATTTCTCTCATTTCCTCCAAAGAAATGAAGATGTACCAACCTTTCTTTTCTTTGAATCACTTTCATCCATCCTTTCATTTTTCATAACTCTCACAGTGGGAATATCAAACTCAATAGGAAGAACTGGATCAATGCCATAGGCCAATTGAAATAGGGAGTATCCTATTGCTGACTTTGATGTTGCCCTATATGCCCACAATGTTGCATGAATCCTTTTATCCCACTTATGTACCTGCAAGGCTGCATCTTTTGCTAGAATTTGACACAACACAAAATTTGTTCGTTCCACTTGTCCATTTGTACTTGGCTTGTATGTTGTTTCCTTCCTGTGCTTAATAGAAAATTTATTGACTAGGGTTTCTACTACCTCATTAATGAAGTGGCTTCCTTGATCATTACAATTTCTAATGGACAACCAAATCAGTGACAATGCGTTCATATATGAACCTTGCCACCTCATCCATGGAAGTCAAGTTTTGATGGCCTAGCTTCAACCCACTTGGTTAAATAATCTATGGCAACTACAATATACTTATTTTGGCGTGAGGTAGTTGGAAGTGGACCTACAATGTCTATTCCCCACTTTTCAAAGGGACCAAGTGGAAGAATAGGGCATAATGGAGCTGATGAAGTCTTACGGTTACCATGTGTTTGACAAATATCACATGTCTTACAATAATTATAACAATCTTTAAAAAGAGTGGGCCAGTGATAACCTGCATCCAAGATCCTTCTTGTTGTAAGTTGTCCAGAGAAGTGCCCTCCACATGTACCATTGTGGAATTCTTCTAGCAGTTCCTTCCCTTGATCATGTCCAACTGCCCTCTTGTACTGTCCATCAGGTCCTATTCGAAATAATACTCCATGCAGAATAGAATATGGACGACTGGCTTGAGTAATATTTCTCTTAATCTTTGCATTGGCACCATCAGGAAACTTGAATTCATTCAGATAATTCCAAATATCTCGTGTATTCACCAGATTGTGTCGAGGATAACAATGTTGCATCGGGAAATCATCATCATCACAAGATGATCCTAAACCATCATAGGCTCGAGAGAGTGCATCTACATTGACATGCTTCTTTCCTAGCCTATCTATAATATCAAATTCAAATTCTTGTAGCAAAATTATCTATATTGCTATCCTCCCCGATGGGTTAGGCTTATTTACAATATATTTTAGAGCTCGATGATCTGTTCTAACTAGAAATTTTTGCCCTAGCAAGTAATTTCTAAACTTCTTTACAAAGAAAATGATAGCGAGCCTCTATTTCATTCTGGTATAATTTACCCTCAAAGCTTTGCTCATTTGTCTCGCTCCACAAAGTCAATTGGATGTTCATTCCCATTTTCATCCTTTTGGTTCAAAGTACTTCCTAGTGCTGCATCCGAGGCATCAGTGTACACACATGAATGGCTTGCTCCAATCTGGATTCTTCAAAACAGTGAAGACACCGGGGCTTCCTTGATTGTCCAAAAGCTTCATGCGCCTTATTTCTGGTTCATAAGTAACATCCTTCTTCAAGAACTCAAGGTTAGTGGTCATGTAATCTTAGAGAAATTCTTGATGAACCTTTATAGTAACTCACATGGCCTAAAAATGATCTCAACTTACTTCTATTCATAGGAAATGGTAAATCTTTTATTTTTGAAACTTTATCAGGATCGGTTACCAATACCATCTCTCGATACAACATGCCCTAACAGAACGCCTTTAGAACATCCAAAGACACACTTTGTAGGGTTTAGTGAGGCTTATGCTTCATCTAACCTTTGAAATGCTATCTCCATTTGGTGCAGGTGGTCCAACTTGCTCCCATAGATGCAAAAATCATCCAGAAATACTCTGATGAAGGTCCCAATGTAGGGTTCGAACACCCTATTCATCAAACGTTGGAATGTTTCCGGAGCATTACACAACCCAAAAGGCATAACTCTATAAGCAAACGTTCCCCAAGGAGTGGTGAACGTGGTCTTTAGCTGATCTTTCTCTGCTATACGAACTTGGTTGTATCCGCTATATCCATCAGCAAAACTATAGCACTCATGGCCAGCTACTTTGTCCAAAATCTGATCGAAAATGGAAGAGGGTAATGATCCTTCTTTGTTGCCTTATTGAGCTTCCTGTAATCAACACAAATGCGTAGCTTCCCATTTTTTTTATTGAGATCACAATGGGAGAAACCCATTCTGAATTATCCATAGCAAATATGAATCTTGCATCAAACAACTTATCTATTTCTTCTTTTACAGTCTTGGAAAAATTAGGATTCATTCTATATGGCATTTACTTTATGGGCTTAGCACCATCTACCAGCTCAATAGAATGTTCTACCCAACTTACTTGATGGAGTTCCTTGTAATCAAAAGTGAATATGTGTATGTACCTTCGAAAGAGCTGGAGGTAGGATTCCTTCTCACTCTCCATCACAACATCACCAATATTTATTTGTTGGAGACGATCATCAACTTCTTCTTCAGATAATTTTATGGGGTCATGAGTTGGTGTGACTGGAAGGATATCCATGACCGAAACATCCACCTCACTTTCTTCATCCTCGAGTCCACTTCACCGGTACTAGAGTAATCGAGAGGATGTCCAATCATCGCTTTCATCACTTGAATCCACGTGTTCTACCTTATGATGCCGAGGATCACGTTTATTTTCACCCTCTCTACCACATCCAAGTGTCATGAAGCCTTCATTCCGGTAGTTTCTTGCATGAACTCTCCTTAGCCATGGTCTTCCCAAAGAACATTGGGTACGCAACAGCATTACCATTTTTCATCACCCGAAAGTCTACCACACATACAACACCCATAATGATATTGCCACATTTGAAACTACACCTTCTCGGTTTAGTTTTTCCCTTATTTAATGACCTTAACATAAGTGTTGAAGGGAGATCAATTTTTAAACCCAACATATTCATTACATGACTCGGTCATTACATTAATCATGCAGCTGAACTCCATCAACTAAGACATCATGAATTGAAATACCATTACATAATACCTCGGCAGTGGAGCATAGGGATCCACCTATGCCTCCAAAATAGGGACCTCAACCTCCTTCCTTCGTTGAGCATTGAGTTCACTTCGCAGCTCCCACCTCTTCTCGAAGACATAGCCAAGAGTTGACCATATGTAATATTTGCGAGCCTTTTGGACGGATCTTCCAAGATGGAGTATGGTCCTTGCCCCTATGAAATCGTAAAATCCCGCACACCCAACTTTCTTCTCCTATGTTTCTTACTAGTTTCTCCTTTCATCTTCTTAGGTCATTTCCATCTTGATTATCTTTTTCTTTCTTTCTTTTTGTTACAAACACATCTACTTCATTATTTCTCGCTCTTATCTACTACATCAAAAGAATTCACAGTGCTTTTCCTTTATCATTATCTCCTTTACCGTATGTAGAAGCTCTATCTCGACAATTATACTTATAATGACCCTTTTATAACAACCATAACACACAACTTTAGAAATATTTATTTTTGGACCTCTATCTCCTCCCTGAGAACTAAATTCTTTTCCTCGAAGAAGATTAATAGTTAACTGACCCATCTTTTTGAGCAGATCTTCATACTCAGTAGATGTACTAGGAGAAATATTTGTGCTCACCGGGAGTGGTTGTGGATTCTGGACCAAAGGTGCTGGTGTAGGCTCTACTTTAGCAACAATTTCTTTGGGCTCCTCTTCCATGCTTTATTCTTGCCTTCTTGCAATCTCCTTTGCTTGTTCAATGGTAGCTGGGCGGTCATACTTCACTCATTGTCTAATCTCTGGCTTCATCCCAAGAATGAAGTGCTTACATAGGAGATTATCCATGCCATTCATCAACCCATCCGCTAATCCTTCCTTCCGGATCTGGTGTCAAGCTTTCTCCTTAGCTCTAGAACACGAGCATGATAATCCCTTATCTTCTCCTTCTCTCCTTGGGTTAGCTTTGTGATATCGATCATGAGATCTACATATCTCTGTTGTTCACCAAATTCTTCAAGAAAACTTTCAGTTAATAAATCCCATGAGTTTTTCACATTATCACCTAGTGTTTCAAACCACCTAAGTGCTGAACCATCCAAAAAGGTAGGAAAAATTCAGTCCATTGTTCCCTTCTTATAAGGCCATTACAAATACAAGATCGTTTAAACTCTTGAATGAAAGAGGAAGCATCTTCATTAGATTGGGCTGAAAAATAGGAATCTTCCCCATTTTCAAAATTACCCACCGTAAAATACCAACCCACAAGTACAATCAACAAGACTTATGTGCACAAATAATTGGAATCACCGTAATAGAAAGTGACTTTACACCTTTCTACAAAAATTGAAATGACCACGGTAAATTATGGTAAAACTTGACTTATCATGGTAAAAAATGACTTTACCGGGTAAACACTATTCACAAAAAAAAGTGAAGTTACTACGGTAAATACTATTCACGATAAAAAGTGACTTTACTATGATAAATAATATTCATAGCAAAAATGAATTTACCATGGTAATTACTATTCACGGCAAAAATGACTTTACCATGGTAACTACTATAGTAAAAATAAGGTTACCCTCCAATTGATTTTTGACTAAGTGGAAATATCTCTCCGTAAAATCCACCAACGAGGAATGGTCCCAAAGCAACGGAACCAAAATGTCATCACCAATCCGGCACTATGATAATTCTTCACCGGGAACTCCTCGTGCTATGATTATTTACTAATGCACAGTCTTTAGTTTGGTGGATGTAATCTGGAAACAAAACAACAACATAACACAAGAATACCATCGACTATGATAAGACAGAATGATGACAAATCTGAAATATCAAAGTAAATTATAATATTAACATGAAACTGTTACAATCTCACCCATGAGGTACTTCAAGTGCTATTGACTTCACTTTCCTTTCACCAAGACTATGGGAGAAACTTTACAATTACACCTCTTAATGGCTTCTTCAACACACCTTTAAACTGATGGCTTCCTTTGCACACTTCCTACAATATTTCTCACTACTTCCTTGTATACTAAATGAGGGGGGCGGCCTCTCTATTTATAGAACTTCTAGGCTTATCCATCTTATCTCTAAGATAGGATAAGAAATCCACTCTGACGAATCATATTCCATACCTTAACTCTTATTTGTACATGTAAGCTTATCTTTTAAGATAAGATAAACCTTATCATTTTACATGGATTCCACATTTTTAGACTTTTTACAAATAAAATATACAAAATATTTATGACCTCACTCCTTGTCCTTATTACCAATATAATATTTCTAATTCCTAATCACGTAGACCCTACTTCTCTAATTACTCAAACTTTGACATTTTAACATTACTGGACCACTTACTTACGACAAATATTTACTTTTTACAACATTCCTATTGTACTTTGACTCATACCGTACTCCACATTATTGGCAAAGACTGCATCGACGGCACCGTTATCTTCTATCGATGCTACTACTAATTATACTTAACAACATCCTATTCCTAATACATACATTAATGAAATAGAAATTACGGAGGAAAATTTTAGTGTCGGCAGTGTCGCTTATGCATAGAATCGTTTAAGGTGTAAGGAATTGACTGCTTTAGTTGAATTCCTTGCCTTCTAGTGTACATAAGAGATACACACCATTTCCATAGTCTTTCATGACTCGGATGGACCCAACCATTTGGGCTGGAATTTTCTTCCTTCACCGGTCTTCTTATCGATCCGCCGCCTAGTCTTAGAACTAGATCTCCTTCATATATTTCTCATTCATAGACCTTTTTGTTATATTCATTTGGCACATCCGGTCAAAGATAAAATCTATGCCGCTATTCGATGTCTAATGCGCCTCATCTAGGCTTTCTAGTTGGGAGAGACGTGCTTCTCTATAAGCTTCTTCATCCAGAATCCTTTGTAGTGAGACATGGAGACTGGGTATTTCGACCTCAAGTGGGAGAACTACTTCTGCTCCAAATACCAATGAGAAAGGAGTTTCTCCTGTTGGTGTTCTTATTGAGGTTTGGTGGGCCCACAAGGCTAGATATAACTTTAAATGCCAATCTCATTTGTTTTCTTTTACCATTTTGAGGAGAATAGCTTTTAATGTTTTGTTTGTTGCTTCCACCTTACCCGTTGGCTTGAGGGTAATACAGGGAGGTCGTATGATGGTTTATTTTAAATTTACTGCATAGCTCACAGACCTCATCATTCTTAAAGGAAGTTCCATTATCTAAGATAATGATTTGTGGGACACCGTACCTGCAAATGATCCGGTTTAAGATGAACTTGGCAATCATGGCACTTGGTACAAAGTGGTAAAATACTTGGTATAGTGGTTTAAGAGACATGGCCTCTACCCATTTGGTAAAATACTCGGTGGCCGTGATTATGAAGTTATGGCCATCTGTTGACGAGGGTGAGAATTTCCCTATCAAATCTAGGCCTTACATAGAAAAGGGCCATGGATATGTGATTGGTTGTAGAGCTTGTGTCGGCATGTGAATTTCATGGGAAAATGTTTGGCATTTATGGCACTTTCTTACAAAATCTACCGCATTGTGTTCTAGAGTGGACCAAAAATAGCCCATTCGATGTATTTTGCAAATGGTGGCATGGCCACCGGCTGGCCTCCACATATTCCACTGTGGGATTCGTAGAGAATCTTCTTGGATTCTTCCGTGTCAACACACCGTAGAAGCATTCCATCAAAAGCTTTGCGATAGAGCACTTGTTCTATAATAACGTATTTAGCTAGAATAATGCGTAACCATTTTCTTTGCTGCAATGTAGCACCTTCGATATGTATGGTCCATGATATAATTAATAATATCGATACTAAGGACATTTAGAGATGGGAGGTCTAGTTTCGATGTAATATATTCATTCATCGGAAAATCTAGATCTACTAGATCGCCTCCATCTAACGGGTTGTCGGCTAACCAATCTGCAATGATTTGTCCCTTAACCGACTTCTGGTTTACAAAATTTAATTCGAATTCAGCCATTAAGGTTATAAAGAATCCAACCTTTTTAGACAAGGACCCTTGCGTGAGTAAAGTTTGTAAATTGTCTGTTTTTACAATGAACCTTGTTTCTATATTTAGCTTGTAATGTCTTAAGTGTTTGGTTGAAAAGAATATGGCAAGGAATTCTCATTCTTCCCGTATCACACGTTTCATAATCGAGCAACGTTTGGCTAATGAAATAGATCGCACGCTTCGCGTTATTGTCGTCTTCTTGAGCCAACATGCAACCTAGTGAGACATCTCGTAGCTCATGAATATAAGATCAAAGGATGATTTGGTCTAGCCGGCATTGACGTAGGAGGGGACAAGAAGCGCGTTTAACTCGCTCAAGGCCTCATTACATTCCTTTGTCTAAATAATGTAGCAATCCTTTTCAACAAATTGTTGATTGGATGAACAAAAAACACAAGTCCGGGATGAATCTTCGATTGCATCGAGCTTTTCGAGAAACGATCTAATGCCAGATCCGTTTGATGGTGGGATCATCTCAAGAATAGCCCAGATTTTAGCTGGGTCCACATCGATCCCTCGTGATGATATAATGTAACCTAGGAGTTTCCCTCCTGTCACACCAAATACGCATTTTTATGGATTTAGTGTGATGTCGTATTCGATCAAACATGAAAGGATGACGCGAGCACTTCCGGTGATCACGGTGCTTCGGCCTTGCCAACAAGTCATCTACATAATATTCCATGATTTTATGAATAAGGTTGTGAAATATGTATATCATTGCCCGTTGGTATGTAGCGCTAGCATTCTTGATATCGAATGGCATAACCGCGTAGATAAGTTCCCAAGGAGTCATAAACGTGGTTTTGGCTTGATCTTGTTTGGATATTCTCGATTTGATTGTATCCTGAGAATCCATCCATGAGAGACAAAAGCTCAAATCTAGTCACAGTTGCGTCTACAATGATGTCAATGGATGGTAACGGAAGTCATCCTTGGGGAACACTTTGTTAATGTCTCGGAAGTCTATGCATATGCATATCTTCCCATTCTTTTTGAGAACGGGGATGATATTGGATACCCACTAAGTGTAATCAACTGGTTTGATGAACCTTACTTGGATAAGTTTCATTACTTCTTCCTTCACCATGAGAGCTACCTTGGGTTTCATTGGTCTCGATTTTTGTTTAATTGGCTTTGCATCTGATTTGGTGACAAGGTTATGCATTGCGATGTGTGGTGCAATTCCTCTCATTTCTTTATAAGTAAATGCAAAATCCTTTTGATGCTCTTTGAGGATTCGAGTGTGTATTTCTATTTCTTTTGGAGTTAACGAAGATCCTAGTTTCAATATCTTTGGCTCTTCCTCCGTTCTCGATGTTAATATCAATTGTTTCTTTGATTAAAGAAGCATTACCTTCTTCAAAATCAGGTGGGGCTGGAGGTAGTTCTAAATCTTCTCCATTCTCTACCGTGTATATGTCGAGTTCCTTTTGTGGGGGAAGCTCTACCATGGGATTTCCAAAGTAAGAAGACGAATGTGGGATTAAGGAAAAATCTACCATGTGATGGGTGAGATGTAATTCTGCATAGGCATTTAGGTGATCAAGGGTGGCTGTATCACTATCAATGTGACCTAAGATAGTAGGTGTATTCTCAACTATGTGCATTAGAAGAGGGTTTGTTGACGTTTTCTTTACTAACGGTTCAGTACGAAGGGATACCATGAAACGGGTGTCCTCCAACTCACTGTTTGGGGTGAAACGTGAAGCTGAGGTTGCTATCGAATCTGTGAGAAGGTTTTCTCTCACGGGATTGCTTCAATTGATATGAAGTTAAATCCTTTGCTCAAATCTAATACATCGTTGTTTTGTAGAGTCAGTAAGTGTTCATCTCTAGTCTCATACACCTCAGAGACTTAGTTTGCTACTAATTGTGAGTCTCCTATCACTCTGATGTCATTAACACCGAGCCTCTTAGCTATGATGAGGCCAAGGAGGAGGGCTTGCATTTAGTGTCATTGTTTGTACATTCAAAATTTATTTTAAATGCAAACAATAGGATCTTTCCTTCGGGTGAGGTAAAGATCACACTCGCCCCCAGATCCCATAACGACATCTAGCTCCATTGAAATGGAGAGTCCAATATTTAATTGGGAAGATGGATGTTGGGACATTTGCTATGTCTATTTCTTCTGCTTTGGTTATTTCTACCATGTAGAGTTCCTCTGTTGGAAGAGAACCAACTCCTAGGGTATATCCCATACCTACATAATCAAATGGTAGGAAAATTGGTAAATCCTATTCTAGCAATTCGACAATTTTTGTAGTAGTTCCTAGTGATACTGTTTCTACAACGTTAGCTTCCTCCTTGAGAGCTGGGATGCTCTTCGTAATCTCTAGTTCTGTTGTAGGTATTAATTTTTCTTCGGTTTTGAGTCGGTTGGCTTGTTAAGTTGGTTTGTTGGGAGTTCAAACTCAGAGTGAACGCCTAGCCTTTTCTTCAGGTCTGCTAGGTGTATATCGAATGGTTTTAGATCACCTTTTGCTACGAATATCTTTCCTAAGTGCAAGAATCTTACTTCTTGAAATAATGTAGAAGGGATTGCCTTCATATGGTGTATCCACGGTCGGCCAAGGATCATATTATAGTTGGTTTCCCAATCTATAATATAAAACTCAGTTAGGATTGTTTTGGGTCCTAAGGTGACTGGTAGTATTATGGTTCCAATCAAAGTGGCTTTAAGGCTATCATAGCCTCTTAGCGTATTCTCGAGTCGTGGAACAATTTGTTTCTCCATACCCGGCTTTTGAAGGAAAGAGAAGGGGACTATGTTAAATGCTACCCCATCGTCAACCATTGCATGTTTAATGTAGTTGTTATAAACCCATACTTGTAAATGTAAGGCTGGATCACCTCTACGTGCAATCTCAGTGTCTGTTGGCATTTTGTTTATGTCGAATATAAAATCGGTATCCCTATCTAACTACCCTAGAGGGTGAATATCGAAGTCTATATGGTTTACTTGTGTTTCGGGAGGTGGAGTGATGTTAATTAAATGAACTAAACCTAATGCTTCTAAAAGAGCAGCCCTATGGGTAGGAGATTTCTTCAATAAGTCCAAAAAGGAGATGTGGGAGAAGGTTTTTGTTAGGTCATTAATTAAATCATAGGCACCTATGGGTTTTACTAATGTTTGTTGAATGTTATCTATCTATAGCGGGTAACTTGGATTTGGCTGAGAGGAATACTATCATGTCCTCGTTATGGCTTCCACATGTAGCTCAGTGTCTAACTCCACCAAACCGACTATTTTGGGTCATGGCTGACTTCCTAATTACGGTGTGACAAGTGGATTTAGTGAACTCGAGGCTTCATGATCATTGTTTCCTGTCATCACACCCTTGTTCATCCCATTTGGGTTTAATTTATTGTTATTGTGATTTGGGAGTGGATCATTGAAGATTTTGAGGGGAGCATTTTGAGGGGAGACTGCTCCCGTGAAAGTATTTGGCACAGGTGATGCAGGATCTGCTAAGAACATATCTATGAAAATTTTTCTTTGTTCCTCTGGAAAACGTTGCATGAATTTATTGTAATCATGGAAATTCCTAGTGTCATGGCCTCGAATTTTGTGGAAACCACAATACGAGTTAGGATTGTAATTCCTAGGTTGCTGGTTTGGCGCATGTTGTGGTCCAAAAATTTGATTAAACTGTTGACTATTAGGATTAAGGTTTTGCGTTTGTTGTCTTTGGTTTTGGTTCTGGTTTTGATATCTAGTTGAGTTTTGACTGGGACCCTGCATCTGGACCCCCATTGTTGTTGTTGTTGTTGTTGTGGTTGTGGATGATTAAAATCCACTGTATTGATTGTTGGGGTAAAATTGTTGTTTTGTTGATTATTAACCAGTGGTGGAGTATTTACAATATTTGCCTTTTTATCTTGGTCAATTACTCCATCTATTGTCACTCTGTTATTTTTAAGGATTTTAGGTCCTTGATTGGCATTTACTGTCCTAGGATAGGTCATAGTGTCTTGATTGGGGATGATTAACCTCCCATTTTTTCCGTACATCTTTTGGCCACTATCTATTGCAGCTTGATCTATTTGGAGGGCACTCTCAAGTACTTCATCATAAGTTCTTAGTGGGAACTTCTGGACTTCTTCCTTTATCTCTCTGCTGAGAGAATGAAGGAATAAATCACATAGTTCCATCTGATCCATGTTTGGAGCACTTGCCAAGAATAAAGGACTCGTATGCCATCTTTGGATGAAATGAGCAAAAGATTCATTGTGTTCTTGCTTAATATGCAAGAATTCCCCGATTCCTGTTTCAATAGTTTATTCATGTTGAACACCTTAATGGACTCTCAAACAAGTTGTTTAAATGAATGGATGGAAGCTTCAGGTATTATGTAGTACCAATCGAGGGCAATGCCCTCTAAATTTTTGGGGAATATTTTAACAACAACCCCATCCCAAGGGAGCAGCTTCGAATGGATGTGGCATAGGCCTTGATATGTGCATTCGGGTATCCCTCCCCTTTATATTTGGGCAAATCAGAAGAGGTCTTGGAAGCATGACGCTTCGTATGGTGAAGTCTAAAGGTTATTTCAAATATTCTGAATAAGTTCCTATCGCATAGGTTTCGACCATCGATGGCACTTGCTGAGGGGGGAGGTGGAATGGGTTGTTGGTATGGCATAGCGTATGCATTTGTAGGGACATAAGGAAATCCCTGTGGTTGAGAAAATATCCAGGAGAAGAGAACATATCTCCTTGTGGTGACTTGGAATACATGTTTAAGTACGGAGGAATATTGCCCAGGAACGGATTATTTTGTACTAGACCGGGAGGTATCATATTTTCTCGCGAGTGACATTAGAAAACGTGGTTCTAGTTGGAGTTTGTTGTGAATACTCGAGGAGGCATGCCAAACATACCTATTCCCGTGAGGAGGTCTACTTGGATAAGATGATGTGGAGGGTTGGGGATTCCTATTTTCCCAAAATGTGAATTTTGATTTTCTTGAGCAAGTTCCAACACTCTAACCTTTTCAAATACAAGGCTGAAATGACCTTTATTAGTGAAGACAAAATATTTTTCCTTACGGGCATTTTTTGTGTCGTTTGAGGTGGCAAAGGGGTATGATACCCCACTATGAATTGGTTATTATCCTTCCAAACTTCACCGAGGGCAATTCCTATTAGTAGTGGCATGGAGGTGTTTTCTTGAAAAGAGACCTCGGGTTGTGTTTGCAAACTTCCTATAGGTGGGTACATACTCTGAGAGCGTTGTTCACTCCTAGCATAGCGTGCTAAATGTTCGTCATTTAAAAATAGATATGGATCTAATTATCTACTGATTTTTGGTCTAAGAAACACCTGAGGAGATGAACCAGATTCTCCCGTAAACATCATGTTGTTCGAGCCTAAAGGCTCTGGTTGTTGTGTTTGAGCGAGCTGATCCAACTCCTCTATTTGGAAAGAAGAACTATATCTAGTCCTTGGAGGTGGAGTTTGTGTTGAAAACCGGTTAGTTGAATAGTTGTCACCCCATGCTGAGAGTGAGGGTGATGGTTGTCTATTTAGTTGATCGTAGTATGCTTCAAGACCTAGGAGAGGTTTTCCATATGCATCGAATCCTGACATATTCGGGGGGTATATGAATACCCACAGAATAATGGGAAGGAGCGAAGATGGATGAAAGAATAAAAACTAAAAGAGGAAGAACTGTTTGATTCACATTGGGTTCACCAATTTTGTACGATGGAAAAGTGACAAACAAGCATGGGAATCTACAAGTAACTCTTTTTTTCTCACACCCGACTCCTCTCGAGGTCGTGCCGAGACAACTGGTGGGAATGGAATATGCGTGGGGTATAGACAAACTAGTTAGGTAATCTTATGTCTTTGACACACACTAATGGGATCTACGAGTCTAAGGCAAAGAAGGCCCTCCTAACCTAAATTGGTGTGATAGATCGGTCAGCGAGGATGACTACCCGAAGGCTCCAATCAATATCAAGCTCTGGCGTAATCCGATCTATAGGTTGTGGGATACGTGGAAAATGACCTGGGATAGTTTCGTGTATGTCTCCAGACAGGGTCATAAGATGGATGATGGATATATAGGGGATTCTATGGGTGATTCTCTGGCCTAGTCTAGAAATCCTTAGCTTGATTAGCTATTATGTCTAGTGAGGATAATTGTGTGATAATGGTTGGTGGAAGTGGAGAAGATCTAAATACTAATGTGCGTAAACCAACATCTACGTCTGATTGACCTATGGACTCATTGGGTTGTGGGATCTGTGAATCACAGCCATAAGTTCGTGGTCATTGTGGACCTCCTATGGTCATGTGTGGAATTAATTCCTGATCCCTACTATCCAATAGTCGTATGCCTTTTCGGCCTCTATATTTAGAACTAAAAGTTGTGCAATCTTCTCAGAGTACCTTACAGCGTTACGCAACTTGAATTCTTAGGCTAGTGTCTATGTCAATGAGGATATCTCCTACATCTGGATGTGGGACCAAAGGATCACAACTGAATGCTTTCTCTCTTTCAAGCCCTTCTACAGTCATGCAGATATCTATTTAGGGCAATCTATAGTTTGGCTGGTTTGTCCAAAATGCATGTGCTTGGTCATCTTCTATGTTTAATCCTCTTAACTGTGGGCTGATTTCTTGTAGGTCTGTTGTTGTTCGAAAGACTTGGATTCTAAGATTCTGATCTATATCAGTTATTGCTGTAACAAGATTGGGTTGAGGCATGATTGGCTCGAATACGTATTCTCTGGGCTCCCTAGGTCCCGCGATTGTCATATGAAAGAAACAATATAAATCTAACTAAGTTAAAGTAAACTAATTATACGAAGTATATCCACAACATATATATAAATTCCCTATTTTTGTATTTTTGATAAACTATTGGATGAAATTGAAAGAGCAATTATTTAAAATATCTAGAAATTGACAATTAAACTAATAACAAAATTAAAACAAACAAGGTAGACGAGTATAACTACTTGCTTGTGCAGTTGTAGATATATTCTAAATAACGAAATAACTGATCTAATCTATTTGAAAGACTCTCAATCCTACCTCAAAAGTGAGGAATGAATCATAGTTTCTTAGAAACTATCAATCCCCACAGCTTCCCCAGTAATATCGAAAGTGAGATTAACTGAAATGAAATGATTCACTATTTTATTTGGTATATTTTAACTAGAACTTTGAAAGCTTGAACCTGGATTTTGTAGAACAGTGGCGAATCCAATTGTGTGTGGCTTTGTCCCCTCAATGTGGTCTCCTCATTCCTTTGTGCTCACGTGAATCCAGAAAAGCATGTAATGCTAGCATCAATAGAAGTAGGTATTGGAACAATGGCAGCTTTGGGTGTAGACTGAATACAATGTGAGTAGGAGAGGGATAGTGCAAGAGAACAGAGCTTGGATTATGCAATTTCTAGTGGGATTTATTGCAAGTCATACAACACAAAACATCCGAACCTAAAACTATCCTTCTTGATGAACAAAACCTGCAACTCTAATGGCTTCAGACTAAAAATGAAACTATCCTATCTCAATTGATTGTATGAAATAGTAATAACACTAGCACAAGAAGATCATGTAGCTTCTAAACAACAAAACAACACTAACTATGCATGCAACAAATAAAACTAATACAATTCCTAAGCAAGAACTGAAAGACTAAAATTGAAATGAGAGAATGAGAGGAAAATTTTGAGGGGCCATTTGCTTGAGAACCAACCAGCTATTTATAGAATTCCCATTTACCCAAAGGTGAAATCCAAATTGAACTCCTTTACAATAAACAATGGAAAAACACTATTCCAGGGAACCAAAATCATAAATACGAGCAAAGGCGGTGAAAAATCTAGTAAACGTTGAAATTTTACACGAGTCGTGATAAAAGGAACGCTCGAAAAATGCGTGAAGGACCACCACCCCGAGTAGCGCGGTAGCCTACAATTTTGGGTACATACAAAGGTCCTCCACTCTCACATGACTTGTCACCTACCGCGAGGTGAGTGATCAACTATTCGACATTGCATGTATGCACCTTATTATAGTCACACACTATCCAATGCCGTAGACTCGGGGTTATCAATGCTCTTCTCGTGTGTTGTATTTCTTACAGATGATCCATAAGGATCTAAAATGACTCTACTTCATCAAATCAGTCAACATGAAGAAGGAAAATAAATAAACGAAGGTTTTGTCTTTATGGTAACAGACCTTCGCTCTTTGTAGAGAGCAAAGGTTAAAAACCACCACCCAACAAGCGGAGGTTCCGAGACCACCGACTATAAAGTGGGCGACGATCCCGGATCTTTCAGCATGTAAAATAAAAATATGAAATGAACAACCCCAGAATTTGAAAGGTTGTCTATGTCTCTTCTCCTCCATGACCTTTCCCATTCTCCAATGCATGGGAGGACATGAGAAAGGCTATAAATACATGTTTATAGAAGAGGAAAAGACAATCAAGCATGAAAGCAAGTGAGAAATAAGTTCTTAGTGTTGGTATTGTGTTTTTTATAAGAAAGGAGTGTTGAGACATAGCAAGCAAGTAATTGGGAGGAAGTGTGAGATATTATCTACTTCTCTTTCATACTTATTGTAAATTCTATACTTATTATTTTGAATTGGCCAATAAAAGTGGGAAGAAAGAGTAATTTCCCTTCTCGACTAGTTTTTCCTCCTTTGGAGGTTTCCAGGATAAAACTTGTTGGTGTTTATGAGTTTATATTCTTTCTTTTCCCACAATTGTGGATTCTAAGCATAAGCAAAATTCATTCACTAGCTATCTTTGTCATTTTCTAATAGAAATTAGAACAACAACGTTAATTTTTAATTCTCGTGGATAATTCAAAAGTCAAGAGCTTACGATCATTTTGGTATCGTAGCCAACAAGTATCCAAGACTATGGTATTCGTTCTTGGATTTATATGATAGTGACAAGATCTAAAGGAGAAGAGGCTTTACCTTGTGATCCAAAAATTTCTACAAAGAAGTGGAAATAGAGAATTCGGGGAAAATGGAGGAAGAGAACTTGGTCTATAGAATCAAGATGTTGGAGACCATGATGGATAGGATGTTTAGAAGGAAAGAAGAAATTGTAGAAGATAGATTCTGTCAAGCAAGAATCCATGGACTCAGTGGTTTGAGGCTTAGCTAAAAATTTTGGCATAGGGAAGAGCCACCATGAGGAATATTATGGGGAAGAGAATGAAGAAGAGACTTCAAACGCAAGAGAAAAGGTAAAATCTGACCATACTCCTTTTAAAGTTGAGATTAAAAGCTTTGAAGGAAAAGTAGATGCAGAGTTGCTTGATAAATGGTTAAAATAGTTATAAGTCTACTTTAGCGTCCATAATGTCACTAAGGCATAGAGGATCACCTTTTCACATCTCAAAATGGAGGGACACACTCTGGTTTGGTGGGAAACCCATCTAGCCACTTGTGAAAAGAAGAAGCATCCTATTGTGAAATCTTGGCAAGAATTTAAAGAATTACTTAGAGCTAACTTCTATCCTATTGGCCACAAGACTGACCAAATGATTAAATGGAATTATTTTAGACAAGGCAGTGGTCAAAGTGTGTAGGACTATACTATCAGAGATTTTCAAGGAAGACCATGTTGCTAAACATGGACTTGGAGGATGAGGATATTCTGACTAAGTACTTAGGAGGACTTCACACTCACCTTTGAAGATAAGTCATCTCCACAAATCCCAAAGATCCCAAAGATAGAGTAATTGCTCTTCCCGATTGGATTTTCCTCCTTTGGAGGTTTCTAGGATAAAACTTGTTGGTGTTTATGAGTTTATATTCTTTCTTTTCCCGCAATTGTGGATTCTAAGCATAAGCAAAATTCATTCACTAGCAATCTTTGTCATTTTCTAATAGAAATTAGAACAACAACGTTAATTTTTAATTCTCCGTGTGTGATAATTCAAAAGTCAAGAGCTTATAGATCATTTTGGTATCAGAGCCAACAAGTATGCAAGACTATGGTATTCATTCTTGGATTTATATTGTAGTGATGAGATCTAAAGGAGAAGAGGCTTTACCTTGTGATCCAAAAATTTCTACAAAGAAGTGGAAATAGAGAATTCGGGGACAAATGGAGGAAGAGAACTTGGTCCGTAGAATCAAGATGTTGGAGACCATGATGGATAGGATGTTTAGAAGGAAAGAAGAACTTGTAGAAGATAGCTTCTATCATGCAAGAATCCATGGACTCAGCGGTTTGAGGCTTAGCTGAAAAGTTTGGCATAGGGAAGAGCCACCATGAGGAAGATTATGGGGAAGAGCATGAAGAAGAGACTTTAAACATAAGAGAAAAGGTAAAATCTGACCATACTCCTTTTAAAGTTGAGACAAAATTTGAGATTAAAAGCTTTGAAGGAAAAGTAGATGCAGATTTGCTTGATAAATGGTTAAAATAGTTAGAAGTCTACTTTAGCATCCATAATGTCACTAAGGAACAGAGGATCACCTTTTCACATCTCAAAATGGAGGGACACACTCTGGTTTGGTGGGAAACCCATCTAGCCACTTGTGAAAAGAAGAAGCATCCTATTGTGAAATCTTGGCAAGAATTTAAAGAATTACTTAGAGCTAACTTCTATCCTATTGGCCATAAGACTAACCAAATGATTAAATGGAAGTATTTTAGACAAGGCAGTGGTCAAAGTGTGTAGGACTATACTACAGAGTTTGAAGGTAGACCATGTTGCTAAACATGGACTTGGAGGATGAGGATATTCTGACTAAGTACTTGGGAGGACTTCACACTCACCTTTGAAGAAAAGTCATCTCCACAAATCCCAAAGATCTCAACGAGGTGTGTGTGTAGGCATACTACATAGATGATGAAAAGAAGCAAGGAGAAGTAGAGCCAAGGGAAAAACAAAAAAAATCAGCAAAAAAAAAGAGTATGGGCAAACAAGTAACAAGGGTAAGTGGAAAGGGAAAGGTAAAAAACTGCCACTACTTTAAATAATTGTAAAGATCCCAAGAATTTTTGCAAGAATTGTGATATCAATGGTCATACTAATGCTACATGTTGGAATTTGCATCCATAATTACATCCGAAGAACTGAACCAAGAACTCAAATAAGTCCATGAAAGCTATAAAAACATAAGGGGAGGTAGAAATCGAAGATGAATTTGATGTAGATGAAAGGCTTGATGGATGACCACTAACATGGACAACTAGGAAGAGGAGATGAATAGACTATTCCAGATCAAAATCCAAATCAAGAGAACTAAGGTAAATGCTTTGGTTGATACCGGTTCTCAATATAACTTGATTTCTGAAGCAGTTGTAAAGAAGCTTGGTCTTGAGACTTACAAGCATCCACACCCTTATCCTTTGGGTTGGGTGAAGAAGGGTGTTGAAATTCAAGTAACAAGAAGATGTAAGGTCAAGTTTGGGATAAATTCCCAATATATTGATGTTTTTAAAGCTAACGTTATTCCACTTGATGATTTTGATGTTGTATTCGGGATTCCTTACTTGTATATTAGGGATGTTATATTTATGAGAAGGGAAAAATGGTACAGATGGGTCAAGGATGGGATCGGATATACCATCCGATCGCACCAAAGATAAGACATGGGTTACTATGGTGAATGCTAACCAAGAAAAAATGACTTATTCATTCAAATCATAATCATTTTTGTTTACTTTTGTTAAGGATAAACAAGATGGGGTATAAGTTTTAGAGATTTCTAACCAGGGAAAGCATGATTTGGATGATATTATTCAGTCTTTTTAGGAAGGATTTCAAGCTCCCAATGGGTTACCACCAAAATGGTAAGTAGAGAATGAGATTCAACTATTTCCGAGTCCCCTCTCCAACATCAAATTATATAGGAAATCCTTGCTTAAGAGTACTGAAGTAAAGAAACAACTCAGAACTACTAGACCAAGAGGTGATACATTCGAGCACCTCACCAAGTGGTTCGAATTTTGTGATGGTGTCAAAGAAGGATGGTTCTTAGAGAATTTGCATCGACTACCGTGCTTTGAAAAATATCCCCATAAAGAATAGATATCCACTTCCCCGCATATATGATCTCTTGGACCAACTTCAAGATGCCAAATTCTTCACGAAGTTGGATCTCAAGTCTGGTTATCACCAAGTCAGAATGAAGGAGGAGGATATATGGAAGACTACCTTCAAAACAAAACAGGTTTGTATGAATGGTTAGTACTTCCTTTTGGGTTATGCAATGCACCCGCTACATTTATGAGATTGATGAATGATGTATTACATGATTTCATAGATTCATGTGTCATTGTATATCTAGACGATATCTTGATTTTTAGTGCCACATGGGAAGAACATCTAACTCATTTACAACAAGTCTTGCAAGTTCTCAGGAGAAACAATTACTTTGTAATATGAAGAAATGTGAATTTTCCAAACAATCACTTGTTTATCTTGGGCACGTGGTTGGAGGAGGAGAGCTATGAGTGGATCCAAAGAAGGTGGAAGCCATCACTAATTGGCCAACACCAATAGGAGCCACAGAGACTAGGAGTTTTGTGGGAGTAGTACAATACATGCAGAAGTTCATTCCGAGCTTCTCCACGATTGTAGCACCTCTACACATAGTGGCCACAAAGAGTAAGGGTTTTGACTGGGGTAAGGAACAAGAAAAATCCTTTGAGTTATTGAAATACAAGATTAGTCATGCTCCAGTACTTGTTCTTCCTAATTTTTAGCAGCCTTTCAAAGTAGAGACAAATGCCAGTGATTACACTATGGGTGTAGTGTTGCTTCAAGGAGGTAAACCCATATGCTATCATTCTGAAACTTTCACTTCAGCAGTTAAAGGATATTTAGTATATGATAAGGAAATGTATGCACTAGTTCAGAAATTAAAAATGGAAGCATTATTTGTTGGGTAAAGAAACTATTATGCACACTGACCACAAAACTCTCTAGTATTTGCAAGCACAATATAAATTGCAGCATGAAAGGCACTACAAATGGATGGGGTCCCTTCAATAGTTCCATTTGGTGATCAAATAAAATAAGGGTAGTACAAAATTTGTGGTATACATGTTGTCTAGGCCACCCATACAAGAGAAGTTATCCTATTTGGCCACTATCTCTCAGATCGAGCCCTTCACAAAGGAAGCTTATAGAGAGGTATATGCCCAAGACAGAGACTTTGGGGTGACATTTCAGTTATTACATCCCTAAGGGACAAAAAGAACAAGGATTGAAGATTTTTATCTCAAGGACAGGTTTCTACCGATGGGAAAGCTTTGCGTGCCTAAAGAATAAGTACTTATATTGATGAGGGAAGCACATACCTCGAAAGTAGTAGGAAATTTCGGTGTTGGTAAGACCCTAGCCCACTTGCAAAGGTATGTGTATTGGCCCAATATGCAAGAAGAAGTATCAAAATTTATACGTGGATGTAAACTTTGTTGTACCAAAAAACCTAAGACTAGGAAGGAGGGTTTGTATATGCCTTTTCTAGTACCTACTCATCTATGGGAGGACATTTCTATGGATTTTGTAAGAGGATTACCTATGTCTAAACATGGCCATGACTATCTCTATTTTTTTTTATAGATTTGGTAAGATTTGTATTCTTATGGAATGTAAAAAGACGATAAAAGAACATGAGGCAGCAGATCTTTTCTTTGCTAATGTATGGGTGCATTTTGGTTTTCCAAAGTCTATTGTTTCTGACAGGGATTCCAGTTTCTTGAGGACATTTTGGACTACTTTGTGGGACAAGATGGATACTAGGTTACAAAGGAGCACAACTTTCCATCCAAATACATATGGACAGACAGAGGTGGTGAACAGGACTTTGGTACAGTTGATCAGAGGGTATAACAACAAATACCCAAGGACTTGGGATGAGTCCTTAGCTTACATTCAACATTCCTATAACCGGGCAATACACACATCCACTATGAAGTCACCATTTAAAGCATGCTTGGGATATCTACCTACAAATCCACTAGACATAGTAGTTGGGTAGCAGGATGAGGATGAGACACGAGACACAGAGGTGACTAGAGCAAACAAATTCATTGAGAGGATCTAAAAATCCATCTCAAAGTCAAAGAACAACTAGATAAATCTCAAGCCAAGTACAAAGCTAGGCACGATCAACATAGGAGGGAACATAAGCTTCATGTTGGAGATAGAGTTTGGATTTACTTGAGAAAGGAGAGATTACAAGGTCAAACATGAAATCTCAAGCCACTACGATATGGGCCCTTCACCATATTGGAGCAGGTTGGAGAAAATGCCTTTCGACTTGATTTACCTGTCATTTATGAGGATGTACTCTGTAGTAAACTATGAGAACTTACACCTATATGAGCCATCCATGCTAGATGAAGATGAAGGAATACAGTTTCTACCTTCCATTGAGGATTGTGTCTTGGACTCATGAGGCGAATTGGAGGAGGATGTAGTGTAAAGGTCGAGAGACTAGGAGAGGTCCACAGAGTCTTAGTAGATTGGATGAAAGGAAAGACACCAAGGCAGCATGGTAGTACTCGAAGGAGAAAGCGATGGAATTATTTCCTCATCTACTCCCTCACAAAGCTTTTATGGTACCAAAATCCTCCTAAGTAGGGGAGGTATGATCCATAGGGATCCAAAATGACTCTACTTCATCGATCACCAACACAAAAAGGAATATAAATGCATAGAGGTTCTGTCTTTATAGTAATAGGACCATCACTCAGTGCAGAGTGGCGCTGAGAACCACCGCCCAACTAGGTTGGAGGTCCCGAGACCGCTCGTTACACATTGGGCGGTGGTCCCGGCTCTTTTGGACAAAAATTAAAATATGAAACAAACAGCCCTAGAATTTGAAAGGTTGTCTGTGTTTCTTCTCCTCCATGACCTTTCCCATTCTCTAGTGCATGGGAGGACATGAGAAATGCTATAAATACATGTTTGTAGAAGATAACAAGATCATCAAAGCATGAAAGCAAGTGAGAAAGAAGTTCTTAGTGTTGGAATTGTGTTTTTAGAAGAAAGGAGTGTTGAGATAGAGCAAACAAGTAATTGGGAGGAAGTGTGAGATATTATCTACTTATCTTTCATACTTATTGTAAATTGTATACTTATTGTTTTGAATTGGCCATTAAAAGTGGGAAGAAAGAGAATTTTCCTTCTTGACTAGATTTTCCTCCTCCTGGAGGTTTCCAAGATAAAACTTGTTGGTGTTTATGAGTTTATATTATTTCCTTTCCTGCAATTGTGGATTCTAAGCATAAGAAAAATTCATTCAATA
Source organism: Taxus wallichiana var. yunnanensis (assembly GCA_018340775.1). Taxonomy (NCBI): domain Eukaryota; kingdom Viridiplantae; phylum Streptophyta; class Pinopsida; order Cupressales; family Taxaceae; genus Taxus; species Taxus wallichiana. Next base: position 469,085,985 of record CM031236.1, on the reverse strand, counting down.
GATATCTCTGTCATTTTCTAATAGAAAGTAGAATAGTAACGTTAATCCGGGATTCTCGTGGATAAGTCCAAAGTTGAAGAGTTTATAGATCAAATGACACATTATCCACCGAGTCCGACATTTTGTATTATTACACCCTTATTTTTGTGCACCTTGCACTTCTTTCTTCTACATTATGGAGGGTGCTCTTTCAAGACTTGAGCATCATAGGATTGCATTATAACCTCCACCACTTCTCATTGGGAGAGAGAAAAATTCATCTTGGTGTGATTCTATGGAATGCTACTTTGCCCATGAGGATATTTCACACTTCTTGATTGGGCTAGTTCCAAGCTCACCCACCGATCATCATCATCTTGAGGAATTTCTCGACACTTGCAACCATATTGTTGGTCACTTGATGATGCATGTCTCTAGACCTCTCCGCTTTGACATGGTAAACTCAGATCCTCCCCATCGTATCTAGAGCATCCTTTAGTCACTTTATAGAGACCCTTCACATACTTCCATCCTTTTTGTTGATGTTGATCCATTTGTCTCCTCTTGTTCTTTTTGTGATGGTAGTTTTTTTGAATTAGAATTGTTTGATTCTACTTGATGATGAGGATTGTGCACCCATTTCTGATGTTGAGAGTACTACAAAGGACTTCTCTCTTCCTTCTCTCACTATTTCAGAGAGTGTTAACACTTCCCACATCTCATCAAATACTGAAAGTCTCCCTCTTAGCCTCATACTTTCATTGCACCATTTTTCCTTTCCAATTCTAGTGTACGAGGCCCCTTTCACTCCTCTACCTTCATTGGATGAATTATACCTATCTAAAATTGCTATTTTGTTTGTTGAGCCCCCTCATTGGGATGAGTATATGCCCAAACTTTGTCATCTTTTCATAGAGTCCACTTGTGATGCACTACAAGTTCCTCATCCTTCTACAAGTTCCTTAGAGGAGTTCATCATCTCTATTGTTGGGAGTGCCCCTTTTGGTATTCTTATCACTTCCACTTTTCAAGATCTTCATTGATCAACCCTTGCTTGTGGATTCCTTTTCTGTTGTGGAGGTTATTTTATTTCCTTCACATCATTTGGACATCCTTTCTATGGGTGTTCACTCTTCACACTCTGACAGTTCTATGCACGTGGCATTACCTTTGGTTCCTTGGTGATCATTTTCTAGACCTATGTCACGAGATTTCGTGGACTAGAATTAGATTTCTTAGTGCTGCTGCCTTTAGTTTCCTTTGTGGAGTGGGTAGACTTCCAGTACTCCATTTATATCCTTCCTAAGGGCGTACACACAATTGGTGTGGGTGGCTATTCTTCATCCAGAGGTAGAGGATCTTATCATTGACACTCTTCTTGGATATTCCCTAGAGTTACAAAGTTTAGATTCATCCATGACATCTTCTCGCAACCCTCTTGTCTCCCTCTTCTTCTCTCTCCTTCTTTCCGAGAGATTGACCCTTTGTACATGGGTACATTTTTAGGATTTTCTATTACAAGGGACCCATCTTTGGCATCTTTCTTAGACTAGAGTGTGTTTTTATCTTGTGGTGGATTTTTTCCCACTAGGTTTTCCTTCACTTTGGGACCCTTCTTGTTGCACATGGGTACCTCATCAAGCTTTGTGCGAGACCCATTTATCTTTTTGAATTTCCACCTCATCCTAATTTTCAATGAAGGGGGAGTGTTTGTGTGATTTATTTTCCACATCATCAAGTGAGTCATCTCACTTAGGTGAGATCGTAGGTCCACGTGTCATTTAGGGATCCTCATTGGATTTAGTTACGCATCAGTGCATCATATTCATCATTGGGAGTTAATTTTCTATTCTGGGAATGTAACTCCCCCTCTTTGCTTGAGTTGTCATGATTGCAGCAGATCGGGGGTTAATCAACACCTCCTGTATGTACACCCCATTTGATCTATGAGATAGAGATATTTTTGTGGCTTAACAAGGTTCTTCTCGTTTGTTGTCAAATCTTTGCATGCACTTTTGGTTGATTCTCACTCTTCCCGATATATCTCATCACGGTGTCATTCGTACATTCATTGATGTGCCTTTTTTCCCTCGTGATCCTCACATTTCATGTTTTCACACCCTCCTACAATTCTTAGTATATCAATATCTTTTTCTATATACAATTGATGCACATTCAATTGGTCTCTGGAAGTGAATGTTGATCTCTTACATCTCCTTTCATGTTGCATGATTCTCAACATTGTATGCCTTACCAGTCCTACCAAGGCTCCTAGGGGCATTTAGCTTTCCTACTCTCTACACATCACATGTTCTATTGTTACATCATTTAATTTACTATAAATTTACTTTTTGTTACTATATACACGCTTTGATATACTACTTATCTTTCTAACATACTAACATGTGCTTCATGTGTAGTATTATATTTGCATGACTCTATATAATCATGGTAATTAGATACATTTTTTTACTATTGTTTGTAGGCTATGCCCTATTTATTGAGTGATCATTGTATGCTTTTGGTCACTTCGCCCCGATTTTCTTGTGACATTGTGAAAAATGTCCTATGTATGAAACTCACTTTTCGCGGTCCATCTTTTCTTCTTACTTGTTTATTACATTCTTTTCTATAACATGTTATCTACTTTTACTACTAACACTTTCTATTATCCTAATTTTTTTACATGTGCCTTGGTTTCTACCAAGCACATCCCCTACCCCCGCAGTATCCATTTCGGAAAATATCAACATCCGGTCCTCTCCTCTGACCACATTCTCGTGGCACGACGCCAAGCATATGCCCCAAACGAGAGGGAATACATTACTTGAACAAATCAACCCTACAACAACTCGTAGCTATAGTTCAAATTATTATAGTACAAAAAAAAATACATGCATAAAGATAAAATAGTCCAAAAATAGATTTGGACTTCACACTTAGTATGGACACTAGTGCCCAAACACAAACACTAGCACTTGGGTACTCCTATCCTCCCTGTGTGCCAATGTCCCGAGGGAAGAAATAGGTAATTTCTCAAGATAGAAAAATATTCAACAATTTACAACACACTTCTCTAGTATCAAGAACTTGCTTCCAAACACATAATTCATTCTATCTCTTACAATTAATACAATACTGTAACAACACATAACTAATCATGATGTACCATATGCAATGGTGCTCATTCGTGAAGCAATCATGGAAGGAGAGAAAAACCAGGCCTCTCTTTCTAACAATCTTATCTTGGCATGATATCACTCAAAAAATTCACTCTTGGTGTGATATCACCCAAAAAACTCACTTTCGGTGTGAGATCACCTAAAAAACTCACTCTTGGAGTGAGATCACCCAAAAAAATTACTCTTGGTGTAAGACTACCCAAAAACTCACCATCATCATCAAATCTAGCAAATCATGACAAATTATCTATCCCTTACACTCTTATACATCAAGTGCACACTCTCCTTTTACATACTTTTACAAACTTTACTTACTTATACATGCATTACTTCGATTTTCATATACAAAAATTGGAATAATTTTTACTCTTCTTTTATAGGTCTATCCTTAATACACAACAAGAAGCAGCTTACACAAGCACAATAACTGGTACAAGCTACACATATGATTCACCCCTAAGGTCCACTTCCATTTCCTAGTCTCCACACTTCACTTTTTGATTACTTCACGCTTTACTTGTCCACTTGGCACATTATTTTCCACACTCTCTACATGATTACAAGGTACACATCTTCTATCTATTTTATGCTATCGAGTATAAAGTGGGGGGAAATGTAGTCACAAAATCTATGCACTTGGGTAGATTTCTAGGTCCTAAAATCATGCTAGCATTTACATGGTTCCTAAGCAAGAAAACTAGTAATTGAAAACTCCTTTTAGATTTATGATTTGTCTTCTACACTTTGATTAGATTTATACATCTTGCACTCTTGTCGACATTTGTATTTTTTTAATCTTTCTATGGCCTTGACACTAACACCCAGGTTTGGGACACTAGCGTCATGTGCTCCTATCCTCATGGGTGCTCATGTCCCTCTTTACCTCTTTCTTATCGTTTTGGACCCATTTCAATTCTTAATTAATTTTTACTACATGGTTCATCCTTTCAAATTGTCAATTATGAAATTTAAACAAGTGAATCATATAAATACACGGTTATGTTTTTAACATAAAGGACCAAACACTAAGCATTATGTACCATCACCTAAGATTATATCCAAAGGCATAAGAGCATCAAAGGCATCCATCTAGCACACATACAATGGACAAGGGTTACATCACTTCGCATACACAACACACAGGAGAGGAAGTCTATTCTATTCCATCCCACACATTCTATACATTTGGTACATTCTATTTCTATCCCAATATCACCGTGAAATTATCACAAGATTATCCTAGGGCATCATTTCTACACACACAAAACAAAAATACATGGAGTCTAAGATGTAATGTAGTGCTTGGTTGTAAGATCACTCTTTGGGTGACCTGTCGGGGGCACCGACTCGCATTATGTATTTTCCTTTTTAGGTTTGATGTAGTTTCGGTATGCGTAGGTGAACTTATTTCTTACAGTTACATGTACATTCATAGATCGACAATGAATCTAGAGTGATTAACATAAAAGTATAAAGAACATCATCCATACCTAAACTATCCGGATCCACAACATCTACCTGGACACCAACACCTAGATCTAGACACCCGAAGATTAGGAATTCTTGTCATCTTCTAAGTGTTCATGTCATGTGCAGTTTCATAATCTAAAATATCCAAAGTGAGAATTGATGACACTCTACTTAGTCTTTTTAGCTATCCACCTACCCGCATCACTTCCTGTTCATTCGAAATTAGCTAAGTACTCGACCTCTCCTCCTCACTTAGGGTTTTATATTGCACATGATTTTTGCTTGTGTCTTACTATATATTAGCATTTTTACATCATTTATTACAATAGTTACTCTTAAATTAAGTATTTAATTCTATTTTTATTTTAATCAATGTGATTATTTATGAAATTTCCTTGTAATATTCTAATCTATTATCATATTTTTCAAAAAAATTATCTCGTGTGTGTGTAATTTTTTTGTTTCCAAATGTTTTAACATGAAGTAGGGATCACTTGAACTAAACATGGAATGAAATTTTTCACACAACCTAAAAATATTAGTTTTTAAATCCACATACCTTTCACAATACTTAGAAATATCCAAGATGTGACACCTTGTCAAAACTAGGAATTAATCAAAATTATAGATTATAAGTAGATTTATTGGAGTTTGAAGAATTAACTCAGTGAATTAAATGTCGAAATAAAAAATAAAAAACGAGAATTTAAATTTAATACTTGAACACATATTCAACATGGAAAAACAATACATAGTAAAGAACCCATAATAATGCACTATCTAGTAAAATTGAAATTACATTGCCTAAATATTAAAGTTCAAAACCCAACATTACCTCTTTTCTTGTTCCTTATAATTCCATTCGAGAATCACTTAGAATATTTGAATGACCATGACAAAATAATTTATTGTACTATTTACAAATGGAAATCACCTTATAAAATATGGGTGAATTTGGTTATGCAACCGAGAGGTTTTCCTCAATCACTCTTCCTAACCAACTTAATTAGTTGTTAAAATTTGTAATAATTTTTTTATATAATATTTATAAACTTGGGATCAAGTTGTATAATAGTTATATGTATTAATTTATGTCCAAGGTTTCTCTGATAGTAGATGTTTATTTTTAAGCTCAAAGACCACTAAGGGAATGGATACAAAACACATAGAGGTGTAAGTTTTTTTTCACAAAAATAAGAAGTGCAGACGTGGAAATAACATGTTATGGAGGTGATTAGAGAAATGAGTCTTGGTAGAATAGTGCAGCGATCGACATTGTGAAACATTTGCAATATAGGGTGGATTTTGGGAATTCATAGCTACAAGTTTCTATATAAAAAAAAGGTTTCATTCCTTAAATATTTCCCTCAAACAAGAGGTAGTATTTTTTCCATTTAAAACTACTTTTTTACTCTAGATTTGCTACATTGATTTTTGGAGCCATGCTTGGGGGGAGCTCTGTGATTTCTTATATGGGATCAAAGGTGCCATATTTGGTATAGGGGTATGATTTAAAAACGTTATGCAAGAGTCCATAGAGGTATTTAAAAGGAGGATGGTGTTGTTAGATATGGTACTAACATGTCATTCAAGACAAAGTCACATATAAAGAGATGTCGAATAAGGTTGGATCTATCCAATGTCAAGTAAACTTGGGTATAACTCACCAATATATATTATTCGCTAATGAAGACCAATCTTGTTACTTGCCAAGGTGATATGGGGGATCTAATAAAGTACCTCTCCCAATGTAAGGGCTTATGATTTATAACACAATCCTTCAAGGTAAAATAAACCCTTCATTATGAAAATATGTTAAATTTGGATAGCTTTCAATTTTTCTAGAGGATGTGATCCAAGTGTTTGAAGAAATTTATGATGGTGTGTGTTCCTTAAGATATGATATGAATAATTATTTTCATAACTCTAAGACATGTTATGAATGAGAATACCTTCCTAAGGATATCTTTTATCAATAATTAGCATTTGTTGGTTTAGATGTGAGTGCTAGGATGTGATACAAATGTTCCTAGCAGCCTAAACACCTACACGATATATGTGGATGATGGATGGATAAATGGTAGATATTTTTATCTCCTTTAATATGTCACGAGAGGAGACTCATCTAGTAGTTTATTCAAATTACCCAACTACGGATATAAGGATTTTCATCTATGAGGGTTCACATCAAATTGATATTTCTAAAAAGATTCATCGAGTGATAATTTGTTTTTGTTTCATGGTAATGGATTTTGAATTTGTCAACAATTAAATGGACCATGGAGTATGTGGGTAGGATAAATTTCGGGAGAATGCTAAATTTTGGCTCAAAATGTAACATTTTAGATAGTTTTTAATCCTATTCTTTGTGAGTCGGGATTAGGGTGCCTAGAATCGATACTTCAAAATATCTGATACACAACACTTTGTGGAGCCCCTAATTTATCTTAATTTGAATTTAAGAACAATCCCACTTCTCTACTAAAGGTGTTGTATTATGATACAAAAGAAATGTTTGGGTATTATGTGAGAGATTGTGGATAAGGAGCTTTTGAAAAATGCCCTAGGTTTATTGGTTGTCAACTAGATTTAGGTGTATTATCTAGTGAGTGCCAAGAATTAGTTGCTCTATCATTCACGGGAGGTGATAATACATGTAGGAAATGCCACAAGGTGATTAAGAGGAAGGAATAAAAGGTAAAAATGGTTATTGGATCGGTGTGGACTAGATAACTCAATTATTGAGGAATGCATTAATTGGGAAGTTTTTTTAGATGGAAGATTTCTTTCTTAAATCCAAGAATGATTGGATACAAATACATTTGAATCCTATGACATGGTATGGTATGTGTTACCATATTTTAATTAAAGGTTGGACCAACTTCAACTTTCAAGCAAAATGGGATGCAAATAAGATTCTTAAAGACTAATTTTTCTTGGGTTTTGGCTTTTGTCCCTAAAACCTTGACATTCTATCTTAGACACATGTTTGGATTTATCCACCACTATCCCAATTTGGGTTAAGTTTCTTATCCTTACGTTGGAGTTTTAGATGGATAATCTTTTGAAGGAGGTGGGAAACACACTCAAAATGACATTAAGAGTTGACACTTATTTCTTGACTAGATATAACTGATATGTATAAAAATTTCTCGTTAATATTGATCCTAGAGAAGGTCTTCTAAACAATTGGGATTTGAGATTTGGAGTTGGTAATAATCCTAGCTGTTAGATTATTCAAACATTCCTTTATATGTACTTGTTTCCATATCTGTGGTCATGATGGTGTTGATTTCTCCCACCCTTTTATCCTCCAATGGTGGTGGAAGAAAGCATATTTTCACACTAAGACCCATTCTCTAGAGAATATACTTGTGCACAAGGGACTAATGGATCCAATTTAGAAGGATGTTATTCTAAGAGGGATATATTTGAATACTAATTGTGACAAGATTCGACCTCTAGGTGGTTTGACTATTTTGAATCAAGGTCTCCTTATTACTTATGAAGAATCAATTCTTAAGAAAAATAGTTATTTTTAGTTTTATCTATAGGTGAAAGAGGAAATTTCTCCAATATAAGCTATCACAACTAAAAGGAGAAGGATAAAAATGCACTCATTACTCAGGGAAAACCTTTTGAAAATGATCAAGAGAATACGGAACAGCTTTCATTCCTTCTTATTTTTATGATTTATAATATGAAGGACTAAATTTTTACAATCCTGACCAACCCCATCTGAGGTTATATCTTCATTTCATGTTTCCCATAAAGGAAATAAAGATGGAAAAAAACTATTCTGGTTTGATGCCATCTTAGAAGGGGAATTCACTATTCTAGTTACGATACGAACTTAGACTCTAGGGGTTTTAAAAATGAAGACAGATCAATACATTTATATGTTTGTAATATTCTTTAAGGTAGATGGAATAGTAGAAATCCCTTACATTCAAAGGAATTCGATCCAAAATTTTAGGGGTATAATCTGAAGGGATTGGGATTGTATACTCTTAAAGGTTGGTTCACCACTAATGTTCGTATAAATTCACATATTCGAAAGACCAAAGAGATATCAATTATTTAATTTCATCAAGGTAAATAATATTTTATCATAATTGTCCTTAAAGAGTATAATCCTTCCTAAGATGTTCCTTAATGATTGTCCTCTTTTTTAATATTAGGGGACTAGATAGTAAAGTTAAAATGTTGGCCTTAGATAAAATTATAAAGGTAGAGAAACTAGAAATTATACTACTTCAAGATACCATGGGGTTTGGTGATTTGTTAATTGGTTGTCATAAGAATACTCTTAAGGATTGGTACATCATTTAATTTCTCCTTTGTCCAATATGGAGATATTATTACTTGGACCTAGAATTCGAGTTTGAACTTAACAAACTCCTTTGTTGTATTTTTAGGTCTATGAACTAAATTCACTAGAAATGGTTTGGGACATCCTATAACTTTGATAAATGCATACAAAACTTATGAATGGAAGTATAATTTTTAGGGAAAAAACATTTTCTTCGTAAGTGAATACAAATGGTATTTTGATTCTCAAGGGTGGCCTTATTTTTCTATGAATAAAAGTGAAGTTTGAGGGGATGTAAATAGGGTTGACAACACAGATGATTTTTTCCCCTCCATATTTAATTGGCTGGATTGTTTTATGTGGATCCCATCTACATTAGATACACTTGGATAAATAATTGATTTGGGAAATAATCCATCTCAAACTACCTTGATAGATTCCTTATTTCTAAAAAGCTTCTACAATGTGGATTTAGAGTGAGTACATGGGTGACAACAAGAGGGACTTGAGATCACATCCCTATATTTCTTTAGTTGTAAATTTTTATTACAATACTTTTTGTCCCTTAAAATTTAACCCTTGGATGGATTTTGGAGAAATAATTTTAGGAAAATTTCACAAACTCTTGGAAGTACTATGATAGAAATCTTAATGCATACACCTATAGACAATTTGTAGAGCCACTCAAAGCTGTCAAAAGTAAGGTTATCACTTGGGCTAGTGAAAGACATTGAAATAAAGACAATATTATGAAAGAGGTTGAGAAGGAATTAGATGAGGTTCTTAATGAAAATACGAGGGCAATTTCAGTGAAATTGAAACTATTAGGATGAGGAAATTGGAGGATAGAAAGAGAAAGTTTCTAAACAAACTAGGAGGTGAGATGGATAATTACAATCCAACCGCTTAGTTGGAATTAGGTGATGAAAATATTATATATTTTCATTTGCTTCATAATTATATAAAGAACATCAATACCATATGGGACATGTAGAAGGAAAATAAAGAGGTTGTGAGTGGTTTCAAAGGGCTTTCTAATTTGGGAGTCAACCATTTCAAGTCATTATATAAAGGAACTGAGAGTGTTAATCTTTATGAAATTGGTAAGGTGACCTCTTTTTCCATAATTTATTACATATAAAAAAACTTGATATTATTTCAATAATTTATTTAGATGAATTGATGATTGTGTTATAATCCTTCCAAAAAGACAAAATTCTCAGCTTATATAGGTATACCATTGAATTTTTCTTAGGATTTTATTGAGTTGGTGGGTGATGATTTGTTATGGCTGATTGAAGAAGTGAGAGTTTGTGGAGAGTCTTATAAAAAATAATATTTTTGTTAAATCATTTGGTGAACCCGTCTCATTTGAACAGTTATTCCCAAAGTGGAGAGGCTTGCCACTTTTGATGAATATTGGCATATTTCCCCTCTGTAACTATGTATATAATATCATCTCGAAGAAAGTGCTCTTTTTGTTGTCTCATTTGAGAAATTTGGTTTTATCAAAGGAAAATACATTAATCCATAGGGTCTCCTTTCGGAAGGATTAAATTTGATCATAACTAAGATATTTCCTACAATGGTGGTAAATATTTATCTATCTAAATATTTCAACATAATGTGTTGATTGTACTTGATATTACTTCTAATCCATGTGTGATTCTACCTTCTAGTTGTAAATTGTATTAAGGGTTGTATGACTTTTGTCTCTTTTGTTATCATCATTACTTATTATTACTTGTTGCTCATGACTAAGAAAATCCATCAAGGAGGATAAAATATTAATAATTATTCATGGGATTAATGTTGGAGGTATTAAACATCTAACACACCTGGTATTTTTAACAATGTCCTCCTCTTTTGAAATGGAAGCATGAGGAGGAAAAGTAAATTCCAAAAGAACCTACAAATTTATTGCAAATTTTGGGAATGGAGGTCAATTTTATTAATTTCATTAGAATAAAAGATGAGGAGTTACAGATCCTAAAGGTTCTATTTCCTTATAGATACCTTGAATTAAAATATGGAATGAAATATTTGGGATTTATATTAAATCAAAATGGTTGTAGTAAATAAGATTGTGGTTGGTTGATAGGTAATATTGAACTTAGAATTTATTTTAGGTGCAATAGGTGGATCTCCAAGGGTAGGAGACTTACTTTAGTGAAGTCTATTCTAGAATCCATTCCAGCTTATCGACACTCATTATCACACATTAAAAAGGAATTTATTGATAATATTAAAAGGATCTCATTTAATTTTTTTGGAACGTAAAGAGTGATCAAATAATTCTATATTTGGAAAATTGACAATCTTCAGGAAAACCAAAAAGTGAGGGTGAATGTGGACTTAAAATTTTTCATAATTTTTGAAAATCATTTGCTTCTAGAAGTATATGGAATTTTATCACAAAAGAAAAAAATGTAAAATAGTTAGCATTCATAAATAAATTTCTCCCTTTACTATATTAGAATGGATAACAAGTACATCTAATATTATTAAGAATGTATTCAATCAAGGGAAGAATTTTGTGTTTTCCATTCACATTATCAACCCATTTCTCACCTAGAAGGTTAGAAATGGTTCACAATCCATCTTAGAGAAAATGTTATAATGGGTTATGGAAATAATATATTTTCCTTATGGAAATTATTCAAAAAATTTAGGATCATGGATACTCCACTTTGAATCAGATCATGGATGATACTAGGAAAAATTATGTTATCTGGAGGTCTACTATGGCTCTTTGAATTATAAGAGAATCATATGATAGGTGGGATGACTTTTTGATTGAATTAAGGAGTATAGATATTAAGATCAAAGAGGAATATGATACTTTAGTGAGGGAGAAAACAAGGTGGCTATGAAATATATCTCTAAGATGAATTACTAAGTATTGATGGGGGAAGTGATTCAAGAATAATGTTGGTGGTGGGATAAAATGTGGAAGTTGAAGGCACCCAAAAAGATAAAAATAATGTGGATGGATATTAAGAATAAGGCCCTGACCTGTGATATATTTCGAAGAGAAACAATCATAGTATAAGTGTTTTTATGTTATGTAAGTCTAATGAATAAAATATTTCTCATCTTCTTATTAATTATACATTTACACAACAAGGTTTGAGCTACCCAAATATTTTCCAAGGTCCTCACATTAATATTTTTGCAGGAATGGTTTTAGATTTTATTGTTGAAGAATTATAGGCTTGTTGCATTTTTTTATTTGGGGTATCGAGATGGATCACAATGCTTCAATATTTGGAGGTAGGCAATTTCATAATTTTAAAATTTTCTCTTAGGTGTGTGCACTATTTTGGTAGTAATAATTAACTACTTAATTGTAAAGACCTCAACAAATTAGGGCACTATTGGTTAACAAATCCATTCCTTGGGGATTTCTTGATGGAACATATCAAGGAAAGATCATGATGCAACATTATGGGTACTATTCATTTCTTAAAGTAACTTTACTAAATTTAAGAAAAATTGGGAAGAGAGACAAATAACTATGTTGAAATGATGGCATTATGAAATCTTATAGTACTAACTTTATCTAAGGATATACATAGTTACATGTCTTTGGTGACTCTATGCTAGTCATAAGGTGGATGAAAATGGATATGTAATTCATAATATTGAACTTAGGGGTTTGGAATAAGATCTGAAGGAAAACTTCCTACATTTTCCCTACATTATATTATCTCATAAATCTCGAAACTAAATGACTTTGTTGATGCTCTCTAAGAACAGTGTAAACTTGGGAATTGGACAATTACTAGAGTTGTAAATTTTGTAGGGCAATCTTTGGATTTGAATCAAGGCATCAATTATAATTCAACTCTAATTTCCATTAATACATGTTCAAATTTCCATTTATTTTCCTTCTCATTTTTCTTTATGTTACTTTGTATCTTGTTGTTTCCACAACCTCGGACTGCCTATAGGTTATTGTGTTTATTGAAACTTTTGATGTAATTTTCGGATTCTCTTTGAGTTACTCTTTTCCCATTTATGGCATTCGTACTTCAGATTTTATTCCTATGTTTTCCCGAGAAAATCATGTGAAATTGAAATTTGGAGTCATATTTTCTCAAATTTATATATTGTTCATTTCCATGAGCACATGATGAATGTAATTTATTATCCTTTTGAATAAAATTTATGTGTTTTCCTTGCAAAAGAATCTTATGATCAAATTCATATTGTAAATTTATATTAAGTAAACTTAACCTAAGCCGTGTGTTTGTGTTGGTGGTCCATAATAGGTGTGTCCCCACAAACATTACATGAACAACCACATATCATCCATTTATATACTTTTAGCCTTTAAACCTGATTTATCCTCTCTTTATAGGATTTATAGATCCATCCTAACACAATACCAACTAAGGCATTTTAAAATATTTACACTTATCAAACTATTTTTTTGAATGCAGTTTTATTGTAGTTTTATGTGTAATATTGTATCACCTAGGATGACATAAGTGGATATTATGTTTTTATGGTTGAGAAAAATGATTCAATATGCATCCACCTTCATAGAAAGGTATGTCAAGTATATTTACTTGTGTTCAACTTCTTGATTACTTAGTTTAAGAAATTTTTCATTTTATTTCACTATACTACTTTCATTTCCCAAAACAACATCCTATGTTATATTACTTTGACACATGATGATCTTTAAGAAAGGAATATGCATACACCTAATTTTCACTTTGTAAGGATTTGTTTTCTAGGACTCGTAGGTGTATTAATATCTCCAAATTCACACCCTACAAAATACATTTAAGATTAGTGTGGGCCAACTCATAACACATGTTGAAAGATCATTGGGATATTTACCTTCCACACCAACACCTTATACCATTATACTGCCATCTTTAGATAAAATTTTCATTAGCTGTAGTTGCTATTTACTAGCTTCATATTTTTACCTCTTCTTCCTCATTTTTTAGACTATATACAACTAACATGATCAACCTTATTGATGATGTCTTATACAGCCCTATCTCAAGCTTAACCAAAGATGGAAACTAAGATCAAGTCATTGTTTATCATGAGTAAGTTTGTATTTATAGGGTTATAATTAGTCATTTCACATTATATTACACATCAATCTACTCCATTTGGATTGTAAATATATCTTAAAATATTAATATGTATTATGGTTTAATGGAGCTTACACGTGAGGAAGATGTCATTTTTCAAGCATTATGTATTTGGAGAGGAAAGAATAAGAGATAATAAAAAAATATCTTCCTTAATACTTAGATCCCCAAATTTTGTTCACTTAGGTGTTCTTACCATCATTTTTCCTTCAACAACAAAAAATATCTCACTAGGTGCTACAACATTGTATTCATTTTTACCCTTATCAAAAAGAAAGGAACCCCATGCGCGTTAGCCTATCACCCAAAGTGGTGTTGGGCGCTCACCCGAGGCACATGTGGGAGCCGAGTCTCTCTTTTATGTGAATCTAGTGGGAAACACAATCTATGATCCATGTTCAAGGGTTTTGAAAGGAGTAAAACGTATACATCATAGAGCTAAGAACGGATTCTATATCCTTGCAATCATTCTAGATAGAAAATGCTTAACAAATTGAATAACTCATACCAAAACAGAAAGAAGTTGTACAAGCAATCATACTTAATTATAAACATAAATGCAAAAGAATTCTAAGAAAGATGTATGCATTAGAATCATCAATGTTCATATTCATTATAAACTGGTAACCTCATTACATTCATGGAGCCATTACAAAATGTTACAGAGAAGCAGACCGCAGTCATGCATTATATCTGGACTCATATGACTAGGATCACAAAATAAATTTATAACCCATACCCTCGATACATCCTTCCCTAAACACCACTACCTAACTAACAGAGTTCTTGCAGTATTTCTACAGAGCTCCTCCTACTATCTGGTTATATCTTTTTCCTTTTATAGGCACTTGTATATATAGGATTTCTGGACTGCCAACTCATCCTCCAGCAGCCTTAGATCCGATGCCAAGTGTTTGAATGTGGTCCTCCATGTGGGCATGCTCCTCTAGGCCTTGAGCTTTCCACCTTTTACCATGATGAGATTCTAGAAGCTTCTACCGTAGGCATGCTCCTTCCTGGGCCACCTTGTTGCCAGGATGGCACCTTATCCACTCCACATGCGTAGTCGGGTCATGCTTTTCACGTGTTCTACCAAAACACCCAAAATGGCTAAGTCCCAAACCCTTGGTTCTATCCATGCACGCACGATGCTTCCTTAAAGCCTTCTCTAAACCCTTCCCTGTGCACTTTATCCTTGCATGTGTTCCTTCAACTAGGCCTTGCGTGCTTATGTGCCTTTTTGTACTTAGCCAATATCTTAGGGGCCCAACATTACCCCACACTACATGTTCTCTGTCCGTGGGAACACTTCTCTAAGAAAGGAAAGAATATGGTGGACTTACACCATGGGATAAGAATAAGGGGATGAAAGAATATGGAAAAAGAATGGGAAATGATGGAATCACTGCAAAAGGCTAGGAAAATCCTTTTGCAAGTCGGCCTCCAACTTGTTCCAGGCATCGACTTCATTTTGCACTTTTGACAAGAGGTCACCAACCAGGGTGCTCACCTCATCAAAATGTAGCCCATTTCCTTGTGTGCTTATGGTGTTGGAAATTTTCTCTAACTCTTTTCCCACATCATCCAGTGCATCCATTCTCCATGTAATTTGTGGGTACAATTCCTTCAACTAGTTTTTAATTGAACCCCTTAAGGCTTTAATGGCTTCATATTTTCTTTTGACCTCGGAAAGGATTTTTTCCCTTTCGCCCTATTCCCTTTATTATTTTCCTAGAACTCCTTGAGTTCTGCTTCATGAGTGGTGACCAAGATGCCTGCCACTTTGTCTTTGTCCGCGCAATTGTCATATGTGGCCTCAGCAGTCTAGGAAGTGACTTTTATATCATCTCTGAGCAAGAACCTTGCTATATGTTTCCATGGTGAGGACTCTTGTTAAATCCTCTACAAATGCCATGACCTTCAATTTATCTTCCTTCTCCAAGCACGTGGCCACTTCTTTTGCAAATTCCAAGGCTAACGGCTACCTTTCCATGGTGAGGACTCTTGTTAAATCCTCTAGGAATCCTAAAGTAGATCCATACTTCTACGTGGAGGGTGCTAGGTCCGGATGCTTCAATACTATAGAATTATTTATAGCCTCCACCTTCTTGTATACCGCACTTCTACCTTGGCCTTCTCATCTTTTATCTCATGTTTGTTGGTGAAACACTTTGATTAGTTTCTCTTGACTAATCTCCTTGGCCCTTACAACTAGTTCTTCTAAGGTCTCAACGACCTTTGTTTCTTCTCTCTCTCCATCTTTGGGTATCTGTTCCACTATAAGGCTTGGAGCTTTCTTCTCTCTCTACTTTCTCCACCATAAGGCTTGGAGTTTCTAAGTGTGCCCATCTTCCTCACTTCTCATGTCTTGGGTTCCTCTCCCTTCCTGCTATCCTTGACGTCACACGAATAGGAACCCCTACTCCTCTTCTCTGCCTTCTTCATCCAAATCATGTATGTTGAAAACAAGTGGCCCTTGTTCCTTTTCTGGCTCATCTTCCCCACTAACCTCTTCTTTGCTATCTTCTTCTTCACCTATGCGCTTATCCAAACTTCCAGTATCTTCCGAGGTGGTCTCCTCTTCTAGCCTCTACTTCTTCCTAACCAAGGATTTCGGTGTAGGTGACTCTGTTTCTTCTTCTCCCGAGGACTCCTTGTCTGATGGATTTTCTAGTTCTAGAGTCTTTTCCTTGACTAAGGGCCTCTTCTTACGCTTAATACATGCTTGTCCTAGCACTTGTCCTAGGGGAGCCTATTACCTGTGTTTCCCCAACACTTGGTATTTTCCTCTCTGGCTCCTTTTCCACCTGCTTGGATGGGGTTTCTTCCTGTCGTTGGATCCCTAGGCATAGATACCTCATTTTCCAAATATGTTCCCTTCTCCAATTTGGGCCTTATGTGGAGGTACACATGCGCCATGGATCCTCCTGCAATGGGCAGAGTCATGGGCCTTGTCATCTGCACCTCATGTGATACGTACCTTTCCATGTACGCACGCTTTCTTGGGGTAGACCAACCCTTTGCGCATTTCCCTGTGCTCCCGGTCTAGATTACCAAGGTCCATCTTCAGCTTCTTGGACTCTTTAAACCTATTTACTCCTACTTGGAAGTATTGAGCTATGAAGGCAAAGGGGAGCTTGCACCATGGGCTCCATGTTTCATCCATTAGTTTGAACCTGCCCAGGTAGAAATGTTGGTACACAAAAATTCTACTTCTCCTTTGGTGGCCATTGGTAGTTGTTTAAGAATCCTCCATTCTACCCCGAATGCGTTCCTTAGGCACGTATACCATTTCTCTAGGTGTGCCTTGTGCATGGTTGTCATGGAGTCACATGTGTATTTTTCAAATATTTTTATGGGTGAAGGGTCCTCAATGGGTACTCCCATACAAATTTTTCGATGCATCAGGTACTCCAATCTCTGAAAAAATAATTGTCAGTAGGACATTACCAAATAGGATCACTGTCTCCTTCCTTTGCGCTTACAATCTCATCCACGATGAATGCAAGTTGTAGATGGTGCCCTCTGATATTTTCTTGCAAACATGTAACCATGGCTTATTGACCTAGGTCCATCTCTCCTAGCCATTTAACTTGGTCACCAGATGTGTGGCCATTTTCATTATTGGGTCCTTGATGTCTATGTGATATCATAATATCTTGACCCCTTTTTGTACGCGTAGGCAGCGATAGTCTCCTTAATTTCCTCTTTATCACCTAGGTCATCTTCCAAACCATCTCCTTCACAGATGAGGCCTGTGAAATGTGAGATGAGTTGAGGGGTAATGCACATCTTGCACCCATGAAATGGAAGTAGTCCTCATGCACACATGACATCAACCATTGATAGAGGCACTCAGGCTTCCCAAAGTAAGGCAAACTCAAAGAGTTGTAATAACCCTACCTTTTCCAACTTGACCTTCACATCATCGTTATAGATGGGCAAACCCTCTGGTGTCCTTCTATTTGTTGGGTGCACTAGCTCCAATGCCATCTCCTTCTCGATCATGCTCATATGATGATTATAGTCATTTATAGACATGTTCCTTAGATGGGACTCCCACTCCTTCCCTAGCATTACTCCATCTAGGTACTGCATTTCTACATACCACTCTTCATTTGTATGTGCGTCGGTTTCTTGTTGTTTTCCCTTGCCCTTTCCCTTTCCCTTCTTGGGTGTGCTAACTAGTTTCTTGGGTGCCATTGTCTAGGTTCACTTCTTACTTTAATCACTTTGTGTAACTCTATTCTTCCACTCTTTCCCACCTTAGATCTCAAATTTGTGAAGAAAATTCCTTAAACTCGTGCCCTAGTTCTTCAAACCCTAGCTGGGATAATCCTTTCACAAGATGGCGCCTTCTCACAACTCTTTTACACCCATGAAATCCCTCTTTTCTAGTTCACAGATCCAAACTAGTCACCCATGCTCAATCTCTTTAATTTTTTTCTTCACACAATCAGTTTTGGAAGCCCTAGTTTGCGAAAATGCAAAAAGTGCTTCTTTCTCCTTGTACACAAAGTGAATAATGAAGTTCCTCGACCCTCTATTTATAGTTTTCCCTTTTTAAGCATTAAATGCTACTTCACCTACCACCATACTTTTTACATTTAATGCAGATTTTTCAAACAAAGTCTGACTTTAGCGCTTTAACTCATGCACCTGACCCTGCATGGGTAATCTTCCAACCTTAGTGTGTAACCAATCCATCTAGACATGAGACTCTTGCACATGCATCACTTGTGCCGAAGGCACTTCTTCTATCTTGATTTTTTTTTCTCACCTACCTCATGTTCCTTATGCACTTTTTCCTCCTTTATGTGGGATATGAGAGTAGCCTTATCTTGACACCAATCATCCTTTTCCATATTTTCTTTCCATGCACCTCTTTCAATAGGGCCATTCAACCGGGATTTTCAACACAACTTCCTTGGCACTTTACCCATGCTCTTCTTCACATTACTCCACCCCACACTAAAATGATGTGTGGTCCTTTGTGCACTCAAAAATCCTCAAAGAGTAATAAGGGTTACCGGTGCCCAAGGTGTAAAAAAAAAACAACAACACAAAAGGGAAACACAAGAAAAGAAAATCATAAAGGAAATTCTAAACTAGCTGGAAAAACTACCTTATTTACAAACACCAAGAAGACTTATTTATAGTAGGGCTTCAGCCTACTCCCATTGAAGTGTCTAGGAAATTTCATTCCATCCAGTACTTGTAACTAACATGCATGCGCCCGAGTCAAGGATGTACGAGATTTTATAGGGACCTAACCAATGGACCTTCAACTTCCCAGGATGGCACAAAAACTTAGAATCATATAGTAAGACCATCTACCCAACCTCAAACTTCTTGTTTTTGATGTGGTGATCATGCCATGCTTTTTGCTTTGCTTTTTTTTGTTGTTTGGCTCCACTTGGTGAGTGATCATCTCTCATCCAACTTCATTATTTTCATCAATTCTTTCTTCCAACACTGCTTGCTCATTAGCCAGCCCTCCTGCATGCGCTATTCGTAGAGAAGGTAACATGAATTCAACTGGCAGAATGGCTTCCATGCCAAACACCAATTGAAATGGTGTGGCTTTGTTCAGCCTTTTATAAGTTGTCCTATAAGCCCATAATATGGTTGATACCTTGTCATCCCAATCTTGTCTTCTCGACATCACAAATTTTGGTCAGGGTATGACTTAGTATTTTGTTAAATGCTTCCATGTGGTTCCATTTGCTTGTGGGTGATAAGGGGTAGTCTTGTGATGAGCTACCATGAACTTCTACTAACAGGATCCTCATGGTCTCATTTAAGAAATGTGTACCCCTATCGCTGGTTAAACTTAAAGGACATCCATACCTTGTGATAATGTTCTCCCACAAAAATCTTGCCATTGTGGCTGTTGTGCTAGTCTTTAGTTGGGAGCTGCCTCTTTCCCACCTTGTCAAATAATCCATGCAAGTGATTACATAGCGTGATCTGGTCCTACGTGCTTTTGCTGGTGCAATAGGGCCTACAAAGTCTATTGCCCATTTCTCAAAAGGTTCAATGCTAGGGATAGGGTGCAAAGGCATTTCATCTCTCTTTCTTGCTTTGCCAATGCGTTGACAATGGTCACATGCTTTACAATAGTCTTTGCAATCCTTATATAGAGTTTCCCACCATAATCCTGCCATTAAAATCTTATGCGTGGTGGCATCACCTACATAATGTCCACCCACACTTCCTCCATGTGCTTCCTCTATGATGGCGAGGTGCTCATGCTCTAGTACACATATGCACAAAAACTTCATCACCCTAACTTGTATAAGTCCCCACTGATCAACATGTAGGGTGCGACGTGTATAGCTAGTTGCTTTCTTTCTAATGCCTTCATCCCTTCCGGTGCCACACCTTCTTTTAGGAATACCATGAATCTCCTCCAAGTCCGAGGGCACATGCACCGTAACCTAAATAGTTGCACGTCTAGCATAGCCTCTTCAATACTCTTACGTGTCCTCCCCTGAATCAATCCTTGATAGATGATCAGGTCCACAATTACTTTTCCAGGCTTCACAACTACCGTAAACTCAAACTCTTGAAATAATAGCACCCACCGACATATGCGCCCTTGTAGAATGGGCTTGTTCACTAAGTACTTTAACACCATGTGGTTGGTGTAGAATACAAAGGTGTTATAGCAGATACTGTATGAACTTGAAAAGTGTGTAGATCATTGACAATGCCTCACGCTCAGTCGTGGTGTAATTTTTCTCTTTGGTGTCAACTTCCTGCTTGCAAAACATAGAGGATGATCAACAATTCCTTCACCTGGTTGTGCAAGCACTGCTCCAATGGCGGTTCCTGAGGCATCTACATGAACATGGAAGGGCTTATCCCAAGAGGGAAAATGTAATATAGGTGTGGTGACAAGCCTATCCTTTAATGTGTCAAATGCCTTCTACTGCACCTCTCCCCAATGGAAGGCACTTTTATGTCTGAGTAATTCTTCTAGAGGCGCGACTATCTTGGCATACCCCTTGATGAATTTTTGTAATAACCCATATGCCCAAGAAATCCATGCACTTTGCACTTTGGCTAGTAGGTTCCCCCAATCCCACAATAACTACAACCTTGGCAGGATCTACTAGCAAGCCCTCCTTGCATATGATGTGCCCCAATAAAGTCCCAAAGGGTGTAGTAAAGACACACTTTTTAATGTTGAGAGATATCCTTAACTACCAACATCTCTCAAACATCAGCCTCAAATTATCATAGTGGTCTTTCACTAGCCCATACACTATCCAATCATCTAGATAAACCTAAAGGAATTTGTGGATGAAGTCCTGGAACGCCTGAACCACTATGCGTGAAAAAATAGTAGGTGCATTCTTCAACCCAAAGGGCATGACCATGTATGCAAAACTTCCCCATTCAGTGGTGAAAGTTGTCTTCTCCTGGTCTTCCTTTGCAATCCAGACTTGGTGGTACCCCAAAATCCATCCGTAAAGGAATAGATTTCACACCCAATGACTCCCTCTAAAATTTCTTTAGTGAAGGGGGTTGGAAAAGGATCGATGACACAAACCACATTCAGCTCCCTATAATCCATGCATATCCTAATCCACCCATCCTTCTTGATGCTTATCACCATCGACTTATCCATTCCGATTCTTCCATAGCTTCAATGATTCCAGAAGCTATCATTTTGTCTATCTCTTCCTTTACCTTTACATGCAAAATTGGGATTCATCCGTAGGGTCTCTTCCTAACGACGGGCATGCACCATCCTTCAACTTTATCCTCATCTCCCCCAAGGAATGGTGGATGCCTTTGAGCTCATGGTACCCACGTGGGAATAAATCCTCAAATTCACACAAAATCAATGATCTTAGAGACTTCCTTCTCGACCAGTAATCTCCAATGATAGCTTCCTTAGGTTCTTCTTTTGAGCCAATGTTAACCTTCTTTGTCTTTAAAGGCTCATGGTAGGCATGCGTGAGCATCAACACTATCCACTACCTCACGCATCCCCATAGAATGGTTAACATCCAGGCTCTCTACTTCCTCTCCATCAATAACATATACTAATTTCCCTTTCTCCTTTTCCAAGCACGCGCTCAAGTTGGATCTCTTCTACTTCTTCTACTTCTTCTTCAAAGCACACCTCCAAACCTGGTCCACCTAGCAGTTCCAATAACCTATCTTCTGCCATGGCACTATCCCCCATGGTAAGGCACTTAACAACTACAATGCCTTATCAATTGATGGCTTGGTACTTTGATATTCAAATGTTTGAATGAGGTCATTGCTAGCTCTTTCCAATTTCTCTATTTGGCGGCGTGTCTCAGAATGTATGTACCATGCATGTGCGTGTGTAACCTGTAGTGTAGAATACAACTTGTGCACCCAAAGGGATGGTGGAAAAGCTTCCATGCCTTCTCTCTCAGACCTTCTCACAAGCTTGGATGTGGAAAGAGGTGGGTTCCTTACCATGGTAGTCCTTGATGGTGGTGGGCATGTTGCTTCTAGAAAACCTAACAGAGAGAGAAATTCTCACCTCACGCCATTCCAAAAGGCTCTCTTGATGTGTAGCCCACCACCATGCCATTGTGTTGAGTAGGACATAACTTAACATCCCTCTTCATTCCTTCTCCTCCTTCCACTGAGCTTCCATCTCCTATAAAAAGATCTCAGGGAAGGCCCCTCCTGAATACTTAGGTAATTTTTTTCCTCCTAGGCACCGGACCATACACACCTTTGTTACTTTTGTTACCGATCCTCTCAACTACCATCTGATCAATTCATAAGTCCCATGTGCACCCAATTATCACATGCTAGGCTGGTGGTGTCACTTACTGACTGAGCATCCTCAAACTAGATAACTCCATCGGTAGGATGGATTATCTCTGGATCCCTGATTGAGTGCACATATATCCTATCCAGGACTTCTTCCCCCAAAGGTTCAGTATAGGGTGTTGACTTCCCATCAGCCAAGGGTATAATAACCACTCCTCCTTATTTTCAAAACTGATGTACCCCTTGTTGAACCGAAGGTCAGCATTGTTCTTGTAACACCATGGGCACCCAAGTAGTGTTGGGAAATTTTCCACCTCGGTGAGCGCCAAGACTTTGAAGTCCCCAGTAAACTTAGCTCCCTGGATAGTGATAGTTGCATCCCTTAAGACACCAATGGGCATTACCTTCATTTTTTTTCCATATACAACACATTCAAAGATGGTTGTAATGTAGGCCTTCCCATCTGATGCCAAGCATCCAATGTGAGAACATTGACCTCCACGCCTATGTCAATGAGGATATTACTAAGGAGCCATCCATCTATGACTGCATCCAATGTGATCTCTTTGTCATAGTCAAGGCTGTGAGGGGGAAGGTTTGCATGTAGGATCTGTCTCTCGCACTCTTCTCCTCGAATGTGTGTACCTTCTCCCTCAACCATGCTCCTAGCAAGGGAATAACATTCTCTTGCCTTAGCATTTTACATACTTCCTTGACCTCATCCAGGTCATCCTTTGGTGCCTCGACCTTCCTCCTTTGTTCCTCCCTCTGGACTACTCCTTTAGGCATTGGATTTCTCCTTGTAAACTCTTGAATGACATCCATGGTATCTTGATATACTTCCTTTTGATGTGCGGGTCTGGTACTTCCCATGAACTACTTCCTCTCTTGAAACCAGGGTCCTCTGCCTTGGTATTTCCTTTGCACATGTAGCCTCTACTCTTGTTGTTACTAAAATAGGTTCTAAGCCTACATCATGTGTCACCCACGACATCCATTGTGTGTCTGTCTTCTTGATGCTTACCATTGCAGTGCCCTTATCTTTCCATTGTTGTTGATTCATGTGCTCAAACAACTCTGGGCATTCCTCATACTTGTGCTTCTTTCCACACCATGAGCACTGCAATAGGTCTGGGCACTCCCATTTATAATGTTCTATAGACCCATAATTAAAATAGGTTCCACATGGGAACTCACTCCTTCCTCCTCATGGTTACCATGACCACATGAAATCCTCCACGAAATCCCCTTCCATGCATGTGCCACCATCTGCACGCTCCTCATATGGTGATCATCACCCTTAGAACTACTAGCAATGCTGGTTTGGTGCACCCCATGATCAATGGCCTCATGGATCTGATCAATGAGCCTACAGTCCTTAGTATCATGGGTTGTAGAAGTGAAAATTTTATAGTAGCAAGACACATTCTTCGGATTGTGCATTGTAACAAAGGGCATCTACTTGCATCATGGTCCCCATGAAAAATTTCATAGTCTACTGTCACGACGCATCCTACTGCCCTCCGGGGACAACTACCCTTGACATGCCCCTCTACTTCACAATCATGCACCATAAACCACTTTGTGAGTCTCATGGGCTGAGTTTGCGGACAATTTCTCTAACTTACTTAGCCATAACAACAATTTGAGCCTCCAGAATGGGCTAACTCCAGTATCAACACTACCAACAGCCTCGGCGCATGCAGCTTCCAACGCTTCGCGCAGTCTGTGAAATTTTTATGAGATAAGGCCCTTCTAAAAGGGGTGATCAATCCTCCAACAAACCATTGAGCATGTTGTGAAGGGTGAATATCATATGATAACTTAGACAAGAGAGTTTTAAAACATGCATCATACTCCCACACACTCTCTGCCATTCCTTGTTGAATTTCCTTCAGGCACTGATGCTCTTTTGTTCAAACTCAGGGATGTGGAATTCTACCAAGAAGGCATTCTTTAAAGTAGTGTAATCCACCACCATTTGATGGGGGTCATATTTCCTATACCAACTATGTATGCACCCCTACAACATTGTTGCAAATTGACTAGCCTTCTACTCTGAGGTTGTGATCCCCTTTACGTGCCATAATAGCTCACACTTGTGAACATGCTCCGCAACATCCTCAATACCTCTATAATCTAGAAAGTGTAATGACATCTCAAAGAAGACTTGAGGGGGTGGTTGGGGCCCTTGTCCTCTTGAGCTAGAGCCTTGGTTTCCCCAGTGTTCCCTCCACCACCGGATCCACCAGGTCCACCGGTCCATGCCTCTGAGCCACTAGGATCCTAAGCCACTAGGTCCACTAGGTCCTATCCTCCTAACCCACTAGATCCACTAGAACCACCAGGTCTTGTAGTAGTTGTGCCAAGTGTCCCCAAGGTTCCACTAAACTATGTGCCGATGGTCTGTGATAATGCCCCACTACCACTATTGTACCTCGCGCCACTCTCTAGATGTGAGACCAAGGCTTGTATACTTTCTCCTTGTCTAAAGACTCCTCCAAATATTGGGATATGTGTAGCCATAGAAGTGGGGACTAAAAATTATACCTCCTAGGTGCAGATCTCTGTCACTTCCACTTGATTCCAACTGGGTCAATGATACTCCTTCCTTGTTCTGGAAAACCAAGCGCCAGGGTTTGGTCACTGGGTGGGTTCAGATACGTGCCAATGACTCTTCTTTCTCCACGTGATGAACTCTCATCAAAAGCCAAGGGGTCTCTCTTACACACTTTTCCAAGATGGGGTAGCACAGACTGCTCAGGTTCCACGTCCTCCGCGTGAACCTCAACTCCTTCCCACAATGTCTATCTCCATAGATCCATCACACTTATAGCCTCGCGTCATCTAGTAATCTCCCTTTCACATGCTTCACTATACTTGAGCCGTCTCTCCTCTCTTTCCTTCTCCATCGTAATATCTGCCATCTTCCTCCACCCTAGCTCCCTCACCCAATGCTCAAAATGGTTTAGCCGGCCATTGGAAATGCCTCTAAACCCAAAGTAACAACCAGGATCTTCATTTCTAGAGGGATAACACATAGAAATGATCCTCTGGGCTCCCACAGAAATTCAAACTCAGTAAACTTTTGGGAAAGAATATGTGGAAATAGCATACTCCAGAGTGTAGCTAGCCAACACACCTTCCCACCAATGATCCACAACACGAGTCCATGTCGATCTACATCCTGTATACCTCTGGTAATCTTCTTGGGTCCACATGCATGATCTAGAATACCAGCTTGATCTAGACACATATGTTGAGAGCCATTCATACAGTTCTACTAGGAAACAATAGAAAAATGTTTCATATAAATCATGGTAGAGGTTCTCTTCTACCCATTTACATGCATCAAACTCAGGTCCAGTGTTGAATCTCTGAGAAAATTCATCCTCCATGCTCTTGAACCATGATTCAACACTTTCCAGAGTTAAACATTTTGTCATTACTCATTACCCATATCATGATGTATGCCATTTCCCACTACAACTTTGAAAAGAGGTCCCATGTAATGGAACCAAGATGTAGTCATTTTTACCCTTATCACAAAAGAAAGGAACCCCATGCGCATTGACCTATCACCCAGTGGCGTTGGGCACTCACCCGAGGCACACGTGGGGAGCCGAGTCTCTCTTTTATGTGAGTTTAGTGGGAAACATCATCTATGATCCATGTTCAAGGGTTTTGAAAGGAGTAAAACATACAAGCATCATAGAGCTCAGAATGGCTTCTAGATCCTTGCAGTCATTCCAGATAGAAAATGCTTAACAGATTGAATAACTTATACCAAAATAGAAAGAAGTTGTATAAGCACTCATACTTAATTATAAACATAAATGCAAAAGAATTCTGAGAAAGATGTATGCATTAGAATCATCAATGTTCATATTCATTGTAAACTTGGTAACCTCATTACATTCATGGAGCCATTACAAAATGTTACAGAGAAGCAGACCACAGTCATGCATTATATCTGGACTCATATGACTAGGCTCACAAAAGAAATTTATAACCCCATACCCTCGATACATCCTTCCCTAAACACCACTACCCAACTAGTAGAGTTCTTGCAGTATTTTTGCAGAGCTCCACCCACTATCTGGTTATATCTTTTTCCTTCTACAGGCACTTGTATATATAGGCTTTTGGACTATGAACTCATCATCTATGGCTCTCGATTTGATGTCAAGTATCCGAATGTGGTCCTCCATTCGGGAATGCTCCTCTAGGCCTGAGATTTCCACCTTTTACCATGATGAGCTTCTAGAAGCTTCTACCATGGCATGCTCCTTCCATGCTAGGATGACACCTTATCCTCCGTATGCACAATCGCTTTTTCCACCTTTTAAGTCCATGACAATATCTTAGGGGCCCAAAAAACATGGAAAGATAAATTAATTCTTTGATAAGCCAAACACATTTAAGTTTCTTTCACCATTAAATCTTTCTTTTCTTTAGTTGATCATTTATTGATTTATCATGTACTAGATAATGTAGTTTAGTTTTTCTTTAAGCATGGATTTATTATTTACATTATATCTATTTATATTACAAATATATTTTTGGCCTAGAAACAACCATTAAAATTAGGCGATGTTTATATACTAATGGAACCTTATTTATATTTTGGATCTTTCTTTTTACTTATTGGAACCCATTGAATGTGATTAGATCTACATCTCAAATACTTAGTGATAGAGTGCAGATATCTCTTTTAAATCCATTACAACCTCCTATTCACACGATCCTTGTTTATAACCCTAGATTGCTTTGTGGACTAGCTCTTTATATGCATGTTAGACCTATAATAGTACTATGATTCATTGTAATTTAGATACCCAATATATCACTCTTTTGCATATAAAGGAAAGGATAGCTAATGATAGCTAGTGTAGAATGTAATTCTCCATGCTTTTGTAGGGGCCTAGGTATACTAAAGATAGTTATCTTTAAGCCTTGAGGGAAAATAAAAATGTAGTTATAACCATGGGCTGACTAGGTTTATCTTTTTATTTGGGCCGTATTTTAAGCTTGAAAGGGATTTTAAGGTAATGGTCCCACTACCAAATATGTATAAACTAAAAAGACCATTCCACTTGAAATTCACCAACAAATAAGAACATGCATGCAACATAAAAGTAAAGTAAGTTGTGGAATCTATGTAGACAACAAATTTGGGTCACACTCCCCTTGGTCCCTCGACAAATAACCAACGTGAACATACTCACCTAACCATGGCCCCTTTCATCCCACTCTAATATTAATTTAATTAATTTAATTCATGATCTCATAATATCTATTATTTAAATATCCTAATTGGGATAATGCCCACACCACCACCTCACCCTAAGACCTATTCTTAGTATGTTGCCATAACTAACTAAGACCTACCTAAACCCTAAAAATCAAAGCCTACATTCCCTCTAACCACATTCCCACCCGTTATAAGGGAAGATTCTATTCTAATCTGTGGAGAAAGATGAACGAGATCTAAGAAAATCAAGGGGATCTACCCATTTTAGTAAACCTAGGAAATCTTACCCTAACCGACGCTCGGTTACTCTAATCCGCTGCTAGTCAAACTGGAATCGTCATTGGTTACCATTTATACCCCAAAAAAACCTTATTTCAAGGTTGGCACATTTTCTGAGAGTAAGCGATAAATCCAGAGTTGCATGCAAGCAGAACCAACATTTGTACACACATCAGAGCATACACAGCCAACATCAGAAGTAATCATAGAGTCATTTGCATTCACGGGAGCATCCGGGAAGCACCATCACCACATCAAACTCCATCCATCTGATCAACTACCATTGCCATCCAGCCATCAAGCTTGTACAATAGTAAGTGTTTTATTAACCAACATTCATCCATTTTCATTTTAATATACTCTTTTACTTTTGTTATCAGTTCTACTTGTATTCCCATGCACCCATCATTTGCCTTCATACAAACTTGATCATTCCTTCACCCACACCATTAAATTTCCCATATCCTACTGATAACTACCCCTAAGCACACCTAAGACCTATACAGACCTTGTCATTTCCCTCTCCATTTCCATTTAGCCTCAGATATGTCACCACACCAAGATTTCATTAAGTTTACTCTACCCCAACCATACCGACACCGATTACCCAAAGCGGCGCCAGATTCACTCAAACCAATGTAATTCTCTGTGTTTTAATCACAGACCAAGAATGGAGCCTAAAATCTCCACCAAATACCCAAAACAACCTGTAATCGACCTAACTAGTACCAAGATTTTAACAGAGACCTTGACCTTCGATTTAATCATAGCTTAGCTGTTGTTGAGAAAATCACATCAGTCGAATGAGATACCTAAATCATTTTAATTGCAATATGGTTTTATTTATTGTTATCATTTAATTGTTTTAAAATGTGGATTGATAGCCTTCTAGGAGTATCATACTTATCGTATCTAGCATACGCTAGGCATTCCGTTACATATACTATTTAACTTATGTTGGGTGGTCTTGTTTTCTATTTCGTAGTTCCTCCTAGCCAAAAGGAAGCTCTCACGATCAAATGTGGATCAAGAAGTCATACGCGCACAAAAACCTTCAACCAACTTTAATAGGTATTCCTCCTAGCCCATTTACCCTTATTTGTTTCGTCAATATTCAAAGAAACGCTCTAAGAATCAGGTGAAACATTTTGGCATGCCTGGTGGGACCCATTCGGGGTTCCTTACATTTCGTCATTCCTAGGTGAAAAGTTGCATGTTTGTTTCCTTTCTAAAAGGTTCTCACACTAAAATTTCTCCCCTAGAATCTTCTCTTCTTTCTATTTGTCTCAAAGCAATCATGTTTTGGTGCTATAAAAATAACATTTCTTTCCTTTCATTAGTATCGCATTAGTGAAAGAGCATCCCTTCTCTTGTTCACCTCTTTGTGTCATTGAATTCAACATTTCGATTTGGGCTTAAAATTAACTACATTTCATTCTAGCTTTACTACATTAGCTCACATTAAATGAGGGAAACCTATATGCTTTGAAGTCATGCCCAACTGATGGTTGACAAATGAATCGTAGAAAAGCACTTTCTTTCTCTTTCTCTCTCTCTGAGTCTTACCAAACATCAAAAATTGAAAAATACACACATTCTTAAACAACATCTCACTTGAAAGAAGTTGTAGGTGATCACACGATCACGACACATTGGGCACCCAGCTCATTACTTCTGTCGATTCATTATCTTAGAAGATAGCCCACCCTCACCATAACATACCTAAAACCTCTCCTTGTAGATCTCCTTCTTCGTAGGAAGCCTTCCTCACCAAAAACTCTATTCTACAGTTCATGAGTCAATCCTTAATAGCATAAGTTGAACAAACATAATAGAAAAAGAACTCTTAGGATCATATTTTTCTTAGTGTTTTTGCTTGGCTTGCATTTTGAGGTGAGAGGACACGTTCTTCACTTTTTCATTTCTCCTCAAGGCTCCTCATCATAGTTGGTGTATTCTAGCTTCATTTGAGTGTGCTTAGACCCCATTTTCATCATTCTCATAATTTTAGGTTTGATTCCACATTTTATTTTAACTCACAACCACATGTTCTTCATCTCTATTTCAATTTCACAAGAATCGGTGTCACCAAATGACCGTCGCCGCTTACCCTGACATCATCGCTTTTACTTGACTGACCGTGTCGGCTTTAATGTTCTTTTGGTTAACCTACCTAAAAGGATACCTGATTCACTTTCTTTTCTTTTCAGAGTATTTGAAGCTCTCATCATCTTCTTTGTCCTGATAAATCCATCAACATCTTATCTACTTGGTAGATTATTAGCCTTATGCCTTGTTTTGACAAACAGTCCATTTTTCACAGTGACCGATCGCGGTTACCTGTGACCGGCATCGGTTATCCTGTTTATATTTATGGCTGACATTTCATACCTAATCCACCTACCACCACATGTTTTTCCTATATTTGTTGTATTTCTGTGTCATTTACAAAAAGTAGTTCTATCACGTCAGTACTTGTTCACATGGTGCCGACGCGTGCCAGAAAAACACCCTCATATTCCACGCTAGTTGTCAACCACTCCCACCTTGTCCTTCGCCACCTTCTATTTTTTCACCCATGGATCCTACCCAACCTATCACTATCGCCACAGGGGACAAGGAGTTCACATGACTCCTTGACCAGAACCCTACCGCCTTACAATTCTATCTTTCCCACTCATCTACTCGAGATGCCTCGGGTCCGATTGATATACAATATGTCTCGTATCTATCCCCCTAACACTCACTTCTAATTTTGCACCAACCTCCACTAACTTCGAACTACCCACATCTGCCTTGCCTCCATTCATTTCTCAAATAGGCCCTATACCTGCTATGATCATTGCATCTACTACATCCATTACACTTGCAACATCCACTATACCTTCGTCCACCACCTAGAACGTAACCTCATCTGTGCCTATTGTCTCACATATACCCATAGCTACATAACCACCCCCAGTGTCGATGACCACTACCCCTTTCAAAACATTGTCCTTTTTATTCCATAGTCCTTAGCCCCCATTACTACTAGAGTCACCTCGACCCTTCCACCTCCATATACGTACTTATCGCAGACCTCCTGTTTCATCTATTAGTCATCTGCCGGTACGTGCCCCTATCTCACTCCCTCCTTCTCAATCTACCTATATGCCATCGCCATATACTGGAATGCCACCTCCATCATATGTTTAACACCAACCTCCTTATGCTATAAGAGGTACCCATCCATCCCAACCTACCGATGACCGAATAAAGTTAATGATGGAAAAGATGCAAACACTAGAGGCATCGATTTCGACACACACAACTCCCTCACCTAAGATGATATTTGTAATGACCCCATCCACCCATCCATTCCTATTCGTCCATATCCCGTACATTGGGAAATGCCTAAATTTAACCACTTTAATAGCAAACAGGACCCGCAACAACACTTGCGGTCTTTCAAACATGGTTGTTATCTAATTGCCCATGATGACGCTTTGCTTTTGAGGACCTTTCCCATGTCTTTGACCGAACCCACATTAGATTGGTATAGTTGGTTACCTAAACATTATATCTTCTCATTTAATTAGGTAGCCCAAGCCTTCTTGGATCACTACTCCATAAACGTTGTTAAGAAGGTTACCATGACTGACCTCTTCTCTATGCATCAATATGATGATGAGTCTATCATAGATTTTTTCACTCGTTGGTGTAGCCTAATCAATCAACTCACATTCCAATTACCAAAAACAAAATCATAGAACTCTTCACATGGGCTTGTGCTAGACATATCTCGTTGACCCTGCAAGTGTAGACTTTCCAAACCTTCGATGAGGCATTCACCATGGCACAAAAACTAGAGATTTGGGCCATCAAAAAAAAGAAAATCCAACTACGCAATAAGAATGTGCCATTTAAGTCAAATGATAACTCTTATTCTTCGAAACCATAGAATAATTATTCAAAATCCAAGGGAATTGCTAACACAGTGGTACTCAAGGTAGGCCTAGCTCATCCATCAAATCAGCCTAAGCCCTCATCCAATCTTTCCCCGGTCCAGACCTTTCAATTCAGATGAGAAAAACGGAAATACACCCCAATTGGGGAGCCTTATTCTTTTGTCTTAGAAAAGATCATTAAAGCCAGTGTCATCACCCTTCCTCCCGTAAAACCACACACTTTGGTTTTGATCCTACTCACCCCACACCCGTATGGTACAAACCGCATGACTTCTCAGAACTATCATTGGGTAAAAGGTTATAGTGATGGAAATTTCATCACTTTCAAGAACATTGTCCAAGAAATGCTCAAAAATGGCGAGTTAGTCTTGGATAACCCTAATGCACCTGCCAACCAAAACCTCGCACATATTCAAGAAACCATTTCCTAATCATGCCCATTCTTCTGATCAAACTACGAGGCCTCAAATAATGACAGCCATACCCGTGAGGTCCATGCTATTTTCAATGACGCACTTTTGATTGCTTCCCAATTACCTCATATTCCTTCCATAGAGGAAATCCTAGCCCGAAGTCCTCCACCTACACATGAACCCACTTCACCTATTCCTCCACCCACAAAGAAAAACCCTTTATCTCCCACCTCACTTGTGAAGGAGCCTTATGTTAACATCGAGACCGCTTCACCTTTGGCTTCTCCACCTAGAGATTTGTCACTAGCAATACCTCTCTGACCAATGGGAGATGCTTGTTTACCTCCTTCACCCACAGAGGAGCACCCGTCATCTCCTCTGCTTATCAAAGATCTAGTAGAAATGTCGTTGCCTCTAGGTGACCATTCTCCATCAGCTACCCAAGATCCTGCGGACTTACTTTCAGCTCTCTTACCCACAGAGGCTGAGGCTAGCGAATTCCCCATTTCTAAGACACATTTTACGAGAATCACCATTGGATCAACATCAATCCCACCCACTGCAGTGATGTTCTCACGCTTAGTAAACCACTTGGATTACATGGATAGAGCCTTACTTTAGGGGCATCTTCTACTTCCTGTCTCAACACAAATGCAGATGTCACTCACTGACACTTCCACTATCTATCCAAAAATATTTTGTCTGATCAAACCAAACACAACTACAACTATCACAAGTCCCCCCATGATACCACTCATGGAAAAACTCACACCTTTACCCATAACTCGACATGCTCTTACATCCAAACCTACGCCTACATCATCTTCCTTACCTAAACCTATTACTACCTTAGGGGTCATCCTAAGGGCCAGTCCAGTACTCATCCACCAATCAAATTAGATTTAGCTATATCCTCCAAAACTAACACCAAACTTAATCTGCCCCCAAACAAGAACCCATCCCCTAGATCTCGTACCCCAACTTCTCCGATCACACCTTAATCACCTTCACCCCTTCCATCCATCTTAGGATCTAGCCCTTCTAACCTAGTTAAGAAACCTCCACCCATCGGTAAAATAAAAATGCAGTAGCCCATTCCTCCCTCGCAAACCTCTAACATACTCAAACACCCGACACAACTTCCGCCTACACTGCGCGAATTTTTACCACCCATACCTCTTATACCATCAATGACTTCTTCACTACCCATGACACTTCGCCTCTTTCCCTCACACCTCCCGCACAACACACGCCATCTACCTTCACAAAGACTCGGTTATCCCTATGGGTAACTCACCCTCTTCCACCATCCGATTTTCCCTCTAGATCTTGTGCGCCCATATCACCTTTACCCAAGAAGGTGCAACCTAAAGACAAAAATCCGCTACCCTCCAATAAGGTAGTCAAACCAACTACACACTCTATTGCCAATTCATCTACCATGCCCCTACCCAAGCAAACATGACCAACACCTAAGACCACACCAAAGCACCTAAAACTATAGCTCGACCCATTCCCCTCTTGCAAAGACCCTTCCTATACAATCAGTGCACCTGCACCCAAACCCACATTCACTTCCCATTGTGATCCACTGGCGGGATCCTATGCCAAAATTTTAACCAACCTCCTTGAAACTTCTTTCATCACATTACCACCTCTTAGACCTTATGACCCACTCAAACCCAAACCAAAGGGGTTTGATGATACCAAAATTTATGCCTACCATCATTATCAAGACACGATGTAGAGAATTGTAAGGCTTTGAAAACCGTTCTTATCTAGTTATGCCCTCCTAAAGAAAACTTTGATGATGATGACTTTCTCAATGAGGACCCCATTTTTCCAAAGCGGTTTCTACAATTCATCCTTCATTACCAACCTAGTGACCAAAACCTCCACCCCCAAAACTCTTTGATCCATCCCCGAGATTCGAAATTAACATGGTTCGTATAAGAGAGTTGGCCAAATCACCACCAAAATGCCATTGCGCCTAGCTCACTTCACAAGGCTTTTCTCCCCAATAGGTTTCTTCCTATCATGCCATTATACCACTCATCCTATACCTTCTCCATTTACCCCCTCCCCTCAGATTAACATGATCAACATTGCCACCCGTTCTCGGAAAAGATAAGGGCAAGGACAAAGCAACCGACCCACCTACCAACCTGATATCTAACATACCACTTGTACCCACACCTAAAGTCACTATCCACGGCCCCACATATCCTATTTCTAATGGGGTTACACATCATGTGATGCACAAACAATTACACCAATCCTCTCTCAAGATTGTCCCTCTATGATCTCATCCAAACCTCTGAATCCCATCGCCAAGTTCTCATGGAGGTTATTCAGTCTATTGAGGTTTTACCCAATGATCCTACACCCATAGCCTCCATCATCACACCTCATCATGTAGCCTCTCTTACCAAATTACCATCTTCTCCTACACCTCCACCTACTCACCAAGTAGCCACCCTTAGCTTCTTAGAAAAGAGATCGCACCGCACCAAACCGATGACCCAGATCTAACTCTCTTCATCTCCATCCACATCGATGATATCCATGTACGACATGTTATGATTTATGGGGGCACCAAAATTAATATCATCTCCTCCCATGCATTAGACCAAATGCGCATACCTAACAATTACATGCATAAACATCCCGTCATGTTGCGTTCATTTAATGACTTATCACCTCTACACTTGGCACCATTATCCTCCATTGATCGCGTGGGACCCCGCACTGCTCCGAGTTATTTTATGTTTTGAGGGGATTTTCAATATAACCTATTGCTTGGTAGACCCTGGATTCGTGTCATGGGTTGTGTTCCTTCCACTTTGCACCGTTGTGTAAAGTTTGAGCATGAAGGACACACCTATACCATTCTAGTTGACCCATCACCTTTCAAAACTTGCAACATGCTTTATCGACCCAATGACATGCTCATACCCATTAAAGCATCTTCATCTAGGACTACTTCCTCTTCACCCACACCTCCACCCACCAAAGGTCTTTGCTACTACCTCAACCATGCCTATATCATCCATTCCTACTGCTGCTTCGACCTCCATAGCCGACCCGTCCGCCTCCTAATCAGTTGGCTCCACCTTTGATCTAACCTCCAACACATTGTCTATCCCAGCTACCCACATATCAACCACCGATCCTTGGAGGGCATTTTTTAGCACCTCACTCTAGGGTAGTACCGCATATATAGTGTCAACACATTCCTTACGCCATAAGAGTAAGTATTCACCAACACCCTCGCTATGATCACCACATAGGAGAGCATCTCCTTTACGGTCCTCCTCACCTTCACACCAACCTCACCTATGGGGGAATTAATACTACCGCTTATACACCTAAACCACCATCACAAACCCGCCCATTTTTTTAGGACCTCCAGTCACTCACCAATCAGCGTTTCGCCCACACCTTCCTACACAGATGTGCGTGGAAGGGCTTTGGTTTTGGATTTTATGAGAAAGGCCATCACACTATTATTCCATATACTACTCACAAATATAATGACCGTAGTGGTATCATCTTTATTGAACCACCTACCAAGAAGGCCCGCATTGAACTCATTGAGAACACTAGCCCTTCTCCACCTTCTTTACCCACTCCACCTTCTTCACCACCTTCACCAACAAAGTCAATGGATCCAGAATCCATTCCTCCTAACTTTTTTTTCATAAACACCATTTCCTTGGGGCCTCTGACTTATCAATGTGAGGGTAAGGCTCCCTCTTCTCTTCCCTTCCTGTATCCTGAAATGATCGATGACAATACACCTTCCATTAATGTCATTCAATATCGGGATGATGAATCTCCTTTAAATGGGATGATGACTGCCAAAAAGATTTTGAGGCCTTGAAACAATACCTTTTCCAACCACCCATACTCATTCCACCTAAAGATGATCAACCCTTCTACCTATACATATCATCTACCGATCACTCCTCACAGAGGGCCATACTCGCATCGTGATGAATAACACAGGAGAGCGGTGGTTTATTACATAATCCATACTCTTTTGGACTATGAAACCCAATATACCCATGCCAAAAAACTTTTCTTAGCCTTAGTTTTTGTTGCCACCAAACTCCACCATTACCTACTTAATCACAAAACCTATGTGGTGACCAACACCGACCCCTTACACTTCATGTATGCCAAACCTTACCAAAATCAGCGAGCTACACGCTGGCTTATGCTTCTGGCCAACCTCAACCTTGAATTCACCCATTAAAATTCCATCAAGGGCCAGGATACTGCTGACCAATTGGTCGATGCACCTATTTTGGGGGATCAACCCTCTAACTTTGACTTTCCAGATGAGTCTATTGTTACCCTTTCCTTGGAGGAACCCACATACCAAATGACACTCTTCTTTGATTGTTCCAAGTGTCAACGTGGGGATGGGGTTGGTGTTATTCTCACTCCGCTTGATGGTGAACCCATGCCTTTCACTTTCAAACTCGATTTTGATTATATAAATAATATTGTTGAATACAAAGCACTCATATTGGGTCTCCAGGTTGCATATGCCTTAGATGTTAAGTCAATCAACATCTTTGGTGATTCTCAATTGGTCATAAACTAAGTCAATGGTATATACCAGTGTCATAATGAGATCCTTCAAAAGTATAAGCATCATGTTGACATAATTTTGACCACCTTCACCATTATGCCCTTCAAACCGTCCCACGTTCTACCAACAAATTTGCAAATACCATGGCCTGCTTGGCTTCTCAAATACCCGCTTCGCCCACCAATTCTAAAATCTTTATCACCGTACAAAGACTCCAATCACCCTCTTATTTACCTCATGAAGTTTACTCTATCGAAACCACCACTCCCGACCCGAGTGACCTTTGGTATAAACAATACTTAGACTATATTTCCCTCTCCATCTTTCCTCCCGACCTTACTCGTAATGGACAACGTGCCTTTCTTAAAAGTTTCTCTCATTATGTCATCATGGGTGGCCTCCTCTATAAGCGTGGATTTGATGGTATTCTCTTACAATGCTTTACAAGTTCTGAAATTCCTTATACCATTAAGGAAGTTCATGATGGCATATGTGGAGGTCACTTCAGTGGCATTATTGTTGCTAAGTGTATTATTTGCCTAGGCTATTATCGTGAACCCTTAACCATGATTGTTATGATTATGTTAAGCATTGTGAAAATGTCAACAACATGCCAACCTTCATCATACACCCATTCATGCCTTATAGGTCACCCATGACCTTTGGCCCTTCTCTCAATGGGGTTTGGATCTTGTCAGAGAGATCGATCCCCATTCTTCCAAAGACATCAATGGATAATCACCACTACCAAATATTACACTAAATGGGTTGAAGCCATACCTCTCATCTCTACAAAAGATGAGAAAATATGTGAGTTCATCAATCATCACATTATTTTTCGCTTTGGTGTTCCACATCGCCTCATCACTGATAATGGAAAAAAATTCAAAAATAAAACCTTATGGAAACTTTACGACGCCTTTGGTATTCAACTAAGTTTCTCATCACCTTATTACCCACAAACCAATAGCCAGGCTGAATCCACTAATAAAAACCTAAACAAAATTCTCATGAAAGTGGTTAATGATATTGGGAAGGACTAGCATACGCACGTTCCTTTCACCCTGTGGGTGTATCGCACTAGTATTCACACTTCCACTACTTTGCCACACCTTTTCTCTCGGTCTACAAAGACGAGGTTGTTCTACCTCTCGAAGTCCATATTCCCTCACTTCACATTTCTCTCCATGACATGCTCAATGATGATGACTTTTTCCAGGACCGTTTAGCACAACTTGAGTTATTAGATGAATGTCATCTTAATGCTCTTGACCATCTTCAAGTTTACCAAAAATGTATCAAACATGCCTATGACAAACGTGTCCATGAACGAACCTTCCAAGTCGGTGACCTTGTCTTGAAAGAAAATCAACATGTAACCAAAGTAGAAAAAATTAAACGGGAAAATTTTCTCCTAATTGGCTTAGACCATACATCGTGACTCATACTTATGGATCAGGTGCTTATCGTTTATCTTCACTAGACGGTAAACCCAAACCTGAGCCCCTTAATGCCTTGCATCTTCGACCATTCTACTATTGACTTTCAGTCCTACCTCACCTCCTGTCTCTTTTCATGCTTGTCCCTTGAGCACCTTTCATTTTCCTCCTTTCACTATGCCACCCCAATGATTAAACAAGAATCATGTGCGTACCCGTCACTCTTTTACCTTCTCTTAAATATGTGTACCATGGCGCTGCACATGGCATGATTCTCATGGATAATTTTCATTTGCTTTTAGATGATATCCCATGGTCATTCCACCTTGCTTTCTAAGCAAGAATCTGATTCTTCACCTTAGTCTTAACCATGACTGAAAATACCTCACACGGGATTCAACTCCTTGAGTCAAAATTCCACTAAAAAGATGAATCCCTCAAAAGGACGCTTTTCTTTCTACATCTATGTTATAAATAGATCGCTCCCTCAAAGGAAAGCTATATAAAGCTTGCTTCAAAAAAAAAAAAAGAGAATCAGAAGCTTCCCGCATCAATCAGCTTCGTGAAGACCTCAAGGAGTTAATTTCCTCATCCCATATAGACTTCCTGCATCGATTAGTATATCTCAAATACACATCAAAATTAAAAAACTTTTTTGTCATGGAATTTCTCATTGTGATCTTGGATCTCTTGCCAAAAAGGCATGCTACCTCACACCATATAAACTAACCACTTTTCACCCTCCCACCATTTGCACCTTCATTTCCTATCGCCTCAAGGGACCTCTGTAGAACCAAGACATTTGATGATCATCTGACTATTCTTCACCTTTAGATTAATCAATCATGCAATGTCTTTAGGGTCTTACATTCATCACCTATCTAAGGTATGACCCACTCGTTATGATCCTTACTAATCGGTGGCTTTCTTGCTTCCTCTTATCTTTTCACCTTCTTTATTATGTCTTAATCATATTATCCAGACTAGATCCTCGACGCTTATCTTTAGGTAATTTTCTTCTTTATCATAATCAATCAACTCAACATCATCCATACCAATGTGCCCACAATTCACCAATACCTAAAAGACCTAGAATCAATCATGCTTATAACCTACCAACTTATTCTCAACCTTCCTCGCATTTTTCCTAGCTTCCGGGAGAACTACATCACCTGAGGTCCCTTTTCATCGGGACTATGTAGGTCTCACTTCAAGGGCATGGGGCCCTTGGAGGTTAGCTCAGCCACTCTCTACCCTAACCAATTCCCCTTCCCTTTTCCTAAGTCACATTCTACCTTAGTTAGTTTCCTTTTTATCAATAATTGGAAATTAAACCAAACAAACAACAAATTGCTTCACATCTTTATCATCATCATTCATACATTCATTATGTCTACCATTTCTTTACCATTATCATGCATGTTACTATAAAACATCTCAACATGACCCATATCATCATTAATTGCACAAATTAATGAATTACAAACTCAACCAATTTTGACTCACCATAACTAAACTAGCCTAAACTCCATCCATGCCTAAACCTGACTCAATCCATGCCTAACCTGACTCCATCCATCCCTAAACCCGACTCCATCCATCCCTAAACCTCGACTCCATCCATGCCTAGACTCGACTCAATCCATGACTATAACTTGACTCCATCCATGCCTAAACCTCGACTCAATCCATGCCTATAACCTGACTCCATCCATGCATAA
Source organism: Taxus wallichiana var. yunnanensis (assembly GCA_018340775.1). NCBI lineage: Eukaryota > Viridiplantae > Streptophyta > Pinopsida > Cupressales > Taxaceae > Taxus > Taxus wallichiana. Next base: position 469,045,503 of record CM031236.1, on the reverse strand, counting down.
ACATGACTCAATCCATGCCTATAACCTGACTCCATCCATGCCTTAACCAAAAACTTGACTCAATCCATGCCTACGCTACTTAGTTTCCATCACATATATAAATCAAAATAGCAAGATAACCTCAACCATGTATACATCATACCAAATCATCCATCTCATCATATAAATCTGTATATCCATATAATATACACTGATACCAAATAATATACATCATACAAAAAATATCATATACAACCTCACCATCTTCGGCACGTAGGCTGGTATATGATCAAAAATGCAAAAACTCTCGTATACATCCTCACTCTCTTCAAAGCATGTAGGCCAAGTATGTATAAAAATGAATAAATACATCAAAATGGAGGGACATGCATCAGGAATCATCCTGCCGGATATCCTCCATATCGGTCTCTCCCATCTCCTCCTCCCCTCGGCTCCTGTTCGGTGGCCTAATAACATCTCACCACCCGTTATGGGTCGCGACCGTGTCCCTAATGGTACATCGCACGGGTTTGGTCTCCGATTAACTAGTGGCCTCACCGATCTGTCTCGGGGCTCGATGGCCCTTGTACTCTCCACACTGTGGGTACGGGATCTGGTCCTCTCACTTGAGGTCTGTTATGCCTGTACTCTCCGTAGGATAGAAAATCTATCCCCGCCACCATCAACTAATCCTGATAATACCTAGGCCTCACCTAGGGCATTCAACAATCTAGATATGGGTATTGTCTCGTGGTAGCCCCATCGCCTCTCGACCCTATACCTCCCCGTGGGAGCCTATCCCACCCCTACCTATGAACTGGGACCCTGTCCTAGTGCATGTGGTGGTGTCATCGGCCTCACACCCTATGCGCTGTAGAATCGGGCTGTAATGTCACAATATTTTCTGTGCAGTGACCAACGGCCTGCAAACCTATAACCTACGCCTATAAGGCGGCCACCTACTCATCATCACCATCTCCATCTCCACCTGGGCCATCTGGGCCTGTAGTGGCCACATGTGCATGCAAAGCGGCCACCTCCGCCTCTGAACCTACCAACCTCCTATACCATCCCCAACTGTGTAATCAAGGTCACCACCGCCCTCGTAGGGTGTCTCTCTCGAACGGTGATGGTGGTTAAGTCTCCGGCTGCCCCGACCTACGTGGTACTTTGCTCACAAATGAGCCATCCACCATTGTCTATATCTATCAGTCACCCCGGCATCATCAATCCTCTCGGTCTATCACTGCTCCTCTTGTCATGTAGGTACTTGTTAGTTGTGGTAGTGGAAGTGGTCTCTCTACATCATCTCTCTCGGTATTATGGGAAGGGTGGAGGTATGTCTTGTGACAGCCCAAACTGACATCTGACCCTGTCAACCGGGATCATCTCGTGCTCCCCGCGCACGATGCCCCTCAATCCACCTAAGTAGATGCAAGTTGTCTAGCTCATCAGCCATCTGTCTGGATGAGGGATAACCTACATACGGTCTCTAAATAATGTCCATGCCATAAATCCTCAAGTAGCCACCTGTAATAGGCTACATCATGAGTAACCATGTCTGAGTGATGCTCTCCAGTCATAAGCACCCATCACCTGTAACCTACCCGCACTAAACCCAAATCGAATGCATCCGCCTGTATGGCGTACTCAATCGGGAAAACACACACAATGTGCTCATAAGCCCAACAATGAAGAATAAATGTTTAGCATAAGTTGAACCTACGGAGCCGCCCATACACCCATAGCTCTCTATACAATCGCACTAGAATGCTGGTGCCTGTGAAAAGAAGGTCCTGTCCATCACCATATCATGTAGCACCCCCATCAATGATCATGGTAATCTCCCACCCTCTACATCCGGCAGTGCAAACAACATACTACCTCCATCAATAATACTACTAGCCTCATCTCCTCTGGATGGGCTAGGTACATCTCTCCATAACTCAGGCTGGCACTATGAAATGTCATCTCCCCTAGTCCCTCATCGAAATCACAAGATCAACTCCTCGGATGCCTCTTGGGAGATCAAGTATACTGCATCCCCAATATAGATAACCATAGGATCTCGTACACGTCCTTCGGGTGATGTCATCTCACCAGTCGGTAAGTGGAATGTGTTGGTCACTAAATCCCATCTATCGATGAGGGTGACCATCAAGCTCAGCTTCTAGACTACATGTCGAGCTGGCTCGACCCCGCTCAGCCCACATTTGTGACATGCCTCCACTCCTTGACTGTCGCAGCCCCACGAATTGTCATGAGTAAGGGTGGCACCCTGTCTCACATCCTCAGCTTATCTCTCACCTACATCCAACAAAACATCACATTACTACACCTTAATCATACCCATAATCACTCTCAACACCTCACCTATACTTACCACCCTACCTCTCTTTCCCTAGACCTCCTTACCTTCGTATCCCATCTTCTATCTACCCACCTCAACCCTAACCCACTATCATTCACCCTTACCTATTTTTCCCACCTTTACCTATGTTCTGATTTTCCCCACAACATCTTCTCTTACCCCTACCTACCTCACCCACCCAACCTAGGGCACTTTTGACCCCTTTTTCCCCAAATCGTGACCAGTCCTGGTTATCTCTAACCGACCCCGGTCCCCCATAAACCGCATCGGTCACCTTTTTTGTTATCGATACTGGTTCACTACCACCGACATCGGCTAATCCTCAACCGACACCGGTCACTATTGCCACAAACTCTGCGACGCCCAAGATCCCCTCTTCTTAAAAACCTCCTTTCTCTCGCTTCTACCCACCTATACCTACCTAAATCTCACCTCCACCTCTCCCCACCCCTCATTCACCCAACCACCTTCCTCCCCATTCCTATTTTTACCCGATTTTCCCTCCCACAAATTCAAAATTCATTTTTCCCCACCCGACCTCTAAACCGATCTAACTCATAAAACAAAGAAAGGGATTGCCTCTTACCTCATCCTATCGCTGCCGCCATGGTGGCACGTCGGGCCACCGCACCAGGGTCTACCCAATCCCTCTCCTACCTCTGCCATCACCCAATCAACCTACTCACCTCCAACCAACCAAATCGATCATTCTGATCTCGTGGACCCGCCTATCGACTGCCAATCACTCACTACACCGCTCGCCAACTCAGCTCTCCATTCCGCACGGACGCTTTCCACTTTTCTCTCTCTCACCTGTCATTTTCTCCTATTTGGCAAGTGACAAATGATTTCATAAAAAGTGGAAATTTTCTTTTTTATAACCTATTCGACTTGATTGGCGATGGTTTTACCTTGATCAACATCAGTCCCTTGCCCTAGTTTACCATGCGGTCGGTCCATCGCGACCACATCGGTTCCTTCAAACCATCATCGGTTATCCTGCTTAGTCCTTTTCCTCCCCTACCCCTAATTTGGTGACCTACATCCTTTTTACCTCACCCATACCTGACTTGGACCCTTCACTTTATCCTCCTGACCTCATCATTTACTACCTCACCTCATCCTCATTTGGGGACTCGTTATTTTACCCATACCTCGGCCCTACCCATGTCGTGACCTAGTTACTTGGACCTGGAACATTTCTAGTGACATGTGACCTCATGTGCTCGCTATACCTTGTGGCATTGTTACCCGTGTTGATTGGCATACTGACCTTACCTTGCCTCCTGTCGTGACCGTTTATCCTGACCCAACCCTTGGTGTACCGAAACATACCTAAACGTTCCTACACCTGACCTGTGATGTGTTTCCTGACCATATCCTATACCTTGGATACCGGAATCACCTCAACCTTGTTTGGATAAACCTATCGACCTTAGACAATGTAGAGTTTGTCTGCTCTTCAACCTCAGGTACCATGTCTTTGCAGCTTTATATGTGTGCGTGCATTTAATCAAGCTACTACTTTCACTTTGACCACGACCCATTACCTCGAATACTTGATTAAACCTTTACCCCCTTTTTACCTTCCTCTTCATCACATTCACCTTTTATCAAACCACTCACTGATTATGCCTTCTGCCTCATCAGTTCCTAGTTTGAGGGGGATCGCCTTCACCCACACATGGGGCAACCACATCTTATTTTTGTCAGCGTCGCTTACCAATACAAGCTACGCAACAAAAAGGGGAAAATGTAGACACCAAAATTGGGTCACACTCCCCTTGGTCCCTCGACAAATAACCAACGCGAACACACTCACCTAACCATGGCCCCTTTCATCCCACTCTAATATTAATTTAATTCATGATCTCATAATATCTATTATTTAAATATCCTAATTGGGATAATGCCCACACCACCACCTCATCTAGCCACCTCACCCTAAGACCTATTCTTAGTATGTTTCCATAACTAACTAAGACCTACCTAAACCCTAAAAATCAAAGCCTACATTCCCTCTAACCACATTCCCGCCCGTTAGAAGGGAAAATTCTATTCTAATCCACGGAAAAAGATGAACGAGATCCAAGAAAATCAAGGGGATCTCGTCCATTTTAGCAAAATTAATTAAATTAATTTATGATATCATAAATTAATCGGTGAAACAATCTATTGTATGAAACTATATTCTCCCCCTCCTGCTCACTTGGAAAACATGCAATTGAATCCTCTTAGATATGACAATGTTATTTTACACATCCTTATGTTATAATTTTTTTTTTGAGAATTCTATATCCAACAATGGAGATTATACTTTATCTAATATTTTTATTGCATGCTAATTTCTTTCATGTAAAATAATTATCAAAATCAAGTGTATGTATACTAATCCTATTTTGACTAATGGCCATTTTAAGAAAATTTAATGTAATTTTAACTTACTTAAACTACAAACCGAACATGAAAGCATAACATGTGTCATTGGGGTATTGAAGTTACTAGCTAAGGTATTTGAGTGGTTTTCTTTGATATTGTCTAGACGTTCCTTGATATTGTCACTTTTTTATCGAACCAATCTATCCTATATGGTTCATTAAACCTATTTGGGTTGTTAAATGTATGGACCATAATTTGGTTGTTAGGCTAGTATAGAAAATTGCATCCATGTTCCCTCTAAAAATTAAATAGGTATACCTCATTAGGTCTATTTTTTCAATCGGGGGGACCTACTAGGCCACCTAAATATGTCTAGGGTATTCAACCCATTTAATGCATTTACCATGTTCAAGTTATGCACCATATTTACATTTTTAGGTAATTTGGGGTGTTTCGATCCAACTATTACTGATTTGAAGGAACCACAATAATATTAACTTATACCTCATTTCTTCACCACCTCATCTAATTGGTGAAATTGGACTCTCAATAAACAACCTACGGAGGGCATTTACACTTGTCATTCACTATCTTGTTTTAAATTTCGTTTTCCAAAAAAAAAAAAGGTATAAATTATTATTTTATATTATATAAGCCAAGACTTAAGTTAAATTCTTAGATGCCACTTCTAATGTAACTTTGTAATGTTGTGTACTCTTACACCTAAACAAAAAAATCACCTCCTTTTATTCATTTTTTATGGGCATGAAAATATATTAGTCAAAGTAATGAACATAAACCCCAAGGAATATATTTCTACACGTGTTTCTTTTGAGTTTTTTCCATCTCAATTAATGCTATGAAAATATACGATGAGAAAAATACTCATAAGAAACTCGTGAAGGCATCTTGGAAATACTTACTCCGTCCTCGTCACCAAATTGGTATTGAAACATATTTGGTCTCTTCTCGTGAATCTCGCCTTAGACTACCCAACATATAATTACTTTAAATTGACCCAAATTAATTCTTAAGTTCTTCGAAGAGGAAAATTCTATGTCTATTAAAGGTTTTGTTGATTTTAAATTGATTTATATACAAAATTCCAATCGTCTCAAAATCTTTTAAAGAAATTAAATATACAATTGATCTCATTCTTAAGAATCTAATATTATATATTACGAGTATAAAAATATGCACGGGATGTATTTATACATCTCTTTTTAGAACATCATAACCATGACTTGAAATTTCTTGTTAACAATAATATCCCGCGATTCTAAAGGTATTCACATTAATAAAAGAATAGATGAAAATTTTCATGTGTCAACATCATCAAAGTTTTACTACCCCAATTGGATCTTCAAGAATGTGTCTATACTAAAAAGAGTGGGAAAATTCATGCGTGAATTGATTTCAATTATCTTGATTTAAATTTAACAAAAAAAAATGTTATTGTCTCTTAGATTGACGTCATAATTAATATTAGTTATAGTTTTGATACAATATATCTCTTACATGGATTATTATGGTGTAATAACTATATTTCTCACTCCAAAACTAACACATGATATGTTCGCTGCCAATTAGAGAGAATTATATTATGTTGTCATGGTATTTCATCCGAAAAGTGATGATACAATTTATCAACTAGCAATCACATGTATGAAGTGTAATGGATATACCAAAGGGATAGTGTGATGAAGTGTTAGTATTACGAAAGGAGAGAAAAACATGCAGAAATGAACAAATGTAGAAGAAACTAAGAAGAAAGTTTGGAATGTATAAAAATCACGGAGATGTGTTTTTTACAAAGAAGGAAAATGTGGAAGAGAAGCGATTATTTCTTCTTTAACTTTCCTGTTATTTACATGAGGGACCTATGACATTTTATAGAATTGCTCAAAAGAGAAAGGAGGGGAGATGTGTAGGTCTTGAAGCGAAGGCACCCTGGATATAGCAGAGAAAGTAAGCCCTTGTCTTTATGTCCTGCCAATATCAAATGTTTCCTTGTGCAAAGTAAGTCTTTGGGATTTGTGGATTGTTAAATCCCAAGCCATTTTAAGTGGTATTTATGTACGGACCCTTGAAATTGTAGGCACTTTGGAACATGTGATGCATTATTTGTTTCCCAACAATGGCCAATATACATATCAAATTTGACCACTACAAAAAGTGGTTGTTCGGGCGGCGAGGTGGAGTTTTTGTATACGATCTTGATGATTGTGCAAATCACACCATTCACTAGGCGAGCTTCACCCACAAATTAGAGATGTAAGTATACCCTTTTTTAGTGTGCAAAAGAGTATTTTATATTAGATTTGATCATCATTAGGTTCTCCATAATTGTTATGCATGTTCCTTTGCACAATTGAGTGGGCTACTAGAAGGTTCAATGAATTTAGCATCTAAGGGTTATGTTGATCAACAAAGTCATTTTTTGTAAATAAATGGGGAAGACTTGGAAGTTTGAAGCTTTTGTTGTGAAAGATGTGTATCGGGCTTCATGACATAAGGCTGATTTAATCTTTAGTACAAGGATTTGCATCTCGAATGTGTAGGAGGAGTTCACATAATTAAACTTGTGTCTAGCTTGAATCATGTTGGAAAAATATTATCTGGAATGTGATAAAAGTGAGAAATATCCTTCAAAGTTTAGAGACATAGGAGTGACTCGCATATAAATGAATTTCGTTGACAGATGTAATTGGCCAAGGCCACTAACAAGAATGATAGATCTATTACAAAACAAAGATGTTTTGAAATGAGGAAAATATGCACGAAGGTGATAGTCTACCATAACAAGAAATTTGGGTGATTAAATAAAATTTATTAGTTAGTAGTATGTCGGGATAGTTAATTTAATCTATGAACAACTATAAATAAAGTAAATAAATGTAGTAAATAAGTATATAAGTGACCAAACAAATATGCAAAAGAAAATACTAACCCTAATGTGCAAGAGAGAAGAGGAAATTACTCACTAATTGGAGGATCTTGCTAAACTATTTCAAAGAAAGAATAGAATAATTTGGAAGTAGGAATGAATGTACAGAGTTCCCGAAAAGGACTGATCTGGAATATCTTGCTTGACTGGAGCACCTAAAGAGGGACTTGGGATCCCATGGGTGCTCTGCCTAAAACTGGTCACCCTAGTCTGTATGTAAAAGCTCAAATTGAATCTCACAAGTGTTGGGGGTGGTCAGAACCCTCGTTGTCTATCACATCGATTTTCTCCCCCATACTGGATGTCGTCAATAATCCAAGATGATGTAAAGACTTGCAAAAGACCATGAGAAGTATCAAATTTCTAAAAAAAGAAAGATACAAATGAATGGGTTGGGTTGACCTCAGCTGCCACAACAATGGGCTTAATAACTAAGCGATGCACTACATTTCGGACCCAAATGTAGTTTTGATGAGTGTGTGCATAATGTTCCCTAGGTTCTCTTATGCTAGTCACACTTTGTGAAGTAGCAAGCAATAACTAGATGTAGAAAATGTAATAGAATGTGTGCATGGAATAGAATAGAATCCCTCCCCTATGAAGTGTGTGATGCAAATGTCCTAGAATTGTGCCTTGTGATGGAGCTATGTGGATGCAAGTGATCTCTAATGCAATAGATAGATGCAACTCTAGATGGATGATAGTAGTGAATGATGCTAGGTCCTCGTTATGGTCTCATAAATTTATATTTATAGGTTTTTCTTGATCTAATTTTGTAATCAACCCCAAATAGATGACCACAAAAAGATAAGGATCTAGAATGGCTAGAAAGATCCCAAAAGGGGTGAGAAAAAAGTGAAAAGGACCTGGGGACCAGTGGTGCCTGGTGGGACCAAGGTGCCCATGGGAACCCTAGTCGAGGCTAAAATAACGTGGAATGATAGAAGCTGACTAGGCATGTGGATGTATAATGTTGGTAATGACAAAATAAAATAAAACAAGATGGCCAAAAGACATGGGTTGATTAGTGCTTTATTCACTCAAGAACCTTATAAATAGTAGTATGAAAGCGGGATAAATAATGTCTTATTCACTCAAGAACCTTATAAATAGTAGTATGAAAGCGAGATAAATAATGTCTAAAGTGCATGATTTTGTGACTACATTTCCCCCACTTTATGTTGGTGAGTGAAAATATCGATAACATAAAGTAGATAGAGATATGTACTGATGTCCATGAAGAGTGTAGTAGAAACGTGTTGAAGGACTAGACAAAGTGTGGAATGACAAAAAGATGGAGGAGTGTGGAAATTAAAGATGAAAATGTGCAAAAAAGTGATGAGAGTGAACCTAGGGCAAAATGCATGTGCTAATGCTGATGTGTGTAGTGTACCTGCATGGTTAGTATAGTGTGTGTTGTCGCGAAGTGTCATTATTGACACCATTGTTGTTGTTTCTTGTTGTTTCCCCCATTTGACTGCTTGTTTCTCATACGACTGGACCTACAAGGAGAAAATGATCAATTAGTCAAATATGTATGCATGTGTGTGTAAAAACGTAATGTAAAAGACACATGTAAAAGTAAAGTATGTAAAATGAAAAGTGTAAATGGAACATGTGCACTTGATCCATGTCGAGAGAAAGAGTGTAGAAAGGATATCATGTACTTCTTTGGGGTTTATTGGGTGATCTAACACCATAGGTCGAAGAATTGTAGGGAGCAAATTCTTTGTGTCCTCCAACCTTTAATTGCTTCCCTGAACTGTGTGTGAAGAGATCTCTTTGCTGTCCTATTTTTTTGGGCGATCCGACACCGGCGGTGGGATAAGTATTGGGATGAATTCCATTGTATCCTCTAACCGATAATTGCTTCCTCAATGCTAAGGTCTCCATGTCCTGTAAAATCTACTGTATGGAATTCATAGACTAGTTTGAACTCACTCAATGTATGTAAACCCACAATACCAAGGGCAGAAAGTGTACTAAAATAAATCGGTGTAAATGTGTTGTGTAGATTGTAAAACCCCAAATGATGCCCCCTCTTTAGGGGTGCATGTAATGTCACTAATAGGAGAATGCGGCCCCAAAATAGGACTAACCGCATGAACCATGAAACGCTACCCTACGGGGGAGGGAATGCACTTGGTAGAAACTAAGGTGCACACAAACAAAAGGCTAGCCAAAAACAAGTTTCAGTACTAACAAGCATGCATGCATAAAGCAATGTGTAATCTACACAAACAATGTAAAATCTACCAAGAAAAGTAGTGTAAACATGCAAGAAGACAAGGAAGCCACAAAAAGCGGGTCACAAACATGGGACATCACTCATGATGTCGTAAACACATGCAAGGCCATCATGGCTGCAAACAACAAACAAGTGTACACACCAAACATAGGGCAAGGCCCACACATAAGAAGAAAACAATGACAAACAATGTAACAAACAAGAAAATAAGTAGTCATGGAAATATGTAATCTTGCAAAACAAGTACTACACATGGAACACCTATTAGCATGTTAGAGAAATAACCAATATGTCAAAGTGTGAATAACCAAGTAATGCAAAGTGTTAAGTACAAAATGAACCAATAACACCTTGAAGAAACGAATGTGGATGCCCCCAGTGAGAGATGTAGGAAGGGTAGAAGGAGAGCATACATACAACATGTAAGATACCTATATCTTTGAACACAAATAGAGAAATACGTGAACACCCATGTGTGGATGATATAGATAAATGACATATAAATAAGCTAACTATCATGTGTAATAAAGTGACTATGAACAAGCACAAGTAAGACTAAAAACAACATAATATGCAATGATGTTATGGATGGATGGAATGGAATGCAAGATGGGATGATAGGAGCCACATTCCCCCCACATGAAAGGAAATGTATGTAATGAGGTTCAATTTTTTCCCCCTCATCAGTCAAGAATGAACCATAAATGAGAGTGCGTCATCGCGAAATGGTCAAAGTGTGTTGTGTCTCTAACGCACCGTGATGAATGTGTGGGTGTGGTGATGAGATGCAACATAGCAATGATGTGTGCATGAAACCTATACAAAGCTTATATCACGACCAGATGAATGTATAAGTGATGATTTATCCTAAGCATATATCACTATAAGATGAATGGATGAGTGATGATTTAGCCCTAAACGTATATCACTATGAGATGAAAAAGGGAGTGGTGATGTAACTTAAGGTGTATACCACTAAAAAATGATATAATAGGTGACGATTTAGCCTAAAGCATATGTCACTATCCTAGAAATGTTGCATGATGAAAGGTCAAATAGTAAGTGTGTGATGAGTGTAAGATCCATTTGATTTGTAAACCCTCGACAGTCAAGTATGGACCGAGGAACTAAAGTACATCATAGGGTGGTGAGTACAAGGCATAGAAAGAGATATAGTATATGGAATGATGAAATATGACCATGTGATGAGTGGAATATATAAATATGTGATGTGTAGAATGTAATGCAAGATGTGTAGAATATGTAAAGTGTAACGAAGTGACATGTAATGTATGTAGATAGACTAGTAATGTAGTATGTAGAATGAAGAGTGTATGATGCTAGACGCGTAGTATGAAATATGTGTAATGACAACTAGTATGATGTATGATGTGTGATATGTGAATAGATGTGGTGTGTATGTCCTATAGTGCAGTGTGTGGGGTTCATGTGTAGTAATCCCTCAATAATCAAGTGTGAAATGAAGCACAAGAGTGCATCGTCAGTAATGGTCGATGCTAGAACATGTGATGAAAAATCCTATATGAAAATATAAAGGACGATAAAATATATGAATGATATGATGAGTGGGGGTATTACGTGCTATGCCCACTATGTCATGAATTGAACTTAACACTAACAACGAAAAATGAAGGTCTGTAATACAATTTATGTGGTGATGAAAATGTATGCATATCAATGCCCGATGAGATGATACTAAGATGAAGTATGTAAAAATATGAAGAGTGTGATATAGTATTATGTAAGGATGTAAATGATAAGAAGAAATGTGTCTATGATGGTGAATGGGGGAATGTCAATAATATGCCCCCAATGTATGCATGGTGAAATAGGATATCATGTAATGTCATCTAGAAGATCATTTCTCTTAGGTTCATAGTCGAATGGGTAAGCATTAGTGACTTGATAAGCAATAGTTTTAGGTGGATCACGTAATGAGCCATTGAGGCATGAATTGTACCTATCCATAGCATACTCATCATCCATGAATGGAGGAAGTGGGAAACCATGTGTGTACCAACGAGTGATATTTGGTGTGCATCCTAGGAAAGAGCTATTGTAGATGAAAACACGTCCAAAAGGCATAGGAAAGGAAATGTCTATATGATTTGGATCTAGTGTACCCCCAATATAATCAAGCCATGATTGTCCTAATTTAAGTGATGATGAGTGAGGATTACATGATAGATAAACTATAAGATTAAAGACATGCAAACCATAAGCAATAATGATATGAACAAAGCCATAATAAAGATGAGGAGCACATGATGTAGGATAGAGGTCCTCAAAAGCAAACCCTAAGTGAGCTAGACCCTCATGTGTACATATAGTTTCATTGCATGTAGGATCAAATGGAATGTGTTTGCAATATGATTCATTCATGAAGAATGTTCAAGTGAATGATGGGAGTACTAAGGTAGGCGGTGCATGTGAAGGTGTATGTGATAGAGCGATGTCCATAGAATGGACCTGTTCTTGATAAGGAATCATAGTAGTAGTAGTAGCAGGTGGCATAGATGAAATTACATCTATCACACAAATGGTACCATCAAGTGGTGGTAAATGAGGTGGTTCTTCCCTAGGTTGGGGCTCATCTATAATATCTATGCGTGGGATAGGAAGATTAGTATTAAAATCCCATTCATAAGTACTGAAATGGATTGCAGTCACAAAAAAATGGTATACTCTATGCTCCCATTTAAGAATTTAACACAATTATGTATAGTAGAGGTAACAACTTGCATGACATGAAGCCATGGCCTTCCCAAAAGATAGTTGTAGGAGATTGGGAAATCAATAACAAAAAGACAGCGTGGATAGTCTTTGGACCAACAATAATAGGTAATGCAATGTGACCGAGACAAGGATGGACAAAACCATCATAAACACATAGTGAAATACTAGATGGACTGACATCATGAGTGAAAGGCCTAAAACTTTGAGGAATGACATAGGACACAAGTTAAGTTCATATCCATTATCAATCAAAGTACGCTTAACAATGACATTATAAATACGAGAGATGATATGTAAAGGTGGGTCATTATCAAAAGTGTGAACATCAGAGGGAAGGTTGGACTTAAATACTAAGTGTGGAGAGAATGCATCAGCAAAGGCTTGATAAACCGAGTTTGGATGCATGTCAGCATGAATACGAGTAGTAGAAAGAAAATTTTGGACTCTATGGAGTAAATCAAGATTGGTAAGTAAATAATCATTGATTGAGATACTAATGATGATCAAACCCTAGGGTGACAAGTAATGGATGGAGAATCTAGAAGAGTGAATGATCTAGTCGGGTTCACCAAAATGACTAACCAAAATTGACTACTAAGTAGTATGTGGGGATAATTAATCTAACCTATGAAGACTTGTAAATAAAGTAAATAAATGCACGAGAAAGAAGTATCTAAGTGACCAAAAAAATATGTAAAATAAAACGCTAACTCTAATGTGACAGAGAGAGAGGAAATAACTCATCCGATTGGAGGAGCTTGTTGGATTGTGTCGTAGAATGAACAAAATAATATGGAAGTAGGAACAACTCAGTGTAGAGGTCTCGAAAAGGACTGATTTAGAGTATTTAGCTGATTGGAGCACCTAAAGAGGGATTGGGGCACCCAAAGGAACTTTGGTCTGAAAATTGGGTGCCCTAATCATGCAAAAGCTTTGAAATTGAATCTCACAGATGGGAGGTGGTTTAGAATCCTCGCCATTTGTCCATCAAATTATGAACCCCGTACTAAATGTTGCCAATAATCCAAGATGATGTAAAGAATCAAAATACCAAGAGAAGTATCAAAACCCTAAAAAATGAAAGATGCAAATGAATGGGTTGACCGACCTTAGCATCATAGCAGCGGTGGGCTTACTAATTGAGTGTAGCACTACATTTCAGACCTAAATGTAGTTATTGTGAGTGTGTGCATAATGTTCCCTAGGTATTTGTTATCCAAATAACTCTCCTAGTTATTTAGACAACTTACATACATATTCTGGCTCAAAGATCTTCATTGTAGTGGCGTGCACCTCAATTATCTCCTTGGCACATTCACTTGGTCATTGTTTCCTCGTGCACCCTTGCACGCTTCCCCTTCTCCCCTTTCCATTTTCCTTTTCCTCTTTTTTCCACTCTTACCTTACATGCATCTTCTGTGCATTCACCTTCTTTCGAGCGATTATTTGTCCCGCACGTGCATCTTGTATTTTCTTCAATCAGCTATATCCTCGGCCCTTGTGTGTGCCCCATACATTACCTTGTAATAGTTGTGCCTTGACCATACATTATCCGCTCACCAAGTTTTCCCCATTTCCTTCATGTGTGATTATGTGCACCTTCCTTCTCCCCTTCCCCACACGTCATTCTTTTGCATACATACCTTTACACCCTCCTCAAAGACCATTCTATGCCATGTCATTCTTAGACACGCTTGAGTGTTCCACACTCAACCACCAAAGTGTGTGAATGAGGCATTGAATCCTTGCAATAAATCAATGAGTGACATATGGCATAAATGACAAGAACATTTACATAATTGGTCATCCTTTCATCCAATCCACATATACCACATGTCTTGCGTACATAGGTGGCCCTAACAATCTTAATCAATAGTTTCTGCTGATGTAGGCTAGAGTGCTAGATATTCAAATTCAAATTCTTAGCAGATCTGGTAGGTGAGAAATGGGAAAACATCTTTCTGGGCATTAATGAGTAGATCTGATTACTCCAACCACCCAATTTGATCTGATCCACCCTCTTTCCTTCTCCAACATGCCAAACAGACTTGGGAAATGAATTTGATAGATTTACAAGCAGATTTACAGTATTGAATACTTTTTGTTGGTGGTTGCATTTCAATTTTATTTTTCCCTCCTTCTCTTCTTCTTCTATGGATTCATCTATAAATGTAAGAGCTAGGCTCATTGTTAATGTTGGGGATTTTGGATCCTTATGCATTTTGCTAAGGACTTCATATTTTCTATATTATGAGTTGATAACCTCTATATCTAGCTTGTGCATGTGGATATCAGCCTCTTTCATCATCAGAATGTGATTTTGTGCATTTTATTTTGTGACTATTCTCTGTCCTAAGCATGTTTGTATTCTTTCTTCTTGCCTTTATTTTACATTGCATGCTTGTTGTGTCATTCTACGTCCCTTGCAGTTCCTTTTTAGTTTTGTTCCATGAAATTGATTTGGTAAATGCGTCTTAGTTGTGCTACACGTGCCTAGCCTTCTTTCACGCATTTCCCTTCATTTTTTCTTAGAACAGATAGTGTTCATCCCTCTTTTTCTAGTGCTATCGCCTTCCTTAGATTATTTTTCCTTTCTGTTATCCTTTTATCCTTGGTCCCTTGGCATTGTTAGCTTAGTTTTACCTTTTAGCATTAGGAGTAGTAGTAGTAGTAGAAATAGATAGAGGAATCGACCTTCTCCGGAGATTCATCTCAAGTGCACAAGGTCCCACAACTTGGAGACGGTTCCATTGTTGTCTCAAATGACTTGGTCCTTCTAGATCCAAGACATGGGTGCAAGTTTGAATGACCAACAGTTTCTAGCACACCAGTGGGACCAACAATGAAAGCTTAAATTTCATATTGTTAAGTTTTGGTGTGTGAACTTAGTATTTTTAGCCTTTAGAGGCTTATTTCAACACATCTGGTGACTCCCAACATTTCCAGAGCTCCTTTTTGTAGTCTTGAGCACATTCTATGAGAAGAGTGCATACTAGACAAAGTGTTATAGCTAAAGGATCCTTTGAATACCTCCAACTTTCACCGAGAAACACACACAACAGATATTCCATGCCCGCATCCCCATCTCCAATGCATCGCGCACACTCTACTCCTCAAAATAGAAAAGTGTGCCCTACCATGGCGCTTCAACCTCCTCATCCAAGGAAATTTTCTAGCTTCACTGGTGGAAGCCCACTCAATCTCAATGCTCAGCATGATATGCCAGTGGCCCATGCTCAAAAGTATTCCATACTTCATGGGAGAAAATCAAGTCACCCCTATTGAACACATTCAATATGTGGCCAATGTATGTTGTATCTATCTAATTGTACATGATGATGTTTTTGTCAGGTTGTTTGTAGCCTCTTTCAAGGGTAAAACACTCTAATGGTACCATGACCTGAGACCTACATCTATTACTACTTGGGATGATCTCTAATAGCTCTTTACAATTACTTTGAAGATAAATCAGATCATCTATCATTGATGGAACAACTAACTATAATAAAGTACATGCACAATGAGCAAATGACTGATTTCAACATCAGATTCCAAAAGACTTGGGATAAAATTCCTCAAGTGGTAAGGCCTACAGCCCAACATGATTTCTTTTACTATCTAAGGGCTTTGAATAGTGACATTTTAGTCATGATTCAATCTATGGGAGGTAGAACCTTACTGTTGCATAAAAAATTGCAATAAGGGTAGAAAATAGTCTCATTTAGGTCAGGTATGTTGGCACGTAGGCCTCATGTGCCCTTGTTCCTAGAGATGTCTCCAATGCCCCAACCTTCTATTTCTCTAGTTCTAGTGTAGAGTGCGCAACTAGTTGCATCTACATCCTACTCTCCCGCACATCAAAAGAAGATGATGAATTAAAGGCCCTGATTAGAAACTTTTCCAACAAGGTCATATCATTGAGAAGTAGTAGGCACAATCCTACAGAGGTAGTTCCAATTGGGCGCAAAGCCAAAGAAATAAACCTTGGTAGAATTAGTATGGGAATCAAAGATATAAAAAAACTAGCAGAATGATAGATGGCATGTTAATTTACACTTGCCTTTGTAGGTTATTCCTCCCGTGCCTTCTCTTCTAGTTCCTAGTACAAGTCAAGCACTTGTCCTAGTCTAGAACAACATGGAACATGAGTCTGAATGGTGTTTTCCTTACAATATGCCTCATAGTAAATATCATTGTGCCAAATGCTGCACACACAATCCTACATGATTGTTGGCAATAAAATTTGTTAGATGGAAAACTTGTGGATTTCTTGCCAACGCTCTGGGAATCTAAGTCCCTCTACTTAACCGGTGCAACTACCGTATATGCATGTGCATGAAAAGGTGTATTTCGTAGTGTCCTTTTGACCGGGATCCAACAAGGACACTCCACTGACCTTGCGGAAAATATTGCAGATACCTATAAGAGAGGACTTTGTCTAGTAGAGAGGGAAAGGGGAGTGAGAAATTAGATAGGAGAACTAATGTTGCAGGTAGAAAATCAGATTCCTGCATACATCAATTAGAATTTTTATCACATGCATTAAAATTAGGAGGAAACAACTCTACACGTAACAACAAGACCAAATGGAATTTATGATTACAAAGTATCAATAAACCCTTAGTAAAAAAGGCTCGAAACTCCTTCTTGTATTGATTGCTTAAACCAAGTTGTACATAGTATGAGAATGGAGGAAAAATAGAGAGTGGGGAAAGGAATAATTTGGCTATCTCCTTTGTTCTCTCAAGGTAGAATGCACTCTTGAGCTTACAAAATTAATGACCAACCCTTTGAGATGGGAATGGCTTTACAATTTATAGAATGAGAGGTGACTTATCATTTTCCTCATGACCCTCCATATGCCTTATTTCCAACTTTAGACTATTCATATTCATACAAAATATTTATGTCTCTTTTATAAAATCAAGGTGACTTAATTTACATTATGTTTCTAAATTCACTTTTAGGTGACTTAAAGGCATATCAAAAGGTGCAAACCCCAATGAAGAATTAGAACATTAGAAAGTGAGAGAAATTTGGGGGAGAGGAGAGAGAAAGAGAGAGAGAGAGAGAGAAGAAGAAGAGGAGATGTCATTTTCGATGAAGCCCATTGATCCTCGTTGATGGAAAGCTCCAAATGCAGTGAAACTATGAATCTTCAAACTCCTTGCATATTGTGAAACTCCTTCAAATTAGCTCATGAACACTTGCCCAGTTGAGTGGACTATTTTTCCGATGACCGCAACTCCCAGCCTGCGTATGATATACCTGTGACCTGAACTATGTAGTGAGTGTCAAAAAACATTGTCCAGTTCCCTGAGATGATCATCCCTCTATGTCTCATTGTGCCAAACTTTCCCTTTGAGAACAACCTACTATTAATAGTAAGTGTCTAGATGGAAAGCTTACTATTTTTAGTGAGAGGTGATTTTTGCCTCTTCTCAACCATCATGATGTGATGGACTCCCTCATTTGATCTTGTGCACACTACCCTTGCCTTGGCCGCTTTTTGGGTTGACCTACTATTTTTAGTAAGCACCCATATAGGGAACTTAATATTTTTAGTAAGTGGTCATTTTAACTATTTTCTACTCCGGACAATCATTCGGCTTCCTAGTGACCTTGGGTACACACTAGCTTTTGCCACAATTGCTTTTGATGATGAATTTCCAAACATAACAAGTCTATATAGGAAAACTTACTATTTTTAGAAAGTGTGTTTCCATTGCTTGGTTTGCAATGGAACATATTTTTTAGACTCGTCTCATTGTCATGACCACATCCTCCAAATTTCACATAATTTTTCCCACTAGAATGTTGGGAAATAAAATTAAATTTTTCACCTAGCAAGTGGCTTCGAGCACGGAGCTACCATGGTGGCCATTAATGGAGATAAAAATTTTCAGGTCTGGTTTTTATCTCTGTTTGTGATGAAAAAAACTACATTGTGATAGGTTTTTCATTTGGAGCTTGTGTGTAAGTTTTTAGTTCGTTTTAATTGCTGCAATGATGGGAAATCTGATGAATGTGAGTCGGTGCACGAAGTGAGGATTTTTTGGAACAAATAATTATGGGTAACATTTGACCTCTAGTTTATTGCATCATGCTTGTCTTGAAAAATTTGGAATTTTACAGAAGACAAAACCTCAATTTGACTTGTATCTTGTGAGATATGAAGATTTCTTGATCGGTGACTTCACGGTTATCTGGAAAAAACCTTCATTTTCTTCCCGTTATTCGTTTCTTCAACACTTTTTTCTCTGATATTATTGTGTTTTCATGAAGTATATTATTTTTGGGTCATGGTAGAGCTGGTTTGGATCAGAAATGGTGGACTGGGTGTCTAGATAAGCTTGAGCAAAGCCATGACATGGTGAGGAGTTGTGGAGGAGAAATGAGAGGAAGAAAACGACTAAGTGCTAGATTTAAATTTTCAAAAAATGCACATGGAGGGGATGGGATGATTTTTTAATTTTTGATGTCCTTGACCTTAGGGATGTGAGGGACATCAAATTCCATGGTGAGTAAGAGGACGACACATGTCCTCTATCCGACGGTAGGGGATTTGCTTGAAAAGCACTAGAAGCACTAGGGGCTGAAAGATGGTCACGTGGATGAAAAAGGACTCCCCATAGGGGATGGGCACATTTTTCCATGTCTTCTTTCCCTAACCTTAGGGACATGAGGGACATAAAATTCCACGGTGGTCCTGGAGCTGACACGTGTCCTCGATCCGACGGTAGGGAATTTGAGCTCCAAAATGCACCTAGGGGCCGAATCCGCCAAGTCCGAAGGTCGCATGAGGGTCCCGGAGGGTCACATGGGGTCCGGGAGAATTTTTCCAAGGTTTTTGTGCCTTACCTTAGGGGTTTTGGGCCATAAAATCCTGCCAGGCTCCCGTGCCGACACGTGTCCTCCCAAAAATTGACTAACTCCCGAACTGTCTCCAAGAGGGTAACTTGGAACGATGATAACTTGAGCTCCCTGGTGGAATTTATTGGAAAATATTTATATGATCCTAATCTGTAAACTTAATTTTGAATCCAATGGTGTGGGTATAATTTCTTGCATCATATATTTGTTCCCTAAAAATCAAGAATTATGATTTAGTACTCCACCTATGCTCGAGAAAATTGCTGCAAACCTAATGCACCAAAGTGTTGTGAAAAATATGATTTCACCATCATTTAGGGCTTGAAATTATATTTTAGGATATATTTTTTTAAATCCTAACTTCATCCAAAGCTCCTGAAATCTTCTTCCTCAAGCTCAACAATTGCTTTAGGCTCCGTGTATTAAGGCTAGGCTTATGAGCCTTGCTTTTCATTCAGACTGCTCCAAGTCTTTCAAAACTTCACCAAACCTTCAAAAATAATTTCCATGATGTTATAAGGTATTAAATTCACCTCCATGTTGAATTTTTCCCTTCCATTCCACTCCAGGAGGGTTGATCCAGTCCTAGGAAGGCCAGCGATAGCCCTTCCCAATACTGCCAGAAGATAACATCTTTTCAAAACTTCCTAAAATCACTTGGGGGATTAAATTGACTTTCCTAAATCACCTAGGGGACCAATTTGACATCAAATATGGGGTGAACAGATTTGAAAAATTTTACCCGCATGCCTAGGAATGATAAAACATGAAAATTTTGGCATAGGGGTATAATTGTCATGCTCGGAAATTGTCAATTTTCTGTTGCACATTTACACATAAACAATGATTCAATTATCCCGATGTAACCCTTCAACAAGTGCACCAAAAGAAGATAACCAAGAAAGGCTAGAAGCTCCTCCAGAGGAAAATTTTATGTTCTTTGGTGCTGAGGACTTATGTGTAATCAACCAAGTCTGTAGATGATACAGGCACCACACGCCCATGTTCAAGACAACAAACGATACAAGAAGAGAATGCACAAACCTGACGCGTAGGTCATAATTCCAGCAACACAAGTAGACCCTAAAAATAAAAAGGAAGTAGCTAATATATCTAGTAGTAAAAGTGCTCAAGTTCCTACACCCGAGGCTCCGCGCAAAGCTCCTCCGGAAGTGGCGTGCACCCCTCCTTTGGTAGGTCAAGCCTCTACACCAGCTAAGGTTCCTACCTCTATACCCAAGAAACCAAGCAAGGATGTTGTTGTTCCTCAAATGTGCAAGTCAATGGGTTTTCCATTCAGCATTATGGACTAGATGAAGAATACAAACATAAATGTTACAATGTGGGATGCCCGACTATTCCATCTCAACATAGCTTGTTGCATGAAGCTTTGGCCCAACTTCTGTATGTTGATCCAACTATTCACAAATCATGTGCTTTAGTCAATATCTACCAAGAAGAGGAGAAGAAAGTAAGTAAAATTTTTAAAACCCCACCCTTCTATATGTCTTTGATCATAGACAAACATATTTTCCATAAATGTATGATTGACTCAGGTGTTAGTACTTCTATCATGCCTAAGAAGATTGTTGATGTCTTAGGTCTTAAGTATAGCCCCTTAAAAAGGCGTCCTGCAACTCGATGGTTCAATTGTCACTACTCTAGGAATCATCGAATATCTTGAGTTAACTCTCCATGTATGTCCAATTCTAACAATAACTCAAGACGTGTCAATCATTAATCTTCCCCCTTTGTTTTCCTTATCTCTATCAAGATATTTTACTACTAAAGTTGGTGGTTACTTGTCTTCTGATTGGTCTCATATGTTACTCAAGACAAGGTATGGTACCCAGTTTACTATATAAACTAAGCCAATATTTTCCTATCATGTAGATTCATATGTCCCATCCCCTCTCCAAGCCAATTGTTTAATCCAAGAAGAACAAGCTTCAGTTTAAGAGCAACCTCTTCCACCTTCTATTCCTAATCTAGTACTTGATGAGTGGGTGGAGAGGCACCAAAAATTTGATCCATATGATGAAGATTTAGAAGCTTATGAAACTAGGATTGGTACTTACTACATTCTTGAAGAAGAAGTTGTGCTTCCACGCACCCTTAAACAAATGATCTGGGTTCCCAATTGAGGCTAAAATAATGCAGGATGACAAGAAGGTCGATGGGCATGTGGATGTAAAATTTTGGTAATGAAGAAATAAAATAAAACAAGATGGCCAAAAGACAGGGGTTGATTAGTACTTTCTTCACTCAAGAACCTTCTAAATAGTAGTATGAAATTGAGATAAATAATGTCTAAAGTGCATGATTTTGTGACTACATTGGGGCCAATGAAGCTCATTGCATAGATGAGTATATAGTGAACATGTTACAGGGACTCCTAAAAGTTTGACAATATTAATCCATCTAGTGGTTTTATTTATTTAATGAGTATGCAAAAATAAATATGTACAATTGATGTAGAAATGTTGAAGGTTGCAATTCAGGTTGGTGCTAGTAAAAGAAGGGGTGATTTAATATACTTATTTTTGGGTAAGAGTGATGACCTTGTTGTATTTATGAGGTATGATTTTCATGTTCCTACAATACCTTGAATTATCAATTTCAATGGAGGTAGCTAGTCTCTGTGCATGAAATGGTTCAAGATAGTATCAAAATAAAGTTGTTGTTCTAGAGAGAATAGGGAAGAAGGAAATTTTTGGATCAATAATGAATGGTGATATTTCCTAAAAAATTGTTGGCATCAATGAAAGAAGCACTAGTTTCCTATAAAGCAAGAGGAATTTTATTTCTTTCCCAATAATGGTGAATGTTGAATTTTTGGTGGCCCAATATATCTAGACTATTTATGTCCATGTGATATTTTGGGATGGATTTGGGACAATAGTTCCCATTCATTTAAATGATCAAATATGTGTGCATTATCTTCTTCAATAAATGGATACTTTTTGAAAGTTCATCAACATGTAGGGAGTTTGATTGACATGCCAATGCTGGTAATTATTTTGAAGAAACACCCAGTTAGAAATAAATTCATCGAAAGTGGCACATGTGTCGGTTAAAATGTTGCAAAATTATTTTTATAGGAGTTCGATCTAACAAAAAGTTTGAAAAATATGGGAGAGACCCGAACAATTTTTGGAATTGAACATATTTTCCATTTATCCCTATTACATAACTTGTTGTAAGACCATGTTCTAAAATCTTAAATAAGTGACATAGATTCCATTGTTACGAGGTATTTTTTGTAGACGTCAATAAGAAGAGAAGATTCTTGATCATCAACATGTGATTTGGTGACTCACCTACATACTTTCTTACCAACATTCAAAGAAACAAAAGATATGCTAAAAAGAACAAGAGGTAATTTCTGCAACATGTGGCAAGTCTCCATGCACTTATATCATGTTTAAACAATTCTCGATAAGCATTGATTGGAAGGAAATATGAGTTAATTGATCTGCTATGAGAATGTATGAAATCATTGAGAAAATTTGATGGTAGGATTCGAGCATTATTTCACTTTGGAAGCATATTTTTCTACGTATCTTAAAATGGCATGCTTGGAGAGTACAAGTTGATAATCAACATTGGATCTCCATATGGATAGCTTGGCTTGGTTATATGTGTTTAGCTTATCATAAATTTCTAGAAGGAAGGTACTTAAAATTTCCATATTCATCGATGAATAATGAAGAATCCATATGCATTTCCCAAGGGGAATTGTAACGACATTGGAATCCCACACTTTTATTTCTCAAGCATGTTTATTCCAAACATTTGGTGTGACACTAAACTTGATTAATGAGATATTTAAGGTCGGAGAGAGAATTAAAAATGAGTATTTTTGTTATGTCAAGTAGGAAAGGATAATCTTGTATTGGGAGGTGGACATGTTGTGTTCATTGGTGCATTCCTCGAGGTTTACATGTAGAAATATATCTATCAAAGTAATTTCTTGTTTCTTTTACATAATTATGGTCATTCCAATCCAATGTATCTACATTTTATGCATTTGACATCCATAAAAAACCATGCACATATGCATATCCTTTGTGTTTTCATTCATATATGTGAAAGCTACGTTGCACGGAAATGGAAATGAATACTAAACATAAAAATGGAAATTTTCAAAAACCTTGGATACGAAATGTTACCGGAAACGTCCGTACAATATATATATATATATATATATATATATATATATATATATATATATATGCATAATACTCATTTTATAATTGTAGATCATAATAGATAATTGATAAAGCACTCAAAATATGTTGTATTCATTGAAATTTTAACTTCTAAAGAGTCATGACTCATCATTCAACATGGTTACATTTTCAATGATTCACATATACATGATAATAATCTAGATTCTAGAATATATCATCCAGATTTAGCAAGAGAGAAAATGAGAGTGTGATTTAGAATGGACCTAAGAGGTCATATATAGATTTTAGGAAGTGTCTTTAGCAAGTCTAGGTAGGTAGATTAGGGTTAGGTTTATTAAATGCTTTTATTTTTATTTTTTTAAAAAAATTTGATGCTTAAAACTTTTAAAAACTGGTGAGAATGTGTAAAAGTTTCCATAAATGCTTGGGACATTTCGAAATGTCCCAGAGTTTCCAAAATGTCCGGCACGTTTTGAAAGAATTTTTGATTAGTTTTGCATTTCCGAAACATTTCTACTAAGAAATGGGACCCCTTGGGCGTTTCTCTACTTTTGAGTGTGAAAGCAAAGAAGGGATATTATAAGACATGAAGTTAGGGTAACATGAAGGAAAGGAAAGGAAAAATTTTACCTATACCAATAATTGTGTGCGCTTAAGATGTTTCGGAGGACCTCTTCACAAAATATTATGAATCTCTGGTGCAAATAGGTGAAGACATGGTGAGGGTTATAAACAATGTTTTGGTTTCTCCATCGTTGAGAACCTTGAGCATCCAAATTGGGGATTTCTATCCATAACATTGTAGAGGTCTTTCCATTTTGTGTCTATTGCGCTCAAAGTATGGAACAAAGTTGGGGTTCCTAATTACACGATCATATATGAGATTTCATCTCTTATGTGAGTCTAAAAGGAGAGGGTTCCATGAAAATTGGTTCCAAAGCACATTAAAATATCTGGAAGGCCATCATTAGGGAAGTCTTAAATCCTTTGGTGAATATCTTCTATAGTTATTGAGATTCCATGTTCTAAATCATGTTTGATGAATATTGATATTGTAGTCTGGATCATGTGGCACATTATGAGGTTTAGAAAAAGTATCCAAATCGTGAATGTAATCCAAAGCATCTATCATGGAAGCATATCAAATGCAAAGCGTACTCATAAAGTTACACTTCTTTCATGTGAGCTTATTTGAACATGGATTTTCTTGTTGGGAACAAAGTTTTAGAACAATAATATTAAGTAGGGTTTAATCCCCTCTTAAGTGTTCTTATATATGTTATAAACTTTAGTTTATAATTAAATAAATAAAAATATATAATATTTTATTTATTTAATATAAACTTTAGGTTATGTTTTAATTGATTATTAAAATAAATTTATTAAGTGGAGGGGTGCTTCATGGGAATACACACTCGTAAACTCACTTAAATAGGGATCTCGGGGCCCGATAAATCAATTCAATTGGAATATTGAAATGTGGAGAGAAGTGGGTGAAGAAGGGTTCCTGGGATGTAAATATTAACGCTTTCTCGATAAATGGAAATCTATATTTTTCACCATGGTTTTTTACCTCGTATAAGGTTTTCCACATAAATTTGTGTTATATTTGTAATGTGTTATTTGTGTTCTTTTAATTTTGTTATTTATTTCATAATGTTAAATATTAACTTTGCAATATTAATTTAATTTCTTAGATCTCAACATGGTACTTTGGAGTGAGGTAGTTTAGATAATTTAAATATTCAAGTTATATTAATTAATACTTACCGTGTTGATTAATGGGTGGTTATAACCCACATGCTATATAAAATGATTCCCATTCGATTTAATTTTGTACACATCTCCATCTCATAAATGTTTTTTAAACCCTTCAAATAATTTGGTGTGTTTGAAAGATTTAGAATGGTCCCACCTAAATACAAGTTTAGAAAAATCTTTGGAATACTCAAAAAGGACAAAACTCTTAAATTTAGCACGCATTGTCGCATAGAGACAACAAGGAGAACTTACTAAACTTTTTATAGTTCTTTTCCTTAAATTATCTTTAAAACCTACTTTTTATCGAAAGTATAGAATAAGAATTTAATATAAATTTTTCACCTTGAATTTGAGTTTACAATTTTCGTTCAAATGGGTTATAATAATTTAAGTATTGATAAGTCATAGATGTTAAACGATACTAACTACAACATCCATAAAATTTGACTGAAATTGGAATTCATGGGAAGGAAGTTTTGGATTGTCGTGAATGGTATGGATAAGGCACCTACCAACACACATGAAACAACTAACAATGTTTCTACATTTTAACAGAAAGTGTAAGAAGCAATGTCTATTATACTATGAAGCATGCAAGATGAATTTCTATTACACATTAGAAACCAGGAAAGTTGAAGAAAAGCTTGGAAAATATTAGAATCAATGCATGAAGGTATGCACCTTTTAAAAATTATAAAATTGATTCTTGAACTAATGACAACTCCCATGAAGGGAGATGAAAAAGTGGTTAATTTTTTAGCTAAAATTAAAAATATTAAATCTCAATTAGATGGATGTAACTGTAATTTGATTCATGACAAATTATTATACTTTATCATTCAAATGAACATCCATGAAAGGTTTAGGAACTTCATTTCCATCTTAAACTCAAAATATCAAACTGAACAAGATATTCCAGACTTATCTACTCTTAGTGCTCTCCTAATTCAGGAAGAGCAAGTCATGTCAAACTTTGATTCGAAGGAGAATGCCACTCAAGCACTTCTCACTCAAAATCCTAAGATTTTTTTCTTCTAAATTTAACAAGAATCAAAAGTTTAAATCAAACTTTAAACCCCTAATAAAGATAAGAAACCAGGAATAATCACCTAAAAGTCATTTTTGATAGAAAATGTCATAATTTTGGGATATTTGGCCACAATAGGAAGACTCGGGATAAAAAAAAACAAATTAAATTTCAAAATCGAAAGGAAACAAACCGAATCAAAAAAGAAAAGTAAAAAGAATAATCAAAACCAAATGTAGTTATCTTATATGTTGCATTAGTTACTACAAAATAAAACAAATGGATCTTAGATAGTGGTGTATCTAGGCACATGACCTATAGATATGATATTATTTATGATATTAAATAATGTAATGATCAAATTTATCTAGGTGATCATTCCATTATTGATGTTCAAAATCAAGGTAGAGCTAAATTTTTAATGGTTATATAAATGATGTTTTGTGTGTTCCTAAATTAAAAATGAATTTGATTTCATGTTCACAACTAACTCAAAACAACTATAGTATAATTTTACTAAAATATAAATGGTTTATTAAAAATGAGTTAGATGTTACTATTGCAGAAGGGATATTTAAAGTTTTTTCAATTGTTTCATGTCTTTCTACTCAAAATATGAATGATTTACAGTTATGGCATGAAATATTAGGTCATGTTAACTTTAGGAGCATGTATGACATGTCTCGTCTTAATCTTTTTGTTGGTATACCTCCTATATCTCATGCCTAAGAAAATTGTGAAGGGTGCTTACACATACACAATCTGCAAACCCCTTCCATAGTCATCGGAAGCTAGCTCCTTTAAACGCCTTGAAATTTTTCATAGTGATGTTAGAGGACCTTTAGAAGTTCCTTCCCTAAATGGTTCTTTGTATGTAGTTACTTTCATTGATGATTATTCTCATATGATTTGGTATTTATTTATAAAAATAAATAAGATGTTTTATCTAAATTTAAAGAATTTAAATCTTTAGCTAAGAAACAGTTTTAGTCATAAAATCAAAAGACTTAGAACTGATAATGGAGGAGAATACATTAGTAAAGCATTTGATTTGTTTTTTTATCAAATGTGCAATTAAAAGGGAACTAACTACTCCCTACTCTCCTCAATAGAATGGTATTGTGGAAAGGAAAAACTACACCATTCTTGAAATGGATAGAACCATGTTGCACTCATCCCAAGTCCCTAAATTTCTATGGGCTGAAGCAATGAATACCATTGTTCATATTATGAACAAAGTCCCTAGTAAATCCCTATTTCATTCTACTCTTGTAGAAAATGAACTAATAAGAAACCTAGTGCATCCCATTTGATAATGTTTGGAAGCCCCGCATCTAAGTTCATTCCTAAATGATCTGAAAATGGTACTTAATTTTTTTAAGTACTTACAAAATTTGCAAATGAACAAATTTAATAGACTCAACATTGATCATGAGTTCATTTGATTCAATTTTGGATGTCTTGAAGCCCAATTTTTAAATTCTTCCAAAATGATCAATTAAAAATATTTTTCCAAATTAAGTGAATCTACTGATTCTATTACAAAATCATTTAAATAATTCACAAGCTGAATTCAAATATGCACTCAAACTGAATTTTCAATTCACAAATCTGAAAGTGCATTCAGTTATCTAATGTGGGTTATGGATACTGAAATTTCCTTCAATCCGTTTACTCTAGTTTTGTGCTTATTTTATCAAATAATCAAATTAATCAAATGAATAATTTTATCTGAACAAAAGCTTCTAAAACCGAAATCAAATCCACAACAAAAACTTGATAATGGAGTTCACCGAAGGCTACGTCTCTAGATTCTCGAAAAGAGAATCAATCTATTATTTCCCAATGAAGTACAATATCCCTTCACTAATGACTTAACAGACCTTTATACCTGTAAATGAGTTGATCCAGACCTCATGGAACTCTGCAATTTACCAGAAATGTTCCCAAGTCCATTTGTGGCCCCTAAAGTGTCTTCATAGTGTGACACCCCTAAAATTGTGCTCTAAAAGCACCTACAAGTGGATATTTATAATCACTACATGAAAAAATTACATTTATGGAATCCTTATGAAATTCTGAGAAACTTGCATTGTTACACCAAGACTTGGTTCGGCCCTTAGGTTCTTGAAAAAATCGAGCTCTATTGGGTCCTCATGCTTGTCCTGTGCAACTATGATTGAATATCACCTAAAAAATAAAATATACATCACCTCATGATAAAATAAGACAACCATCGCCTTTGTCTTGGAATTTTAAGAAACTTTTCTTTTACATCAAATTAAAGTGCCTCAAAACCTCGATGAATCCCCGATGCCCTGTTTGGTCTCCCTACTACACAGAGCATAATGCTCTATATATATTGGCAAGATATTTTATAGCTCATATGAGATCCTATCCAAGTTTGGGTAGGGGTGATGTGCTTGGGATCATGAGGTCCATGGTTCAAGTCACGATGGATCTCCTTTTCATCATCACTTTGTATTGAAGTGGACAAATCCCACATGCCTCGAGATGGATGACAAATGGAGGTTTTAAATTAGGCCTGAGTTTGTCCATTTACTATGCTTTGGTTTCATTTCCCAAGTCATGGGCTGGCATGTCTATTGGTTTTTGGTGGTAAATCGTAAGGTTTGACCACCAATTTGTTAGCTTGTTCGCCGTTGGTGGTCGGCGCTATGCATCGAGCTATAATAGATAAGCCCCAATCCGTTGAAACCCTGATCGGTCAAATTTTTAGTTGATAAGCCATTCGGTGGCTTTCCAAAATAGATAGGGAATAAGAAATACCAAAATATGTGGTATTAACTCGATCCATATGAGCAATGTGGAAATGTGATCAACTCGGTGGGGAGTTGATCACCCCACCGAGCTAGCAAAATAGCTCGTCCGAGCTGATTATAAACCTGCAATGCAAAAATCAACTCATAGTGCAAAAATTGAACTCAAAACACAATATCGAGCTTGGAATGCAAAATTGATGTCTGCGTGGTGGTTTGAGAGCCCACCACATTGAAAAACAAGAATATATCTCTCACGGCGGTGGGCTCCCTCTCATTACAAAAAAGTTGAGCCTCTTGTTCTTTTCCGCCATAACGTGAGTCAAAGACCGAGAGGCCTAAAACCATATCAAACAACCTTAATTTTTCCTTCTCATCACTTGCCACTTTTTCCACGTGTCACATCCGGATTGGACTATTGACCAAGGTTGACCCATTTAAGACCTTAACTTTGACCGGTGATATAATTTGCATACAGACTCCATTTCTGAAGTTCAACATACCATCGAAAAGGTCTTGAGAAGCCCTTCAACATGGTTTAGATTTAGGGAAGTTTAGGGAAGATATGCATAGTGAAAATTCTCTAGATCACTCCTCCCCAGTAATACCATTTTGACCTCAAAATGAAAATTTTACCCAATTGAACTATACACACGTTCTTTGCATATTACAAACACAAAACCCAATTTATAGCATGGTAATTTTTCAAAAAAATTGCAATATTCAAATGCCAATAAAAGTAACATAACCCAATGGCCTGAACTGCAAATGATATGACACTACAACTACCATATTCCTCTGTACAATCTGAACCTACACTCACCACTGTCAACAATGCAAAATTGAAACTTGCATTCACACTTGTTAGTGCAAAATTTGTACATACTATTTGTAACTATACCTGATAGTTACAAATATTTAAGCCTATCAATAAGACTTACAAATGTGCAAATATCATGCATAGTAAAAAAATTTTGTATAAGTTGTACACTCACAAACAATGCCTACATGAGATAACTTGCACTATAACAACATACTCAATACAACTTCTAAAAATAGACATCTAACCATAGATCATGCCCACTGAAACTATACATGCTGCTTTGAAAGATGAAGTTTGTAAAACCATCAAAAAAGAAAATTACATCAAGTATTTTAAACCTATCACTTGGATTATTTTCTCTTTAGGATACTTCACCAACACCAAAGTAGATAAATAAATTTGGAATTATTCCTTTTCACAATTCATCGAATTTCCAAAACTAGCTATTTTTCATACCATTCATCAAAGAAACTATACAAACATGAAACTGATAAACTGTTTGCCCACCATTTTCAACACATTTTCCTATTTAGGTGGTTGTTTCAACTCGCCACTGATTCACCGAAGGGGTCAAATTGGTTGGTTTATTATTGCTATCATTCTTAACAAACTTTAACTTTTGTTCGGATGACACTTCCAACATTTATCAATTACATGACCTGGTTTCTTATAGTGATCACAAAACCTTTGATCCAATTTTTTAGGATCCACATTTTTAGGAACCTTACCTTGACTGCTCTTAGCCGAGCCAGGTTTAGGAGAATGCATTTTCTCAATCTGTTCCATTATGGATTTTCTTTTCCTACACTTGGCCACACAATGATTAGACAACCCACAAAATGTGCAAGGGTAACTATTCAACATTGCTTGAAAATCATAGCCAATTTTTTCTAATGTAGAAAGTGGATTAAGTTGTTTACCTTTTCTTTTAGAACCATGGTAAACAGAAGGTGGAGGGATTTCTATACCTCTCTGTGGTGAATTCTTACCAGATCCTCCTGTTGAGGATGAATCACCTGAAGCTAGTGGGGATGATACTTGGCTATCATAAGCTTCTCTTCTTCCAACTGACTTGGAACTCTCTCCAATCACCTTTTCCTCTGCACTAACATATCCCAGTCTTGCATAATGAGGTCTTTCCTTAACCAAGATTGGGTTAGTTATACCTTGATTATTCTTACTAAGGTTAATTCCATTAAAACCCATGCTATTCAAAATCTTAGATCATATACCCTTAGCCTGGTTTTCAAATCCACCTAGTACTACAAAAGAGATTCCAAATTATCCCGGAAGAGGAATTAGATGTTTCCATACTTACTGTGCACTCATCTGTCATAGTGGATGCATCAACAATAATAGGTACCTTCTTAGGTCCATCAATTTGCAACACCATCAAGATCTCATCCTTAGATTCTAGCTCTCTTTTCAATGTGTCAAGTTTCTCTTCAAGAGTCAATAGTTAACATCTCAGAAGGCATTTTCTTCCTATATCTGTTGATTACATGCTTCAAGTTCCTCAATTTTCTCCCTGTTGGATAACTTTCCCATGGTTTTCCTACACACCTGTACTTCCAAAAACTGCACACTGCAACTGAAAGATCAATCCAAAATGCAAGAACCAAAACTAAACCCAAAAATACTGAAGTAAATCAAGAGCTAAACCAGCTCTGATACCAACTTGATCCGAAAATGGTACTTATTTTTTTGAAGTACTTAGAAAATTTTTAGATGAAAAATTTAACAGACTCAACATTGATCATGAGTTCATTTTATTCAATTTTGGGTGTCTTAAAGCCCAAATTTTAAACTCTTCCAAAATGATCAATTAATCTGATTTTTCCAACTTAAGTGAATTTATGGATTCTATTACAAAACCATTTAAATAATTCACAAGATGAATTCAAATATGCACTCAAACTGAATTTTCAATTTAGAAATCTTAAAGTGCATTCATTTATCTGATGTGGGTTATGGATACTAAAATTTCCTTCAATCCGTTTACTCTAGTTTTGTGCTTATTTTACCAAATAATCAAATTAATCAAATGAAGAATTTTATTTGATCAAAAGCTTCTAAAAACTGAAATCAAATCCACAACACAAAACTTGATAACGGAGTTCACCCGAAGGCTACGTCTTTGTAATATTGAAAAGAGAATCAATCTATTATCTCCCAATGAATTACAATATCCCTTCACTAATGACTTAACAAACCTTTATACCTGAAAATGAGCTAACCTAGACCTCATGGAACTCTACAATTTACCAAAAATGTTCCCAAGTCCATTCGTGGCCCCTATAGTGTCTTCACAGTGTGATCCCCCTACAATTGTGCTAAAAAAACCTACAAGTAGATATTTATAAACACTACATGAAAAAAAATTACATTTCTGGAATCCTTATGAAATTATGAGAAACTTCCCTTTTTACACCAAGACCTAGTTCGGCCCTTAGGTGCTTGAAAAACTCAGATCTCTGTTGGTTCCTCATGCTTGTCCTATGCAACTGCGATGGAAAATCACCTACAAAAGAAAATATACAACACCTCATGAGAAAATAAGACCACCATTGTCTTCATCTCGGAATTTCAAGAAACTTTTATTTTTACATCAAGTTCTGAAAGTGCCTCTAAGTGCCTCAAAACCTCAGATGAATGCATGTTGCCCTGTTTGGTCTCCCCTACTACACAGAGCATGATGCTCTATCTATACCGACGAGATCTTTTCTAGCTCTTCCGAGATCCTAACTGATATGGTAGGGGAGATGCGCTTGGGACCATAAGGTTCTTGGTTCAAGTCACAACAAATCTCCTTTTGCGCCAATCACTTTGCATTGGAAGTGGGAAAATCCCACATGCCTCAGATGGATGGCGGGTGGAGGTTTTAAATTAGGCATTCCAACCCATTATGTACATGCATGTGGCCACACATGTCACCTTTTTAGTGAACCGAATTCCATCGAGCTATCCATTCACCGTGCTTTGGTTTCATTGCCCAATTCATGGGCTAACATGTTGATTAGTTTGTTGGTGGTGAGTTGTAAGGTTTGATTTCTGAGTTGTTCACTTGTTCACTGCGTTGGTTGGTAGATATGCATTGAACTATAATAGATAAGCCCCAATCTATTGAAACCTTGATCGGTCAACTCTCCGATTAATAATCCATTTGGTGGCTTTCTAAAATAGATAGGGAATAAGCGATCCCGAACTATGTGGTATTAACTCGATCCATACGAGTAATGTGGAATTGTGATCAAATTGGTGGGGAGTTGATTACCCCACCAAGCTAGTGAAATATCTCTCCCTAGCTGATTATACCCCTGTAATGCAAAAATAAAATCATAGTGTAAAAATCAAACTCGAAACACAATATCGAGCTTGGAATGCAAAATTGACGTCCGCATGGTGGTTTGAGAGCCCACCATGTCGGTAAACAAGAATATAGCTCTCACGGTGGTTGGGCTCCCCTCCGTTACAAAAGTTGAGCCTCTTGTTCTTTTCCGCCATAACGTGAGTTGAAGACCGAAGCTCAAAACCATATCAAACAACCTTCATTTTTCCTTCTCGTCACTTGCCACTTTTTCCATGTGTCACGTCTAGATTGGACTGTTGACCAAGGTTGACCCATTTAAGACCTTAGCTTTGACCGATGATAGAATTTGCATACAAACTCCGTTTCTGAAGTTCAACATACTGTCAGAAAGGTCTCCAAAATCCCTTCAACATGGTCTAGATTTAGGGAATTTTAGGGATGATCTGCATATTGCAAAATATTTTGGATCACTAAATCTGAAAGGAAGAAGTTAGATCAAACCTCCTATCCTTGCATCTTTGTAGGATATGGAGGAAAACAAATATCTAAGGATCTATGATCTTACAAAACATGAAGTTATTGAGAACAAGAATGTTAAAATCCTAGAAAACCTTTTTCTAATTAAATTTTGTTTCTTCAGTTTATGATGAATCTAATGAGTTAGAAAACAATGATCTTAATGAATGTAATGACAAAAATAGATTGTAATAATGATTCTATAGTTGAAAAAGAGTCTCTTTTGTATCCTCTATAATGAAAATACCTAAATGGGCTCAGTCTCTTCTTCAAAATATAATCTTGATAACCTTAGTAAGATGGCTATAATCCATCATACCTATCATGTTATAATGACTATGTATGAGTTAGAACCGTAACCTTTAAAAGAGGTATCGCACAAAAGAAATATGGGTAGAAGCTATGAAAGATGAATATTATGCTTAAATAAAAATCAGACTTGGGATCTTGTCCTCCTCTAGAAAAACATAGTATTGTTGGCTCTAGGTGGCTTTACAAAATTAAGTATAAGGCCGATGGAAATATTGATAAGTTCAAATCCAAGTTAGTAGCTCACGGGTTTACTCAAAAACCCGATATTGACTATGTAGAAACCTTTGCCCTAATTGTAAAAATGAGCACTTTGTTAGGATTCTTATTGCCTTAGTTGCTCAATATGGTTGGGAAATCCACCAGATGGATGTTAAGAATGCATTCCTGAATGGTGATTTAAAATAAGAAATTTACATGACCCAACCTAAAGGTTTTGAGGAACATAGAAAAGAATTTTTTGTGTATAAACTAAAAAAACTCTATATGGCTTAAAACAAGCTCTTAGAGCTTGGTATGCAAAAATAAATAGTTTTTTCAAAGATATTGGTTTCACTAATTGCTCATCGATAATGATCTCTTTGTTAAAATTGAAAATAATCATATTATTCTTATTGTATTGTATGTTGATGATTTTCTTATTACTAGCAATTCAAATAGTTTAATTTTTAAAATTAAAGCTAAATTGAAATAATACTTTGAAATGACTGATTTAGGATTATTACATCATTTTTTAGGCATGGAAATTTTTCAAGATAAACATTCTATTGTTGTATCACAATCACAATATGTTGCTAATTTACTTAAAATATTTAATATGGTAGATTGTAAACCAGTTGTTATTCCTATTGAAGTTGGTTGTAAAATTGATCCTAAACCTGCATGTGAAAAAGCTAACCCTACTCTTTACAAGTATATTTTACATATGTAGTCATATTTTATCTCTATCCTCTAATCTCTCTTTTAACCCCCAAGTGTGTCGGCCTATCACCCAAGTGTTGGGCGCTCACCGACGCACGCGTGCGTGCGTGCCGAACCCCTCCTTTATGTGAGCCTTGTGAGAATGTTCCGCCATTAATGGAGGAATGATTTGTAGAATAGAAACATGTATGTAACCTAATACAAAGGTAGCAAAGGTAGTTCTAAGCACAAATGCACCATGAGATAAACATAAACATCACAATGGCATAATAGAATCAAATCTGAACCATAAACAACATGAAAACACACTAGGGTTTGGTCTATAAACACAGATATTTGGAACAGAGCTTCATATATTGATTATAATCATTTACAATAGCCATATTACATCAAAAAGGGTCATATCAAACCATATACATCAAGGAATAACATCCCAACCCTACAAAACTACTCTCATACAAGAAACCCTAGCTATGTTCTTCCATCTCAGCTTTGGTTTCAGACCCGAGCGCCTACATCTATGCATAACATCATCCTTTCCTAGCCTCTCTCTAGTACTAATAGTAGAAAAAAATGCAACAACAATGTGGTAGCTCCCAAAATCACAACCCACAAAATTCTTGCAACACTTTGTTTCCTCTAAAAACCTCTCTATATTTTTGACCCTAACACTCCTTTTTATACAATCTAGATCCTCCCCCCACTGCCATATTTTTGCCCATGAACAGATCACATGTTAGGTGGAAATGTGGTCCTCCATGATCAAGTGTTATGCCATCTTGCAAAAGCCTCCACTAACTATAATGATCCTCCTTTAGAATATTCCCTTCATGGAATATTCTTTCCTTGAGCTCCAAGACTCCAGGCTAACACCTTATCCACTCATCATGCCTACTCGAGCCTTCATGTGTTTTTCTGTGATACCACCTTAGAAATTTAGCTAAGTTCTAAACCCCTTTCCTTCGTCTGCATGCTAACCTTTTCTCCAAAGGCGCCTTTCCTTTAGTTATTTTCTACCTTATTTTCCCTGCACACATGCTCTTCCTCTACCTTGGGAATTAGTCAATTTTAGGTCTAACATCACCCCACACTAAACTTATTTTCCATCCTTGGAAATAACCTGATATTTTGCAAAGAATAAAGAATGGGAGGAAAGAATAACATGCTTTCAGCTTGTGCCAAAGAATGAAATAATTCCATCACTGCTGAAGAAGAATTGGGAAGTCTTTATTCAAGCCTGCTTCAATCTTACTCCAGGCATCCACCTCATTTTGCGCTTGCTAAAACAGATCCCCTATCAATGCACTAACTTCATCAAATGACAACTCCTCACCCTTAGCCTTCAATGTATCAACAATTTTTTCCATCTTCTTGCTAAGGTCGCTTAGTGCGCGTCCATCCTGCGAGTGACCTAGGGATACAATTCTTTCACTTTATTTTTAATCAAGACCCTTAGGCATTTGATTTCCTCAAACTTCTTGAACTCCATGATTATTTTATCCTGTTATGGCGTGTTACCCTTTTTCTTATCCACGAAACTTCTTCGGTGTATGCTTCATGGGTAACAACCAATATACCTGCCACCCTGTCCATATCCCCACATTTTTCATAACAACTTTGGCCATGTGCACCGTGGTTTTAACTAAGGAAAGCAACTTAGAGTACCGATTTATGGTTTCCCAAATATTATATTTCTCCTTGGCATTTTTTCACACCAAAAATCCTCTGTTGATTCCAACGCAAGTGGTTGCTTCTCCATTGTGAGTAATTTCACCACATCCTCAAAGAAGAGAAATGCTAACTCATACTTACTAGAGGGGAAAAATATGGGTGTTCTTGAATGATGGAGTATGAGATAGACTCCACCTTTTTGTAATATTTTTTCACCTTCACCTTCTCTTCTCTCAACTCATCCTTTAGCTACGCAATTAATGACTCCTTTCATTTTATCTCCCTGTCTCTCTCAATTATCTCCTTATTCTTTTCTCTCAATTCTTCCTCCAAGATTCTGATTCTGTTATTCCTTCCAAATAACCATGCCTCTACTTCCATCGACACCTTGTTGAGTGTGTTACTGAGACCTCCTCATTAGTTGACCATTGAGTATCTACAAAAAGATTCACCTCATTAGGGTTCTCTATTTCTATTATTGCATCCACACCAACTTTGAACTCGAGCTCATCAACATGAGACTCAAAATTCCATTACAACATCTTCTTGATGCACGTGTATGAGCTACCACTATAAAATGATGACCAATAAAAGATTTGATTTGTGGGTACCGTGCTCTAGAAGTGTGTGTGAAGGAATTTGCTAAGGTTATTGAAATAATTCATTTCGGGTCCTTACACAAAATGTCACGCCCTTGCCACTTGTGCGCGTTGTTGTTGGGAAGCTCACTACTAAATTAGGTTCTCCATCCATGCTCCCATACTCATTTCTGCTTCCTTCAATACCTCCTCAACATTGTGTTCTACTTATTGATCCACAAAGTTCTGAATGATGCTTTCCACTTCTCTTTCCACCGTATCCTCCAATTGTCCTTCGGTCGGGGTGGGGTCTTCTACGCACTTGTCCCCACTTCTTGCTCACTACCTCCCACACGGTGAGCACCTTCCTCATAGTAATTATACTCTTCATTAGAGTCATGTATATCATGAGCAGAGGACTCTTACCTTCCTCGCGCTCTTCATCCTTCTCATATTTTTCACCCTTCATGCTTTCTATCGCCTTAGAGTCCGATCTTTTCACCATCTTCTCGCTTCTTATTTTCTCGGTGACTCCTCTAACACAGGAGACTCTTCATTTTTGGGTATCTTCTCCTTAACAAGGGATTTATTTCTCCTTGTGTAGGTACTTGGGCCAACGCCTAACTCCTGCACTACTACGGTCTGAACTATACGCACGCTCGATGCCCTACTTGTTATAGTCTCTTCCCTTTCTCTCTTCATCCCTTTCTTTATGACAGGGTCTTCTGGGATGGACACATCATCCTTAATGTACGCTCCCTTCTCAAACTTAGGCCTTAGGTGTATATACACCCTTACCACTATCTTTCCTATAATAGGAATTGACACAAATTTTACCATATGTACGTCATGGGAGACATACTTATCCACATACGTGCATTTCTTAGGGTATACCAATGTTCTATGCAGTGCAGTACTCCTAGTCTACCTCACTTAGATCAAATCTAAGTTTCTTAGCCTCCTTGAACCTATTGATGACACTTTGAAAATATTGTGTTGTGAAGGAAAATGGTAATTTACACCATGGGATTTTTGAGCCATCTGTCAAAGTAAATTTGCCTATGCATAAGTGTTGGTATACTCGAACTCAACCTCACCATGCACTAGGGATAGTAGTTGCTTAGGGATTCTCCATTCCACCCCAAATACATCACACATTCTCTTGTACCACTTCTCTTGTATGTGCAATAGTCATTGTGTCACAAGTGTATGCTTCAAACCTCTTGACGAGGGAAGGTTCCTCATTAGGGTACTCCCAGACATAGCTATTTGGCCCATCGGGCACTCCAATCTCTAAAAACACAATGGTAAGAAGGACATTACCATACATGATCTTTTCCCCATCATACGTCGCATCTATGATATCCTCCACAATGAATGCTAAGAGGTTGTGACTGATCCCTCCAAATCTTCCTGTAAATATTCAACCACCTCTTATCCACTTGCATCCAACGCTCTTGTCCATTCACCTTGGTTAGCAAGTGCATGGCCATCCTCATAATTGGGTTGGTGATCTTGCTAATATAAAATTAGCGTGAACCCTTCTTATACTCATACTCTATGGTTGTTTCCTTGACTACATCCTTGTCACCCAAGTCATCATCTAGCGACTCTCCCATGCATATAAGTCCAATGTACTTAGAAATCAACTGGGAAGTCAAGTGCATTATCCTTCCTACAAAGTAAAAATAATCCTCATGTATGTGTGCAACATCAACCACTAGTACAACTTGTTGGGTTTACCAAAATATGGTAACTCATAGAGTTGCAAGAGTCCAGCCTTCTCCAATGTGGTTTTCACTGAGTCATCATAAACAAGCTTATCATCCTGTGTCCTCTCTCCCATCGGGTGAACTAACTCCAATGCCATTTCCTTCTCTGTGGTGCTCATCCTATGGTTGTAATCACTTATAACCATCTTCCTCATGTGAGACACCCAATCCATTCCCAATAGAATGCCATCGAGGTATTGCATCTCTACATACCATTCTTCATTGAAACTAGTTGATGCGACTGGTTTTCCTTACCTTTTCCCTTGCCCTTCTTAGGTGAAGTGTTTGATCCCTTCCTTGGTGCCATTTTCCTCACCCGGTCCTTGTAAGTTCTTCCTTTCTCCTTTCTTTAACTCTACTCAAACCCTCAGCTTCACTCCTCTATGAAATTCCTCCAAAACCCATGCCCTAGCTCTATAAACCCTAACCTAGAAATCTCTCCTTCCACAAGACAACATAAAACCGGGAATCCACTAAAAAAACTTCTCTGCTCATGCCCATGTACTCCCTTTCCACTCTGGTTCACAAATCTACTAAATCTTTATGCTTTGCACACAAATCTCCATAAATTTCTTTTCATAGGGATGCACTAGTGCATAAGAGATATTTGACAACAAACGCAAGGTAAAAAGAAATGACTTACCTCAACCTTCTATTTATAGATTTTTTATTTTCCCACACAAATTCCCATGCCACCTACTAACATACAACCGCATTAAAGTTTTCTTTTTCAACGCCATCCTTCTACATGTTTTGTCCAGGTGATTTTCCTCTCATGCCCAATCCTAAGTGAAACTCTCACAACCTTCTCGGTGCATAAAATTTACATTGAGCACGATACTTAGGTATGTTCCCAGAGCCGAAGTCAATCTTCCTTTGTGTCCTAGTTCTTGACACCACCTACCTCATTTTTCTCAACACTTTTTTTTTTGTTACACGTGGCTTTTATCAAGATTTTTGACACCAAACTCCACCCATATACACTTATGCTATGCACGCTCTTCTGACCTTACACGCTTTTGATTTTTCCACTTGGGCCACCAATCCACATCATTTTCAACACTTGCTTCTTACCAGACTCTTCATAGAGACTCTCCTTTAACACCTTCCACCCCACACTAAACAAAGGTGCGTGGTCCACTGTGCATAAAATACCTTTCAAAGAGTAATCGGATACTGGCATGCAAATGCACCCATAAAAAAATGAAACTACAAGGCAAAGGAAAAAATAAGGGAAACACATAGAAAGAAAATTTAATCAAGGGAAATCCTAAGCTACATGAAAATAATACCTTATTTACAAACACACAAAAGACTTATTTAAAGTAGGGATTCAACCTACTCCTGTTAAAGTAACTGGGAAACCTTATTCCATCAAGTGCCTCTAGTTGGAAATTTCTCAAATCAAGTATGTACGTGATAATGTATGGCCCCAACCAATGTAGTTTGAGATTTCTTGGATGGCGTAAAAATTTTGAATCATATAATAGAACCCTCTAGCCTAACCTCAAAATTCTTGTTCCTAATTTTACAATCATGTCATGCCTTCTATCATAATTTCTCGATCTTCTGAATCCATTTGTAAATGGAACGCCTCTCATCCATCTCCATAAGTTTATAAATGTGCTCCTCTAATGCTTTTTCATCCATTAATCCCCCTGCACATGAAATACATAGAGATGGAAACATGAATTCTAAAGGCAGAACTACCTCCGTGTCAAACACCAATTGAAAGGGTGTGGCTTTGTTCAACCTTTTATAAGTTGTTCTATATGCCCATAGCACTACAAATAATTTAGCATCCTAGTCTCTTTTCCTGACATTGCAAATATTTGACAACGTGTGGGTCAAAATTTTGTTAAAGGCATCAATAGTCTCGTTAGCCTGAGGGTCATATGGCGTAGTTTTATGATGGGCCACCATGAACTCTGCCAACAAGATTTGAACAATCTCATTTAAGAAATGTGTACCCCTATCACTTGTTAAGCTCAATGAGACATCCATATCTACTGATTATGTTTTCCCATAAGAACCTAGTTGTTGAGGTCGTCATTCAATCCTTTGTAGGAACCACTTTTTCCCACCTTGTAAGATAATCTATGTAAGTGATAATGTAACGTGAACATGTCCTTTGTGCATCTAGGGATATAGGGTTCACAAATTTAATTGCCCATTTTTCAAATGGCTCTATGCTAGCAATAGGTATTAGTGGCATTTCATCTCTCCAACTCCGGTTTAGCCAGAACTAACAATGGTCACATGCCTTACAATATTCACTACAATCCTTATAAAATATTTCCCACCAAAGGCCTGCCAAAAGGATCTTGCACATGGTTGCATTCCCCATGTAGTGACCTCCTGTAATGCCACCATGAGATTCCTCCATGATTGCAACACATTCATGCTCTAGTACAAATTGGTTCAAGACATTATCTCAACCTAGCTTGTACATGTGGGTCTCCTCCAATCAACATATAAGGTGTGGTGGGTATAGCCAACTAATTTTTCTCCAAGTCCTTCATCCTTTCTAGTACCACACCCGTCCATAGGAAAAACAATATCTTCTAAGTCAAAGGGCATGTGCTGCAATCTAAATAATTTTACATCTGGCATCATGTCCTCTCCTGAGTCAATATGAGATAGATGGTCAGATCCCAAATTACTCTTCCTTGGTTTCACCACAACCGTAAACTCAAAATCTTGAAATAATAACCCACCGACATATGCACCCTTGCAAAATGGGCTTGTTCACCAAGTATTTTAATGTC
This sequence comes from Taxus wallichiana var. yunnanensis, assembly GCA_018340775.1. Lineage (NCBI taxonomy): Eukaryota > Viridiplantae > Streptophyta > Pinopsida > Cupressales > Taxaceae > Taxus > Taxus wallichiana. The sequence goes on along the minus strand of CM031236.1, from coordinate 469,003,520 downwards.
ATGTGGTTTATGTAGAAAATAAAAGGCATTTCTAGTAAATACTGATTAAATTTGTGCAGTGCGTAGATAATTGAAAATGCCTCACGCTCCGTGGTAGTATAATTCCATTTTGTTGGATTCAACTTCCTACTAGAAAAACATAAGGCATGGTCAATAACTCATTCTCTGAGATGTGCTAATCTAATTGCCATATCGATGCATCAACATGCACATGAAACAACTTATCCCAAGAGGGAAAGCACAAAATGGGTGTGGTGGTAAGATTTTCCTTCAACATGTCAAATGTCACCTGTTGCACCTCTCCCCAATAGAACTTACTTTTATGTTTCAATAACTCTTCCAGGGCATGGAAATCCGAGCATATCCCTTGATGAATTTCTTGTAGTACCTTGTATGCCCTAGGAACCCACACACCACACTTTAACTGGTAGGCTCCTCTAATCCTACTATAACAACAAATTTTACGGGGTCTACCAGTAATCCTTCTTTGCAAATAATGTTTCCTAACAATGTGCCAAAAGGAGTGGAAATTTTTTTCTTAATATTTAGGGAGATGCTCAACTACCTGCATCTCTCAAACATCAACCGTAGATTGTCACAATGATCTTTGACTAACCCATACACCATCCAGTCATCTAGGTAAACTTGCAGAAATTTATGGATGAAGTCTTGAAAGGCCTACACAACAATGTGTGAAAACACAATGAGACACATTTTTGAATCCAAAAGGCATGAAAAATTTAGGTTCTCCTATCAACTCCAAAATTCGGTCCTTGGCCATGGCAAAATCTCCCAAGGTAAGGTGCTTGACTACCTACAACACCTCATTCACTAATTTCTTAGGGGATTGGTACTCAAAATTTTGGATGATATACGTTGTCATCTTGTGTCAATTCACCATCTAACAATGTATCTCTGAATGGATGTACCAGGTGCATGCATAACCCTGCAAGGTGGAATAAAACTTATGCACCCATAGGGAAGGGGTAAAGCTTTTGTGCCTCCCATCCAAGTCTTCTCACACTCTAGAACATGGCATGAGGTGGATCCCTTCCCATCATAGTCACAAATTTGAGATGGTACATTACTTTAGAGAAACCTTATAGAGAGGGAAATTCTCACTTCATACCATTCTATAAGATTGTCTCGATGAGTCACCCACCAACGTGATGTTGTTCTGCGTAAGGCATAGGTAAGCATATATTCCTTCTCTCCACTTAACACTTCCACTGGATCTCCATTTCACATAGAAAGTATTCGGGGTTGACCTCCCTAGTGTATCATAATAATTAGGTTCCTCCCAAGTGCCTAGTTGAGTTTCCTCCGACAACTTGAGTCCCAATATCCTTTAGATGCCTTCCAACCAAATCGTATGTCCCATATGCCAAATTGTCACAAGAAACACTAGTTGTATAACTCATAGACTATGCATCATCCCACTGAATGACTACTTCCTTTTATGGATAAAAAAACTTTGGGTCCCCTCGATGGTGCTTGCATATATCTTGTTTAAGTCTTCTTCACCCAATGGTTCCACATAAGGTGCAGATGTCCATCAGTCAGTGGAATGATCATGTGCTCCTCCTTGTTCTCAAAACTGATGTAGCCCTTATTAAAATGTAGGTCAACATTGTTTGCATAGCACCAAGGGTGCCCAAGTAATGCTTGGGAAACTATCAGCCTCAACAAGCTCTAGAACCTCAAAATCTCCAGTAAACTTTACCCCTTGAATAGTTATGGATGCACCTTTCAACACTCCTAGAGGCATGGCCTTTTTCTTGTTAGCCATGTACAACACATTCAAAGATGGATGCAATGGGGGCCTCCCCATTTGATTCCATGCATCTAGAGTAAGGAAATTGACCTTCGTGCTTGTGTCAATCAATATATTACTTAGGAGCCACCCATCAACAATTGCATTCAGTGTGATCTCCTTATCATAATCAATGTTGTGAGGAGGTAGGTTAACATGTAGGACTTGTCTCTCGTGCTCTCCTTAGGCATGCGGTACCTTTTCTCTCATCCATTCTCCCAATAGAGGAATAATTTTCTCTTGCTACAACATCCAACACACTTCCCTAACCTCATCCATATCCTGTTGAGGAACCTCAACACTCTTCTTCTACTCTAACTTGCATGATTGCTCCTTCAGACAATTGTATTTCTCCTTGCAAACTCCTAATCACCTCCATGGTTTCTTGGTAAACCTCCTTCTCATGGGTTGGATCAGGATAATTCCCATGTAATAATTCTTCTCTAGTAATAAAATTCCTCTTCTTTGGTTCCTCTCGGGTTCGTAAGATTAACGTGTGTAGTGACCAAAATAGGCTCTAGCTTGGAGTTAAGCACTACCCTCAACATCCATTATGGGTCAATCCTCTTTACACTCACCATCCTTCCTGTGCCTTTTTCCTTCTTCTAGTTCTTGCTCATGTGGTCATACAACTCTAGGAATTCTTCATACTTGTGTTTCTTCCCGCATATTGAGCATTGTAACAAATCAAGGCACCCACCGTGTAATGTTCAGGTTGATCCAAAATTATAACAAGTTCCATGGGAAACGTCACCTCTTCCTTCATGACCATTACAACCTCTTAAGCCTCAAAGCAAAAACCTATTTCTTTACCTCCTCCATCCGCACGCCCTCATATTGATGATCCTCATCCTTAGAACTTCTCCTAATGCTGATCTAGCACAGATCGGGATCAATGATGTCATGGATTTGGTCTATCAATCGACATTCCTTCATATCATGAGTAGTGGATGTGCAAATTTTACAATAATAGGACACATTCTTATGGATCGCGCTTTATAAAAATGGTAATCTAATTGCATCATGATATCCATAGAAAATTTCACAATCCATTAACATGGTGAGCATAGTCTTTCATGGGAAACTATCCTTCGTGTGCCCTCCACTTCACAATCCGTGCACCAAAGTCCACCGCATGTTTCATGAGCCAAATTTGTAGACAACTTCTCAAGTTTTTAGCCATGGAAGCAATCTGAGCTTCCAAAAATGGACTCACGCTAGTGTCAATGCTTCCCATGGCCTCAATGTGTAAAGCATCCTCCAAGGCCTCACGTGGATCCATGAATTTTTTTGTGAAAGGGCTCACTTGAAGGGCGTGATCAAGCCCCTGACGAACCATTGTGCATGCTAGGATAGATGGATATCATAGGATAACTTTGATAGGAGAGTCTTAAAATGCATGTCATACTCCCGCACACTCTCCACCATACCTTGTTGGATTTCCTTCAACGCGTTGATGCTCTTCTATTCAAACTCAGGAATGTGGAACTCTGTAAAAACTCATCACACAATGTTGTATAATACACCACCATCTGATGGGGGTCATAATTTTGTTACCGATTATGTGTACGCCTTTAATGTCATTACAAACTAAATTACTTTACTTCCGGATAGTGATACCCTTCGCGCACCATAGTAACTCACACTTGTGTACATGCTCCACAACATCCTCAACGCCCTTATAATTAGGTAAGTAGAGTGACATCTCATAAAACACATGTTGATGGTGTTGTGGACCTTGCCCACTAGATCCAGGACCTTGATTCCCTCTGTGTTGCCTCCACAACCAGATCCACTAGATCCACTAGCTCCTATACCTATGGATCCACATGATCCTCCTCCCGTAGTAGGTAAGGATCCCGAAGCGAGATGTGACCCGAGTCCATATTGTCGTGCTAAACTATGCATCAAAAATCTGTGATACCCAACCACTCCCAAATGTGTTTCTTCCACACTAACATATGAGATACGCAAACTCGTGTACCCACACTTTTCCCAAATAATGTGCCGGAAAAAAAACCTCCAAACACTAGAAATGTCTACGTGGCCATAGTTAGGTGTAATGTAAAATGATATCTACATGATGCTACTTGATCATTAACACCAAATAAACTAGAATTACTTATCTCGGATGATAGAAAACTAAGTTCTAAGGTTTGTTCACCATGTGGGATATGATGCCCACCTATGACTTTACTCCTTTCTCCATACAACAAACTCTCACTAGAAACCGAGGGGGTGTCTCTCCCGTGCTTTCTAAGATGGGGTAGCACAGTTGCTCGGTCCCATGCCCCGTGCATGAACCTTAAATTCTTCCCGCAATATCTACCTCCATAATTCCATCACAAAAAAATTCATGATGTCTCACCAACTCCCTTTTCTTGTGAATCATTGTAATTTATCCATCTCTCCTCTCTCTCTCTCTACTTCTTTCATAAGGTCTGCCATTACAACCACACCAACTTCCACGCCCGCTCCTAGCGAAAGTTTATGCAGCCATATGAAATGCTTCCAAACTCAAAGTGATAGTCAAGATATTGATGGATAATTGTATAACACACAAGGACAATCCTCTTAGATCCCTTAAGAACTCAAACTCACCAACCTCCAGGTAAGAATACATAGAGATTGCATATTCCAAGGAATAACTAGTCAACACACCTCTCCACCAGTGATCAACAACATGAGACCGGATCGATCAACAACTTGCAGCCATTGATATTCCTCCTGGGTCCAAACACGAGGTCTATAGTACCAACTTTGTTAGGAAATAATGAATGAAATATGAAGAATAATCCCTCACGTAATCGTAACATGAGAAACTATATGAAGAAAATATTATAGATCTCTAATAAAAGTGCAAAATAAAATAATAGAACACAAAGAGACAATATTTAACGTGGTTCACCCAATTTGGGCTACGTCCACCAAGAATCACTTGCTTAGATTTTATTATAAGCCACCTCTCTCTCAATAAAATACCTAGATCTATTTGGAGCTATGCTCAACAAACTCTACAAAATTCACACCTGAATTCAAAACACATCTGCAATGTTACTATGTTACCTACCATATGCACAAAACCATATAAATAGACAACTACTTAAGCAGTTTTACAAAACTATGGGTATCAAAACCATGGGCCAAAACCATCTCATAAACCTATGGGTCAAAATCCACGCCCATATGAGAAAAGCACGTTTCTCGATATCGGGCACGTTTTAAGGCCAAAATAAATTTTCTCGGGGTTACGCCCCAAACCCTTACTACTGTGGGCTGCCACCCCGGACACTGCTCGGGGCTGGCCCGACCACCGAACCCGGGCAGTAAGACAATGTGGAAAGTGTACAGTACTCTTAGTGTACGGTCTTGACTTTCACACATGAAAAGGCTCCACAACCTAACAAAATTGTCCTCGATGCATATGCCGAGATCCATTCATACAACTCTACTTTGGGAAACAACTAAAGAATGTCTTATAGAGCTCATGATACAAGTTATCTTCTATCCATTTATGTGCATCAAACTCAAATCCAATATTGAACCTCTGAGAAAACTCATCCTCCATGATTTTAAGCCAGGTCTCAACGCTGTCCAAGGTCAGGCACTCCATCATCACACATCATTATCATAACAACTTCAAAATAGGTTGCAAACAACAGAACCAAAATGTAGTCATCTTTTATCTCTATCCTCTAATCTCTCTTTTAAGCGAGGTGCTCACCGAGGCACGCACGGTGTTGAGCCCTCCTTTATGTGAGCCTTGTGAGAATGTTCCGCCATTAATGGAGGAATGATTTGCAAAATAGAAACATGCATGTAACCTAATACAGAGGTAGTGGAACTAGTTCTAAGCACAAATGCACCATGAGATAAACATAAACATCACAATGGCATAATAGAATTAGATATGAACCATAAATAACATGAAAACACACTAGGGTTTGGTCTATAAACACAGATATTTGGAAAAAGATTCATATATTGATTATAATCATTTACAGTAGCCATATTACATCAAAAAGGGTCATATTAGACCATATACATCAAGGAATAACATCCCAACCCTACAAAACTACTCTGCGTAAAACCCTAGTTATGTTCTTCCATCTCAACTTTCGTTTCAGACCTAAGCGCCTACATCTATACATAACGTCATCCTTTCCTATCGTATCTCTAGTAATAACAATAACAAAAAAATACAACAACAATGAAAACTCTCAAAATCACAACCTGCAACATTTTTGTAGCACTTTTTTGCCTCTAAAAACCTCTTTCTATTTTAGACCTAAGCACTCCTTTTATAGAATATAGATCCTCCCTCCACCACCATAGTTTTACCCATGAGAAGATTACATGCCAGTTGGAAATGTGGTCCTCCATGATTAGTGTTATGTCATCTTGTAAAATCCTCCACTAACTGTAATGATCCTCCTTTGGAATATTCCCTTCATGGAATATTCTTTCCTTGAGATCCAAGACTCCAGGCTGGAACCTTATCCACTCATCACACCTACTCGAGCCTTCATGTGTTTTTCCTGTGATACCACCTTAGAAATGTGGCTAAGTCCCCAAACCCTTTCCTTCTTCCTGCGTGATAACCTTTTCTCCCACGTGCCTTTCCTTGAGCGCTTTTCTACCTTACTTTCCATGCGCGCACGCTCTTCCTCTACCTTGGGACTTAGTCAATTCCAGGATCTAACAACGTAGTTTAATTTATCTTATAATCAATAGACCTGACATTTCATATGCAATAGGTATTGCTTCTAGATTCATGTAGGAACCATATCAGGATCATTGGAAGTTAGCAAAAATAATATTAAGATATATTAAAGGAACAATTAATTTTGGTTTACATTATACTTCTTTTGATAATGCATGTTTATATGGATATTGTGATTTTGACCATGTTGGTGATGTAATAGATATAAAATCTATGATTGGATATGTGTTCAAGTTTGGTACAAGTGCCATTACTTGGATTAGAAAGAATCAACCCACAATCTCCATATCTTCTATTGAGGTAGAATATAGAAGTGTAATGGAAGCAATGAAAGAAGCCATGTGGCTAAAGCGGATGTTGGAAGAAATTCACATGGAAGTTAAAGGAAGTAATCCTCTTTTGTGTGATAGTTAGAGTTATATTTCTTTAGCTAATAATCCAATTTAGTACCCGAGAAAAAAAATATAGAGATTCATATGTGGGTAAGCGGACAAAAACTTGAAATTAGCTTAAATAATGCGTATGTGTTCTTGTTTTTTAGGTTTGGTAATTTCCAAATCTAAAATGCATACATGTTATAATGTGTACACATTTTTAATGTTATAAAATGCATAAATGTTATAACATGTACATCGTTTTAGTGTTATGAAACACAAACATGTTATAACGCATACATATTTTTACTTGTTATGAATTTTGGAAGGTAAAATATTTATTTTTATTATTTATTTATAATTTTATTATTTCTTATACTTTAAATTTATTTTAGTAAATATAAGAAATTAGGGCCACTCTTCACTGTTGGAGCTGGTCTCGTAGCTCCAGCAATTATAATCTAGAAGATAGTTTTTTAAAATATAATTTGGCCAAGATTTACTCATTTTCGTGATTTCAAAGAAGGACCTAAAGATTTTAGGGCATATATATTGTAGTTGATATTTATTTTGGGAAAAAATATAGTTGTTTTATAGGGTTTTTGACCTCATGGATTGGTTGCTAACATTTATAAGATTTTTAGATCTGTCAAAATTAAATTTTACAAACAACACAACACCCAAATATAATGACACTTTCTTGAGTATATGGACTCATTATTTTCCCCATGAGTGTGGAGTTGAAGCCATAATTTCAGCTTGGAGGAAGATTAACATCATATTAGGGATGAGTACACACTTTATAATCCTATAACTATCTAATCAACTATATAAATAGCTCCAATAGGTTAAGTGGATCTTATTTTTCTCACCACACTAATCCATGCATTCATCTCGAGAGACACCATTTATATTTTCCATACAAGATGAGGGATTGATGATGAATAAACATAATCAAACCCAATAAATGACACTCTTTCTCGAGAGATATTTTAGGTAAATAGAATATAGGGATCCCACACCATATATATATATATATATATATATACATTGGTGTTTACCCCATATCTATATTGAGGATAGGGGTAGGGAATAATGAGTAAATATAGGGGTGCATACATATGGGATAAACACTAGATAGAGAGATAAGGGTGTGGGAGTTCCAACTGACTATATAAAATGCATAACCACCCTCCCTTGGTTATTTCAACTGATCATAGGTACATTAGGGATAACAAGTTGATGAATCCTAAGAGCTTTTATCAATGGAGTTATTTTGTGCCATATGAGGAAAGGAAGGGGATGAGCGTGGGTGTTATATCAATTGGTTCACTATGATTATCCATATAGAGATAGGGGCCCTACCACTTCTTGAATTGGTACCAAGTTTGAAATTTGGTCCACAATTTAATTTAATGAACATGAATCAACTCTATGATGCTTGTCTACTTCTTACTGAAATGAGATTCTCACTTTATAGATAGAGAATTTCTCCTTGAATGAGATTATTTTCCTATGGAAAAAATGAATTGATTACAATGTGCCTCCTCCCGAGGTGTGATCACACTACTAGGTGTTTAAGAACACTACTAAGTGAATCGAGATGATTTCTCATTCTTGGAAACAAGGTACTCCATATGAAGATCATCCCCTTACCTTTCATGGATCTAAAATAATCCTTTCATAGAATCAAATTCATAATTCTTATAAACATAATTTCTCATATCTATCTCATGGATATAGATGATTCCTTTATACTTCACACATGCTGGTCTTGGATACTTTGGTGGTATGACTAGCTCATTTTGGCTTGTTCCTTGGAGAGATTTGGGTATAATGACGGAGTCATGATATGATGATCATTGAGTCACTCCTTGAGCTCCAAATTTCACTTTTTAACATGATGAATACTTCACAATTCACTTTCTTGACCAAGATGACACCTAGGTGGAAGCATGCTTATGGTACTTGGACACTTTTTTCTCAAGTTGCTCCTCATGGAAATGGGTTTCCTCCTCCAGATAGGGGGATGAATCCTTGAATGAAAATTGAGGATGAGTTACATGTTATTGACCTCCATAATTCAATGAAACACTAAAAATCAAATTTTATGATCAATGAAACTATTCTAAAAATCTAATTCTATCAACAAGTCAAAATTTAGGTCCTATTTCATTTTAAATTAAGAGGGGAAGTTGTAAAGTTTTGAAGTACCTCAAGATGTATTTGAGCCTTGAATCAATGTTGATTATTACACCTTGTATATTATTATAATATCTTTATAATTCCTATTTTTTTACATCCTAACTCTTTTTGGAACTCTTGGAATCATCTCGACGAAAAGTCAACTTTCACCATTTTAGCTTTCATTCCATGCACCTTGAAAACCCTGGTGTTAAATAGATTTCTTTTGAATGAGATTTTATTTCCTAAACTTTCCTAAATTTCCTTAGAAATCTTCAATTATATCTGACATCACCCTTAGATGCTTTATATTTTCCTTGAACACTTCGGAGGGTGTTCAATTAGCTACATAATGGCCAAAAATGGCCTTTTAGGCCTCTAGAGGAAGTAGTCTCTCATTAAAAATGAATGAGTCCATAAATCACCTTAGAATCTCTTCCTACACACTAAAATGAACTAGATGATATTCTTAGGACTTTCATCTAAGATGGGTTAAAGGTTTAACTAAGGGTAGGATGGCCAGAGGAAGGATGCACAATGACTAGAGAAGCATAATTTTCAATTAAGGGCTTAGTTGTCATGCTTCAAAATTTCAATTTTCATGCTAATTATTTTGGCTATTTTGGAGCTAATCGACACCCTACGGGAGATTTCAGGAAAGATATTAATCTTATGGAGGTGATTTTGGGGAATATTTGAAGTGTTAGAGGTAATTTAGGAATATTTAGGAAATTGTTTCTCATTCAAGGACAATTTGTTCAACAACAGGTTTTCTAGGTGTAGGGAATAGACACTCTAATGGTGAAACACAAATTCTCCGGATGATTTTGAGAGCTCCATGAGGAGTTAGGAGGAAAAAAATCCATTTGAAAGCTATGTGAATATTATGAATATTTGAAATATCCATTTTTTTCTAAGGCTATAAGGTTTCATGAATAATTTCAAAATAGTGTAGCTGCCCCTTTTGGTTCTAAATAAAAATGGGCCTAAATTTTATAGGTTTAGGAATAATCAAGTCTTGAAAGTTATTATATTGATCTTATAATGTGTTATTTCATTGATATTATAATGTTTCGTGCATGGTCAGAAAGTGAGTGAACTGTGAGACTCGAGGAGTGAGTTAATGATCTTCATATCCTAAATTTGCCATTATTGTGAGAAGCACTTGATGAATGGACCACTGCGATCAATGAAGAATAACCTCCTTCACTTGAACTAATACATGAAAAACTACCATTCCTATCTGACCCTCTTGTACTTAATGAGAACTTGAAAAATTACACACACAATACAACAATGATGATTATTCCACTTGGGAAACACAATGACTAATGAAATGTGAGACCAAAATCCTTTCAACCTTGAGATTGGTAAAGGTAGGAGATTGAAAGAAGAATGATTCAGTATTTTGATCAAACCATCCAATGAGATGGGAAACACATTGAGACTAAAATAAAATTTGAGATCAAAATTGGGAATCGAGAGGGCTTCCTTCCGTGTGAGTCACAATTCAATTGTCAACCCTTCGTAAGTATGAATTTGTCCTTACCATTCCTATGAGGCAAGTCCTAGAGAGATGATCACCCCATAGTCATAGGTGGATATTTGAAAATTATGAGAAGTATTGTAATGCCTCCTCTTATGATAAAAAAATAATAAATAAAATAAGTAAATAAATTAAAAGGAATTAAAAATAAATAAATAAATAAAAAGCCCGTGATATCTATGGGGTGAGTTAGGGCATGGGGGCTCAAGCTCCATGTTTTTTTATTGCCTTTTTGTTGTTTTTTGTTTTGTTTTTTCTTTGGCTTTGCTGTTGGAGGTGAGCGCCGCCGCCATGGGAGAGAGTGGGTTCCTTGACAGTTGTTGCAGTCGCAAATGCTGAAGGGAGGTCTGTTTTTTTTGTGGAGACACCCACGCATGGCATAACGCCCCCTACACCGCTTCACCTCCTTCCACGTGGTCATGGCTTAGTATGGTTGGGGATTTGTATGGTGGGGCGTTTCCTCAAGAGACAATCACACTGTTTCACCTTGCAACAAACAAGTCTCCAGCCTGTGCAAAATGTGGGAGATTTGGAGTAGGGTACGCACATCCATCAAAGCATAGTGGAAATATGATTTTTCCTTCCATCTTTCTCTCAGCCTGTGCCAAAATGGCGGTTCAATCATTTTTTTGTTTTAGTTGCACGTGCCCTGGCAGATACATATGCAAAATGTGGAAGCATGTGAACTGTTTGACAATGCCTGAAAGAGACGTGGTTCAAGGACTGTAATGTTGGAAAGATGTTTAAAAAAAGAGTTTGTTGAAAAGGCCTTGGAAGCTTTCAAGCAAATACATTTGGTACGTGTTAAGCCAGACTCCACAACCTTTTTGCCAGCATCCTCCCAGCCCACGCCCAGACCTGCGTGGGCTTCCATCAAAGCATAAAATATTGGACTTTTTCAGATGTCGTAGTTGCCAATGCTCTGTGCATGCTGTTACAACATTTGACCAAATGAAAAAACGGGACAACAACTCTCTGGAAATGCATTTTTTTGGCAGTGTACAGGAGACACGGTTTTCCTCGCGGGACAGTCACACTGTTTGGCGTGTGCAACAAATAGGTCTCCAACCTGATAGTTTTCTTTCCCAGCGTACTCTAGCCGTGTTAAAATAAGAGCTTTGATACAGGGAAGGGACAAGACGTATGGCATATTTTTGGAGTTGCAAGTGTTATGGTATATAGGTGGCTGGAGGGACAACGTTGGTTGCTCTATATGCCCAGATGGGTTGTTTAAAAGGCCTTGGATCCTCCCTAGCCAATGCAACAAACAAGTTTCCAATCTGATTAGAGTTTATTTGTTGCACACGTTGGAATATGGTATGTTTGGCGTGCACATCAACCTGTTTTATCAAGGCATAGAAAACAAGATGTTTTTGTTTGCAATGCAACTTCCCTGGTAGACGTGTATGCAAAATGGTGGAGCTGTGGATGCTCGTGAACCGATTGACGAAGTGCCCAAGCAAGATGTGAACTAAATCTCGCGGCTCGACCGAATTCATTCTCCATGCATGGTTCTTCTTCCCTTACCTCTCATAATTCTCGTGTTTTAGTTCTCTTTTGCAACTAAATAGATTTTTAAATTATTAGGATTTTTAGTACAGTTAAATGTCCCTTCAACTCATTGCAAAACAATAAAGTGTCGTGTCACAACTCTTGAAGTCATTTTTAACTCGCCTACTTTAAACCATGATCTATCACCCTCGCTTCGAGATGATCTAGAAAACTCTTACCCTTCTTGATCACTCCAATATCATTTTATTGACCTGACGAATTTGACTCCCCATTGATTAAGTTGACCTTCTCCCTGCTTAAAATAGTTAAATTTTGCATTTTTCAGAGACTCACTAAGTACCCTTCACAACTCGAAACGAGATGTGAATTTTCATTCATGTACCTTGGTATACGAGGAGTCGCCTTGATTTTTGTTTGACTGAAACAATCATATGACATCCTTTTGACACTCTTATAGGAGCCTGTTACATTGGGTTACAACAAAGAGAGAGTTGTTAAAACTAGAAAGTTGGCTTTCGTTTTGGACCACCATTTGAAACCCGAAAAGAGAAATCACGCTCCATCTTCGCAAACCTCTAGCATTTATACTAGAAAAATGCATGGAACATTCGATAGGAAATAACACTATTCGGGATAGTTTGGAAAAGCCATTTTGTAGGCCTCAAATGCAGCTTGAGGATGTCAAACTGTTCTAATTTTGTCTTGTCGTTCCGGAAAACTTGTCGCCGTTTGAACATGGTTTTCTAGTTCTCAGTCCCGTTGACTCTGATGAATTCTCTTTATATAGGGGAACTAGTAGGAGATGTATCATTGCGTGCTTCTCCATCGAACGTCAGTTATGGATGCGGTTTTCTGGGCGCTCGAGCTAACTTTTGTCATTTTACAACTGGGTGAACTATGACCAAAGGTGCCCCGAAAACTAGTGCCAAACACAAACCGTGCACTCTTTTTCAATTCCGTCAGTTGCTATGAACTCTTGGTATATCTGGGGACACGTAGAAAGTTAATTGTGGTGTGCGTGCTCATCGGAAGATAACGTTTGGAAGTAGTTTCTTAGCCTCCAAGACCGTTTTGAACATTTTTTACTTAGAGAGAAAATGTAAGAATAGAAAGTTGCATGACCTCATTAAAACACTATAATGAAACTTGTTTTGTGTATTAGAACTTTTGACAAAACGATGTTTTCTCTCTCTTCCTTTCTCTTTCTCTCTCCTGGGTTTATAAAATGAAGAAAAATGAAATGCAATGAATACATGTTTCTAGACCTTTTTATTTCGATTGCAAATTACAATTATTGTCAAGTAAATGGGAAACTGAAAAATGATAATTATGATTGATTAGGGTGGATGCCATGCCAGTGATTTATCACTGATATCATGCTCACGTGGGTTTTGCAGGATGGAAGAATGATGACGAAAAAGGCGATGTGTAATTTTAATTATTGTAATTTTTATAGGTCATTGTAAAATGAATAACTAGCCTAATGTAGTCTCTTGTTACAGAAAATTTATAATTGAAATTTGTTCATATGTAGGAGATGCTAGTTTTGGGGATACTTAGGAAATGTGCATCTAATCACCGGTTCAATTTGATTCTTAGTTGTGTATGGTAAAAAGGGTTTGATTTATATATAGTAAATTGAAATTGAAGTTAATATATTGTAGTACTTTCTCAGTTTTCAATAAACGATTAAATTAATTACTGGGTTATCTTCTTACCTTGAAAACACAATAAAGAGTTTTAATGGGAACACTCAACCTTAATAAAATATTCGTGCATAACTTGCCTGCATGTGTGATCCTTTTTTCCATATAAGAAATTTAAGACCGTAGAACGAACTTAAGCTTTGAACTCGTTGGGACCTCCTAGGTTAGGTAAATAAAACCCCTAGTTGGAGTTACCTTCATAGTCATTATGTCTAGCGACATTGTCGTGAACCCATATTTTAGGAATGACATGGTCCAACCTTATCCAGAGTATGCGGTTTCCTTCTAGTTTTGGTAATTGTGAAAAGAATGCCCTCTCTCTTGTCCGACACGGGTTGAGCATTGAAGACCACCTTAGAAGTCACCTTATGAGTCCTTGTTAGAAGGAATGACTAAGCGGTGTAACCTTCCCATCTGTGGAGTAGGTAGAGATATTACTCCCTTGTTTCCTATTAGATTTCCGGGCCTTACAAAATTAGATCTAGAAATTAACTTCATCGGGAATGAAATCCCTGTTGGATCCAAACGACCTAAATGAAGATCGCGATATAGTTGTTCTTTGTCTTGCATTCTCGTTAGTGAACCCTTTTGTCCCTCGTAGATAAATGTCTTGTCTTGGGCTTGTGAAAATTTAGTGCCTTGATCTTTCACGAAAGGATTATAGGGTAAATAATTTTTAACCTTAATCACACCTATAATAGAGATTGAAGCCCTGGGTGAAACTAGAATTAAGCTTAACCATGTGCTTCTTTAATATGTCAGACAAGTACTTTCGTAACTCTTATGTTTAAAACGATAGTAATAATGAGACCCTAGTGCGACGCAAAAGTAAATCATATGAGAGTAAAACCAAAATTTGAGGTTAGGAATAATGTCACTGGGAGTCCTTAAGACTTAATTTAAACATCTTCATGTGTTACAAAGAATATAAATTGCCTTGGTGTGACCAAACATCGACAAAACAAAAGATATGCATATAAAAATCAAATTTGGAATTCAACAAGTTATTGAACTATAATAATAATAATAGCGAAATAACTAATCCGTGATCGATGGATGTTCTTGGGGAAAAGCTATTTCAAATCGATGTCTTTCTTAATCCCAAGATTTCATCTTGACATCACATTAGGTTCACTTGTGTAGCAAGGTTAAATTCCAAACTTTGAATAAGCATTTTGGGAAGCATAATCTTAACATAAGAATTAGAGAGTTAGAATTTTGTATAAAATTTGAAATATGGAAAATACTTAGGTAAGTTATGAAAATTGGCATAAGGGTAAGGAGAAAAATCAAATGGTTGAACAATAAGTGAAAGGTGATTTTCAGAACATGTAGGTGGAAAAAGGAAGAAAATTTTGCTTACATAATAATGTTATTGGATGTTTAACGTACGCTAGATGTAACCATGGTAATGTTGTGTGGTGGGTTGTCAATCCTTAAGTCCCTTTTTGTTGTGGTCATGTTATTGCTAGTATTCGTTCATTGGGAAAAGTGTGGCATCGACATGTTGATGTCATCTGCATGTGTCTATGTGAGTCGATGACTTATGTGATTGTCGCATGTGCGTCGAGTTCTGTACTTGGAGCCCTTGTTGTGTTGTGTGTAGCGTGTATTGTAAGTCAAAAAAATTATCCTGGTATTTTACTGTTGTATTTGGGTGTGTAAAATGTGGGCACTACAAGTAGCTCTCGAAATGAGTACTTTCATAAATAGATTGTTGTTTATTAGGGTGAGGATCTCATGAGGATGGTTCCAAATTACATGAGTTTAAAACACCTTCCTAACACCCCAGGTTGTGTTTTTGAGTTATGAAACTTATCCTCTATAGGGGATCACATTTTTGTGTCCTCCATGTCCCCTTGTTGTTGGAAATTTTTTGAAAAGGGGACATCAAACCTCCAAAAGGCCGTCATGGGTCCATTAAGCATGAAAAAGTGGTAAAAAATGAGTTACCATGAGATTAAATCATGTTTATAACACCTAAAGTGATGAATTAAGTGAAAACAAGTGTTTTTAACTTCACAATTCACTTCCCTGACCAAGTTTTCACTTGAGTGGAAACATGCTTATAGTATTTGTGCACATATTTGCTCGATTTCTCCTCGAGAAATAGGTTTCCTCATCCAAATGGAAGGATTGATCCTTGAATGATAATTGAAGGAATGTTTGAGGGTGAGATCCATGGTATTGACCTCTGAATGAAATGAACCAATGTGAAATCCACTCCCTTAATTGTAAAATGTGAGCACATTGCCACACATTGATTAAGTGTTTAGAGATAATCTTAATAGATATGCACCATTTGTGAGCTTGGGATGATTTCCATAACCACTAATGGTTATCCTTTCTCATCATGCTTATGATGATCATTCCTTGATGACTTGAATTTCAATGATGTTAGTGATGTTTTAGATCCTTCACAAACCTCATGATTCTCCTGATTGCACTCATTGTCTAAGTGATTATATTTTATACACATTGACACCTTGATTTGTTCATTTTCATAGTGTGATCCCCATGATGTCCCTTTTCATTAATTTCTTCAACCAAGATGAATCCCTTCGCCACAATTAGGATGAGGTCCCTCTTGTCCCCTTGCACCATGGGGACATAAGGGACAGTGGGGACACCTGGATGTCTAAAGTGTAACTTGGGGAGAAGGATGAAGTCACAATTTTGTTTCCATCATTCCCCCTTATCCCTTGGGGATAGAGGGGACACAATAGTGTCCAATGTGTGACTCTACCTGATTTGGAAAGCCATATTTCCTTGGATGTCTATTTTTAAAAACCAGCCTTTGAATTTTTCACCACAAGAGCTTATGAAAATGGTTAGGGGTCAAATCATATATGATTTTTAATAAAAATAACATTTAAAGATCAATGAAATCATTCCCAAAATTCATTTCTTCCTGAAACTCAAAATTTAGGGCTTAATCCTTCTTAAACTAAGAGGGGCAGTTGAAGAAGTTTGAAATATATCAAGAAATACTTAAGCCTTAGATAAAATTTGATATTTACCCTTATAGAGGATTCCAATATAATTCTGATGTATATTTTGTTTCCTCTTAAATAATTTTGGAGCTCCTAGAATATTCCAGAGAAGACAACATTCACCATTGAAGCTCTCGTTCCCTACACCCTAAATACCCGTTGTTGAACAAATGGATCCTGAATGAGATTTTATTTCCTAAATTGCTTCAAAAACCTTAAATTATCTCCAAAATCACCCTCATATGCTTTATAATTTCCATGAAAATTCCTTGAGGGTGTTTACTAGTTGCAAAATGGCACATATTGGCCTTTTTAGGTCTCTCGGAGGAATTTGTCTTTCACTGAATCTTACTGAATTAATTTATCACCTTGGGTAATCATCCATGTAAACTAAAAAACTTGAAAAAATTATTTGTAATTTTCTATAAACCAGGGTTAAGGTTGAAATGAACATGGTTTTTTCATAAGAAGGATGCACAATGACGGGAAACCTAATTTTCAATTAAAGGGGCTTAGTTGTCATGCTTAATATTTTCAATTTTTCATGCTAGATATTTTACATGACAACAATGAATTTGGACTCAATTGTACCCCATAATTATATCATGCATTACATAGTTAGTTGATTGGTTCAATAAGATAATAAATATTGATTAAATTGAGCCATGTGAAACTTATTGAACTATATGATTTGATTTTTTACTTCATCTCTAGGACTAATTAAAAATCTAGGCATGAATCAATCAATCAATTCGATTGAAATTGAATCTATACAATTTTTTATGCATGAGTATCATGAGGGAATTGAATTTATTACATAAGTTTTACTATATTAGTTAAGTACATGGGCACACACAAGGATGGTGAGAAGGATAATGGAGAAAGGAACTTGTGCAACACAAAATTTGGGTGATGGTGACGATTATGTAGGGATTTCACGAATGCTTTATGCAATAGTTTAATTGTATAATGCACATTGATTACAAAAGTGAAATAATATAATTTCTGAATGAAGTGATTCGACTCTAACATTTGAGGGGCTAGAGTACAAGGAGTAGAGAGATAAGATGAGTCACACAGAACACGTGAAAATTTTCAAAGGTCATGAAGAAACATTATTGTGATAGCTTTAGGATTTTTGTAATAGTCCCAATAATAGGAGTAGTTTGTAAAAGGATTTTAAAATTAATAAAAACATGTGCATGTGTTTTTATTTGTTATGTATTATAAGGCATTTCATGAGTCCATATATTTGAGCAGATTGTTGTTTCCTTTTAGAGTTATGAGGTTTGTAAAATATAATTTTGACACATATAACACTCCTACAAATGTTAGTAAACAATCCAAAAGGACCCAAAACCTAAACAACGACTACATTCCTTCCCTTAATAGACACCAATTATAGAATTTAAACAATAAAAGCATTAGGTGAATGCTGAAATCCTAAAAATACCTATGTACATGACTCAAATTAGATTATGAAAAACTATCTCCTAAATTGTGACTCATGGAGTTGTGAGATTAGTTCCATAAGGTGCGAGTGACCCTAATTTATTATATTTACTAAAATAAATATAATAAAGTATAAATAATAATAATAAATAAATAAATCTTATACTTAAACATTTATTTTTGTAAATAGAAGGCTTCCACATACACATATATTACCCATACACAAAGGAACATGTACGCGTTATAATGTGTACACATTCCTTTAATTATGCACACAAACCAAGTTTTTCTAGGCTTAGGATTGCTTTGGTTTCCCAAACCTAAGCCTTGGACCTATTACAACATAACAACCTACGTGTTTTTGAAAAAAAAATGCAAAACTCACCTTTCACCATGATAAATCCTACAAAAACAATTTCAATCTTTCTTAAAAAATTGGCTACAATGTCAAGAAAACTATCCTCTTTCTAAATATATACTTTTATATTTTTTGACAATTATAAGGTTTCCATTTATATTTATTTCAAATTATGCCTTATATACCTCTAATTTTTTATTGTCAATATTTATCTTTTGTCATGTCTCTTTCGTTTCACTTATCCAGATTGAAAAAAAATTATAGTCCCAAAATAGGACTATTTCTATGCATATTAAAAAAAACAAATTTTTGATATTTTTTAAGGTAGTTAGAGGGGGCGCGGTCGGATATGCATTATTTTTTATATTTAAAATTTGTGTACTTGAAAAATAATTAAAAAATAAATATTCACTAAAAATCTTAAAAATTCTATAAAAACTAGACACTTTTATCTATCTTTCTAACAAAGGGTTTAAAAAATACTAAATAGTGCTCAAAAAATTTGGGGGGGGGGGTGGGGGGGGGGTGTCGGCGGGGCACATGTGATCTGTCTACTATGTTTTTTAACAAAATCATGAGCACATTTTGACATTTTATATTTTTAACCCACTTACACTTAATCATTTTCAATAAAAATATTAGTTTAGAAACTAGACTCGAAATGCTACATTTCATGTGATTATAACATCTTCAAATTTTGAGTGTAACTATCTCAAGTAACTCATACAAGTTGAATTTTTTTATTTTTAGAAATAGCATCCACTTAAGACCCCGTTTTCCCCCATTTCCATGCACTTATCCATGTATTTCATATGAGATAAGGTAGTGTGCGTGATATAGATCTCTAGTTCTATCCTACTAAAGATCAAGTTGTAGACATATTTACAAAGCCATTGTGTGTCATGAAGTTCTACAAGTTTTTGAAATGTTTGGTCTTTCGTAGTTTCCATTTAGGAGAGTGTGCATGAAAATTCCACATTCTAATGGTCAACCATGTGTTTTCTTCTTCACCTCTATACTTCTACTCTAATTAAATCATTGTAAAATATATTTTTATGATCTTAGTAAACTTATCACTCTAAGTTTATTATGTAGTCCAGTAATAAAGAATCATGTTGTAGAGAAGGTTTTTATTTTATAAAAGGCGTGTAGAGATGCTTGTATAGATTTTAGATGAGAAACTATGAGATGTAGTCTCAAAATCATGCTTATCCTAAATCATCACTTATAATTTATGGATTCCAAAATCCTTTTTGTACCAAAAGGTAAGTTTAGCATGATGAAGGTGTATAAATCCTTCAAATGTGATATGCTAGCCTAAACCCTCACTATGGTTTAAAGATTGTAAATCTTGTTGTATAAATAGGTAATGTTGGCATATAAACCCCACTTAATATTAAGGGGGAGTGTTAGAACAATAATCTTAAGTAGGGTTTAACCCCTCTTAAGTGTTCTTATAAATGTTATAAAATTTAGTTTATAATTAAATAAATAAAAATATGTAATATTTTTATTTATTTAATATAAACTTTAGGTTATGTTTTAATTGATTATTAAAATCAATTTATTAAGTGGAGGGGTGTTTCACGGGAAGATAGGCACATCAAACCATTTATATAGGGCTCTTAGGGCCCTGTAAATCAATTCAATTAGAATATTGAAATGTGGAGAGAAATGGGTGAAGAAGGGTTACTAGACTATAAATATTAATGTTTCTTGGTAAATGCAAATCTATAGTTTTCACCATGGTTTTTTACCTTTCCACATAAATTTGTGTTATATTTGTAATGTGTTATTTTTTAATTTTTATTATGTTATTTATTTCATAATGTTTAATATTAAATTTACAATATAAATTTAATTTCTTAGACCTTGACACAAATTTAGGAATGTCATTGAGAATAGTCCTTCTGTGTTATACTCATTTATAGGAGAAAGGCCAAGTTTTGTCTAGGGAAATGTGATTGTAGAGTCCTAGTTGGATGCTAGAAAAAGAATTGAATTTCCTCTTGTTCAGTTCCTATATTTGGAATGGATGGGACAAAAGAATATGTGATATCATGTATATTATATGAGGAGGATAAGTCAAGATCTAGGTGCTCTAAATCATCTCCATGCAATAGTTTAATATACAATGTAACATTGTTAAACAAGGATGAGACATTTGTCGAATCAAAAGGAAAACAATTAAGAGCATAGTTATCAAGCAACACATCTTTGTAATATGGATCATGTGCTATTGTAAATTGCATTGCATTCTAGACATGTGATTTGATAACATAAAATTCATACTGTGTGTGTTGTATAAATTTCCTTTATATAAGAAATATGTATAATTATCCAGGTGACATGGAACGTATTTGATAATAGAAGAGATGTTTTATGGGAAGGCGATAGTTGTCCTGTGTACTTATAATGACCTCCACAAACTTAGTTGACCTATAAAATAGGATTTGTTAGCATGCTTTTTATTTAGGTCTTTTAATTGATGCAACACCTAATTAATGACAAAGTGGATGATGGAGTAGGGCCACATCATGCTAAGGATGATGATGCCATGGTGATTCATAGTAGTCATGGTTACATAAGCTGATTTAGTGAGGAAGGTTATCTAGCTAGCCTAGGTGATAGTACATGGAGGTTGGAGATTTTTGGTGGGTTGAGAAGCATGTTGACATGATTTTGATCATGATTAGAGAGTAATTGAGAACTCAAATGAGCTTAAAGGTGCATATACAGGTTGATGACCATGTTTCAGGTGCTCATTTGGAGAAGGTATGGATGCTAGGAGGTATGAGGATGAGTTATAGAGCTATATGAGCCCATTGATGTAGGAAGTTGATTTATGATGTACTAGGTATGTTAGGGCCTTTTGGAGAGTTTTAATGATGATTTATGAGGTTGTTTCAGTTGACCCTATCTTATATAGTGTAAAACCCTAATGGGAAACTATGAAAATGAGATAGGATGAAGATATGGAGAGTTATCCATGGAATGATGATGATTGGAGATGTTAGTAAGGTGTTTCATGGTGTTTTGGGAAAAAAATCATGTTTCCATGATGATAATTTTGCATGATATGTCAATTTTGGTGAAACATGGTCAAGATTAAGGGAATTTCCAGCTCGAATTGCACCTTTTAATGCCCACCTTGAATTTTGTTCTTTACATGGGACCATGGATTTTAAGGGTATTTATAAATTAAGTCTAAAATGTTTCAAAAAAATAATGAGGTAATTTCATTGTCACATTTTTACGAACGAATGTTAAGAAGGTAAATAACTAATTATGTGTTTGTGATTAACCAAAAATGGAAATGATGTATACTAGTTAATCTAATCTAGGAGGGAACTCAAGGTCTTGGGATATTGATGAGTTACAAGTAGTTTGTAATCATCAACCCAAGTTCCATTACCATTGAGTTCATTGGATAATTTCAATAAGTGGCCATGGGGACACCTTGAGGTAGGGGTCAAACTTCTTCATATGGACCAAGCGGAACATAGCGGAGTGCTCTGAATGTGGATCACTCAGTGGAAATTAAGGACCCAAGCCCACCCCCATGTCCTAATTAAAGAAATTACTCCTCTACCACTCTAGTTCATAGCTTTGGTATAATAAAATCATTTACCATCCAAATTTTTAAGGTGGGGACTCGATTTTCCCGCTCTACAATGTTTTTGAATTTTTGTTGTGATTTTTCTACTTCGATGTTGGATCTAACTGGACCATCCCCGACCCTCTTCCTAACCTCTCTTATGCCTCTGTGGGTTCTCGAAAAGATGTTGTGGTTAGATCTTTGAAATCCACCCCTCTTGGGAAGTTATAACCACAATGCATTGATGGGACTTTTCCCTTACAGATCACTTCCTCGATCACCGAAGTTACGCAAGATTCAAGGAGCTATCACCGATTAATAAACTTATGGGTTCTAGGCCATCTTTAAAAGAGATTAAAAATGGGTATGTATTAAATGTGCTCTTTGTGGTCTGTTGACATTGGTGCTCTTTCTAATGGATTCGTGCTCTTTAATTTTACCCATAAAGAAGATTTTGTGAGAGAATTGTTGGGGGGTCCTTGGTTCTTTGGTAGGAGAGGATTTTATCTCTAACATTAGACACCTGTAAAATTATAAAACTAAAACCATGACCTGCATAAATCCGGGTTCTCCTCTGTGAGCTACCCTTGGAGTTTTCACACTCTACTGTCATTTAAGGTATTTCTCTTTCCATAGGTTCCCTAATTATTATTGATTAAGCAACTAAAGTGGGATCTAGATTTATCCATGATAGATTTTATGTCAATGCTGATATCAGCTAACCTTTTCCATCTTCCATTGAACTCCACTCGACCTTGGCACATGGGTTTAACCCATTGATTATGAATACACTCCCTAGCCTTGCACCATCTATAAAAGCATTGGTCATTGTGCTTAGGATTTTCCTTCCAAGCCGTAACCAAAACTAATGAGTAGGTCCACACTCCGAAGAACAAAGGTAATTTCATCCCCAAAGTTGTAAAGGAATTCAATGCTTCAAACCCTTTTGTGTGCTTTTTTAGGAGGGTTTAATCCTAGCTTCCTCTGTTTCTATTCCACATCCTTATGATTCTCCCTTATTGGAACCTTTTCCATCCCATTCTCTCTCCGAAACTATCCTATCTCCACCTATTGACCCTTCCCTTCCTCCCTCTTCTATCGTTTTGTCTCCTGTTATGTCCTCATCCTCTTGTCCTTATTTTGAAAGTCCTCTTACCTTTCCACTTTTTGGTCTTTCTCCGGTTGCCTCCTCTCCACCATCTTCCCCTTCCTTTGTGAGCTTACGGAGCCAGCTTTCCTTCATTTTTCTCCTCCCCGTCTGCTCCCCTCAATTATTATTTTTCTTCTCCTTCTATTCCTCTATCTCCCTTAAGGGAGAATTCTCCCATTTCTTCCTCTGCATCCCCGTATGTGAATAGAAGTCCTGCTAAGAATACTAGAAATAGTGCCAAAGTGAAACTAGATGTGGTTCTCAAGAAAGGAAAAGGGAGACACACCAATCAAGCCAAGATTCAAGAGGAAGCATTTCAAAATATAGCTCAAGGTACATAGGGACTACTTACCATGTCGGGTGGGGGTAAGCCCAAATCGAAGAAATGAATATTTTCTCTTGGAATGCAAGGGGATTAAATGCACCCTAGAAAAAATAATTCTCAAAGACTTTATACTCAAACATAGCCCAAATATTTTGATGTTGCGAGAAACCAAAATGAAAGAGGAGTATACACTCTGCATAGGTTCTGGCCTAATGCCTCCTTTGTCTAGTAGGCCTCTGCTGGTAACTCAGGTGGTTTATGCACTTTTTGGAACCCGAATGCTCTTTTTGGTGAATGTATTATTAAAACTCCCCATTATCTGGGAATGTTTTTCTTAGAAACTAGTTCAAATGTGGGTTGGTTTTTGTAAATATTTATGCCCCAAATCTTGAAAATTTGAGAGAAAAAATTTGGAAGGAACTTCTGGAATTTCATAACACTTATAAGAACCTCCCATTGATCATAGCTGGTGATTTCAACACTCCCCTACATTTATCTAAGAAACGGGTGGAACCAAGATTGGAAAAAATAGTTTAGTAGCCTTAGCTGATTTTATTAGATTGGGTGAATTTTTTGACATTGATCTTCATGGAGCTTCCTATGCTTGGTCTAATAGAAGGCTTGGAAATAATCATATTCAAATAAAATTGGATAGATTCCTTGTCTCTATGGATTGGATATATCTCTATAATGATTTCTACATGATGAATCTTCCTAAGACAAACTTCATATCATTTCCCTTGGCTCCTCACGGCTTCTCAGATCCTAAATTTGAAACATCCACCTTTTCGCTTTGAGATTTACTGGTTACAAATTCACGATTTAGATAATCTTATAAAGTATTAGTGGATGATTGATATGCAAGGCTCGGCTATGTTCAATTTTTCTAAGAAGCTAAGTTTTGTTTAAAAAAGCTTAAGAATTGGAAACTGTAGGTTTTTGGTGATATTCGTAGAAGGAAGGATTTGCTCACTTTGAAATAAGCTACTATCAATGCCAATATTGATATGAATGGCAGATGTTCTCTCCTCCACCAACAAGAGATAACTCTCCTTAGTGAATACCAAAATACTCTTGCTGAGGAGGAATTTTATTGGTGACAGAGAGATCCAGGTGATCTCGGCTTCAACAGGGGTGATCCTAACACTAATTTTTTTCATATGACTGCCACTAAACACAATAATAGGTACAAAATCAAACAATTGATCACTATGGAGGTAAATTATTTAAACAAAGATGATGTGATTGTTTCTAAACTAATTCACTACTATGCTTTCCTCCTCCATGAGGACACTCCCCCATGTGAAGAGGATTGCCAGAAATGCTTCAACACATCCCCAAACTGATCTCTGACAACATCAATTCAAAAATCACTCACCTTTCTCAATGGAGGAAGTTTGGAGAGTAGTCTTTGACATGAAGGGAGATAAATCACTGGGCCCAAATGGTTTCTCTGCAGCATTTTTCCAAACATATTGGCATATTGTGGAGTCTGATTTTCACGCAGCTATTTTGGAGTTTCAACAAAATGATCTTATTTAAGGGAATGGAACAACACCTTTGTGGAACTTGCTCCTAATTCCATGGGATCTAAGCTGATTTCTAACTATAGGCCAATAATCCTCTCTAAACATGTCTTTCAATATTATCACTAAGTCAGCTTGACATCTAAGCTAAAACCCTTTATGGAAAGTTTAATTTCAAAGAAAAAATGGGTTTATTGGTGGTAGATTGATTCAAGGTGGCATCATTACTATCCATAGGGATTTACATCCAGCTTCTCTCACTAAGTCGAAAAGCATGATTATCAAACTCAATATGAAAAAAGTGAATGATAGAGTGAATTGGCCCTTCTTAGTTAAGGTACTTGAAAAATATGGTTTTAGGGTGAAATGGTGAGTTTGGATTCAAAACTGCATCTGCACTCTCGAATTATCCATCCACATTAATGAAATTCCTCATGGATAATTTTATTCTAGTCATGGAATTAGGAAAGGGGATATCCTTTAACCTTTCCTTTTTATTCTTATGGTGGACACTCTCAACACAAAGATTGGAGTCTACCAAAAGGGTTGTCAATATTGTTGGAATTACTAATACTTCCAAAATACCTACAACTATTCATAGCCAATTCACGACGACACTTTGCTACTTGGCATCGCTTCATTTTTGGAAACAAAGGTCTTGAAATAGATTTTGTATTCTTACGAATATGCTTCTAAGAAAATAATCAATTTAAATAAGAGTAAAGCAATGCTTTTATTAACACGCTCACTAGCAGAAAAGGAAAATTATAGACATCTTTTGTTGCAATATCATGGATCTTCCTTCATCTTATTTGGGTCTCCCCCCTTTTCAAGGAAGACAAATCAAGAAGCTACGGAACCTAGTTATTGATAGATATAAAAGGAAACTTATTAGATAGAAAGGTGCCCTTCTCGGTAAGGTAGGAAATCTATAACTGGTTAGGGCCACTTTGTAAAACTTGCCTATATACTTTATGTCTTTACTTAAAATGCCTTCCTCGGTTGCTTATACTAGTGAAAAAAACCAAAAAAAATTCTTTGGTCGGGGTAGAAGAATGAAAAACAATACACTTAGTCTCCTCGAATGAAGTTTGTAAATCGGATGCTCTTGGAGGGTTGGGCCTGCGTAGAATTGTTGATACGAACTCCTCCATGTTAGCAAAATTGGGTTGGGAAATCGTAACAAAAGGGAAGGCTTCCTGGATACAGATGATGATCTCAAAATACCTCTCCCCTATGGAATACTTCTTTGCTTTGAAGATATCTCGAATGGCTTGGACATTTAGAATTCTATTAAAAGCACCAAAAATGCTACAGATTAGGTATAGGATGGAAAATTGGGAATGGTAAGCTAGTTGATTTTCGGAATGATTTGTTGGATTGGTGAAAATGATTTATCTTCTGATCCAACTTGGGGTCCTATAAGATATATTCTTACAAGGTTATGTGGGAAATATGTTAATGATGATATTAATCACTCTTCCTCCTAACCAAGTTGGTTTATTCCTGGTTGGGAAGGGGCAAGCCTAATCTAATTGCAATTGATTGAAAACTTGAAGCTCTTGTTGTCGACACAATATCTTCATGTTTCTTCTATGGAGGATGCTAGGATATGGCCATAGTCAGCTTCTGGTAACTTTTCTATCAAGGCTGCTTATTTTTCTCTTCCTCACCACTCGTAGGGCCTTGCACTCTCCCAAATTTGGCTTCCACAGTTATTGTAAAAGTTGGCTTCTATACTTGGCTTGATTTCGAGGATGCAATCCTCTTTGGAAAAAATATCAAGTGGTATGGTTACTCCCTTCTTAAGCAGTGCATTATATGCCTTGAGGATCTTGAAACCTCTACTCACTTACCTTTTCATTGTAGCTATTCTTTTTCTATTTGGATCTAGCTCTTTAATATCTTTGGCATTTTGTGGGTTTTCACCAAGTATATTTTGGAAGCTATTTGTCCATGAGTTCCTCTCTTTCAACATCAAATCATTAACCTTTCTTGGAAACTACTTCTACCCCATACTTTATGGAACATCTGGAAGGAACAAAATAGGTGAATCTTTAAAGAGCAATCCAATAATCCCCAACAGGGTTTTAACTTGGTGATGGCTGGTCTTCAAGAAAATTTGAATTGTTGCATCTGGAAGCAACATAAATGTAAAATTTATCTCAATACGAAAGGGCAGTGGTTGCAGCAACTCTAGATTCCTTTACAACCCCCTAGTTCGGCAGCCTTAAGGGCCAATACCACTTGGTCCCCTCCACCTTTTGGTTGGCTTAAAGTCAACATAGATGGTGTCGCTAAAGGTAACCCGAGAGACTCGAGTAGAGGGGAATCTATTAGAGATGAATTGGGTCAACCGATGGTAGCCACCGCTATCAATTTTGGTAAGGGAACTAATCATAGAGCCGAAGCCCTTGCTATTTTAAAAGGTATGGAGCTTGCTACCAAATTTGGCAAAATAAATCTCATTGTTGAAAGTGATTCCCTCAATCTGATCAACCTCTTAAACAATAAGGGTGTAGCCAGCTGGACTATTAGCAACATTATTACTGATATCAAGCAACTTCAATCTCAATTCTGCAATGTCCAGTATCAACATATATACAGGGAAGGCAATAGGGTGGCTGACCTGTTAGCAAATATTGGAGTTTCTAATGAGATACAACAGACTTGGAACGGGATTTCCCTGAACTACTTCTAAAGGATTTTGTTGATGACTATATTAAGAAGTATTAAAAGGTGCAAGTTTTTCTCTGTTACTTCTATTTTTCTTATATTGATAACATGGTTATCCTTTCTAAATCCTATTCCAACGTCGGCGTTGATTTCATTAATTATGATATGATAGTGATTTTTAGTAATTATGCTCCTCACACGTGGGAAGCCAAGATCTCGAATTTTAAGTTTTTAATTGTGATTTTTAATCATAAATGGGAGCAGACCTTTTCTTGGGTGGCACGTATCAAGTGGGCAAGTAGTGTTTTATTAAGATCCATTTGATTACTCATCTTTACATCATTTTTTATCTCACATATTCAGCTCATTTAACCATGGAGGGTTCCTTGGTGCAAATTGAGCCTACTAATTGTGATGATTTGAAGAAGGATATGGAGGTTTGGAGTCTCCTTGAGGAGAAGGGGGTTACATTGTTTATCAAATGAATGTCTGGAAATTCTATTGTGGTGTCAAACAACATTTTATCCTCGTGGAAATGGGGTGATGTGAAAGTGGGAAAGATTAAATTTGACATTTCCACCGAGATTATAACCGTTGTGAAGGGTCTCCCTACGAGAGGGGATATCTATTCAAGAGGTCTTTAAAAGTAGAAACGGAAGCCTTTCTAGCAAGGAGAAAATAAAGGGTCTATATGTACCAAAGATGGCTATGAACGGGCTTCTTAGAAACCACCTCAGGATGGAATTTTTGAGAAATTTATGTGTTATTTCACACTTAAAGGTAGGTATAAGCTCATTTTTATCCCTCAACTCTTCATTTTTTCCCATTTTCATAATGGTACAAGGTGAATTTAGCCAATTTCTTGTACCAGTCTTTGGATTTCTCCATAAAAAATATCGTGTTGGTGAAGGTCCCTTACTCCACCAAGGTTTATTGTAATTGCTTTTCAAAACTATTTTTGATGCTCGCTCTCTCCTACTTTCCTCTTGTTGCTTGTTCGGTTCACCACCGTGCCCCTCCTCTTCCCCCTACTCATCCCACATCTCTTCGCCTTCATTACCACCTCAACCCCCCACCCTCTTCCAACCAAAAGTGGAAATCACGAGCCACCGTGATGTCACTTCTTCCCCCTGCTCACTCACCTCTCTTTTCTCCCTCCCTCTTGGCTGCCTTTCCCTCTATGGCGGTGTCACTCCCTCCTCCCACTTCTCCCATGCATTCTACATCGCTTTTGGAAGTTTCAGTCCTACTAATGATGGTAACATTCCTAAGTTTTTCTTAGTTTAACCAATGCCTACCTTGATTCTCCAATCTCCTCTTGCAATATTTCCCCCTCTCACTCTGATGCATAAGCGAAAAAGGTGCATTTTGAGGATGATGTTGTTGATGAAAATGTTTACGCCACCGAGTAGCACTCAGATGATGTCTTGGAGGTGTCCAAATTTAATGTTGTGGAAGCCATCGAGGACCATGTTGTCACACCGCCACTATAGAGAATTCTTGTATTGACACTTCTGAGTTGCTTCAAGGGGTTATTGAGAACATAAAAAATACTTTTACTGTCATTAAGAATTGGAAGGAATACACTGATGATACACAGGATCATTTTCACAATGGTTGAAAATAATTTATTTATGCTACAAAAAAATTCGATGATATTGTTGTTTCGGAAGTAATTAATGTTTCTGAAAAATATGATAGATCTGTAGCCTTGTGTGGGGGATTTTTTTCTCTTTTTTGAATGTTGGTATTTTTTTAGTTTTTTCTAACTATACTTTTGTTATATCATGCTTTATTTTTCCATATGGGCATGTTATAAAAATGATGTGGATCCTTTCAACACCCTCACCGTTTACCAAATTCCAAAAAAATCTAATCTAGGAGGACATAAAAGTTCAGTAAAGAAGAATATAAATGAATTAACTAATGTAATAAAAGTAAAAACCTAATGTGTAAGAGAGAAGAGGAAATAACTCAGCTGATTAGAAGATGCTCCCAATACTATGTCACGAGTTGGTCGGTGAATCTAGAAGTAGGAACGACCATGTAAAAACTCTAAAAGGATGGATCTGGAGTATTTGGCTAAACTAGAGCACTTGGAGAGTGACTGGGGTGCTGCGAGTTCTCTGGTCTACAAACTAGGTGCCCTCGTCTCTGTAAAAATCTTGGAAAATAAATATCACAGGATGGGAGGTTGTTCGAAACCCTCGCTATTTGTTGTATCATATTTTTTTCCCCGTACTAGATGTCACCAATAATCGAAGATAATGTAAAGACCTGGAAAAAACCAAAAATAAGTATCAAAACCCTAAAAAGAAAGATGTAAATGAATGGGTCAGAATGACCTCAACTACCACAACAATGGGCTTACTAACTAAGTGTTATACTACATTTCAAACCCAAATGTAGTTTTGGTGAGTGTGTGCATAATGTTCCCTAGGTGATCTTGTGTCGAAGTACCTTGTGAATTAGCGATCAATAACTAAATGTAGAAAATTTAATAACATGTGTGCGTGGAATAGAATAGAATCTACCCCCTATGAAGTGTGTGATGCATATGTCCTAGCCTTATGGCTTGTGATGGAGCTATGTGGATGTAAGTGATCTCAAATACAATAGATGGATACAACTCTAGATGGATGATAGTAGTGAATAGTGTTAGGTCCCTCATTATGGTCTCATAAATTTATATTTATAGGATTCTCTTGATCTAATTTCGTAATTAACCCCGAAATGGCCGACCATAAAAAATATAAAGATCTAAAATGGATAGAAAGAGCCCAAAAAGTGGTAGGAAAGTGAAAAGGGGATCGGGGTGCCCTTGATGGGACGAGAGTGCCCACGTGTGCCCCAATACTAATTGCGACACCTATCAAGGCTAAAATAACGTGGGATGAAAAAAGTTGACTAGGCATATGGGTGAAAGAGGTCGGTAATGACGAAATAAAATAAAACAAGATGACCAAAAGATGGGGGTTAATTAGTACTTTCTTCACTCAAGAACCTTCTAAATAGTAGTATGAGACCGAGATAAATAATGTCTAAAGTGCATAATTTTGTGACTACATTTTTCCCCCACTTTATGTTGGTGAGTATAAATCTTGGTAACATAAAGTAGAAAGAGATGTGTACCTCATATCCATGAAAAGTGTAGTAGAAAGATGCCAAAGGACTAGACAAAGAATGTAATGAAAAAAGATGGAGGGGCATGGAAACTAAAGATGAAAATGCACAAAAAAGTGATGAGAGTGAACCTAGGGTGGAAACATGTGTGTAGCTATTGTTGTGTGTACCTACATGGTTAGTATGCAAGGTGTGCTTTGCTTGTGAATTGTTCTTGTTGATGTCATTATTTTTGCTTATTGTTTCCCCCATTTGACTCCTTGTTTCTCATACGAATAGACCTACAAGGAGAAAATGATAAAGTAGTAAAATATATATGTATGTAAGTGTAAAAACGCTATGTAAAACATTCTTGTGTATGTATATAAAAATGCATGTAAATGTAGAGTACACAAAATAAAAGTGTAAATGGAACATGTGCACTGATCCATGTCGAGAGAATGAGTTTATAAGGATATCATGTATTGCCAATTTTTTTTTGGAGATCCGACTCCATAGGCCGAAGAAGTATAAGGAGGAAATACTTTATGTCCTCAAACCTTTAATCGCTTCCTTAAACGGTGTGTAAAGAGATCTTTGTATTGTCTTGGTTTTTTTAGCGATCCGACGCCACTAGCCAAAGTAGTGTAGGGAGGTACTATTGTGGAAAATCGGTAGCACCCCCTAGATGTTGATCGATTTCTAGTTTGGTCGACTAGCATCCAATGTGATTGCACAACATTGAATCCTTTCCCCAAGTGTGGGAATTGCAAAATGAGAAAGGAATATCCAGTTTAGAGGCTGGTTCCTCAATTCCTCTCCGTCGGTTTATCACTTACAAGTTGCAGAGGTCTATATTCCTAAACCTACCCTAAATTCCAAAGGAGACAGAGATAGAGAATGCAAAAAGCTAAAACTAATGCTAATAGGTGATGCACCAAAGGAGTGGTGAGCATTTCTCACTTCTGCAGATTGACACAATTCATAAAATGCAACAAAACAACATGCAAAAACCGATAATCTGTAATGAAGAATAAGAAATTAGTCAAACAACACCAATGAGAGGATGAAAAATTAATCACAGGGCCTGTATTGTTATTTTAAAAATGAGTTACAATTCTTAGAAAAGGATTGATATTCCACCAAAATCACATCCAAGGTGAGAAAGGGGACCTGCAATACACAAAAATGTTCCACACTTTGAAAATGAGCCAAATCTGACTTTTACAGTGCAAGGGACGAGCCCAGGAGAGAGAAACATAGGAAAACATGGGAGAGGTTCAATAATTGACTAAAATGCATTCAAAATAGCATGGGAATCCTTACAGACCCATTCCCTGACATTTTTAACCATGCTGGGAGAGAATGCGAGCCATTCTTCATTAAAAACGGTGGTTGAAACGTCATTTCTATTCATCACCATGTGCCAGAGACATTTTTTGATTTTTTCTCTCAAAAATCAATCAAAATGCAAAATTGACCCTGGAATCTTGTATATAATTTCACTAGCTTTTCATTGATATAAAGAACGTGAAAACCGAGCTCTGATCGAAAGATATGGCCATTTGAAGTTTTAGGGAAAAACAGGGCCAAATCGGGTTGGCAAGGGAAAAATTCAATTTTTGCACCTTTTTGGTCATTTGGAAAATTTTCCAAAATTTCCTATGCTCTGCCACTATAGGTGCCACGTGGTGGCATCTCATTGGCCGCGGGCCTTTCAGGGAAAAATTTTCCCAAAAACTCATGAGCCATAACTTTAAAAATACATGGAGTTAGGAGGAAAACTTTACCTTTACGGAAAGCTAAGAAAGAGCTCTATCCAATGGTGTCATTTCCAGAAGGTTTTGAGTGCTTGAAAAGAAAAATATTATGTCTAAGGCACAAGAGAAGGAAAGATGAAAGGGATTTAGCTACAAAATGAGTAGGGGGCACATTTTGAATAACAATTTTGGCAACTCAGAGGGGTCATCTGCCTGCTGGATGAAGTTACCAGTTGCCTGAAAGCAATCCATTGGGCATGGAGTCACCTAATTTTCTGTCTGATACCCCAACTAACTAGAACGTTGCAAGGAGGAACATGGAATATCACCTGATGGAGCAAGGCCTGCAAACACATTCCCAGGAATAGCAAGCCTGTGCCAAAGCACTTAGGGAAAGAAAAACTAATCTACAACAAAACAATGTGCACAAGCACTTGGAGGAATGAAAACCTAAGATAATATTTACAAGGTGGAGAATTTCCCTTTAGTAGCAATGCTTTAGATGGATCCCATTGACTGGAATTTGCAGTTCTTCGCCATCCAATGAAGACAATTGGAAAGCATTGTTGTCCTTACACTTTGTGACCATGTATGGGCCACTCCAAATGGCATCAAATTTTGAATGCCTTCCCGGTTTTGCTCTATCTACATCCCATTTTAACACTAGATCTCCAACTTGGAAGGATCTATTCTTGGCCTTTCTATCAAAGGTCTTCTTTATCAAAGCCTGATCCTTCTCCATTGCTTGGGATGCCTGATTCCTGATTTCTTGGAGCTCCATCAATTTTGCATATCTAACTTCCATGGGCTCAAACTCTAACAACTCCAACTATTTCATGAGTTCCAATGTTGGCAACTCAAGAGACATGGGTAAAATTGCCTCTCTCCCATAAACAAGCTTGAATGGAGAATTACCTGTAGATCTCTTGGGAGTTATCCTATCAGCCCATAAAGTTGATTTCAATTTAGTATGCCAAGACCTCTGATTTTCATCAAGAGTCCTCCTAATGATCTTCAACAAGTTCTTGTTTGTAGACTCAGCCTGGCCATTACCCTGAGGGTAATAGTTTGATGAAGTACTTAGGTAGATCCCATTCTTGACAGCCCATTCAGTCACCTTGGATCCAATGAATGCTAATGCATTATCTGATATTATTGTAGCTGGTATGCCAAACCTGGTTACTATTCCCTCATAGAAGTCTAGGATACTAGCTTCATTTGCTTCCTTGAGTGCTACTGCTTCAGTCCACTTAGTGAAGTAATCAGGGCTGTTAAAATCCACTTGTGCCCTTGGCTCGAATTGGGATTAATAACTCCAATGAAGTCTAAACCCCATTGCATGAATGGTTGGTCAAATGAAATTGGATGCAATGGAAGGGCAGCTAGCCTCTCTTTACCTGTGAAGAATGCACAATTCTTGCACCTCTTGATCCATGCATAACAATAATTGAAAATATTGGGCCAATAATAGCCATCCCTCATGATCTTTAGAGCTGTCACTCTTGGTGCAAAATGACCACCAGCTGGTCCACCATGGAACTCTTCCAACACCCTATGAATCTGATTTGTACCAATGCATCTCAACAGTACTCCATTCACATCTCTTTTGAACAAAACACCATCAACAAGGGCATATGGGACAGCCTGCAATCTGAAGTGTCTTCTTTGGGTCTTGTTCATCTCTGGAGGACATAGGCCTGTGCTTAGGAAGTGCATTATACTCTGGGTCCAGCAAGGGGTGGGGACACCATTATTTTCCTCTTGAGTGCTTCCTTGCTCATGGCTGTCTTGCAATGCCAAAACAACCTCCTTCTCATTGCATGCTTCCTCTTGTTTGCTTAAAATCAGCTGCTCACACAATCCTTTTCCTCTGACCAACTTGGTGACCTTGATCTCTATGTCATATTCCATGACACGGGTAATCCAACCTACTCTCTTTTCATTCAAGTCTTTGTTGAGGAGGAAGTCTTTAACCCTGCATGAGAAACCAACAATTGAACCTTGTTGTTTGAGACTAAATGCTTGAACTTCTTCAAGCTTCTGATTACTACAAGAACATGCTTCTCAATGAAAGAATATCTCACCTCATAGTCCTCCAGGCTTTGGCTGAAGAAAGCAATTGGCTGTTCATCATTGTCTTTATTCTGCTGTACCAAAATTGTAGAAATAGTATCATCACCTCCAAACGCATAGAGGATGAAATCCTTGGAGAAATCCGGGTTGATGAGAGTTGGGGCTTGAGAGATGGCTTCTTTGATTGCTTCAAAACTTTCCTTGCCTTTTGTCTGTCCATTTGAAAGCCATGCTTTTCTTTAACATTTTGGTGTTAGGTCTGATAAGGGCTGCAAAATTTGGGACAAACCTCTGAACAAAATTTATTCTCCCCAAGAAACTTTGAAGGGCCTTCTTGTGGCTTGGCAATGGCAGTGCTCTTATGGCTTCGAATCTTTCTGGATCAATTGCTAATCCTTCTTTGGAGACAATGTGGCCAAGGAGTTTTCCTTCATGGGCTAGAAAAATACATTTTTTAGGATTCAAGGAGACTCCAAATCTTCTAGCACCTTTGGAACACTTGTCTCAAATGAGAGAGGTGGTCTGCTGTATTTTTTGAAAAAATAGTGATATCATCAAGATATATCAGCACTATGTTGTTAATCAAACCTTTGAACGCCATGTCCATTGCTCTTTGGAAGGTAGCTCCAGCGTTGGACAACCCAAATGGCATTTTCCTGTATGCATAAGTTCCCCATTTGGTTGTAAAGGCTGTCTTGAACTGATCTTCTTCCTTCACCATAATCTGATTATACCCTGAATAGCCATCAAGTAGTGAAAACCTCTCGGAGCCAGCAACAACTTGTAAAATTTGCTCCATGGAAGGAAGTGGGTAATGATCCTTAAGAGATGCTCTATTCAAATCTCTGAAGTCAACACACAATCTGATTTCCCCACTCTTCTTTCTGACTGGAACCAAGTTGGCAACCCAACTAGAATGCTTGATAGGGAATATGATTCTTGATTCTATCAACTTATTCAATTCTTTCCTCATGAGAGGCTCCATGTGGGGGTTGACTGGCCTTTGCTTCTGCCTAATGGGCTTAGTATTTGGATCCAATTCAATGGTGTGTTGAGCTAACTCGGGATTGAAACCTTTCAAATCTTCATAGCTCCAAGCAAACACATCAGGGAATTCTTGAAAAAGTTGTATAAACTCATACCTTTCTTGCTCAGTTGTCATCTTGCCAACTTGGAGTGATTTTCCTTCTCCTACCGAGATGGACACTGAATCTTCTTCCTTCACTTGGATGTTTGCTTTCTCCTTCCTAAACTAATCATTAGGATTGAAAATGGACTCCAAAGTAATAAGCCCCTTTGGTAGTTTGTTGGTTCTCAGCTGCACCACCTGGTCACCATACTGCTACTCCAACTTTTCCTAATTTTTGGCTGAGAACTCAGCCTCTTCTTGCAAGAAATGGATGATTTGCTGATCATTTTCAAATACTTGCCAACTTACATTGTTGTCAGCACTTTGAAGGCCTCACAATCACATGGATGTTTGGCTATACCTTGTCCTTTTGAATGCTTTCAACAATGTCACAGAGCTGCCCCAACCGCTGCAAGCCTCACAAGCAGCTTGTTCTCTTTCTAGGAATGGATTTGATGCCAAAACCCTCAAAATCTTCAATGAGGTCCCACACCCTATTCTTGTAGCACTTGAGTAGATCATTCTTGACAGCATGCTGCCCCTTGACTTGGTTGACAA
This sequence comes from Taxus wallichiana var. yunnanensis, assembly GCA_018340775.1. Taxonomy (NCBI): domain Eukaryota; kingdom Viridiplantae; phylum Streptophyta; class Pinopsida; order Cupressales; family Taxaceae; genus Taxus; species Taxus wallichiana. Next base: position 468,966,962 of record CM031236.1, on the reverse strand, counting down.
TCAACTCACTGTCACCAAAGACTTGGAAGTTCTTTATTCCTCTCTTGATTGCCCAATGCAGTCCTTGCACCAAGGCTTCATATTCAGCAGTGTTGTTAGATCATGCAAACTGAAATCTAAAAGTTGAATAATACTTAACTCCTTGAGGTGAAACCAGCATGGCTCCCCCTCCTGCACCTTGTCTACTCCTTGATCCATCAAAAAATAACTGCCATACCTCATTGTCATCCTTGTGGTCTGGCTTGGTGATGCTAGGAATAGGCTGATTTTCTTCATGCATGTAATAGACTCCTAACTCAGATTCTTCTATTTCTTGATAAGGATCAAAAGCATGCACCTTGCTTGCCCATTCATCAAGAGTCAAATCTGGGATGCTTCCTACCTTGGTGTCAGCTTCATCAGTGCTTGGATAATCTTCTTGATCAAATGCTGAACAATTGGTATTGATCTGACTTGGAGTGTAAGGCTCAATGTGAAAGTTTGCAATAGGTTTAGACCTGATTGTGGCTTTGGTTCCATATCTTGTTCTAAACAACATGTGTGACCAATCAGCAGACAAGTAACCTCCAATCTTAGCTGTGAAATCCCTTGACAAACATAGGGAAAAGAGTGGTGGAAGGTCTATTACTGAGACATCTTGCAAAACAACCATGTTGGGACATGCATGCAAAGTAAGACTCAAGTTTTTAATCACTCCAACTGTTGTTACTGCTGTCCCATCCAATTGTACCACCCCTTTGGATATGGTTTCATATTGAATTCCCAACTGATCAGCTATTTGCTTGGGCATTACTGAACTACTTGCCCTGGAATCAATCATGCAATTGTGTACTAATTGGTTCCCAATGATCAATGAAACATAGAATGGAGGGGGCTTCAACATCTTACCTTGCTGTCCTCCATGATTCCCCTCAGGCTGGGTAGCATTTGTGAGCACCTTCTCTTACATTTGGACTTGTTGATTTGAAGTTGACCAGTCCTTCATGGCAGCTTGTAGAAAATCTCTTTGGCCTAGGATAGATAGTGATTCCCACATTGATATGTTTACATTTGTCTTCTTCATCTAATCAATGATATTGAATGGGGATGAAGTATCCTTTTTCTGTCCCTTGGCCTGCACATTCATCCCTTGTATATGGGCAGCAAGAAGAATCGGCATTTGAGTTAGCCTAGGAACTGTTTTAGGCAGTCCTTGTGTGCTTGGGATTGCGTTTTGCTTGCCAATATTTTGTGGAGTGATAGAAGGTTGTGAATTACTTGGGGCCAATGGTTGTTCTTCACCCAAATTTCTCCTCTTTGACCTTGTGTTGGCTGCAACACTTTAGGAAACTATTTGGTTCATGCCACAAAAATCTTCCACGCATGCCGGTTCAAGTGTGGTATCATTTGAAGCGATTCTTTGGAATGTTTCTTGTTGTTGGTCATTTCTTTGACTACCTTCACCCTCCACACCAGTTGTTGTCACCATTAATGCTTGATTCAAGGCACCATTGAAGCACATGGACTGGTTGTGAGGTTCATTGCATGGGAAACACCAATCATACTCTTGAGCCATATTGTTTTGTACTGGCACTAATGCTTTAGATGCAGATGTAGCATTGGGATTATAGGGCTGAAATGGTCTGTTAGCAGGAGGCCTTGCTTGATTTAGATTTGCAGCTGGATTGGGTGGTCTTTGGGGTTGATATGGCTGCCTGTTAGGCTGAGCTTGGGGCTAGAAAGAAGGTCTAAAACCTTGAGCTTGCTGCCTTTTGAGTGTAACCAGCTCATTACCTAGATTTTGCAATTGCTTCATGACTTCTTGAAGTTCATTTGAGGCACTAGAAGATGAAGTGGAAGCTTCACTTGAATTCTAATTTCTAGGAGTGGGAATAGAAGCTAAATTAGGCACTTGGCTAGTACTTGGGATCTCTAAACTTGGAAATAATGGCGTTGGAGGCCTAGGAGCTAGCTTGCCAAACAATTAAACAATTTTAAGCTCTAATGGCAATGCTATAAGAAATGGGCATAGTTGTGCCTCCCATGGACTGAATTAACATAGAAATATCAGAATTTAAAGCTTTAAGGTAATAAAGAAAAGCACCTTCTACTGTTGGCCTGACTGCCACTGGAATTCTCTCCCAAGTCCTTTGAAATATGAAATTAAAATCAGTCAACTGCTCATTGGGATCTCTTTTGATAGTTGGCGTAGCTGCTCCAAAAGGGACAAGTTGTCTCCCTTTTCCCCAAACTGCTCATGGAGGGCTATACATAGCTGATTCCAATTTTGAATAGAACCTGAGGCAAGACTCCTGAACCATTGCAAAGCTTTCCCTTTGAATGAAGATGCCAGTAGTTTGACAACAACTTGCATCTCATTGATCTCATGGATTGCACAAATGTTAGCAATATCCTTAACATGATCACCAGGAGTGGTTTGATTTTCTCCAGTGAAGTATGGAATGTTCTTCAATGCTGCAACTGGGATTGGATTTTGTGCATTGAGAGAAAGTGGGCTGCTGCCAGTGAAATTGACATAGGGGTTGTTTTGTGCCATTCTGATTGGCCTTAGAACCCTTGTTGATTGAATGAAAGGCCTACCAGGTGGAGGAGTTGAGAGAGTTCTATTTGGTGGAGATGGAGACCTTTGGATTCTCCTCCCACTTTTCCTTATTCTTGGAGATAATTACAGATATTCAAACAACACCTCTTCTTCTCCAGCTCTTGACCTTGTAGTGATTCTTCTCATGAGTTTTCAGGTCTGCACTGCTAAAACCAGTTGATTCTTCTTCCTTGGAGTCGCCAGATGTGCAATTTATAGCTCTTTTAAAGCAAGAAACTTGCAACAAATGCACATCAATTTTTTTGCAATGAAGATGAAGACTTCTATGTCCCACTGGGCATGCCAAAACTATTGTGGCAAATCAGCAGCACCCCTGGATGTTGATCAGATTTCTAGTTTGATCATACTAGCATCCAGTGTGATTGCACAACATTGAATCCTTTCCCCAAGTGTGGGACTTGCAAAATGAGAAAGGAATCTCTAGTTTAGAGGTTGGTTCCTCAATTCCTCTGGTCAGATTTATCACTTACAAGTTGCAGAGGTCTATATTCCTAACCCTACCCTAAATTCCAAAGGAGACAGAGATAGAGAATGCAAAAAAGCTAAAACTAATGCTAATAGGTGATGCACCAAAGGAGTGGTGAGCATTTCTCACTTCTACAGATTGACACAATTCATAAAATGCAACAAAACAACATGCACAAACTGATAATCAGTAATGAAGAATAAGAAATTAGTCAAACAACACCAGCAGAGGATGAAAAATTAATCACAGGGCCTGTATTGTTATTTTAACATCAAAATCACTTGCATTACGAGTTTTAATTCTTAGAAAAGGTCTGATATTCCACCAAAATCACTTCCAAGGTGAGAAAGGGGACCTGTAATACACAAAAAATGTTCCACACTTTGAAAATGAGCCAAATCTAGCTTTTACAGTGCAAGGGACGAGCCCAAGAGAGAGAAACATGGGAAAACGTGGGAGAGGTTCAATCATTGACCAAAATGCATTCAAAATAGCATGGGCATCCTTACAGACCCATTCCCTAACATTTTTAACCATGCTGGGAGAGAATGCGAGCCATTCTTCATTAAAAACGGTGGTTGAAACGTCATTTCTGTTCATCACCACGTGCCAGAGATGTTTTTCAATTTTATCTCTCCAAACTCCATAAAAATTCAAAATTGACCCTGGAATCTTGTATATAATTTCACCAGCTTTCCATTGATATAAATAACGTGAAAAACCGAGCTCTGGATCAAAAGATATGGCCATTTGAAGTTTTAGGGAAAAACAGGGCCAAATCGGGTTGGCGGGCAAAAATTCAAATTTTTGCACCTTTTTGGTCATTTGGAAAATTTTCCAAAATTTCCCCGCACTCCACCACTCTAGGTGCCACATGGCAGCATCTCATTGGCCGCGGGCCTTTCAGGGGAAAATTTTCCCAAAAAACTCCGCCGAGCCATAACTTCAAAAATACATGGAGTTAGGAGGAAAACTTTACCTTTCTAGAAAGCTGAGAAAGAGATCTATCCAATGGTGTCATTTCCAGAAGGTTTTGAGTTCTTGAAAAGAAAAATATTATCTAAGGCACAAGAGAAGGAAATATGAAAGGGAGTTAGCCATAAAATGAGTAGGGGCACATTTTGGATAACAATGGTACACCCACTTGTAACCTCTAAGCTTGTAACTACTCGAAATTCTAAGGGCTCCATGTCCCGTAAAATCCATTGTGTATGGATTTTGTAGACTAGTCTAAACTCACTCACTTTGTATGTAAACCCATAATTCTAAGGGAAGAAATGGCGCTAAACTTAACTAGTGTAAATGAACTATGTAGATTGTAAAACTACAAATGACTCCCCCTCTTTGGGGGCACATGTGCATCATCGGATAGGAGAATGCAACCTCAAAAGAGGAAAAACTACATGAACCCTCGAACTCTACCTTGCGGGGGAAGGGAATGTGCTTGGTAGAAACCAAGGCATGCACAAAGAAGGTTGGCTAGCCAAAGAAAAGTGTTAGTATAATAACATGTGCATGTAAGAAGACAATGTGCAATCTACACAGACAATGTAAAAGATAACAATAAAAGTAGTGTAAACACGCAAGAAGATAAGTAAGCTACATAAAGTGGGCCTCAAACATAGAACATCACTCATGATGTTGCAGAGACATTCAAGGACATCATGCCCACAAATGAAAAAGCAAGTGTGCCCCAAGATCTATTCTAGGTTCCCTACTCAAGGACTAGAGATGACAAATGACTAAATAACGACACATAATACTCCCTGAGAGATGACCAAAGCGTACGAATAATTGATGAATGTGTAAGGAAAATGATGATGAAAACCAAATAACTGATGTTAGGACTAAGGGATAGGTCATTAGTGAATAATTTTCTTACGCGAGATTCATATATAAAATAACATACTTGGCGGTATAAATGTAATAGTAAGTGCGTGATTTTGTCTATAGTTTGAAACCCTAGCTTGAAAATGGTTTGAGAGATATGATTCCTAATTGGCCATATTTTTTCCTAGTGCATGGATTATGATTGGAACATGTATATGAATCCTTTATATTTATAGAAAGGTATGATAGAGGTTATGGTGATTAGTGGACCCCACTCAAACAGTCGGTTCAAGAAGTTTGTTTTGGGACAAGGTTTTCCAAAGGAGTTGTAAAATAAATGGATAGTTTGTGATTTATGTGAGTTTTTATGTAAAAAAAATTTCAGGTCATGGTGATGCATTTACATGGTCAAATGTGCTTCATTTAGGTTGAGTGGTCAAAGGGCGGTTTTGGAGCAATTAGAAGCAGTCTTCAGTAAAATGGACATTACAGGATCTATAGGTGGAGTTAGGAGGTGATTCAAGTTGTGTCTAAAACATAATTCATATATATTTACATTTATATAAGTTTTTTCTCATAATTATGATTTTTTTAATGGTTTTCGGGTCATTTTATGGAAAATAATATTTGTGTATTTCTAAGAAAAAAATACTTTTGCTAAAAGATTGAGTTGGTTGGAGCATGCGATGGATTTTTTTATTCTTGATATTACCTGTAATGTGAAGAGGGATGAATTTTGAATCAAATTAATCCATTTGGAGTTATTGAAAGTGTCGGAAGGTGCTAATCGGTTCAATTTTGAAAACTACATTTTAGGTAGCTTGATTTGATGAAGGAAAAAGTTGATGTAGTTTCAACCAATGGATGTTTCATGAGATATAAATTATTTATAAGTGTTATAAAGGTTATTAGATTTCCATAAATTTTTCACATGCCATATTTTAGGTGTTATTTTATTATCTTGAAGACAAAAGGTGAAGACATAGCTGGAAACAGGTGTTTTGTGAAGGAAATTAACCACTGGCCGATTAAACAAAATAGTATAAATTTGGTTCATGATAATTGAGACCATGGATGATGTTTAAATTTCATTTTAAACATGTGTGGTGATTTTTAAATCTTATATAAAAATATTTTTGGTGTTAGGATATTTTTGTCATTCTAATGTACGGGTTTTGAGGATTTTTGGTGCATGGATGAAGTGTTTTGGATAGACCGACCTATATGGGTAAATTTTAGATGTCATGAAAATTATATGGGATGTTTTTTCATATACATTGGTAGTGAAAAATGAGGGAAAGTTTTTTAATTTGAATTTTAATCAAGAAGGAGCTTATAAAAGTGTATTTAGGGTTCTTATGTGAGTTAGGTGTGTGTGTGTGTGTGTGTGTGTGTGTGTGTGTGTGTGTGTGTGTGTGTGTGTGTGTGTGTGTGTGTGTGTGTGTGTGTGTGTGTGTGCGCGCAGCGCATATAAGAAGTTTGACCTATGTGTGAGATTTTTTCATGTGTATGATCATTAATTGAGATCAGATCAAGTGTGTGATAGGTTTAATATTGATGGAAATCATGTGTGCAAGGGTTTGAAGCCTTGAGAAGTGAAGGAATACCTAGTTTGTGAGAGATTGAAGACCTAGGGATTTGAACAAGGGTTTGAAAGTGTTGTGAACTGAAATTTTGATATCTTTTAGTTATGGAAGTAGAAATACATCAGATATATGGTTAATAAGGTGGTTGAGTGGGTTATTTATCATCTTGGGGGGTTGTAGCCTCCTTGTGGAGTTGGTTCTTCAAAAAATTAGGGGTTTGTGCTCCTTGAAGGGTTGTAGCTCTACTAAACTATTGGTGTGTGTGACATGCCTAGTCATCATCCACATCACCTGGTGAGTCATCTCACCTTGCGAGAGTCATAGGTCTTAGGAAGTCAAATGAAAAGTGTCATATTCTGTCATAGAATATGTCATTTTCATTTGCGTCAGTGCGTCATAGGAGTTACATTCCTTATTTGGAATTGTAACTCCTCCTTTAGTGGCGTCATATGCATCAGTGGCGTCATTGATATTCTTTCCTTATTTAGGCATGGGGGTTACACAACACCCCTATTTTTACTTCCTTTTTTATCTATGAGGATGAGCAGACCTATTTTCTTATTTGCATATTCTTTCCATTGTTTGAATCTTGCTTATTACGTTGGAGCTTGATGTTACCATCGGAGTGCAACTTCATTGTGGTGCATTGTTTTCAACATTGGTTCTCGTGAATCCCTCTTTCATGGTATCGATATGTTTTTGGTAAAACATGCACTATTCGTTTATCAATTGCTCATTACTTATGGTTTCTTCTTATTTCCTTGTGTAAGTTTTTTTTTATTATTTTGGAATCGTGCTAATCACAATTATGAGGTTTGTTATTGGAGTTTGTGCATTTTTGGGTGTTTGTGAATGTGTGCGGGGTTGCACTTTTTAACCATATTTCATTATTTTTAGTAAACATCTTGGTGGAAAAATGCTTGTTTAGAGCTCTTCCTATGTGCACTATTTATGCTTAGCGATTCTTATTGAAACCTTCATCACACAGAGACATCTTAGTTTTTCCCGTGGTGTTGTCCTTGCTTTGGTTCATGTTGAGTGCTCTTGAACTACCTTTATCACTCATGGCAGCTGCTCTTATGCATTCTAGCTTGACCACCGACCTCTACACTTTTTCTAACCTGGGTTTCTCTCTACGTGGAAGCATATGCTATGAGCTTGTAACTTGTGCTTTTGCATTGCCGTTTTTTTTTTTTACGTGTTGGCTCATCAAAACTTTGTCCTATTTTTTTGAGTCTCACCGTGCAAGTTTGTTGTTGGTTGACTCGTGCACCATTGGAGGTTCCCATCTCACTGAGATTTTTCCTTGACCTTGCCTTGTTCTACATTCACATTCGGCTCCAACTTCGCTATGTTCCTCACGCCACTTGGTCCGTCAGATTCGGACTCCCATTCACCCGCTTATTCCTTCTTGCTGGTGCTGGTGCCCCTGGAATCTCCCTGTTCAACATCCCCATGACCATTACTCCTCTGAGAACTTTTTGGATAACCCGAACCTCTGTTCTCCACATGGCTTCAACCCATAACTGCTCTATGTGTTCGACCGATGCCTGCACCTACCACGTTGTGTTCCTCAAACCATTCTCTCTGTCGACTTGATTGTTCCTTGGGCGTTTCACCCTAGAAAATCATGCACACTTTTGGTCTTCTAAGGCTCTGTCAACACATTCCTTTTTAGGGTTGACTATTGGTAAATCCATCTCACCTTTTAATATTTTAAGGTGATAAACCTTTTAATTGGCTTTGTAAACCATTTTTGGGTATTTTGCTTGTTTTATTCAACCTTCCTTCGAGTGTCGAAGATGGAGGGTGAGGTCCGGGGTTGGCAGGAGGCTAATCCCCCTTGCAATTAAAAAAAACCCTATTTAAAATTCGATTCCATTTCCAACGAGCATACATACGACACCCTTTGCATGCATTTAGGGAACTTTTTAAATCCATTTGCAGGCTTATTAGCATTTTTCCATCAGTTGTGGGAATTGTTTTTTGCTATAACTTGTGATTCATTGCTCGGTTTTGAGCACTTCTTTAGAAAAAGTTACATGTTTTTTCACACTCTAGTTGATGGGATTATCAATTTTGTAAACACACTATTTTATAAAGTTCCGCATTCTTGGGGGTGTCTTTGTATTGCTTAATTTAGCTCATTTCAAATCATCTTGAGCTTTGTTCTATCCCTTTTATTTCTTATGGAATTGTGAGTGCATCTACCAAAATATTACAAGAAAGGGATTCTTTCATGTGACGTGAGACGCTATTTCTCACAAAGCCCTCTCTTCTCCTTCTTGTTTTCTCTCATTCTTGTGCTTTCTTGTAGTGTCGATCTGTTGCACCCAACGAACCTTGATTGTTATCTCCACTCTTACGAAATATTATGTTGATTGCAAGGTGAGTGACAAACTAGTTCTCGACACACAGTCACATCTGATTGTAATCAATGCACTGAACTATAAAGTGCCAAACTCGAGGGGTGTGATATTGTTCTAGGGTGGTTGTTTCTTTTCTCTCTCCTTCCTTCTACATCCTTTGGTTCTATCTCTTCATTATGGATATCTCTAAAGTACCGGTGCTCACACCTTTTAACTTCTTTGAATGGAAATCTAAAATTATATTGGTTTTGCGAAGTAAAGGGTTATACCGTGTCACCATGGGGTTAGAGACCGAACCTAATGATGAACTCGAAAAATCTAAGTGGTTCAACCGTTGTGATGAAGCCTTAGATCTTCTCTGTATGTCCTGTCTCTCCCGAGTTACTCTTCCACATCGAAACTTCCTCGACTCCTGATGCAGCGTGGAAAATGCTCGACGATATGTTTGGGAAGAAAGATGACATGAGAGCGCATGACTTGGAGAATGGACTACTAGGGTTAAATCCTAGTGACTTTGAAAACCTGCAGGCCTTCTCAAAGTTTGTCCACACTAGACTAGCTTCTAAAAGAATGTAAAGTGGAAAAGAAAGACTCTCAATTGATCTTGTCGATTCTTTCTAAGTTAGGTCCTAAATACTCTATCTTCATTTCAAATTTCCACGCCACGAAAGCTACCTTGGGTAGTGCTTGGACAATTCCCTCCTTTGACATTTTTTCATCCCAACTCATTTGAGAATAGGACAAACTCATTCAAATGGGGACTCTAAAATCCAAGTCACATGCCCTTGTGGTGAATAAGGGCAAGAAAAATGAAAAGAAGAAAGAAACAAAGGACCAACCTAATAAAGAAACCAAGACCAGCCAAGCCCAACACTAACACTTCGACTTCTGAGCCTAAAGTGAAGAAGGAAAAGTTTAAATGCTCCTATTGTAAGAATTATAGCCACGATGAGCATCATTTTTTTAAAAAAATTAATCACTTAACTCATTTTCTTGACAAGAATAAAATAAGTGTTCCTGAATCTATTAAACAAAATGCTCAAAAGGGTGAGTCTTCTAAATAAAAGGAGTTGAAAAATGAAAAGAAGAAAGGTAAGGCCCTCGTAGCTAGATCAAATCCATTATCAACTTGGATTATTGATTCTAGTGCCTCGCACCACATGGCTTCTTTAGAGGTTGAATTCTCTAGCATTGAACCATGTGGCATGTCCCAAATCACGTTGGGTGATGACACTCATGTGTTAGTTTCGTAGCGGATCAAGAGAGATAGAAGGTGGAAGATTTAACCAAGTGTTGAGTGTTCCTAATCTCTCTACCAATATCCTATCGGTTTACCAAATCACCCACCTTGGTGAAGGAATGTGAGTGGAATTTGGTCCTAACTCAGTGATCATTCGTGAGCTTAACTCGATCGCACTGATGGGCCGAGGGAAAGGTGGATCACCGTTCACGCTTATATACCTTTTCCAACTTCTCTTCTAATTTGATGCCCAATGCCTTGCTCACTCATGAAAATGAGGTTAGCAAGATATGGCATGTGTTTTTTGGGCATCTAAATGATTATTACCTTGAACAATTGAGCCAAAACAAAATGGTCAACGGGTTACCCCGAGTTAAGTTTTCTAAAGGTCTTTGTGAGGGTTACACCCTTAGAAAGCACCCTGAAAAAAAAATTTGATAAGGGAAAATCTTGGAGAGCTACTCGTCCCTTGGATCTTATTCATAGTGATGTTTCTGGCCCCTTTCCATCTCCTTCTTTCACTAGAGATCTATATATACTAACCTTCATTGATGAATTTTCATGTTATACTTGGGTATATTTTCTTAAGATTAAGTCTGAAGTCTTTGAGCATTTTCAAAACTTTAAGGCTCTTGCTGAGAAACAAGCAGAACGGTCTATCAAGGTTCTTTGAACCGACAATGGAGGCAAGTATGTGAGCAATAGGTTTGAGGATTTTTACACTTCTGAGGGGATTGCTTTGCAGCATACAATTGCTTACAGCCCTTCCCAAAATGGAGTTGTAGAAAGAAATAACCAAACTCTAAAGGAGATGGCCACTTGTATGGTTCACTCAAAGTCCCTTCCTCCGTAGTATTGGGATGAAGTAGTGAATTGTGCTTGTTACATTTAGAATCATGTTCCACACAAGGTAGTAAGAGGGATGACACCCTTTGAAGCCTGGTTTGGACACAAGCCTGATGTTGAGCACTTTCGAGTCTTCGGATCCAAGGCTATGGCTTGATTCCCAAGAAGAAACGCAAGGCATTGGATCCACAATCCAAACCTTGTATCTTTGTTGGGTATCCTGATGGCGTGAAGGGATATCGATTGTTGAACCCTACTACCCATGAGCTCTATATTGAGAGGAGTGTGAAGTTTGATGAGTCATCCTTGACTTTGACTTCCACTAAGGTTCTTTTGCCCACTGATTTAGATTCTGACTCATCAGATGATGATGTTGTTGAGTGAGTTCCTCCTCTCCCTGCTCCTCCCGATCCTCAAACTTCTGAGTCTTCTGATTCTGACAGTAGTGATGATGAGGACTATGTCCCTTCTCACTCAAGTGAAGAATCTTCTAACTCTGAGCTTGAACCTTTGGGACCTCTTTGGGCCAGGAAAACTTTATAGAGTGCTGGAGATTTAGTTGGAGATCCTTCAGATGAGAGACATACGCACTCGAGTTTCATTGGACCCCACTCCTTCTTCACCTCTGCTTTTGATCCACCATCTTTCCAGGAAGCTTCTGGGATTCCAGAGTGGGATTCTACTATGGATGAGGAGTATTCCTCACTCATAAATAATGACACTTGGGATCTTACCCCTCTTCCAAAAGGAAGAAAATTCATTTGGTGTAGGTGGATATATCGAACAAAGTATGGAGCCAATGGAGAATTCGAGAAGTATAAAGCATGACTTGTAGCTAAGGGTTTCTCCCAGGTAGCTGGGGTTAATTACTCGAAACCTTTACTCCGGTTGTGAAGATGAATTCCATTTGACTAACCCTTTTCATCGCTACCACTAACAGATGGGAAGTCCACCAAATGGACGTTAAGAGTGCCTTCCTTCATAGGGACCTAGAGGAAGAGATCTATATGGAACAAGCTCCGGGTTATGTCCATGATCCATCCCTCGTTTGCAAGTTAAAGAAGTCTCTCTATGGCCTTAAATAAGCACCTTGGGCTTGGTATGCCAAGATGGACTCCTTTTTACTTACATCGGGATTCTCTCGGTGTCACTCAACCAAATGTGTATATTCTCGTGATAGGATGACTCCATGCTTATTCTTTTTCTCTATGTTGATGACTTGTTGATCACGGGTAGCTCTTCACTATCATTGATTCTGTGAAGATATCCTTGGCCAAATGGTTCTCCATGTCGACTTAGGATTGCTTCATTACTTTCGTGGGATCTAGATTTGAAAATCTAACTAAGGAATTATGATCCAAGAAGAGAATATAGGAGCGTCAACCATTAGGAAAATTGGCACAAAATTTTCTACAAAAATAAAAAGGAAAGTGTCGGTGGGTGTGGGAACTCGTATGCGTACCCAAAATTGTAGGGTATTGTACCGCCAGAATGATGTTACACATGCCCCAATAATGATACAGGTCACCTCGTAAGGATTTTGTAATCCAGAAATCTCACCAAGTGTATGTTAGCATCCTAAGCATCTTATTTAAGCTTTGTGTACTTCGATTTATCCTCTTCCTTTCTTTTTCTAAGATTTTTGACCTTTAGTGATGAAATCGCCGCCGCCAGCATGGCGGTCCTATAACCACCGCCCTGCTCAGGGTGGTGGTCCTTCACGTGTTTTCCAGCATGCTCCTTTGATCACAACTTGTGTAATTTTTCAACTTTCACTAGCTTTTATCAACCACCTTGGCTCGTATTAATGTTTTATGTTCCTTGGAATAGTGTTTCTTCATTGTTTAATGGTAAAAGAGTTCTAATAGGAATTACCTTTGGGTGAATGTGAAATCTATAAATAGCTAGCTTGTTTTCAAGCAAATGGCCCCTCAACTTCTCATTTCCATTGTTTAGTCTTTCAATTTCTTGCTTAGAACTCATTTTTTTTTTCATGTTTACATCCATGCTAGTTTTCCTTTCTTTGTTAGAAGTCATTCGATCTTCTTGCTTCAGTCTTGTTCATTGTTGTTCATGCAAATTAGTTTAGAGCAAGAAGCGCTTTCATTTGTAGATTGAATCCATTAGAGTTGCAGGTTGTGTTCTTCACAAAAGGTAGATTCTAGAATCTCTCGATACACTTGTGTTGTATTCCCACAATAAATCCCACTAGGAATTGCATACGCCAAGCTCTATCACTTGCGCTATCCCTCTCCTACTCGCATTATATTTGGCCTATATCCAAAGTTTCCATTGTTCAAAATACCTTTTCTATTGATGCTAGCATATACACGCTCTTCTGGATTCACGTGGACATGAAGGAATGAGGAGATCATTCTGAGGGGAAAAAATCACACACGACTGGATTCGCCACTGTTCTGCAAATGCCAGGTTTGAGTTGTCAAAAGTTCTAGTTAAAACATATCAAATAGAGTAGTGAATTATTTCATTTTAGTTAAATTCGCTTTCGATATTACCGGGAAGCTGTGGGGATTGATAGTTTCTAAGAAACTATGATTCATTCCTCACTTCTGAGGTAGGATCGAGAGTCTTTCAATTTAAGTTAATCAGTTATCTAGCTATTTAGGTTAAAATCACAACTACACAGGCAAGTAGCTATACCAGGCTACCTTGCTTGTTTTAATTTTGTTATTAGACTAGTTGTCATTTTCTGAATATATTAAATAGTTGTTCTTTTAATTCTGTTAAATATTCTATCAAAAATACAAAAATAGAGGAATATATGTATGTTGTAAATATATCTTGCATAATCAGTTTATTTCGTTTCGAGCTAGGTTTTAATTGATCTTGTATGACAATCATGGGACCTAGGGAGCCCAGGGAATACGTTTTTGAGCCAATCATGCCTCAACCCAATCTTGTTGTAGCATTAACTGACATAGACCAAAATCTCAGAATTTAGGTCTTCAACAACAACAGACCTACAAGAAATCAGCACACAGTTAAGAGGATTAAACATAGAAGATGACAAAGCACACACGTTTTGGTCAAATCAACCAAATTATAGACTGCCTTGATAGATATCTGTATGACTGTAGAAGGACCTGAAAGAGAGAAAACATTCGGTTGTGATCCACTAGTCCCACAGCCAGATGCAGGAGACCTCCTCGTTGATATAGACACTAGCTTACGTATCCAAGTTGCCAGAACACTTGTTAGGTACTCCAAGAAAATCGTGTAACTCCTAGTTCTAAACGTAGAGGCCGAAAAGGCATATGACTACTAGATACTCGGAATCAGGGGTTGACTCTTCATATGACCATAGGAGGTCCATAATAACCACAAACTTATGGTTGTGATCCACAGGTCCCACAACCCAACGGGCCTACAAATCAATCCGATGTTGATGCTAGTTTGTGAAAATTAGGGTTTAGGTCCTCTCCACTTCCACCAGACATCATCACACAAATATCATTATTAAACATAGCAGCTAATCAAGCTAAAGATTTCTGGACTAGGCTAGAGAATCATCCATAAAGCACTAAAAGATCCACTACACATTTAGTCATTCCATTTTCATGACCTTGTTGGGAGATATATACGAAGCACCCGTAGTACATCTTCCACATATCCCAAACCCATAGATTGGATCACAACAGAGCTCGATATTGATTAGAGCTTTCAAGCAGCTATCCTCACTAAATGATCTATCACACCGATTCAGTTAGGAGGGCCTTCTTTGCCTTAGATTTGCAGATCCCACTATTACGTGTTGAAGACATAAGATTACCTAACTAGTTTATCCACACCCCACGTGTATTCCATCCCCACCGGCTGTCTCAACACGACCTTGGGAGGTCGGGTGTGAGGAAGAGTTACTTGTAGATTCCCATGCTTGCATGTCACTTTTCCATCATACAAAATTGGTGAACCCAACGTGAAAATTCCTACCTTCTCGATTCGAGTTAGATTTCTACTTGTTCTTCCAATTAGTTTACTTTTTGTCTTTTCCACCTCTTTAGCCTTCACATCAGCTTCACCAACAAAATTGGTGAACCTGACATGACTCAAACTAATATTCCTCTTTCTATTTTCTTTTCTTTCATCCACCTTCGCTCTTTCCCATTATTCTGTGGGTATTCATATACCCCCCGAATATGTCAGGATACGATGCATATGGTAGACCTCTCCTAGGTCTTGAAGCATACTATGATCAACTAAATAAACAACCATCACCCTCGCTCTCAGCATGGGGTGACAACTATTCAACTAACCAATTTTCAACACGACTCCACCTAAAAGGACTAGATATAGTTCTTATTTCCAAATAGAGGAGTTGGATCAGCTCACTCAAATGCAACAACCAGAGCCTTCAGGCTCAAACAACATGACACTCACTGGAGAATCTGGTTCATCTCCTCAAGTTTTTCTTAGACCATAAATTAGTAGACAGTTAGATCCATATCTGTTTTTAGATGACGAATACTTAGCACGCTATGCTAGGAGTGAACAACACTCTCAAAATATGTACCCACCTATAGGAGGTTTGTAAACACAACCCGAGGTCTCATTCCAAGAAAACACCCCCATTCCTCCACCTATAGGAAATTCCCTCGATGAAACTTGGCACCGATCAATTCATAGCAGGGTACCATATGCCTATACAACCTCAAGATATACAACAAATGCCACTAAGGTAAAATTTCGCGTCTTCACCAAATGAGATCATCTCAGCCTTAGTTGAGAAGGTTAGAGGGTTGGAACTTGCTCAAGCAAATCAAAATTCACAGTTCATGCAAGCAGGAACTTCCAATCCTCCACATCATCCTATCCAAGTAGACCTCCTCACAGGAATAGGCATGTTGGGTATGCCCCCTCAGTACTTACAACAAACACCAACTAGAACCGTGTTTTCTAACGCCGCTCCAATTGAGAATATAATACCTCCCGAGTTTAGTACAAAACAACCCATTCCTGAGCAATGCTCCTCCATACTTAAACATGTATTCCAAATCACCACAAGGAGATATGTTCTCTTCTCCCGGTATGTTTTCTCAAACACAAGGATTTCCTTATGCCCCTGCAAATACATATGCTACACCATATCAACAACCCATTCCACCTCCACCCCCTCAGCAAACACCATCAATGGTTGAAACCTATGCAATAGGGAATTATTCAAAATATTTGAAAGAACCTTTAGAATTCACTATACAAAGCTTCATGCTTCCAAGACCTCTCCCCGATCTACCCAAATACAAAGGAGAGGGAGACCTGAATGCACATATTAAGGCCTATGCCATAGCCATTCGAGAACTGCTCCCTTGGGATGGATTTGTTGCTAAAATATTCCCCAAAACTTTAGAGGGTATCACCCTTAATTGGTATTACAGAATACCTGAAGCCTCAATACATTCATTTAAACAACTCATTTCAGAGTTCATCAAGGTGTTCGACATGAACAAATTATTGAGAATAGGAATCAGGGAATTCTTGCATATTAAATAAGAACACAATGAATCTGTTGCTCATTTCATCCAAAGATGGCGTATAGTCCTCTATTCTTCAGCAAGCACTCCAAACATGGATCAGATGGAACTATGTGATTTATTCCTTCATTCTCTCAGCAGAGAGATAAAGGAAGAAGTCCAAAAGTTCCCACTAAGAACTTATGATGAAGTACTCGAGCACTCTCTGAATAGATCAAGCTGTAATAGATAGTGGTCGCAAGACGTATGGAACAAATGGGAGGTTAATCATCCCCAACAAAAACACAACTTATCCTACTACCAAAAACGCCAATCAAGGACGTAAAATCCTTAACAAAAACCGTGAAGTGACAATGATGGAGTGACTGACCAAACTAAAAAGTAAATGTTGTAAATGTTCCACCACTAGTTAACAATCAACGAAACAAAAATTTTACCCCAACAATCAACGCGGTAGATCTTAATCATCCCCAACGACAACGATAGATCTAGACACGAGGGTCCAAGTCAAAACCAAAACCAAAGGCAACAAACACAAAACTTTAATCCTAATAGTCAACAATTCAATTAGATTTTTGGACCACAACACGTGCCAAACAAACAACCTAGGAGTTATAATCCCAACTCGTATTGTGGTTTCCAAAAAATTCGAGGCCATGACACTAGGACTTGCTGCGATTACAATAAGTTCATGCAATGTTTGCCAGAAGAACAAAGACAACTCTTCATAGATATGTTCTTAACAAATTCTATGACACCTATGCCAAATACTTTCATAGGGGCAGTTTCCCCTCAAAACACACCTCTTAAGATCTTCAATGATCCACTTCCAAATCACAATAACAATAATAAATTAAATCCAAATGGGATGAACAAAGGTGTAATGACAAGAAATAACGATCATGAAGCCTCAACTTCACTAAATCCACCTGTCACACCACAATTAGGAAATCAACCACGAACCAAGATAGTTGGTCTAGTGGAGTTAGATATTGAGTTGCACATAGAATCCATAACAAGAGCACGAGAATATTCTTCTCAACCAAATCCAGTCTATCCACTAGAGCCGGATAACATTCAACAAACATTGGTAAAACCCATAGGTGCTTATGATTTAATTAATGACTTAACAAAGACCTTCTCTCACATCTCCTTTTTGGACTTATTGAAAAATTCTCCTACCCATAGGGCTACTCTTTTAGAAGCACTAGGTCTAGGTCATTTAATTAACATCACTCCACCTCTTGAAACACAAGTAAACCATATAGACTTCGATATCCACCCTCCAAGGTAGCCAGATTGGGATACCAAGTTTATATTCAACATAAACAAAATGCCAACAGATGCTAAAATTACACGTAGATGTGATCCAGCCTTGCATTTACAAGTGTGGGTTTACCATAATTACGTTAACCGTGCAATGGTTGATGATGGGGCAACAGTTAACATTGTCCCCTTCTCTTTCCTTCAAAAGCTAGGATATGGAGAAATAAACCATTCCACAACAAGAAATATGCTAAGAGGTTATGAAAACCTTAAAGCTACTTCAATTGGGACTATAATACTACCAGTCACCTTAGGAACCAAGAAAATTCTCACCGAGTTTTATATCATAGATCGGGAAACCAACTATAATATGATCTTTGGTCGACCATGGATACATCGCATGAAAGCAATCCCTTCTACATTATTCCAGGAAATAAGATTCTTACACCTAGGAAAGATATTCGTAGCAAAAGGTGACCCAAAACCATTTGACATACACCTAGCAGACCTAAAGAAAAGACTAGGCATTCACTCTGAGTTTGAAATCGTAACAAATCAACTTAATAAACCAATCAACTAAAAACTGGAAGAAAAATTAATACCTACAACAAAACTAGAAATTACGAACCTAGTCAAGGGCATCCTGGACCTCAAGGATGAAGCTAACGTTAACGAAACAATGTCATTAGGAAGTACTGCAAAAATTATCGAGTTACTGGAACAAGATCTACCAATTTTCCTACCATTTGACTCCACATGTTGGGGATGTACCCTAGGAGTTGGTTCTCTTCTAGTAGAGGAACTTTACATGGTAGAAGTAACCGAAACAGAAGAAACAAACGCAAAGAATGTCCTAGCATCCATTTTTCCTAGTAAATATTGGACTCTCCACTTCGATGGAGCTAGATGTCACTATGGAGCCGGGCAGGTGTGATCTTTACTTCTCCTGAGGGAAAGATCCTACCTTTTTCTTTTAAATTAAACTTTGAATGTACAAACAATGGCACTGAGTACAAAGCCCTCCTCCTTGGCCTCCTCATAGCCAAAAGGATTAGTGTTAATGACATCAGAGTGTTAGGAGACTCACAATTAGTTACAAACCAAGTCTCTGAAGTATATGAGACTAGAGCTGAGCACTTACAACTCTATAAAACAACAATATTAGATCTAAGCAAAGGATTCAACTTCATATCCATTGAGGCAATCCCACAAAAATAGAACCTTCTCACATATTCAATAACAACCTTAGCTTCACGTTTTACCCCAAGTAATGAATTGGAAGATACAAGTTTCAAGGTATCGCTTCGTACTGAACCATTGGTGAAGAAAATGTCAACAAACCCTCTTTTAACACATACAACTAAGAATGAATCTTCTATCTTGCATCATGTTGACAAAGTGATAAATTCACTCTCGAATATATAAACGCCTATGCGAGCTACACCTTTCTCACCCTATAGTTGATCTTTCCCTAATACCACACTCTTCTTCCTACTTTGGAAATCCCACTGTAGAGTCTCCTCCACGAAGGATCTCGATATCTACGAGATAGAAAATGGAGAAATCTTGGAACTACCTCCACCCCACCTAAATTTGAAGAAGGTAACACTTCTTTGATAGAAGAAACCATTGACATAAACATTGGAACGGAGGAAGAACCAAGAATTTTGAAGTTGGGATCCTTGTTAACTCCTAAGAAATAGAAATACACACCAAAATCCTCAAATAACATCAAAAGGCTTTTGCATTTAATTATAAAGAAATGATAGGTATCGCACCACAAGTTGCGGTACATAATCTTGTCACTAAACCAGATGTGAAGCCAATTAAATAGAACTCAAGACCAATGAAGCCAAAAGTGGCTCTCACAAAAAAAGAGGAAGTAGTGAAACTTCTCCGTGCAGGATTCATTAAGCCCGTTGACTATTCACAATGGGTGTCTAATATCATTCCCGTCCTCAAAAAGAATGGGAAGATACACATTTGTATATACTTTTGAGATATTAACAAAGCTTGTCCCAAGGATGATTTCCCATTACCATCCATTGACGTTATCATTGATGCAACAACTAGATTTGAACTGTTGTCCCTCATGGATGGGTTCTCAGGGTACAATTAGATTAAAATATCTAGAACAAGATCAAGCCAAAACCACATTTATAACTCCCTGGGAACTTATTGTTATGTTGTCATGCCATTTGGTCTTAAGAATGCCGATGCTATGTATCAGCGGGAAATGACTTATATATTCCATGATATTATCCATAAAATTGTGGAATCATATGTGGATGACTTGTTGGCCAAGGCCAAGAAATGCTGTGATCATTCGAAAGTATTCTGTATCATCCTCTCATGACTAATTGAGTATGGAATCACATTAAACCCAGAGAAGTACGTTTTTAGTGTAACAGAGGCAAAATTCTAGGATACATTATATCTTCATGAGGGATTGATATTGATCCGCCAAAATACGGGTTGTTCTTGAAATGATCCCACCTTCGGACAAGTCTGGAATTAGGTCATTTCTTGGGAAACTCGGTGTAATCAGAAGGTTCATCCCAAATTTAAGCTTTTCCATTCACCCAATCAACAATCTACTCAAGAAAGATTATAGTATTGATTGGGCTGAAGATTACAATAAGGACTTCAAAGCGCTTAAGCGCTTCTTATTGTCACCACCCACACTAATGCCTCCTAAGCCAGATTGCCCTTTGATTCTATACTTACGAGCCACTCATGTCTCGCTGGCCTACATGCTGGCTCAAGAAGACGATGATAAACGAGAACGCGTGAACTATTTCATTAGCCGAACGTTGCTTGATTATTACACACGTTACACACAGACAGAGAGAGAATGCCTTGCCATAATTTTTGCAACAAAACATTTGAGACATTACATGTTAAACCAGGAAACAAGGTTAATTGTAAAGACAGACCATTTACAAATATTTCTCACACAAGGATGTTTATCTAAAAAGGTTGGCCGTTTCATAACCCTAATGGGAGAATTTGAGTTAACATTCGTAAACCAAAAATCCGTTAAAGGAAAAATCATTGCAGACTGGTTAGCTAAAAATCCACTAGATGGAGGTGAGCTGGTAGATCTAAACTTTCCCGATGAATGTGTATACTTTGTCGAAACTAGACCCTCCATTTCTACATTTCCCTGGTATACTGATATCATCAATTTTATCATGGACCATACATACTTGAAAAGTGCCATGTCACAACAAAGAAGGTGGTTGCGCATTATTACCACTAAATATGTCATTTTAGACCAAGTGCTCTATCACAAATCCTTCGATGACATGCTTCTAAGATGTATCAACATAGAAGAATCCAAGAGGATTCTTCATGAATCCCATAGTGGGATATGTGGGGACCACTTCAGTGGTCATGCCACCGCTCGCAAAATACATCAGATGGGCTATTTTTGGCCCACTCTCGAACATGACGTAGTGGAATTTGTACGTAAGTGCCGCAAATGTCAAGAGTTCTCTCACGAGATTTACATGCCGTAATAATCCCTACAACCAATAGCAACTTCGTGGCCCTTCTCCACTTGGGGTCTAGACTTAATAGGGAAATTCTCTCCCTCATCAACCGATGGCCATAATTTTATAATCACAGCCATAGAATATTTTACCAAATGGGTGGAGGCCATGCCTCTCACCACTGTACTAGGTTCGGTGATTGCCAAATTCATTTTGAACCAAATTATCTGTAGGTATGGTGTCCCACAAGTCATTATTTTAGATAATGGCACGTCCTTTAATAATGACGAGGTTCATGAGTTATGTAGCAAGTTCAAGATAAACCATCACACGTCATCTCTTTACTACCCTCAAGCCAATGGGTAGGCTGAAGCGACAAACAAAATGTTGAAAGCTATTCTCCTCAAAATAGTAAAGGAAAACAAACGAGATTGGCATTTAAAATTATATCCAGCCTTGTGGGCCCACCGAACCTCAATAAGAACACCAACAGGAGTAACTCCTTTCTCACTGGTATTCGAGTAGAAGTAGTTCTCCCACTTGAGGTTGAAATACCCAGTCTCTGCATCTCATTACAAGGGATCCTGGATGAAGAAGCTTATAGGGAGGCATGCCTCTCTCAACTAGAAAGCCTTGACGAGGCTAGGTTAAACGCCGAACAATGACACAGAGCCTATGCTGACCGGATGTGCCGGTAGTATAACAAAAAAGTCTATGAGTGAGAAATATATGAAGGAGATCTAGTTCTAAGACTAGACAACCGGATTGATAAGAAAACCTGAAGGAAGAAAGTTTCGGCCCAAATGGTTGGGCCCATACCGAGTCATGAAGGACTACGGAAATAGTGCGTATCTCTTGTGCACACTAGAAGGTGAGGAATTTGGTGAAACTATCAATTCCTTGCACCTTAAGCAGTTTTACGCATAAAATGTCAAATTCATTGCTAGTACATTATAGCTACCTACATTGCATTAGTCTTTTAGCTGCTTCATTCTATCCATTTCATAAAAATGATAGTTCAGGAGCTTACTCTTAAAAAACTATTACAAATTTCTGAAGATATTGGCAAAAATATTCATATCACATCTCTTCAAACATCATCAAATATTTTCAAATCTTCTCATCAATTTCGACATACAAACATTGATGGAAACCATACCAAGACCTGCATACTTGGATTTTTCTTTCTTTCTACTAGGTAAAGTTGTCCTCGCTACTGGTCCTACGCTCATCTGAAGCTTCTTGGTGTCACATCTATCCCTCTTAAAATCTCTTGGAATGAAAGGATATCCTAAAGTATTAGATCAGAAATTTCAAAATCAAATGAAATCAAAAGCACCAAGCAAACAAAATATTTTATTTTACACACTTCTTTGCCCCATCAACCTTTGGTGATAAACCCACATCTCTTACTGGTGATGTGAGGTTGGGAAAGGAAAGAAGTGCCCTTAATCACCTGTATCTTTCCTTTGGTGACAAACCCATGCTTCTTACTAGTGGTGTGAGGTAGGGTGTGGGGGTCCAAATCCACACAAACTAAAAATCTTGGTATGCTAAAAACACAAGTCAAATTATGTTAAGAGAAAGAAAATATCCAAACATCCAAATTTCAAAGAGATCAAACCCTCAAAAACTAGATTTTGTTAACCAAGTTGCCATTTATGAATCTAAGTCTAGATAAACTGAAAAGTAAGTGGCTTTCTAAGCTTGGTAGTAGTTTTGAGTAGGGTGGGTGTGTAGGTCCAAATTTGGTTCTTGTTCTTGGTTTGTCTGTCTCTCATCATTCCATTCAATCAAACTCATACAACTTGTGCCCTTCCTAATTCTTGGTGTTGAGCCCTTGCATCTTACTAGTTGTGTGGATTTGGGATTGGGGCAAGTTCATCTCTTTATCACTATGCATTCATCACATTTTTCCAATATAAGAAGGAATTACAAACATTGCCCAAAGAGTTCAAAAGTTCAGTACTACCATATGTTAGTATCATCTCATATCAACATTGCAAAAACATATAGAGTAAAACATTCTATTTACTATCATTTGTTGTCCATTGCATACATTCTGGAAACATGAAAAGCAAATATTCTAAAAACATCTAAAAACACATTTAGAAAATGAGTCACAAAATTCAAGATACCAAGAGTCTAGATCCAAAGATATATATATATATATATATATATATATATATATATATATATATATACAAATCAGGTTTCATATACAATGCCATCATGCACTAGGCATGGTCAAAATGCTCAATGAGCCCGGAAAGTACAAAAATACTCGTATAAACAACCTAAAAAGGTCACTAAAAAAAGAGCCAAGTGGCCTCTCAATCCCTATGGGATCCCTCCGAAGGCATATGATCACGTCTAGGACTCTAGGTACGCCGTGCTCTGAGTGCAATGAGGGCTCGTGGTCCCAAACAGTAGCTGTAGCCTCAATATGAGAGCGGATCCTCCTCATTAGGCACTCTGCAGCCCTATACCTGGCTACCTCGGCATAGAGGGAAGTCACCATCTTGGCCACATGTCTAGATAGGGGAAAAAACATCGATATGCCTACTAGCTACTGAAGGCTCCCCTACATCCACGGATAGATTAGCATGAGTCTTCTCTGTGGAAGCATCGGGTATCATTACATACTCGATTTAATCAAGTATTGCCACTAATCAGCCAGCCTCTCTACAAGCAAAGGAGAAAACAAATTAGAAAATAATCAAAAGATGAAACCAAAGATGAACAAAAAGAGAGGTAGCAACTAAGGCAATTCTAGCTAAAATAAATATCAAAAGAAGAGTGACAAATCACTCGGATCTCTGGGCCTCCAAGAAGGATCTCTGGGATCCATGCCTGCCACAGACACCACCACTGATTGGTGTCCCCCTCCTATGTCTAGGGCAACATGGTGTCCTGCCACAGACTCATCCTCTCCACCTAGGTCCTGAGAAAGTAACTCCTCTGAGACTAGGGTCACCCTCTCCACACTCTACTCTACCCTCTCAGCCTGTAGGATCTCCCAAGTGTCATGCCACTCAGGGATCGATATCCTCTTCCCCACCCGACTCGCTGACCTCCATGTCCTTGGTTTCCCCCTTGGTCTCTCCCCTATGAACTCCTTAGACTCGGAGTCTATATCAATGGGGTCATCACTGCTATGGGCAGGACCGGTGGTAATCCAAAGTAAAGGTGCCTGAGGAGCACCGACTCTCTCTCAAGTGCGTACCACCCTCCTGGCTGCAATAGGGATGCCAAGAGTAACAATAGTCCAACCCCGGCCTCTAGGACCTCCCCTAGCCTCCTGAACTGATCTAGAACATTGGCACCACTGGGGAAGCATGTCAATGTAAGCAAGGCCAAACTGCTAAGGCACTCAATCAAAGGGGTGTGTCTCTACCTTCCCCGTCCTATCCACAAGCTACCCTGTAGTAGAGCAGGAAATCAAAGTAAAGGTCTCCTCACCCCACAACCCCACCATGGCCTAATAAGGTGTGGCCTCCATATCCTCAGTAGTCAGGGAAGCAATTGGCTGGTGGGGTGCTCTAAGCACCGTCATCTCTATCCATCTAGCTGCCCTCACAGCCCCGGGATCCTCTACCTCTATGCCTCTCCCATAATGGATAATGCACTCATAGACCCACCATAACTAAGGTCGATGGCTTAGTGGCTACCCGTATAAAAACCACCCCGTCAAGTCATGATAGGTGGTCCTAAGTATATCGGCTCCCCAGGCATAAATCCGACCATGTGCCTCAATCTGTGCGATGATGGGGGCCCAACAGTAGAGCAAAGTATCCCCTCCCTTGTCCCCGATCAATCTCGAAGCAAGGATGCCCATAATGGCCTAACGGATCAGAGGGATGGGAAAGCTAGGAATAGAATAGACCTTCACCCCCTTCTTTGAACTAGTGGAGACAACTACATCTCCCATATAGGTGGCCCACTGAGTCACCTGAGCTCTAGATACTATTGTATCAAATGAAAGTCTCCTCCCAATAATCGAGACTCCCAAAATGTGGTAGACATCCTCTAGGGTGATAGTCCACTCACCCCTAACACTTGGAAATCGGAAGGTGTTCTGATCTGCATCCCAATAAGAAAATAAGTCACATAGTATGTGACTGGTAGGTGCAATGTGGGGGACCCGTGCAATCCTCAATATACCTACCCTCTGAGAGTATCCTGCTCAGCCTGAGAGAGTGCATCTAACACTACTAAACCAATCACACTCCCTCTCTTGGCTCCATCTAATGTACTCTTCCTTCTTCTATAAAACACCCAAAAACATGCAAAAGAAGAAAGTTAGTGCCAAGATTGCATTGGAAAAATCATTAAAGCAAGTAAGAATACTAAAAATGCAAAAATAAACTCAAATTAGTGTTGTTTTAACACTCTGTAGAGGACCGCCACCCTGAGCAGGGCGGTGGTTCCATAACTGCCACCTTAAAAGGTGGCGGTCCCGTAACCACCACCCTGCTCAGGGTGGCGGTCCTGTCCCATGACTACAAACGGGTCGCATGCCCTAAAAATGCTTAAAAATACAAAAATTGACCATTTTAGCTAAAACAAAAGCCTACCCATTAGGCATCCCCCCTAAGAGACACATTTAAAACTAAAATTTCTAAAAATACCCCCACCCCACAACAAAGATTTCATCATTTTAACATTTTGGGTGCAAAAACGTTAAATCAAGAAGAACTAACCTAGGATCTCGTGGGTCGAGGTTCTACTTATGGAGGCATGATCGCTATCTTGATACAAATGTTTCGACTATACTCTCGTTGAAAACCATCACCGTGGGTCTCAGAGCTCAAAAACTATCAAATCAACATGTGCAAATGAATAGGAAAGTAAACCCTTTTTATATATATGGTGTTTTAACTCATTTTGAATGCCCCTTTGGCAGGTTTAGAGTGCCGATGGAGGTAAGTTCTCATCCCCGTGAAAATGGTAAGTCCTCATTTCATACTAATTTAGTATTTATCTCTCAATTTATTTTATCTATCTCGCACTTGAGTCCTCTTTCCATTTTGTAGGTAGCGGGAACTCGAATGGTGACATTTCGATACACCGCGTGTCGTATAATTTCTATCTTCCCATTTTGGGACCGCCATACTGCACCCACCGTTTTACTCCTCTTCATGGTTAAAACACTTCTCTCGAGGGGGCAATATGTACGTACTTACCAAAAATTATAGGGTCTTGTATCGCGAACGATGTTACACATGCCCCAATGATGATATAGGTCACCTCGCAAGGTGGTCGGAATCTAGGAAAGCTCACCAAGTGTATGTTAACATCCCAAGCATATTATTTAAGTTTTGTGTACTTCACTTTATCCTCTGCCTTTCTTTTTCTAAGCTTTTTGATCTTCAATGACGAAATCGCTGCCTCCGCCAAGGCGGCATCCTTCACGCATTTTCTAAAGACGCTCCTTTGATTGCGACTTGCATAATTTTTCAACTTTCACCAGCTTTTCTCAACCGCCTTGGCTCGTATTAATGTTTTATGTTCCATGGAATAGTGTTTCTTCATTGTTTAATGGTAAAAGAGTTCTAATAGGAATTACCTTTGGGTGAATGTGAAATCTATAAATAGCTAGCTTGTTTTCAAGCAAATGGCCCCTCAACTTCTCATTTCCATTGTTTAGTATTTCAATTTCTTGCTTAGAACTCGTTTTGTTTTCATGTTTTCATCCATGCTAGTTTTCCTTTGCTGTTAGAAGCCATTTGATCTTCTTGCTTCAGTCTTGTTCATTGTTCTTCATGCAAATTAGTTTAGAGCAGAGTAGTGTCATTTGTAGATTGAATCCATTAGAGTTACAGGTTGTGTTCTTCACAAAAGGTAGATTCTAGAATCTCTTGGTACACTTGTGTTGTATTCCCACAATAAATCCCGCTAGGAATTGCATACGCCAAGCCCTGTCACTTGCACTATCCCTCTCCTACTCACATTATATTTGGTCTATATCCAAAGTTGCCATTATTCAAAATACCTTTTTTTGTTGATGCTAGCATATACACGCTCTTCTGGATTCACGTGAACACAAAGGAATGAGGAGATCATTCTGAGGGGACAAAATCACACATGACTGGATTCGCCACTATTCTGTAAATGCCAGTTTGAGTTGTCAAAAGTTCTAGTTAAAACATATCAAATAGAGTAGTGAATTATTTCATTTCAGTTAAATTCACTTTCGATATTACCGGGAAGTTGTGGGGATTGATAGTTTCTAAGAAACTATGATTCATTCCTCACTTCTGAGGTAGGATCAAGAGTCTTTCAATTTAAGTTAATCAGTTATCTAGCTATTTAGGTTAAAATCACAACTACACAGGCAAGTAGCTATACCAGGCTACCTTGCTTGTTTTAATTTTGTTATTAGACTAGTTTTCATTTTCTGAATATATTAAATAGTTGTTCTTTTAATTCTATTAAATATTCTATCAAAAATACAAAAATAGAGGAATATATATATATATATATATATATATATATATATATATATATATATATATATATATATATATATGGTAAGTCTAAGTGCAGGAAGTTGATGGACAAATATAGGGTCATCCGTGGACATCATATTGCAAATAACAACATAATATCAACGTGTAGGGATTATTAGCAATACATACACTCAAAATTAGACAAAATTATATTAATATGAATCATAGCATCTGGAATCTAGTTTCTAAAATACTAATTTTTGTAAAAAATGGACAAGATTAGCTATATTAAACACTCAAAATTCAATGACTTGGTATTTTTTTTTTTAAAAACGCCGATAAGATTATAGTCCGTTTGCCCACAATTTGGATGACCAAAAATTGATATATATATTTTTCCTTTGGTGAGAAGTTATATGCCACTATCTATCTTGGGATGGATTTTATTTTGTATTTTTTTGAGTAATATTTTATTTTTTATGATTTTTTCCGTGAAAGTGGTATGAAAACATAAAGAAAACAGAGCACTTTCCGTTTGCCTGCCATAACTTCATCAAAAAATATTGAAATCAAATAATTTTTTTTTGAACATGTATATAATTTCACCATAGTTGGGATGGTATAAGTTTTATCACATTCTCGATAAGTGAAACAAATTTTGCGCCTTAAACGTAGACATAAACATTCACGGGAAAAAGTGTCTTAAAGACCTACTATTAGTAAAAAATTATAAAATGATATTTATCCTCTTCTATTCACTTTAAAATTAGTATTTCTACAAAGCTAATAGTCTCCCCTACGCAATGGTACCATTTTTATGACATAGTTTTTACTTTTCGGCATGGTTCAAGTCCGCGGAAGACTAAATTTGATGTTTTGTTGTTTTTAATGTAAAATTCAGGATTTGATGTCCACTTAATTGTCCCCCAACTTGGTGCACTTACCCATATATATATATATATATATGTGTGTGTGTGTGTGTGTGTGTGTGTGTGTGTGTGTGTGTGTGTGTGTGTGTGTGTGTGTGTGTGTAGATATATCTTGCATAATTAGTTTATTTCATTTTAGTTAGGTTTATATTGATCTTGTATGACAATCACGGACCTAGGGAGCCCAGGGAATACGTTTTTGAGCCAATTGTGCCTCAACCCAATCTTGTTGTAGCATTAACTGACATAGACCAAAATCTCATAATTCAGGTCTTCAACAACAACAAACCTACAAGAAATCAACACATAGCTAAGAGGATTAAACATAGAAGATGACAAAGCACACACGTTCTGGTCAAATCAGCCAAATTATAGACTGCCTTGATAGATATCTGTATGACTGTAGAAGGACTTGAAAGAGAGAAACATTCGGTTGTGATCCACTAGTCCCACAGCCAAACGAAGGAGACATCCTCATTGATATAGACACTAGCTTACGTATCTAAGTTGCTAGAACACCTGTTAGGTACTCCAAGAAAATCATGTAACTCCTAGTTCTAAACATAGAGACCGAAAAGGCATACGACTACTGGATACTCAAAATTAGGGATTGACTCTTCATATGACCATAGAAGGTCCACAACAACCATGAACTTATGGTTGTGATCCACAGGTCCCACAACCCAACGGGCCTACAAATTAATCTGACGTTGATGTTGGTTTGTGAACATTAGTGTTTAGGTCCTCTCCACTTCCACCAGACATCATCACACAACTATCATTGTTAAACATAGTAGCTAATCAAGCTAAAGATTTCTGGACTAGGCCAGAGAATCGTCCATAAAGCACCAAAAGATCCACTACACATTTAGTCATTCCATTTTCATGACCTTGTCGGGAGATATATATGAAGCACCCGTAGGTCATCTTCCATGTATCCCATAACCCATAGATCGATCATGGTAGAGCTTGATATTGATTGGAGCCTTCGAGCAGCTATCCTCGCCGAATGATCTATCACACTGGTTCAGGTTAGGAGGGCCTTCTTTGCCTTAGATTCACAAATCCCGCTATTACGTGTTGAGGACATAAGATTACCTAACTAGTTTATCCACACCCCATGTGTATTCCATCCCCACCGGCTGTCTTGGCATGACCTCGGGAGGTCGGGTGTGAGGAAGAGTTACTTGTAGATTCCCATGCTCGCATGTCACTTTTCCATCATATCGAACCTGCTAATTATTGAGAAAATATTCCAAATGTAAATTTATTTTTAAAAACTTTGAAAAGATCTTATAGAACTTGAAAATTGAAATATTTGATAGTTTGAATCATGAAACTTGAATATTTTTTTAATTTGAAGAATGTATGAAGTTTAATATATGTTGCAATGGTTTTACTTTTCATCAAATCTCATTTTTGCACATATTATGTTGTAATCTAGATTTTTATATGTTGTTATATTATACATATTGTTTCACTACAAAGTAGAGATAAAATAGATAATAGGTAAGGGCGAGGAGGAATACCACATGTTGAATGTTAACCAATATGAATGTGAAGAGCTTCCTTTTGGCTAGGAGGAGTGACTTGTTAAGAACACAACAAGACCACCAAATGATATTAAATAGTAAATGGCAGTGGACTTCCTAGAGAAGGATAGATCTGGGAAGCGTGATGCTTCCTCAAATGACTATCAATCCAATTTCATAAACAAATTAATATAAGTAAATATTGTAAATAAATGAATCCTACTATAGTTGATAAGATTTAGTTATCTCTTATAACATATAATAATTAAATTTCATCTAACACGAAAAGTTACGATTAAATCTGGAGGGTTTATAGGTTGGTCTGGGGTTTTCAGGTCTAACAGAGACTATAAATGAGGTTTGGGTGAGATTTGGTTGGGTTTTGGGAGGTATTGAGTGATTTGGAAGCTTTCTAGTTTTGGGAAAGTTACTAATCATAGATATCGACACCGTTTAGGAAACCAATGTCGAATACCGGTAATGGAACGATGTCGGTTGAGTGACGTGTCAGTAGGGCACAATTTGGTAAGAATATTAAAAATGGGGTTTTGGGCACTCTCTGTGACTACACAGAGAGTGAAGGGAGTTTAGGTAAGGCTATGGGATTTTTATAAGGACTTAAAGGTGATTATATTGGTGTTTGGGAAAGGTATGGAGGGTGAACAAGCAAATAGTTAGATGGAGGTAGTGTGGGAGAGATCCGGGTAAGATAGAATATAAAATGAAACAGATAGCTAATACAATAACTAATCTACTGAAAATGACCAAGAAGAAACAATAATTACTTGTGGAATGTAGATAGAAAGTAGGTGGTAGTGATGGTTGCAAGAAAAGGTGATCCTAAACAAATGTAGCAATGACAGGAGGACACGGTGCTTCTGGTGAGTGCACTTGAGCTCTGGATCAATCCATGGATGAACGATGTGATGTCTGAATGTTATAGAGGTCTATGGTATGTCACAACATCGCAAGAAATCTCGGGATTAGGATGCAAGGTCACAAGAGCTAGAAAAAGATTCAGAACCTGAGAAAAGAGTTTGGAAATGTTATTAAAGGTAATTGACAAGAAGGTTAGGTGACCGCATCACCGTGAGGTATAACCGACATCGGTTAAGGAGAAATGGTCATGTTTTCTAACAATAGCCTGATTCTTCCTAAATTTGGCATGATTGATATTTTGGTTTCTGGGTCACAAGTGTGGAATGGCACTAAATGGAGTTAGAAATTTATTAGAGGGATAATAGGCCATTAATATTAGGGTTAGACTAAGTCCTCGTTGGTTAGGATAAGTGGGGACTTAGTCTTAGGTAATTAATAATCTTAGAATGGGTCTAGGATGAGGTGGAGAGGTGAGGTGGATAGGTGAGGTGGAGAAGTGAGGTAGATAATTAACTTAATTTTGGTAATTAAATT
Organism: Taxus wallichiana var. yunnanensis; assembly: GCA_018340775.1. Taxonomy (NCBI): domain Eukaryota; kingdom Viridiplantae; phylum Streptophyta; class Pinopsida; order Cupressales; family Taxaceae; genus Taxus; species Taxus wallichiana. Next base: position 468,935,448 of record CM031236.1, on the reverse strand, counting down.
AATTAAAATGTGTGCAAGTGGGCATGGTGGGGGAATAATATTGAATTAATTAATCAAAAGGGGATTTAGAGGGTTACGACCCAATTTTGGGTGTCTAGATTTTCCCCTTTTTATCACGTAGCTTGTATTCATAAGCCACACTGATAAAAACATGAGTGGTTTCCCTAGACATGGGTTGAGGTTAAATTTCCCCAGGTATTGGTGGAAGTGATCTCCATCAAATTGAGAACCGATGAAGTGAGAGGCTGAATCGGTGATGGATTTGATAAAGGAGTAGGCTAAATCGGTGATGGGTTTGATTCAAAGTGGTAGGTAATGAAAAATGGAGGTAAGGTACTAGGATGAAGAGCTCACAAACTCAACATTATAAAAGGTTGATAGTTTATCCAAACAAGGTTGATGTGGTCTAGGTATCCAAGGTATAGGATATGGTCTTGAAACACAACTAGGCTAGGTGCAAGAATGGGCATTAGGTGGTTCCAAAACACCAAAAGGTTTGGGATGGTCAAGATAAACATCACAACATAAGGCAAGGCAAGGTATGTAGGCTAAAAAACATGAGTAATGTCATCACAAGGTACAATGAGTAAGTAAATTTTATTTTCAAATTAGCATGGGTTTGGGTTGGGTTTATAGGTAAGGTTGTGGGTAAGGCCATGGTGTTAGGTAGAAAAATTTCCCGAATGACATTGAGGTTAGGTGTGAGGTAGTAAGGCAATTAGGTGGCTTATAGGGCTGATATAGGGTAGAAATGGCACCTTGCATCAAAATTTTGGGCAAATTCGGTTTAATTGGTATAATTGAATGATACTAATTGAGTGTGATGTGATGTGTTGGACTTTATTTCCAATGTATTGAATTATGAATGAGGTATGTAAATGGTTTGAGTAATGATATATGTTTTAATTTCATTTCCATTTTATTGATGTCATGGAAACTTAGATGATTAGGAATGGTTTGGTTTAATTTCCAAGTTATTGATATTATGGAAATTAGATGTAGGCATGGTTGAGTTGTGTTTGTTTTAATTTAATTTCCAAGTTATTGGTATTATGGAAAATAAATGATGATGTATATGAGTGATGTATGATTTTGTTTTTGAGTTAACTTCCAAGTTATTATTTTGATGGAAACTAAATAACTAAATTTTTGTTTGATGGGGAAATGATGATGGGGAAAAGAGTGGCTGAGCTAACCTCAGAGGGCCCCATGCCCAAAGAGTGTTGCCTACATAGCCCTTACGAAAGGGGCCTTAGGATGATGTAGTTCTCCCATAAACCAAGGAAGAATGTGATTGGGTTAGGTAAGATGAATAGGTGGGTTGGATAGGTAGGTTGGTTGGGTAAGGCATGTTTAACAATAGGCAAGGTCAAATGTTGAATAGGTAATAAGCAAGGTGAATTAGGCATAGGCATAGATGAAGGTGTCATGGTTAAATCAATTTTGATAATCTTGTCCTATTGAAGAAACAATCAAGGTAGGAAAAGGTGAATTGAAAAGAAGAAAAATTCTCCAAGTTGGCAAAGACCATAAGTGTTATACCCTTAGACTTATTGAACTTAAATCCCTAGATACGTTGCATGATGGATAGGTCTAGAATTGAAATAAGTCACATGATCACAATGTGTAAAATACATGCTTATATCTAAAGTAGATAGAAAAAATAAAAAAGGTAAGGTGGAGGATTTTGTTTAGTGTAACCTTGTTGTGAGACAACATGCCCCTTTTGCAAGATACCCAAAACCAGAATAGGCAAGTCCATGACCAAAAGTTTGTATTTTTCTTTGATTTTTTCTTTCTTTTTTTTTTGCATGTATATATTGATCGATGTGGGAAGTCTATATTGGGATAAATAGGTTCTCCTTGAGGTCTTCACAAAGCTGATCAATGCGGGAAGCTTTAGGATTATTTTATTTGAGAGATATAAAGTAGTCTTATTTTTGGATAGACTAATTACAATAAGTGGCTAGATTTTTATAGCTATCCTTTGAGGGATCAATCTACTTATAGCAGAAAGAGAGAGACATAGATGTCCTTTTGAGGGATTCATCTATTTGTAATAAGTTTGACTCAAGTTGAAATTTTTAAATATTATGTTTTTTTTTTTTTTTGGACTTAAAGTCATGGACAAGACTATAAAGGAGTGTAGGCCTCTTTTATGAAGGCAAAACCATAACACGAAAAGGTTAGCTATGAAAGAGGGGTTTTAAGTGACAAATGACCATGGGATTCCATCCTAAAAGGAAAAAGTATCCATGAGAATCATGCCATGAGTAGAGCCGTGATACTCATATTGAAGATAAGATTGAATGGTGATGGATAATCACACAATTCTAGTTTAATCGTTGGTCCTTGAAAATAGGTAGATGGAAGGAGAGGTTTTCTCAAGGGATGAGCATGTAAGTGACATAAAGTGATGTAGTACTTTATTCAACAATAAAACAATTGAAGATGAAAGCATAAAGGGACTTAGGTTCGGGTTTACCTTCAAGATAAGATAAATGATAAACACCTGCTCCATAGGTATGGGTGACGATGTAGGTCCAAGAAAATTAAGAGAAAATTTTCTTCATTAAATTTTCTCCTAGCTTTGGTTACATGTTGATTTATTTTAGGGGAAAGGTCATTGACCTTGAAATTTAGTTCATGATCATTTTTCATAGGCATGTTTGATACATTTTTAGTAGATTTAAAGGTATTTAAGAGCATTTAAACAACATTAATCTAATAACTCAAGTTGTGCCAAACGGTCTTGGTGAAAGTCATCATCATTGATCATATATTTAAGTGAGATATGAAGAGATGGAATTTGAAATTTTGAGAGGATGACCTCTTTACCATAGACCAAAGAGAAATGTGTGGCAATGGTAGAGGTGTGAATGTTGGTGCGATAAGCCCATAAGGAAAAGGAATGTGCGTATGCCAATCCTTACAATATCATCGATGAATTTAAGGAGAATTTTATTGATGGTTTTGTTAGTTGATTCAATGACCATTTTTTTGAGGATAATATGGTTAAGAGAAATGAGGTTAAATAATGAAGTTATCACAGAGTTTTATAGGGTTTTATTTTTGAATTGTTTACCATTATAAGTGATGAGGTGATGAGGAACACAAAAATAAAAAATGATGTGATGGTTGATGAATTAACATATTTTCTTAGATTTGGTAGAAATGAGAGGGATGGATTCCACCCATTTAGTGTAGTATTCAGTTGATGTGATGATCCATTGATGATGTTGAGAAGAATGAGGGTTAATCTCTCTAACGAGATATAAACCCATTGGGAGAAAGGAAAAAAGTATTTGAGACTTGTAAGGTGTGACTTGGGGTGTGATGAAGGTTAACATGTTGTTAACACTTCACACAATGTTTGACATAGTTGCAAAAAAACTTGGTTAAGGGTTAGCTAGTAATAGTTGAGGCAAATAACATGTTTTAAAATGACGTGACCATTTGAAATGTCCACCACAAATCCCATCACGTGAATTTCTTTAATGGTGTATGGAATTTCAAAACTAGTGAGACACCGTAGGAGGATACCATCAAAGCCACGCTTGTAGAAATACCCCCATGATGACATAATGAGAGACTTTTGGAGGAAGCCTTCTTACCATTACGACTAGATTCTAGAGGTAGGATTAAAGGGAGAGATAGTCAACAAACTACTTATACCATATATCACGTGGGTCGGTTTTTTGATTCTTCCCACAAAATTTACATCACAAATGAGATAAGAGGGTGACTGCAACTATTGTATTGTGACAAAGATTTTAGAGTCTGAAGGTGAGGCAGGTATTTGTGAGGCAAAAGCCATGGTATCTACAAATTTGTTAGTGGATCGCGGAATGGCTTGAATGTCATAATTATCAAAGGTAGTCAAAAGCATGTCGATGTGATGCTTATACTTTTGAAGTATTTCGTTATAGACACCGGTATAAAAATTGAATTGGTTGACGACTAGTTGAGAATCTCCAAATATATTAATGGTTTTAACATCTAGGGAAATGGTAATTTGGAGACCTAACATGAGTGCTTCGTATTCAACCACGTTATTGGTACAATCAAAGTCAAGTTTGAAAGATAAAGGCATAGGTTCACCATCAAGAGGAATGAGGATAACCCCTATGCCACCCCCACATTGACATTTAGAACCGTCAAAGAATAAGGTCATCTAATAAATGGTGTCATCTAGGAAAGAGTGTAGATAGATTCATCGGGAAAATCAAAATTTGAGGGTTGATGTCCAAGAAGAGGCATCTTCTAATGATCTATAATGGTTTTTCCTTTGACAAATTTTGATGAATGAACTCTAGGTATAGGTCTGCAAGGAGAATAAGCCAACATGAGGTGTGTTAGTGTTGGTAAGGTTTAACATACATGTAATGTAGAGGGTCAGTGTTGGTGACATGAAGGTCTTGTGGTTGAGTAAGTAGTGGCGAAGTTTAGTGGCCACAAAGACCAAGGCTAGGAAGAGATTTTTAGTGTGAGTATACCTAGTTTCATAATCCAAAAGAGTATGACTTATGTAATAAATCGTTTTCTCCTATGTAATGTTCATCGCATGAGTGAATGACACCCAAGGAATAGGTGAAGGAAGTGGAGAAGGAATAAATGACCTTTTTTTCCCATCATACCCTTTAGCTTGAAAATATAGCCTTCTTAGGACTAGGTGGTTCAAAAAATCTAATACCATAATGGTCTTTATGTTTATGGGTAGTGCAAGGAATAACTATGTGATGTCCTTGTTTTTAAATAACAAATCAAATCCATTCCAAGAATAATGATGAATAAATGTGTGGGAAAAGTGGTGGTTATGAGGTATAGAAGTCGGATGAAAAAGGTCATCCTTGTTAGGATGGGTGGTTCAGGGAGAATAAGAATAAGTTTCAAGTCCCCCAATGTCAAGTTGGTGTGAAGGTGGGGAGGACCGTATGGAAAAACCTCACCTATATGATGGTCACAATTTGGGTGTTGAAAGAAGGTTTCCATACTCTTGAGGAGTTTGAAAGTGTTGATGTTGTACAGGTGATACTCCCCCAATGTAAGGCATTGAAAAAACACTTGCCAAATGGTCAAAATTGATACTTGGGTGGGTAGAATGGATGAGCTATTCAAATTTTGAGAAGAAGGGTTAGTAGATGGGTTAATTTTGGAAGTTGCAAAAATAGTAAGAAGAGATGAGTTGGGTGAGGAAGATGTAGTAATAGAAGTGGTAGATGAAGCATCGGAAGAAGATGAAGCGGTGAGGTTTAATATGAGGCAACATGAAAAAGTAGTGGTAGTAGATGCCTTAACTGGAATAAGGACATCATTAGGTCGATACAACATGTTGTAGGTTTTGAAAGGTGAAGGATCTTCTTGAATAGTGTAAGGGTGTCCTTCATATTCAAACTTGATGCAATGGTGAAGAGTCAAAGGTACACACCCCATGGCATAAGAATCTAGGGTTGGCCAAGTAGCATGTTATATTGGAATTCCCTTTAAGAACATAGAATAGTTCAAGAATGGTTCGGGACCCATGTAAATGTGGAGGATGATGGTGCCGAGAGTAGAATTCAGGGCATCATTGAAAGAACATGCAACATAACTAGGTTATTATGCATGAAATTAGTAGGTATGCACATTTTTCATACACATGGGAGAAGAAATAATATTAATACTTGCACCTCCATCGATCATAACGTGTTAGATGCGAGTATCCTCAATGTAGATGGTGATGAAGAGGGCAGGATCAGGATCCTCTGAATGGTGAGGAGAAATCTTTGAGTTAGAGAAATTGATGGAAAAAACTAGGTGATTAGTAGTGGAAATATAAGTTTGAGGTGAAGAAGTGAGAGAGGCCACATGATGAGGGGTGCATCCGGTGACAATAGGTGTAGGTCATTTGGTAGAACCTAAATAGTTTCTAGGATCTCGAGGAGGGCTAACGATCGAGACTCGAGGTTTGGATGAGATCATACAAAGACATTTTTAGAGGAGATTGATGCATTTTTTTATCATAGTGCATGCATGTGGTGCCATCGGAAAATGATAGGTTGGCCACGTATGGTTACCTTAGGATATGGTGCGATCGAATGGTAGGTATAAGTGTACTATATGGGTTGTTGGCTTTCTCTTTTCCTTTTTCTTTTCGATTGAATTTTTACTCAAACCATATTGATTTTGAATACCAGAGGTGGAAAATATGGTTGTGGAGATGGAGGTAATGACCATTGAATAGATATAGGATTAGGTCATGTGGCGGTAGGTAAAGGGGAATAAAATTATCCTCCAATTGGTCATCTTCTTCTAAAGGAATTTCTAAATTAAAAATATGAAGGAGAACATTTCTAAGGGCCTTATAATGTGTGATATCATGCCTTGGAGAGTGATGATATGGAAAAATCTTAGTATCGTCAAACCCTACTAGTTTAGGTTTGAGTGGGTCATAAGGTTTAATGGAGAGGTAATGTGATTACAAAGCTTTCTAATAACCTATCAAGAGAAATTAGATTAGGATCCTGCCAACAGGGATCATATGTGAATTCGAAAGTGGGTTTGGTGAAGGAACATGGGACTTTTGTGGAAGAGGTGATGTTGGAGGTGGCATAGGTTGGGATACCTATTTTTGTTAGGTAGCGAAGGTTTTGTGTTATTTATTTAGGTTGCACCTTCTTGGGTAAAGGTGTAGGTGGGGTATGTGAGGTAGAAGGAGACACAGAAGATGAGGGTAATCTAAAAATCCAGGTGAAAGTGGTGGTGTTGGTTGTGATATGGTGGTAGGTAACAGAGAAGATGTAGGTAAGGGAGGTGATGAAGGTATAGGCATGGGTGTGGGATGAAGAGGTGGTGAAGGTAAATGTGTGGAAAATGAGGTGATGAAGGTAGAGGTGTGGGTGCAGGTATTGTTTTGCTTGATTTGTTTTTTGAAGAGGTAAAGGTGTGGGTAAATGAGGTGGTGATGGTCGATGGATGTGGGTTATCATACCTTGGACTTTCCTTAGTGAAGTGGTAACTTGACCAAGGTAGAAGGATGTGGGCCTAAGATCAATGGAAGGGGCGAGGTGAATAAGGCCTAAGAGATTGTATCTTCTTCTTAGGTGCGGGAGTTGACTTCGTGACTGGTGGTTGTTTAGTAGTCAAGTCTAGTTTGACTGGGGGATGTAGTAGACTAGGTGTAGGATGGACCCCAATGTAGTGTTGAGTTTAGGTAGGTGGAGGTTTAGGTGTTGATGAAGGTTTGGGTGCACAGGTGAAGGTTGAGGTGAAGGTTGAGGCTTGATGGAGAATATGCTAATATGACTAGTTCAGGTGTTGTGGTCTTAGTTTTGGAATATCTTTGGATAAATGGTTGAAGTATCCGGGGTCAACATCTTCATTTGGGTAGGTACTTGGGAGATGGAGGCACCCCAAAGTGTGGTGTGGTCAACATACTCTAAGTGATCGGCCAAATGAGAGAATGGCATAGAGGTAGAGGAAGATGGCGACAACTTGGTGGTAATCCCTATGAAAAATTATGAGGTTTGTGAGACAGGGAAGTTTTTTGCTTCTGAATCTATAGGTAGAAGTGATGCAAGAAGATTAATAAGATCTGGTAGACCCTAGGAGACACATCACTGATAAGAAGAGATTATAAAAGTGGCTCTCTATGGGTCGAGGAGGGGGCAAGGTAGGTGGTGTAGACTCTTCCTTAGGTAGAGAAGAGGATAAAATAGACTCTTCTTTGGGTAGAAGCGTGGGTAATACAGGCTCCTCGATAGGTGATGGAATAAGTGGGGTAAGCCTCTTATAGATGAAGGAGTAGGTGAGGTAGGATCCTCCATGGGTAGAGGAGTAGGTGAAATAGGCTCCTCCGTGGGTAGAGAGATCATGTAAGAATTTCATCAATAGATGGGATGGAAGGCAATTGAGTAGAAGGGACAAGTATTGTGTCAAAGATGACATGGACCTCGTGAACATTAGTGTCATTGTTAGAGGTCTCGCTAACCTGATTTGATGAATGGGTATGGTTTGGAAAAGGTTTCTTAAAGACCTAAAGGTTTTGATTTTCGATATTAGGGTTTTCCAGGATAAGATCTCCATTATCTAACATTTCTTAGACAATTTTTTAAATGTTTTTACAATTTCCATCACTATGCCCCTAACACGGTGATAGTTATAGTAGTCATTCTCCTTATACCATGCGGGTATATGATGGGAAGGGTCAAAGCCTAGTATGTGGTTTTATTGTGGAAGAGTGATGGATCCTACTTTTAATAGTTTTCCAACATAGAGGAATAGTTTCTCCTATGGGAGTATATGTTCATTGTTCATGCTTGTACTAGAAATTATAAATAGGGGAAAGATTAGAAGGAGGTTTCAGTTGGTTTGATGGATGAGATGGGCCATATTTTCACCATGTTGTGTTTTGCGGATCTTTTCTTTAACATGAGTATTTTATGGTTTAGAAGAAGAAGAAGAGTCATTTTATTTAAACATAGCACTCTTGTTGTGTAATTGTAGTTTCTTCTCTTCGATAGCACATATTTATAACTTTGAGCCATGGTGAATGCCTCATCAAACGTTTGAAATGTTTGTACCTAAAGAGTTAGAGAGATGTTCCTAGCACAAGCCCTAGTGAATAACTCTATCAGCTCGGTTTGTGGAATTTGAAAGATGAGCTGATTGGTAAGGCTCCACCAACATGCCATAAAATCTATGATAGATTCATCTTCATATTGGTGCATCAAATATAAATCAATCATGGAGACATTCTTAGTGATGTTGATTTAGAAGTGGTCAAGGAAGACTTGGGCCAATTGATTGAAAAAAAAGATTGAGTTCCTACGTAAATCACTATTGTACCAATCTAAAGTAGGTCTTTTCAAAGACATGGGAAAATTCCTAAGAAGAAGGTGTCATCGTGGGTGATCATATAATAGACATGTTTAATGATCACAAATTTTGTTATGGATCTTCCTTGTTATTAAATCGATTGAACTTAGGCATCTCCCAATGTGTGGGATAAGGATGAATGGGTATAGATGGATGAATAGGCTCATTACAAATTTCATCGTAAGTCAAGGTATTGTGAGAGCAAATACAAATGCTTTCAAGTTTTTCATCTTATCCATCATCATATTTATAAGATATTTTTAGGATTCATTGAGGGACACCCCCATCATAGTATAAGGGGGTGGATGAGGTAGATAAGTTGTAGATGACACACTAGTGTATGGTGGTGCTAAATAAGAAAACTGTGATGGGGGTATGTAAGAGGGAATAGATGAAGAAGGCATATACCCTAAATAGGCAGAAGAAGCAATGGGTGGTTGTTGAGGAAAGGTGTAGGTAGGAGGGACTTGTGTGGAGACCCTCGTGGTGATAGGTGGTAGAGTTTGGGGTATGGAAAGGACTGTTCTAGAATGGGGTATGAGAAGCCGACACCAAAGGTGGTTGGGAGGTAATGGTATACGTGAGATGCTTTGATGATGTGGGTATCCCTACACTAAGAGCTATAGATGATGATGTGTGTCGAAGGGGGAAAGACATCGAAGGTGTGATAGATGCCATAGGTGTGATAGATATCAAAGATGTAGGGATGATTTGAGAAATGATAGGTTGGGAGGTGGAAGTAGGTAACACTACACTAGTATTGGCCATGCGAAGTGGGGTGAGAGCGGAGAGAGGAATGGAGACAGGCATCCCGTATATGAGCTGTCCTGATGAGTCATGGGTGGAAGAATGGATGAGGTAATACTATAAGGATGCAGGATTGTGATCAAGAAGTTTTGAACTCCTCATCACCTACACTTATAACAATAGAATAAGTGGGGTCCATGGGTGAAGAAATAGAAGGCGGTGAAGGGCTAGGAGGTAGTGGTTGATGGCTAGTGAAATAATATGGCGTTGGCTTGTCAATGAGTCAAAACCATGTGAATGGTGGAAATATATGTAGTATGAGCTCTAAAATGATACATAAACAAAAAATAAAATGGGAAAATATGGAAAATGAAAGTAGGTTGTTTTTCGATAAAAATAAAAAACACGAAACCAACATCGGTTGGGTAACTAGTGTTGGTTGGAAGAATGAACCAATGGTAGTCACTGGACTAGTGCTTTGGTTACTGAAGATAATCAAAATAATTAGAAATATGGAGATGAAAGGGGTAAAATAGATGAAACTAGACTCTGTTAATGGTGATAGAGACTTAGAAATGAGTGTAGTAAATGAATCAGAACACAAAAATGTATGAATATGAATTGAACATTGTTTTGGAAAAAATTACCAAAAATAGTAGGAAACTGATGCCAGTCAGTTAACCGATGCTGGTATGATGAGTGTAACCGATGTTGGTCGCTTTGATCGATGATGATTCTATGAATTTTGAGAAAATGAAGAAATTTTGAATTTAAGGTGAATTAAGTCAAAATAAAAGCCAACTCAAAAGTTGAGTATGGAATAAGATTTCCTATCACACTTAGAAAGAACCAAAATACACTAGTTATGATTGTGGAGTGTGAAAGAAAAGAAAAAGTGAAGAATCATTCTCACAACTCAAAACACAATTCAAACAAGCAAAAACTAGCAAAACACGTAAATCCTAGGTATCAAATTTTAGTGTTGAGTGGTTTATGCCTTTTAAACTGACTATGAATGAAATAGAGTTTTTGGATAACAAAGGTTCCCTATAAGCAATCTATGGCTGGTTTCAGGTTAGTTTTGGATAAAGAGGCCCGATATACCTTTCAGTACATGTGGTCCAAACTTTGATATGACAAACTAGCTAGAACATTGAGCGGTGCCCACCATCAATGGGTTGTTAAATCCTTGATGGCTTCTTCCTGAAAGGAGTGTTTAAGAAATGTGTAAATTATTTAAGTGGTTTGGCCTAGGAGTGTGTGCACAAATGTGAACTACGCTTAATCCAAATCCAATCACCAAGTGGTCATGACCTCCACCATGTGATTGCTAATTAAATCTATGTGATCTAATGCAACACTCAAAGGATGAAATGTACATAATTTTAAACCCAAATTGAAAATGATATTCAATGTAGAAAAAGAGAATAGAAGAGAATGCTCTTTCACTAAATGCAATACGGAAGAAAAGAAGAAATGTTCTTTTTAAGCACCAAAGGAAAAATTTATTTTAGACAAATAGAAGGAAAAGAGGATTTCTAGGAGAGATTTAGTGTGATTTTTTAGAAAAGAAAAAACACAAATACACCCTATATGAAAATGAAAAGAACTTGAAAGATGGGTCCCACCGAGTGCCAAAATGTTTCACCGCAAAGTAGAGATAAAATAGATAATAGGTAAGGGCGAGGAGGAATACCTGTGATAATAAAAGATTGTGTGTGCATAGAATGTTGAACCAATTTTTGAAGAGATTCCCTTTGGCTAGGAGGAATGACCTGTTAAGAACACAACAAGACCACCAAATGATATTAAATAACAAATGGCAGTGGACTGCCTAGTGAAGGCTAGATCCGGGAAGTGATGCTTCCTCGAATGGTTGTCAATCCATTATCGTAAACAAAATTAATGTAAGGAAATATTGTAAATAAATGAATCCTACTGTAGTTGATAAGATTTAGGTATCTCCTATAACATACAATAAGTAAATTTAATCTAACAGAAAAGTTATGATTAAATTTAAAGGGTTTATAGGTTGGTCTGGGTTTGTAGGTCTAATAAAGACTATAGATGAGGTCTAGGTGAGATTTGGTGGGGTTTTGGGAGGTTTTGAGTGAGTTGAAACTTGCTGGTTTGGGGAAATTACTAGCCATAGAGATTGATCCGCTTAGGCAACCAATGTTGGCTAATGGTAATGGACTGATGTCGGTTGGGTGACCGGTGTCGGTAGGGGAAATTTTGTAAGAATATTAAAAATGGGGTTTTGGGACCACTCTCGTGATCGCAAAGAGAAGGAAGGTTTAGGTAAGGATGTGGGATTTTTATAAAGACTCGAGGTGATTAGATTGGTGTTTGGGAAAGGTATGTAGGGTGAATGGGAAGATAGTTAGATGAAGAAAGTGTGGGAGAGATCCAAGTAAGATAGAATATGGAATGAAACAAATAGCTAATACAATAACTAATCTACTGAAAATGACCAAGAAGAAACAATACTTACTTGTGGAATGTCCATAGAAAGTAGGTGGTGGTGATGGTTGCAAGAGAAGGTGATCCCAAATGAATGTAGTAATGGTAGGAGGACATGGTGCTTCTTTGTGAGTGCACTAGAGCTCTGGATCAATCCATATATGAATGGTGTGATTTCTAAATGTTGTAGAGGTATTTGGTATGTCACAAGGTTGTTAGAAATCTCAAGGATCAAGATGCAAGGTCACAAGAGCTAGAAAAAAGATTCAAAACCTGAGCAAAGAGTTTAGAAATATTATTTAAGGTAACCAATGGCAGTTAGGTGACTCAGCACCTCGAGGAATAACCGTGCAACGTCGGTTAAGGAGAAATGGTCATATTTGCTAAAAATAGCCTAATTCTTCCTAAATTTGGTGTGATTGAGATTTTTTCCGGTCACAAGTGTGGAATGGTGGTAAATGGAGTTAAAAATTGGTTAGAGGGATAATAGTCCATTAAGATTAGGGTTAGACTAAGTCCTAGTTGGTTAGGATAAGTGAGGACTTGGTCTAGGGAAATTAATAGGCTTAGAATGGGTCTAGGGTGAGGTGGAAAGGTGAGGTCGATAAGTGAGGTGGATAGGTGAGGTAAGTAATTAACGTAATTGTGGAAATTAAATTAATTTAAATGTGTGCAAGTGGGCACAGTGGGGGAACAATATTGAATTAATTAGTCGAAGGGGATTTAAAGGGGTGCGACCTAATTTTTGGTGTCTACACATATAGAAATTCTAGATTGTATATATGGTCATTGGTGATTTTGATTTTGATTTTCTATGTGTCACATGTTTTGATTTATGATTTTGATGGTGTTTATGTTTGATATGGATGTGATGGTTATGAATATAATAGTGATAGATGATAATCATGATAATCATGATTCATGGATGATGATAATGGATTTAAACATTAGACATTATTATTTCTCTTCTAATTAATACAACAAAATCTTCTTCTCTCTACTTGTAATGATGATGACATTAGATGTGGATGATGACATTAGAGTAGATATGGATGATGATGAATTGTATTTGGACATAGATGTAGTGCTAGCACGATCATGGATGATGATAATGGATTTAAATGATTATGTTTTAAGAAAATTTAGAATGTGGTATGACAGTGATGAGATGTGATAGATTGCTTTAGACATTATTGATTCTCTTCCACTTAATACAGAAAAATATTCTTCTCTCTACTTGTAATGATGATAGATTTAGATGTGGATGATGATGTTTTTTGGACATAGATGTAGCACGATCATGGATGATGATGATGAATTATTTTGGACATAGAATGTGGTATGACTGTGACGAGATGTGATAGATTGCTTTAGACATTATTGATTCTCTTCCACTTAATACAACAAAATATTCTTCTCTCTACTTGTAAAATTCAAACTCTGTAACAAGTTTCTTCACATTTCCTCTGTAAACCTTCTAAAAATCCTTAGGAAGAATCACATTACAATTTTTTTTTATGTGCTGATATCAAAATATGTCTGGAATGCATTTTCTTTAATGAAGAAAGTTTAGTTATTTACAATGCGATGTTTTTTGGGGAATATCAATTTTTACACATAATTTAATTGACTACCTCATTTCACATGACCTAAGTACATTCAATATTTCATGTAATGATTCTCTTCCACTTAATACAACAAAATCTTCATCTCTCTACTTGTAAAATTTGAACTCTGTAATAGGTTTCTTCACATTACCTTTGTAACCCTTCTTAAAATCCTTAGGAAGAATCACATAACAATTTTTCCTTATGAAGTCCGAAGAATCACCTTTGTAAATCCTTAGCAAAATATTCTTCTCTCTACTTGTAAAATCATGTTACCTCTAATTACATGTTTCAGTTTCTTCTCATGGAATGCATTTGCTTTAATGTTGAAAGTTTAGTTATTTACATCTAATTACGATATTTAAAAAATAGTATTCCAAAAATGCATGCCACAAACACTACATCAAAGCATTTTGCAAATACCAAAATAAATTAAACATGATTATTAAAACTCCAGGTATGATAGGGTTTAAGGTACCTCTAGTCTTCTAGATGGGTGACAATGTATATGGAAGAAAAATGAGAAATCCTCCTTCACAACGAAGGTAGACGACCTTCGAATCCAAAGAACTCAACAAGAAAAATGAATTAGTATATAGATGGGTGAGTTGCCTAAAATGTCAAGCCCGAGAAGTGGGAGCTTCCTTGGATGGATGTCAGCCCCCTGTTTCGATAAAGAAAAGATGAAATATTGATTGAGTAGATGAAGGAAGAAACAACATCAATGCAATGAAGATAAATTAAAATCCAGATCTGACCTAAGAAAATTAAAGCAAACCAAAACTTATGCATGTTAACGGTGACAAAAACGTCAAGAATGCAAAGTGCTCACTGATGGTGACTAGATCAGATTAGGGTAAGTGCACCAAGTTAGGGGGCCAAAAGGGGGTCTTAAGTGGACGCATTTTTCTAAAAATAAAAAACTTCAACTTGTACGAGTTTTTTTCAAATAGTTACACTCAAAATTGGAAGATATAGAAATATGAATCGTAGAATTTTGAGTCTAGTTTCTAAGATACTAAATTTTATTAAAAAAATAAGTTTAAGTGGGTCAAACAACTAAAATACCAACAGGTGCTCCTGTTTTTGTTAAAAAACATAATAGAGTGACTTTCGTGCCCCCCACCATTTTTTGAGCACCATTGAGTATTTTTGAAAACCCTTTAGTAGAAAGATAACTAGGAGCATCTAGTTTGTGTTAGAATTTTTTAAGATTTTTTAACGGTTATTTTTTTATTTATGATTTTTCTAGTACATAAATTTTATGTTTTTAAAAATAACAGAGCTCCAACTATGCCCCCCTAACTACCTCAAAAAATATCAAAAATTAGATTTTTGTTTTTGAATATGTATATAATTATGCCTAGTTTGTGCTAGTATAATTTTTTTTCAATTTTGATGACCCAAAAAAAAGATACATGATGAAAGATAGACATATTTAAACTTCAAAAATAGCTATAAAAAGACATAGTTAGAAAATAAATAATATGGAAACCTTATATTAGTTAGAAAATTTGAAAAATTATATTTTTAGAAAGAAGAAACTCTGCTCTATGTCGTGGTATAATTTTTTTAAAATGGATCGATTGTTTTATTTTGATTTATCATAGAGGAAGTGGAATTTTTACATTTTCCTACAAAAACACGTTGTTTGTTGTGTTTGTGCAGGTCCATGCCTCAGGGTTGGGGATCCAAATTAGATCCCAAGCCTTGAGGCATGTGTTGGAAAAGGTAAAAAGCATAACACGTACATGTTATAACATGTACGTGTTATGATTTGTTTATGCTTGGGCCTCTTTTTAAATTTATAGCAGACATAACACATACACGTTATAATGCATACGCATTATGCTTTGGCAAATCCCAAAGCTAATAATTTAAAACGCGATCACGTTATAATAGAATGCATACGCATTTTACTTTTTTGGGGTTTTGTTCACTTTTTGGCCCCCCAACTTCATGCACTTACCCATCAACTGGAAGTTTGGAAGAGACTAAGAGTGGTAGGATATGCAGATCTAAACTTTGAAGGCCTTACAAATTAGTATTCAAAAACACATGTCACAAACACAACATCAAAGCAGTTTGAAAAATACAAAATACCAATTAAATAAAACAAATTTATTATAAATAATTATATTTAAATAAATGTAAATATATATACCTGTAACATCTTCAATGATAACTAGAGCTGAAACAAAAATGTTCAAAAGCCTCCTCATAGTTAATATTTGCATCTACGTAATTACAATTGTATTACGTCTAACTATAAACAATTATATTCAAATATATTACTATGAAATTGAATAAATAACAACAATTAAAATGTCAAGTAACAAACAATAAAAGTAAGGTCAAGGTGATACCTATTATTTATAAGTTTTGTAATCATATTTAAAGCTGAAACAATCCATTTTCAATAGCTTCTTCATAGTCGATATTCGCATCTGTAGAGTTTGACGACACACCAATTCTAGTCTCATCATTGAGAAAATTTGTACTTGTAGTTGTATTATTTACACCTCTTATTTCAGAAAGGGAATTCCAATGCACAATTTCTCTATTGAAAGGAAAGGTTTCTAAGGAGTAGTGAGAAACATAACACCTCATGCAACTTTCAAGATTTTTATCCAACCTGTTTCTCAGTTTTGATTTTATAAAAGATAAAGCATTGAAAACCCTTTCATCCTCCACAGATCCCAAAATCATCATTTGGCACAAATCATATAGTAAAAAATATTCACTGATGTCTTCCTATAACACACTACTTTATTATATTTTTCACCAGAGCCTTGTAATAGCACCACTCTCGGAAGGTTCGTCTAAAAATTTATACTTTGGGACCTCATTGTCATTACAAAATCAATTGATTGAGACTTTATTAAATCAATATTCAATATACCTTTGATTTTGATACCATTGACCTATGACATCTTGGTGAAATGATCCATTATTGTACCCATGGATTTATGAAAAAACTTACTTACAAAATCTGCATGACCACCTTCAGTATTCCAAAAATTGGATTCATCACACCCATAGCTTCAATAATTTTATCTTTACTAAAACATTCTCTTATTTCTGATGCTAAGGATTGTGTAATTTTTTTAAGTTTTATTCTTGTTTCAACTATAACAGAATCAAACAAAACACATGTCACATGAACTTCTTCTCTTTCGATCCTGTAATATCTTGACATTTTTGCAAAATGTGCAGTGGTATCTCTCTCCCATTAACATTGATATAGAGGTGATCATGGATATTAAATCTCAAATAATTACTAGGATTCTTAAGATCCAATAAAAATTTCAGTTATCAAAAATAGGTGTATCAAAACTATCTAGGAAGTGTACAAGACATCAAGATTTTGACATACCATTTTTCTCATCCGTATAAAATCAACAATATAGATTAATCTCTCTTGTGCATGCTTCATCAATGTATTGATCTCCTTCAACATTAGAAGAATGTCAACCAATGTAATCAATGTTTCCAAATCAATTAAACGAAGCAACAAGTCCTTTTCCCTATCAACATCATGATGATATTTTTGCATGAAACCAACCATTCTCAAGAGTTCTACATGCAGGCTCATACAAAGAAATCCACCTTGTCTCAACATCCTTCGAAGTTTTTTGCCATCTATAATTCCAATTGTAATTTTTTGAAACTCAAGAAATCACTTTGGGATGTTTTCCATATAGGCATGAAGTTCTTTGATAAGGTCTTCTACTTTTGCCAAATTATCATAGTTATTAACCATTTTATATGCTAAATTCATTCTCGTGAACCATATGGTGAATTTCTAACATATAAGGGGCCACTGTTGTTTGCAATCGAACACACATCCCAATTCAATGACCCTACATGACTGATGCACCATTTTCTCCAATGCATACCAACTTCATAGCAATTTCATAATCATTCATGTCAGCAATATCTTTCAAATGAGAAACAACTATTTTATATAGGTTTTTGGCATTGTAATTTTCAACCATTTTCTCGAACACCCGACGATGATGTTGTGTCCTTTATGATTTTATAAAGTATAAACATAGATACATACCCATGCATTGTTTTCAACTTCTATCACTTCATCAATTGATAGAGAGATAAACTTTGCATTTTTACACTCTTTTCAAATATTCCTTCTCTATCATTGTAAGGCATTTAGCCATTTCCCATGCACTATTGTCTAACCAATGAGACCGAGGAATGTTGTGCATTCCATTATATTGATACAAAAATTTAAAATCAAGGAAATATAAAATTGGTCTTCCTTTCTTAAGGATGTGGAATAAATTAGATAACTTTAGCATGCAAATTTGATTGATTCATCTTACCAATTTACGATGTGATCATTCCACCCTTTTCCACAAGATGTTTACATCTTTTCTACTCTACTTCATACTCTACTGTGTATTTAACATGCATACATTATTTTTCAGTTTTCCACATGTTTTTTTATTTTATGGCCATCCTCCCCCGTTACATACCAAATATTGTTTTCCATGCATATTTTCAATTGTGTCCAAATTTCATTTGCATTATTTGCTACTTTCCTAATTTCCACGTACATATTGTACATGTACATTCAGATGGGATATCTTCTAAATTAGTTGGTTGTACAAGTTCGATAAAAGGAAATTTGGCATCCCACTCAAACTTGTATGTCCTCCCAAGTGTCCACATATTCTTGTTTTTTTCAATGTTTTACTTTTACGAGAAGAATTTTGAGGAATATCACGATCATCTAGTTTCCTCTTTCGTGAACCAAAATTTTCATTTGATTTTTTTGTTACATTTTCTTTGAGTATTTGTATTTGAGATATCTTGATGCACTCTGGTTGCACCTCAACAGAATATATTCAAGCTCTAGCATGATATCATCATAGGTATCATTTGGTGAATACTATACTAAATCCATGTCAATTTCAATAAAACCTTCCACATAGTCTATACTCTGATTGATTCCAGTGGCATTTGTATGGGTG
The DNA here is from genome assembly GCA_018340775.1 of Taxus wallichiana var. yunnanensis. Classification (NCBI taxonomy): domain Eukaryota; kingdom Viridiplantae; phylum Streptophyta; class Pinopsida; order Cupressales; family Taxaceae; genus Taxus; species Taxus wallichiana. The sequence continues at coordinate 468,916,781 of CM031236.1, read as the reverse complement.
TTGGTTGTAGCGGTATCTGTAGCAACAAAGTTTCCAAAATAAATGAACAAGGAATTATGATATTTTTTTACCTTTTGGGTCTTTTGAGCACTAGAAGCTTCTAATGTCATAGCCTCCTATCTACAAAAGATCTTGTCAACACCCTTATTTCACACGTCAACAACCTCTTATATACATCCTCTTATCATGTGTCAACAACCTTTTGTCATGCGTCGCAAGAATGAGGGTTATCGTGCATCAACAAACTAATGTCATTTCTCGTGAACAACCATTGTCACGCCGTCGAAAATTAGTGTTGTGGCACATTAATAAAATAGGGTCATTACCCATTAACAACCTTTGTCATGCGCGCAGAGTTGTGTTTGCCGCGCGCGCCAATAAACCAAGGTTTTCATGCGCCAAGAGAGCAAGGTTGTCACGTGTCGAAAATTAAGGATTTTCATGCGTCAACAAATAAAAACTGTCATGCATCGGTATTTTAAGGCTTGTCACCGAATGAAAATGTTCTTTTTCATGCATCAAGAAGCATAGGTTGGTCACTCGACTACAATTATTCTTTTCACGCATCAACAATTAGAGGTTTGTCACTTGACTGCAAATCTAATCTACACTTCATGTCTTGGTGTTTTGCAAGTTCACGGTACTTCTGCTATGTCGGTACCTTACTAAGCTATAATAAGTTACTAGTATACTACCCGATGAATTACCTAGGTTTATATAGGATTAGTTTTCAATGGTAGGTGAAGCTGACCCCTAAAATAATTCTACTAGAAATTTTAGGAAAATAGGACACGACTGCTTTGAAAAATTCATCTTTTCAAATTTTCCTAAAATGGAATTTTCACCAAATTACAAATATTCACCATTAAAAAAATCCCTAGATAGAATTGTACAATAGATCTCTATTGCAGTTTTTTGTTGAGGACGCGGCTACAAACTTGGACGGGAGGAGGGCCACTTGGAAGTGCATTCCATCATAAAGGTGCACACGGTGTTACACTTTAGATGAAACTGCCGAGTTAATCGATCGAGATTCAATAATTGTAATGTTGGTTCAATATTATCATGGCCTATAACCATGTGGAAAATTCCTCCTTCGTAATGATAAATCCATGATGAGGGAAACAAAATCCAAGGGAGAAAGAACTGCGCAAATCTAGTGAGGAATTGTAAACACATAATTAACGCAACCCTTTAAAGGGAAAAAGGAAGAAATGAATACATTTAATTTTGTTTTTGGAGGGAATAAAGAAGAAATAGTTGAATAAGAATATGGATGGAACTATGCACAAAGTATTTATTTTTAAGTAAAAATAATTAGATTATTTACGATCCACATACATATGTATCTAGAAGTATTGAGAAAAAGGGAGGTATGAAGATATTTTCTTACAAAAGGCCTTCAAATGTGTGATTGCAATATATATGTATTAATTAAAAAGCATCAATCTCTCAATATATAGAATTCAAATTTCTTAAGATATAAAAAATAACCATGCGATATGTATTTCCAAAATTGCTAAAATGGAAATGAGAAGTAAATGACATTTCTTTGGTTGCTTCAATGCATGTTTTTTACGTGGGCCAAAAAAATGCTATGACAAAATGACAATACATAATTTTTGAATATTTCTAGTAAATTACATAGTTTATTGAACTTTGATAACGATAAACCAATACTTATAAAATAAAAAAGCACATAAATTTCATTTAAGATATTTATTGCCAATAAAAAATAGTGGAAACTATTCCTTTTCTCCAAAACAAGATCAAATGTATTCAACATTTTCTTGTAACCAACTATGAACACTTTGAATAGGGAATTTCAATTGAATAATTTAGAGAAATATTGAAGAAGGGAAAATGTTCTAAATGTCTAGAAAGGTACACACCAAGTGATAATGAGGAAAACAAAGAGAGATTACATCCTTCATTGCAATCAAGAACAAGGAATAAAGATGTAAATGAAGTTACAACCTTTATCAAACTTCCATAGAATTAAGATCAATAAATGTAAAAGCAATCAAAGAGTAGGAGATTCCATCCTTCATTACAATCGAGAACAACGAATAAAAATGTAATGAAGATAAAAGTTCCATAGAACTAAGATCGAGAAATACAAAAGCAATCAATAAAAAATCATTTATGGGACTTATATTGAGGAAAAATGAGAAAAAAAGGTTTCCAAAGAAGTTGGATACATATATAATCACCTTTCATATTCAAAAGCAATAATTGAAATGCATAAGAAACTATATAAATGTATATCAACCAATATAAGAGGCTTTTATGGTTTCATGGGACTTATAATAAGAAAACATGTGAAAGTAAGGTTTCCAAGGAATTTGTTTACATGTATGATTGATATACATAAGAAACTATATAAATGTATATTAAAAATATAAGAGGTGATACGAGGACCATATCCTTTCGATTCATTATTCTTTTTCATGTAATTCCATACATGTTTTGGGCACATTTATCAAAGTTATTTTGCGTATTTTGAAGAACAAAGATAGTTTGTTCTAAAAGGCCCTTAAATGTTTGATCATAATATATACACATTTACAAACTCCACTAAAATTATAGGCCAAAAAAATCAAGAAGTATACAACTGGAATTTAAAACAAAACATTTTAGTGAAGTATTTACAATCTATTAATTGCAAAAAGATCAATTTCTCAATATGTATACTTCAAACTATCCAGGATTTATAAAAAAACCATGTGATATGTTTTCTAAAAATGGGAAAGAGGGAAACAAAAAAATGACATTTATATGGTTTCTTAAATGATAATTTTTTTATTGCCTCCATGCAATATTTTTTTTGCACATTTTTTTGTCTCCTTTGCGAATTTTGAGTTATCGATTGGAATTCCCATTTTCTTTAGTTTGTTAGGCTCATATTTTTGGAATCTTCCACATAGTCATAAGCTAAACCAAATCCTCTATAATGTGGGCCAATAATGTGGAAATTTGAAAGGTAAATTGCACATGTATATAACAAAAACATTTGATCCTTCAACATTCTTGCAGTAGAAATAGTTGTGGAGGTCTTCTCTACCTACAATGCAAAACATTAAAAACAAAGTGGATATTTTTAAATTCCTCTTCTCTTTTCTAGTGTGGAATTGTCAAAATTATTCCAATCAGAGAAGGAGGGATGTTTCTTCAAGTTTTCATTAATGGAAACCAATAGCATGACTAAATAGAAAATCAAACGTAAAAAAAGTAAGCAAGACATGTTAGTTTTAGAGGGAGCAACATGAGAACAATATAAGGCACATAAAAATAATACAAACTATAATGAAAAGAAGAAACCATTTTAGAATATTTTTTCTCAAAGGGAGAAGAATGCAAGAGAACACAAGGAAGGGGTGATTTCTTCCTAGTGAGAAGCTTAAAAACCTTTGCGCAATACATACTCTACCACCTAGCTTAGGGCGTATCAATGTGGCCTCATAAAGGGAAATCCCCTCAATAGATAACGATTCCTAGATTTGACAAAGGCACATGCCCTCACATATCGAATGGATAAATAAGAGAAATATGGGGAGCTAATATTTTCCCACCTACAAACAATAGTAACTTAAAGATGCTCCCTAAATTTACGTATATAACAATCGCAACTTAATAATTTGGTTAGAAATTTTATCTCATAGTAATATATAAAAATTCATACATCAATATGATGTAAATTTTTTAATGTTAAACATGAAAGGTAAGGGAAAAATGAATACAATTTTCAACAATCAATAACATATTTATTGAATAAGATTTTTCATGGAGATTATCTTTTCAATCACACAAATTAAAATTCAAGAGATAATTCTAAAAGAGTATACAAACTCTAAAAAACACCATGTACATCACAAAAATTACGACAACATTTTCCATCAACTAAATGACCATCACAACAAATTATTATCAAGGACATCAAATTTAAAGAAACACATGTAAATAATCCAAACCACGCACTTTGACCAATCAATGCAAAACATAAAAGGATATCGATAATCTGTAACACCCATGTTATTTTTTTATTATTATTGGTAAAAGGTTTTGGTGGGACCTTACCCAAGTTTACAACAAAAGGCTCAATAGCCAAAATAAGAAAATAGAAACATTGTGGTTTTTTATCTATGGGGTCCACACCCAACCACAAGAGAAAAAAGTAGTATAAATTAAAGGTAGGGGCCAACTGCCTACAAAGAGCCCTTCCTACAAAGATCCCAATAACAACATATCAAAAACAAAACGACAACTATACAACAACACAAAAACTACAACACCAAAAATAGGGAACCAATAACATTATCCAACAGACTTGCTAAAAATTTGACAGCCACCCTGAACGCCTGATAGATTTTCAATGCAATGGTGATGGTGGGGTCCCAGTTAGAAGCTTTGAACTTCCTTGTGATCTTTCTATTCTTCCAAGCCATGTCCAGGATGCCACTAGAGTCGCATATTTTTTGGATGTGTACCTACATAAGGTCCATTATAACACTGTGCATAGCTAAAAAGTTGTTGTATTTGTCCTCTAGAGCCTTAAAATTGGTTTCCAAGGTAGAAATTTCATCTTTGAGGCCTACATTAGGATCTGAGGTTATCTCTTTGATAGTAGATTTGAGTATAAAATTCACATTTTCTTATAGGGTTTTAACCACAGTAGCAATATTAGGAAAAGCAAAGGGGAGGCTATCATCAACCACAATTTCTTCGCCCTTATAACTAGAGCCCACCACTTCCTTACCTTTTTTGATACTACAGAGAGCACGTTTAGGGGGTGGCTAAGAGACAGGTCTCTGTACATAGGATTTTATAATTGGTACGAATTTTCTTGGGGATGGGAGAAATCACAGCAGGGCATGGGTCATTGCCAACAACACTAGACAAGTATTGACTAATGAGATATATGACACCTTGGTGGAGGGGGATAGTCCTCTTATGGCCCTGAACTTCTAGGATTGACTTTTCCATTGATTTCAGAATGTAATATGAGAGGCTTACCTTCACCTCACATCTAAAGTGGTTGAGCAGAACAAGATGGTACTATGGAACAATGGAGAACCTCCCTTCTAGAGTGACATAGTGTACCATCATCCTTGTCACCTCATCATATGGCTGCGGGATAGAGGAAACTAGGATGCCCTCCTTCTTGATGTCGAGCATTTCTCCATCATCCAAGAACAAATTTTCTTTTGCTTCCTTGTCCATTTTGTTCCTGAAAAATTATTCCCTTCTCGTGTTAAGACCAATAATAAAAGAAATAAATTCCTCAATAATTTGAAATCTCTTATCTCCAAAGGAGACATTACGGTATTTCCAATTCCCACGAACTATATGGAGATATATTGGTCGTGCCCTTTTATGCATTGGATAAAATTGGTGAAGCCCTCCATATTGATGGTCTCCCATAGCTCAACTTGTTCCTACCATTGGGGATCAAATTTAGGTTCCACATGGCAAGGGGCACCACCCATTCTAAACCCCCGAGAATTTGTTGGATTAAACTGAGAATTGTGAGTGGTAAGCTTCCCAACAGCCCTTCGGCATCCTGTAAGTCTGTGTGAGGTAGAGATAAAATATTCTTCTTTCCCCTTGAAAGACTTAGTGTGACCAATTTTGAGGGCTTGGAAGAGTAAATTCGAGCATGCCCAAAATGCCAATGCAATCTAGCCTTAGGATTACACACGTGTTTGCACCATTGAGTGGGGTGTACTAATGGGTGAGCTTGCTTCATTTGAAATGATGTTTTGGACTTTGGTAGGAGTTTCATTGATATCATGCCACTCTATGTAATCATTTCTACTAACTCCCATATTATCAATCAAATATACAGATTTGTTTCCTCTCTATACACATGATTGAAAATAATATTCAGACCATTGCATTAGTTGTGAGATTCATTGATAAAATCCTTGATGGTCTAAGTAGGAGTTATGAAATTAATGAGAATGTTGATGATATTCATAGAGTCAACTTTGATGAGGATGTTTCCCATGTTGCATTTCTTAGCAAGTATGATTCCCCAAAGTTCAGCTAGAGCCTCAGAGAAGTGATTAGTTTGCTTTCCCATGGGACCAACATATGTTGTAATAAGATGACCCTTGTGATTTTTTATCAAACCACCTCCTCCACTGGACTAGGGTTTCCTTTAGAGGCACCATAAAAATTCATCTTAAACTAGCCTTCAGAGGGGGGAATCCATTGCACAGTAGACTTGTCAATGCTTTGGATGGATGGGTGCACTGATTAAGATCAATATTCCATGCCTTAAGAAATATGACCTCCTCTTGGGGATATGTGGATTTTTTGGCAGTTTAAAATTCAAGATGTTTTCCTTTGCAGCCACTGTGATTTCGTTGAGGATGATTTTTATGCTCTTACTAGTATCTTTAAAAATGATTAAGTTTTTGGCTTTCTAGATTCTCTAGATGGTGTGAGGGAATATGATTTTCCATAGCCTGCGAAGAAAAGCATGTTTAAATGGAGGCTTCTAATGCAACCAAGCTTGTGTGATATCTTCAGGAAACACCACTTGATATAAAATATTTTGAAGATGAGTTTCCAAAGAGAATTAACAGTTGGATAGTGGAGGAAAAAATGTTGGATTGTTTCATTGTCCATATTACAATGATAACATCTGTTCGACATGGTTGATCCTCTTTTGATGAGATTGTCTATGGTGAGTATCCCTTTGTTGAGCATGAACCATAGGAACTGATTGATTTTCGGGGTAAGCTCTTTGAACCAAATCTTGTCCCAAGGGAAGTTGTTGATGGGTTCATTGGCAAACAACTGATAGCCTGATCTCACCATGTAGTTACCATCAAATGAAGAAACCTAATTAAACTCATCTTGATTTTGGGTTTGACTGATGGGTATGAGGTTTAAGGTGGTTTGGAGTTCCCAAGGAGATCCATGTTGTTTGATGTGAATGCCTTGAGGTTTTTCCAGTGCCATTTTCCCTCAGTGTTTTGAATGTAGTTGTAAACTTGATGTCCCAATGTTGTAGAAAGGTTGTCTTTGAGCTGCTCCCAATGTTCGTTGTTTGACAAAGTGCTAAAATCAGCCTAGTTGTCCTACCAAAAATTTAATTTCTCACCCATGCCCAGAGTCCATTTGCATCTTGTAGCTATAAGTTTCCTGATCCTGACGATGTTGTTCCAGAACATATATCCCAATGGGTGATTGTCATTATTGAAGTAGTCCATGGTGTTGCCTTGATTTAGATATTTGTCTTTAATGAGATTGGTCCACGGTTATTCCTCCTTCACCAGTCGCCACCCCATTTTAGAGATGAGAGCAAAATTCATGGTCCGAATTTTTTTGATGCCAACACCTCCAAAAAAAAAAATTTGTTGCATGCTTTGTCCCAAGCTACCAAGTGCATCTTGTTCTTATCTTCAGTTCCTGTCCAGAGAAAGTTTCTTTGGATTCTTTCTATTTTTTCCATAACAGCTATAGGAATAAAGAACAAGGACATGATATAAATTGGAAAGTTTTGAAGTGTGCTCTTAATAAGAAGGCATTTCCCAACACTTGAAAGAATATAACCCTTCCAACCAACAAGATTTCTTTGAAACCTATCCAACAAGGTATTCCACATGCTCATTTGGAATTTTTTGGTGCCAAGAGGTAGCCCAAGGTATGTAGTAGGTAGAGAATTGATTTCACAACCCAAGATTTGTGCAATTTTCCTTTGTCTTGTAGGAGGAGTGTTAAAGAAGTATAATGAGCTTTTATCAAAATTGATTTTTGCCCAAGCTTCTTCATAAAGTTGCAAAATATGCTTCATAGTTTTGGCTTCAATGATAGAGGCAAGGAGAAGCAAGATGGTGTCATCCATAAAATGTTGATGGGAGACCGTTAAGTCAAAGGTGGAGGGTCTGAAACCATTGAGATAGCCCAATGAAATAACTCTATTAATAGTGCGGCTAAGGCTTTCTGCCATGATGATGAAGAGAATAGGAGAGATGGGATTGCCTTGCCTGATGCCACGATTGCTTGGGAAGAAACCCACCGGGATACCATTGACAATCACCAAGAATCTTGGTGATGAAATGTAGTTCCATATGATTTTTCTAAACCTCTCATCAAAACCACAAATTTTCAGTACTTGGTTAAGAAAAGACCAAGAAACTCTGTCAAAATATTTGTTCATGTCCATTTTTAACACCATACCTTCCTTTTTATTTTCTCCATCGAGTGTATTGTCTCGTGAACCATAATTACTCCATCTTGGATAAGTCTCCCTTTTACAAATCCTCCCTGCTAGCTAGAGATTAATTTTGGAAGTAGCGGTTGTAGCCTTGAGGTTAGTATTTTAGTGAAGATTTTATAAAGCACATTTGAGAGACTTATGGGTCTAAAGTGCTTGAATTCCTTCACCTCGGACGTTTTTACAATAAGGACAATGAAAGTATTATTTATTTCCTTTAGAATTCTTCCTATTATGAAGAATTCATTAATAAATTTGAGGAGGTCATCCACACAAATTTCCCAGGTTTTTTGAAAAAAGAAAGCAGAGAAGCCATCTGGGCCTAGGGCTTTAATGTTTTAGGGCTGTCATATGAAATAACTTTGTGTTCTTATCTCCATCTTTGAGCCAAATTGCTCTAGACTTAAGTCACCAATATGATTCTTCCCTAGTACATATGGTATGGAACTCTGCTAGAATTTTTTTCACGAATGTAATCCTCTTGACTCATGCCATAGGCAGCCACTTTCTTTTCCAAAGCATCAATGTCTTCTTTGAGATTTTTTTGGTTGAAGATATTTCCAAAACTTCTTTGTTCCAGTCTCTAACAATTTTTTGATATTTTTGAGCTTCTGGATAATTCTATATTGAGTTGTTCCTTCCACTTGAATCCCCCACCACTCTTTAATTCTATCAAGAAGATCTAGGTGGTCAAACCACATTTTTTGGAATTTAAATGAGGACTAAGCAGGTCTCTCATTAGTGACCATATTCAGGACAATGGGATTGTGATCAGAGGTAATTCGAGAAGAGAAGAGAGGTGAAATTCTTGACTAAGGAACCAATCAGCATATATGAGTGCACAATCCAACCGAAATTGAATGAGATTGCTGCCAATTTTCTTGTTGGACCAGGTAAAAGGATTTCCATTAAGTTCAAGATCTAATAGTTTTTCCTGATCAAAGAAGTCTGCAAGATCATCCATACCAGTAGTGTGGTCCTAAGCTCCCCCACGTTTTTCAGCAATGGAGAGGGGGGAGTTGAAGTCTCCCATGAGAAACCAGTTCCATCTAGGGCAAGAATTACGGAAGGTTAATATATCCTTCCAAAGTTGTCTTCTTCCATGGAGAGTGTTAGGTGTGTAAATCACTAAGAAGATCCATTTCCATTTGTTATCAGTAGTATGAAAAGAGAGTGCCAAATGGGAGTGGGAGGAGAGGATAATCTTACCAGTAACCTTGGAAGGATCCCAGAAGACCAAAATTCCTCCTGATGCTCCTCTAGAGTCGACTACTACCCATTCAACCTTTTTCTAGATTTTTTTACAAAAAAATTTTAAGTTCTCAGAACTCATTTTGGTTTCTTGAATAGCCATAATAAAAGGGTCAAACTTCTCCTCAAATCCTTGAGTGTACATTTTTTCCACTTCCATTAAGGCCTCTGATGTTCCAAGAAACAATCTTCATTAAAAAAATTGAGGAGAGGAGTGGACCAGATGGTCCAGAGAAGACTGAGTGCCATCAGCCAAGGCTTTGTTGATCTCCTTTTTTCTCTGATCATTTTTGGAAGGTCTACCCTTTGAAGTGTTAGCACCTATATTTGCATGTCTGATAGTGGACCTGGTTACCCTTGATGTGGACATGACCTAGCTACTAGGAGACTTTTTCTTATCAAAAAATAGGGCGTCGGGTATATTCTCAAATCCTTTAGATTTCTTCTTTTTTTTGCAGACAAGGGTAAACTCGGGATAGTTTGTGTTATCTTTTAGGACTGGACTAAAAGCTGGGGTGATCTCTCCATCTTCCTTTCCAAGATTGGGGGACTTCAACAAACCTTCATATATCTTCTTAAAGGGGTGTGAATCCACCAGATTACAAGAGTATTCTTTGATTGGTGTGACATTGCTAACTCCCTAATTAGTGCCTTCAAGAGTTAGGATTTGGCTCGCATAGCATATGATGTGTGTCTTTTACAAGGATCTGGCTAGTTTTCTCCACACCTATATTGGGGATGCCTTTTGGAATGGACGGTGTCTCTTTGGGTATGGGCTGCTCGGGAGCTACAGAAGGGCTGTCAATCTGAGTCTGAGACTCAGCTTGCGAGAGGATTTTTGGAGATGGAATTTCTTCTTGAATAGTAGATAAACCATTGTCTTTAGTGCTGCCATTATCACAAGGTTTCAGAAGGACCTTGACATTTTGTGAATCCTCCTCATACTGAAGGCTCAAGGAAACCAATTTATCACCTTTCTCCTTGGACTCTTCCTTTAGATCTACTTTTTTGAGAGGAGTCTTGGGGACCCAGAGGGATCTTCTAGTTGGTTGCTTCTTAGTGGGCATTTTGAAAGCCATATCCTTTGATTGACCTTTTCCTGGTGTCATATTTCCATTATGCTTAATGTGTTTGTTCTTTTCATGGAGGGTCTTTTTACTAGGGTAGTTTCTGGTGAAATGTCCAAGTTTATGACATTTAGCACACTTCATTTGAAAATATTCATAGAGCACACTGATGTTATTAATAATCTAAATTAAGGGAATTTTTAAAGCAAACCCCTTAATTAAAATAAACCCCTTTAATGATTTTCATCTTGAAACAATGAACTATAATATAATTTAAATGTTAGAAACCCATCCGATAACCATGTGCAGTTGTAAGGTTCAAATGGCTCTACCTAATCCCCCTTAATTCACTCTAACCGAGTGTGTATAACTTATATACTTTTGGTTAAACCTTTTAACAAGTCTTGAGAACTATGTGCAACTCCTAAGTGTCAACCTGGAAAACATATACATTGTAATCCATTTAGTATCCGACACATCTAGTTAGGGGTATGGTGAACAAAGAATGTAATCAGCTAGCTACACTACTTGGCTAAGATTTCAAGTGTTGTTTTGCAAGCTTAGTTTTGTGAATGCACACTAGCCAACGAAACTTATATCCATCACCGTAAAATAATATCTACATAGTTATCTGGATATCATTTAATTTTTAAAGAAATAAATTTTATGTTTTGAAGATGTAGGAACCATGACCATATCTTCTAATTAAAATGATCTTATTAGTCCCATCTTAGGACCCCTATGGGAAATATAGTGATCACATAATGACTTACTTCATTATGTATTCGCTATCCTTCCCGTAGCCATCCTAAGTTGGCACGGTTAGGATTATATCAAAAATAATTGTTGGTCATGAAGCCCACACTTTGTCTACACTCTTAGTTATCTAATTAAGATGAGTAAATAAGTTCATATTTATAATAGGTTATTGGTATCGTACTGTTATTCATTTCTCGATAGAGGATTATAGTAACTCAACGAGTTACTATCTTTTTATGAACACCTCTTATTGCACTATCACAATTTTATTGTTATCATTTATTATAGGTTAATTTAACCATGTCTCGCATAAAGTTAATACATTCAATATTTGTTGAAAAAGTCATTTAATCTCATTTGATCTTCAATTGATATGAATAGTGTACTTTAATTTATTAAGGTAAAATAATAATATAACTTTGTTTTTCATTGTATTATTTTCCATATCATATTATGTTTGTTAATTTTCGTATTTGTACATCCATATTGAAGTTATAAACTCAAATATAAATGCATAACATAATATCAAACTACTTTATTTATACCCTGTTGTTAAAACAACATTTAAACACTTTCATATCTCTCAAACTATGATTAAGAACAACAAGTATTTTATTTAACCTTAATAAGGATAAGCCCTTATTTGTGATATAATGACATACAATAAATCAAAATAGAATAATAGGAAACATTCCTTAAGTCAACTCATGAAGATAATACTTTTTCATTACAATTAAATACAATAGTCCTTATCATATTTTAAATGATAAAACATGACAAAATCATGTGTATACATTATAATCAGTCACTACTCATAAATACATCACTAATTAACTAAAATGTGGAATATGTGGGATGTATGATAGTTAATATAATCTAGAACGACGTGTAAATACAATAGATATATGTAGTAGATAAATATGGAAATGGCACAAGAAAATATGAAAATGAAAATTTTAAACCCTAGAGTGTTAAGAGATCTAGAATGAACTCAACTAATTAGAGGATCACGTTGACTATGTCACTAAAATGATTGGAGGAATAAGAAGCAAGAATGACTATGTAGAGGTCCCGAAAAGGAAGGATATGAGCTATCTAGCTAGAATGGAGTACTTGGAGAGGGACTAGGGAACCTGTGGGTTCCCTAGTCTATGAAAAATGTCTGAAACTGAGTTTCACAGGTTCGACAGGTGGTCTGAAACCCTCACTATGTGTTGCATCAAATTCACTACATTGTGCCAAGTGTCGTTAGTAATCCAAGATGTATAGAAGACCTGCAAGAGACCATAAGAAGTATCAAAACCCTAAAAAATAAGAATGTAAATGAATAGGTCAAACAAACCTCAGTTGCCACAACAATGGGCTTACTAATTGAGTATTACACTACATTTCAGACCCAAATGTAGTTTGGTGTGTGTGCATCATGTGCCCTAGGTGATCTTGAGTGAGTCAAAATTTGTGAAGTAGTGAGAAATAAATAGATGTATAAGGTAGTAAAATGGTGCATTAAATACAATAAAATCCCTCCCCATGCTTGTGTGATGCGAGATGAACCAACCTTGTCATTGTGATGGAGCTAATAGATGCAAATGATCTCCAAATGGATATAACTCTAGGTGTGTGATTCCAAAAAAATGTTGTTATTGTTGTTGTTGTTGTTGTTTCCCCCATTTGACTATTTTTTTCTCATACAGACGGACTGCGCAAGGAAAAACGTTCAAGTAGTCAAATATGTATGTATGTATATTTGTGTAAAAACGTAATGTAAAAGACTCATGTAAAATTATGTAAATGTAAAATACACAAATGAAAAATGTAAATGGAACATGTACACCCGATCCATGTTGAGAAAGACAAAGGTGTATAAGGATATCATGTACTATCGAGGTTTTTGGGTGATTTGACACCATAGGCCAAAGAAGTATAGGGAGGAATTCCATTGTATCCTCTAACTTGTAACTACTTCCCTGAATGTGTCTCGAAGGGATATTTGTACGTCTTGGGTTTTAGGATATTTGGTGCCACCGGCCGAAGAAGTGTAGAGAGTAATTCCTTGTATCCCGTAACTTGTAACTACTTCCTAGAATTCCGAGGACAACCATGTTCTCAGTAAAATTTTCTATGTATGGGATTCATAGACCGTCTCGAACCCACTCACTATATATAACCCACAATTTCAAGGGTAGAAAGTGTACTTGAATCGAACCGTTATAAATGCATTGTGTAGTATGTAAAATCCCAAATGCTTCCCCTCTTTGGGGAAATGCGTCATTATTGATAAGATAATGCGGCTCCAAAATATGACAAAACACATGAAATCTGAAACTCTACCCTACAAGGGGAAAGGAAATGCGCTTGGTAGTTACTAAGGTACACATAAACAAGAAGGATAGCCAAAGACAAGTGTTATTACAAACAAGCATGCATGTATAAGACTATGTGTAAGCTACTCAAACAATGTGTAATCTACTGAGAAAAGTAATGTAAACACATAAGAAATAAATTCATCCACACAAAGTGGGCTGCAAACATGGAATATCACTCATGATGTTGTAAGACATGTAAAGGACATCATGGCTGCATATAAACAAGAAACCGTGCATACAAACATAGGGCAAGGCCCACAAACAAGAGAAAACAATAAATAAGCAATGTAACAAAAACATGGAAACAAATATCCCTACATAACAAATGTTGTACATGAAGCACCCGTTAGCATGTTAGAAAGATGACTAGTATGTCAAAATCATGTATAACCAAGTAATGTATTGTGTTAAGTATAAAATGAAAGAATAACACCTTGAAGAGATGAATTTGGATGGCCCCAAAGTGACCAAAGATAGGAAAGGTATAAGGTGATCATTCATGTTGCATGTAAGAGACTTGTATCTATGATCACAACTAGAAAAATGTGTGAACACGCATGTGTGGATGATATAGATAAATGACATACAAGTAATCTAACTAGCATGTGTAATAAAGTAACCATGAACAAGAAAAAGTAAGAAAGAGTAAAAACAACCATAATATGTAGTATGTTGTGGATGGATGTAATGGAATGCAAAATGAAGTGATAGGAGCCATGTTCCCCCAAGTGAATGGAAATGTATGCAGTGAGCTTCATTTTGGTTTCCTCCTCAGCAGTCAATAATGAACCGTAAACAAGAGTGTGTCATCGAGAAATGGTCAAAGCGTGTGTTGTGTATAACACAATTTGACGAGTATGTATGTGTAATGATGATGATATGTGAAATATAAAAGAAATGATGTGTGTGTGAGCCTTATAGCCTAAGTGTATATCACAACACAATGAATAAATGAGTGATGATTTAGCCCTAAAGCATGTATCACTACAAGATGAATAAAAGGAGTGGTGATGTATCCTACAATGTATACCACTACAATATGAATAGAGGGAATGGTGATGTATCCTAAAGCATATACCACCACAAGATAATAGATTAGTTAACCATTTATCCTATAGTTTATGGCACTATCCTAGTAATGTTGCATGATCAAAGGTTGAATGATAAACATGTGATGAATGTAAGTTCCATTTGATTTGTAAACCCTCGGCAATCGAGTATGGATTGAGGAACTAAAGTGCGTCATAGGATAGTGAGTGCAGCACATAGAAGACAATGTAATATGTGTGATGACAATAAAAAACCATGTGTTGAGTAGAATGTGTAATGTATAATTTATAAGATGTAATGTGAGATGCAATATACGATATATAAGATGTAATGATGTAGACTAACGAGTGTAAGATGAGCGCGACGTATTATGTAAAATTATAGACTCATAGACCATGAAAGTGTTGTATATGTATGATGAAGAATAAATTGATGTGTATGTATGATATGAAAATGTGAAAATAATCAAAATGATGTAGTCTAAATGCCATATATATATATATATATGCGCAAAGTTTGAAATGATGTAGATTATATATATTATGTAAGATGTGTGATGTGAGATGTAGTGTGTAATACCTATAATATAGTGTGTGGGATTCATGTGTAGTAATCCCTCAACAATCAAGCGTGAACCAAAGCATAAGAGTGTGTCATTGGGTAATGACAACGCTATAATGTATGAATGAATATGCGTATGTTAGGAAATTGATGTATGAGAAGGAAAGGACGAGATATGAGTAGATGCTAAGATGAGATATGTGTAAATACTTAGAGTGTGATATAGGACTATATAAGGATGTTAGAATGGGGAAGAGAGTGTGTTATATTCTATGCCCCCAAGTGTGTAAGATGAGGTATGTAATCATGTAATGTCATCTATAATATCATCGCTCTCAAGACCATAGTTGAAATATTTGGTGATTTGATAAGCAATAGTGTCTGGTTGATCATGTAATGATTCATTGAGGTGTAAGTTATACATGCCCAATCCATACTCCTCATCGGTGAATGGAGGAAGTGGAAAACCATGCATATACCAATGAGTAAGATTTTGTGTATAGCCAAGAAAGGAACTATTGAAAATGAGTATGCACAAAAAGGCATGGGGAGAGAGATTTCTATATGATTAGGATCAAGAGTTCCCCCAATGTAATCAAGACACGATTGTCCTAATGTAAGTGGTGAAGAGAAAGGAGTACACAAAAGATAAAATATGAGATGGAAAACATGTAAACCATAAGCAGTAGTAATAGTGATGAAGCCATAATATAAATGAGGATCATGAGGAGGAGGATAGAGGTCCTCAAAATAAAAATCAAGTCGGGATAAACCCTCATGTGTACATATGGTGTCATCACATGTAGGATCAAATGAAATATGTTCCCAATATGATTCATTCATGAAGAGGGTGCAAGTGAATGGTGGGCATGCTAATGTAGGTGGTACATGTGAAGGTGTAGGTGATAGAGTGACGTCCATAGATTGGATAGACCCCTGATAAGGAATCATGGTAGTAGTAGTAGCAAGTGGCACAGAAGAAACTACATCTATCAAACAAATGACACCATCAAGTGGTGGTAAGTGAGGTGGTTCTTTGATAGGTTGGGGCTTGTCTGTAATATATGTGCGTGGAATAAGAATACTAGTATTAGAAGCCCACTCACAATACTAGACTAGATCACAATCCAAAAAATAGTGTACTCAATGCTTTCATGTAAGAATTTTACACAATTATGTATGGTAGAGGTGACAAATTGCATGGCATGAAGCCATGGCCTACCAAGTAGATAGTTATAGGAGATTGGGAAATCAACAATGAAAAATATAGTGTAAACAGTCTTGGGACCAACAAAGTGATGGGAAATGTAATGTGACCAATACATGGATGGACAAAGCCATCATAAGCACGTAGTAAAATACTAGATGGAATAACGTCATGAGCGAAGAGACCTAAAACTTTAAGGAATGACATAGGACACAAGTTAAGTTTAGATCCATTATCAATCAAAGTGTGCTTAATAGCTACATTATGAATATGACATATGATATGTAGAGGCGGGTCATTATCAAAAGTGTGAACATCAACGGGAAGGTTAGACTTGAATACTATGTGTGAAGAAAATGCATCAGAAAATGCTTGATAAACCAAGTCTAGATGCATGTCAACACGAATGCGAGTGGTAGTAAGAAAATGTTGGACTCTATGTAGTAAATCAGATTTGCAAGAAAATAATCATTGATTGAGATATTCATGATGACTAAACCCTAGGATGAAAAATAATTAATGAAGAACCTAGAAGCATGAATGATCAATTCGGGTTCACCAAAATGATTAACTAAAATGTGGAATATGTGGGATGTATGATAGTTAATCTAATCTAGAACGACATGTAAATACAATAGATAGATGTAGTAAATAAATATGGAAATGACACAAGAACTATGAAAATGGAAATGTTAAACCCTAGAGTACTAAGAGAGTTAGAATGAAATCATCTGATTAGAGGATCTCGCTAGAATGTGTCACATAAATTACTAGAGGAACAGGAAACAAGAACAACTATGTAGAGGTCCCGAAAAGGATGGATCCGAGCTATCTAACTGGACTGGAGTTCCTAGAAAGGGATTAGGCAACTCGCGTGCACTTGAGTATGTAGTTTGGGTTCCCTGGTCCATGCAAAAGGTTTGAAATTGAGTTTTACAGTTCATCGTGTGGTCTCAAATCCTCACTATGTGTTGCATTAGATTCGCTGCATTGTACTAGGTGTCATTAATAATCCAAGATGTATAGAAGACCTACAAGATACCACAAGAAGTATGAAAACCCTAAGAAAATAAGAATGCAAATGAATGGGTTGGACGACTCTCGGCTCCCACAACATTGGTCTTACTAACTAAGCATCAGCACTAAATAAGACCAATAACTAGATGTAGAATGTAGTAGAATGGTACATAAAATAAAATAAAATCCATTCCCCTATACTTGTGTGATGCAAATGAACCAGCCTTATCCTTGTGATGGAGCTAATGGATGCAAATGATCTCCAAATAGATGCAACTCTAGGTGGATGATAGTAGTGACTAGTGCTTGGTCTTTCATTATGGTCTCATAACTTTATATTTATAGGGTTCTCTTGATCTAATTTCATAATTAACCTTGAAATGGATGACCACTAAAAATATAAGAATTTGAAACAGCTAGAAAGTGCCCAGAAAGTGGTAGGAAAGTTCAAAAAGGATCGGGGTACCCTTAGTGAGACCAGGTTATGATGGTCACCCCAAGATTAGCCTAGGAACCCCAATTAGGGATAAAATGATGGAAGATGACCGAAACAGATTGGGCATGCATGCAATGAAGGTCGGAATGACACTGGAAATTAAATAAAAATGGCCAAGAGACATGGGTTAATTAGTACTTTCTTCACTCAAAAACCTTCTAAATAGTAGTATGAGACCGCAACTATATAATGTCTAAAGTGCATGATTTTGTGTCAACAATCACTCTATCTTGCACACTTTAGGAGAAATAAAATATATACATGGGTTGATTCTAAGAACTAAAATTAGTTATCTAATTCATAGTCTTGTTGTATTTTATTGAAATAGAAGAACGAGTTAAGATTAATTTATCTGAGAACTAGAAAACATCATAGTTCGTTAATTAAGTATATATATCATTAATCAAATGAAATGATACTTCATAATGTAAGATACATCTTTATACAATCCGAAAATCTGATCAAATGCATACCCTTAAAATTAGAAAGGTAACTCGCTATTGCAAGTATCAATTTTCAATAATCAAGACTAAAGATTTATAACAACAACCTTAAATTCCTCAATATTTTCCACTAGGATAATATCAACAAATAAATTCATCTATGTACAACAGTTATAATCTGATGGTTGAACTTAGCTAACTCATTACTCGTTCCAGTATTTTCCTAAGTAAAAATATATAAAATAACAGTCATTATTCAAAACAATGAATACATTCACATTCCAAAATAACTATTTACTAATCCCGTAAATAATTCAAAAGACATGAACCATCATCAAGCTTTAGAAGGAATTCATACAATAACAATTACCTTACTAACTTTCATTTATTAAAGTAAACAGTCCACAAACGTACTTATCAAGAATAATCATTGATAACATTTAAGAACCTTAATGAACTTAATATCAATCACTTTAATATATAGAAACAATTCATAATTCTCAATGATTATTCACCACTAAACAATAACAAAAACATAAGGAATTAAGGAGTGTTGAGCTATCCGAACATAAGGACTTAGTGTCAATCATCATAACAATTTTTTATGAAACTAATTTACATTCACATAACATTCACTTTGGTAACTAAATGGACTTGATGACTGCAATCTACAAGAGAGATCAAAATCACACTATCACCTATCCAAACCCAAGAAATGTAAAGGTTACAAATATAAAAACATAATAAGAACAAGCTCGATATGAGGTATTCCAGCCAAATGACAAACTCATATTGAGTTTCTTTAAACCTTATAGTTTCAACCGAGCTCAAAATCTTAAATCAAACCAAATATTGTTCTAAATAAAACCCAAAAATGCACATATTATGAACTCGCATATGTTATCACCCGATATTATTTTCAATATTAGACTCATATATTTTCATTATGAACCGGACCCAAATTGCCAAAATGGCTAAAAATGCAAAACACTCATTTCACAAGAAACCTCGAAGGCCAAATTGAATAGAAAAATAAATCTTACAACTTCAATCAAACCTAGTTTAACTCCAACTTATTCTTTCATTCTCATTATTTTTCTTGTATTAAAAATGAATAATAATTCCCATTATTCAAGAAGCAAAGCTCGTTGTTAATTTCTAAGAAAGACGTTTATCTACAGTGCTCTATCAAGATTATACACAAATACCAACATCATGATTCTATATAATTTCCATTCAAAATAACTAACCTAGAAAAATAAATCAATACATAATCCATATTTCATAATAGCCACGAAGACCCATTTCTTCCCTATAGGTTCCTACTATTTATTTCCAAGTTCTCATAATAAGTGAAAGAAATAGTCAAGAAAAACAAATGTTTTCACAAATTTCACATTAAAAACAACAATAATGAGTGATAAAAACCCATACCTTTTCCCCGTAAGCTTTCCTTTCCAATTTTCTTGAAAATATTAAACTTCCAATACCCAAAAAAATATCTCCAATAACTTCCAAACAAAAATAAAATCTCCAAGAACAACATGAGTTCAGAAGAAGCATTACACACTCCAAGGGGCGAAAGTAAAATCTCAACCACAAAGGGAAACTCTTATTTCAGCAACAGATCTGTAGATCTACCTCCTTGCTTCAGCAACAGATCAACAGATACACACTTGATTGACAGTAAACAGAAAGAGAAAGAGGAGGGAGAAGTAACACCATTTAAAGAAGATGAGGAACTAACTTCTGGATTCAGAGAGGTCATTTAAAAAAAAAAAGAATGAAAGGATTTGAAATGATCCCAAAATCGCTATACAGTGAAAAGAAAAAGAAACTTGACAATTGGGAAACTTCAACATCCAGAACTACTAGATCTTCTGCTAGAAGACTAGTAGATTTTGGAAGTAGCTCTAAAAGAGGAAGGCCCTCAAAGAAGACTCTTAGATCCAAGAGAACAGAGAGAGACATTGCAGATGGAACTCAACGTCAATTGAGCCATCAGGAAATACCAGCTCCCATTCCTATTTAATGAAGATTATCTCTTGGAACATCCGAGGTCTAAACGAAACTCCAAACAGAGAATCATTAAGGAGTTACGGGATTCTAGTAGTCCTAGTATTTTGATTTTGTAGGAAACTAAGATGAAAGCTAAGATCCTTGAAATTAGTAAAAAAATTCTAGGAAAACTCTGACATGGCTGCGGTGGACTCTTAGGGAGCCTCTAGAGGTCTGGCTACTCTTTGGGATAAAAGACACTGATACTTGGTATGATTCTTAATGCTAGCACTAATCATCTTGCTATTAAATTTCATGTTATTGAGAACAATAGTGAATGGATCCTTTCTAATATCTATGCCCCTAATACGGTTAGTGGGAGACGTAAACTTTGGACTGATCTTAAGATCTTTAGAACCCAACATACTACAGCCAACTGGCTTATTATGGGTGACTTTAATTCTCCTCTAAACCCAGGTGAAAAATATGGAGGAATCTCCAGCTTTTCCACAGGTATGGAGGAATTTGCAGATTTTGTTGCTGATCTTAATCTCTTGGATGTGGATCTCCATGGGAATAAATACACCTGGAACAACAAAAGGTTGGGAAAAGATCTTATCCAAGTTAGACTGATAGAGCCCTGATTTCTGCTAGTTGGATTCTCAGTCAGGACTTCCACCTCTCTTCACTACCCAGAATTGGATCAGACCACAATCCGATTGCCTTAAATCTTCTCAATTGGACTAAGCCCATCAGAAGCTCATTCAAATTTGAAAAGATGTGGATGGAGCATGATGACATTTATGAAAAAATTAAAGAATGGTGGGTTTGGAATGGTGAAGGCACTGCTCAATATAGATTGATTCAGAAGCTCAAAAATGTTAAAAAACAAGTTAAAATTTGGAATAAAAGAGTTTTTGGTAATGTGTTTGAAAAAAAAAAAAGTTAAAACAAAAGCTCCAAGATCTGGAAATCAAAATGAATACAATGGGGAGATCTTTTGAAGACCAAACTGAGGAAAAGAACATTCTTGCAGAGCTGCATACGATTTGTAGTAGAGAAGAATCCTTATGGAGACTAAAATCTAGGGCTATCTGGCTAAAAGAAGGAGATAGAAATACAAAGTTTTTTCATATGACCACTTTGAAGCACAGAGCTTGTAATAGGATTATGGAAGTGGCTAAAAGTAACGGCACTGTTATAAAATATCCCAACAAAGCATCAAAGAGGAAGCTCTCAATTTCTATAAAAACTTCTTAATGAGAGGAATATCATTATTGATGAGGCAATTTCTTTCATGTTGGAGGCTATTCCCCAAGACAAAATTGAGGAGTAGAGATTTAAAGATATCACTAAAGTTGTCACATGAAGAACTACAAAAATTTGTGTTTACTTTAGAAGGCGACAAGGCTCCGGGCCCAGATGGATTTTCTATTAACTTTTTTCAGAAATTTTGGGAAATATGCTCGATGATCTTCTTAGAGCGGTGAATGAATTCTATAGAACTGGGACCTTTTGAAAGAGCTGAATAACACCCACATTGTGCTTGCTCCAAAAAAATGGATGCTAAGGACTTCAAAGACTTCAGACCCATCAGCCTTGTGAATGTTATCTATAGAATTTTTACCAAAATCATTGCTACCAGGCTTCAATTTATTATGAATGATTTAATCTCAAGGCAGCAGAGTGGATTCATTAAAGGCAGGATTATCCAAGATGGAGTGATTATGGTACATGAGACCATACACTCTATGGAAAATAATAAAAAAGTGAATATGGTCCTTAAGCTTGATATGAATAAAGCCTTTGACAAGGTCTCTTGGGTTTTTTTAGACAAAGTTCTAATTAAATTTGGCTTCCCTGCTAAATTCAGAAAAATTATTAAGGCTTGCATCACTACGGTCAGATTCTCAGTGGTGGTTAACGGTGAGCCAGTGGGATTTTTCACAAGTAGCAGAGGGCTAAGACAAGGGGACCCCATATCCCCCCTGCTCTTCATTCTTATGGCAGATAGTCTTAGTAGATCAATTGGTCAAGCAAGTTATTGATGGTCTCCTGAAAGGTTCAAATCCCACTTCCATCAGCCACGTAGCTTCTCATCAGCAATTTGTGGATGATACAATTCTTCTCTTAATGGCATCTATCCTTGAAGCTAAGGCTACCAAGGCTATTCTATGCAACTTTATGAAGCTGCTTCTAGGCAAGAGATCAATTATGATAAAAGCTCCATTTTCTTCTTCAATACTCCTAAGGAAAGACAACTTAAAATTGCAAAAATTCTGGGATGTAAAATAAGTGCACTTCCAGCCACTTACTTAGGACTCCCTCTGGGCACTAAAAAAGTTTCTACCAAGGTGTGGAATGATCTGTTGGAGAGATTTCAAAAAAATGGCTGGATGGAAAGGAGCCATTCTTTCTAGTGTTGGTAAATGCCTAGCTCATAAAAAGCACTCTTCAAAATATGCCTATCTATATCATGTCTCTATATAAGATCCCTGCTGCCTTCAGAGAAAAAATTGAGAGGATTCAAAAAAACTTCTTATGGCAGGGCATGGAGGAGAAGTTTAAATATCACTTAGTTTCTTGGGATAAGGTTTGTACTCCAAAATCTATAGGAGGCCTGGGCATAAAAGACATCAAGAAAATGAATGAGGCTCTTATTGTGAAAATGGGCTGAGAATGCTATCTGAGAAGCAACCCTGGATAGAATTAATTAAGGCTAAATACCTTAATCAACAAGTTGTCTTTTCTTTTCTTCAAGATGAGCATCTTCCTTATGGTTCCATTTTTTGGAATAACTTAGTGAAGAGCAGAAATTTCATAAAACAAGGAAGTAAGTGGAAAGTGGGAGATGGTTGTGATATAAAATTATGGGATGATAATTGGTTTAATTGCAGCCTTATGGATAGATTTGGAGCAGTCAAAGATAGTCTTGAAAGCAAGTATGGCACTAGAATCAAGGATTATATTGTAAGAAAGGGCAACAAGAAGAAATGGAAAAAAATTACTGTGGATAGAGATGATCTGACCCAAACTATTTCCTCCCTGCAAGATCAGTTGGACCTTATCCCCTTAAGTCAGCGGAAGTTAAGGATGAGTTGGTCTGGAGCAGTTCTATTGATGGGAACTACTCTGTTAAAACTGGTTATAATACTTTCTTCAACAATAGTCAAACTGAGTTTAAATGGAGTAGAATTTGGATGAATGAGCTAACACCTAAAATTAACTTTTTCTTTTGGCTTGCTCTCAGGGGCAGAATTCTTACCACTGACAACCTGATAAGAAAAGGTTTTATAATGCCTAATAGGTGTCATCTATGTAAAAAGACTATGAGGATATCAGTCATTTGCTTATCCATTGTGAATATGCTACCAAAATGTGGAGTTTTTCCTTTCTAATTTTAAAGCTTCCTGGGTGGTTCCGAGGGATTTCAATCAGCTCTGGACCCAATGGAGCCCACCCTATAAACATTGTGTTGTGAGAAGGCTCTAGAATTTGGTAATGCCTCATATTATTTGGAGGATATGGAAAGATAGAAATGATATCATCTTTAGAAATAGTAAACAGAATTATAAGCTCAGTATTGGGAAAATTTCTAATGCTATTAAAGAGAATATTGCTAGATTTAAACCCCCCAAGAACAAGAGTTATCCAGAAAATGAAGAGCATATCTTGTCCCAATGGCAGATTGGAGCTGACAATATCTGAAATAATTTAGGTAATAATATTGATAGATCTTTGATACACTGGCATCCTCCTGATCTCAACTGGTATAAGTTGAACTTTGATGGGGCCTCTAAGGGTAACCCTAGAATTACAGCTGGGGAGGAGTGATCCGGGATCATAAAGGTAGTTTGGTTGCTACTTATGCCGGTAAAATGGGAATACAAACTAATCATTTTGCTGAAGCATTATCCGCTTTATGGGGCCTTAGAATTGCTCAGACTCATAATATCCAAAATCTCATTCTAGAAGGAGACTCGCTTAATATCATTAATCATCTTAATCAGTGTTCGCCTCCAAGTTGGAACATCAAAGACTTCATCTTGGAGTCCATAAGTATTTTCCAAACCTTCAATAATATTCAGATCAAGCATACTTACCGGGAGGGTAACAAGGTGGCAGATGCATTGGCTAACTATGGCATAAATGTTAATCACATTATTTGGGATAATAGTGATCACATTCCTGAGTAGATTCAAAACAACATACAAGCAGATACTTATGGGCATGCAAATTTGGAATAAGATTAATGAGCATTTGGAGTGGGTCTTTATGAATAAGACTTTCACACGTGTGGATAAGTTTAAAACAACGCTTAAAGATATTGATGGGCAATCAAGGATATATAAAGTATAATGATGATTTAAAGTGGATTTATCTAAAGATTAAAGCCACACATGCGGAAATATTATGCCTATAACAGCTATTAAACAATTTTTTATGGATTTTCAAGTCCGTAGTAAGGCTGATGATGATCTGGAGTGGATTTCTAAGGGGGAATGATGCTCGCGCATGTGGGATCTCACAGGTACAGAGCAACAATTACGCAGGCATTCGTGGGAAGTGTTATGACAGCAACGGCTACACTATTCATCATTCCCATAGCGTGAGAAAAAATAGAGAAAGGTGGGTTGGAAACTATGGCTACTGTCGAATTACTCATAGGGATTTTGAAGTTTACACTTTCAATCACTTAAGCCCGGTGAAAATGGGAGGAGCCCCTTGTCAGATCGAGCCCAGCGCGGACCCAGAGTGGAAGAATAATGAAGAGCTTTGGAATCTTCTCAACTAGGGAGGCATTACTAATTTCATTGAGAAGATACAGGTCACGACCAAAGCATTTCCATGTAATTTGCAAAGGATTGGAAAGACCACAAAGTTGAATATGGCAGATAGAAAATTTTGATCAATGAAGAGTTAATCGCCGAAGCTACTGGCCTTGGAATGGATGGGTACTAATTTTTCAATAAAAGGATTGACAGGCCGGCTGAGGAGAGGAAATTTGTGGAGGGCAATGAGAAACTAGTTTTTGTCATGGTGGGTTTGCAAGTCAGCTCTATCCCTCCACCTTTTGATGAGGTCACCCGTATGATGGTGAGATACATCTCTTTAGAGGGGAGATTTGTCACAGTGCCCTTAAAACATCTTGTGTTCCTCAATCACTTCCGTAGAAATTACACGGTATGTTTCCCTCATTATTTGCTTAATTCTCTTGAGCACTCCATTTTGGAGTTCCAAAAGCATGCTCGTGTGGTCCCTTTGCATCAAGGTCTCATTTTCTTGTTACATAAATTGTGTCTTCTTAAGCTTCCCGGCATTCCAACCTCCCCCATCTCTGTTCCTTCTTTTCCCACCACCGCTGCCAATACCACTCCTTCTATCCCCATCACCACTGCTGCTACCCCTTTGAATTCCTTCTCGGCTCCCCCTGTCATCCCCCCCACCTCTGCTCCCACCCCTTTCACCTCCACCTCGAATAGACTTATAACTAGATCTTCTAAAAGGATGAACCTAGATACCCCTGTTTCGGGAATGTACCTCAGGACTTGGAGGTTTCTCATAATCTCCTCCACATTAGTAGTACGGGTTCTCAGGAGACACATGCTGAGAGCTCCACTAAAAGGCTGGAAGCTTTAGAAACTGACATGTTGCTTTGCTGAAAGAAGAAGTAAAAACTTGACTAAGCAAAAAGGTAAGAGGATGAAGGAGGAGGAGGCTGATATTGACAACAAACAGGTTGAAGATATCTACAAAAACTTTACTCCCTGGACAACCGACTTGGAAAACCAAGACTCACCATGATCATAATATGGCTATATTTAGTGCAATCGAGGAGTTTATTGAGCAACATGTCCGCTGCGTCTCTAATCTCAGTGGCATACCAACGAACTCTTTGGGGCACGGAAAAAGAAAGCAAACAAACCATTCAACAGCTGGATATTACTGACCCTACTCACATGACGGCATTGGCTATGTTCACCTCCTAGTAGACTATCAAATCCAGAATTGCAAAAGCCGTTAAGAAGTAATTGGGATCTCGTGCCGCTCTTGCTTCTTGACTTTGTCGTGTTTTTTACTATTTTTTTGTTATTTTTTGGCTGCTCTTCCATAGTGTTTGAACTGGTTTGATGTTTTGGGGTAACTGCTCTCTGGTTACACTGCGGTTTTTTATGTCTTATCTCGGATCTTGATCCTTCTTATAATGTTTTTCATTCCTATTCTAGGCCCCTCTTGATCCCCTTTCAAAAAACTATTTACCAATAATAATTAAAAAAACTTTCAAATAAAAATATTGAATACATATTTTCCATTAAATAGCGCTTTTTGATTTTCATGTAGTCGCCCAATATAGATCTCCATTATTTTCTCCATCAAAACCTACATGCAACTTTCAAGTGAAACAAAATTGCCAAAATGCAAATAGGAGAGAAGTACATATTTTGGCTTGCTTAGAAATATATTTGTTCCCAAAGGGTTTGTGTTTGTTATATTTAATGCCTTAAATGAATGATAGTGCCATGTATCGGCTTCCTTAATATTTGAGATCATCTTCCCTCCAAAATCCATTTACTTACATGCAATGTGAATAGTCTAAGATCAAGTTAACAATAAACAATAATAAACTATTACCTTCCTCGTGGTGTGTGACCAGATATATTAGAAATATCAATAAACAATATACATGCCAAACAATATGGTCAAGTGGCCATTGTTCCATGCAAATTAATAAACCTTGTAAACATTATCTAATAAACCTTGAATTTTCTACGTGTTCTATGACCCATTAAACAATAGAAATAATCTAATTCCACATTATTTTCCTAAGTATGGTCGATGACCATACTACAACATAATTTAATAAACATTTAATATGGTTCATAAATAATTTAATTCCCCCTACCCCCATGGTCTATGACCATTTTAATAAAATTAAAACATTACAATTACCTTGTCATTTTTCCATGACCATCGTTTTACATGCTAAGGAAGATCAAATTCATGGTTAAAACCATTTGCATAATATCCATCAAATAATTACCTTCTAAAGTGGTATAATACCTTGTTCGCATTAACAATGCCAATGAAATGTGATCAACTTGTCTTAATTTGATTAATGAAATCCAAATGGTGGTGTCACGAAACCATTTGTACTCAATTATATCAACATCATAATCAATGCATTATAACTTTAAACAATGATAAAATCCGAAAATAATGCAACAATAATGGTGGAGTCCAACCAATCGGTCAACATACAACAATGCAAACCAAAAGGTGATCATCAAACAAGTCCACAAACATTAGAATATAAACATAGTTATATGCTTATGTATACACTGTATACGTATACATGTATATGTTTCACACACACACACACACACACATATCTCGTGTGTGTGTGGGTATCTATATATATAATTATTTATACATACTTATCAATTTAACGTTTGTAATTAATTTAATTATTATCAAACATTTACAACGACATAAAATTCATTAAATGTGGGGTGTGACAACCAAGCTCTCTAAATGTTTTTTTAACAAATTTGTTCTTAAGTTTAGGAAAAGCTATTAAAGAAAATAAATCAAAAGCTTTGTATTGCACAAAAGCATGTGCTTTTTAGTTCTATTTTTAAGAGTTGGGTGTTTTATTGTTAGATGAAGCCATCTATTTATTAGAGGCAATTGTAAGTGTTTTTTCATATCAAACACATTCAGAGAGATTGTATTGAGCCAAAGCTCTAGAACTAGAAGAAGAAATATATGCATAAAAGTGTTGATCTGAGTTTGCAATAATATGTTTTATTTGTAATTCTTTATTTTATTTTTGTTAGTTGTTATTTTATGTGCCTAATTTCTACAAATTGGTATCAGAGCGTGGATTTTTTCAAAAGTTTCTAATTGACAATAGGTTATGGCTTCTATATCCGTCTACAGACACCACAATTTATAGGAAAGAATTACGAGTATTGGTCATTAACCATGAAGGCACTATTCAGATCCCAGGATGTGTGGGAAATCATAGAGAATGGGTACACAGAGCCCGTAAATGCAGCAACATATAACACACTCTCACAGGAGAGAAAAGACACTTTGAAGGAATTAAGAAAGAAAGACGGAAAAATATCTTTTCTTCATTCATCAAGCCATGCATGAAAGCATCCTACCCAGAGTGGCAACAACTAGTAAAGCAAAAATTGTGTGGAAACTCTCCAAGTTGTGTATCAAGGTAAAGAGAAAGTAAAAACCACAAAGCTACAATTACTTCATAGAGATTTTGAAAATATGTCAATGAAAGATTCAAATTCCATAGAATCATTCTTTACTTTTGTAGTTGGTTTAGTCAATCAAATCAAATCTCATGGTGAAAATATTGAGGACAAAGGATTATTGAAAAATTGCTTAGAAGTTTTCCTACAAAATTTGATCCTTTGGTAGTTGTTATTGAAGAAACTAAGGATCTAAGTCAATTTTCAATTGATGAGTTGCATGCATCACTAATAAATCATGAACAAGGTTGAATAGATCACATGCAGTTGTAGATCAAGATTTTTCATCACAAGTATCAGAAATCATGGAAGAGGAAGAGAAATTTCAGCCCTAGAGGCAGAGGAAGAAGTTCATCTAGAGGACGTAACAGTGGTCCATCAAACTCAAGTGGAAGAGGACATAGTCAAGAGCACAATCATAATCATTTTTCAGTCAGAGATAGGATAAATCACATGTGCAATGTCACTATTGCAAGAGATATGGGCACTATGCTTTTGAATGCAAGAAAAAAGTAGTATGATCAAAAAAAGTAATCAAAATCAGGTTGGAAGCTCTACTCCAAGCTCCATGTTTATTTCATGCACAAATATTTCTAAAGCATCGCCTATTGAGTGTAATCTATCACAAGAGAGTCCTAGTGATGTATGGTATTTGGATTCTAGTTGCAGTAATCACATGTCAGGTAACTTAGATTTATTTTCTAATTTGGATGAGTCAGTAAAGATAGAAGTTACCCTTGGGAATAATAATACAATGATTGTAAAAGGAAAAGGAACAATCAACATTCTAACTAAAAAGGGGGAGAAAAAAGATTATGCAGGATGTTTATTATGTTGTAGGTTTGAAGCACAATCTTATGAGCATTGGTCAATTGGTACAAAAGGGATACAAATTTTACATTAAAGACAATGAATGTGTGATCATGGATAAAGCTCCAAGTACCTATGTGATTTCTAAAGTGAAGATGAAAAGCAAAAAATGTTTCCTTTGAAGATTATACCAGCCACATCCGGAGACTCATACTACAGATCAGTCTCGGAGCTAAGGAGATTGAATCAACTTTTTCAATCAAGTTGAAAAAGATGAATCATGGCTATGGCATCTCAGGTTTGGTCATTTAAACTTTGGTGGTTTGAATTTATTACATAGAAAAAATATGGTGAAAGGTTTTCCTTTGATTCAAAACCAAATAGAGTTTGTGAAGGTTGTATTTTGGGGAAGCAACACAAGAGTCCTTCCCAATTGGAAAAAAAAGAACAAGTGCACCACTTGAAATTGTTCACTCAGATTTATGTGGACCAATGCAAACAAATTCTATTAGAGGTTGTCATATTTTATGACATTCATTGATGACTATACAAGGAAGACATGGGTGTACTTTTTGAGACACAAATCAGATGCTTTTGATATATTTCAGCAGTTCAAGGCTTTAGTGGAAAAGCAAAGTGGGTACTACATCAAAGTTTTGAGGACAATAGAGGAGGTGAGTATGTTTCCAATGCTTTTTATGAATTTTTGCAAATATCATGGTATACACAAGCAATTTACTTCTAGGTATACACCACAACAAAATGGTGTGGCAGAGAGAAAGAATAGAACCATCATGGAGATGGTGAAGTATGTATGATGAAGGAAAAGCATCTTTCAAATGAGTATTGGGCAAAAGCAGTAGCAAATTTGTTGTTTACATCATAAACAGTGTCCAACAAAAATTGTTCAAACATGGTTCCTCAACAAGCTTGGACTAAGAGGAAACACAAATGTTTCTCATTTTAGAATTTTTGGTTGTGTGGCATACGCACATGTGCTTGATGAGCTAAGGAAGAAGTTAGACAAAAAAAGGAGAAAAGTGCATATTTGTTGGATATTCAGAGAATACAAAAAATTTACAAGTTGTTCAATCCAGTTACCAGAAAGGTCATAATCAACAGATGTACAATTTGTTGAAAATGAGGCATGGGATGGAAGTATTGAGAAAATAATCAATGTAGCAAAATTATTCCTCATGATGATATGGCAGATGAAAGCATAGAGCAAACAAGGTATTGTATCTTCTTTGAATCTTGACATGCACCACAAGTTGTAGCACAAGCTACACCTCCATCTACATCTAGGAGATCTCCAAGATTTCAGTCATCTTCAACCATCCAAGACACCACAAAGAACACACTAGAAGCTACTCCTTCAGTACAAAACAATCCATCATCAGATAGCCCTTTGCAACGGAAAACAAGGAGTCTTAGTGAGATTTATAATGTTGATACAACTAATGCTTTTTCAGTTTTTGCATTGTTTTCTCAAGCTGCAGATCCAATATACTTTGAAGAGGCTATAAATAATGAAGTTTGGGTTCAAGCCATGGATGATGAGATAGACACCATAGAGAAGAATCAAACATGGGAATTGGTAGATCTTCCAGAAGGAAAGGACGTGATAGGAGTGAAGTGGGTCTATAAGACCAAATATACTGTTGATGGTAAAGTACAAAAACATAAAGCAAGGTTGGTTGCCAGAGGTTTTTCACAATAATATGGAGTAGATTACAATGAGACATTTTACACCTATGTAGCATGTTTGGACATGGTAAGAATGGTTTTAGCAATTGCAGCTCAAAACAAATGGCCTATTTATCATATGGATGTAAAATCAACATTCTTGAATGGTTTTCTTGAAGAATAAGTTTATGTGAATCAGCCAAAGGTTATTATGAGATTGAAGGTCATGAAGGAAAGGTATACAAGTTGAAAAAAGTTCTATGGTCTCAAGCAAGCACCTAGAGCTTGGTACAACAATGATTGATTCTTATTTGATACAGAATGGTTTCAATAGAGCAACAAAGTGAGCCTACCTTATACATCAAGATCAATGAGAAAGGTAAAATTTTGATTGTTTGTTTATATGTGGATGATTTAATCATCACTGGAAATCTATCTACATATTCATTCAAATCAGCTATGAAGAAAGAATTTGAGATGACATATCTAGGCCTCATGCACTATTTTTTGGGCATAGAAGTTCAACAATCAGAAGCTGGAGTTTTTATTTCACAAGCAAGGTATGCTAATGATGTTTTGAAGAGATTTAACATGTTGAATTGCAAGCCAACACCAACACCTATTGCAGTAGGTTTGAAGTTAAGAAAAGATGACAACGGATCATTTGTAGATCCAACATTGTTCAAAAGACTAGTTGGAAGTCTCATGTATTTGATGGCCACAAGGCCAGATATTATGTATGGTGTGAGCCTCATCTCAAGGTTCATGGAATCTCCAAAAGATTCACATTGGCAAGCTGGAAAAAGGATTTTGAGGTATGTATGTGGAACTAAGAATCATGGAATTTTGTATTCAACATCAGATGAGTTCAAACTCATAGGTTACATAGATAGTGATAATGTAGAAGTATTGATGAAAAAAAGAGCACATCCGGCTATGCTTTTCACTTTGGAATAGGTGTAGTTTCATGGGCATCAAAGAAGCAACCCATAGTCACACTATCTTCAACAAAAGCAGAGTATGTAGCAGCAACATGAGCAACATGTCAAGTTGTTTGGATGAGAAGAGTGTTGAAAGATTTGAGGTAGAATCAAGAGGATGCTACACAATTTTTTGTGACAACAATTCAAAAATAACATTGTCCAAAAATCATGTTTTTCACAAGAGGAGCAAGCACATAGACATGAGGTATCACTTCATCAGGGAGTTGGTTAACAACAAGGAAATTTGTCTTGAATTTTGCAGATCCGAAGATCAGTTTTTGATATCTTTACGAAAATTTGGGAAATGAAGTTTTTGAGTATTTGAGAACTTGTTTGGGAGTTTGTGATCAGGAATATGTCAGATCTAGAAGTGCACACTCAGCTCTAGAAAAATAAAAGTTTGAAGGTCAAAATTAAGGGGGAGTGTTAGAAAAAGAGTAAATTTTTTTTTAGAAAAGCAAAAAGTAGTTTGTTTTTTACATGCTTTTATTTTTTAGTTTAGTTTTAGATGTTCTTAAGTTTAGGAAAAGATAATAAAGCAAATAAATCAAAAGCTTTGTATTGCACAAAAGCATGTGCTTTTTAGTTCTATTTTTAAGAGTTGGTGTTTTTTATTGTTAGATGAAGCCATCTATTTATTAGAGGCAATTGTAAGTGTTTTGTATTTTGTATTAATCAAATATCTAAACACATAAGTGTTGATCTAAGTTTGTAATAATATGTTTTAGAGTTGTATTGAGCTCTAAGCTAAGTAGTACGGCATGCCATGAAAGAAGAAAAGTATATGAGCATGCATCAATCATGTGTTGATTGGTTATATATTACTAAAGTTTGTTTTTATTTATGTATTTTTTATTTTAATAGTTTTCACCTTTTCCCCATTGTTGAATATTTTTTTTTAGAAAATATATGACCATAATTAAATTTGATTTTATGTGGAGGCTCAAATAATCATAGTCCGAAATAGGTATTAATGGGGGAAATTGAGTGCATTTCTTCTTCCGATTGCTAATGCACTTATTGGGATGTGGTGCCAAGGACTCCATTATACCTTAAAAATTTGTAGACAACATGGGAGGTTTTCAAGATCGATGTATGGAACCTTCAATGTCATGTTTAAGAACACTTAGTTATCCATAATCCAAGGCACTAAATTACTAATGCATGGTGAGATTCATTCATATTGAAGCTTCATCACATAAATATTATTTTATATCTTCAATATATGTTACATCTCTTTGAACTCATTTTAGAAAATGTAGATATAAATTTTTCCAAAACCAAACAAATGTAATCACCGATGATGTGCTACTTCTAAAAATATTTCTTAAACCAAAAAAATTTAGTTCATGATAAGTTATTTATAGATTTTCACAAAGTAGTATATGATGTTTTGCATCTACCTGACGATATCATTGATGAATTTTAATGTTTACATGTTTTCCTCTCAAATAAAATGACACCGGAGTTGACTCGCATAGTACAAAAAATCCTCTCTAGGTGGTTTTTGTATTAAGAAAAACTTATCAGAAATATAATTAGATGAGTGTTTGATATGGTTAATTGGAAATACAATATCATGTAAATCACAAGATCTCTTTTTTATTTATTCTTGCTTCCTTTAGCATATCTTTTTCCATCTATTTACAATGCTACTAAATGTTCTTCAAAGGAAAATATCATTCATACACCAGTCCCAAATATATCTATAATGCTAACATATGAAATTACATTTACAAACCCCGATCACTGAGGAAAAAATCATGGAAAGAAGTATAATGATCTCAATCCAATTCTTTTTGTTATTGTCAACTTGTTTCTAAGTGGGTAGTACATCACATAATGTAATCAAGCAAAATGATGAAGAAGAGTGGCGAAACTTAGAAGTAGATGAAAAAAGGGAGATTACTAGAATTTTGTCCAAATGAAAGTGTAAAGCCATTATGAATTATAGAAATTATGAAAAATAATATGATAGAAATAAAATGCATATTTATGGCTAAATTATTCAACACATGTAAATACAGATCCAATATGGGTATACATCACAAAATATGTGATAAAGAACAGGTAGGAAAAGAACCAAAGTTCCTACCTAGTAATTTTTTAAATCTCCTTAGATGTCAACGTTGTTTAGTAGTTGTTCTCCTTAGAAAGATAAGGTTTTTGTTTATAGAATTCAAAACATTGTTCAAAAAAGTACATGAGTAACTCTAGTTACAACTTCCCACTTTCTGCATGTCTGAATTCTTCTTGATTCCTAATTGGCACATATAAAAATGCTTCAATACCTGCATTGTTATTTTATGTAGCACACTATTGGATTTCCCATATTTGTTTCAACAAAAAATCTGACACTTCATACATGAAGGCATTATATAACAAAGATTTTTTTTTCCATGGACGTTAAATTCCTCTGTTAGGTTTCATAACACACACACACTAAAACGATAACAAAAACACACACATGGATGCTAACAATATAGCACAGAGGAACACAAGAATTGGAAATTATTTATTTTATAATATTCAAGGGAAAAATAATTTGTGATTATAAAATTATTTTTGAAAGAGTATAGATCAATTATTTATTTTCCTTTTTCTTGTTGATCTGTGTCAATTTGAGTATTCTATTATCCATTATTTGGGGGAAATGATGATATATCCATAATTTTGTTTAAAAAATAAAAAACTTTATATTATGAACTAGAAATTCTTAAAGATCTTTAATAGAGATTAAATTTGGGATATGTCTAACTAAAAATATTAATTACATAATGCAAGTTTTAAATATGGAGTCTTTGCGAGTAGAGGAGACTAAATATCTAGTGGAATTTAAGATAGTAGATAATCAAAACATCATCCTCGAAGTTCGAAAAAATTGGATGCAATCCAAAAGTCGAGACGACAATCATGGCCACCAAGGACCAAACTATTGGCTAAAAAACAAAAACACTCATATGGCTGCTAATAATTATATAGCACACCGGTGGAACACAAATTATTTTTTTAATCAAAATGCAAAAAAAATGCAAAGGATATGGAATGGATGAATGAATGAACTGAATTAATTTTTCACGCGCACCAAATATTTCACATACAAAGTGTGCATACAAAAAAACATTACATCATCCTTCCTCAAAAGTGTGTTTTTGGCATGCCTCCTAATGAATTATGGTGTTTCATAACATTTTGAGGAGGAATTGATTATTAACATGAAAAGAACAAATATACATTGGAAATTGCTCTTCTCATAATATCAAACAATTACAATCCTTCATATAGTATGTAGAATCAACCTACAAACTTGAATAAAATAGAGCATAAAATAGAATAAGAAAAAATATTTGAGAATAGAGCACTAAAGAGGAGAGAGGAAGCTTGAGTTTCACTTCTTGTTACTTACCAAACAAATTACAAATGCCTCACATATATAGAGGAATTACATACATCTAGAGAAAAATCAATAACGAAATTACAAATGTCCAACTACCATTATTGAAATAGATCACTTTTTCTATGCTTTAATAAAGTAGATATCATAAAGTTCATAAAGTAGAAATAATTATTCTAGATAATCGACTATTTCTAAATTGATAGTAAAACAACTTTAATAAAGTCACTTTTATAAAGTAGAAATTATTTCCAATACTCCCCTTAACTTCTACCACTAATTATGCCTAGATTATATCCTCCTAGATATTCAAAGGTATCTTTTCGCTAAGGCCTTAGTAAATATATCACCAATCTGATCTTATGACCTGTAGAATTCCAAAAATATCTCTTTGTTATTAACCACTCTCTATAAAGTGATACCTAGTATCTATGTGCTTAGCTTCTTTTTTGAAATACATGATTTTTGGAGAGAGCAATCGCAAAATTGTTGTTGCAGAAATTTTTGGTGGCTTCTTCCTAAGTATGCTTCAAATATTACAAAATCCTTCTCATCCACATAGCTTCATAAGTTACACCTATGGCTGCAACATATTCAACTTCAACTGATGAAAGAGTAACAATGGGATTCTTATTTGATGCCCAAGAAACCACACACATTCCAAGAAATGAAAAGCATAACCTGAAGTGATTTTTGTGTCATATATATTACCTACACAATCACTATCGGTGTATCCAAAAAGTTTGAATTCTTCCGAATTGGAATAAAATATTACATAGTTCTTTTTTCTACTTACATACCTCATAATTGTTTTACTCGCTTTCCCAAGGTGAGTCTTTGGGAGACTCCATGAACCTTGAAATC
The DNA here is from genome assembly GCA_018340775.1 of Taxus wallichiana var. yunnanensis. Lineage (NCBI taxonomy): Eukaryota > Viridiplantae > Streptophyta > Pinopsida > Cupressales > Taxaceae > Taxus > Taxus wallichiana. The sequence continues at coordinate 468,880,329 of CM031236.1, read as the reverse complement.
AAACTTACACCATACATGATGCCAGGTCTTGTGGTTGTTAAATACATGAGGCTACCAACAAGCCTCTTGAATAGTGTTGTATTAACAACTTCGATCCATTATCCTCTTTACTCAACTTTAACCATGTTTCCATTGGTGTTGGAGTTGCCTTACAATTTAAAATATTAGATATTTTCAAGATATCATTAGCATATTTTTTGTGAAATAAATATGCCATCTTCATATTGTTGGACTTCAATGCCCAGAAAGTATCTCATGAGGCCTAAATCTATCATCTCAAATTCACTTTTCATAGCAGCCTTAAAAAAATCTATAGAAAGATCACGAGTGAAAATTAAATCATCCACATACAAGCATATGATTATAATTTTACCTTGTTCATTAATTATGATATATAAAGTGGTCTCACTGCTACTTCTTTGGAAACCATTATGGATCGTAGGAATCAATCTGGCTGTACCAAGATCTAGGAGCTTACTTAAGTACATAGAGCACCTTATTCAACTTTTAGACCTTGTCTTCATGTCCTGGAATTTCATATCCTTGTGGATTTTCTGCATACACTTCCTCATCTAGAAAAACATTCAAAAATTTAGAATTAACATCCATTTGATATGCAGCCATTTTTTTAGAATTAATGGCCAAAACAATCCTTAGGGTGTCTAACTCAGCAACCAGAGAAAATGTTTCATTGTATTTACTCCAAGATGTTGTGTGAAACCTCTACAAACTAAGCTTTCCTTGTGCTTTTGAATTTTTCCATCAACACTATGTTTTGTTTTATAGATCCATTTCACACTCGATTACATCTTTTCCTTCAAGCAAGTCAACTAAATCCCAAGTTTGAGTCTTTTCGATAGAATCAATCTCTTCGTTCATAGTTTGTACCCAAATCTCATCATTTACAAACTTCTTCAAATGATGATGGATCATCCAATTGAGAAAACAATGCAAAAACAGAGAATACATTTGAAGTATCAACATTATAATCATTACCATATATTTCATTAAGTCTCTTTGTTTTCTGTTGCATTGGACTTAGTGAAGTCATATCATCCAGTGAGGTAGATGGACTTGCTCTAGGCATCTCTCCTGATGAAGTTGATGTTGGTGTCCTTTTGGTGGCTATTGTAACCTTGGTGTGGAATGAATTCTTTAAGATATCCTACCTACAGATTAAGGTGTAGCTTAAGCTATAATTTGTGTTCCTCCTTGTGTTACAATTTCTTCATCCACCATGTCATCATGTGGAGCAGTTTTTATACTCACTGTCTTTTCTATGTTACCATCCCATGCTTCATCTTCAACAAAATGAACATCTCTATTGATTATGACTTTATTTCTAATAGGATTGAACAACTTGTATGATTTTTATCTTCGAATACCCAAAAAAATCATTTCTCACATTTATTGTCCAATTTATTTCTCGTGTCATCGTACATGTGCATACGCCACACAACTAAATACTTTGAAGTGTGAAACAATTTTCTTTCTCGTGTGTCCATGCTTCTTGAGGAATTTTATTTCGACACTCTTCGTTGGGCACCTATTAATGATGTAGATAGTATTTGGTATTGCCTCAACCCAATACTCATTTAGAAGACACTATGTTTTCAACATACTTTGAGCCATTTCCATTATGGTTTGATTCTTTCTCTCTCTGTGATACCATTTTGTTGTGGTGTATATCCAGCAGCTTAATTGCTTGTGAATTCCACATTGTCTACAAAAAATCATAAATGCATTTGAATTATACTCACCACCTCTCAGTTCTTAAAACCTTGATGTAATAACCACTTTTTTTTCACAAGAGCTTTAAACTTTGAAAGTATGAAAATCATTAGACTTGTGTCTCAAAAAATATACCCATGTCTTTCTTGAGAAATCCTCAATGAAAGTAAAGAAATATGTGCAACCTCTTATTGTAGGTGTCTGCATTGGTCCACATAAATATGAATGCATGATTTCAAGTGGTACTTTTGCTCTTATTGATTTGCCTATAGGAAAACTCTATTTATGTTGCTTTCCCAAAATGTAACCTTCACAGATTCATTCTGGTTTTTCAATTAACGGAAAACATTTCACCATATTCCTTTTATGCAACAAATGTAATGCTCCAAAATTCAAATGCCCAAATCTAAAATGCCAAAGCTAGGATTCATATTTAACAATTGACTAAAAAACTTTTTTTGGTTTTTCAATGTTTACCTCTGTTACTTTGGACATACCTTCAGAATGTGCTTTAGAGATAGGTTGATTTTATTTTAAGGTTACTGTAGAGCTTTCTTTGGAGTTGAACTATGGGCTTCTTCTCGACTATGCCAAATTATTTTCCCGAACAACTTAGATTGTTTTTCTTCTCATAACCAATCTTATCTTCAAAGGAAAATTTTGATTGCTAGTCATCTCGTACTTTAGCAATTAGCTAGTTACTAGGAAATATATCAAAAATAACACATTCATTATTTTCAAGATAGACCTTTTGAACTAATTGACCAATACTCATTATATTGTGTTTTAAACCAAGAACATAATAAACATCATTAATTACCATCTTCTCCCCATTTTTATATAGAATATCGATTGTCCCTTTGCCCAAAATAGTAACTTTGTTGTTATTTCCAAGAGTAACATAAGTTTGTACTAACTCGTCCAAATTGGAAAAAAATCCATATTTCCCGCATATGATTGCTACAAACAGAATAAGTACCAGATATCACAAGGGATTTCTTGGATAACATTACATTCAATAGGGGAATTTTTAACTATTGTTTTAGGAATATTAGTACACACAATAAACATTGGCCTTGTTGGGGTGCTCACTGAATGATTTTGTTTGTATTTATTTTGATCGAATTTTTTTCCTAAACTCATGTGCATAATGCCCAAATTTTTTACAATAGTGCCATTGAATATGAGACTTGTCAACTCTTTGACCACTAGTGTTATGATATTGACCTCTTCTCGGTTGTGTTTCTTGATTGGTACTATGTCCACTTGTAGGATAATTTCTTCCTATGCATGCTCTAGTGAGGTTTTTACCTATTCAACCTATTCTCATGATTTATTAGAGATGAATGTAACTCATCAACAAAAAACTAGATCAGATCTTTGGTTTCTTCTATGGCCACAACTACATAGTCAAATATTGTAGGGAGACTCTTGAGTATTTTCTCAACAACCCTCTTGTCTTCAATATTCTCTCCATGATATTTTATCTGATTTACTAACCCAACTATATATGTGAAAAATGATTCTACATAATTTAATTCTTTCATTGACATCATTTCAAAATATCTTTAAGTAATCGTAGTTTAACAGCTTTAACTTTTTCCATGCCTTGATAAGTCACTTGAAGGGTATCCCATGTCTCCTTTGCTTTCTTGGTTGTTTTCACTCTATGAAGAATGATTTCATGCATAGCTTGATGTATGTTGAAGAAGTTTTTTCCATCCTTTTTCCTCTGCTCCCTCAAGAGATCCTTATCAGCTTGCGTGAGAGCATTATAAGCTTCCTGATCAACTAGCTCCGCATACCCATTCTCTACAATTTCCCACACATCCTGTGATCTAAACAAGGATTTCATGGTCAATGACCAATATTCATAATTTTTACCTATGAAAATGGGGGTTTGTAAACTTGACAGGGATGCACCATGATGTGGAAGCCATGGTTGTTGGAAGAAAACACAATTTCACAAAATATAAACTCAAGAGAATATGCCAATAGCCTCTTTCAAATCTTAACTCAAGTTATTGAAATCCACAAAACACCAAAAACATGCACTGTAAGGTAATAATAAACTCCAAACCAAGCCTACAAATTTCTCCAAATCAACTCGCCACTTTAGCACCAACACCCACATACCAAAAAAACCAAAACCACTCAAATTGATTTTCTTAGAGATTCGGTTCTTGTTGCTAGTGAGATCTCCACGCTTTGCTTCAAATTGATCTTCCCAGCTCTGATACCACTTTTTAGAATCAAGGTACAACTTGAATAAAATATAAAAAATATGAGGTAAATAAAATAGAGTATAAAATAGAATAAGAAAAAATATTGGAGAATAGAATACCCAAGAGGAGAGAAGAAGTTTGAGTTTCACTTCTTGTTACTTACCAAACATATTACAAATGCCTCACATATATATAGGACTTAGATACATCTATAGAAAAAAATGCAATAATGAAATTACAAATGTCCAACCATTATTGAATAGCATCACTTTTTATATGCTTTAATAAAGTAGCTTTAATAAAGTAGAAATAATGATTCTAGATACTCACTTTTTCTAAAGTGATAATAAAGAAACTTTTATAAAGTCACTTTTATAAAGTAGAAATTATTTCCAATATGGTAATCAAATTTCAAAAAAATTTAGGATTGTTTTTTTAATTGTAATTTTGAGACGTATTGTTGTTCATTTAAAAGTATTTAAAAACTTAAAAAAATTTAGCTCATCAATCATGATGGTAATTTGAACTTCATAGACTATATGTTAGAAATTTTCAAATTCATGTTGTCACATTTAAATAATTTGATTTTGTAATTAAATATTTCAACAACAAAATCACATTAAATGTATTTATATCTCGCATTTATTTTTATACTAGGTAAAATTGATGTGAGTATCTTTTCATATTCAAATTATTATTATGTAAATGATGTTTTTTGTTGTAACAACACATGCGTTGTTAATCTGCTTTATTGTTAGTTTTGTTAGGCATAAAACCATGAGGAGGTATGAGAAATTAATAGGGGAATGATGATAATAGAGGCCAAACGCGGTCAATGCTAAACAAACATAAGTTTGGCACATCACCATATTATCACTTTATTATGTCATTTCTTATTTATTATAGTTGTAAATGATTTTTTATTTAAATTATAAAATAAATCAATAATTAATTTAATTATAAATAATTTAGAATTTAATTATATAATTCTTTTAGTTAAAAATAAACCAGAGGATTTGAAAGGGGCCCTCTTTTTACAACCAGTTAGAAGAAATTCAATAAAACTTGTCAAGTACAAATATAATAGAATCTAAGAAGGAAATACCATCTATTAAACCTTCCTAAATGATCAATAACAAATCATCTAACCAACACAATTCTAAAAAGAGAAACTAACTCAAAGTGAAAAAACCAATACAATCGTGAGTCACCATCGTGATGGTTATCCATCGTGCATGATAGCATTCAACGTGAACCTACACAATATATTGACCATCTCAATCAATCTTGAACTCGAACTCAAACCCACGACCTCCGCATCCTAATTCCCATGCCCCACCATCCAAATATTTCTTTGCAATAGTGGACACCATTTTCAGGATGACCTTGAGAAAATATGATCAATACACCACAATCTAACTCTCACGAGTTGTCACTTCTAGAGAATGGAGATATTTTCTGGATAAGGTTCAGGTTACTAGAGACATTAATTGAAACCTGATTGTTTCTACATATTTTGGCATTGGAATTTGTTCATTTATGGATACACAGTACAAACAGGGGTAGTTCTTGTAGAATTCATTGTTTAAGATGTTTTTGGTGGGAAGTTAAGCAGGATAAAGTTGATTATATCATATCTTTGAGAACCTTTAACAAATACTAGAAAATTCACAAAATAGAATGCTTTGAGATAGCCAAAATATTCCTTCAACTAGAAGGTGTGTAATAATGGAAGCCCAGAGGTGCATGATTTCATACATTCTTCAAGAATTCAACACAAAGGCTCATGTTAAAGACTCAATTAAACATTAGAAATCCCTGGTTCATCACATCTAAGATACACTCATAGACTAACAAACAATCTTTGTCAACATAATGAAAGTAAAGTGATTTTAAATTGTTTATTTGCATTACAAGATGAAATCTCTTCTCATAATGAAATTGCAAATGCCACAATACTAACACACGGATGAGATCTTGTGTGACTTATAGAGATTCTAACATAAGATTGCAATAGAACAAGAAAAACTATTTGAAAACATTCTGAAATGAAGAAAACACAATAATGCCCATGATCAACATAGATTAATTCAAGACTTATTAAATTCATCAACTGGGAAAGTTTCATAACAATCTCAGAGCTCATCAATGGTTGTACACTTACAACCAACTTGACATGATTAAATTTAAAGGCATAGGAAATAAATGGGTTTCTCAAAGTTTTCTCAAGAAGATGGTTTTCTCAAACTTTTTCATAAAAATTAAAAACCCCCTTTTCTCATCACTTTTACATGCTTTTATATGACCTTTTTCAATTCAAATCTCTTTTCCCCCAAAAAAAGAATATTCGAGGGAATACTTCTTTGTTACATGTTCATTCTAAAAATGGTATTCATGCACTTCATCTTATACTAGCCAGTGTTTCAAAACATGAGTCATTTTGATGGGCTCCACTTGTATCTGATTGGGATGTCCGGTTATTGCTTTTAACAGGTTACTTGAACCATCCCCCTCAGATCTTGATTAAGAAATCATCTCAAATGATCACTGAGTGTTTCCAGATGTTTGTTGACATGACACACACCTATGCTCATCTCTTGAAAACCTTCTCGGGCTCAGTGCACTTCACTTCTCATCTTACTTGGCTTAAATGCTATATAGGATGTCTGTCAAATCACCATGATTTACCAGTTCTACTCATTTATACTTTCCTTCAGTCTTTAAATTTCCCTTGTAAACTGAGCAAGATCCCTCTTACCTCAGGGAAAGATTTTTCCAAATTGAAATATGTGTCTCCTTTGGGCTATAAAACTCAGTTTTGTTCCTTTGCAGTTATGTATTTCTTTCATAACTCTAAGTATAGAAGATTCTACTAGGAGAAATGGAAAAGACACTCATGGCACACATCCTGAAGGATATTTCCTCGAAGATTTGAATCATATTTTTTCACCTTGAGTGGCCCGGATGAAGCTTTTGTTAGAGCCTTGTTCAAGTGGAATGTGCAGAGACACCAAAGGACCATTGACATATCAATGGGTCCGTATAGCACTTTTAACCAGGTTGATCAAAATCAATCCTGTGTTCACCTCCTTCCAAGTCATGTATTTCCATCTTTTTAGATGGGAGCACATGAAAATGCCTGAGGATTTGAAAAGATATTGGTTTGAAAGGAGGCCTCAGGTCTCTGGGAAGACCAGTTTTCAATGTCCCTTTTTATGCAATGAAGAGTTTGTTTCAAAATAAATCCCTAAGGAGTCATACATATTGTATGAAAAAACCTCCATTGATACAGTGCCTACCATCTCCAACAAAGTGAGTGAATTGGAGAAGAGGGTTCAATTCCTGGAAAAGAAACAGAAGAAAATGTGCCCTTGCCATCATGTCCATTATCAACACCATCCTCGAGCAAGAGGAAGGGTGAAACACACACTCATTCTCCTGTCATCATCTCGGATGGAGAAGAGGACCAATCTATCTCTGCTCACCATTCGAGGGCAGCACTTTCTTCAGCTCTAGGATAGTAGAGGGTGGTTTGCAACTCAGCTATCCACATGTTTGATGATGCATTGTGCCCCTCATTCTGAATGGGAACTTTGAGGTCCTCAACCAATTCCTTCTCCAAGGGAAAATCTTCCCTTTTCTAGGAAGTGGGAAATAGGAACCAGTTCAAAACCTCACATTTCACCCAATCACCAACCTACAGCATCTACCCCTCTCAACACTTCAAACACCCTCTTTAGAGCAATCCTGGCACATCAACCCTTCACAAGGGAAAGGGGAAAACAAATTTCTTTTCAGGTGGTCTAGACCTCCTGGATTGGGTATCATCCTATCAAAAGAAAGTTGAGCTTGAGGAGATTATGGGTCACCCTAGGATGACCTTGGAGTCATTAATGGGTATGGGGATGTCCAGGGACCTGACAGGTCGATTATCTTTATACAAACAACACGGGGCTCCGATGAGTTTGTACCTAGGAAGAAAAAACTTTTGAATAGACTTCCCTACTTGAGGGGAAGCTATGAAGTAGGATTAAAGGATGTTTGAGTACTATTCTCTTTCCACTGTTTTGACCTCTGATGTATGTACATCTCTTTTTGTCATGGGAAAGGGCCCCTATAGAACCCTGTCTTGTTTTTTGTTCAAATTGCAATCAATACAAGTATGTCAATAGTTCACATATCTTTTCCAAATGTATGTGAGATTTTAATCAAATCTATTATGAACTACTACATTTTTTACTTTCAATTGAAACAAAGAAATAATAAAAATTCAAAGAGATAACTACATTTAATGTAGCAAAAACATCAATTCATAGTATCAGTTCAATGAAGTATGAAAAGAGAATATAAAATGAGGAAGAGAGTGTTCAAGCATGCTCCTCTTCTTTTGTATCTGTAGCCTCCTTCTCTTCATCCTTTTCCTCTGCATCCAACTCCTCTGGAAATCTGCCACATAAGCATCATATCTTCTAAAAAATTCATTCATTTCATCTTCATCCAGTCCCAGGTGGTGATGGAAAATCAATGTTTGTCTTGATACTACGTCCAAACATTGAGCCATTTTCTTCTTGTATTCAAATGGCCTTGCTTTCAACTCCTCAATCCTATTTTCAATTTTCATCATTTTTTCAATAGTGTCATAGGAGAAGTCATCTTCTGGATATTACTTTCAAATGAACTAAGTAAGAAATCCAATTTTAAATCCCCATAACTCTTTTTAAATTTATCCACCACCATGTCTTCTAGCCTTCTATCAATGGCATAAAGTAAATCATCAACCCAGTCCTTCTTGACTTCAAGTTTTTTCTTGATTTCATTTAGGGTATCCAATCTGATCTTTTCATCTTCAAGAGCATACTGGCTCCTTTTGTGCTCTATTGGTACAATGTCTTCTTGCTCAACCAATTCCTCACTTGAGCCTTGTTATACGGTCAAGCTTGGGAGAATTCCTTCCAAGTAAAATATCTCATTGTCACAGTCTTCAATTACTCCATCAATTTCATCTAAGTGACTTTTGAGATCTTCATATCTTGTCCTTGCTTTAGTGATAACTTCCTTTCCCTTCTCAGTTAATCACCCAACCCAAGTGTCCACTACTTGGACCTTTTTAACAACACTATTCAATTTTCCATACCTTCAAGGGTGTTCACAGAGGCACCTGCTAGCTCCTGACTGGTTTTCCCTGTCAGCTATTGAAAACATGAATTTAAGGCTCTAACTTGCTCCTTAAGTTGTTTCTTTGTTATTCCATCCTCATCTACCTTTTGTAGAAGACCACTTATAGCTTCAGACACTCCTTTAGTTTAGTTGTTCCCTTGATGGTTTACCCAAGGGGATGACCTGAATACTGTAATCATCATCAGTTATATCTTTTCTTGTCTTCCCCTCAAAAGGGGTTACTATTTCCAAATTTCTTTCCCCGAGATGAATCGATAAGGGTTCTTGTGATGGTTCTGGCTTTCTTTGGGGCTCTTATTGCCTTTGGAAAAGACAAGGTAGTGAGGTCAACTGCTTGAATAGGAAGGGTTGTTTCTTCACTTAACATTAATTCACTAATCAAACCCTTCCTCAAACCTATTTCAGCCTTTGTTTCTTGCAATCCTTGCTGGATTTTGTCAGGTACAACTATCATCTACATGGATACTTCTTTCTCCTTTTGTGTCAATATTTTGTCTTCTCTGGAGCACTTGTCTCAATCTAGGCTATTGATTCCTCTGGATGCTTCTCCTCCTACCTTGGCATTTCAGTTTGGTCATCCTTAACCTGATCAACCTCCATTTTCAAAGGGCCCTTTTTTTGTTTCTTCGGCTGAAAACATAGTGGTATGAACTTTCACTTCATTTCCCTTTTGTATTGAAATTTGGGCAATGGGCTCTTTTTCTCCCATGACTGGCTGAGTTTCCAAATCACTATCCTCTTTTCCAAGTGGCACCTCGGGAAATGTTATGGTAGGTTGATCTAATGGAAATGGATCCACACTCCCCATTGAAAACTGTGATTCTCCACCAATGACAATTTCTTCATCACAATTAAGTCTTGTGCCATTTTCAGTTTATCTTCAAAAGACATTTTTTCTTCTTGGTGAACGTTATCACTCTCAACCACCTTAACAGAGTGGGCACAATATCTTCTACCATTAATTCAATATCCATATCCTTTTCTACCACTAGTTCATATTTTCTTGATACCAACAATAATTGTTCTGTGAAAGAAGTTCTGTGTTTTGAACCATCTCTTCACTTGCCAGCACATGAGTATCTCCTTCTGATCCCTTATCCTTTTCAATACTACCTATTGGTGTTAAAAATGGTTCCTCCATGGATAACTTGAGCTTATCCAACATAGAAAATCCCTTAATAGTATCTAAATCAATCACCTCAATTTGCATATTTTCAAATTTATTCATTGTTTGTACTGGAGGTGTATTAATATCTCTAACAAGTAGAGCTTCAGGAATGTCCATACCTAAGGTAAAAATTGGTTGTCCACTTGTATTGACTACAACATCCCCCTGAGGAACTAAACTCTGAGTGTCCTTTACTTCTTTCTCCACAAAGAATGAATGAGGGATTAGAGGACTTGACTGCCCCATACTCTGGCAATGGTATGTCTTGTTGTTTCTGGTCATTATTATCCATTCTTTCCACTTTTGGGGGATCAATTACCCCATCTCTATGTTTGAATTTCTTTGGTGTATGGGCACCTACCCTCACCAGGACTTGCTGATGGACAATTTTGGGCTTCTTGTGTGCCCTTTCAAACTTCATCAATTCAGGTGGTGCCCTTTTTTCCTCTTTGTGTTGTTTGGGCTGACTATGACCACTTGTGATAGCTGCACTCATTAACTTCTCAGTACTATGTTACTCTGGCACAACATTTGGGAGGACCACATGTGAAATCTAAACCCTTTCCCTTTTCCTAGGAGTGGCACTACAGGAGTAATTGGGGCATTTTCCATGGATTTCAAGAGCATTCTTTCAGTTTTCTACCTGAGGGAAGACATGGAAGTACTTGTCTCACTTGTGGTTGTTGTCCATTCATCGATAAGCCCAACAAGTAGCCTTACTGAGGGAAATAAAGGATATTTTCCTCCCAATGGGTCAATCTTATCAGCACCCTCCCTCAGATGTGGGAGATCATCATCCAAGTTTCCAAGACTTCTGAAGTGATTTAGAATCTTTGTGTTCTATATTGATAGGTCAATGTTTATCTGGGTCAACCAAATCACCATTCTCCTCATGACATCTGTTATCCTTATATAAGGATCATCATATTCTTCCTCATCCCAACTTGGGGGAGCTATGGGTTGACTTTCTACCTTCTGATCAATATAGAATTTACTTACTATATTTAAATCATCAACAAGTCCTTCTGGAATGACGAAAACCTTGAAATCCACAACTTGTGACAAAGTCATCCTTGAAAAATCTCTCAACCTAACATCTTCTTCATCTCTGCAATTCATCCAATAGTCCTCAAAGTGAGGCTCATGCTCAAAGTATTAGCCACATTGTTAACCACCCACCAAATGTCATAATTAGGCCTAGCTACAAATGTCTCCATGGCCAAGCTCTTCATTTCTTCTCCAATCAATCTAGCTTTTATAATGGAGGGGAAAGAAAACTTACCAATTCTAATAGGGAATTTAACATTCGTTTTGTGCCTCCCAACAATTAGCTTGTGCACAGGCACTAATTTCCTTGCCAATTCACATAAACAAAGCTTGTCATCCACATACCTTGGCAACTTGAAAGGTTTTCCTTCAAAACCACTAACTCTGATGTAAGTGAACTTCTTGTATTGAATGAAGTAACATCCATACTCCATAATTACTTGCCTTGCATGCTCAAAAATTCTATACTACCCCCATTCTAGTTTGAACAAGAAAATAATTGGTGCAATGAAAGCATCATTTACTAATATGATATTTCCATTCAAATTAGTTAATTGCAATTGGGGAAAATTTCATGCATTGGGCACCATTTAACATCATCTTGTGGTGATAATGTCGGAAATGCCTATGTGCTGCAACATTATATACTAGATAAGTCATCATATAAAACTCCAAGTCTGTAGTTTCCCCATTTCAATTTTAGCTGCCAGGGTGGCCATATGACCATGAATTACATCAAAAATGAAAGTAGCCCAACAAATATCTCCTTTTCTTTCCAAGATAATCCATATGTAGGTGGACATCCATTCTTTAAATTCATTTGTAGTCTCCAAACCAGCCATCCGACTCAGGAGCACAATGATATCTTCAACCTCTTCAATGAATTGAGCCCTAACCAATCTTTTGGGGATTTTGGTAGATGCCTTTCTATCTGTAAGGAGCCATTTTGTGTTTATCATCTTTGCAAATTCCTTCTTTTTTACTTCATAATCCTCCAAGGCAAGTTTGATACCAATAGTAATGGGGTTTACAATTACAGGTAATTTCATAATTACCCTTATGGCTGCCGGTGTTAATGTCAACACCACATCCCCACTCCCATCTAATACTTCTCTCTTCTCGAGTCATAATTCATCATGCAATACCACACTAACTCTTGGGCATTGGATAGAAAGTGGAATAGCACCCACCAAGGCAATACAACTATCACAAATTTCCTTCAAGGATTCACTCATGTGGGCACTACTCAATCATTGATGAAAATCATTCAAGTCGGCATTCATCAAGTCTATATCTATTATCCTATCGAGGTCACTTGTGACCCCCGACATACCCAAGGAAGAAAATGGCATAGTCTTCATTTAAAAACCCTAACTTTACTTCAACCAATTTTCCATGGAAACAAACACAAAACACAGAGTTTCAAACTCTTACCATTTTCAGTGTGCTGAGCAATTCTGATTCAAGATGGAAACTTTCACACTTTTCTAGTTCACAAATTTGAGCCCCACAATATTTCAAAAGCACTTCATAGATAAAAATGATGAAAGATCATCAAATTAGCAATAAAATATGAATATATTCACATCCCCCAAGGTCCTTTGTTTACAATAAGAGCATTAATGGTGGCAAAATTAAATGCATTTCTTTACTTCATTAACTCTATTTTTTTTGTAATTTTGAAATTGGGTCATCCACGTGGAAAAGATCTTAGTTGAGGCGGGCTGGGGGCCTTTTTTGCATTTTATGCCACTCAGAGGAATTGTGTGCTTTTAAACATTCTAGCCCACCCACCCACTTTCAATATAGGTTTAACACGTGGCTTTCCTAGGGCACTTGGCAGAGTCACGGCTCATTTTTACACCTTTTTACCTTTTCAAAACAAAGCCAAAATTTCCAAAATACCTCTAGCGACCCACCTTCCCATCTTTGATGTAGACTCAACATGTGGCTTTATCTGGGCACTTGTGGGGTCACGCTTCACTTTTATACCTTACTCCTTTTTTCAAAACAAGGCTAAAAGTTCCAAAGTCCTCCGGTGACCCGCCTCCCCACTTTTAACTTAAAAATGGCCACGTGTCCATTTGCGGGCTCTAGGCATTCCTTTTACACTTTTACACCTTTCACCATAATGCCTCAAAATTCCAAAAGGGCCTACCTTCCCAACCGCTCATCTTATGACACATGTACATCTTCGGGGTCAAAGTAAGAAATTTTCTTCACCACTTCATATTGTTGAATAGCCAATTAGAAATTATCGAGCCATGGGACCAATTTGGCATTTTTTACAAATGTAACAAAAGTGACAAGTTCACCAAATAGACCCATCATGCCATCCAATTAAAGATGACCACGTGTCCATGTCCATGGATGTTGGGACAAAAATAACAAAGAAGGCATGATCATGGAAAATAAAAGAAGGGGAAAACCCATCATCTATGACCAAACAACCAACAAGTACACATGGAAAGAGAAACTAAACAACACATAGAGAGCTCAACGTGATTCACACCCATAGAGAAAGGTTTAATGACAACAACCTGATAAATATAAAACTTCATGCATCCACACAGAAGACAAAGATTATTTCAAACCACACAGACATAAAAAAATTTGGTCCAAAAGGGGTGAGGTTAAAACCGAGCACCAACACCGCTCCGACTCGGGGATGGGCACTCCCAGTGAGTGCCACAAGAACAACATAATACAAAGACAACAGACCATGTGCCAAAAATCCATTGGGCCATGGAGTCAAGAACCAACCTCCAAAGAAAAGAAAAAATAACCAACCTCCCAAGATCAAACCGAGAAACCAACAAAAAATGGTCACCAGGGACCAGGAGAAACCAAAACAAAAAAAAAATGTGAAAACAAAACAAAAACAAAAGACTATACATTATATAATGATGTGTACCTTGATTCTGAGAAATCAATCAAGGAAATGTTTCAAGTGCTTTCCATTAATAGGAAACTCAAGCAATTCCCCATCTAAGTCTTTTAGGAAAAAGTGTGCTCACCAATCCTAATATCAATAGAATAAGGGCCCATCCATAATGCATCAAACTTTCCATGTTTTCCCTTATCCTCATGTCTTCTATCCCACAATAGCACAAGATCTCCCACACTAAAAGCTCTTGGAGTTACCTTTTTATCAAATAATTTCTTCAATTTCTCCCTGAACTTCACATGTCTTTGGTGGGATTCTCTTCTCTCTTCATCTAATTCAACAATTTGATTAATACGAGCATCATAGGGACTGACCTCCTGGTCCTCCAATTGTTGGATAAATTGGTAAGAAGATAATTGCATATGCAAGGGAAGTAGAGCTTGAGTTCCATACACCAACTCAAATGGAATTTTTCCAGTAGCTCTTTTGATAGTAATTCTATCATCCCAAACAACAAACTTCAATTGCTCACCCCACTTCCATTTGTTTAATTCCAAGGTCCTTCTGATTATCTTCAACAAATTCTTGTTTCTTGATTCTTCTTGTCCATTACCTTGGGGATTATAATTTGAAGCATATGCTAAATTGATCCCATACTCATGACACATGGCTACCAAAGGTTTGGCTCAAAAACTCATAGCATTGTCAGCAACTATCTTAGTAGGCACTCCAAACCTACAAATTATATGATTCAGAATGAAGTCCATAACAATTTGGTGGGTAGCTTTCTTGGTAGGGATTTCCTCCACCCACTTGGTGAAGTAATCAATGGCCACTAATATCCACTTGTGGCCTACACTTGAAGAATCTGAAATCTCACCAATGAAGTCCATTCCCCACTGCTTAAATGGGGCTTCAATTGATACAGGCTGCAAAGGGAGGGAGCTTGAAGCTTTCAATCTTCCTGAAAAATGTTGACAACTCTCACACTTTCTTACTAACAAAGTTGTATCTTTAAAAGAGTTGGCCACCAGTAACCAACCCTTAAGATCTTATGGGTTGTGACTCTTCCAAAAAAATTCCCTCCACAAAATCCTCCATGGAAATCATCAATTATTTTTGGGGCTTCATCCTCAGTGATACATCTTAAGAGAACTCCCTTAGGGTTCTTCCAAGCTAACCCATAATCAGTGATGATGTACTTTTTAGGAGGCTAACTTAAGTGCTCTCTTTTGATTCTTTCTTAAATACTCAGGGCACTGTAGATGTTTGAGATAAAAAATAATATCCTTGTACCATTCAAAATTTGTCAATTTCTCAAGAATATTCAATCTTTCTTCTTCAACCTCATTTATCTCAACTGTTTACAGGTTGCTTTCTACCATTAGCTTTTTAGGCCCAATCCTCTACCAATTTTGTAGTTTGGATGTCCATATCATATTCTTGCAATTTATTTTCCCATCGACATCTTTTACTTGAAATTTCCATCTCTGATAGGATATCCTTAACCATGGTATGGGGAACATAAGCTATGACTTTAGAGCTCAAAATATATGGCCTAAAGATTTTTGTGGCCCTAACCAAAGCAAAGGCTGTTTCTCCATGATAGTATACTTCAATTCTTCTCCTTGTAATGCTTTACTAAAGAAAGCAATTGGTCTTTCAGCTCCTTCATCATCCTTTTGTAACAACACAGATGCAATAGTATTCTCTGAAGCAAAGGAAAACATTTGGAAAGCCTTTTTATAATCAGGAGCTGCTAAAATAGGGGCATTCTTCAATGCTTCCTTAATCCCAGTAAAGGCTTGAATAACTACTTCTTCCCATTTGATACTCTAATCTTTCTTCAACATACTGGTGATTGGGATAGTCAATTTGGAAAAAGTTGGAAATAAATCTCCTAATAAAATTTATTTTCCCAAAAAGGACTGAATTCCCTTTTTGGTTCTTGGAATAGGAACTTTACTAATGGCTTCCACTCTCTCGGGATCAATCATGACCCCTTCTTTTGACACAATATGTCCAAGAAGCTTTTCCTTTTGAACCCCAAAATGGCACTTCTTAGGATTCAGTGATATACCATATTCCCTGCATCTTAACAACATCTTTTCTAAATGTTGTAGGTGATCACTTATTTTCCTTGAAAAAACTATCACATCATCTTGATACATGAAATGAAGTCATTTATATATCCAGAGAATGCTACATCCATTTCTCTTTGAAATGTGGCTCCGGCATTCATCAGGCCAAATGACATTCTGACATACACATAGGTTCCCCATGGAGTGGTGAAAGTGGTTTTGATTCTCTCTGACTGCTTCACAACCACTTGGTTATACCCAGAGAAACCATCCAAAGTGGATAACAACTCAGAACTAGTAACTAATTGCAACATGTTATCCATATTTGGCAAGGGATAGTTGTCCTTGATTGATGCCTTATTTAAATTTCTGAAGTCAACACACAATCTTATATCCCCATTTTTCTTTCAATAGTACCAGGTTTTCTACCCATGAGGAGTATCTTGTAGGTTGTATAATTCCTCCATCCCTTAACTTTTTCAACTCCTCTTGCATTTTTGAGGAAAGGAGGGGATTAATTGGTCTTTGTTTCTACCTAAATGGCTTGGCATTGGCTTCCAGGGGTATTTCATGCTGAAAGAGGTCTTCCCTATATGCCTTCAATTCTTGAATATGACCATGCCAAGCAATCCTGGTACTTTTTTAATAATTGGATATATGATTGCTTTTCTTCTTTACTCAAATTGCTACCTAACCATATTTTCTAAGGTTTATCTTTTGTGCCTAGGTTATGTTCCTCAACATCCCTCGAAGCTGACATGTGTCTATTAATAATGCAGTCAACATTATCAAAATTTGATTCCAGTGTAACCAAACCTCTAGGAATAGTATTAGTTTTCAATTGGATAATGTCCTTACCAAATAAGGTCTCTTTTCCTTCACTTGCACAAACCATTGGTTCCCAGTCCATACTTTGATTGGAAAATTCTCCTTTATTCTATAGAAACCTTTGGACTTGGGCATCATCTTCAAACACCTGCTAGTGCTTGATATTGTCAGGGACAATGATCCTAGTCAATATTTCAATATCATATTCACAATAGGGAGACATTGTACAATTTTCAAACCTAGATCCCAATACTACCAATTTTTTTGCTACATATATTATACTTCCTATCATGATGTATTATATTGAAAGAATCAAACATTTCAATGAAGTCCCAAACTACATGCTTATATTGCTTCATTCTTTGATTCTTTGTTGCATACAACTTTCTAACTTGCTTGACTATCAGCTCTAAATCCCCTTTAACAATAATATCCTTGACACCATATTTCCAAGCAATCCTTAAACCCAACAATAGTGCTTCATACTCTGCAATATTGTTTGTACACTCAAAATTGAGTTTAAAAGAAAAGTTAAAATCCTCTTGGCTTGGAGATATCAAAACAACACCGGCCATTACCAAATCTAGAACATGCCCCATCAAACATCAAAGTCCAAGGAGAACCTACCTACTCAGGATACTTGCACTCCTCAATTCTATGCTCCTTACAATCAGCATAGCCCACAAAGTTATCGACATCAACATCTACGTACAATACTTCATAAGAAGCATTATTAGGATCCTCAATCAGATGTAGCATTTTCTTCTCACCATATAACTTCACAAGATTTCCCTCAATTGGTATGGTGGCATATGACATGTCCATTTGCACACTTCCACCCACACTAGCTGCCCATTTTCTGATAACAACATCCCCCACTTGGCAGGATAGTCCACGATAACTACATTCATGGTCAAGCATTTTCCCGATAAGTTGCCAATTGCACTACTAATCCTTTGACATATCCAATTACTGGCACTTCTCTTGAATCCATAGTAGTACATTTTCCAAAAGCCATTGTCACCTTGATATTTAACTCATTCATCACCTCTAAAGGCATTACATTACATGAGGCTCCTGAGTCAAACATACAATTATGTACCAGCCTATCTTTAATGATCAAAGTGGTATAAAATGGATCCACATCTAGTTGAGATTCAACCAAAGAAGTTCCTAGATACACCTCAGGTGATTCACCCAATTCTTCCAATGCTTGAGGTATTTCCAATTCTGCAATAATAGGAGGGGCCTCCACATTATTAACACTTTTTCCTGGGTAATATTTTCTTCCTTGAATCCCAAATATTCAAATGCCCTTTTCCTATGCTCAGGGATCCTAAGTAATTCAACAATTGGGACAATAACCTTGATCTGGCTTAAGATTTGAGCTATGTCACAAGGAATATATTTGGGTAGGGTAGTATTAGGAGGAAGGTTTACAATTTCATCTGATAGTATGGGGGTTTTGATAGTCTGGGCATGAGGGAGTACAAGTTCTATTTGGGGAAATTAGGCCTTTTCCAGATGTATCCTTTTTAGGGGTCTCCTTAGGGATATTGGTAAGGATTGGAATCTTTGGCTTGGCTTGTGGCCCTACCCCTTTGACAACTTTACTTCTAGTATTATATTCCTTCTCTTGAGAAACTACTACATTCATCAACAGTTTCCTGTCTTCTTTTGAAGGAATTCCCCATCATATTTTTAATCATCAATGCCCTCAAGTATTCAAAATCATGATTGGGAAAATCAAATGCTTGTACCATATCAATTTCAAAAGTATTAATGGGGGAAGAGGTAATACCCAGTGGACACAATCCCAAAAGTCTTTCAATAGTTCTTGCACTTATCAGTTCAGTTGAGGTTTCCCCCTACTGTGAGCTTACAAGGCACTCCATCATGCACACATCACCATATGCTTCATCATCATCTACTTCCTCAATTTCCTTGTTTACATCACATGGGGAATGTGGCAAGAAACACCTATCACACCATTCCATAACACGGGCCTCTTCCACGGTAGAAATCCTGGTAGTTAAAGGATCAGAACCAATCTATTTTCTCGGGGTTGAGGTTGTCTATTTCCTGACCCCATGGGCCCTTTTCCTTGGTCATCTGGTCTATGATCACCTCTGGGGTGATTTCCAAATCTCTCCTGACCTTGTGGCTTATGTTGACCTTGGGATTTTGTCCTATCCCCCTTTTCTGCTCTAGCCAGTTTATAGGATATCTCTTTAACTACTCCAGCCAAAGTTTTTACAACCTCTTCCAGATCCACAACCTTTCTTGACTGAGGATTTTTAGGATTGATCAACTTAACACCTTCCCTCTTAGGAGGCTTTCCAACTACCTTGATATTATTCTCAATTTGTAAATCCATAGTGAAGGCTTGCCTCAATGTTCTCAGGTTTTTATCTCTTAAGTAATAAGCAACCTTTTTATCAAAAGCATCAGAATACTTGATCAAACAGGATTCATCACTTGGCCTTAAGATTATAGGTAACCTTTTCAAGGTTTTATTGAACCTAGTATTGAAATCATGGACAGATTCATTTGGATTCTTCTTTATATTTTCAAACTCAGATAAAAGGAACCTGGGGTCTGTCTTGTCCCCATATTGAAATCTAAAGGCATTTTTCATCTCAGTCCATGAATCTATCGAATTATCTAGTAAAGACTTGTACCAATCATGTGCATCCTCCTCAAGAGTATGAATAAACAACTTTACATACACATCTTCAAACTCAATTTCAAAATCTTCCATCATGTTGACAAAGAGTTTTAAATGTTGGTCACCAGTGATGGCATTATTCCCTTGAAATTTTGGCAACCTATTTCTGACATCTTGTGGCACCATATTAGGATATCCATCCATACCTCTGAAATTTATAGGTCCAAAAGTGTTGACAACAAAAGGAGGTCTAGGTGGAGGTTGGGCCATATTTCCTTGAGGTGGTGAATTTACAGGAGAATCAAAATGATAGGGAATGAGGGGTCTTTGGAGCACAAGTATAGCTTTCAAAATAGATATTCTCTAATGACTCAGCTTTGTGGAAAGCCCTATCAACTTTGGAGGACACAGGAAAAAAGAGAGGCACACTTTTCAGATGCAAATGATGGGCCCTCTCCAGTTGGAGAATTCAAAGTTACATGAGGACTGCTTGGTTCAGAGTCACTTGAAGACGTATGGTAATTTTCAACTATAGGTTGTTCACTTTCCACAATTGGAATCTCCTTTCTTGACTCGTGATCTCCTACTACTTTCTAGATTCATCTTCCTTCTAAATTTTCCTTTCCCAGCTCTGAAATAACTTCCTAGTAGGGTCCTAGTGAAGAAAGATCTTCTTCCCTCCATCTTTGCAAAGATTAATGACAAATTTCACTTGACACATGGCTAAGACACTAGTAATTATCAAATTTCAAACCAAAATGGAGTCACCACTAAGGATTCTCACCTTAGTTGTGCAAATGCACTATAAGAAACTTGTCAAATGTCTATCAATACTTAATTCCCACAAATCTTAGCAGATCCAACCTTCCTTTACCCATATTTATCACTTGACGATACAAAATTAGTGCAATAACCACTAGAAACTAGAAATATTACACAATGAAGTTGTGATCTCACACAATTCTTACAAATCTTAACAAAGAATGACATTTAAACAATGTATTTGCACTTAAATCATGTAAGAAGCATTACCAAGGTTAGTTTGTGTATGCATTTATGCAAATAAGTCCCCAAATGGTGCGATCGGTGTGTTGGTACCCAAATTGATTCTCCCTTAGGTGTTGAGCAAGCATCACGGATCAAGCAGGATGCTTAGAGATAGATGAATCATAATATAAGTCATTTTTAGTCGGGGGATGAAATTCAGCTGACTCTTTGTCACTCAGACATTGGAAAAAATGGATAGCACCATATTAAGGGTTTGATCTACCCTCACTACTTTAGGTTGTGCCTTCAACCAGGGTGAGAGGACCCATTTGTAAACCTATATTGATGAAGGAATATCAATAAATATTTCTTTGCATAGTTTTCAGGATGACCTTGAGAAAATATGATCAATACACCACAATCTAACTCTCACGAGTTGTCACTTCTAGAGAATGGAGATATTTTCTAGATAAGGTTCAAGTTACTAGAGACATTAATTGAAACCTGATTGTTTCTACATATTTTGGCATTGGAATTTGTTCATTTATGGATACACAAGTACAAACAAGGGTAGTTCTTGTAGAATTCATCATTTAAGATGTTTTTGGTGGGAAGTTAAGCAGGATAAAGTTGATTATATCAGATCTTTGAGAACCTTTAACAAATACTAGAAAATTCACAAAATAGAATGCTTCGAGATAGCCAAAATATTCCTTCAACTAGAAGGTGTGTAACAATGGAAGCCCAGGTGCACGATTTCATACATTCTTCAAGAATTCAACACAAAGGCTCATGTTAAAGACTCAATTAAACATTAGAAATCCTTGGTTCATCACGTCTAAGATACACTCATAGACTAACAAACAATCTTTGTCAACATAATGAAAGTAAAGTGATTTTAAATTGTTTATTTGCATTACAAGATGAAAGCTCTTCTCATAATGAAATTGCAAATGCCACAATACTAACACACGGATGAGATCTTGTGTGACTTATAGAGATTCTAACATAAGATTGCAATAGAAAAGAAAAAACTATTTGAAAACATTCTGAAATGAAGCAAACACAATAATGCCCATGATCAACACAGATTAATTCAAGACTTATTAAATTCATCAATTGGGGAAAGTTTCATAACAATCTCAGAGCTCATCAATGGTTGTACACTTGCAACCAACTTGACATGATTAAATTTAAAGGCACATGAAATAAATGGGTTTCTCAGATGGTTTCTCAAGAAGATGGTTTTCTCAAACTTTTTCATAAAAATTAAAAACCCCCTTTTCTCTCATCACTTTTACATGCTTTTATATGACCTTTTTCAATTCAAATCTCTTTTCCCCCAAAAAAACAAGAATATTCGAGGGAATACTTCTTTGTTACACATTCATTCTAAAAATGGTATTCATGCACTTCATCTTATACTAGCCAGTGTTTGAAACATGAGTCATTTTGATGGGCTCCACTTGTATCTGACTGGGATGTCTAGTTATTGCTTTTAATAGGTTACTTGAACCATCCCCCTCAGATCTTGATTAAGAAATCATCTCAAATGATCACTGAGCATTTCCAGATGTTTTTTGACATGACACACACCTATGCTCATCTCTTGAAAACCTTCTCGGGCTCAGTGCACTTCACTTCTCATCTTACTGGCTTAAATGCTATACAGATGTCTATCAAATCACCATGATTTACCAGTTCTTCTCATTTTATACTTTCCTTTAGTCTTTAAATTTCCCTTGTGTAAACTAAGAAAGATCCCTCTTACCTCAGGGGAAATATTTTTCCAAATTGAAATATGTGTCTCCTTTGGGCTATAAAACTCAGTTTTGTTCCTTTGCAAGTTATGTATTTCTTTCATAACTCTGAGTATAGAAGATTCTACTAGGAGAAATGGCAAAGACACTCATGGCACACAACCTAAAGGAGATTTCCTCGAATATTTGAATCATATTTTCAACCTGAGTGGCCCAGATGAAGCTTTTTTAGAGCCTTGTTTGAAGTGGAATGTGCAAGAGACACCAAAGGACCATTGACATATCAATGGGTCCATATAGCACTTTTAACTAGGTTGATCAGAATCAATCCTGTGTTTTCCTCCTTCCAAGTCATGTATTTCCATCTTTTTAGATGGGAGCACATGAAAATGCTGAGGATTTGAAAATATACTGGTTTGAAAGGAGGCCTCAGGTCTCTGGGGACCAGTTTTCAATGTCCCTTTTTATGCAATGAAGAGTTTGTTTCAAAATAAATCCCTAAGGAGTCATACATATTGTATGAAAAAACCTCCATTGATACATAGTGCTACCATCTCCAACAAAGTGAGTGAATTGGAGAAGAGGGTTCAATTCCTAGAAAAGAAATAGGAAGAAAATGTGCCCTTGCCATCATGTCCATTATCAACACCATCCTCGAGCAAGAGGAAGGGTGAAACACACACTCATTCTCCTATCATCATCTCGGATGGAGAAGAGGACCAATCTATCTCTTGCTCATCATTCGAGGGAAGCACTTTCTTCATCTCGGGATAGCAGAGGGTGGTTTGTAACTCGGCTATCCATGCATTTTGATGCATTGTGCCCCTCATTCTAAATGGGAACTTTGAGGTCCTCAACCAATTCCTTCTCCAAGGGAAAATCCACCCTTTTCCAGAAGTGGGAAATAGGAACCAGTTCAAAACCTCACATTTCACCCAGTCACCAACCTGCAACATCTTCCCCTCTCAACACTTCAAACACCCCTCTTTAGAGATCCTACACGTCGACCCTTCACAAGGGAAAGGGGAAAACAAATTTCTTTTCAGGTGGTCTGGACCTCTTGGATTGGGTATCATCCCATCAAAATAAAGTTGAGCTTGAGGAGATTATGGGTCACCCTAGGATGACCTTGGAGTCATTAATGGGTATGGGGATGTCCAGGGACCTGGCAGGGTCGATTATCTTTATACAAACAACACGGGGCTCGATGAGTTTGTACCTAGGAAGAAAAAACTTTTGAATAGACTTCCCCTGCTGAGGGGAAGCTATGAAGTAGGATTAAAGGATGTTTGAGTACTATTCTCTTTCCACTTTGTTTTGACCTCTTGATGTATGTACATCTCTTTTTGTCATGGGAAAGGGCCCCTATAGAACCCTGTCTTGTTTTTTTTTTCAAATTGCAATCAATACAAGTATGTCAATAGTTCACATATCTTTTCCAAATGTATGTGAGATTTTAATCAAATCTATTATGAACTACTACATTTTTTACTTTCAATTGAAACAAAAAAAATAAAAAAATTCAAAGAGATAACTACATTTAATGTAGCAAAAACATCAATTCATAGTATCAGTTCAATGAAGTATGAAAAGAGAATATAAAATGAGGAAGAGAGTGTTCAAGCATGCTCTTCTTTTTTATATTAGCCTCCTCCTTCTCTTCATCCTTTTCCTCTTACATCCAACTCCTCTGAAATCTGGCCACATAAGCATCATATTCTTAAAAAATTCATTCATTTCATCTTCATCTAGTCCTAGGTGGTGATGGAAAATCAATGTTTGTCTTGATACTACATCCAAACATTGAGCCATTTTCTACTTGTATTCAAATGGCCTTGCTTTCAACTCCTCAATCCTATTTTCAATTTTCATCATTTTTTCAATAGTGTCATAGGAGAAGTCATCTACCTGGATATTACTTTCAAATGAACTAAGTAAGAAATCCAATTTTAAATCCCCATAACTCTTTTTAAATTTATCCACCACCATGTCTTCTAGCCTTCTATCAATGGCATAAAGTAAATCATCAACCCAGTCCTTCTTGACTTCAAGTTTTTTCTTGATTTCATTTAGGGTATCCAATCTGATCTTTGTCATCTCTTCAAGAGCATACTAGCTCCTTTTGTGCTCTATTGGTACAATGTCTTCTTGCTCAACCAGTTCCTCACTGAGCCTTGTTATATGGTCAAGCTTGGGGAGAATTCCTTCCAAGTAAAATATCTCATTGTCACAGTCTTCAATTACTCCATCAATTTCATCTAAGTGACTTTTGAGATCTTCATATCTTGTCCTTGCTTCAGTGATAACTTCCTTTCCCTTCTCAGTTAATCACCCAACCCAAGTGTCCACTACTTGGACCTTTTTAACAACACTATTCAATTTTCCATACCTTCAAGGGTGTTCACAGAGGCACTGCTAGCTCTTGACTAGTTTTCCTTGTCATCTATTGAAAACATGAATTTAAGGCTCTAACTTGCTCCTTAAGTTGTTTCTTTGTTATTCCATCCTCATCTACCTTTTGTAGAAGACCACTTACAACTTCAAACACTCCCTACTTTAGTTGTTCCCTTGATGGTTTACCCAAGGGGATGACTTGAATACTATAATCATCATCAGTTATATATTTTCTTGTCTTCCCCTCAAAAGGGGTTACTATTTCCAAAGTTCTTTCCCTGATGAATCGATAAGGGTTCTTGTGATGGTTCTAGATTTCTTTGGGGCTCTTATTACCTTTGGAAAAGACAAGGTAGTGAGGTCAACTACTTGAATAGGAAGGGTTGTTTCTTCACTTAACATTAATTCACTAATCAAACCCTTCCTCAAACCTATTTTCAGCCTTTGTTTCTTACAATCCTTGCTAGATTTTGTCAGGTACAACTATCATCTGCATGGATACTTCTTGCTCCTTTTGTGTCAATATTTTTGTCTTCTCTGGAGCACTTGTCTCAATCTGGGCTATTGATTCCTCTAGATGCTTCTCCTCCTGCCTTGGCATTTCAGTTTGGTCATCCTTAACCTGATCAACCTCCATTTTCAAAGGGCCCTCCTTTGTTGTTTCTTCAGCTAAAAACATAGTGGTATGAACTTTCACTTCATTTCCCTTTTGTATTGAAATTTGGGCAATGGGCTCTTTTTCTCCATGATAGCTGAGTTTCCAAATCACTATCCTCTTTTCCAAGTGGCACCTCGGAAATGTTATGGTAGGTTGATCTAATGGAAATGGATCCACACTCCCATTGAAAACTTGTGATTCTCCACCAATGACAATTTCTTCATCAACAATTAAGTCTTGTGCCATTTTAAGTTTATCTTCAAAAGACATTTTTTTCTTGGTGAACATTATCACTCTCAACCACCTTAACAGGAGTGGGCACAATATCTTCTACCATTAATTCAATATCCATATCCTTTTCTACCACTAGTTTAGATTTTCTTGATACTGACAATAATTGTTCTGTGAAAGAAGTTCCTGTGTTTTGAACCATCTCTTCACTTGCCAACACATGAGTATCTCCTTCTTGATCCCTTATCCTTTTCAATACTACCTATTGGTGTTAAAAATGGTTCCTCCATGGATAACTTGAGCTTATCCAACATAGAAAATCCCTTAATAGTATCTAAATCAATCACCTCAGTTTGCATATTTTCAAATTTATTCATTGTTTGTACTGGAGGTGTATTAATATCTCTAACAAGTAGAGCTTCAGAATGTCCATACCTAAGGTAAAAAATTGGTTGTCCATTCATTGTTGATGACTACAACATCCCCTTGAGGAACTAAACTTTGAGTGTCCTTTACTTCTTTCTCCACAAAGAATGAATGAGGGATTAGAGGACTTGACTTGCCCCATACTCGCAATGGTATGTCTTATTGTTTCTAGTCATTATCCATTCTTTCCACTTTTGGGGGATCAATTACCCCATCTCTATGTTTGAATTTCTTTGGTGTATGGGCACCTACCCTCACCAAGACTTGCTGATGGAAATTTTGGGCTTCTTGTGTGCCCTTTCAAACTTCATCAATTCAGGTGGTGCCCTTTTTTCCTCTTTGTGTTGCTTGGGATGACTATGACCACTTGTGATAGCTGCACTCATTAACTTCTTAGTACTATGTTTCTCTAGCACAACATTTGGGAGGACCACATGTGAAGCTAAACCCTTTCCCTTTTCCTGGAGTGGCACTACAGAGTAATTGGGGCATTTTCCATGGATTTCAAGAGCATTCTTTCAGTTTTCTACCTGAGGGAAGACATGGAAGTACCTGTCTCACTTGTGGTTGTTTTCCATTCATCGATAAGCCCAACAGTAGGCCTTCTAGAGGGAAATAAAGGATATTTTCCTCCTAATGGGTCAATCTTATCAGCACCCTCCCTCAGATGTGGGAGATCATCATCCAAGTTTCCCAAGACTTCTGAAGTGATTTAGAATCTTTGTGTTCTATATTGATAGGTCAATGTTTATCTGGGTCAACCAAATCACCATTCTCCTCATGACATCTATTATCCTTATATAAGGATCATCAGATTCTTCCTCATCCCAACTTGGGGAGCTATGGGTTGACTTTCTACCTTCTAATCAATATAGAATTTACTTACTATATTTAAATCATCAAAAAGTCCTTCTAGAATGATGAAAACCTTGAAATCCACAACTTGTGACAAATTCATCCTTGAAAAATCTCTCAACCTAACATCTTCTTCATCTCTGCAATTCATCCAATAGTCCTCAAAGTGAGGCTCATGCTCAAAGTATTAGCCACATTGTTAACCACCCACCGAATGTCATAATTAGGCCTAGCTACAAATGTCTCCATGGCCAAGCTCTTCATTTCTTCTCCAATCAATCTAGCTTTTATAATGGAGGGGCAAAGAAAACTTACCAATTCTAATAGGGAATTTAACATTCATTTTGTGCCTCCCAGTAATTAGCTTGTGCACAGGCACTAATTGCCTTTCCAATTCACATAAACAAAGCTTGTCATCCACATACCTTGGTAACTTGAAAGGTTTTCCTTCAAAACCACTAACTCTGATGTAAGTGAACTTCTTGTATTGAATGAAGTAACATCCATACTCCATAATTACTTTCCTTGCATGCTCAAAATTCTATACTTGCCCCCATTCTAGTTTGAACAAGAAAATAATTGGTGTAATGAAAGCATCATTTACTAATATGATATTTCCATTCAAATTAGTTAATTGCAATTGGGGAAAATTTCATGCATTGGGCACCATTTAACATCAACTTGTGGTGATAATGTCGGGAAACCTATATGTGCTACAACATTATATACCAGATAAGTCATCATATAAAACTCCAAGTCTGTAGTTTCCCCCATTTCAATTTTAGCTGCCAGGGTGGCCATATGATCATGAATTGCATCAGAAATGAAAGTAGCCCAACAAATATCTCCTTTTCTTTCCAAGATAATCCATATGTAGGTGGACATCCATTCTTTAAATTCATTTTTAGTCTCCAAACCAGCCATCCTCGACTCAGGAGCACAATGATATCTTCAACCTCTTCAATGAATTGAGCCCTAACCAGTCTTTTGGGGATTTTGGTAGATGCCTTTCTATCTGTAAGGAGCCATTTTGTGTTTATCATCTTTGCAAATTCCTTCTTTTTTACTTCATAATCCTCCAAGGAAAGTTTGATACCAATAGTAATGGGGTTTACAATTACAGGTAATTTCATAATTACCCTTATGGCTTCCAGTGTGTTAATGTCAACACCACATCCCCACTCCCATCTAATACTTCTCTCTTCTCGAGTCATAATTCATCACACAATACCACACTAACTCTGGGCATTGGATAGAAAGTGGAATAGCACCCACCAAGGCAATACAACTATCACGAATTTCCTTCAAGGATTCACTCATGTGGGCACTACTCAATCATTGATGAAAATCATTCAAGTCGGCATTCATCAAGTCTATATCTGTTATCTGTCGAGGTCACTTGTGACCCCGACATACCCAAGGAAGAAAATGGCATAGTCTTTTATTTAAAAACCCTAACTTTACTTCAACTGATTTTCTATGGAAACAAACACAAAACATAGAGTTTCAAACTCTTACCAATTTTTCTAGTGCTGAGAAAATCTTATTCAAGATGGAAACTTTCACACTTTTTTGTTCACAAATTGAGCCCCACAATATTTCAAAAGCACTTCATAGATAAAAATGATGAAAGATCATCAAATTAGCAATAAAAGATGAATATATTCACATCCCCAAGGTCCTTTGTTTACAATAAGAGCATTAATGGTGGTAGAATTAAATGCATTGCTTTTTACAATTCATTAACTCTATTTTTTTGCAATTTCAAATTTGGGTCATCCACATGGAAAAGATCTTAGTTGAGGTGGGCCTGGGGGCCTTTTTGCATTTTATGCCACTCAGAGGAATTGTGTGCTTTTAAACATTCTACCCACCCCACCTGCTTTCAATATAGGTTTAACACGTGGCTTTCCTAGGGTGTTGGCAGAGTCGCGGCTCATTTTTACACCTTTTTACCTTTTCAAAACAAAGCCAAAATTTCCAAAATACCTCTAGCAACCTGTCCTTCCCATTTGATGTAGACTCAACACGTGGCTTTATCTGGGCACTTGCGGGGTCGCTTCACTTTTATACCTTACTCCTTTTTTTTCAAAACAAGGCTAAAAGTTCCAAAGTCCTCTGGTGACCTGCCTCCCCACTTTTAACTTAAAAATGGCCACGTGTCCATTTGTGGGCTCTAGGCATTCCTTTTACACTTTTACACCTTTCACCATAATGCCTCAAAATTCCAAAAGGGCCTCAAAATTCCAAAAAATAGCCTTAGCCTTCCAATTTGGCAACAAAAGTGACCACTTTCGTCTTATGACACCACGTGTACATCTTTGGACAAAAATAACAAAGGGTCAAAGTAAGAAATTTTCTTTTCTTCTTCATATTGTTGAATAGCCAATTAGAAATTATCGAGCCATGGGACCAATTTGGCATTTTTACAAAATTATATACTACTTTTTTCACTTCTACCGCTCTGATAATGTCATAATAAAAATTAGATGAACCTCTTCATAGAAAAAATTACACATCTACATAATCTAGAGCTACATAGGAGAATGGGTAACAATACCAAAAAAATCATATGAGGTTACAAATATGCCATAATTTTTTTACTTGCATAAATATTCTAGTACATTTTATGTATATGCATGAAATTTATGTTACTATATAATAATATCATTAATTCAAATCAATTAATATTAAAAATTTAATAAATAGTTTAAATGCCAAGTTTTTAAAATAATCAAGAATAATGATTTTTTTGGATTTAGGTGCCACATATTTATGACCCCTAGAAATTACCTTTTTTCCTAGGACTTAATCCCCATTGGAAAAGGTAACATCACATTGCGTTGTTACTTATATAAGAACAACGCAAAGGAAAATATATTTTAAGTAATCAATATAACTTGTGTGAATTCCCACTCACTATGGGACATCACAACAAGAGTATAAAAACACCAACCACGAGCGTCGATAGATTGACTAGGGTGACCAAGTCTAAAAAGTAGGCAAAACATAGAAAATATGAGTCAACAAAACCAATGACCTCGAAAGTGAAACATGGTGGAGGGGCCAACATTTTCCTTCATTAAATGAAGCACACCTCCGAAAACACCAATTGAATCCAAATGTTAAAACTTTTTATGTCTCAAAACTATTCACACGAGTCGATACCACTCAAGTTGAAGACCTTGACTCAAATCCTCTCAACACTAACATGGACTCTGTAGAATGAGAGCCTCAATAAAAATAGGGAGTTGGAAGCATAAAAAACAACCCAAGTCAGTAATAAAAACCACCCCAATCCCAAAAATATTGATTCAACCATCCATATACCTCTTATTGAGGCTCATACCGAGAAAAGGCTAAAAATCGCACCTCGGGAAGAAAGGACTCGCCTTGAGAATCATGCACCAAGGAATGGAGGAAGATACAAAAATCCAACCAAAAGTTTCCACGCTTCCCAAAAATTAAAACCTAGAAGGGATTGGAAAGTTCCACTACCATTCCCACTCTCTTTCATAATAATAGAAGAATCAAAATAAAGGAAATAAATAAAATAATATATCGAGTGGGGAAATGAGACTAGTGTCTCGAGAAAAGGAATCTACCATGAGGAAAAATAATGAGAAAACATTATAGAGGGAATGAGGTATGAAACTTTCACTAATGAAAGTATGCCAAAAAGGATGGAGGAGTTAGAGAATTTTTGTATGTGAATGATCTAGGTTTCAATATAATCTCCAATAATTGGTATGTATACTCATTTTTATGGAATTTATTCAAAGGATTGAGTTGTAAGTTATGGTACTCAACGAGAAGTTTTTGGTGAAATTTATTCAAAGGATTGAGTTGTAAGTTATGGTTCTCAAAAGAAAATTTTGGTGAAATTAAATTTGGAAACATGTGAATCAAACAAAATGATAAGGTGGATCTAATAAAAATATACTCAAAATTAAAAAATATCCATGGAAAAGAGAAACACACAATTTTTTTTTTCTTAAATAAAAATCATAATCAAATATACTTCTTAATAACAAAAAGTTAGAGAATCCAAAAATAATTCAAATTCACATGACCATGTAGTAAATAAGTTTAAATACTTTGATAGCAATATGAGTGATGGTTGGAGCGGGAGTGATGGTTGGAGCGGGAGTGAACGTTGGAGTGCCAGTTTTTGAATTCAGGTTTGAGCGGGAAGATGGTGAGGAGTTGGATGCAGGGGATCAAGGGGAAAATTTACAAGAAGGCAGAAAGTATGCACAGTTTACCATGGAAAGGGAAAAAGTAGAGATGGACGGGGTCCCTAGTAACGTGGACATGGTGGGTGGCTAGTGCCCCCGTTAAATAAGTACCTTCCTTTGTTCTTGACTTTTTCTGTAATGAAAATGATGTTTCTTTGGAAATACTAGAATCCTTGGCCAACCAGGTCAAGTCCTCAATGTGTAATACCATCCTAGCCAAGATTCCTTATAGCATACCCAATATCAAAGAGTTTAGGAAATGTGTTAATAGGAAATGGATGCCAAAATGATTGATGGAAATAGTTTCCTACGCTAATGCTTTCTTTGTTATTCATCTTTCCCTGGAGGAGGATTTCTTAAGGATCTTAGATGGAATTCCTTAGTTCATGGGGTACGTTGTGGTCCTGGTTCAAAAATGGCAGTTGGGATTCAATCCTCTGGAGATGGTTATCAAATAATACCTTGTTTAGGTCCACCTTCCTAGGCTCCAGTTAGAATATTGGGAGCTCGATATCTTGTAAGGGATCACAAAGGCTATAAGTGCCCTGGTTATAATAGATCCAGTCACCTGTGCCAGGACAAGGATTTTATTTACTCGATTTTGTGTTAATGTGGCCCCGGAAACACCACGATGAAGAAACATTGAGATCAAGGCTCCCTGGGGAGTCCACAACTAGAAGATCAACTATGAGTTCTCCCCTTTCATTTGCTTTTCTTTCTTTAAAGTAGGTCACAATCTCAAGACATTTCCTAAATCGAAAGAGGAGGTGGCCGAGAAATCCTTTCTCAAGAATTCTAAGAATGTTAGTAAGGAGGATTGTAAAGGTTAGGGGGACATATGCCACCAAACGGTAGTGGACCATCGAAGATCAACCATTCATGGCGGAAGATACTCAATCATGCTGATACTAAGGATCAAGTCACCAAAGAGCAACACCCAGAAAATAATTTGGAAATAGAAGGTTAGAATAAGGACAACAATAGGGAAGTGGTCCAAGAACTTGTCATTGATGATGATACAGTAGTCTTTGAAGACTACCAAGAAGATAGTATAATCAGATCAATAGTCTTGGATTCGCTGGAGGCAAGTTTCTTTGCCCAAAGACTGGAGGAAACAATACTTGGTAAGAAATATGTATAAAATGTTGGATGTTAATTTGGAGGACATCTCCACAGTGGAGGAGGATGTCCAATAGGAATAGGAGGCCTTGGAGATGATGATGAAAGTGATCCAAACTGGTAGCTTGGAGGGTAAGGAAGGAGCCAAAGTTAGTCCAGTTAAGGAAGCAACACAAGATGGAAGTATGGAAGAAAAGAAAGGAGTAAAAGATAGTCCAACTAAGGTGTGCTCAGATCTTCACATCTCTAGAGTCCAGGCCATCTCCAAATCGGATACAAACACCTAGAACTAGATCCAAGGCAGATGTTGGGGCTAATAAGGCCTCACCAAGAAGACCGTCAGAAAGGGAAAAAAGGGACAAGGCGACAAAGAAAGACATCATGGAGGGTCGTCAAAAACCATTAAATATAGGTAAGAAATCCTTCCACCATAAATGATTTGAATTTCTTGGAATATTAGGGGCTTAAATCAGCCCAATAAGCATAGGATTTTGAGGGATTTGAAAGTTAAAGAGAAACCTAATGTGATAATGCTACAAGAAACCAAGATGAATGAAAATAGGATGAGAGATTTTCAGGTATATTTATTTAGAAGGAATCTAGATTTCATTTTCAACCATCGATTAGTTCCTCCGGAGGGTTAATGTGCCTATGGAAAAGAGATATGTTGGAAGGCTTCCCCTTATCAATATTCAACACCATTTAGCTATTTGTTTTATAGAATTCAGTACTAGAAAATAGTTTATTCTCAAAATATCTATTCCCCCAACACGATAATGGGTAGAAGAGAACTTTGGGAGCATCTGACCACCTTCAGAAGAATTTTTAGTGACTTAAACTAGATCATCGGTGGTGAATTTAATACTCCTCTTATTTTGTCTGAGAAGAAAGGTGGTATTAATGTTTTCACTGAGAGTATGGAGGATCTTGGTAACTTCATGGGGTGGAATGATTTAATTGATTTGAACCTTAGTAGCTTCAAATTTACATGGTCCAACAGGAGAGAAGGGGTTAACTTAATCCAAATAAGATTGGACCATTTCTTGGTTAACACTTAATGGATTCAAGAACAACAATATTCCTTATCTTCTCTTCCACGGATTGGGTTGGATCACAACCCTTTGATCCTCAAAACTAGTGTTAGGGAGAACCCCATCAGCAGACCTTTCAGGTTTGAAAAGATGTGGACTACTCATCCGGATTTGGAACAGAGAATTAAGGACTGGTGGAGTATAGAGGTGAAAGGCAACAACATGTTCAAGGTGACCTCCAAGCTCAAAAATATTAAAACCAATTTGAAGATATGGAATAAGGAGATTTTTGGAAACATCTTCCTCCAAAAAGAAGAATAGCAGAGGATCTCAGAATTCTTGAAGAAAATATGGAACAAGGGGGTGGAGTTCTGAGGATAAAGCGAAAGAGAAGAGCCTTCTCTCTAACTATCACAATATTTTGCATAGGGAAGAGGTGTAATAGAACAACAATCGAGAATCACCAAAAAGGAGGGGGACAGGAACACTAAATTCTTCCATACCTCTACGACTATTAAAGCCAAAAAACTTCACATTCAATAATTCAAGAAAGAAAATGGGGATTTGGTCACTGAGGACAAAGAAATAGCTTCCACCATTATTTCCTTTTTCAAAAACCTCTTTGTGGAGGATCTTCTTAATGACGAGGTCATCAAGAGAAGAGATTCTGAATCTTTTCAAGCCTACTATCAGTCAAAGTGAGAATATGGAGCTTATTATTATCCCTTCTAAAGAGGAGATAAAAGGTATTCTAGATTCTATGGAAGGTGACAAAGCCCGGATCTAGACAGGTTTACGGATTTTTCTTCCCAACTCTGTTAGGATATTGTCATGAATGATGTCATCAACACTTTGTCCAAGAATTTTTCCATTCAAGATGCATTCTCAAACAAATCAACCATACCTTTCTATCTCTCATACCTAAAAATCTTGGAGCTAAGGATCTCAGTGATTTTAAACCCATAAGCTTTGTAACACCATTTATAAGATCTTGTCCATTATTAACTAATGTTGTGAGTAGAATATCGATGCACACACACACATTAATCGAAATTTCATTTACATGCATTTATAATTAGAAGAAAAAACAAATCCACGGGATAAGCTACAAGAAATGAAACTCATTGGTCACAAAGTACCAATTAATTCCTCAATCAAAGAGGCAAAAATTCCTTATTTTATTATTGAAGCTCGAGCGAGAGTTTGTACATAGCTTGAGAATGGAAGAAATTCGAGAAGAAGAGAAAATTGAAGCGAGTGTGGCATTTTCTGTCTTTTTCCAGTACATAGCACTCTAGTATTTTTTGAAATCAATCGCCAGCCATTGGAATGACATCAAGAATTCATTATATTATTTGCAAGAAACCATTATAACTTCACAAATCCTCAACACATTTTCAAATTCCTCTGTTGTGAAGAAAATGCTCATGGCGGGTTAAAAACCAGATCTTGCAAAGCAACCATTACATTCGATTTGCCAGTTTAAATATAGACCATTTGATTTGCTCCTCTAACTCTAAAATTGGGCCATCCACGTGGCAAGAAGGGATTGGAGCAATTACGAGGGAAGCCTTTTGCATTTTGATTTTTGTGAGATTTGGCAATTTGGAACAAATTGGCCCACACCCCGCTTTGACTTTTCAACTTAGACACGTGGCACATTCTTATTGGAAATGGGATCGTGGCCCTTTTCTCAACATTTTAACCTTTTTTGGAAAAAGGCTCAAAAACTCAATTTCCTCCACCGGCCATTCTGCTCGATTTGACTAGGACATGTGGCACGTTCTAGTTGGAGACGAGGTCGCGGCTCTTTTCTAAACATTTTAACCTTTTTTTAGAAAAAGGCTCAAAAACTCAATTTCCTCCATGTCGGCCCACTGCTCTGATTTGACTAGGAAACGTGGCACATTCTGGTTGGAGATGGGTTCGAGGCTCTTTTCTAAACATTTTAACCTTTTTGGAAAAAGGCTAAAAAACTCAAAGTTATCCGTCGTTTTGCTCCTCAGCTTTGACTTTTCAACGGCGGGCTGAGACCTTGGCGGAGCCCATGGAGCATTCTAGAACTTTTACTTCACTTTTGGGATTTTGGTTAAATTTCCAAAAGTGCCCTGATGGCCTGCTCATCTCTTTGACTTTTCTCTTTTCATTTTCCGGACTTCACCTTTGAATTTTCTCTACAGGCTCAAAATTTGACTTTTACCTTTATAGCCTAATCGGGGCCATGGGGCAAATTTACCATTTTTTCCAAAAGTGACTAAAAGTGTTAAGTTCACCAAAAATCCCATTCCTCCCATCCAATAGGATCTGACCACGTACCAGCATTCATTGGGGTCAAAATTTGATGGGGAAAAGACGCCCATCATCCTGACTGTGGAAAATATGCAGAGGAAGAAAATTCATTGTTTTGAGTCCAATTTTCGAATTTCCTTCATGAACCAGAGGCATGGAGGAAAAAAAATGATTTAAAGACCAAAGGCATATAAAAAGTGAACAATTTCAATCAAAAATGGAGGTTGCAAAGAGGATATTACATGCACAGACCGAGAAATGGAGGATTTCTAAAAATGAGCAAAACAAAGGTTTAAACAGCTCTAGGGCATGACTTTTGCTAATTTCTTGAATCTCTAACTTGGCTTAAACACCAACGAAGGGCATGAGCTCAAAAAATTTGAATTTGGCTATGAAAATGTAGAGTAGTTTTCGGGAGACAACAATGGCTCTAGCTTGGGGACATGGCGTGAATTGGGCATGGCTAGGGCACGACATGAGGATCCAGAATCTCAAGTTTCAAAACATATTACGTTGACCAGTGCCTTATCCATTGGGCCTTGTAGAGTCATGTACAATTTTGAGAAATAATAAGAAGGAGGAAACACACAAGCCAAACCACACACAACAAAAACCAAACAAAAACTAAACCAAAACCACACAACAGAAAAGGGAAAAACACACCTACGAAATCACCTATGGTACAAGGCGGGGGACAACCCACTTTCATTGATGATACAGTTTCAAGTATTTCCCACTTTGAGGATAATTCCAATGGTGTTCCATCCAAGTATGAGAGGAGAAAAACATTCTCACCACAAGCTCCATGAATTTGGAATGGGCCGAGCCATAATGAATCAAACTTTCCATGGCTGCCCTTTGGTTCTCTTCTCTTGTCCCATAGCAGGAAAAAGTCTCCAACCTTGAATTCTCTTGCCTTTTCCCTCTTGTCAAATATCTTCTTCACTTTCAATTGGTGTTCTTTAATTCTATCCACCACTTGGCATTTGCTTTCCTCCAACTTCTCCAGGAAGAGGATCCTCTTGTCAATGGAGTCTTTGTATTGACCATCTTCTATTTCTTGTAGCAACTTGAGAGTTGGCATCTCAATTGTGAGAGGAATCTCTGCCTCAACTCCATACAACATTTGGAAAGGTGACATACCTATTGCCTTCTTAGGAGTGATCCTATCGGCCCATAATGCATCATATAACTTCTTGTGCTAGTTCCTTTGATTCTCATCTACCAGCTTGCGAACAATGGTCACAATGTTCTTGTTGCTTGACTCAACTTGACCATTTCCCTATGGATAGTAGTTAGAAGAGTGAGATAAGGAGATTCCAAAACCATAACAAAACTCTGTGAGCTCCTTTGAAGAGAAATAGGTGGCATTGTCTACAACAATCTTCTGGTACTCCAAAATGGACAATGATATTCTCCTTGATGAAGTTGCAGACTATTTCAGAGTTGGCTTGCTTGGTTGGAATGGCTTCCACCCATTTAGTGAAGTAATCAGTTGCAGTGAGTACATAAGTATGCCCTGCACTTGAATGAGGATTCAAAACACCAATGAAATCCAGCCCCCATTGCTGAAATGGTTCCTCAATCACTACAGGCCTGAGTGGTAATGTAGCTAGTTGTGGTTTTCCAACAAATTGTTGGCATGCTTTACATTTGGAAACCCAATCTTGAGTGTCTGCAAAGATGGAGGGCCAATAATATCTCCCCCTAAGAATCTTATGTGTAGTGACCATTGTTGAGAAATGTCCACCACAAGCTTGATCATGATATGCCCTGAGCAACTTTTGTTGTTGCTCCTTATCCACACACCTGAGGAAACAACCATCTAGACCTCTCTTGTAAAGTGCATGATTCCAGATCACAAACTTGGCTGCTTTCAGCTTGAGGGTTCTTCTTTTTTTGTAATCAAGATGAGGAGGAATTCTCCATAAGTGAGGTAGTAAGCAATATCAGCATACCACTCATCAGTAGTGGTGACAAAGAGCACTTGTGGACTGTCTCCTAAACAGGTTGAGAAAACATCATCCTTTTCTCCCTGCTTGAGCCTTGAGAGCTTCATCTTCAGCAATCAGCTGGCACAAACCATTTCCTCTTACTAGATTAGAGGGCATAATCTCCAAGTCATACTCTTGGGTCTTTGCAATCCAACTTCCTCTCTTAGCCCCAGGATCTTGTTGAGTCAAAATGGACTTGATTGCACTTCCAGGGACCATCACCACTATATGGGAATTGAGAATGTAGAATCTAAACTTTTAATATCTTTAACCACTACATAGGCATGTTTCTCCAATTGGTTATACTTTAGCTCATGATTTTTCAAAGGACAGCTCATGAAAGCAATGGGTGCTTCCAAACCTTCATCATTTTTTGAACAAGGACAACAGAGAGTGTA
Source organism: Taxus wallichiana var. yunnanensis (assembly GCA_018340775.1). NCBI lineage: Eukaryota > Viridiplantae > Streptophyta > Pinopsida > Cupressales > Taxaceae > Taxus > Taxus wallichiana. The sequence continues at coordinate 468,842,136 of CM031236.1, read as the reverse complement.
TGTTCTGATGCATAGTAATACATGATGAACTCCTTGTTGAAATCTAGAGATACAAGAGTTGGAGATTTGGCAATGGCTTTCTTGATATCCTCAAATGTTTTTTTCCTTCCTTATTCCACTTGAAACTTTCTTGAGGCTTCATCATGGAAGTTATATGCTTAGTCAATTTAGAAAACTCAGCACAAAATGACAATGAAGAAAGTTTACCTTTCCAAAGAATGAATGAACTCCCTTCTTGCTGGTTGGTAAGGCTAGTGCTTGGATAGCTCTGATCCTCTCAGGATCAATGTGTGCTCCATGTTTGTTCACAATGTGTCCCAACAACTTACCTTCTGTGACTCCAAAAATGCACTTCTTTGGATTTAGAGAAATGCCATGTTTCCTACACCTTGCAAGGACTTGCTCCAAATGACAGATATGATCTCCCCTCCTCTTTGAGAAAACCATGAGGTCATCAAGGTAAATGACAATGTAATATTTCAAATCTTTGAAGGCCAAGTCCATTGCTCTCTGGAAAGTGGCCCCAACATTGATCAAGCCAAAAGGCATTCTGTTGTAGGCAAAAGTGCCCCAAGGTGTTGTGAAGGTTGTTTTGTTGCAATCCTCTTCTACCACCTTGATTTGGTTGTACCCTGAGAATCCATCAAGCAAAGAGAGCATTTCAGATCCAATGATTACTTGCAAAATATGATCCATGATTGGAAGAGGGTAGTTGTCCTTGAGAGATGCCTGATTCAGATTTTGAAGTCTACACAAATCCTTATTTCCCCATTCTTCTTCCTTATTGGCACAATGTTAGCCACCCATGTTGAATGGTGGATGGGGAAGATGATTCTAGCATTGAGCATCTTTGTCACCTCTTCTTTGATAACATCAAAATATTTGGATTGTAGGGCCTTTGTTTTTTCTGAAGGGCTTAGCTCCTTGCTTCAAAGGAATGGAGTGATGCATTTCCTTTGGCTGAAAATATTTGAGTTCATCATAGGAATAGGCCAAGACATCTGAGTACTTTTTTAGTAGAGAAAAAAACTTTCTCTTCTCTTCTGAGCAGAGCATTTACCAATGTTAACCATCCTTGGATTCTCTGAAGTGCCAATGTTTTCTTGATCAAAATCAGATGGACACCGAGAAGACTATTTTTCTTTCTCTTGGATGAACCTATCATGCTTTTCAAAGAGGTCTTCCAAAGAAACTAGGCCTTTGGGGATTTTGTTTCCTTTCAGTTTGATTACTCCCTCTTCATCAATTCCCTCAATTCCTTCCTTCTCTTCTTTGGGGACTGATTCACGGTGTGGGTTTTCACTTCCTTCAAAGAAAATATTATTGAAGTTATCCCTTTGTTCTAAGAAGGCTAGGATCTGATTGTCATCATTGAAGACCTACCAATGATTTGCATTGTCTAGTACATTGGGTCTAAACACCATCTCAATGGTCACTTTATCCTTTCCAAAAGAAGGATGAGGTGTCACTAAGGAAGCTGACACTGCTAGAGAATCAACCTTTTCATTTTGTCCCTAGGGATAGCTTCAATGGAGAATGCATCAAAGGATTCAATGTAGTCCCACACTCTATTTCTATAGTGCCTGAGTCTGGGGTTTTTCACCTGATATTGTTGGTGGACCTGCTTTACCACAACCTCTGCATCACCTTTGCATCTCAACTTCTTGATTCCCATGTCCTCTGCTGCATTCATGCCTAAGAGTAATGCTTCATACTCTGTTGTATTATTTGTATTGTCAAATTGCAGCTTGTAGGAAAAAGGATATACCTCATTGGAGGGAGAGTATAATACTACACCAGCTCCTGAACCTACTCTGGAATGACTGCCATCAAACTCCATTGTCCAAATCTGATCTTCTTCTTCCTCCATGAGGAGTGGCAAGTTCTCTTCCTTTTGTGATGTAAGGAAGTAGTTTCCTAACCCACAATCTTGAAAGAGGATGTTAGCTCTTGGATCATCAGATTTCCTTACTGTGAATTTCATTTTCCTGACTAGAAACAACTTCTTCATTTCTCCTTTCACTAGGATAGTTGCAGATGACCAATCCATTTTTATTTCTCCACCTAGGTCTCTACAAAAATTCTCTCAACAACATACCAAAAGAGGCTGGGATGTCTACCACCAAGATGGTCAGGAGTATCTTCTTGTCTGGATAATCAGCTAGTGCAACCTGAGCATCCTTGATTCTTCCTACCAATGGAACTTGTTTGGATTCCATTGAATAGCATGTGCCATTTACCCAGGTCAAAGTGAGGCCAAGAGCATTTGTACAACTTTTGTTGGCATCACATTATCTGAGGCTCCAGAGTCTATGATGCAATTGTTCAACTGGAAGCCTTTGATGAGAAGTGACAGGTAGAAAGGCTCAACTCTGTTGGTGTTGGAGGCACTGAGGGCTAACATGTTTTGAGAAGGTGGTATGGATGGTGTGGGTAATAGGCCTTTAGAGATTGGGCTTGAAGAAAAAGGGTTACTACCACAAATTGCCTTGATGAATCATCAAATTGGGCAGGATGTGTTTGTAGGTATTCAATCTCAGAGAGCTGAACTTTGGTTTTGCTTGCATGCTCCACAAAGTCAAATGGAGTTATGGTAGATGAGGAAGAGGTTCCAATAGTGGGAGAGGATTTAAATGACAGGGTTTTGTTACTTTTGGTGTTGGGTTCTCCTTTTCAAATGTAGCAATTGGCTTGGAAGGAGGTGAGGGTATAGCCTTTGATTGAAATTTAGATGTTTTTGCAAAACCAGCATTTAGAAGAGAATTTCTCTTAACAAATTTTGAGTTGGGAGAAGAATCAGATAACTTACTTGGCATGTAATAGTGTGATCCTTGGCAACTAGTGAATCTGATTTCTCTTTGGCTGATTCCATGGAAGATGGTAATGGTGATCCTTTGCTGATGATCTTGTTTTGTGGAAGCTTTGGAGAGCAATCTTCTTTGTTCTTCCTATCATCTGTCTGTAACTGCTGAGGCTGAAACACCATTCTTGGATTGTGCACGAGTGAAAACAACACATGAAAAACTTGGAGCTTCTTCATCACTTTCCTCCTCATCAACAATGTATTCAATCAGGCCATTGTGCATGCCAACCTCTTCAATTTCAAGATAGTTTTCATAGTCATCCATGCTTTCTTCTTCAATTTCCTCAATGTCTGCTCCTTCTTCGATTCCCCAGTGTCACAGATGGCATTGAACTAGTGGTGCTTCAAGAGAAAGCCTACGAGGGGTGGAGAAATTCTTGGTCTATCAGGAAGATTTGGTCTCCTTGGAGCATTCCTCATTGTGATTTGTGATAATTGTTTCTTCAAAGAAACTAGGTCATTTGCCATTTTTGGAACATTGGATCAGTGGTGACTGAATTTGAACTCTGACCTTTTTGCTTCCCATTTGGTCCTTTCACTTTGCCAGAAATAATTAGATCATCATCAGTCTCAATTGCAAAGTCTTTAGCTTCCCTCAATGTTCTTGGTTGGGCTCTTCTGAGGAAGAAACCAACTTCTGATGGCAAAGCACTTGATGAAGAACCTTTTCAAGTTGTTTTTAGAGGGTACCACATCTTAGGATCCTTCTTGTCAACCTATCATACCTTGCTACAAAATCTCTCATTGATTCGGAGGTCTCCTTCTTCATCTAAACCAATTGGACCAGCAAATCCTGACAATATTTTGTGCTCTTGAACCTATGTTCAAATGCACTTCTTATATCTTCCCAGCATGTGACAGATCTTGGGGGAACATGTAGAACCATTCAACAGATTTTTATTGGAGTGACTCCACAAAGAGCCTAACTAAAACATCTTCATCTTCAACTCCCAACACTCCACAAGTAGTGATGAATGTTGCTACATGTTCTTCTAGATGAGAACCATCCCCTTTGAATTTTGGGAAGTTCTTTCTTGAGCCTCTTGGGAGCTCATGAAGTGGTTGTGGAAGAGCAAGTGGACCATTATTTCTTCCCCATGGTATGTTAGGCCTGTGTACTTCATGCTCATGATCACCCATTCTATTCCTATTTCTAGCCTCCAGGTCTTACTAAGGCTACTTCTGTTGCTGCTCTTTCTTCTGCTTCAATTTGGAGTCTTTCTATTTCTTCAAGTTGAGCCCTTATCTCCTCTTCAGCTCTTTCCTCTCTTTCAAGCTCTTCAAATGTGGGATCAACTTTTCCTCCTTGCCTTAGTTTCCGAGTGTATCTTCTATCAGCTAGCTTGAAATTTTATGCTCTTCTCTAGGGTGCTTGGAATTTGTCTCTGCCTTTCCAATTCGATAACACATTCCTCTTCTAGGTCCAAAATCCTTATGGAAATGAAGTAATGATTGACACTTTGTCTATTATGCCAAATAAATTCTCTCAGATCAGAAGCAATGTCTTCTTGGATGTGAAAGAGTAAATCAGGTCTCTCAACAAGAGGAGGATTTCCCAGAATATCCATGATTTACATCCATGTAGTTTGTGTGATTATTCAATCTCTAGAAACTTTTCCTCTAGAATCCTTTTTTATTTTATGACCTTGAGGTCATTTTTAGGTGCAGATGCTACAAAATCTACCCCACGGTGGGTGCCAAAAATCTGTTGGCAAGAAAATTTGTCTTGTGGACAAATTGGTGGGTTTCAAGCCAATGCTATGGGAATCTAAGTCCCTCTACTTGAATGGTGCAGCTTTCGTATGTGCATGTGTGAAAAAGTGGATTTCAATGGTGGCCTTTTGACCAAAGAGATCCAATAGGGGCACTCCACTTTGACCCTGTGGCAAAGCTAGCAATTTCTCACTAGAGAAGAACTTTTTTTGAGAAGGGAAAGGGAGTGAGAATGGAGGTAGGAGAAACTAATGTTGTGAGTAGAATATCAGATGCCCACACACATTAATTAGAAATTTCATTTACATGCATTTATAGTTAGAAGAAAAAAAAATCCGTAGGAGAAGCTACAAGACCAAATGAAACTCATTGGTCACAAAGTACCAATTAATTCCTCAATCAAAGAGGAAAAATTCCTTCTTTTATTATTGAAGCTCAAGTAGAGTTTGTACATAGCTTGAGAATGGAAGAAATTCAAGGAAGAAGAGAAAATAGAAGAAGTGTGGCATTTTCTATCTTTTCCAGGTACAAAGCACTCTGGTCTTTTTGAAATCAATCGCTAGCCCTTGGAATGACATCAAGAAGCCATTATATTCTTCTAAGAAACCATTACAACTTCACAAATCCTCAACACCTTTTCAAATTCCTCTATTGTGAAGAAAACGCTCATGGCGGGTTAAAAACCAGATCTTGCAAAGCAACCGTTACATTCGATTTTCTAGTTTAAATATAGACCATTTGATTTTCTCCTCTAACTCTGAAATTGGGTGTCCACGTGGTAGGAAGGGATTGGAGTGGTTACGGGGAAGCCTTTCACATTTTGATTTTTGTGAGATTTGGCAATTTGGAACAAATTGGCCCATAACCCCGCTTTGACTTTTCAACTTAGACATGGCACGTTCTTATTGGAAATGGGATCACGGCCCTTTTCTCAAAATTTTAACCTTTTTTGGAAAAAGGCTCAAAAACTCAATTTCCTCCATCGACCCACTACTCTGATTTGACTAGGACACGTGACACGTTCTAGTTGGAGACGGGGTCGCGGCTCTTTTCTAAACATTTTAACATTTTTTGGAAAAAGGCTCAAAAACTCAATTTCCTCCATCGGCCCGCTACTCCGATTTGACTAGGACACATGGCATGTTCTGGTTGGAGACGAGGTTGTGGATCTTTTCTAAACATTTTAACCTTTTTTGGAAAAAGGCTCAAAACTCAAAGTTATCCGTTGTTTCGCTCCTCCACTTTGACTTTTCAATGGCGGGCCCAGACCTTGGCGGAGCCATGGAGCATTCTAGAAATTTTACTTCACTTTTGGGAATTTGGTTAAATTTCCAAAAGTGCCTCGATGGTTCGCTCGTCCACTTTGACTTTTCAACTTGCAAGCTTCACCTTTGACTTTTTCTCTTTTCTTTTCTCAAAATTTGACTTTTCTCAAAAGTTTAAACCTTTTTACTTTTACCTTTATAGCTCGGGGCCATGGGGAAAATTTACCATTTTTGCCAAAAGTGACCAAAAGTGTTAAGTTCACCAAAAATCTCGTTCCTCCCCATCTAATAGGATCTAACCATGTACCTACATTCATTGGGGTCAAAATTTGATGGGGAAAAGACGCCCATCATCCCGACTGTGGAAAATACGTAGAGGAAGAAAACTTCATCATTTTGAGTCCAATTTTTGAATTTCCTTCACAAACCAGAGGCATGGAGGTAAAATAATGATTTGACGACCTAGGACATAGAACAAGTGAGCAATTTCGATCAAAAATGGAGGTTGCAAGAGGATATTACGTGCAGACCAAGAAGGGAGGATTTACGAAAATGAGCAAAATAGAGGTTTAAATAGCTCTAGGGATGACTTTTGCTATTTCTTGAATCTCTAACTTGTCTTAAACACCAACAAAGGGCATGGAAAAAAATTGAATTTCTAAAAATGCAGAGCAAACACCTTTAAGAATGATATGTTTTTGGAAATTAGCTCTACCACATGTCTTGTGGGGTATATGTATGACTTTTACGATCTTTAATTTCTTGAATCTCTTATTAAACCCAAATAGGTTCGTCTTAAATCCCACGAAGGAAATTCTTAAAAGGTTGGATATTGAGATTTAGGATCATAGTGGGATATACTTAGGAGCTACGTGGGACCCATAGGAAATCAATCTAACAACGTGGCTAAAGTGAGAGCTATGCTTTGGGGTGTTAAGATGGGTAAATACTTAGGGCTTAAAAATATAATCATTGAAGGTGATTTAATGTGCATTATTAATGCCCTCAAAGATAGTAGTAAATGTGGATGGAAACTAAATCATTTGATAATGGAGGCATGTCATGCTTGCATCATTTGAATAGGTGGTCATTCAACACACATACTGTGATGGGAACAAGCCAGCAGATGCATTGGCCAAGAAAGGTAATGCCATGGTGGATTTGGTGACGTGGACTGCACACGTATACCTTGGGGATAGGTTAATAAACTCATAAATGAAGACACAAAGTGGGAGGCTACGTTATGATGACACCCTTAGCTCGCATGCTTGGGGTTGTGAAAGGACTTTTCCTTTTTGGAAAACGGCCCTTTCTTATTTCATTTTTCTCCATTTTTATCAGTTGAGTTTTGGTGTTTGTGTGAAAAACATCAACTTGCTTGCTAGCTTCATGGGGGTGATAGGTTGCATACTAAACCATCTACCTTTCTTCACCTCAAGAACGATGTGGCTCTATGGAAATTTTTGCACAAAGGTTATCTCACTAGATACATTCGTCGGCTCAAAGGTAATGACCCCGGCCTTTCTGTTGATTTTTTGATTTCTTGGAAAGATGGCAGTTTTTAGAGGGGTTCATATTGATGTCTCGAGAATTCCATAGCTGAGATCACTGGGTTAAAAACTGAAGGCCTAAAAATTTTTAAAGACAAATCTAGAAAGAAACATGAAATTGCTACTTTCTTTAAAGCTAGGGAAAACATTATTTCATATGACGATGGTATTACTCACACCTACCTGAGATAGATGGGTTGATGTATGCCTGATTATTATGAAATATCTTACGCTTGAAGGAAAATTCTGTAAAATCTTCACTCACTATTTATCCATCCTCAATTTTCTCCAGCGTGACCAAACTATGAGCCTCGTGTTCTTCCTCCATAGGTTGCTCCTCTTGACTATCGAGTATTTCAAGAAAAATAAAGTGGATATCCCCTTTACCAAGGCCTCATTCTTCTGGTCCAAAGAAGTAAACCTGCCATCCCTAATCAAGTCAAGGATCAGGATTATGACCAGGAAACCCTTGCTTCACCTCAATAAAATCAAGAAGAATAAAAATTGTATTGATCCCGATGAGGGTGTTGCAGATGACTTGTGTAATCTCAAGAAGGGGATTAGGAATTTGGGGAAATTTTCAGCAAGAGGGACCAGGAGCTTGTTGAATGGGAGGCTAGACTGATGAGGGTCGAGTCCACAACTGATACCATTCTCACTGTCAACAAAAACCTCATACATGAGCTGAAAGATTGTCATCAAAGGATTGAAACCCAAAACATAACCATCAGGGGGATTCAAGAAGATTATGTTATGCAAGAGAAATAGATTTATCTACTTCAAACCAAGTTTCTTACAGGAGGCCAAAAACAACATGAATTTGAGTCTCAATTCATTGACAATGATGAGACGTATACTAGTGACAATTCGGGTATGGTTGCATCGACAATCGGGGTAAGTATCGGAGGAGGTTAATGTTGGCACTCAGACTGAGGATCAAGAGGTCAAATGCCCGAAGAGATTCATTATCAAAGTGGTTAGTTCAAAATATGGTGGTCCAAGCTCCAAGACCAAGTAGGGATACTGAGAACTAATGGTGGGATTTTTGCAGCCCTTATCTTTTCTGTTGTTTTTTCTGTTTTTGGTCTTGGTTTAGATACTTACAAAAATTGTTGTTAATATGCAAACTGTTTAGTTTGGCTCTGTTTTGTGGGGGCCTGGTTGTCAAGTTTTTTTACTCTGCCTCCTTGGCTTCATTGGTGTTTTTGCTTTAAAACTTGCTTCTATTTTGTATGGGGTTTTTTGGTCCCATTTAAAACCAAACCTTTTTATCTTATCTAAAAAATGAGAAAATCCTTAATTGTAAAATAATCAATTGTAAAAACAAAAATATCATTTGAATACAATGATTTGATTATAATGAGTATTTCATAACAAAATGATAGAAATAGAAATGTTCAATTCAATCAACTTACGAACAATATCGAGACTAAAATTCAAAAATTCAATTTGATTAACTTGTAGAATGATATTGGGATAACTAAGATCTTGTAGGTACACAAACTACTTAAGAGTTAAAATTTGCATCAAAAAAATTTAATTGATCTTAAAATAATGAGGAGCTAAAAATTAATCAATTGCATATACTAGTAAAGCTCAAATTTAATTTTCTACATATTGTAAACACAAATCATGCACTTGGGTAAATTTCGAGGTCCTAATCACATACCACTATTCATATGATTCATAAGTGAAAAAAATACTAATTGACCATTGTCTTTGGCCTCTTTGCTTTCTTTCTGGTTTCCTTCTTGGTCTTACACACCCTATTGCCTAGTCTGACTTTCAATACTTCAAATTTTCTAAGTTTGGACACCAAAGACTAGCTAGAGGACGCCTTGAGACTTAGGCACCACCGTCCCCTCTGGATGACTTTGATCTCTTTGTATATTTCTCACATATTTTGGGTCTTTTCTAGCCATTGGGCATCTTATTTTCTTGGTGGTCAGCCTTTTAGTGGTTAATTATGAAATTCAACCAAGGGAATCATATAAATACAAAGTTATGTGACCATAATAAAGGACCATGCTCTAAGTATAGATTACTATCACCTAAGGTTGCAGCCAAAGGCATTTTCAAGAGCATCAAAGCATCCATTTAGCTTCATTTAATTGACAAGGGACTGCATTCTTCTACATACACTTCATAGGAGTGGAAGTTCATTTTTTCATCCACACATTTACTTATATCGTTACATCTAGTTATTTCTCACTATCAAGTGCATCTTGTACAAAAGCCACCTAGGGCATGATTCTACACACACACGTAGAACTACACGAGTTTGAACAGTGAGTCAACACTCAATTGTAATCTCACTCGGTCAGTGACCGCTTGGGTCGATCGACTCCCCATTTGCATTCTTTTATTTTTAGGATTTGACATGTTGGGGTTTTGTATTTGCTCTCTTTACGAGGTTTGAGAGAAATCAATAATCAACCAACGACAAAAAGCAACTATCAGGCGACATTCGAGAGAATACTCAAAACAAAGATTAGTTTCGAGTACTTTTGCATTCACATGTGCCTAGAGGAGGTCTCGCTACATAGGTGCCCCTAACCCGATTTAGGCACCCTAGCCCAAGTAGATCCGATAGTCACATAATTTTCTCGGGTTCATTTACGACACTTCCTTCCTCCTGTTTGTCAATTTTCCAGCTTTGGCACAAATCCAAATTAATTGGGAAATCATCTAATTATTTTATCCCTTCTCTTGCACTTAGGATTTCAAATTTAATTGTTTATTTCTTAGGTCAAATTTGTACTTTATTGCATTATTATTTCGTTTTGACTCATGATTAGGGTTTAACATTTATTTTCAATTTTTCTTAATCACACATATCATATAGACCCATCAAAATTAATACATAAATAAAATTAAAAAACATATGAATCTATAAATATAATTCATAGATAAATCCAATCCAATATTTTTAAATATAATTATAAATAAGTATGTGACTCATTATTTAAAATAAATTTGATAGAATGTACCCACATCATCAAATAAATTTATATGTAATTAATACTATATAAACAATATTGTAGACATCGAAAACACACTTGCGCATAAGGTATTGTAAAAATACAAAAAAATAATATAAAACTATTCCTAAAAATCAAATATTCCCACAAAACACCTAAAATTTTAAGAAATGCGGGTGACTTAATACATGTCACCCTCACTTATCCTCACCCACTTTCACTTAATGTTGTCACATCCAATTAACCACCCCACCTACCCATTTTCATCCCCAATGCACAATGGACCCTTATTATCTCACCTCTCTATGTACATTACACTCATATCTATCACAATTCTCTATGCACCCTAAAACTATAAAATCACATTCACCCCCTCCTTTTACTTCTTATTAATGGTTACAATTTTGGTTATTCTTTAGCGCATGTATTGTTTTTTATTATTCTCCACCAAAGGAGAACGGAGACCATTTGGACACCACAAATTTTGGTACATAATTATATTTTATATCTTCAATAGTGTTTCTAGTTGCTTCTATAATTGGCTTACAACTATTTTTCAATTTTCGTGGATCTCACTTGTGATCACAACAACTTCAAATCAACTTCGTGCCATCAACAATCAAAATCATCCACCAATAAATATTGTACCAAAACTTGGTCCCCTCAGCGCTCGAATAAGTATATCATTTCATTTTTTTCATTTCTCAATTGCATGTCTTACATATTCTTATTATCAACCTTGAAAAAGTGTTAGGGATCGATCGAGGCGGGTCCCTAGCCACCAAAAACAACTAACATTTGTCCAAGTGTCTTTAATTATATATTTATATTATGAATTGGATATTTCAACCCACATTATTTAATGAACGAACCTATAATTATTCCTCACTCATTCAATATCAAAAATGTAAGCATGTTTTTATTTAGTAATATTAATTTGAGATTTGATAATATGTCAACTAACATATCTTATAGAGTAATCAAAATCTAAACATACCAAGGCATCTAATCAAAGATAATCAAGAGAGTTGTTATTCTATTGAGTCTCCCAATTCTTATCACTTTTTCATAAATCTCATAATAGCACTTGAGACCAACAATTTCTCTTACAAGCTCATTGTATGGAGAAGAAACTTTAGTTCTCCAATTTTTCCTCTTTTGATCGGCATGCATAAAATATAATCTTTGTTTATAAGTGTCAAATCCATAATTGTCCTGTAAATTTATTATCTAGTTTTTAGTGCTCCTTGTATTATCAAATATAAAGGCACCCAAAAAAAGTCCACTTTGTATACGATCTTTCAAATTTATGTATGATATATACCACAAACTCAATATTTTGTTGGTTCCCTTTTCATCCATGGTGGCCACCTATATTTTAAATGTAATGATAAAATTTTCTAATATTTTCTCAAATTCCTCATGTACATACACAATATCATATTCTTAGAATAACTGAGAAAATCTATCACTTATAAATAGTGAAACAATTTTTCCCAAGAATTTATATTAATTATGGTAAATGAGGTTGTTAGAATCCTAGATGATTCACAAAAATTCATTTGGATTTCACGAAGAGGTGTTAATAGGTATAACATCATCCACGTTCTTAAGTAAAGTGTTTGGAATCAAGTTTATTTTTACCACATTAGCCTCAATGACTAATTTCTTCTCAATGTCCATGATTTCAAGTAAATAATTAAGCACCTGTTTATATATTTCGTTATTTTTAGTTTTTGTCTATGTGACTCAAATAAAAGAATTGAATAATGATCTAATATTTTTCTACCAATCTTTGATTACATTTTATGTAATTTTGATCTTTTCTTGTGTTTCGAGACAAGTCATACCCGTCTTCATTTTAACCACATCTTCATTCGTCTTGTGTGCAGATTTCCCAATAGAAAGAATATTGACCACTAACTCTTCATCATTACTTGGTCCTAGTCATTTTGTTATTTATTGTTTTTGTTATATTTCGTCTCTTCCTCTCCAACGGAAGCCGAGAACAGAAATCATTAAATTAAAATTTGGGCTAAGAATGACAACAGAGGGTTTCACGCAAGGAAGAGTGAACGATAAAAATGTTGCAGACATGGGTGGGATAGCAGTAGTTTCCTCTCAGATAAAATTGAACCTGCTTCAGATATAGATACATAAAGTAAAATGAGGAGATATTAGGGTTACAGATTTATCTCCGTGTGCAGGGCTCATTTAACCCATAATGATAATGATTTTAGGACGGCTATTAGCTAGAGCTCTATTTAACACAGTTCCCCAAATGTTTTTTTAATTTAATTATGAGGGTACAAAACCCTACTTTGCCATTGTTAGTATAATAGAGCTCTGACTTATGCACTCGCTGCAACTATCCAATTACTGCTAAATTTACAATGTTGACTTGGGTTTCAGCGTGGTTAAAGAGAGCTTGGCTTTGCATGCACGATAGAAACCATGGACATCATCAAATTTAAGATATTTGTGGAGATAAATGCACTCAGTTTTTTCTCTTCAATGGGCGTGGTGTTGGCGTTGTTAGAGGCCATGGCTTACACGGATGACACTACACAGAGTTGTATTCATATGAAGATGAAGAAGGTGAGAAAAATAGTGGTGCACATCGCAATGGGATCCATTCCCTTTCATTTGTGCGGCGATGACATTCACCTGGAATCAATGTGTGGATAAGAAACACAAATATCGTAATGGATTTACAAATTCTAGTCTCCATGCACTCTACCTTTTCTAATTACTGTGGGTAATTACATCTTTCCTTCTTTCTTTTATGGCTTGTGTTTGTCTTACCTCTGTAATTTTGGTCTCAGGGCGGCGATAAAATATCATAATGAATACAATCCCCTTCTGGCGTTGTCCTGAACCATGGAGAATTTGGTGGATGTGTGGGCAGATCCCTGCGGATGGATTTTTGTGTGGGGCAGGAGGTTTCACTCACTGGGGGCAGCCATGGACGTGTCCTCGCAGCTTCTAGCATTTTAAACCTTGGCGGCTCGGGTTTGTACCCTGGTGGCTCGGGATTTCACTCCTCTATGTCACACTCTATTTTGTGTGAAGTAGGAATAGACTCTGTGCATTCCCTTACTCAGAAAAAAATGATCGGGGTTTAAGCCACCTCACTGTAGATACATCTAAATTCTAAATCCTTCAGTGAGTCACTCATGGATGATGATGTTTCTATAAATAAATAATTATTTTTCTACATGTAAATTCATTATCACAAATTAATGAATCAATCCATAGTAGCTATTATTTTTTGTTTGTAATAAAATTGAATTCAGATTTTGATTTAATAAAGTACATATAAAGTATAATTATTAGTAATGTAATACTTCTAATAAATCGTTCTATATGCCTATCAGCCTCTCACAAACACCTATGGATGCTTTTGCTAGTAATGAACCTTTTCAATTTTCCTTTTATCATACCTCATTTTCACTTCTGACTATTTTTTAATAATTGTGTCAACCCTCTACACTTCTATTAATTTCATATTTTTGAGACATTATTATTAGGATGGTTCTTATTGAGCAATAACTCAAGCGTCCTCTTGATAAATCACATAAAATTATTTTGTGGTCATTGGAAATGCAATGGATAAGGTGAATGGGGATTTTGGAAGTGTCTATGGAGAATTATTTAATGGTTGAAAATGCATAAGATGGAATGAACAAAGTGGGGTGTTATAAAGGTAAATTTGGAGCAAGTGGCCACACGTAAATGACTTTTATTAAATATGTGAAAATAGAGAAAATGAAAAAAAAAAAACATTTATACATTGGGAAAATCAATTGGGGCAACCCCATAGTAGACAAATCCTACAAAATCACATAGAGACACATCCTCACCTCGGTCACTATGCTAAATTCTTAAACTATAACATGAATTAGGATATCGATGGATAATCGTAGACACCTAAAATTGGTTACTCAATTTAGTGTCCCTCTTACCCATTTACGTGCTTAGGTAACCTGGGGCACGTTTGCGTCACCAACTATCCCCTTGGGATATTATCCAATCTGTGATTTAATCACCTATCTCTAAATTTAATTCATTTCATCATATCTTGCCCATGGGTAATTAAATAATTAAAAATTTAATTACGCTTCTTCCCATGCATCTTAATCACTTATCTACCCCAAATTTATTTTACCCATGTACCACATCTATTCTTAATCTTCCCTAAGCGGGATATTTTCCCGTAGTCGGATAAGCCTTTTCTTTCTCGAATCAATCAATTAAGGCACCTCGGGAGTCTTTTCCGCGATCGGCGCCGACCCATATGGTCGGCGCCGATTTTCTAGGAGCGGCGCCGATTATAAAAGCAAGCCCAGAACTCAGTTCTAGGGACGGAAAAGAGCGAAGAGACCGAAAAAGAGACGAACGAGTGAAAGGAAGCACTTACGCACGAACAGAGAGTGAGAAAGAGAGATCTTCTTAGCATCAATTGTCTCAGTTAGGGCAGATCCTGTCCTAATCAATCCCTGAGAGGAGCACCGTTACTCTGCCCGTATCATATCAACACCATACACCATTATCTATCATCTGGTGACTCTGTTCCAGCGTCTCTCCATCTTCGGCACATCCTACAGACTACATTCACCTTCCGATCCCCGAATCTCATCGCACAGTCCCTGATTGGTCAGTCTGCCTTCAGTTGACACTGATCTTATCCAGTCGACGTCGATCAGTCCCAGTCGCCGCCGATCAGTCCCAGTCGCCGCCGATCACATCAGTCGCCGCCGATTCTACACAGTCGACGCCGATTTCCCTGCAGACAGGTAAAAGGTCACAGGTAACACAAATCTAGCATTATTTCTCAGTTCCCGTTTTACGTACTTCTGTCTGCTTTTCGGGTTACATTTATTACTGCAATCGAGAGAATCTAGTCTTTATTTACATCTTTTATCATGTATCTTTGCTTTTCTTTATTGAAAACATTGGGTGACATCCGCCAGGAAGCTTATCGCTTCTCGGACCCGCTTCTCGGGCGATCCACCCATATATCTTCTAACGCCATCTTTTACATCAAGCACTTGGTGTTTTGCAGTTACTCGGATCTATTGTGCGAATTGCTCGTGTGCGCCGTCTTATCTACATCGACTTCCTCATCCGTCTACATCTTCATCAGGTATCTATTTCATTGAGGTTTTTCAGGGTTTTTGTGTTTAGTTTGGTGCATTAACTTGGACAGGTAACAAGCACGAAATTCTTGATCTACATTCTGGCACGCCCGGTGGGACATGAACCAAAGTCCCTTATTGGTAAGTTCATCTCTTTTCTAGTTTTGAACTTTGTTCCTTTTCTTCACTGATTTCTATCAGTCCTATTTGAACATTTCTGTTCATCATTTCAATCTTGCTTTTAGGCGAAGTCATTATCTTGAAATTTTTCTATTTTCTTAAAATAGAAATTTTTCGTTTCGCCATTATCTGGATGTATCTTTCCGGATCTTGTTTGTTGTTTGCTTGATCCTTTCTTGCGGAGCACTTTGCAGCTGTTCGTGGATTGTTCGAGGGAAGAGCTCAACAACGCGCTTTTTGAAGTCCACACACCTTGGAGAGCTAAAACTACGGGTATTCCTCTTTTCGGTGTTTTCTCCTTTTTAGGTTTTCTTTGTTGGTTGTTTATCACATCCAAACACTTCAGTTTTGGTGCTTAAAAAGAACCTAATCGCATTTGGGAAAGAACTTGTTTGAATTGTCTTCATCGAAATCAAACATTTCGTTTTAAGTGCTTAAAAAGAACCCTTTCTTTTTCATTCTTTGCATGCTTTGTCATCTAGTGTTAATTAGGTTGGAAAATTGATCAAAATCGGTAGTGACACTATTTGATTTTTATTTTTCACCCTTGCACACAAAGCCAAAATCACTAGGTATAAAGCATCTAAACAAAACTCCTTCCACGGCCTCGCTTTACTTGGAAGTGATATCCAAGAGGAAGAGCCTACGCGGTACTCGGGCATGCGCTATAAATTCACGAAAGATTTTGGTATATATTGGCAAAGCACCCGACTCCTTATCGCAGCGGTGTGTGAAGTGCGGGGTAGGCCCCTATATCAAGCCACGTCTGGTCTTTTCTTGAAGTGCCTTGGGACTCCTCACCAAACATTACCCAAACCATCCCTAGTTTGGCTATCTGAGTAGTTCCTGTTCTAAAAAGCCTTCCCTAACATTTTCATTTCTTAAAAGCATCAAAATTTAAAGGAGATAATCACTTGCGCTGCTTGAACTATTTGTGCATTAGTTAAGACAATCTTCTTTCTTGCTTGTTTATGACGGCTATCACCCGTTCACAATCTAGGAAAATGGCCCAACAGGTTCCTTCTTCCTCCGAAATCACCACCAGCGTGGATGTTTCGGCACCCCTCCAATCTTCCTCGGGACCACTGTTAGTGGGTTCCCCCTCATGGTCGTATAATCCTTTCCATCAAGCCAAAACAATCCCATCACGTCCGGCTTCTCCTAGTCCATCAGAAATATCTTCTGACTCAGAGTCTATTCCTCGCGGGGATCCTGAATTTCAGGCTCTCCTTGATCGCAATCCGGTAGCCCTCATGGACTATCTAGTACACAAGTCGATCCAAATATCTGACCAAGACCCACCAATCCGACAAGTGTACAATTATCCTCGCGGATCATCCCAGGCCTCTTTAGAGCAGTTTGCACCATCTCTCTTGCCTCGAGCCACGGAGAAGGGTGAGGCCCTATGCCTCCCTTTTCTCTTCCACCTACCATGTCGACTAATTCTCAATTAGTCTTACCTATCCCTAACACTGCAGCTACCTCGACTATTCCACAACCCATTTCTGAGAGGTCTTCTGCCCTTGCTATAGTAAATTCGTCTGCACATCCGCACATTGCCGTCAATTCGTCTATGCCCTCTATCGTTTCTCAAGGTCAATACCTCTTCATGAGCCAACCCCCTCCGAATAGGCAGTTGGCTCCTACTTCTCGTCCTCTAGGGGGTCTTTCTTCCAATATTCCAGCTACTGTGACATTCGCCCATCCTCTAGTATCGGCACCCTTGATACCTAATTCAGCAATAGAAGGCCCCTTTCAGGTCTTGTTCCCCAACATGACCAATCCAACCAACACTCATATTCCTCGATCTATCCCGATCCATCAACCAACATAGAGTCCACCATCACGGGCTCCATCCGTCACCCAACCTTTATTTGCTCAACCACTTATTATCTCGCGGCCTGCCTATACGCAAGCTGCACAACAAATACCCCACCCGGTGTCACCCAGAACACCTGGTTATTCCTCTTATAATCCTATCCAACAAATGATGAATCCCCATTGACACCTCAACCACACCCACTACTTGCTTCTCATGTAGGACAAACCAATGTACCTCCTCCCCAATCGGATGTGGTTCAATTTCTCTTCAAGAAAATTGCAGACTTGGAAGCCTCCACAAAAGGAGCCCGCCCTTCATACTCCTTTGAAGAAGTATGCAATGAACCCATTCATCCTTCGGTGGCTTTTAAGCCTTATCCTCCCCAATGGGAACTTCCCAAATTCTCAAAATTTCATAGTCGGGAAGACCCCCAACAACATCTGCGAGCATTCAAACATGCTTGCTACCTCATTGTCCAAGATCAGGAGCTCATGCTCCGTACCTTTCCTATGTCTCTAGCGGGTCCCGCTTTGGACTGGTACAATAATATTCCTCAACATTCATTATTTTCTTTCTCTCGATTGGCCCAAATGTTTGTTGAGAACTTCTCAATAAATATTGCCCATAAGATCTCAATCACGAGATCTTTACAACATTCGCCAATTTGTGATGAGTCTATTGCGACTTTGTCGCTCGTTGGAGAGGGATAATCAACCAATTGTCCTTCTCTCTTCCTCAATCACAACAGAGATCGAGCTGTTCACCCGATCTTGCGCTAGTCACATTTCTTCCACGTTAAGAATCCAAACTTTCCACACCTTCGAAGAAGCCTTCACAATGGCACGCAAACTCGAATCTCGTGCCATTGAACAAGGAAAACTAAAACTTCGCTCCAAATCTAAACCCGATTTCTCTCGGTTCACCAAACCAAATTCTTTTCCTCCTAAAGATAAGAATCAAGGGTCCACCAATGCTATCGTATTAAAAACATCGAGAACCGATAGTACTCCTAATCAACCACCACGAAGAGACCCTTCATCTGCTCGAAAAGGGGCTTCATCATCTCGATCCTTCGCTCCATTGGGGGAATCATATGCCTCCATCTTAGGAAAAATGTTGGAAGTTCGCATGATCGAACTTCCACCCATTAGAGATATTGATGAAAGTCGAGAACGTCCTTTGTGAGTACGAGAAAAGCGATTTTTGCCACTATCATAGAACCCGAGGTCATGACATCGAGCGATGTCGGACTTTCAAAAATCTTGTCCAAAAATTCATTGATAAAGGCGAGCTTATTCTGGATAACCCAAATGCTCCCCCAAATCAAGCGCTGGACGTTTTCAAACAACCCTTCCCCAATCATGCCCCAAATCATAATTCTTCAGAATCTCAAAAACCAAACACCCACACTATCAACTTCATTTCTACTGAAGAATCCGCTTCTGAAACCACATCATCTACAAACGCAGCAATCGAATCAGAACCCTCTTCCACTTCACCAATCACTGGAATTCCTCCATCCTCAGATAACCCATCTTTGGATATTCCTACATTGCTAAACACGGAGTCATCTCTCTCCGCTCCTTTGTCCGATCTCCCATCCATACCCGAGACAGTGTCTTCCTCATCTGTCTCATCATCAGACATCCTTTCAATGCTCGAGGCAATTACATCCCTTCGAGTTTCCACTTCAGACACATCTACTTCTGTTGCTCCCATTCCGGCTACAACTATGCCCTTGATAAACATCCCTATAATCGTGCCGACTTCGGCGGAAGTGTCCTCAACTTTGACTCTTCCTATCTCTTTTCCTATAGTAGTTCCACCCATGATCACCACACCAAAAGTGGTCCCTTCGCAAGGAACTTCTTCATCACTTACTTCTTCCATCACTAATACTACTTCACCTATTCAGGAAAAATCAAAAGAAGTAACACCAACACTGCACACTCGATTCCTCAACCTAAACCGCGACAACCAAAATCTAACATTATACCATCAATATCTCCCCATTTGCTTCCTCCAAAAAGGTTACAATCACCTTATGACGTTGAAGTTGTCACCATCCACGAAAGGGAAGCCCATATTTCGGACCATCAAAACTCTCGGTGTTCTTCCACAAAAATCTCTCTCACGCCTCATAAGCGATTAGATTTGCCCATTTGAGAAGGCATCTTCTTCTACACACCTATCAAAGTCATCATCTTCTTCTTCATCAACATCCCTAAAAGTAGACTTACCTACCAAAAAGATGCCACTTCTTCTATCAAAATCCTCATCTTTGTTACCAAAAATCAAGACACCCTATCTTCCTCCAAATTCACCTATTTTGGGAGCTTCTTCCTCTTCCAAACCGACATTATCTAAATCATCCGTAAATCCGACTAAGCAACCCCTTTGTCTCCAAAACCGCAAAAATTATCGCATCTCCATCCTCCTCAAAATCTATCTTAGGGACTCCTCCTCCACCAAAGACAATCATGTCTCATTTACTCCCATCCCAAGCACCCAAGACTGCTCCTCCGAATGTCCAAACAAATAAGAGGATCCCTAATAAAACTGTTAAACCTAACATGCAAGTTCTTTTACCCCGGAAGTCGGTTAAGGTAAAAGAACCATCTCCATTATCTCTATCCTCATCTTCGTCTACCGGATTCTACACCGAAATCCTTCATCAACTTATCCAATCTTCAGCCATAACCCTTCCTCCGATTAAGCCTTATAACCCCAAAGGAGTGAAACCTACGGTTTAACTCGATCTGATTTGTGCTTACCACCGTACTCCGGTCATGACAACTTTGAAGGATGTAAAGCTCTTGAAGCCGTTGTCAAGAACCTTACGGAAGAAAGTGACCTCTTGTTGGAGGAGGAACAAGTACCTCTGTTACCCTAGCCTCATCCGAACCTCAACCATCCATTCAGACCTCTAGTGGTTCCACTCCACTTGATCTCCCTCCTTCCCAAATTGACACAATCCATATCGCCACTAGAACCCAACATTATCATAACCCATCTTCATCTCCAACATCTAGACCACGGGTTGTCATTTCTGCGCAGCCCCAAGGCGTGTCTCCTTCCTCATCGACCCCACGACCCAAGGTCTCCATTCGTCTTTGCACCTCGGACTCAAGTTCCCGTATCCGTTGAGGAGAGTGTCATGAAGCAACTCACCCAAGCTCCGGTCAAAATGTCTCTTTTTGACCTCATCCAATCCTCTCCACAACATCGCGAGGCTCTAATCGATGTCTGCGTCGCGCATCGCATCGATAAATTCCGATGAGCCCCACCCTTCAGTGGGTTGTTGGATTGAATGGTCCATCGACCGCCATTTCTTTTGAGGATTCAGAAATTCCTCATCTTTCTTCAGAGGATTTGGAGGCTCCTCTCTTCATCACAGTCCAAGTCAATAACACTGCCTTAAAACGTGTTATGATCGATAGTGGAGCTGCTCTCAACGTCATCTCTTCCCACACATTCGAACAACTTAAGTTACCTAAGAATGTGGTGTCACCTCCGCCTTTCGCCCTTCGATCATTTAACGATCAGCTAGCAGTCACTCTAGGAACTGTGGTCTTACCCATCCGAGTAGGTAAAAAGCTGCTCCATGAACTCTTCTATATTGTCGAAGGAAAATTCCACTATAACATGATCCTTGGACGCTCCTGGGTTCGCGCAATGCATTGTGTCCCATCCACCCTCCATCGATGCCTAAAATATCAATATGAGGGCAAAATCTACACCCATCCAGGAGATCCTTTTCCTTCTGCGCAATGCGACATGACCACAAGGTCTGCCCCTTTAAAAGAAAATGCATCTTCTCCAGATGGGGCTTCATCTTCTTCCATACCTGCAACCAAACTACCAGATTTGCGAAATGCGGAAGAGACATTGCGGCGTTTCTCACTAGGAGAGCTTCCTCTCTTTTCTTTCGATGCCCATCTCAAACCTAATGAGTATGGTAGACCCGACAAACAACTTTGAATATCAATCGGGTCTCGGTGCATCGTTACCGTTGGTTTGCCCAATCAACAGACCAATTTCATCTACGGTGGTCTTGATACACCTCATTATTGTCCGGATTCTCCTCCTAGAGCCAAACCTTACCTAACAGGGTTTGATTATCTACAGAATCCCACGTTTGCAAAAACTTATCTATATCGATGCGCGTGGAAAGGTTTTGGCCTTGGAAAATATGAACAAGGTATACATGACCTCAAATCCATTCCTACTCTCATGCCACACCAAAAGTTTGGTTTGGGATTTAAACCCATTTCAAAAGCCACTGTCACTATTCTTGATGAGCCTCTTCCTACTGAAGAACCATCTTCCCCCACCAAATCCGAAGCATCACTTGATGTGGACGATGACATTTCCATCCCACCTAACTTTTTTTTTTGATCAATACCATTTCCTTGGGACCTTTAGTCTATGAGACTAACAATCGGTCTGCTTCTATACCATTAATCTTCCCTGAGATAGTTGGAGACGACTCTCCTACTATCAACACTATCCACTGTGCGGATGACGACTCTGTCCTCACCTATCTAGGGGCAGAGGATTCATATCTTCCCAAAACCATTCCTTCTGACACGTCTACCCTTCTCAACGAGGCCACTATCGACCTTAATATAAGGACTCCTGAAGACCCTCGCATCATTAAGGTCGGCCAATCCCTTGATCCACAAGAATTAGGGGACTTTACTACTTTTCTTTCCAAACATCGTCAAGCCTTTGCTTGGTCATACGAGGATATGCCAGGACTCGATCCCGATATTGTAGTCCACAATATCGTTACCCTTCCCAACATCAAACCAGTCAAGCAAAAATTACGTAAAATGCACCCTAGAGTAGCCCTTCTTGTTAAAGAAGAATTACAGCGCTTGCTCTCGGCTAACTTCATCGACCCATCGATTATCCATGATGGGTGTCGATGTAGTACCCGATAACTAAGGCTCTTTGGGAAGATTCGAATTTGTACCGACTTAGGGATCTTAATCGCTTTGTCCCGAAAGGATGATTTTCCTCTTCCTAATATCGACCAACTCGTAGATTTAACTGCGGGTCATGAAATGCTTTCTCTTATGGATGGTTTCTCTGGATATAATCAAATCCTCATCGCACTAGAAGACCAGCATAAGACTTCCTTCATAACTCCTTGGGGGACCTTTTGCTATCGTGTCATGCCCTTCGGTCTTAAGAACGCCGGAGCAACTTATCAACGAGCAATGACCTACATCTTCCATGATCTTTTACACAAAACTGTAGAGGATTACGTTGACGATCTCCTCGGCAAATCCAAACGTCGTCAGGAGCATCTTTTCATCCTTGCACCTCTCTTTGAGAGGCTTATCCGCTTTTGTCTTCGTCTAAATCCATCTAAATGCGTGTTTGGCGTCCTCACTGGTAAACTTTTAGGGTTTATCATTTCCATCAGGGGTATTGAAGTGGACCCCGCAAAAATAAAAGCCATCCTTGAGATGCCTCCCGTCTAACTTAAAGCAACTCCGCGAGTCTCGAGGGCGTCTTGATCGGTCGTCGTTTTATCTCCCAATTGTCGGACCGTTGTCAACCTTTTCACCATCTTCTCCGTAAGAATGTTCATTTCAAATGGGATGAGCATTGCCAAAAGGCCTTTGATGATCTCAAAGCTTATCTTCTTTCTCCGCCCGTGCTTACACCTCCACGCGAGGGCCTTTCTATCTTTATATCTCTGTGGTGATCATGCATGCTGGGAGCCATGATTTCACATCGGGACACTTGTGGTAAAGAACAAGTGTCTATTACATCAGTCGCACCCTCCATGAGTATGAGACACGTTACTCACGAGGGCTGAAAAACTATGTTGCGCTCTCTTCTTTGCAACTTCTAAGCTTCGTCATTATCTTCTTAATCACAAAACTTACATCGTCACAAATGTCAATCCCCTCAAGACAATTCATGCAAAGCCTTATCACAATGATCGCATCACTCGTTGGCTTATGCTCATGGCGGAATTTGACCTCGAGTTTATCCCGCATGAAAGGCTATCGAGGGTCGGGTTATTGCGGATCAACTAGCTAGTGCTCCTCTTAGGACACTCAAGACCCCTTGCTCAATTCCCGATGAATTTATCCAACAAATCGATTTTGGTCTATCTCCATTTAAAGTAAAGCTCTTCTTTGATGGATCCAAATGCGTGAGGGGGTGCGGGTTTCGTGATGATTCCTCCTTGGGAATACGCCTATCCCGATCGCGCACACAAATTGAACTTTGAGTGCACCAATAATATGGTGAGTCTGAAGCTCTTGTCTTAGGACTTCAAAATGCCATTAATCTCGGCGCTCGTCATATTGACATCTTTGGTGATTACGAACTCATCGTTAATCGGTCACGGGTGTCTATCAATGCAAGAATGATATCCTTCAAAATATCGCGACATTGTTCTTGCCCAACTCGATCTTTCGATAAGTTCACCATCGATCCATTCCTCGTCTGCCAAATCGATTCGCGGATACCATGGCCTCATTAGCATCCCTTATCCCTTTTCTTGAAGACTCGCGTCTTTATGTGGTCATGCAGCGATTAGATCAACCATCTTATCTTCAACAGCTAACTTCGATCAATGCTGTCACAACCCATACTCAGGATGAGTGGTATCAACAGATAGTTGATTATCTATCTCATTCGGTGCTTCCTCCAGATCTGACTTCCAATGGTAGAAGGTCTTTTGTCCAACGCGCATGCGATCGCTCGCTATTCTATCTGGCGGGATTCTTTACAAACGCGGCTTTGATGGTATTTTGCTTCGATGCCTCAAAACCCATGAATCATCTAAAGCTATTCAGGAGGTCCATGACGGTATCTGTGGTGGACATTTTAGTGGTTTAGCTGTGGCTAAGCGCATCTTACGTTTGGGATATTATTGGCCTTCTCTTAATCAAGATTGTTGTGAATACACTAAGAAATGCGTCAAGTGTCAGCAACATTCCAATCTCACGCACGTCCCTAGTCAGGCTTTGCAACCTGCGGCGGATTTGTGGCCTTTTTCACAATGGGGCCTTGATCTTATTGGTCTCATCAATCCCCGTTCTTCACAGCGTCATCATTCTATCATTACTGCCACTGAGTACTTTACTAAGTGGGTAGAAGCTATCCCTCTTTCTTCAACAAAGGCTAAACCCATAGTTGATTTTGTCTATCAACACATCATTTGTCGCTTTGGCGTTCCACACAAGCTCATCACAGATAATGGTAAATCCTTCAAGAACGTCGATTTGCAAAATCTCTGCAATGCTTTCAAAATCAAGCTCAGTTTTTCTTCTCCATACTATCCTCAAGCTAATGGTCAGGCCGAAGCTTCCAATAAAACTTTGCGTAATATCCTCAAGGTAACTAGTCGAGCTGGTAGGGATTGGCATCTACATATCCCTTTCGCTCTCTGGGCTTATCGGACTAGCATTCGTACTCCTACTGGTGCTACTCCCTTCTCTCTCGTCTATGGGTCTGAGGCCGTCCTTCCTTTGGAGGTCCAAATCCCATCTCTCCGTGTTTCTCTCAGAGAATTTGTCTCTGATGAGGATTATCGTCAAAATCGTCTAGCTCAACTTGAATTATTAGATGAGCGGCGTCTCAACGCTCTTGAGCATCATCAAGTCTATCTCGGCGTGTCAGCGTGCTTCAACAAGCATGTGCAACACTGTGACTTCAAAATTGGTGACCTTGTTCTTAAGGAAAATCAAAATGTCACTACACTCGAAAGGAGTCAACGTGGTAAGTTTGCTCCCAAGCGGATGGGTCCCTACATTATCACTCATAAATATGGAGTGCAGGGCTTATCGTTTGTCTTCCATGGATGGTATCCACAAACGAGAACCTCTTAATGCCTTGCATTTACGGCCCTTCTATTGTTAAAATCTCTCTTACACAAATCTAGTCGCAACTCGGATCTTCCATCTGTCCTAATAACTTGATCATCTACTTTCGTGGTGATTTGAAATTGTGTGGTTCTCACTTTATTGCCTCGTTTACCTTAAATATGGGTATCGCGGCTCTACTCATTGCGTTTCTTTTGGATATGTTCCTCCTCATGGTAGGAATACCTTAATCACCACTTCATCTTCCCAAGTACTTATCTTAATCGGATCTGCTCGGGGCATGAGTACATGTTCTTCCATGTTCTCCTCCCCTTCATCTGATCTATCTAGGTCTACACTCAACTTCTTCCAAAGAGTTTCAAAAAAAAAAAAAAAAAAAAAAGATCTTATCCAAAAGATGGTGATCCCTCGAAGGACAGACTATCCATACATTGTCAAGTGAATCAAAAGCAAATAGACCATACCCTCGAAGGATGGCTATCATACAAATTTCAAAATACGAGACCGCTCCCTTGAAGGGCGGCCGTTTCTCAAAAAATATTCAAGGCTTCTTGTAATCAATCAGCCTTCCAGATCGGTTTATACACTTGTTAGCATCAACTTTGAAAGACTTCCATCGATCGGTCTTTCCATATCAAGCAAACTTCCCACATTGATCAGTTTGCTTTTCTGTCCAAATCATGAAGCTGAGATTTTAGACCTTTTGTCGATCATATGGAGAATCCTATTTTCCTATCATGGACATGTATTCTGTCCCTTGTAGGTTCCGACAAGATACTTACTTTTCTTTCCGTTTCTATCCTAGATCTGGTTTGCGACTAGTTAGTGTCAGATTTATTTTAATCTTATATAGGGCCTTATATGCTTGGTCTTTTGGTTTTCTTTCTGGATTCTATCTATGGTCGGTTGGAAGTCCAACTTATCATTTTTCTTCTTCTCCGAGTATCTTCTCTTCTAAGTCACGGTTGTTTCTGCTTTCATCTTTGGCTCTTGCATCCTGTTAAATTGACATTTCGCATGTTAATTCAATCACAATTTATCTTCTATCTAAATTCATCTTATCTATCCAAACATTCTATCTGTATTCATTTCTCATTGCATCTACCTATATCTCATCCATATATCAAACACATCCATCTATCTATCCATCAAAATGTACATCCAAGGTACATTGCATCTATCTATATCTAAATCTATCCATCACAATGTACGTCCAAGGTACATTATATCTATCCATATCTAATCCAAACATCCAACACATGTGCATCCAAGTTGCATCACATCCATCTATCAAAGTTATATCCACATATCGATCTATCTAATCACATCTATTTCTATCATCTATCAGTCTATATCTATCCAATCACATCTATTTTATCCTCTATCAGTCTATATCTTTATCCATCACAATTACGCTACATCTATCCATCTATCCATCAAAACATCTAAAAACTTGTGCATCCAAGTTACATTACATCTATCTATCTCTCTTTTTCATCAAAATTTTATCCACATATCAATCAAAATTCTATCCACATCACATCTATCATCTATCAGTTTATATCTATCCAATCACATCTATTTTATCCACATTTCAATCTATCTAATCACATCTATTTCTATCCTCTATCAGTCTATATCTATCCAATCACGTCTATTCATCATCTATCAGTCTATGTCTATATCATCATCTATCAGTCTATCGATTTATACTCATTTTTGCCCGTGGATTGCGGTATCGCTTCTCCACGTCGTTTGCTTCCATCTGCTAATCTCTTTGCCATAGTGTTGATGCTTGGCTGGTCTATCTGATCATTATTGTGCGCTACATGTTGTCTTTCGGCACATATTTTCGATATCATCATCTATTTCGAGTTTGTTCCCTTTGCGTGGAGCACTCGCTTTTTGTTTAGCCGCTTAGAGTTACGCGGGTCTGTAGGCACTAACGTCGTCTGACTTATAGACCGTCTAGTTGTCCCTACCAATGTGTCTCTCTTTAGATGTTGGCTATTTTGCAGTTCTCCTTACACTCATGGGTCTGTAGGCACTAACGTCGTCTCATGAGGAGACCGGCTAGTTTTCCCTACCAATGTGAGTTCCTTGGGTTGCTTTGCCCTTGTGTTTATTTTTATGCGTCCTCAATGATCGGTTCTACTCATTATCCATTGGGGCATCCTGCATTTTTATCTACCTCTTTCAAACTCGGGATCGTCTGTTCTATCATCCATCCCATCCCTAGTTTGAGGGGGATCACATCACCACAAATTCTTCTCTTCTTCCATCTCCATGTTTTTGTCTCATAACCTTGCTTATCGCAAGTTACTTGACAAAAAGGGGCAAAATGTAGACACCTAAAATTGGTTACTCAATTTAGTGTCCCTCTTACCCATTTACGTGCTTAGGTAACCTGGGGCACGTTTGCGTCACCAACTATCCCCTTGGGATATTATCCAATCTGTGATTTAATCACCTATCTCTAAATTTAATTCATTTCATCATATCTTGCCCATGGGTAATTAAATAATTAAAAATTTAATTACGCTTCTTCCCATGCATCTTAATCACTTATCTACCCCAAATTTATTTTACCCATGTACCACATCTATTCTTAATCTTCCCTAAGCGGGATATTTTCCCGTAGTCGGATAAGCCTTTTCTTTCTCGAATCAATCAATTAAGGCACCTCGGGAGTCTTTTCCGCGATCGGCGCCGACCCATATGGTCGGCGCCGATTTTCTAGGAGCGGCGCCGATTATAAAAGCAAGCCCAGAACTCAGTTCTAGGGACGGAAAAGAGCGAAGAGACCGAAAAAGAGACGAACGAGTGAAAGGAAGCACTTACGCACGAACAGAGAGTGAGAAAGAGAGATCTTCTTAGCATCAATTGTCTCAGTTAGGGCAGATCCTGTCCTAATCAATCCCTGAGAGGAGCACCGTTACTCTGCCCGTATCATATCAACACCATACACCATTATCTATCATCTGGTGACTCTGTTCCAGCGTCTCTCCATCTTCGGCACATCCTACAGACTACATTCACCTTCCGATCCCCGAATCTCATCGCACATCCACGATTGGTCGATGCCCTTGATTGACACTGATCTTATCGATCGGCGTCGATCGGTCCCGATCGCCGCCCGATCGGTCCCGATCGCCCCCGATCACATCGATCGCCGCCCGATTCTACCACGATCGGCGCCGATTTCCTGCAGACGAGGTAAAGGTCACGAGTAACACAAATCTAGCATTATTTCTCGGTTCCCGGTTTTACGTACTTCTGTCTGCTGTTGAGGTTACTGTTTTATTCTTTGCTGATCGGAGAATCTAGTCTTTATTTACATCTTTTATCATGTATCTTTGCTTTTCTTTATTGAAACGTGGTGACATCCGCCAGAAGCTTATCGCTTCTCGGACCCGCTTCTCGGGCGGTCCACCCATATATCTTCTAACGCCATCTTTTACGTCAAGCACCGGTGTTTTGCGGGTTACTCGGATCTATTGTGCGAATTGCTCGTGTGCGCCGTCTTATCTACATCGACTTCCTCATCCGTCTACATCTTCATCAGTATCTATTTCATTGAGGTTTTCGGGGTTTTGTGTTTAGTTTGGTGCATTAACTTGGACGGGTAACAAGCACGAAATTCTTGATCTACAATAACATGTGGCCAAAATGATCTCTTATCTGGTCATATGACATTGACCTATACTTTTGAATTGTTAGCGAGGTCACCTATGGAGTAACCACATGACTATCTAGGGTATAAATAAGAGATATTAGTTAGTATTTAAACATCATGTTGAGTATTATACTCTTATTTTAAGGTAATGAATGTTGCCTCATCAAAGTGGATTAGTAATATATTACTGACCATTTTCTCTTATTCCCATCATTTGGTGTACTTATATTATTATTTTGATTATTCGTGCAAATAATTTATTTACAAGTGGTATAAGAGCTTCAATTTGAGTTAATACCTTAATTTTCAAGGTTCGCTAATGCCTCACAAACTATTTTGAATGTTTCTATATTTTCTAGATTAAATCTATGCAAAATAATTCATAGAACATATCCTCCAACTTTCATACATTTCGAACAATTTTCTAAGAGTTATTGTTATTTTAGGTTTTTCATAAACTCAGTCACACTTACTCCATAAGTTGAATTTTTTTAAAAAAATCTAAGCTGTTTACATTTTTGGAAAACTCACAAAATTTCATAGTTATTTATATTTTTTTCTTGTAGGACAATATTGAATTGAAATAATTTGGTCAAATTTTAGTGAATCAAGTTGTTTCATGGATAGAGATTGAAACAATGACCTGTCACTCAAGAGGAACACCTAAAAAATAAGAGATGGAGACTAAAACTTTTTATTTAATGGTTTCTAATTTAGTGAACCAAATTGAGTTAAAAGTGCAAATCATGGATAAAAAATAAGATCTATGAGACAACATGTACAAAAAACAAATGCCACTAATTCACAATTGACATTTATCTTCAATAACATTTACTAACAAAAAATCCCAACATGGTCACATGGAATCTTATAGAAAACCAAATCCTAATAAAATGTAACCTTAAAATTCACCTTACTCAAATGCATGGGCTAGGGATATGCATAAAAAGTTGGATATGTACAAGTTTAATAAGAAGGATCTAGTCATGTGGATCAATCAAATGAGGAAATTATATTATATACATCGGACTCCATGTGAATATAAGGTGGTATTGGCATCACTATTTATGTAACTCGAGCAATTTAATTGGTATCAATGGTTGTGGTCTCAAAATAAGAAGAAAGGAATTACAATTATTTGGTCAATATTTACTAATGAACTACATATGTACTACCACATTAGTGTGATAGATAAATACTTCATGTGTTTATAAAAGCTGCAATAAATAAACCTATCAAATATTATATTTAGCAATTCCATATTTTTTCATCGTGCATGGAAAACATTGCGAAAGGAATACGAATGACTAGTTCTATGGGGCTCAAGGATAGAATCCAACTCTATATTTTCATGTTTAATCCAAGTTTGGTATACAATTCCATAGTATTTGCACATATGAAAGAGGAAAGACGAAGGGTCAATTCCAATGACCATGCCTTCACTAACATTAGATAAAATATCTCCTATGTGTCATTATTGTCACAAACAACTAGGTTAATGCATCAAAAATTGAAGAGATGAAGGGAAAATATCTACATTTTAACTCTAACAAATATAATATTGGACATAAGTGTGTAGAAATTAATTTCTCTATATTAAGGGTATCATCGAATAATGTTGGATAGATAAAAATAGCCAAAGTGTTGGGCACATGAATGTAGGGCACGAGCAGACATGCAGCGTGACGCTACATAAGGTTGGCCTTTTTAGGATCAGGACTTAGTCGTTTCCGTTGGTAAGGTTATTTTTGGAGTTAGCATACTAAGCACACAAATACATGAAGACTTATGGTCCACACAAGGGTATTTTGGGAATAAGCATCAGTCGAGCACCATGCATAGTTTAGGCTAATAATAGGATTTCTACTTAGAGTTAACTATAGGAAGTCTATTGTTAGAGCACTTGCATGTTTTGCATCCTTTTTGTAAAGGCACATGGCTATTATTAGCATGTGGCCTATTTTGAGATAGTGCATGGGCGGTGAAGGGAAAGTCCCCACCCCTATATATATGTATTGATTTGCACGATTTTGTGTGTGTCAATTTGTAGAGTTATGTTGTTGGTTTTGTCGTGCGCATGACTCATGGAGATACCTCTATAATGTATGAAGCTTTTGTGTTTTATAGTATTCAATACAATGGATCTTATTGGCTAGATAATGGTGTTGAACATGACTGAAACTGGTCCTTGTATGGTAAATCTTGTTATAGTCATTGTTTAGTTCATCTTATATATTCTAAGATCTAGATCTGGTTTATGCAATGTGGATTGTTTATTGTTGGTTATGAATCTAAATATACATATGCACTATCATGCTAACATTATGTACAAGCAACTCTAAAGAGGGACCTAGTGCCTTTGCGCACTTTGGATGAGTGCTCACTTTCGGCTCGATCGAGTGATGTGTTAGCGTGCTGGGTCATTTACAATGAATTCTAGGTTGCATCAAATAATAATAGAATGAGTAAAAGGTAGTACGAGGTTTTTGCAAATCTTAAGCTAGGAGACTCCCAACCAACTATATTTTATCAAGAAATTTTAGGTGTTAGCACCTAATAAACTCTCAAGAGAGGCTTTCTTGAAAAATGAGAAAGTTACTTAGTTGATTTACTCAAGAACAACTTACAATTTTGTCAATGATAAGTTTTCCTCATGCTTGAAATGATTTGTTTATCTAGCACCACAATTTCAGGTCATGGTTGTAGATGAGAGTGTTAAGTGTTCATAAAAATGCCATTTTGAAATCATTATAGGAGATCACTTATTCAATATCCCTATATTTTCCAATTCCATGGAAGGAGATAAAATTGTATTAAAAATTCAATGGATCAAAAACTTGGGCTGATCGAGATGAACTTATAATAATTATTCATGAGTTTTCATAAGAAAGTAAATAAGTTTGAGTCAAGAGGGTGGAAAAATATTCATTGCATATGGTATTCTATCATCAAATGTGAATAATTCTCAAAAGGGATCAATAGGAGAGGAAAATTCATCAAAAGTAAAATTACTACTAGACGATCGGGAAGGGGTGACAAATATTTAGTAATTATTGAGGATATGCAATTGGAATAACCACCTATAAGATAAACATCTTCTAAAAGGTATTTGATCCATGAATTTTATGGTTACAGCTTCCATCATTCACCTCCTCCCAAATTCTTCGAGATTAGCCAAATTTGATTCCATCATCAACAATATACCTAGTAATTCATGTTTCAAATTTTGGCCATGAGATTGATATCAAAATAGAGTCACATATGATTAAGAAAGGAGGAAGAACCATTTTGGAACTAGAGGGAGGTAATCGACTCACCTTACACTTCTCACAAAGGATCTTATATAGTAAAATAACTTGTCGAGAGAGTATGTGATGTGGGAGGATGAATATTTCTACTTGATCAATGTTGAGGCCAACACTTGTTTGAAGTAAGGTACATGACACACCCTTAGCCTATAATGTGTATTGGGATATGCATAACTAGCTTGTGGCTAACATAATGTATTAAAGTTTTATATCATATTTTTTTAACATTAATATTATTAGTAGGGCCATCTGTGGAGTAGGCATAGCCTAATTAAAGTATAAATAGGAGTTTTATACACCTATTTTTTATTTCATTTACGCTTTTTTTGTAGCCATCATTTACACATTAGGTTACTTGGAGTGGTGTCCTCGAGGATGCTTTGCAAGAGTGGGGAGTAACCATAAATGGTTATGTACATCCTTTTGGTTAGTTTGCAATGGTACTAATGGGAGATATTTGATATTAGTCTAATTATATCACATATTTTCACACCCCTACAATCATATTTTACATCCCTTTGAGTCATATTTTGACAACCTCCTTGTGGTATCACCTTGTTATCCTCTTTTGGTCACCCGTGCACATGCTTTTAGCACACTCACACCTCCATTTTATCCCTTATTATCTCCAAGTTTCCTCCATTTTATTTTTCCTAGTTTCTTGACCTCTTCATGTCTCGCATTTCCCTCTCATATGGCATCAACTATGGTGTTGGTGCTCAAATTAGTCTCACCCCATTTGTCATTTAATTTCCTCAGTTTGCGGCCTCTGTCATGTTTTCTGTCTCCCCATGTTGGTGCTTGAAGACTCTTTCCTCCATTTGATTTCCATGATCAGTCCCTTCCTGGGTCGAGGATCACTTAAAGGTCTAGAATTTGTTTTTCGTCTCTCTGTCCATTTGAAGGAGTCTGTAAATTAGGCGTAAAACTCGGGTTGCTCCTTTCTTTCCATTTTCCGCAATCACGTATTGTTTTACCTGTCATTTTTGTCCCAAATACCCAAGGAAACGTGATTAGATGTAGCTCAAAGGATCATGTTTGAAACTTATAACATCTCCAAATTCTCTGTCGTTGAAGAAAAATTCATCTCCGGGCTCAAATGGTGGTTTTCCTACATTTTTACTATTTGACAGTGTATTTTTCCCGATCAAATTTACATCTCTGCATCAATCAAAAAGTGTCCCTTTTTGGTTGGATGCAACTTCAGTGGGGCACTCTAAAAACTATAAGGCTCACTTCAAACTAAAACTTGTCCACGTGGAGGAACGACACTCATTTGAAAATTCATCTTTTGGTCCGGCCTTGGAGTTACACTGGGGGACTCGTGGAGGATTCCACTTTGCTTTTCCCAAACTTAGAAAAAAATTTCATGCGTCCCGGTATAGTTTTGGTGGGCCATGGACACATGGTGGGATGACACTCATTTGAGTATCCGCCTCAAGGTCCCACATTAACAATTGTGACACGGGGACAGGTGGAGGTTTCCACTGGCTCCGCTTTGTACTTAAAATTTTCAAACAACTTCCTAAAGGGCCTGGGATGCATGGAGGGACCGTGCATGTTTGGGGTCTCTACTTTTGGGGACCATCTCAAAATGCACCATCGAGACACGTGGCAGGCGGGGAGATGGAGAAGCAGAGCTGTAGGGAAAATTTGGAAAAATTTACTTTTTCCAAAAACGAGATAAAATAGCATAATCAAGTTGTGGTTCCTTTGGGACCCACATTGGGACACATGTCAAGCCCGTTTTCTAAGGGCGGAGGGGCAGAGAAAAATGTCAAAATTTTACTTTTTCCAAAAGTTATAAAATGTCAAAAGGTGCTCCCAGGCCCGTTTCCAATCACATTTTTCCATGTGGAGGGCTCAGATTAAAAGTTGAAAGGCAAGATCAATGGTAGATGTGCATTTCATTTGTTTTTGTCACCATTGAAGCTCCAGGATGTTTGGAGATGCATTTTTTCATCATTCTTCATCAATTTTTGGCAAATTTGTGTCATTTTGGTCTCAGAAAGTTCAATTGAATCAATTTGGGAGCTCAATTTGTAAATCTGAAGTACTTTTGAAGTGGATTTTTGCTCGGGCTCATGTAAAAATGCAAAATGCCAGATCCAAAAGTTACAGAGTAAAATTTCAAGGAAAAGGAGGGGAAAAGGATGAAATGATGAAAGTGCAGGCGCAAAAGGTAAAAAAGGCGTTGCCTCGAGAGCAAAAGGGATGACCTGTCAAGTCCAGCTATGTAGGCTCCAAAAAATGATTAAAAGGGGATTTCTTGCATGACAGAATCAGAATGATTAAAGGGACTCTCAAAATTTTTCGGCATGGAATCCTAATCATTAGTCGAGGGCCTAAGAAATGTGATCAGTTCACAATTGGTCCACCTGGCAGATTTTGGATCTAAATTTGTTAAGCGTCATTATCTGAAACAAATTGGAAACAAGCAAAGGTCCCTCGAATATTCTTCTCTTTTGGGGGAAAATTGAGTGGGAAAAATGTATAAATGCAATGAGAATACTCTTGCAAATGGTCGGAGTTTGAATTCTTGAGAAAAATTTGAGAAATCCATCTTCCCGAGACCAAAGCCGAGATTACCTATTATTTTCTTTTGTGTTATATTTTCTATCATGTCAAGTTGGTTGCAAATGTATAGCCATTGAAAAGCACTGAGATTGCTTTGGAAGCTTTCCCCTACTAATGAATCTAAGCAATTTTGGAATTAATTTGTGTCTAATCTCTAGCAATTTTGTGTTTGCTTTATTTTCAAAATGTCTGCAAATAGTTTCTTTCATTCCTATTGCAATCTTACACTAAAATTTTTGTGAAATCACACAGGATCTCGTCCCTGTGATAGTCTAATGGTATTTGCAATTTCATTTCAAGAAGAGCCTTCATCTTGGATGAGATAACAAATTTAAAATCAATTCACTTTCATTTGTTGATAAATATTGTCTGTAAGTCTTCGGGTGTACCTTAGGCGTGATTAATCAGAAACTTTAGTGTTTAATTAAGTCTTCCACCCGAGCCTTCATGTTGTAGTCTCGAAGATTATGTGAAAATGTGTTGATCTGGGCCTCCATTGAAGCACGCCTTCTCGGTTGAAGGAACATCTTGATTGTTCTCAAGCTTTCCATTGTGAAGTTGTTCATTATTGTGAATTCCTCCAAAGATTCAAGATAATCAGCTTTATCCTGCTTGATCTCCCACAAAATCATTTAAAACCATTGATCCACCCCCGAACTACCCCTATTTTCCCTGTGTATCAACAAAGGAACAAAATCTACATGCAAAAATACGCAGAGCTATCAATATTTCTTAATGTCTTTAGTAACCTTTGCCTTGTATTGAAAATATCTCCATAATCTGGAAGTGACAACTCGTGAGAGTCAAATTTGGTGTGTTGATCATATTTTCCCAAGGTCTTCTCTATAAAAGTTGTGCAAAAGAAGGATTACCATCATTCTTCAACAACAGAGATTACAAAATAGGTTCTCTTACCTTGGTTGAAAGGCACAACCTAAAATATTTAGGATAAGATCAAATCCTTTTAAGGTGTTACCCACTTCTTCAAGGCCTAAGTGCTAAAAAGTCAGATAAATGGCTTCCTAGCTACAATATAACATACATAATCATTTATCTGCTTTTGAGTGTCCTATCAAATCCATGATGTTGCTTAGTTTGTGAAGAAGAGTAAATATGGTACTCACGATACCATATTTTGAGTAGATTTCATTACTCAATGGAATTAACTACGATTGGTGTCTTTGAGTTAAGATTTTATCACATCCGATAACATCCAACATGGTCAATGTGTCCGAGATAGCATAAATTTTTAGTACTATCATTAGGGTATTTATACTTGGTAGATGAGAATTAATTCCACATTTCATCCATCACTCATTTGATCCTCTAACACTTTCCTATATTCTATTTAATATTATAAGGTATTGAATTTGATATTATTTGTCTTCTTTGGAGTCTACACTTGGATTATTTATGTACTAAGGATCTACAAGCATAAGATTTTCACTTACCACATACTATCAAGCCTTTTGATTCATTTAAGTCTTTAATTATAGGTCTTCTTATATTCATTTGTGGTGCACCACATCAACTCATAATGAAATAAACCCTATCTCTTCAAATTATCACAAAATTCGAGTAAAGAAAAGACATAATAATATAATTTTATTATTTATCCATTTAAAATTTGGCATCAAAAAATCAACTTACCACAATATTCACATTATTTATGTGTTCATCCACACACTCACCATCATTTATCCTTAGTGAATACAAATTATTTCGGAAAAGGTTTATTAAAAAACAATTTATTTAATACATCACCCCTAACTTATAACATAGTTCCTTAACTATGACTTGTATCAATACACTTAATAGGCATAAATATCAAATTAGTTTTGTTTAAACTTGTTTCCTTCTTATTGATATTTTCCACTCTTCATCCTTCATAACTAGTACAAGTTATATATATGTAAAGAGATCTTCCATCTTAAGCTTCCATAACTCAAAATGTAGTTCATTAAAATTTTCAATTTCTATGTTTTTGATTCCCATCATACTCCTTTACACAATTATTTGTACAAAGACATCTCCCACTCAAGAAACAATTATCGAATGAAATAACCATATTTCTTCAAAATATGCTAAAACCTAGCTCTAATACCAATGGAGAGAAATGACCGAATAAACATATATGGTAGAAGAAATTAACTTATATAATCTTTAAGTTAAAAAAAGGGCATACATAAGATATTTCATAATATTTTATCTTTGAAAACCCTTTTATAAAAAAAAAAAAACTAACACATGATTTTATTACTTATTGCATTAACTCAACCATTTGTAATATAAAAAAATACTTCAATTTTTTGTTCATCCCTAAGGCATGTGTGAGTATATGTAGGAACATAAATATGTAACTTCATAAATTCTATTACAATAAAATAGGTACGAAAACCATGGGCCAAGAACCCACAACAGCCTCCCATGAAACATGGGTTATCTAGCCAACCATTTAATAGCATGGGTCAAACCACCGGTCTTAGAAAAAAGCTATTTCATGCCTAGCTATATAGTCTATAAAGGGGGTAAATAATGAAAAATATATACAATATACTAGCATATAATGACATTAATGGAAGGCAATTTTATTTCTTTCTTAGGAAAGGTTTTATTAAGTTCCCTAAGTTTATGAAAACTCTTATTTTTCCATCCTTTTTAGAACATATACAATATTTGAGATTAACATGAAATAATCCATGGATTTAAAAAATAACGTTGATGATTTTTACTACTTCTTACTTGATTTTCAAGGCTCCTTTGGGTTTTATGGGGTGTAAATCAAGCTTAGTAACAAGATTGTGGATGACGATATAGTGATCAAATCTAGGCATGTCCACTTATTCTGAAATAAAATGTATTACAAAATTAGTGACATGTTTGGTAGAGATGAATACTTCCCTTGAATTTGAGTTCACTTCAAGATTAAGAATATTGGGCTTCTCTTCCATAAAGAATGTTGATATCGTAGTTTCCTCCATAAAAGAAGTGTGTTCCTTCTTGAATTGAGGGGGATCGGGAGGAAGGTATAGTTCATCTTTATAAACCTCAAAGAATTCAACTCATCTCCCAAATACAAATAATGAACAATAAGAGTAAATATCTTATTATGGTGTCGCATAAAGAGTGTTTCAAAAGCATTAAGAAACCTTAAAATGGCATCATCATTATTTTAAAAGTTTAGGTTAGGATCTCATGATATTTTTCATGTAGGATAAGACTCCACAATAAGGTTGTTTTTATAAAATTGGATCTATCCTTATTGAAATTACAATTTTAGAACCATGGATTTTTGCACAAGGATAAAACCTAGAAGGAAGCGGTAGACATAAAGTCAAAAAGTTAATTATTTTCCATAGGGATAGAATCATGGAAAATAGCTCAAATTATTTTGACAAATCAAAAAATAAATCCTTGTGATATTGGATATGCTTGAAACTATTTTGATATACACATAAAATTGATTTAAATATAGTATGAGTCCACAAAGACTCAAGTTCTATATTCCAAGCCTTTTAGAAACCACCAATCCTAGAATAATGGATTTCTATTTCACAATGTCATTGTTGCAAAAAAAAATATAACTTGAAGGAAATGGGTATGATTCTCTCATAAATAAAATCCAATCTTATTCAAGCCCCAATGCGTAAGTTGCACTTATCCCCATCAAAATGGATTTTCTATAATTCATCCGTAAAAATGAAATTAAATTCATATGTATGTAAATTTTGATCTCTAATATTTCTATCATACACGTGTTGGCAATTTCTTTGATATAGATGTACACCAAGCCCTTATAAGTATGGGTTCCAAGGACATGGGGGTCAATCAAAAGGAAGGATGAGGGGTTGGTTTTTCACCAAAAAAATTAATTCAAAGGTGGTTATGGTAGAGATCATGGTTATTGTTGTTGAATAGTATTTGATCTCTTCATCTTGAGAGGCTTTAGGAGCCACAATATTGGCTTTAGGGATATATTTATAAAAGGTGATAATTTCATTAGGAGAAGGGGAGGAGGATTATTTAACTGGTTGGATGGTAAACGATAATTTTATTGGAGTTGATAACCAATCCACGCAATCAATTAAGTTGTAAGGAAAAATTATAGAGACAAAATGTATACCAATATATGCACAAAACAATGTGTTTGAGAATAGAAAATATCATGTTTTATATTTCTCTATTATAACCATATCCTTTTTACAATAGATCCATTTAATAAATAGGAAAGGGATTTTGTTTCAAAACTAGGTGGAGGTGGTGGATATATGTTCACACAAGAAAAATAATGTTATTTCCATATTAAAATTTCCAATCTAAAATATTCTACTATTCAACCACTTAAACTAATTTAATATTAACCTTGTTCTAGTTTGAATAAAGGAAATTATAGGCTAGTTAGAAAAATGCAACTACTAGATTAGTGAACACACCAATACCCTCCCTTAAGAGAAAGTTGGGGATAGAGAAAATATAAAATAAATGAGGAAGATCCTCTAATATGGGTCCCACACAAGAGGCCTTATAAGGTACCCATGTAAAATATGAAATCGGAAGTAAAGGCTCAAAATGTATCACCCATAGTACAACTTCCTTCGCTTAAAGCATCAATGGAAACTAAATATAATGAGGTGATGGAAAAGGATTAGTATTGTCTATAATTTTCTCCTCGGTAAGCATGAACTCCTAGATGATGACACCATCATGGATGAGCTATCATATTAAGTGCACATGGAACTTAATTTGTTTCATGTGCTTATTCTCATCCGGTTGCAATAAATATGGATTGTGCATCGCTTATCACACCAAAGTGTAGAATATGATGATCCTACTATAAATATAATTCATCCATCAATCGTTAGAGCCACAATTCGCTTTTGACTTGTAATACAGGTACCTCAATACTCTAGCTTAATGAATGATAATGGAATAGTAATTTTCTTCTTAAGACATTGTGATTATATGATCACCAAGGCAATATAAGAATCTAGAAGTATACTTTCAATTATCGACATCATTATCCCAATCTTATTAGAGAATCACGTAATCTAAGAAGTGTCTTGTGATGTGTACTTTGTATCCCAAAACGTAAGTTTCCTAAATGTATTTAATAATATCTTTGGTTTCTTTTCAATGAACCTCAAGAGGTTCCTAAGAGAAATAGGAGACAAGACCAACTATAAAGGATATGTCGGACATTTATGTCAAGCATAAGAGACTTCCCACCAACTCGAATATAAAGTGGAATAAAATTTTAGTGGAGTACAATTAGCATAAGATACAACCCTTAATTTGAGAGATACATGGGTATTTTTGCAATAATCCATGACAAAATGATGAATTAAATCATGATAATACTTATGATTACAAATGGCGATTCCATTGGGAGAGTAGATGATCTATACACTAATAAATTAAATTACAAATCTTAAGTATGTCATGTTAAACTACTCCATCAAACTACATTCAACATATTGAATCATATAAGGGGAACATCATGTGAGGATCAAGTCATAAATATAGAGGCCTTGTATAAAAAGTTCACCCCTTTTCTTATTAATATAAAATATAAAGTCCAAATGGAAATGGGTAAAGCATGAAGAAAGAAAAAAACTATCCATTTTCCCATACAAGCTTTAGGAGCATGTTTGACACCATAGAGAGAATGTCACACCCCATATTTAATGTATTTTTCATCGTAAGGTTGTTTGTTGATTAAGTTCATGATGCTCGATAAGAGCAAGGTGATGCGACAAGCGGGAACTTTGATATCAATAATTAATCTGGTGATTGAAGGATAATGACTTATTTAATTATAAATGTTAATTTAATAAATAAATATATGTATATATACATATATATGTGCAAACATGTGCATATATTGTTACATATATGTATACATAAGCATTCATGTATCATTTATGTTGGAAGGTATTGTTATTGATGACCACCTTTTGGTTCGCATTGCATAAAGGAATTTGAATGGTTTCTTTGAACTCCTTCATTATTTACATTGTTTAAGGTAATTGCAATGTTTAAAGTAAAGGCACCGTATAATTTTGATAGACCACCGTTTAATGTTTATAATGATTGGTCATAGACCACATTGCATTGGAATTTTTAAAGTTGGGATAGATTTTGGTCATCGATCCTCGGCATTAATAATGTTTGATTATTGATTAAATGTTTAGTCTTTCACCAAGTATTATGGAACATTGTAATGTAGCCAAATTCTGAACACACTCAATATACTAAAAATAAATTAAACTCAAAAGAAAATAGATCTCCTTCTTCATTATTGAATCATGAATTACAATTTTTCCTAAATAGGAAAACAACTCCCAACTCGATTTGCCAAGAAAACTCTAGCTAACTCTAACTAAATCTACTCTAGATGGCAAAAATTACTATTTTTAGCAGTTTACTAGAACTTGCTATTCTTAGTAAGTTCACATTCTTATTTTTACGGGCACAAAAATTGCCACACATATTCTACATGCCTAAATTAGAGGAATTACCAAATTTTCAACTCGCAATGCATCTTCCAATGGGGTAGGAGTGGTGTGGTCAAGTCACATGGTTGTGTGTTTTCCCACCCATGTTCAAATCCCCCCAAGGCACAATCCTCCTTGGAGGTGGTTCACCACTAGATGTGGCATCTCTTCTCATGCGCGACACCGGTGGTTTCTCCTCTCGCCGGCGCTAGTGGCTATTCTGCGATGATGCTAGTGGTTGTTGTTGTCATTGCCGGTGGTTACTCCTCTCATTGTTGGCGCTAGTGGTTTCTCCTCCGCCGCTAATTTTGGTGGCTACTCCTCTCGCTATTATTGTTGGTGGTTTCTCCTCTCACTACTGACGTTGGTGGCTACTCCTCTCACCGCCGACGTTGGTTGTTACTCCTCTTGTTATTGACGTTGGTTGTTTCTCCTCTCGCTATCGCCATGGTAGTTTTTCCACTCACAACGGTCACTATCATTGGTCGTTGCATCTTCACTATGGCTTCATGGTTGCTTCAATTGGGTTCCTAATGGTGGTACCCTTCATTGTAACCTAGGTTGTGGATCCTCTCAAAAAATCCTCAATTGTATAAGGATGTGGGTCCTTTCAACACCCTCGTTTACCCTAATTCCAAAAAAACTCACAATGCATCTAAGAGACTAACATTAACTAATGCCCTAAAATAGGAAAAAATTGAATTAAAAATTAAATCCTAATTTTTGACCCTCATATGGTGGAATTTGGGCACGAAAAATGTGCCAAACATGCTCCAACTAGCGGGTGGGTTGACTAGTGTGTTTGTCTCATTGAAACAGTGGTAAAAAAAAAAGGAGACCCAATCGGACACCCGAGCACAAGTTATAACCTTTTTTAGTTCCTGTTAATTTTAACACATCACATTGTTTGAAATTTGGTTAATAAAATACAATGGTCATGTCCACCATTCGTATTGCATATAAATTTAATTGGCAATTTTGGAGGGAGGTTTTGGGTTTAAGATCCATGATGTGGCACTAGAAGTTTTTATTGGAATTGAATGAATACGGTTCCTTGGGAGCCAGCAGCTTTCCTTAGGAAGTTAAAACATGCTAGTTCCTCCCCCATTCACATTTTTGCATGGTTGTTTGGTTTTGGTCTTGAGTGAGCATGGAGACTTTTGTGGAGGAATTTCTAGAAATTTCTTTGGAATCTATACATGCATTTTTGAAGCTATTTTTAATGGTGTAGTTGTATTTAAAAGCTTTTTTTGGATATTTTGTGTAGGTTTTTGTGGGCATTCAGGTTGCAAATTTCAAGAAAAAATTGGAAGAGAACAAGAGCGAACTAGGCATGGGTTTTCTCTCTCTATTTCGTGTTGTTTTTAATATGAAATATTAGAATAAGTTTTGGTTTTTAAAATCAGCTATAAATAGAGGGCATTATTGATGAAATTTGTTCTCCTTTTTGATTGTTATAAATCTAGGTCGTTTAAAATGATTAAAGATTGTTAGAGATTGCTGAAAAATATTTTGTCTTAATAATAAATGGTTGGGTATTTGTTGTTAATTAGGTGAACGTTTTCTTGTCTTTAAGTGTAAATTTGGAAAGGAAAAATAGGGAATAAGATAGAAAACATCACGGTTCTTGTTGTGAATGTGAGATTAGTATTTGTATTTGATTTGGAATTTTGGGTTTATTCTTTTGTTTGAAATATGGAAATACTGAATGTAAATGTGTTTATTTTAAAACTCTTTGCTATTATCTTATTTTCTTTTCATTTCTTTGGGGTTTCAATGTGAAATCTGGGAAAATATGGAAGGAATAATTGTCTCATAACCTGGGAAAATTATTATTTTCAAGTTCTCAAACTATATGCATGTGGGTTTGTTTTATATTTGAGTTCTAGTTTGGTTGGAACAATGGGTATGGGTTAATATTGAAGTTCATTACTGCTCTTAGTGAGCTTGTCAATTTTGTGAGTCTAGCTCATCTTGAGCTCATTGTTATCATGGTGTTGAATTTTTATGGGGCAGGGTTGATATGAACCTTTGTCATTATTTCTCCCTCTTTCTTTTCTTAATGAACTCGATCTGGGTATTTATTGAGAACTCAAAGTTATTTTCATTTTGAGATTTTCTTGAACTAGTTGAAATGGAAGAATAATCCCAACCCAATAGGGATTTGCTTAGTTAGATTGTGTTATTTTAGCTCATATTCCTTACTTATTTATAAATGAGCTTGACTGTTTGTGAGTAGTTACAGTTGTTATTAAGAATCCTTAAAACACGAATTGTCTCTCTCGAACACCTGTTGGTGGAGATAATCATTGAAACCTAAATACTATTTGGTTTATTATATTTCTAGAATTATTATGCAACCAAGCTCATTTGAATTGATCTGAATAATGTTTTAATTCTTATTGAGGATGAATGTTGAACTGTCTTGATCATGACTTGTCTTTTTTAGTTCGAGAAATGAAAGTTGGGTAGGTATTGGGTATGGTATTGTATTCTTATGAAGTAATGATGTTGTTCCTCTTCTTCTCTATATTCAATACGGGATTTAAATTATTTAGTAAGAATTGGAAATGTATACACTTGTTATATTATTGGATTATAATGGTGAATGACCCATTCTAGTTTTAGACATTTGTAAATATAGAAAATGGGTTACAAGTTAGTTTATGATCATAACAGCTTTTATATAGTTTAAGGTATTTTCTTATATTCATTGTGGATATTATTCATTGTGGAATACATATATTGTATGCAACCAAAATATAAAAGGTAATGAAGGATTCAAATATAAATCCTATTTTTGATTATTATAAATAATATTTGCAATAGTATGTTGCTTTAACATTCTAAAAGTTATGTTATAAATTTGAATTCTTTT
Organism: Taxus wallichiana var. yunnanensis; assembly: GCA_018340775.1. Classification (NCBI taxonomy): domain Eukaryota; kingdom Viridiplantae; phylum Streptophyta; class Pinopsida; order Cupressales; family Taxaceae; genus Taxus; species Taxus wallichiana. The sequence continues at coordinate 468,797,838 of CM031236.1, read as the reverse complement.
ATTGTTAAACATACCTTACAATATATGAAGTATCATTTCATTTTTGTATGATATAGATATCTAATTAATAAACTAGGAAGTTTTTTTTTCAGTTAAGTTAACCTTAACTTATTTTATTATTTCATTTAAATAAAACAATAATATGAGTTAGTAAACTCATGTCGGTTCTTTGATGACACATATATACATTTTCTCTCTCCTACAGTTTGCAGGAAGGAATGACATTCATGAAGTGACTGATTGGATTGTTTACGCATGATTACATCATGTGATATTTTTTAAAATATGATAAGGATTGTTGTATTTATTTGTTAATGTGAATGAATCATCTTCGCAAGTTGATTAATGGGCATTTTGTCTAATGTACTATCATTATGAGTTGTATAACATTATTTATGAAAATAATGGATTATCCTTATTAAGTTTGAATATAATACTTGGCTATTTTGTAACTTATCTTTATGATATGAAATAATTTACATGTTGTAATTAAAGATTATTTATATTTTTATTAGATTAGGTAAGAAGCAGGTTTGGTTCCCAAAGGCCATACACAAGAGAAAAGATGATTAATCTTATGTTATGCATTTATTGTTGATTTTATGGATTCATTTGAGATGAATAATTATACTAAATGACGAACATAGAATGATAAGGACAGACCTTATAGAAAAAAACAATGTAAAGTTATTATTGTGCCTTATGGAATTAAAATGGACTAATCATATTAATTGATGAACTTATGGGTAAGTGCATGGAAATGGGGGACCAAAAGGGGGTTGAAAGTGGACACATTTTTCCTAAAATCAACGAAACCTAAAATTCATCTAATAATTTGGCATGTATATCCCCAAAAATTGACAAAGTGATAAGAGTAAGTATTATAGAGCTCGGAATCTAGTTTTTACACTATATTTAATTTTATTGAAATTGGTGGAGGTTAAGAGGTTTAAATGTGGTATGCACACAAAGTATGTCTATTTTTGTGTTAAAAATATACGAACCTATTCTGTGTGCACCCCCATTTTTGAGTTCTATAAATTATTTTTCAAATCCCTTTGATAGAAAGTTAGCTAATTCCATATACAAGGTCCCACTAATTTTTCATAAGTTTTGGATGAATATATACTTTTTACTAATTTTCAAAGTGCACACATCCCGAAAATGAAATATTTGTGTGTACACCCCGTAACTTTGAGAAAAATAGTCAATTTTTTTAATGCGTGTAGAATGGAGTTTAGACGAAACCACTTTTTAAAAAAATTGGATGAAAAAATCATAAATTGTGCACCAAAACGTATGCATAGGTTTTGGAAAGAAAAGAAGGCACTAGTAAAAGAAATTATGAATGAAAGCCTTAAAATAATCAGATTTTATAAAGAAGTATATTGTCACCAAGGTAAAATCGGGCTTGATTTAGTTAGTATAATTTTTTTTTATGTTTTTTTTAAAATACATATTTATTCATGGATTACATAGTCCAAACCTTAGGTTTGGATATCCAAGGAAAATCCAAGCCTATGGATTAATAATTTCAAACCCATAGAAGATGAAACATGGTCGTGTTATAACATGAGCATGTTCTAACGCGTCGCGTTCTGTTTGTAATGTGGTATATGTGCTTTTGGGAGGGATATATTTACTAAAATAAATGATTTAAGTATATGTTTTTCATTTATTTAATAAATGAAAAAATTATAATTTAAATTTATTTTAGTAAATATAAGAAATTAGGGTCACTCTGCACCTTATGGAACTAGTCTCACAGCTCCATCAGTCACGGTTTAGAAGATAGTTTTTCATATTCTAATATGGTTAGTACATAGGTATTTTTCAGGATTTCAACATTCAACCTAAATATTTTAGGGTTTAAATTATACAATTGATGTCTATTTTGGGAAAGAATATAGTCATTTTTTAGGTTTTAGGTCCTTTTGGATTGTTTACTGACATTTGTAGGAGTGTTAAATGTGTCAAAATTAGAATTTACAAACCTCACAACTCCTAAAGGTAGTGACAATTGATCGAATATATGGACTCGTGAATTTTCCCATGAGCATGGAGTTGAATCCCTAATTTCATCTTAGAATATGGTAGAATCATACTATGGATGAGTACCTACTTTACAAGCTTAGGGAATGCATCTTTAAGAGGACCACTCAAGTGATCCTCACAATCAACAATGTAAGGGAGTGACCTTGGTTCCCATGTTGGCATGTATATAATCCTTTGATCCTTATAATATAGATTAACAATAGTAAAATATGGGCAAAAAGATTATCTATATAATGACCCAATAATATATTCATTTGTTCAATAGAATAATAATACGTAAGTTGAAGATTTATAAGCTAAGAGAGTGCATCACATCGCTATATTTACTACACTCAACAAAAGTTAGGGTAGGAGTAGGTGAAAATGTGTAAAATATTCCACACATTCATTTACTTTCTATGGAGAAATAAACTCAGGACTTTCATCAAGATTTATGATAATTAAATTAGTTACATTCTCACCCTAGTGTAGGAGTAGGAAGGTTGATTCAAGTGTCACATACTTCATAAGCAATCAAATCTACATCAACATTAAGAGAAATGATTTTCATATATCCTTTTGTGTTTTTTCTAAGAAACCCTTGAAATAATTTCATATATGGACAAGACACCAATGAAATAATTTTGTGCATTACAAAAAAAGTAATTTGGTGAAATTGGTAAGAGGGTGTTTTCATGCAAAATTATGGCATAAAATTATGGCAGATTTTATAAAGAAGTATATTGTCACCAAGGTAAAACACTTTCATCAAATTCACAGTCACGGGTGCGTCCTTCCTTTGATCAGCCTACCTCAGTACCACTCTCAACCTGGCTCAAAATAAATTATTAACAAGGTTTTTAAGTTTGTTTCAATGTGCAGGGATGATTGAATATAATGATTGATGATTTCAGTGTGACTTGATGGAAGATAACTTCCTCCAAAGGCCTAAAAAGGCCATATGAGTTAATCAAACACCTTTTGGGAGAGTTCAAGAAATATATTAAGTATTTGGAGGTGATTTCGGGAATATTGGAAGTGTTGGAAGAAATTTAGGAAGATTTAGGAATTTTTTTCTCATTCAAAGACAATATGCTCAACAGGTTTTCTAGGTGCAAGGAACAAACACTTTAATGGTGAAATTTGAATTCTCCGGATGATTTTGGGAGCTCCGTAAAGAGTTAAGAGGGAAACAAATATGCACTGGAAATATATGTGAATCCTATACATTTTGGTAATATCCATTTTTCTATAAGAATTTAAGGTTTCATGAAGAATTTTAAAACAGTGCAGCTTCCCTTTCGGTTCTAGACAAAAAATGGCCCTAAATTTGCAAGCTCTAGAGAGATGGTCACCACATGGTGATAGGTGAATATTTTTAAATGTTTATAAGTACCTCTCAGAATGGGTACTGTCATAAATATACTATTTTTTACTATGGGTGAGGATCTCATGAGGATGGGGCCAAATTTTGTGAGTTGAAAACACCTTCCTAACACCCCAGGTTGTGTTTTTGAGTGACGAAACTTCTAACATGAAAAATTGGTAAAAAATGAGTTACCATGAGTTGAAATCATGTTTCTAAAACCTCAAGTGATGACTTAAGTGTTTAGAAACATTGTTATGAGATCTACATTGTGATGGGAATAGGATGCTCTCTTCTAATTACAAGGCAAGAGTGAGGATCACTCTCTTACTTTTTATGCCTCTAAAATTAACCCTAGTGATCACAAATCAACTCCATGATGCTCAAACCATTTTTGATTATCTATCACTTACTGAAATATGTATTCACCATGTATATGGAAGGATTTATCACTGAATGATATTCTTGTCATGTGGCCACCTATTGGACTGAAATGAGGTGGTTGCAATGTCCTTCCTCCTTTGAAGTGTGATCACACTACAAGGTTCAAATGAGTGTTTAAGAACAATACTAAGTAAGTGACATCAAGTGAAACTCAGACAATTTCTCATTCTTAAATACATGGTGCTCTATATTAATATAATCATATTACCCTCTTGGATCCATAATTCACCTTAGATGGAATCAACTTCAGGATACTCGTACACATATTTTCTCATATGCCTAGCATGGAGATAGATGATGTCTTGATCCTTCACACATGATGATCTTAAATTCCTTGGTAGCTTGACTAGCTCATCTTGGATTGTTCCTTGAAGAGACTTGAACATGATGGAAGATTCAATATATGATCATCCTCAACTTACTCTATGAGCTTCCCATTTCACCTTTGAACATGATGACACCCTTTTTAACTTCATAATTCACTTCCCTGACCAAACATGAGTGGAAACATGATTGTAGTATCTGGACACATCTTCATTTTATCAATCCCCATGGGAATATGTTTCCTCCTCTATATGGAAGGATTGATCCTTGAATGATACTTGAAGGAATGTTTGAGGGTGAGATCCATCTTCTTGAACTCCAACTGCATTGAAGCATTGTGAAATCCACTCCTGAATTGCAAGATGTGAACACATCACCAAGTATTGATTAAGTGTTTAGAAATAATCTCAAGAGATATGCACCATTTGTGAGCTTGAGATGACTACCATCACCACTCATGGTTATCCTTTCTCATCATGCTCATGATGATCATTCCCTTGATGACTTGAATTTCAATGAGGTTCTTGATGTTTCATATCCTTCACAGACCTCATGATTCTTCTAATTACACATGTTGTCTAAGTGACTGTCTATTACACATTTTGATGCATGATTTTTTCCTATAAAATCATTCGGAAACTTTAAGAATCTTCCATAAAAGATAAAATTCACTTTAAGCTCTCATTCCCTACACCTTGAATACCCGTTGTTGAATAGATGGATCCTGAATGATATTTTCTTTCCTAAATTTTCCTAAATTACTTCATAAACCTTCAATTCTCTTTAAAATCACCCTCATATGGTTTAGAATTTCCCTGACCATTCTCAAAGTGTGTTTATCAGCTACAAAATGGCTAAAAATTTCCTTTTTAGGCCTCTCGAAGGAAGTTATCTTTCATTTAATCTTATTGAATTAATTTATCACCTTGGGTAATCATTCTTGCACACTAAAAAAATTAAAACCTTGTTAGGAATTTCCTCTAAGCCAGGGTGAAGGTTGAACTAAAGGTATGTCAATCAAAGGAAGGATGTACATATTGATGTTTATAAAAAGGAAAGGGATTGAATAATGCTACGCCCTTAGTCATAAAACATATACTTGCATATTGTGATCATTTATCTACATTATGGTGTTCTTGGTGTTCTTTTACTATTGAAATTCAAATCTATGTAAGTAATTTCATTATAAATATATAGTGGTAGTTCATGACATCTAGCATTTACTTCCATCCTTGACTATGTTTTGTTATGTCTCACAATTTTCCTCACCTAAAGCTTAATGTTGGGAGCATATCAGACATCCACAGATCTAGGTTATAAAAGAAGAAACTTTAATTTTATCATCCTAAAGCTTATTCAATAGATAAATGAGTCAAGAAGGGTGTGTATGATAATAAATCTGAGTTTTCCTATCGGGTGATGAGCATTATTGATACTTATAATTTAATTATATTATATTTGTTAGTCCAAGGTGGTGTCCATGGTTGTTTGCAACAAAGGGAATAGTCGGAATTGTTCTCAACACGTACTTAATAACATAATTAACTAAATAATATACTAACTGCAATTATGAAATGAAATGCATTGGAAGAAAAAGAATATTAAAGACATAATTTAAAGGTATGAAAAAAACTTCAATGTTGTAATCTTAAATAAATGCATAATAACATAAAGGAAACAACAGTAAAATATCCCTTCTCATTGGGGAGGAGTGGCCCTTTCTCCTTCCCTTCGATCAGGTTTAGCATCCAAAGTTACACAAAAAAGTTTCCCCTAAATCTATAATTTTATTGAATTGAAAGAACTGTCTTTTACAATGATAAACTAATTGAACCAAACTCGAATCTCAATACATTATCTCTTTTATACTAGAGAATTCCTAGTTCCTCTAGGAGAGAACTAGTTTATTTTGCAATTAATATCACCTACTTAATTGTATGTTGACTAAATAATGACTAACTATTCTAATAATTACAGTTGTGGAAGGAGTATTTTATGCAATGCTTACAATCTACAGAGAGAGTCCAAAAATTGAATCCTCTGAGGGATTCAATCAACACTGGAAGATATTGTAGATCTCGATTGATTCCAGAGCATAATGGCCATCATAAATCCATAAGTTTCTATCTTCATCACGTTTCCAAGAAACTAGAGTTAAACTAGGGGTGACTAGACCTCATAATCTACATGAAGGTAGGTTGAGATAGTGGCACATGTTTCATGCTCATGTCATTGTGCTACCAACTATATCAACTTATAGTTTATCCATATGAGCTATTAATCTCTTCTATGTAATTTCCTTCTTTAAAGGAGATTTAAATTAATGATTTGGATGAGTCATGCGCTCCACGATGAGGCCTGCACTAATGCAAAGTTTATTCCTAACTATAAGGCAAGTCCTACACCAAATGCACCAATGAATCTTGCACTATTCTCGCAATTAACTCTTATGATGACTCAACACATGTTTTTCCAAATATATTGTTAACACTCATAAAAGAGTTCATTTAGCCATATTTGAAGAAATAATAACAAGATAAAAATAACAAGAATATGCACAACATTTCCTTCCAAAACATATTAAAGTATTAATTATAAACCACCAATATTATAATCATGTAACATGATATCAAAATAATACAACATTTCGCATAGGTTTGCACATGAAAAATAGGGTTCATCACCCCTAGAATTAATATTTAGCAGTCTCTTCCGCTAACTATTCAATTGTTCCACTATCCTTGAACAATTATACTCATTGGAAAATGTTTTCCATATTTCATCCAATTCATTATTACATAACCCAAAGAAATCAATAATCGATTTTGTCCAAGTGTTATAACTGCCCTTTGGATGGTCAATTATAGAATTTCACCATGGTACTAGTGAAATGACTAATGGAGGCCTATACCACATCCCAATCCACTTCTCCTACATCTCTAGAATGATTTTACAAAGATCCTTGGCCTTTTTAGTGATCGATGAGGTTAGTGAGTGAAATCACCTCCTTTTTCTTATAATGTTCTACAAGAAGTTGATACCTTACTTAACAGGCAAGGAAATTTACATTGAACATTAGGAGTACTTGCTCCCTAAAATTTCTCACACAAGTTCTCGAGATATCTTTATACTTTGTCCACCAATCGTAGACATTATAAATATATTCTAAGAACTTGAGACTGGAATTTATTGAAGAACCGAATGGGAGAAGGAAGATCATGCCTCATTAAGAGGCCTATATTAGATTTTTCTTGAACAAATTTTTCCCTTTGTTCCCTCCATTCAGACTGGTTCTTTAGAGTAGATATAAATGCTCTTAGTTGTACTTCACCCACATAGAAATTTATGGGGATCTCAATCTTCTCAAGAAGAAGAAATTTGTGAACATAAAATTCACAGAGGAGGTTCTTTTCAACATCACTTCCTGATGCATAAGAATAAAAACATTGCATGCCATCTTTAAACTCAATATCCTGCATAGCACGAGATTTAGATATCTATCATTTTATAAATTGTTCTTTCAAAAATAATGCATAAAAATTGGAAGGGGGCCTGCATGAAAGAACTTGATCATATAACCAACAAATAAGTAACAACATTCTCTTTAAGTAGTTTGTTTTCTTCCTTCAAATCCTTATTCTCATTAGCAACTACTCTAAGCCTATAACATTCTTCCATCCATTTAACCATTCCCTTCAAGATAATAATTTGGGGAAAACAAAATTTGTCTGATTTGTTTTCTCTTCAAAGTGACCACAGCTCTCTTTCTTATCTATTTTCTTGTAGAACTATAAGGGATGCATTCATCTCATCTATTTTTTCATGAATTGAGTTTTGTTGTTCTTTTTCTTCCAAGGCATGCTAGAGTTGAAGAGTTACCTATTCTTGCTTCTCTACAAATGATGTAACTATTAAATATTATAATTTTTATCAGCCTCCAACTGGGAGAAACCAAATTTCCCCTAACTTCAAGAAGGAGTTGGAGATGTGTAGTTCTCTCATGAGGTACTTGTAGCTCAAACTAAATTTTAAATAGGGACAATACTTATGGAAAAATTGTGTCGTAGTCGGGGAGAAATAGGTTCTCCTATCACCATAGGTTCCTTACCATTATCTACAATAGTGGTTGGAATGTTCTCAACTTATTTCCAATAGCAGGGACAGAGGGTGACACAGATTGATGAGGAGACACAGGTGGTGTCTTGATTAGGGTCTACATAATATCATCATTGCTTCCTGCTCTTTTAGAGAAGGAACATTTTAAATTGGTGTTTCATTGAGGGCTTGAGCATGCTATAGGTCCTAGGGATTTTATTTGGTCTTTCTCAAGTAGAGGTATTTTTCTCCAAGACCGATTCAAACTCTAGGGCACACTTTTCTAAAATTTCAACCATTTCTTAGGGCCATGCCTCTTCCTAACAAACTGATGTTTACAAATCAAATGAATTAGGCCTTGGAATTTTAGGTAGGAGGTACTCCAACAAAATTTCTTAGTGGCGAATAAACAAAATATATAAAAATCAGGGTAAATTTATTTTATGTTTGGGTTTATTTGGCCATGGCTAAGGTGTATCAGGATTCTCAACACAAAGCCAAAATGATCTCATATTGTCCTTCGTATGTGAAATATTTGATTACCCATTTAGAAAATCCCGCCCAAGGATTAGGGAGAGTATTCTTTTTTATACCTTTTTCTTTCCCCTTATTTTCTACCACCAATTTTAATTTTTCCTTTTTACCAACTAAAACCTTTTAATAATTTCAGCATATAATGTCATATCACTGACTTCTTGACCTTCTTCAGGTATACCAAAAAGATGACTAATTACAGTGGGGTTGAATGGTATTTTCTTACCTTGCATAATGGAGTACCCTTCCTCCATTTTTTTTAGAAAACTCTTTTATCATTTTTGTGTTGAATTCTTCATACATAAAGCAAAAATCAAGCCATCCCACTTTTTGAAAGATTTATACCAACCTTGCATCAGCCAATAGTTCTATTGAATTAGTTGGTACATGCCTTAGTAGGGGCCCCATAACTGATGTGTAAATAAGGTAATCTAAAAATAGAGGGGCACAAGACTATGTTTACAAAGATGGAAGTAGGCACAAGAATAGAATGGGTAGCAATGTAGGGGTGTTAGACCGGAATTTGGAAAGTAACAGGAAGGATAAATAGTTACGAATAAAAAAATACCAAATTGGAAAAGGTTTATCAAATCCCAATGTGATAATGATAGTTATTGGGTACATGTGGTGATTATTACGGAGGTGTATGAAGGATTTATGGGGATATGTGAAGTGTGGGAATGTATTGGAAATGGAGAATGTAATCAATGTGCACGAATGTAATAATTAACAGTTCATAAATTAAAACTTTTCAACATTTAAGAGGGGAATATTACACATACCTTATTAAATTTTCTTATCACATCGTTGGTCACCATCTTCATGTTGATTTGATCCTCCATCTACATGTTATCCTTCATTTATTTCCCACATGATTTAGGGGTGGTGGCCGCCATTTCTAGTTTTCATCCACCTAAATTTATTGTATTTTTTTTTCTTTTTTAGAGATAGTGGTTGTCATTGTTGGTTTTCAGCCAATGCCTCAAAGGATGATGACCACCATTTCTAGTTTTCAATCATCTCCTCTTTATTCTTTGATTCAAAATAGATCAGTTCTAAATTGTGTTGGACAAAAATATTTTTTCCAAACATTTCAGAGCTAAATCTTCTTGAAGTTCCTTCTGAAATTCTTCTCTAGATGTTAGTTTATGGTATAGCCTCAATCTATCCCCATTACCAACATGACTTTATTTTTCATCAATTTGAATTAGTTGGATTTTCCCATTATCAAATACTTGTTCAACTTGATATGGGCCCATCTACCTTGTTTTTAGTTTTCCTTTGAAATCCTTGTATTTTGAATCAAATAGTAGATCCCAATCCCCTTCTTATAATATTCTTGGTTTGATATGTTTTGTCATACCATACCTACCTCTATTTTGAATGATTTCAGTTTGATGCAATGCTTGAAGTATCATTTCATCCAACTCATTTACTTAAATAATCCTTACTTTTGGTGCCTCAGATAATTTAATTCCCACCTCTGCAATTGTTCTCAAGGTTTAAATTTCAAACTCTATGGGAATAATGGGATTCTTCCCATACACCAACTCATAAGGAGTAAATCTTGTGGTTGTTTTCCAAGTAGTGTTGTACGCCCATATTGCTTTAGAAGTTTTTGAACCCAATTTTTCCTTGAGATATCCACTATTTTTGTTAAGATATTTTCCAACTCTCTGTTAGTAACCTCCACTTGACCATTGGACTATGGATGGTATGGTGATGACTTCTTGTGCTTCAGTTAGTATGTTTCCACAAAGGAACTAATTACACTTGACATGAACTATGGTCCTTGATCTGAAACAATGGATCTTGGTGCTCCAAATCTAAAATATATGCTCATATAATAAATCTAAAACTTTTCATCTATTACATATTGTAGTGCTTCCACTTCATCCATTTGGTGACATAATTAGTACAAACTAGGATGTACTCCTTCCCTTGAGAAGTTGGGTCAATTGGTCCAATGAAATCCAATCCCCACTTCTCAAATGGTTCCAAGACAACTTGAGGTAGAGTGGAATTTCAGATGTAAATTTTTTTCCCTATCCTTTGACATTGATCCCATCTCCACACATACTTTTGGCATCCTTAAACAAGGAAGACCAATCGTAACCATCTCCTAGAACTTTTTGAATGGTCCTTTGAACTAAATAATTCCCTCCTGATGGATCATCATGACATTCTCTAAGTATGTCAAATACTTCATCCTCAGCTACACACATGAGTAAAACATGATCAGGTCAACATCTAAAAATAATTCCATTTAACCATGTATACATCACACTTTTTTTAATTAATTTTTTTCTTTGCTTTTATGTGAAAAATGTTGGGAACTTCCCTGTAGCCAAGTAATTATCCATATCTACATACCAAGGAGAGGTAGTACAAATTACAAATAGATGTTCATCTTGGAATTCATCATTGACCTTCTCATCTTCTTCTTAAAATGGTAAGTCTTGAAAGAAAATCATCTACCACATTGGATTTCCTTGGCTTGTCAATGATTTTATATTAAATTCCTATAAAGCAACAACAACCACCTTACAATCTTGTCATGCACTAAAGGTTTGTTCATTAGATATTTGATAGTAGAGTGGTCAGTGTGAACAATCACTTCATATCCTGTGATATAATGGAAAAACTTATTGATTGCATATACAACTACAAAAAATTCCTTCTCCATTGTGGTGTAATTCCTTTCAGCAGGGGAGAGGTTTTTATTGATGTAGTAAATAACATGCATAGGCTCTCCTTCCTCTTGTTGTCCAAGGACAACACCTACTACTTCATTGGAGGAATTTGTTTGTATATGGAAGGGAATATTCCAATTCAGCACCTCTTACCGGCATATTTATTAATTTCTCTTTGATAAAATCAAAAGCTTGTTGGCATGCTTTTGTCCATTCAAATTCTGAATCTTTAGTTAGAATAGCAAATAATGGAGAATTTGTCTTGTTAAAGTCTGAGATAAACCTTTGATAGTAATTGGCATGGTCAGAAGCTTCTTAACTATTTTTGGTTTGTGGGAGATGGGATTTTTACAATGATATTGACCTTTTCTGGGTCTACCTTGATTCCCTTAACTAAAACATGATGGCCTAAAACTATCCCTTGTTCCATCATAAATAAGCATTTTTCATGGTTTAAGGATAATTGATGTTTTTCACACCGATAAGGACTTTGTCTAGATTTTCAACTGCCTCTTGGAATGTTGCTCCATAAAATGTGAAATCATCCATGTAAATCTCTACATAGTCATGGGTGAGATCAAAAAATATTACCAACATGGCTCTTTGAAAAGTGGCAGGAGTATTACATAAACCAAAAGGTAACACCCTATAAGAAAATGTTCCCCATGGGCAAGTGAAAGTTTTTTTCTTGATCCTCAGTGCCACTTTTATTTGATTATAATCATTAAACCCATCAAGCAATGAAAATACTTTTTCCGTAGATAAATTGTCTAAGACTTGATCAATAAAAGGTAATGGAAAATAATCCTATGAGTTGCCTTCTTTAATTCACTATAATCCACACAAACTCTCCATTTCCCGTTATTTTTAGGAACTATGACTAATGGAGAAACCCACTGACTATTTAATATTAGATAAATGAATCCTACCTTTAGAAGTTTTTTTCAATCTCAATTTTCACAATATCTCTTAAAGCGAGATTTATCCTTCTTTGAGGTTTCCTTAATTTCCGGAATCGTAGTGTAGATATGGTGTGTATAAATACCATGATGAATACCCTTCATGTCACTATATTCCCAAGAAAAATATTGAGGATGAGAGCATAAGATTTTAAATAGGGTATTCTCTTCCTGACTAGTCAGCCAACTATTAACTGTCAATGTCTTCCATGGGAAAATAGGTAGTTGTTTAGTACCTGGATGAAGAGAATATACAACAGGATACTCTCTCAATAATGCATTCAATGGACACTGTGGGGAATAATTTTGAACAACAATGATGTTTTAAAAGATGGACTTAGTCATATCTATATTCCACTCAAAAGGACATATTATAGGTTGGTTGTTTTCATCCATATAATCATCTCTTGTTTCCATTAGTTCTAATGCAAGACTTGAAATAAACCTAGTGCAAGACTTATAATGTGTCCAACATAGGGATCATGGTCATCATACTAAATTTTATCTGAGTGTTCTTGAATTATGACCATGGCCAGAGAAGATATGATGTCATCTGAATCATCTGAATTGTCCTTACACCATTGTTTATTGTTTGTAACAAAAGGTTTTATAACAAGGTATATTGATAATTTTTTGAATCTTGTCTATTTGTAATCACCATATTCCCTATCCTGCAATCAATGAGGGTGGTAGTTGTGGCTAACCAAGGATGTCCTAGGATTATGGGGTATCCAATCTTTCTATTATTCATTTTTATGATCATGAAGTCTACCGAATAGTCCTAGGATTCAATAGTAATGGTGACATCCTCTATAATTCCCTTTTTCTTTTTATAGACTAATCTGCCATTTGTAATACTATTGAGGTTGAATGTGGTTAAAGAAGTGATAGTGTGAACAGAGTATCTATGGTCATAAAATTGATAGCATCTCCTAACTCAAATAGGACATTAGGAATCTAGACATCTCCTATGTAAACTATAACAATAGAACTTCCAGGGTCTCGGATTTAGGGGGTCATATTCCTTCCAGGGATACTAGCAAGTCTCCCACCAACATGGATGGTTTTAGGTTGGCTCTTTCTTCTTCTTCATGGATTATTAAAATAGATATATTAGATAATTTTGTTTAATTCAAGAATTTCCTTAAGATCTTGCAACAGGGGAATGCCAATACTCAATTTCCTCAGTCCCTAAATTAACTCGACTCTTTGTTGTTCAGGAACTATAGTTTTTGTTTTTTTCCGAGAGCTTAGATGGAAAAGGAATGTCAATGTTTGGTGAGGATTTTCCTCAATAACAAGACTACCTGTGTTTCTTCCTGGATTTTATGTATCTTCAGGGATTTCTTCTATCAAGGAGATGAAGGTTTTGAGGTAACCTTCCCTATGCAATAAGATATTCTTACAATCCACAAAATTTACTATGGTATTTTTATCTGATTCCATAGTGTACGTTGGGTTACCCTACCTCACATTTTTGGGTTTTCTACAATTTGTGTTGGTATATGTGGTTGGGCAGGTTGATCGGATGGGGCGGCATTTGTAGGTCCAATCAATAAGATTTTTGACCTTGGGATCTTTTTTATTGTGATATTACTTCCTAGATCCTTATGGTACATTCCACTATTGTTGGTAGTGATTAAACTGTTGAAATGATGGAATGTTTGGATGTGGATCTCAGGGTTGTTGATAATAATTTGGTGGTGCATTCCACTATGGGATCCACTCCTGTGGGGCTTGTTGAGCCCAAGGTTGGTGGTATGGCCATGGTGCATTCCATTGATTTTTGACCCATTGTGATTTTGGCATGTAGGATTCATTTTGGTTGGACTAAAAATTTTCCTCCTTACCTCTGAGCCATATATTTCAACTCAAATTTGTTTTATGTGTTCTATTTTAAATGGTTCTTCAACAAGGGAAGAAATCCAAATTGGTTTTTGGCATGCTTAATTTCACAATGAATACGATGTTTTTCTTATCTAAGGGGCATTCCTTAATCCCATGTTTGTCTCTACATCTTTGGAAGTATATGAACAAAGGCTTTGTATTCCTAGCTTTCTCCCTATCCATAGTTGTATTGAGTTAAACTAAAAGGTTTGTTCTCAAATTTTTAATTTCTTCCCTTAGTTTGGATATATCGCCACTAGCCATTTTTCCTTTCTATCTATGAAATTTGGGGTGAGTTCGGGAGTAATTCCTACAGAGGTCAATGATTTCTATAAATTCTAGTTTGTTCATGTCTCCCTTTCCCATAAGATTGAAGGCTTCTTGTGTGTCTTCATCCAATCCTTTGAGGAATAAGGTTTTGAGTAGATTAATATCTAGACTAGTACCACACCTCCTGTGAAGGAAGAGGAACCAATCAAGATAATCTTCCACACTCTCATCTTCCTTTTGTTGAATTCTAAAAATTTCTTTTTTCTTGTCTCGAAAACTGTAGTATTCCTAATATTTTTCTAAGAAAACTTTTTCTATCTCCTCCCAACTATGGATGGATTTAGGGTTAATCCCATAAACCATATCATAGTTGTACTTTTAAATTGGAGGGAAATAACTTAAGCTTATAGGAATTAGAAATGTAATCATAGGTTTGGCACAAGACCTTGAATTCAAAAAGGAACTGATCAAGATATTCTGAGACTAATCCTCGAAAGTTTGGTAAAATATAGGGGGATTTATTTTTCATAGGATCCAAATTGTTAGGATATAGTTGTATCGGATAGGTAAACATTTTTCCAACTTGAGGGTTTCCATTTTCTACACCATTGGGGTTATCTACTTCATCACCATCCTTCCTTGGTCAGCAAGTTGTTCCACAGATGGTTTTGAGGGGGTTTTTGAAAATTTATCCTAATGAATCTACCTCTACAAAAGTATCTAGGTCTAAACATAAGATCCTATCTAAGGATAGTTCCTTAACTATCCGTGCTTAACTTGATTGTTGTGTTCCACATACTCCAAAGCATAGAGGATTCTTGTTGTCACTACAAGGTCTTCTTTACTTCTAAAGAAAGAGTTATGGAAATAAAATTTCTGAATGGAAACTTACCAGACAACCAGGAAACACTTCTAGCTAGCACCTTAACCTTTGATAACACCTTGAAGTCCCCAACAACGGTGCCAAAAAGTGATGAGCATCGTTGATACTCATACTTTAATTATATTATATTTGTCATTCGAGGGCAATGTCCATGGTTGTTTGCAACAAAGGGAATAGTTGGAATTGTTCTCAACACGTACTTAACAATGGAATTAACTAAATAATATACTAACTGCAATTATGAAATTAAATGCATTGAAGAAAAAGAATATTAAAGACATAATTTTAAAGGTACGAAAAATAATTCAATGTTGGAATCTTAAATAAATGTGTAATAATAGAAAGGAAACAACAGTAAAATCTCCCTTCTCATTGGGGAGGATTGGCCCTTGTTCCTTCCCTTCAATCAGGTTTAGCATCCAAAGTTACACAGAAAATTTTCCCCTTGAATCTATAATTTTATTGAATTGAAAGAATTTCCTTTTACAATGATAAACTAATTAAACCAAACTATGAATCTCAATACATTATCTCTTTTATACCAGAGATGTCCTAGTTCCTCTAGGAGAGAACTAGTTTATTTGCAATTAATATCACCTACTTAACTGGATGCTGACTAAAACAATGACTAACTATTCTAAGAATTACAATTGTGGAAGGAGTCTTCTATGCAATGCTTGCAATTGCAGAGGAGGCCTAAAATTGACTCCTTTGAGGAAGTCAATCCTAGAAGATATTGTAGATCTCATATTGATTCCAGAGAATCGTGGTGATCATAAATCCATAAGTGTTTGTCTTCATCATGTTTCCAAGAAACTAGAGTTAAACTAGGGGTGACTAGACCTCATAATCTTCATGAAGGTAGGTTGAGATAGTGGCACACATTTCATGCTCATGTCATTGTGATGTCACTGTATCAACTTATAGTTTAACCATCCGAGCTATTCATCTCCTCTATGTAAGTTCCTTCTTTTAAGGAAATCTAAATTAATGATCTGGATGAGTCCTATGCTCTACATCGATTCCTACATTAAAGCAAATGTGATTCATGTGCTAGAAGGTGAGTCTTACACCAAACGCACTATCGAGTCTTGCATTAGTACATGTAATTAACTCCTATGATGACTCAACACATGCTTTTCCAAATAGATTATTAACACTCATAAAATATTTCATTTATCCATATTTGAAGAAACAATAACAAGATAAAATAACAAGAATATGCACAACATTTCCTTCCAAAACATAGTAAAGTATTAATTATAAATCTAAGCTAATATATAATTGTGCAACATGATATCAAAATAATACAGGGTTTCACATGGGTTTACACATGAAAAAATAGGGGTTCATCATCAGGTTATCTAATACCCTATTTTGGTATTTTAACAAGAAAATATTAATATCTTACTCCGAGAAGGATTCTTAGAAGATAAATCTACCTAGAATTAGGTTATTAAACTTAGGAATCTTCTTGAATCACACCATTGCGAAGAAAAATTTGATACCATTTCGGAGAAAATAATTTTGATCAATGTTATCCATGTGGGGTTAGATCTTGAAGGTGAATAACATGTTCTTGACCTCCACAATGTATTGAGCTCATTACCAAAGACTAATTAAGATTTTAGAAACACTCTTGGGAGGTATGTATTTCTTGAGAGTATGAGATGATTTCTAACATCACCTTCAAGTGGATTTGGAACAAAATGAATGCTCCCACAATGTAAATTATTATTCAATATTTATGATGCCTACTTTTTTTCCTCCTAACTCCTTACGGAGCTCTCGGAATTAGCCGGAGAAGTCAAGGTTCGCAATTTGACTGCTCATTCCATGCCCCTGAAAACCTGATGTTGAAAAAACTATCCCTAAATGATCAAAACTTTCCTAAATATTCCTAAACTACTTACAACACCTTAAATTATTTAAAATAATGCTTTTCGATACTAAATACATTTTCATAACCCTCCCTGAGGATGCACACAGAGCTCCAAAATGGCCAAAATTGGCCTTTCTAGGCTTTCCAGAGAATTAGTCTTTTACCGCACTTCTATGAATGTAAAATGGACTTTGTTAAAACTTTTGCAAAATTTTACATGTTCACTAAATCCATTATGAATACCTTTAAGGACGAGGTGATCATGACATGGGAGGCAAGCTAGCCCTAGAGAGATTCAAGAAGATTTGTAGCAACATTTCACATTGTGGCTTGATTTTCATGGTTTAAGTTTTATATTTTTGGGTTAGTAAATTCACATGGAAGCTTCAAAATCCTCCTTGAATGGAATAATATTCGGGATGCTCATATACTTCTTTCTCGTATCCTCTCATGAGAATAGGTGACTTCTTGATCCTTCACACATGATGGTCTCTGGATGCATCAAGAACCTAACTAGCTCATTTTTATTTGTTTCTCAAAGATATTTGGACACAATGGTAGAGTCAGGATATGATGATCATCAATTCACTCCTTGATCCTCACTTTTCACCTTTGAACATGATGATATCTTCTTAATCTCATAATTCACCTCCCGACCCAAGATGTCAATTGGGTGGAAGCATGATTATGATGTATGGACACCCTCTTTCTCAATTTCCCCTCATGGAGATAGGTTTCCTCCCCGATAGAATGATTTATCCCCAATGAAACTTGTAGAAATTTTCGAGAATGAATTCCATGTTCTTAACATCCACATTGTACTAAAACACTGCAAATTCCACCTCCATGACTTGAAAGATGTGATTTCATTACCAAGTATTGATTAAGTGTTTAGAAAGACTCTCATAAAATATGCATTATTTTTTATTCGAGATGATTTCCACCATCACTCATTGTTAGATTCTCTTATCATGTTCCTAATGTCCATTTCATGTATGATTTGAATCTTGATGAAGCTCTTGATGTTTCGATCCTTCACAAACCTCATGATTTGTCATATCCTTCACAGCACCTCATGATGACCATTCCATTAATTATTTGAATCATAAAAACTTACATATGTGTTTTTATTTATTATGTTTTATAAGGAGTTGCATGATTCCATATATTCGATCAATTGTCACTACCTTTGGGATTTGTGAGGTTTGTAAATTCTAATTTTCACACATCTAACACTCCTAAAAATGTCAATAAATAATCTAAAAGGCCCCAAAACCTAAACAATGACTATATTATTTCCCAAAATAGACATTGATTGTAGAATTTAAACCCTAAAAGATTTAGGTTTGAATGCTGAAATCCTAAAAATACCTATGTACTGACCAAATTAGAATATGAAAAACTATCTTCTAAACCATGACTAATGGAGCTGTGAGACTAGTTCCATAAGGTGTAGAGTGACCCTAATTTATTATATTTACTAAAATAATTATAAGAAATAATAAAGTATAAATATTAATAAATGAAAAAATTATACTTAAACCATTTATTTTAGTAAATATATCCCTCCCAAAAGCACATATACCACATTGCAAATAGGAACGTGAGCATGTTATAGATGAGCACATTATAACGTGCTCACGCTTTAGGATTGGTAACTATTATTGGGTAAGTGTACCAAGTTGGGGGGCCAAAAAGTGGACAAGAAAGCGAAAATGAGCATAACGCGATCGCGTTATGTTTTCTTTGGTTTGGTATTTCATGAACCTGTAACATGTACATGTTATAATGCATACACATTATGTTAAAATATAAACAAAAAAGGGCCCGAGCCCTATTCATTTTATTTTCCCCAAACACGAGTTTGACAACAAAACCTTGCACTCATATTTTATATGCGCAGTGCATCTAGCTCCTAGGATCATCTAAGAAGCATCGTGAAGACTCGGAATCGACAATGGTGCCATGGAGAAGAGGTAGGAAAAATTATTTTCTCTAAATTGCATTGAAATTTGGTAATTATATAGTAGAATTAGAATTGAATACATTTTTTATTTTTACATACTTCCACCTCAACCACAACCAAAACCTACAATTCTTGTGGTCCCTCTTAGCCCTCCTACAGTTGTTGAACATCCCCTGGGTAGTTAGGAGGATTTATTAACCCATATAGTGGAAAACAAGATTGAAATTAAGGAATTAATCAAAAAATGAGGGATTCCCATTCTACAAACCCCCACCGATGCCTCTCTTGCAAACACATTGGAGGCATTAGTGGCTCAAGTTGACATGGAAACGAGTCAAATTGATCATTAGACATCTTATAGAGAGCGTTGTAGGGAATATTACGCCAACAAATTGTCATATGTGGATGTAAAGAAAAATAAATTATAAAATACCTCATATGTGCCTTATTCACGACTCCCCAAACCAATTTTCCTGTTTCATTGTCATGCAAATGGTTTCCAATCCATTGGTGCAATAGTGATTTGATTAAAAATATTTTTTGGGACCAATGGTGGATGGTGTTTGATTTTCCACCTTGCAATAACAACAAGGTTCCACTATAATTTTTAAGGAAACTCTATTACGATTTTATCCTCAACAAGATCCTAAACTATTTTTATTTCTCGCTATTTCCAAAGCCACGAAAAGGATCTCGTACATGATCAACCAGTGCACAACGTGCACCTATTCAATAGGGTAGAGTCCCCACACAAAATCCCCCTCACCCTGAGATTATCCCTCCAATAATGAAGGAGACAATAGAGATTGATACACTCCATGTGCTTCAAGGGTTATCTGATACCCTTGTCCGACATACGAGGGACATTTTTGATCCAGATGTTCATGGAGGTACATAGAGTATTCCTTCAGGAAGTACTAGCATGAGGCCACATCTTTTCTCGTCATGTGGTAGCATATGCTTGGGGCCCAAGGAGGATGATACTTTCATGCATTCTGGTGTTGGTGGAGTTGCCGTTGGTGGTACACATGATAATGTCGCTATGTTAGACACCTTTTTGAGCGATACATTTGGATTCCAGACATCGGTGACACCTTCGCAGGTATTTTTATTTTTTATTATGTATGTTACAAAAGATCTGAGTACTTGATTTACTTATATATGTTAAATTTTTGAAATAATTGTATTTGTACATCTATGCATTAATATTACAGCATGTGGGAGGGCGTCATCATCTCGACCATAGGCTGTGAGCACCATGCCTATGCATACATTCACAGAGGTAATTTAGAATGTTAATTGTGTAAAATTTTCACGTATGAAACTAGACTCAACTTTTGAACTCAAATATATGTCTATAGAAATATGTGTGTGTGTGTGTGTGTGTGTATGTTCTTGTATATATATTATATATGTTCAACTAACTTGACGTGATATATGTTTGATAAAGTTGATGACCTCACTAGACACACCACCATCTCTACGAGGAGTAGAGAAAGGTATTGCCACTGTGATTTCATCTGCGCAACAACTCACCGAGGTATTCAAACTACATGTATTTTCGTTAAATATCTCATACAATAATTCATATTATGTTAAATTATGTTTAAAATAATGTCCTTCATTGTAGCATTATTAAATTATGTTAATAATGTCCTTCATTGTGTATACGTAGGAGTTACCTACGACAGGTAGCAACCCTATTCATATGATTCACAGGCATGGTGTGGTAAAAAATAGTTGTATATTGATCAAATTAGTTAAAATATTGTCATTATACATACATGTACTTAGTGTAAATTTTTTGATCTGCATTCAAAAAACTATTTTTAACATAGTTCTATTTTGGCTAATTTTGATGTTTGATTTTGTGATCTTATGTGTATGTAGGGTTCAACCCTTTCATTTTTACTTCGAGGGCACGAACTCCTCGAGCTCATCGTTTTGATACCCCGTTCATGCTCGAGGAGCTCCCGATGACTCATCTGAGTGTGAGATGCAGATTCAGTGTGACCGAGAGATTGTGGTAAGTGCGTGTAAATGTAAAAGTTTCATTAGCATGGTCTTATACATGTTGAAAACTTATATATTAAGTTTTGACAAAAAAAATGTTTGCATTTACAGTTCGACTACATGTGAGTTTAAAGTGGAAAGGACTCATAGTATGGAGTGCTTGGAGGATCCGAAGTCATCTCATAGATATCCATCTACATCTAAGGGAGGGCCTTCTTCAAGCAAGGCCAAGAGAGGGATATATTTTGATGATTAGGATATATATATCTCTTATGAAAAAAATTGTATGCATATGTGCTTGACATCGTATGGACGTTCGACATCAGTATGTACACTTATATGGCATTCACTTGATATTATATGACCTATTCATGCATTTTTATATTTATTGTTCTCATTAATACAATTTGGAACTCGATATTTTTGTATGGGACCTTACATTTCTGAGATTATTTTTGTATGAAACTAATGATGATCTGCACTTAACAATATAAGACATTATGGATTATTTTATCATTTATTGGTGTTATATACTAGCATTTTCAATGTATAATATGCATGAAACTTTGGAAATCAATATTCTTTTTATATTGGTTCATATCTTATCATGACTTTATCTAATTCGAGTAATTTATTTCTTCACTATCAATGTGTATATGTCTATTTACCTTCTTCTTAGTCTTCTTCTGTTATAAAACCTCAGACAATCATTAAGACCATCACAATTAAGGTATTCGTAATCGACAATCATTAGATTCCATAGGAGAGGTATTTGTAATTATGGGAAGCTTTAAGGAGTTGTCTCCATCGTGCCACAATAATAAGTGTATTGTCATGAATGAACCTGATGGTGATTTGGTAATCTCAAAAATGTACTTATCATAATAATGGCAAATAAATCCAACTAATAACAATTAATCATCAATAAGTAAATCGATGGCATAACAATCAATGTCTACCATGTGCCACCTCCAAATTCCAAATTTAATTTCATTTAAATTCACTTATAGAGTGGTTGGGGAAATGAACTCGCCATTTTCTTCATGCTTTCAGAGGTCCAGAATGTCAATTTGCCCCAAATTTGGCAAATATGGAGAACTTGGAAAGCCAAATTACCTTGCTAAAACTAGCCTTCCTATTGCATCCTGATAAAAACAAGTTCCCAGGAGCTGAGGGAGGTTTTAAACTTATCACACAAGCATGGAGAGATCTCTTTGATAATACTAGAAAGGCTACCTATGATGCCATGAGAAAAAACCAACAAGGGCACAACCCCACCTTCCACCAACCGAGTTCCACAGCATCATGTATTTCCATTGGCGTTGCCAAAAATCTAAATGGAAATAATTATTCAAGTATGGATTCCTTTCTTGAAACTTCCATATCCGATGACCATGACCAAAACTAGAACCAAAAATAGAAACAAGACCAGGAACATGACCAGAACAGGACCAGGAACATGACCTAGACTGGAAATTTGAGAGGATTTATGAGGTTCAATTTTATTTTCCAAGATGAATTACTCCAATGTTTGAGAATGTTTCTCCATATGCGAATGACACTTTAATTTATACACTTGATGATTCCTTAATTTCTAATCCTGCCACAGACCACAGTAGTCCTCGATCCTTGGATATAGGGAGACGTTACTTGGCTTCCATTCAGAACTAAACAAGAAAGATTTAGTAGGTGATTGATCACCCTTATGTGTTCTTAGTCATTCCCTAGTTGCTATGCTTATTTTTTACAAGGAGACTCAATGATGGTTCTAGGCTAGAATAGTATGGAAGTTACGATTTCTTATTACTAAGTAGTAGTGCCAAAGTTTTAATTTTCAAGGTACAGTGATTACGTTGATAGGAAGTCGGAAGCCATATTAGTCTTGTTGATTTTTAGTACTAATTACCCATGAAATCTAATTCTCCAGCTTTCATTTTCTTTGCTCATCTTCCATGTCATATTGAATAACCTTTCCTATTATATGGTGATACACCGAATATGAATATGATCCTCGAGATTCGACCCTCATCCAACCATAATACCAAAATAAATCCTTTGTTGGTAATGTTGCACGGTCATTGTCCTTTTTGCTTTTATTAATTAATCTTGTTCCAAATTTACATTTGTTAACATTAATGGTGAAGTCCGAGCAATGCATGGAGAGAGAAAGGACAAAGTTGAGGGATATAACTTCCACAAGTGATATTGTTTGCAAACCGTTTTAAATACTTTTTCAAAAAAATATTTTGAAAACAAACCGACTACGCCAACACATTTGGGTGGCCAAGTAAACACTAGGGGAGGCTTCGTGTTGGAGGCCAATGCTCCTTGTTTTACGGGATACTTTATTTGGGTGTAGTCCTTTAAGATCCCTAAGACCAAAAAAATACTATAACTTCAACGGGTGATATCTCCATCTCCATGGTACTTGGAGAGGTCCCATCTAATCCTAAACCTCTGCATTGGTACTCTCTATGAAACCCTATCATGATTTACTCCATCTTGATTTGGTTCTCTCATTGTGCTATTTTTTGTAACCGTGCGAAATACTACAGGTTTGGGTCATAGTGTAAGGTTGTCCATGTTATATTTTGTAAGGAATCTCATGGCACAAAACAAACTATGCCAAAACATCGGGTGGCTAGGTAAACACTAGGGGAGGCATCATTTTAGATTCCAACACTCCTAGTGCTTCTGGGATACTTCATCCAGGCATAGTCCCTTAAGAGCCCTGAGTCCAAAAAAGGCTATAACTTCGTCAGGTGATTTCTCAGACTCCGTGGCACCCGGAGAGTTCTTGTTAAATCCTAAACCTCCAGTTGGGTACCCTCTACAAAAACCATCTCGGTTTTCTCCATCTCAATTTTGTTATTTCCTTGTTCTATTGTTTGCAACT
Organism: Taxus wallichiana var. yunnanensis; assembly: GCA_018340775.1. NCBI lineage: Eukaryota > Viridiplantae > Streptophyta > Pinopsida > Cupressales > Taxaceae > Taxus > Taxus wallichiana. Next base: position 468,773,592 of record CM031236.1, on the reverse strand, counting down.
ATGTCAAATAATGCAATTTGAGTCAGTGTAAGGTTGTCCAAATGTAATATTTTGCAAATGGAAGCTATTGGAACCAAACCGATTACATTGACACATTTGGGTGGCTAGGTAAATGCTATTGGAGGCATATTTTTGGAGGCCAACACTCCCAATGCTTCTTCGGGCTACTCCATCCAGCGTAATCCCTTAAGATCCCCGAGTCCCAAAAAAAGGCTATAACTTCACAGGTGATATCTCGGTCTCTGTGGCACTGGATAGGTCTTATCTAATCCTACACCTCTACGTCAAGACCCTCAACAAAATTCTTTCTTTTTTTTTCTCCATATCCATTTGGTTCTCTCATTGTGCTATTTTTTGCAACGGTGCAAAATATTATACTTTGATTTAGTGTAAGGTTGTCCAATGTTATATTTTGCAAACAAAAGTTTGTGGCACCAAACCAACTATGCACATGCATTAGGATAACTGAAAAATTCTAGGGAGGTGTCGTTTTGGTTCCTCTGCACTCTCGGTGCTTTCGGGCTACTTCGTCCAGGCGTAATCCCTTAAGAGCCCTGAGACCAAAAAGGTTATAACTTTGCAACAGGTGATATCTCGGTCTTCGTGGCACCTAGAGAGGTCTCATCTCGATCCTACACCTCTAGGGGTACCCTCTATGAAATCCTATCAATTTTTACTCCATATCGATTTGTTTCTCTTGTTGTTTTATTTTTTGCAACAATGCAAAATAGTGTACTTTGAGTTAGTGTAAGGTTGTCCAATGCATTATTTTGCAAAACGAAAATCTCGTGGCATGGAACTGAATGAGCCAACACATCGGGGTGGTTAGGTAAATTCTAGGGGAGGAATCATTTTGGAGGCCAACACTCCCAGTGCTTCCAGTTCCTTTGTCCAGCGTAGTCTCTTAAGAGCCCCGAGACCAAAAAGGTTATAACTTCAATGGGTGATATCTCTGTATCTATGGCACCAGGAGAGGTCTTGTCGATCCCACACCTCTGTGTTGGGGACCCTCTACAAATTATGTCTCATTTTTCTCCATATTCATTTGGTTCTCTCGTTGTGTTATTGTTTGCAACAGTGTAAAATATTGTGCTTTGAGTCAATGTAAGGCTTTCTGATACTATATTTTGCAAACGGAAACTCATGGCACCGAATCGACTACGCAACATGTTGGGTGGCCAGGTAAAAACTAGGGGAGGATTTTTTCAGAGGCCAATGCTCTCGTTGTTTCTGGGCTACTTCGTCTGGGCATAGTCCCTCAAGATCCCCGAGACCAAAAAGGCTATAACTTTGATGGGTGATATCTCGTCTCTGTGGCACCTGGAGAGGTATCGTCTGATCCTACACCTCCACATCAAGAGCCTCTAAAAAATAATATCTCAATATTTTCCATCTCCATTTGGTTCTCTCGTTGTGCTATTGTTTGCAACAGTGCAAAATATTGTAGTTTGAGTCAGTGTAAGGTTGTCAGATGTTATATTTTGTAAAATAAAGCTTGTGGTGCCAAACCAAATATGCACACACATCAAGATGACCTGTTAAATGCTAGGGGATGTTTTTTGGGTTCCCTCCACTCCTAGTGCTTCAGGGCTACTTCGTCCGAGCGTAGTCCCTTAAGAGCCCTGAGACCAAAAAGGCTATAACTTCGACAAGTGATATCTCGATCTCCGTAGCACCTAGAGGTCTCGTTTGATCCTAAACCTCTATGAGTGGGTACCCTCTACAAAATCCTATCATAGTTTACTCCATCTCGATTTGGTTCTCTCGTTGTGTTATTGTTTGCAACAATGCAAAATATTGTACTTTGAGTCAGTGTAAGGTTTTCTAATGCATTATTTTACAAACGGAAGCTCGTGGCACCAAACCAACTATGCATCACACATTGATGTGGCCAGTAAACACTAAGGGAGGAATTTTTTTGGAGGCCAACGCTTCTAGTGCTTTCGCCACTTCGCTTCAGGCGTAGTCCTTTAAGAGTCCCGAGACCAAAAAGACTATAACTTCGATTTGGTGATATCTCGATCTCTATGGCACTGGAGAGGTCTCGTCGATCTTACACCTCCGCATCAATACCCTCTACAAAATCATGTCTCGATTTTTTCCATATCCATTTTTATCTTGTTGTGCTATTTTTTGTAACAATGTAAAATATTGTACTTTGAGTCAGTGTAAGGTTGTCTGATGCTACATTTTGCAAATGGAAGTTCGTGGCACCAAACCAAATGCACCAACACATCGGGTGGTAATGTAAATGCTAGGGGAGGTGTCATTTTAGAGGCCAACGCTCCTGGTGCTTCAAGGGCTACTTTGTCCGGCGTGGTAGTCCCTTAAGAGCCCTGAGACCAAAAAGGCTATAACTTTGACGGGTGATATCTCGGTCTCCATGGCACCTAGAGAGATCTCGTCGATCCTACACCTCATGCGTCGGACCCTCTACAAAATTTTGTCTCAATTTTCTCCATCTCCATTCAGTTCTCTTGTTGTGCTATTGTTTGCAATAGGGTAAAATATTGTCTTGTGAGTCAAGGTATAAGGTTGTTTGATGCTACATTTTACAAATGGAAGCTCATGGCACCAAACCGATCGCACACACATGTCGAGGATGACCTAGTAAACACTAGGTGAGGTTTATTTTGGTTCCCTACACTCCCGGTGATTTCAAGATACTTCACCCAGGCATAGTCCCTTAAAATCCCTAAGACTAAAAAATGTTATAAATTCGATGGGTGATATCTTGGTCTTTGTGGCACTTGAAGAGGTCTCGCTCAAATCGATCCTACACCTCCACATTAGTACCCTCTATAAAATGTCGTCTCAATTTTATCCATATCAATTTGTTCCTCTTATTATCCTATTATTTACAAAAGCATCAAATAGTCCAGTCTGAGTCAGTGTAAGGTTGTCCATTGCCAACCACGTGAATAATATAGGTGGTTCATACAATATAGGTGGTGAAATGAGAATTTTAATAAGATATTTTTATAATATAGGTGGTGAAATGAGAATTTTTGTTTATCTTTCCTTTATAATATTTAATTTCCCTTAGCTTCACTTAGCTTTGAGAATAATAAATTCTTTACTAACAATGCCAACCACGTGAAGGTGGAAGATTTTTTGGCACCACTAACCTACATAAACATGTTAGTAAGAAATTAAATAGAATTTTAAATCCTACAAATTTAAATGAAAAATCATTAAAGTAACTATTCAAATTAAATTCGTGAACAACATACCTTTGCAAATTCAATCCAATGAACCGCAAGGATCAACTCTACTCTTGACAATAGCAATAATTGCTTCATGATTTAATTCACAAACCTTCCACAGATTCTTGTTTAATGGCCTACCTCGATATTTGATCAATTTAATATTTGTTGCAAGAACCAAATGTGAATAGTGAAGTATCTTTTGATGTACTTCATAGTCTTTAAACAACCAAGTATTTGATTTTTTTATAGTATATCGTCGAAGCCAAGTTCCAGTGACTACCATTGACCTAGTGGGATACTCAAGGCCTTCACCATCAATGACTGTGGAAGTCAAAAAAATTTCCCTCGACACAATGAGACAAGAAGTAGTTTATTCCCTCTTCGTTAAATTTTGTCGCAATAATAAGCGTAAAAAACGTGCCCTACATCACAAAGTAAAACTAAAGTCAAATTTAAAATACATTAAGAGTTGATCATTTAATAATTTATAAATCTCAAACATGACATACATGTATACCTAGTTGCACTAATACAAATACTTGGTCAAAGTCAGGTGATGGTGTCATATGATCTGAAGACACTGCAAGTTGTAATGTTAGTGTAACTTAATATGTGTCAAGTGGAGTTAGAGGTCTACAAGTCTATTCGACCACCCACTGTTGTGACTCACATTCATTCCACGCAAAATAAATGCATGATATACAAAAACATGCCATGCACCTAGTATAAATAGTCCAAGAACTTGCATCTGAACTACAGAATGAGTGCATATGCAAGTCACACCTTCATAGCCAAATGTTGTTCCTCTATCAACCAGAAATATCTACGAACCATTGAACTCTCTTGAGATTCATGGCCCATGTTATTAACACACCAATCAACAATTCTTTTTACACCTGTAAATTTAGCACCATCCTTGACCTTTAACTCTTCTCTTGCAAGTTCTCTTTTCACACATGCTCTCACACCATCATGCTCTCCTTTCCCATGGCCTACTTTAGTAAAACTCCAGATATGGTGTATACATGTTTCTTTTTGCATTCTACTTAGCCAATAAAACATTCATGCATTCTTGAATTATGATGTGCAGTTATCTGACCAAATGTAATGTTGATTGAAAAAAAAAATCCTCTCTTTCAATTTCACATAAAACACCTGGAAACACCTTTGCACATATTTTGTAGAATGTGTTTGATCATCACTCATTTTTAAATGATACTTTCTTAATATTTTTCGATCTCTCTTAGTGCTTTATGGAGAGTGCATGATTGTTATATGCATGAAAATAGCATTGAGTTATAGTATTGAGTAGTGAGACTCGAACCTCCATTTGTACTAAGTGGGAATGTGTCCTTGCTTAACTTGAATTGTTCATCTAACCATTGAGCTTTATTTTTGTTCCTTGCATACTCATAAATAATTTCCTCTCTAAATTTGAGCATATATTCTGATACAGGTAATTGTTTTGTAACAAGCTCACAACTCTTAGATTATTTTCCATCTTTTAATTGATATGCCACTGATTTATATTTGTTGAAACCAACTAATTATTTTCCTATTGAATATGTACTCTCCTCATGGATATAACTTTTCAATTTTGGCAAGCCACCACATACGTTGCATGTTCCATCCAAACATGTTTTGTTATAAAAAATTTGTCTAGTTGATTTTTCACAAAATATCATAGGAATAAATTCCTTTGCAGATTTTGGTGGGACATTTAATCCACACTCCTATGAACATGATGTCAATATGAAAAACACAATGTATTTGACAAAAAACATCATAATGCATTGAAAATTCAACATGATGCCTGCAATAACAAGTGGTATGTGAGTGATTGATTTTCACATAAAAGGGTTTGTTCATTTCAAAGAATCTTTGGCTAATGTTAATTTGTGTATTTTCATTCTTAAACTTAGAGAACAATTGTGTTTGAGTCATATCTATGATTTTTTCACACAATTACGAGAACCTATTCTTATTTTTATTGTATCTCTTCTATTTGGTGACACCCTTGTGTTCTCAATCTAATAATTTACAAGTAATTCTATTAGAATATCAGACGTATGTTTGTATTTCGTGGGATTCTACTAGAGAATGTCAAATACTCAAAGTGTTATTGACTAAATCAAAAATTTTGTGTCTCTTTATTGCTTTCATTAGTGTTTTTATGTTTAGCTTCAAATATCTACTTGTTTTTCTAATCAAACATTGATTAACTATTTTATCACTTACTATACAATTAGTAAGTACACGCAATATAGCATTACTATCTTTGGTGTGTCTGTTGACACCTACAGATTTGGTATGCTTTATGTATATTTTTAACAATTGATGCATTTCAATCAGCAATATTAGATGTTATTAACCCCAAGGTCTTCATTGTAGGTCTCATCTTAATTAATTTCATCAATGTAACAAATAATTGACATCTTTGTGTGTCATTTAAATTCTCAAAGTAATTATCCCAAATTCCCCTAGCTTTTCTTCTCACATTTCTTTCAAACATTTTGTTAGGCATTGGTTTTATAATGTTTTCATCAATTTCAATTAAGTGAATTGGTTTTCTTCGTAAAATGGAAGGAGGTGTTCTTAGAGGTGAAGATTCATTAACAAGGTTACTTTCTTCATTCAGTGTTTCCATACAAATTTCAGGATTAACATTTGGATTCTCAAGTAAAGGTTCAACATTTGGATTCATATCAATTTCTTCATCCATACCAACATTATCATTCAATTCAATATCAATATTCATTGCAAAATAATTATTCTCTACATTTTCATTATGTATTTCATCCTCATTTTCTAAAACATTAGGTACATTTGATATAGCAGATGTACCTTGCCCTGCATGAAGTTTTTGCATCCTTTGCACTTGCTTTATTCTCATCTCTTCCAATTTCTCCGGTGTCTTGTTTTCAAATTTCTTCTTATTCTTACATCGTCTTTTTTCTCCCATGATTTTATATATATATATATATATATATATATATATATATATATATATATATAGTGGGGTAGGGGACAAGATGAACTACTCAAAATTTGTGAAGAATGTACATGAATCTGCAGACTAGATAGAAAGAGGGTAGAAATCCCGTGAAAGAGGTGAAAAGGATGTTGGGGGCCCATAATATATGTAAAGAACATAACATGTATGCGGTATAATACATGTTATGCTTTTCCCATTTTTATAAGGCATGCCTTGAGGCTTGATCCGGTTTGGATGCCTAAGCCTCGAGGCATGGACTCCGCACAAACATAGTAAACATCGTGCTTTTGTAAGAAAATTATAAAATGCCACTTCCGCCATCATAAATCAAATTAAAACGATCGATTCATTTAATAAAAATATGAATATGATGTAGATCAGACTTTATTCTTTCTAAAAATATAATTTTTCAAATTTTTTGACTAATATAAGGATTCCATATTATTTATTTTCTAAATATGTCTTTTTGTAGTTATTTTTAAGTTTAAACACATCTATCTTTCATCGTGTCTCTTTTTTTGGCTCATTGAAATTCAAAAAAGTATACTAGCCCAAACTAGGCCTAATTTTATACATATTCAAAAAAATCTAATTTTCGACATTTTTTGAGTTAGTTAAGGGGCGATAGTGAAGCCCCGTTATTTTTCAAATTTTAAATTTTTTGTACTAAAAAAATCATAAAAAGAAATATACTTGCGAAAAAAATCTTTAAAAAATGGATCACAAACTAGATGTTCCTAGCTATCTTTCTACCAAAAGGTTTTCAAAAATACTAAATGGTGCTCAAAAAATGGTGGGGTGCACAAAATTCACTTTATTATGTTTTTTAACAAAAACAAGACCACCTGTTGGTATTTTAGTTATTTGACCCACTTAAATTTAACTGTTTTCAATAAAATTTAGTAGCTTAGAAACTAGACTCAAAATTCTACGATTCATGTTCTTACAACATCTTCCAATTTTGAGTGTAACTATTTCAAATAACTCGTACAAGTTGAATATTTTTATTTTTTAGAAAAAAGTCCACTTAAGACCCCCTTTTGGCCCCCTAAATTGGTGCACTTACCCTATTCCTAGTAATTTATAACACGAGCGCTTTCCAAAACACACTTGTGTTTTTCTTCAAACCAAAATTTGGTTGCTTTTTGTCCCCCATATCCATGCTCTTTCCTTATGACTTTAAGGACTATCCTTAATGAGTTATCAATGGATCAACTCAATGCGAGACATGGTTAATAAACCTATACTTAACAACGAATACTACGTTGTGTTAGTTCAAAAGGAGGAACTAAAGAAAGATAATAACTCATGGAGTTACTATTATCCTCTTTTGAGAAACTAATTGTAGTGCCCACACTTTTATAACTCAGTTACTTGTTGCTCATTACTCATAGACATGTTTTGACAGAGATTTGATATGTTTATACATTACATTAGGAGATTTGATCTGATTAGGCATGTATGGACATTTAGGCGTATAGCGCCGATTTAGCTTGATTACTATGTTGTTTGCATTATCTTATGATGTCATGGATACTAATTGATATGATGTTGTTTTGGAACGTAATTATATTGATGGATACTCAGTTTGTTGCATGTTGGGATTCTATGGATACATGTCACTTTATCATTATGACTAACCTATGGTGAAATTGTGTATAATTGTGTACGTTGTCGCATTTCTGTTTCCAGAGAGATGATATGTTAGTTTAGAATTCATTGATATCTTATTTAGTAGTTGATTTATATTTTATCGGACAGGTGTGTTTAATGTGTGCAATGAGTGTGCAGGTGACAGGTCACAGGAGAACGTGGGACTCAGGCTAGCTACGCAACTTTGCACAAGTAGCCCATGGGCTAAGTCCTAGCCATGTTTATTGCTTGAGGCCTTAGCATTAGAATTATTGTTTTGGGCACCATGGGTGACCCTCATTTGTAATGTATTATGTTTTGTAATTATTAATTTTTCTCAAGGTGTTTAGTTTGTGTTGTAAGCTTGTTTTGGGGAATTAATGACCCCACTTGCATTAAGTTTTGAATTAGTTTAATGATGTACTTAATTAAAAAGGGTTTAGAGTCACATGTGAACCCTTGGGTGGGCCCCACACCCTCTACCCTTGTGCCAAATTTGTCAAACCCGAAATTGGGTTATTTTGGGCATTTTTAGGGATCCCTTTTTAGTTTGAGAGTTCCCTTAACATAAAAATGAGCCCTTAGACCCTACCTAAAAGGTAGGGGCTTATTTCAAGGCTAGATGGAGTTTTCCCTCCCTTTTTACCTCTCCTTTGGTCACATCCATGTAAGGGGTATGGATTAGTGTGCTTGTTAAAAGTTGCACAAGTTTTGTTCTGTTATCATTTAGAGTAATTTGGGAGAAGAGGGCTAAAAGTCATTTTATCCTTTCTCTCATTTATTTTTGGCATCTTTGACCTTGAAGGAGGAGAGGGGTGACACATGTCACCCCCTCATTTGTGAGGATTTTTTATTACTCCTCTTCAAATTCCCCCTCGTGGGAAAAGAAGAGAACTTTTTTTAAGACTTTTTGCTTGGAATCTTGTGGATTTGGAGCTAGAGATTGCTTGGGTCAAGAAGTGGAAGAGATTGAAGTTTGGAGAGATTTTCTTTGAGGTAGGCTTCTTGAGATTCTTTGTATTTGTTATACATGCTAGATATTAGTTGTTTTCTTGGAAATGTTTGTTGTTGTATGAAGATTTTGTTTGTTGTTTATTTGATTTTTTCCCCTCCATCATATGACATGATGGAGTTTTGGAGCTTGTGGGGGAAGAGAGGGGAATTTTTCCCTCTCAATCCTTATAGGCTTGATGGGAAAGCCTTGTAGGATTTAGTACTCCCCTCAAATGGTTGAGGTGGAGAAGGTGGGTCATTTGGCATGAACCCCCTTCCCCATTCTTGGTAAGGAAACCCCTTTGGGGTTTGAAAATCCTTCCAAGAAGGATTGGTGAAAGGGTGGAGGAATAAGAAGGGCTTGAATAAAAAGGGAGAAATAAGGAGGGTATGGAGATCTTACATTTTTACATTTAATGTTGGTTATAACTTTTGGAGAACTTCTCTTTTCTCTTCCCCATTTTTAGAGGTAGAACTTGCGTTCTCCTCCTTTTCACTTTTATAAATTTGGAGTCTTGTTTAATTTTTACCATGTTTTTGTGTGGATGTGATGTTGTTTGTTCACCCTCTCTCTTATGCATAGTTTTGGATAATTTTCCTCTTTCCCATGGGCTTGGGGGAGGCTAGCATGCATCCCAACCTTGGGAAAGGCATGTAATGATGCCTATGGTTGGGTGGTAAAACAAGATTCTTCTCCTTGGTTGGATTCCTTAAAGGCTTTTGAAGTTGGATCTCATGTTGGGAGTCTGGTAGTTGGATTTTTTTTGGCATATTCTCTCTTGTGGACTTTACCTCTTAGTATCTCTTTTGGATATGGTTTTGTGGAAGCTTCATTGTTGTAAAACCTCCTTTTTGTATTTGTAAATTTCTTTTAAACTAGTGTAGGTTTTCTTGAGCAATCGCTCTCTTCAAGCTTGCAAGAAATCTTGTAATAAACTTGAGTAGTTATGTATTTGGATATATTTGTATATGTGAGCTTTAATCCTTGCAAAAGAAAAGAAACATTGTAATAGTGGTTCTCTTTGATATGAAATTTTGATTGTAAACTCCTTTTTGAAAAAGAAAATGTATAGATTGGAATTATGTCTACTCAATATATATATATATAAGTTGTTGGAGATTCTTACTTGTGTTTAAATCTAAAGAAATCATTTGTTTTTACCTTAGAAATGAAAGTAACTACTCCTATTTTTCTTTTTGAAACATTATTGAATGGAATGTAAACAGTTTTGAATCTTTTTTTTATAAAGAAGTTAGTGGGTTATGCTTGGTATTATCATTTGAAGTACTTGTGCTTTCCTTACCACAAAGTAGATAATTCATTAGTTTGAAGAGTTGGAAATTTTAAGTTTTCTCTTTGCTTCAAAAATAATAAAATTAAAATTTGTTATTTCATCATTATCTATCATTGTGTACAAAAAAAAATCATATTCAGAATTAAAACATTAATAGTTCTTAGTTTAATTGCTTCCTAAAATAAATTTGTATTGCATATTTAAAAAAGTGAAAAGTATACATATTATGGACTATACAATATTTCCTACAAATATTAATCTAATCATATTCTCTTTATTTATCATATTTCAAAAAAAATAAACATTATGTTTTATAAAATAGTGAATATAAATTTATATATAATATATGCCTATACATAGTATTATATATATAATATTTTATATATATTATATAAATATATATATATAAACCGAAAAAAACAAACAAACATTGTTTTTTTATTTAAAGTTTAAAAGAAACAAAAATAATAATAAAACCAAATTTCTTGGGGAGGCCGAACCCTTCCCCCCATCCGTCTCTGCTTGCCCCCCGCACAACATTGTAGTGACCCGCAGATCCCCGCCCCCCCTCGCGATAGTCCCAAATCCCTACCCGCTGACCCCAACCCCTCCTCCCGCCATTGTCTCCCCCTTGTCCCTTGTCACGCCCGCCCTCCACCTCTCCCCAACCCTGCGTGCCACCACTCATCTCCTCCAGTGTCACAAGGACAATAAAAAGAAAAAGAAAACCCGCATGACCAAGCCGTATTGTGTCCATTCGGAAAACAAAAAAGAAATACGGCCTTCACTAAGTTCAAAGCTTGCAATAAAATACAAATGGAAGAGGAGTTTGTGGGTAGCCATGAGACCAGCCTTCAAGGCTTCTCCATCCAAACCTGCACATATAAAAAAAAAAAAAAAAAAAAAAAGCCAAAACAAAATGAAAAGAAAAAAAAAAAATGAATGAAAAGAAAGGGATAGATAAGGAAATTTAGGGCAAATTTTAGGGTGAGAAGAAATCAAGGGATAGGATTGGTTTGATCCTAAGGTCCTCATTCAATCCTACACCTTTTGAGTCAAAATCTCTTAATGGGATTTTTAGAATAACAAATGTGGGGGAGGGTGTGCATGACTATTAAATAGAAATGAATTTGTGGGATAAAACCAAAGGAGGGCAAGTGATGTTAGTAAAGTAAATTTAAGATAGTGCTATTAAATAAATAATCAAATAAGGGATTTGGGTAGGAGGATCAATAAATAAAATCAATTGAGGGTTAATGATTTAGAAAATAGGTAAAATCAATTCAGATTAAAATATTTTAGTTGTTGGGATAGTGTTAATTTAATTTCGGGTAAATTAAATTAACTATAATCTAATTATTTTAATGGGAAACGGTTAAGCGAAAACATTAGTTACCTTCCAAAAAAAAATTACCGACCTTCACCAACTTATTGGTTTGTTTTCCGGTGTCCCGAGGTTGGGCATTACACTAATATCATGAAACGATTCATTATAACATATCATAAAGATGAAATTATTTACTTTATCTTTCATAGATAACTAAAATTTTTAACGAAGCGGGGTAGTGAGGATGTAATGAAAAATTTCATTACATGGTCACTATCTTTCTCATAGGGATCCTAAGGTGGAATTGATATGATCCTTTCAATTAGAATGGTGATTCATGAGTTTTTACTTCTTTAAACCTAAGATTTAATTTATTAAACAATGAAATAAGATCCGGATAACTGTATAGAGATGGTTATGCGGCCATGGAAGACAATTTTCATTGACTTGTGTGCGGTCACGAAGCTAATCTTGTAAAGCAATGCTTTAATCTTTGGCAAAAGTAGTGTAACTAGTTAATTACATTGTCTATTCACCATTCCCCTAACTTGTGTGTCAAATACCAAATGGAATATAGCGTGTATGTTTTCCAAGTAGACAATTAGGAGTTGCACATAGTTCTCATAACATGTTAAAGGTTTAACTAAAAGTATACAAGCTATACACACTCGGGTAGAGTGAATTTAAGGGAGATCGGGAAGATCTAGTTGACCCTTATAGCTGCACACATGGTTATCATTTGTTATCAGATGGATTGTAAACATTTAATTATGTTGGATTCAATTTTTTACAAGATGATATCATTGAAGGCATTAATTGTACTTAAGGGTTTGTTTTAAAAAAATCCCTTAATTTGGATAAATCATAACATGGGTGTTACATTTTGGTATCGAGTTGAAGGTTTATCAGCTCTTGGACTTAATGGGTTCATAATGCTAACAAGACATCTTATCCTCTTATTAATAAGATACAATGGTTAGGAGAAGAGAAAATAATGAGGCTAAAATACAACAGCCCAAAAGCTAGATGAAATCCTAATAGTCCTTCAAGACACCCGAAACTAGGTAGCTTAGAGAGCAACAACAGTTGTGGGTGAAAATGAAGAGGAAGAACCTGAGGTAGAACAACTTGTAGAAAATGAGGAAGAACAACCAGAGTAACCTAATGTTGAAAATCAATAAGGAAATAAAAGAGCTCACTTGGCAGCTGAACTATCAAGGGATATCATGTGGATCAATTAGCCCACCCAAATTTGATGGAACAACCTTGGGGATGGAGCTAAGAATTGGTTTAGTGAGATGGAAAATTATTTTTAAATAAGGGACTTTTCGAAGAAACCAAAGTAATTTGGGGTTTTTTCAACTCTCCAATGAGGCATCCTCTTGGTGGGATACCACAAAATGGAGTTAGGAGTTGAAACTACTAACATCACATGGGAACAATTCAAATTTTACTTCCGTCAACGTTGGTTTCCTTGGTTTTACTTTGACTAGAAAAATTTCTAAGTTTCAAAACCTAACACAAGGTAAACTTGAGTGTGGTAGAATATTGGGAACATTTCACCAAGCTACTAAAATATGTACCATAGTACAAAAAGATGAAAAATTTAGAATTCGTAAGTTTATCATGGGGTTGAACCCAAATATAGGAGGAGAAGTAGATGTGCATGGACCATCTACTATGGAAGTAGTGTTCAAAAAATCCATTAGGCAAGAATAAAAACTACAAGAAATTTCAACTCATAGAGAAGGAAAATCATAAGAAGAGTGCCAACTCACCTTCACCATTAGCTCTAGAAAAACATGGTGGAAAAAGGAAGGCAACAAAATGAAGACTTCCAAAAATAATACAACAAATAAACTTGCTACAAATATAAGGAGAAATGGGCAAAACAATGTACAGTTAATGAAAAAAAAATTGAAAGGAAAGGGCTTGTAGTTGGATGTTTTAAATGTGGTGGTGACCACTATGCTAATAATTTCCCCAAAGGAATCAGGGGAACAATCAATAACAAAGGATTCATGTTGTAGTGGCTAACCACCAAGCTGAGAAACAAGCTACTCCTATTGAAGTGCTAGGTAAGTTATACGACTTCTTGTTACTATTTTATTTGACTATGCAACCAAGTGCTTTATTTCTAGTAAGTTAGTTAGAAAAATATCTAAGAAAGTTGATATATGGAAAATACATGGACTGTATAATATGGGAATGATGTTATTTATATGGTAGACCAATGTTTGTTTGACATAACATTGGAATTACCTAGTTTTACCATTGAACTTGACATGTATGTGACTCCTTTAGGGTCTTATGACATTATTATAGGAGTAAATTGGTTTTCCAAACACAAGGAAATAGTAGACTATTTTGCAAAAATGAATAGAATTTCTAGATGACATGCAGAAAAAACTAGCATTCAGGCATAAAAATAGGTTTTGAAGTTAGACAAATTTCTACAATGCAACTTTAAGAAAGCTAAAAATAAAGGTTGCATATTGTATGCAAAAAAAATTTTGATTTTAGTGAGGAAGGTAAGACTTCCTTGGAGGATTTTCCATTGTTACAAGAGTACATGGATGTCTTTCCAAAGGAATTACCTGACTTCCTCCTAAACATGAGTTTGAATTTACCATTGACATCAAACTTGGAACTTTGAACCGATATCAAAAGCACCATACAAAATGACAACAAAAGAGTTAGTTGAACTAAAAACACAACTTCACAAACTTTTGTCTAAAGGAATGATTCGACCAAGTGTGTCTCTTTGGGGAGCACTCCATCATTTTTATTAAGAAGAAAGATGAAATGTTAAGACTATGCATCGATTATCACATGCTTAACAAAGATACAATAAAGAATAGGTATCATTTTTCAAGGATTGATGACATTTTTCGATCAAATGAGAGATGCATCTATTTATTCAAATATTGATTTACGATCTAGTTATCATCAACTAAGGATAAAGGATGAAGACATTCATAAGACAATCGTTCATAACAAGATATGGGCATTATGAGTTTATTGTTTTACCTTTTGGACTCACTAATGCACCTTTGCATTTATGAATCTTATGAATAATATTTTTCAAGAATACTTAGATAAATTTGTGCTAGTTTTCTTGATGATATTTTGATTTATTCTAAAACATATAGAGAACATAATGAACACTTGAGAATAGTGTTAGATGTGCTTAGAAAAAGGAAATTGTATGGTAAGATTTTGAAATGTTATTTTTATCATAACAGTTTAGTATACTTGGTCACATCATAAAAAATATGGGATATTTCATTGACCCATCAAAAATCAAAGCCATTATTGAGTGCCAACACCCAAAAACGTACATGAAGTAAGAATCTTCATGGGGTTAGCTGGTTATTATAGAAAATTTGTAAAATATTTCTCAAGAGTGGTTGGACCAATAACTTCATTACAAAAAAAGGATAAGAAAATTTTTATGGACTGATAAATGTGAAAATGCATTTAATTTTTGAAGGAAAAACTTACAACAACACTTGTTTTGAAGGTTCCAGATCCCAATGGAAGCTTCACCATGGTAACTGATGCCTCTGGTGAAGGTTTGGGTGGAATACTTCTTCAAAATGATCATGTAATTGCTTATGAGAGTAGAAAATTGAAAGGTGTATGAGCAAAATATGCTCCCCATGACTTAGAACTTGTTGTCATAGTTCATGCCTTACAAATTTGGAGGCATTACCTGCTAGGAAAGCCATTTGAACTGAAAACAAACCATTTGGGGCTGAAATACATCTTTACGCAACCAAATTTGAATGCAAGACAACATAGGTGGCTAGATTTTTGTCCCAATATGAATTTGACATTAGTTACATCAAAGGAAAAGAAAACCGTGTAGTTGATGCACGTTGAGTCACAGGAAGCATATTTCTATATTGTGACCCTCATAACACAATTTTTAAGGAAGAAGTAAAGAAACAAATACAAAACTAATATGTATTACCAACATGTGAAAATGTGTTAGCAAAAATCCAAATGATAGGAGATACAAAGGTTTTAAGTTTGATAATGAAGGAGTTCTTGCGATATGAAAATAGAGTTTATGTACCTTTGGGAAATGATCTTATAACGAAATTCATGAAGGAATTTCATGATGCACCATATTTTGGGCATCCCAGAGTAACAAAATTGTTAGCTGATGTAAAAAAATAGTATTTTTAAAAGGAATGAAGAAGGATATGACAAATTATGTTGCACATTGTCTTGAATGTCAACGTGTTAAGGCAGAGCACATGTATCATGTTGGTCTGTTATATCCTCATAGTATTCCGCATTATAAATGACAAGTAATCAACATGGATTTTGTGCAAGGATTTCCATTATCCAAGAAAAACATGACATGATTTTGGTAGTGGTTGAAAACTAACCAAAGTAGCTCACTTCATACCGGGAAATCTAAAGGATGATTCCCCATACTTGAAAAATAGTTTGTGCATGAAATTTTTAGATTGCACGGAGTTCCAAAATTGATCATTTCAGACAGGGATCCTAGGATGACCTCTCGGTTTTGGAAAACTTTAAACTCAACATTAGGAACAAAACTGAACTTTAGTTCATCCTACCATCCTAAAACAGATGGTCAAATAGAAAGAGTTAACCAAGTTATGGAGGATATGCTCAGAATGTATTGCATGGATCAACAATACAAATGGGAGGAATATCTGTCATTGGTTGAATTTTCCTATAATAACACTTACCATTCTTCACTAAAATGTCTCCATTTGAAGCGTTGTATGGGAGAAAGTGTAGAAATCCTATTAGTTTGGGATAACAGAGGAAGAGAGGTAGTGGGTTCTAAAAATGTTAAAAAAATGGATAAATCAAGTAAAGATCATTCAAGAGCGGTTGAAAGAAGCAGTTGGTAGGCAAAAAATACGTTGATTTAAAAAGAATTGACAAAAAAATTTGAGCAAGGAGACAAAGTCTTTTTAAGGGTAAAACCCAAAAAAGATCTATTATGTTTTGGCAAGGCTACCAAATTGTCACCTAGATATGTGGGACCTTTCAAATTTTGGAAGTTATAAGTTTGGTGGCCTACAAACTAACATTACCTCCCACATTTTCTAGAATGCATGATGTTTTTCATATTTATTTTCTTAAAAAGTATGTTTCAGATATAACACATGTCATAAATTAGAACTCATTACAGGTTCAGGACCTGAGAATCATCATGGTTGAACCAATCCAAGTGTTTGGAAACTCACAGGTTGCATCTCAAAATCGTGATATTGCATAATGCAAGGTCTAATGGGACCAATATTCTGAGGACAACACAACTTGGGAAAACTTGGATGAAATGAAAATTGCATTTCCTTTTTGTTTCAATGAACAAAACAATTACTTGATTATTTATTATGGATTTATGATATATTATTTGATATTTATGATGATTTAATGGAAATTTGAGTTATATTGTATACTATTGTTTGTAATAATTTTGTTATAAGGCTAATTACAACCAAGTTTTATGAACTATGATTGTTAAAAAATTTTGAAAATTTTCAAATTTTTATGAAAAGATGAATTGTTTTTTTTGATGTTGATGTCAAGCTTGTTTTCAATTGATATGTTTGATAATGTTTAAGTTTAAATCATCGGGAGATGATGATTCTTTTAAGAGGGGAAGTATGTCACACCCCATATTTAATTCTTTTGTCATAAGGTTGTTGATTGATTAAACTTTACGCTGATGCTCGATAAGAGCAAGGTGATGAATTAATCTAATGTTGATATCGATAATTAATCTATAATGATTGATGGATAATGACTATAAATTATATTATAAATGTTAATTTACATAACATATATATAATTTATATGTATGACCACACACATTATATCTTTATGTTTATAGTGATTGTACCACCTTATGTTTGAAGGTTTTTTAGACCACCTTTTACATTTGATGTTTAAATTTATAATGGTTTTTTAACTCATCGTTGTTTGCATTGATTAAGGTTTTTAGCATTGTTAATATTTGCATTTTAGGATTGATTGTGAATTTCAAATTAATTTTTTAAATGATTGTCATAGACCATTGTAAATTGTTTAAAGTTGATTTGAACTTTGGTCTTAGATAAAATAATTGTTGATGAATAACCATTGTCCATTCATCAACCCCCTTAGCATAGTTGATGATGGCAAGGAAATTGATTATGTTGGTAGATGGTCATTGACCACGTAGCATGTAATAAGGTTTATTGTTTATTGTTTAATGTTTCCTTTGGTCATAGACCATATGACTTAATTGAAAGGTAAATAAAAACGAGGTATTTTTAATTTTTTGGGTTTAAGAGCCACGATATGGCACTGGCAATAAAAGTTTTAATGGAAATAAATGAATATGATTCCTTGGGAACCGGTAGCTTCATTAGGAAGCTAAAACATGCAAGTTTCCCCATTCACATTTTTGCATTAATTTATTTGGTTTTGATCTTGAGATGAGAATGGAGATTTTTGTGGAGGAATTTCTATGGAATTATTTTGAATGTTAAATACATGCAAATTGTGAAGCTATTTTTAATGGCATGGTTTATTTAAAACATGTCTAGGATATTTTGTGGAGTTTTTTGTGGGCATTCAGTTGCAGATTTTTAAGGAAATATTGGAAAGAAAAGAAGCGAACCAAGCATGGGTTTTTCTCTCACTTTTTCTTGTTTTTTTAATATGAAATTTGGAATACATTTTTGGTTTTAATGCTAGTTTTTTCTTCATTTTTATTATGAAAGTTGAAGAATGTATTTTAGAGGGCAAATGGGTTTTCTGGAATTATGTTTTCCTTTTTATTGCTATAAATATGACGAAAGAATATTTATAATTAAATGATAAAAGCTCGTTATAGCTTGTTGTTATGTTTTTTTCTTGAAAATAAATGGTTGGGTATTTTTGTTGTTAATTACTAAACATTTTCTTTTTTTTAAGTGTAAATTTGGAAATGAAAAATAGGGAATAAGATGGAAAATGTTATGGGTTATGTTGTGAATGTGAGATTAGTATTTTTATTTGATTTGGCATTCTGGGTTTGTTCTTTTGTTCAAAATATGGAAATATTGAATGGTGTGTTTTTAAAAACTCTTTTTTTATTTTCTTCTATTTTGAATTTGGCTTAAAATTGTGGGAATTTTAATTTGAAATTCCTTGGGTTGATTTACAATGGGTATGGGGGTTAAATTTGAACATTTTTCATTTTAGATAGCTCTCTAGTGAGTTGTCGATTTTGTGAGTTATAGCTCATCTTGAGCTCATTGTTATCATGGTGTTTGAAGTTTTTAAAGGGGGGTAGGGGTCGATATGAAGTTTTACTCTTACTATCTCCTATTTTTTTCTTTGCAAAGAACTCTGAATTGATGGGTATCTATAGAACTCTGAAGTTATTTTTATTTTTTGTGATATTTTCTTTAAGCATGTATAAAAATAATTCATAATCTCCATCCCAATAGTGTATTGAATTAATTTAGCTTATCTTGTGGTTTTTCATCCCATCTTCTTACTTTCTTTTAGTTAAATGAGCTGATTGTTAGATATTCTAGTTCAATGATTTCTATCCTTTGTTAAGTAATCCTTAAAACATGATTACTTTCTCTCTCTCTCTCATGTTTTGTGAGATAATCATTAAAACCTGAATATTATTTAGTTAATTATATTTATGGACTTATTATTAAAAGAACATTTGTTGATCTAAATAATGTTTTGAATTTTAAATTGAGGATTGATTTAAAACTTGAAACTTTTCTATGATCATGATTTTTCCTTTCAAGTTTGATGAGAAATGAAATTAAAAGAAGGTATTGGGTATGGTATTGTATTATTATGATAATAATGATGTTATTCTTCTTCTTCTGCATTAATTCAATATGGGAATAGTAAATTATTTAGTAAGGAATTGAAATGTATACGCTTGTTAAATTATTGATTATAATGGTAAATGATTCTATTTATTTATGTAAATTATGAAAATGGGTAATAGGTTAGTTTATGATCATACATTTGAACATAACATTTATATAGTTAAAGGTATTTTGATATTCATTATGGATATTATTCTTGTGAATAATATATTTTATGCTTCAAAATTGAAAGGATAATGAATAAATTCAAATATAAATCATATTTCTGATAATTATAAATAATATAATAATATGTTTATCTTTAACATTTAAAAGTTATGTTTTCAATTTGAATTCATTATTTGAAAACATATCATATATGAAGTAACATTTCATTTATGTGTGATATAGTTAACTTATAATAAACTAGGAATTTTATTTGTTTTCAATTAAGTTAACCTTAACTATTATATTATTTCATTTAAATACAACAAGAATATGAGTTAGTAAACTCATGTCAGTTCTTTGAACTAACCCATATATACATTTTCTCTCTCCTACAGTTTGCAGGAAGGAATGACATTCATGAAGTGATTGATTGGATTGTTTACACATGATTATGTCATGTGATATTTGTTTAAAATCCAATAAGGATTGTTATATTTATTTGTTAATGCGAATGAATGAATCATCTTCGCAAGTTGATAATGGAAATTTTCCTAATGTACTATCATTATGAATTGTATATCCTTATTTATGAAAATAATGGATTATCCTTATTAAGTTTGAATATAATACTTGGTTGTTTTGTAACTTATATTTATGATATGAAATAATTTACATGTTGTTATAAACAAATTAAATAAAGATAATTAATAATTATGTTATGCATTTATTGCTGATTTTATTGATTCATTTGAGATGAAAAAATATGTTAAATGAAGAACATAGAATGATAAGGACAACTTTATAGCAAAAAAAAATGTAAAGTTATTATTGTACCTTATGGAATTAAAATGGACTAATCATATTAATTGATGAACTTATGAGTTTAAGGACTATCCTTAATGAGTTATGAATGGATCAACTCAATGTGAGACATGGTTAGTAAACCTATACTTAACGACAAATACTATGTTGTGTTAGTTCGAAAGGAGGAACTAAAGAAAGATGGTAACTCATAGAGTTACTATATCCTCTTTCGAGAAACTAATATCGTGAAACGATACATTATAACCTATCGTAAAGATGAACTTATCTACTTTATCTTTCATAGATAACTAAAAGTGTAAATGAAGCGTAGGTGTTATGTCCCATCGTCCTTTCAATAGTATCCTACATGTGCCAGCTTAGGATGGCTACGGAAGGGTAGTGAGGATGTAATGATGAAAATCATTACGTGGTCACTATATTTCCCATAGGGATCCTAAGGTGGGATTGATATGATCTTTTGATTAGTAGGGTGAGTCATGGACTCTACTTCTTCAAAACTAAGACTTAATTTCTTAAACAACGTAAATAAATCCAGATAACTATGTAGAGATGGTTGTGTGGTGACAGAAGACAAGTTTTGTTGACTTGTGTGCAGTCACAAAGCTAAGCTTGCAAAAATGCTTGAATCTTTGGCCAAAGTAGTGTAACTAGTTGATTACATTGTATTCACCATTCCCTAACTTGTTGTGTCAGATACTTATGGAATACAACTTGTATGTTTTCCAAGTAGACACTTAGAGTTTCACATAGTTCTCATAACCTACTAAAGGTTTAACCAAAAGTATACAAGTTATACACACTCGGGTAGAGTGAATTTAAGGGAGATCGGGAAGATCTAGTTGACCCTTACAATTGCATAGGGTTATCATTCGTTATATGATGTATTGTAAACATTTAATTATGTTGCCCTATAAAAATTTTGTTGGTTGTTCCTTGTAATTTTATTCATGAAGATGGCCATGCGAAATATGCTCCTCACATCCATCTCATATGCAATCCATTTGTGTGATGTAACGAGAGGAACTAGAAGGTAAATGGATTCCATCTTGGTAATATGGGAAAAGGTTTAGATAAATCAATCCCTTCAAGATGTTAAAACCCCTTATCTACTAGATGATCCTTATCAAAAATCCCTCAACTATATACTAGGTCCTATTGACCCACTTAAAGTGCACAACTTTTATTCCCTATTCATCATTAAATAAGAATACTTAATTGTCATTGCATCATCCCACTTAGGTCTACCTACTACATCTTTTAAATTATGTGAATGCTCTAAAAAAACATCACTCAAAATATTGATGTCATATTTCTATGATTGGGTACAATGAGGGTCAAAAAGATTAGGTACTAAAGGACTTGCTTCTATACAATAATATGATACCATTCGGGAAAAGTATACGAGCGAGAGGTGGAGGTGGAGGTGGTGGTGTATGAGAAACAACATCAATGTCATCATCGTCAAGAAGTAAGGAGTCCTGAAAATTATATGAAGAAGGAGAAGAATTGAGGGAGGATGAAGTTGTAGATGTGGGCTATGGTAGGGTAAAGTTTTCATCATCCTTGACATCTCATTAAAACAAAAATTTCATGAGTGATTGGGCCAAACAAGTGATTTTTTTTTACATCCTCATAGTGGCTAATGAAAATGAGTGGTTGGCTCTTATTTTGCATGAATTTTTGCTTTCCATGAATAAATTCTCAATTCTCACTCCAAGAAACTCAAAATGCAAACACATTCGGATTGATATGGTACCAAGCATCTTCATGTTTTATATTCCACACATCCTTGTGGGGCATGTGGTTACGGAGGTAATTGGCGTAATTGACTACCTTGGTCCAAAGTTTAGGTTCCATGTTCCTAGATCGAATTGTGCAATTTACCATCTCTTTCAATTTCTTATTATTCCTCTCAATGATAACATTTTGTTGATGAGTGTAAGGTATTTTGATTTGATGTCATATAACACACTCAAAAGAAAAATGCTAAAATTTCTTACTCAAATACTCCCCCATTATCTATGTGTATCATGTAAAGTCATGCCCTCTTCTAAATAAATTCCTTGATATGTTCAGAGACGTAACTCTTGTACTTTGAAAAGTACACCCATGTTTGGTGTGATAAGTCGTCAATGAATGTGATTACAATCTTTTCCCATGAAAATGATTGAGTGGGAAATGACGTGAGGTCGTTATGAAACAACTTGATAAGAGACTTGGCTCGTGAAGCCTTTCTTTCGGGAAAATTGCCTTGGTGTTGTTGCCAACTACATAATCTCAACAAACACTATCAATACAATACAACTTACGAAGGCTAAGTACTAAGTTCTATGTATTTAAATGTTGTAGATGTATGTAGTTCAAATTTTTAAAACATTAATTTCATAGCTTGCATGCATAATAAACATGACCTGTAAGGGAATGTAATGGAATTACTTGAATATAAATGTAAATATGCTAGAATATATAATATATTATTAAGCCACTTCGAGGGGGCAACCTCCTAAGTCTTACAATAAGACACTAACTCACACTCTTCACACCTATGGGGAGGAATTACTCACCCATATATATAGGTATGATTGTGAAAGGTCATACCCCTTCATTATTATTAGTTTATACCTAATGACTAACTAACTAATAAATATAAGTATAAATTTTATATAAGTCATATGTTAGCCCACACTTAGACATATAAATGGTATATGTTAGGGGCATAACATGTTCCTCCCCTTTAAACAAACATCGTCCTCAATGTTTGGTTAGTAGTGGAAAAACATGTACTCAACCATTGTCCGCCCATTGCACCGCCTTGTATATATAACATGTGGTGTTCCTTGATGAGATCAATAGTAATCACCTTCATTTGTAACCTCTTAAGTCGAGTATGGGTAAGTAACTCTAGTGCTATGATGATTATATCTGGTGGTACTTTCACATTTGAAGACATATCTTGTGTTTTGATTAAAAAATATGTATTATCCATTTTCTCATGAGAAACACACAACTTTGGCCAAGAAAAATTATTAAGGTGGTGGATGATTTTCGAGGAGGTAGTGGAACTTCCAATGGAATGACCTCCATAACCACTATATTGAAGGTTTTGACATCCAAAATGTGTATGTTGTATCTCAATCATCTTAAATATGGTGTGATTACATCTTTCATTAGTAGGCATTTTCCCTATAAAGTTGTCATTGCATTGACCCAAAACAGAGCTCACATAGTGTTTCTTGATTTTTCAAGTTTTGGTTGTATCTTTTGTACTTATTCCACATTAAAAAGTTATTTAACATCCAACCTAGGATCAAATTTAATTTCCATATCCAAGTTCACCAAACCCTTGTCACAATATTCCAAGTTAAGTGTATTGTATTCAATAGATCCATCCCAAACCATTGTTTTCCATTCTTCATCCATATTTGGTTCAACCTTCTAAATGTGTGGACTTGTCAAATAGGAGTCATAATTAACATGCCCTGTCATGGCGTATTCCATGTCATCAGTTACAAAATACATGGTTCTTCAAAAACCATAAGATTTTCACCTTGGCTATTAGATACATGTGGAGGATTGATTGAATTCTTTTGAAAATGAAAAATGTGATCAAGTATTTTCTCAAGCTCATCTAATCGTTGATTTGTTTTGGTGAAAGAAACTTGCAGGTCCCTCATGGTGGAAGTACCTCCTAGTTCAAAATTAGATTGTATTTTATCTTTATAAGGAGTATTCCATGGTGTGTATGATTTTTTTCCCATCCTCTAGTTTGTGGACCTGCCATAACAAGGGATTTCCCTTACACAATTCAATTTGCCTTGTTTGACCGAATTTGACCTATAAATTTGCCAATGTAGATGACCTATGATGCATCTATCCTATGTTTGAACTATGTCTATACTAAAACATCTACATCTAGAGAGGCTCCAACAAAGAATATGAGATATATTGCAATTTGATTGGGAGTTGATAAGATCTTGCCAATGTTTCAAGTGGTGAGTAGCACTTGAATCTAAGATCCAACGATTTTGAGATGCAAGCACAACCCTAGATAATAATGTTTTTCCTTTGTCTTTTGAGGATGAAGGAGCAATATGGTTATGTTGTTTGCATGTTGCTTCCAAGGCTTCAATTTTCTTCCGACACTTGTGATTTGGGGTGATTTTTCTTGCTGCAAAACTAAAAGGCTCAAAAAAATCTTAGGCTTAGATGAACCATTGGAATTAGTGGATTTAGAGGACTTAAAAGGAAGAATCTATTGGTTTATTAAAGGCTTAGTCTTTGGTTTAGGTATTGATTTTCTCCTAGAAAAATTAGCAAATAATGATTGACTCATAAAACTAGGAAGAACATGAAGAGAAATCAACTTGGTTTGTTACCTAGTAAGATGTTCCCAAAAATCTCAAAAGTGGGAATTTTAAACTAGTCATGTAAGGCATCAATAATGCAATAAAAGTAGATGAAAAGATATGAAAATGACCCTTAATTTAGAAATAACCAATAAAAGTGCCTCTTTACCATCTCTATCGTTTTGCAAAAGCTTTCAATTATGAGTGTATGGATTTGAACTTGGCAACATTTTCTTCTTTGGAAAGAAAGTCACTAGGCATGAGGGATGGCATTTCTACATCCGGTTGAAGTCTTCCCAATTTGATGATTTGACCAAACAATTTTTCAAACTTCTCCCATATTTTTTTAGGAGTTTTGGCATTTGTTGTGTGAAATATAAGGTTATCGATATATGCATTCCCATAAGATCTAAAGCATCATCTTGTTTGCAAAAACATGTATATTTATCTTTTTCATAGTGAAGGCTAGAACTAAATATGGGAAAATCTTCCACTAACCTTTTCTTGGAAAACTTGATGTAAGTTTCCATGTGTGAAAATTATGCGAATTTAACAATTCAATAGTTTAAATATCACCCAAATTAAGGAATTAGATAATGCCAAGTGAAAAGACAAGATAATGGCGGTTAAATTGTGCCTTGTGACCCCCAAAAAAATTGTTATTGTGCACCAATTGATGAAAAAAAAATCATCAAAAGAAATAAGGTAGTACTTTATAAATAGTATGATTACAAAAAATTTTATAGTTATAAATGTGCAAAAGTTACTTACAAGTACAATTTCTAGACAACTGCATAACAAATTTGTTGACAAATCAGAAAGAGTACAAAAAATCATGCACTATCAAAAATAACGCATCAATATGAGTTTCCTCTCAAAAATTATAAAGTTCGTAGAAGCAAATTCCCTAATAGTTATGGGAAATAGGTTGCTCAACTTGAAAAATAATAACACCATTGTATAGCTCTCGGAAAAATGGACACGAGAAAAAAAAGTGACCTAACTAAGATTGTAGGCAAGAAATCAAAATGGCCTCCATAAAGTTACTTTAATAAATGTGAAATTCAAATGGAGGGAAAAAATCTATCCCTAGATTTTAAGTTTTAATTATAAAAATAAAATAAAATATTCATAAGAATATCCCCGAACCCCATTTTAATAGCATACTTGTTATTATTATATGGTTACAACTTTAGAACTTATAGAGTTGTAATAAAACTTTACACTGTATTAATTTTTGTAAAAATATTAACTATATCTCTATATTTGAAGTGGAAACAGGGGATAAACTTGTTCAAAGGTGTGGACGTCGCAAGTGGTAGGCGATGGTGAGGAAATCCATTGAATGGTGAAGATTCCCGAGGTGGTTGTTTGTGGTTGAGTGATGAATGTGCTGCCCAAATGATAAGGAATGAACCACATTCAGATTTTCTAAGGGTTGAGGCCTCACCGTTGTTATTTGGAGGAAAAGATAATGTATTGGACAAAGAACATTGTTGTTGTTATTGTTGACATTATCATTTTTCTTGGGTTGGGTGGCATTCATGACATCATTTGTTGTAACATTGTGATTCAAGTTTAAGGTTTTAGGACCTTGGTTATTGTTATATAATTTCCATTATTATAATGTTGGGAAGTAAGTTTACAATTGGGCCCATAGCTTTTTCATCATTATATATGGCTGCCAAGTCAAGTCAAAAGGTGATGTCTAAGGCATCTTCATAGGATTTAGAGGAAAACTTTTGAAAATCCTCCCGGACTTCTTTGTTAAGGGAGTGGAGAAAGATATCACACAACTCATGTTGGTCCATATGAGGAAAATTAATAGGGGAGTGGAGTATTTGGTGCCATCTCATAACAAAATGGGCGGAAGACTAATCAGGCTCATGTGTAATGTGAAAAAACTCACATAGATGTGTACGCAACAAGTTTTTCATGTCAAATGCTTTCACACAATCTGGTATAAGTTTCTTGAATGAATGAATTGAGCCTTCAAGGAGACGATCGTACCAATATAGGGTGACCCCTTCTAGGGTCTTTAGGGAAAAAGTCCACTATTGCATCCCGGGGAGCAACTCCATGATAGACCTAGCATAGGCCTTGATAGAGTGTTGGGCTCACCTTCCCTTTATATTTAGAAAGCTTAGGTAAGGGTTGAAGTAAGATGATGCCTCAAATAATGATCGAGAGGCTCCTTGAGGTACCCTATTCAAGTATCCATGGAGGTGCAATTCAATAAGGAGGCATTAGACTAACCTATGGGAGACCGAGGTGAATAAGTTAGAGGCACAAAGACCGTGGGAGAAAACATAGCTCCCTTAGCTAAGAAGGGACAATAATTGTGAGTGTAGTTGTAAGGTTAAATGGATTTGGAATAAATTTGATAATAAGGTGGATATTGACTAGTGTAAGGCATGTTGATAGGAGCATGACCAAGGGCAACAAAAGTGAAGGCGTAACCTTGGTTGTGAGGTGGAAAAGGACAAGTAAAGAAGTGATTACCCTGTTATGGCGGGAATCGATAAGTGGGTGTTGTGAAAGGTTGATTAGGGCATATGTTATTTTAATTAGTGGATTGGTTAACATGTTGCACAATTCCTTTCCCTTTGGGGTCGCAGAGACATAGAGTGGCTAGCCTCCGTGTCATGAATATGCCCTACCAAGGTGGTGATGAGGGAAGTTGCAAAACAATCGAATTGTGAATGGAAAAGGTTCTTTTCACCATATATTGTTGGGAATAGTGATGGTACCCCATGATGAATTGATTTTGTCAAGGTTGCTCAATAGGTACTATGTTAGAAGTTTATAGGAGATCATGTTTGTCTCTCATTGGCCACCTCATCCTCCATATTCTTGATTTAATGGTTATAAAGGTTATTCTCAAGAAAAAATCATACTTAATATAGATACTACAACATTTAGTATGAATTTGGTCAATGTAAAGAATCATACTAACTTAAAGTTCTATGTTTCCCTCCAAACATAATGTGATCAAAAAGCATACAAATGAGATGAAAAATTAAAGTTTGTTCCACTAGTTTTAATTAAAAAAATATTTTTTCTTGTTTTTGTTGTATAGAAACATGTATCTTTATGATAACATCCGACTATTAATGACATAAAATGTTCTCAACATGACTCATAAAAGTCTTTGAACATTATGAATTGCATCCCCTATTAGAATTTTTTGAAGCTTAGTGTAGTTGTGATTGAAGTTTGTAAAAACAATTCAATTGGCCCACATGAAATTTGGTCTTCACTAATGTTTGCTACATATGCAACTCATGAAAAATGTTTGTAAGTCACATGCTAACCCTCCTCTCCCCAACATCAATTTATAAACCATATTTTGCACAGTTTTGTAATAGCATATACATGCGATTACAATGTAATATAAATTGCAATTTTACTTCTGCATATACAATTTTTGTTCTCTCTTATCATCAATCTATAGACCTAGTTATGTAATTGTTTCGGCACCATATATGTATGCCGATTACAACATAATAATAATTGTAGCTTTACTTCTGAATATATAAATTTCAATAATTTAATTCTAGCTAAAAACAAGCCAAATGAAATCAAATTAAGTCAAAAAGTAAAAAAGATTGCGAGTTCAAAAACATCTTAGCTCTCCTAAAATGCTAAGGGATATGAAGCAACATAATAAATCTCTATCAATAAGACAAAATCCACATGATCATATATAAATTTGCATACACAATCTAGTATGTGTAATTGATCTCGAACTGCTGACCTGACATAGGCACAAGATAAAACACTCAATCCTGAGAAAAGATGCATACAAAATGACAAAGGCTGGAGTGAAAGACTGTCAAGAGATGCTGTTCTCATCATCTCCAAGCATTGGATTGATTGTAAGCCCTTTTTCACATTTCCCGCCGACCATGAATCTTTCAATTTTCTTCAAACGTCCCTCTCCATTTGCTTTTTCCCATTCTGCATCTCCTCCAGCTCTTCATTCCAGAGATATGTCACCTTCCTGAAAAACAGTTTGATGTCATGACATCTCCATGGTATTATAAAACAGGGCTTTAACAAATACCCCATCAATATACCTGATTTTATGAAGTCTGGTCTAGATTTGCAAACATTCAGAATAAAAACACTTTTAGAAACTGGAAATAAAATCAGATCCCTTCTGAATCCTCCATGTCTGACACAATGCACCTTCTTATAGAGCAAGCCTATGTTTTCAGATAAATTCAGTTAGCATCACCAATAACTCTTGAAGAGCACTGCCTCGTTTGAGATGATGGAACTGGTTCACATCTCTCACAGCAAGTTTTTTTGCAACGATCTTTCAGATAAGCTTTTGAATGCAGTGTGGCACTCAACACATACTCGAAGGCTTTTGACAACTCCAGTAGCAGTTCCAGGGGCGTGTTTAACAATCCAAATATTGTCAAGTTCTCATTATGGTGGCAGAGGGATAATTATTTATCCTCATCCTCCACATCATTCAGTACATGTCTTGAATCTGGAAAATACCCTGCTGCTCTTTCTTCATCTCCCAAGACAATTATTCTTACTTCGAATAAGTTTCCTGTTCCTTTGGGTGTGATCTGTCTCCAACACAAAAGTATGTACCATCTTATGGACTTCAATCCAACTACATCCAGGGATTTTTCAATTCCTCCATCTATCATCAATCTCCTTATCTTTTGAACTTCACCCCACCTGCCCACTTTCGCATAGATGTTTGACAGAAGAACAAAAGTCGCAGCATTTTTAGGATCCAACTCAAAAATGAGAGTTGCCGTAAATACTCCTAAACCTATATTCTTATGTGATCTACAGGCACCAAGCAAACACATCCACACAACCACCACAGGTTTAATTGGCATTTTGATGATAAAGTTAAGAGTTTCCTCAAGATAGCCAGCACGGCCAAGAAGGTCAACCATGCACACATAACATTCAATCGGTGTAATGCAATAAGAGAGAGTCATGTCATTGAAGTACTTACAGCCCTCATCCACCAAACCTGCATGGCTGCATGCAAATAAAACACTAGCAAAGCTTACATGGTCAGGGTATGTTCCATAGTGCTTCATTAGTTCAAAGAGTTTGAGAGCATCCTTGCAAAAGCCATTTTGTGCATATCCTGTAATCATAGCATTCCATGAAATCACATTTCTTTGAGGCATTTTGTCAAATACTTCACGTGCCTTCTGTATGCTCCCACATTTTGCATACATGTCCACCAGGGCACTTGTAACTATAACATCGGAGAAAAATCCGCTTTCGATTATGCTTTGATGGACGTCTATACCCTGTTCCAAAGCTCCCATTTTGGCACAGGCTGAGAGGATGCTGGCAAAGGTTGCGGAGTTTGGTGTTAAACCTGTCAATTGCATTTGCCGAAAAGTCTCGCAGGCTTTTTCAACAAGTCCATTTTGTGCATATCCTGCAACCATGGCATTCCATGAGATGGCATCTGGTCGAGGCATTTCTTTGAAAAGTCTTAAAGCCTCGTCAAAAACACCACTTAGTGCATATCCTGCAATCATTGCATTCCATGAGACCACATCTCTTCGAGGCATTTTGTCAAACAGTTCACGTGCCTTGTTTATGCTCCCACATTTTGCATACATGTCTATTAGGGCATTGATAACTACAACATCTGAGGAAAATCCGCTTTTGATTATGCTTTCATGGATGTATATACCCTGTTTTAAAGATCCCATTTTGGCACATGCTGGGAGGATGCTGGCAAAGGTAGTGGGGTTTGGCTTAAAACCTGCCAATTGCATTTGCTTAAATGCCTCCAATGCCTTTTCCACAAACCCATGTTTTACATATCCTGCAACCATGGCATTCCATGACACTACATCTGGACGAGGCATTTCTTTGAAAAGCCTTAAAGCCTCGTCAAGAACACCATTTTGTGCATATCCTGTAATCATTGCAGTCCATGAGACCACATCCCTATGAGGCATTTCATCAAACAGTTCACGTGCCTTGTGTACACTTCCACATTTCACATACATGTCTATCAGGGCATTCTTAACTACGACATCTGACAAAAATCCGCTGTCCATTATGCTTTCATGGATGTCCATTCCCTGCTCCAAAGCTCCTGTTTTGGCACAGGCTTGGAGTATGCTGGAAAAGGTAAACTGATCGGGTTGAACACTTGTTTGTTGCATTTGGTGAAACAGTGTCAATGCCTCGTGAGGATATCCATGTCTTCGGTAAGCTGCAATGATCGTATTCCATGAGAAGCCGTCTCGTTCTTTCATGTCGTCAAAAACTTTACGAGCATCCACTAAATTCCCGCACTTGACATACATGTTAATAAGCTTATCTCCAAAAAATGTGCGTGTAGCAAATGCAAATCCCCTTTGAGTGATAAGAGAGTGGATTTGTTGGCCTTGTGAAAACGCAGTCTTGACGATACAGATCTGCAATAGTTGAATATATGTGTTAGAATCTGCACGGGGGTTGTGTGTAGCAAGCAGAATGTGCAGCGCCTTCTTCAACAAACCCTCTCTACATAATGCTGTGATTTTGACATTGAGATGGAGATGGGCTGCGGATGGCATTGGCATTGGCGTTGTCTGCGTATAACTGAAGCCTGGGAAATGTGCATTGTTATTCAATCTACTTATACCACGATTACAATTGCAGAGTGCCAATGGCGAAATTGACCAGATAGACGAAATGGTTCAAAATTGTGGAGCGTATCAATAATCCTGGTTAGCATTGGATTAAAAATGAGGCCAACACAGAGTTAACATGCCAATTCTGGAGGACATTCTTGAAAGTATTAGGAGCATTAATAACAATGGCTTCTTCTCAACAGTAATTGTAGAAGAAATTCAGAGCCAGTCTGAATTAGGATTGTCTGTAAATGCCGACTCCATTTCAATCCAGTCCTACAGTGATTTATGATGTGGTAATAAATTGAATATCCCTAATTCGTTGCTTCTATGTATTTAAGTTTTTTTAATGTATTATTGGTTTTTTTTTAAATGTATTATTGGTATTAATTAGGTTTATTATTGTTGTTGTTGTTGTTGTTGTTGTTGTTCAATTTTTGATTTGTTTGTTTGTGTTGTGAGATTTTTGGCATTTTCAATTTTGTCATATTCTTATCCACTCTTTTTTTAAATTTGAATTCAAAATTTTCATAAGCGCATTAATGTATTTAAGAGATCATATGAACAAAAATAATTTACAAGGAGAAATTAATTGCAAGAGTGATATCAAAGTTGTAAGAGTATAATTTATTGCTTCCAAGAGTATCAATGTCTCAAAGGTAGAATTCAAACACTTTGAGAACATTCTAGCACTTATTAATTGTTTTTAATCCCTTGAAAGATAAGGATTGAAACACATGCATACACCTAATTGCTTGTCAATTTGCATTAAGTATTGATTTCAAGACTTTACCCCGAAAAAAGATCTCATTGAGACATGCCCCGAAATTCAATCCCACTTTTTACCATTTTGTAAGGTATTTAGGCCAAATTAGGGTTTGAAACAAGGAGAACAATTTCACACGGTGATTTGCAATAACCGTGATAAAAATGCGGTACCCTAAATCTAGACTAATGGCATTTATCTTAACCCATTTTCTATTATGCACTTAAATAACTTATTGGGATTCCTACACGCATCTTGACCACTTTACACTCCTTGCCACTAGGTCAAATTTATTACTCACCTATGACTCATCAAAAACCTATTTACTATATACATAACACATCTTCGGATATATGTCCATCTTCTCCAACTATCAAAATAAAAGTTACACCTTTAAGAAATAATCTCTTGTTAGGGATGAAACCGATCGACGATTTTTTCCTAAGTCAACATTTCGAGAGCATTCTAGCACTTATTAATTGTTTTACATCCTTGAAACATAAGGGTTGAAACACTTGCATACACCAGTTGCTTGTCGATTTGCATTAAGTGTTGATTTCAAGACTTTACTCCTCAAAGAAGGTCTAATTGAGATGTGCCCTCAAATCCAATCCCATTTTTTACCATTTTGTAATGTCTTGAGGCCAAATTAGGGTTTGGAACAAGGAGAACAATTTCACGGTGATTTTCAATAACCCCGATAAAAGTGCAATACCCTAAATTTGGACTAAAAGCATTCGATAATTATCCTTGGTATTTATCTCAGCCCATTTTTGTTATGCACTTAAATGACTTATTCCTACATGCATCTCAATCAGCTTTAGCATTCATTGGTCCCTATGTCAAATTTATTACTCACCTAAGACTCGTTAAAAACTTGTTTACTATATACATAACACATCCTCAAACATATGGCCATTTTCTCCAACCGTCAAAACAAAATGTACACCTTTGCAAGAAAAAGTCTTATGTTTAGGACGAAATCAACCAATGATTTTTTCCTAAGACCAACCTTTCAAGAGCATTATAGCATTTATTAATTATTTTATATCCTTGAAAGATAAGGGTTGAAACACATGCATACACCCGATTTCTTGTCGATTTGCATGAAGTGTTGATTTCAAGATTTTACCATAAAAGAAGGTCTAATTAAGACATGCCTCGAAAACCAATTCCATTTTTTACCAATTTGTTAGGTCTTTAGGCCAAATTAGGGTTTAGAACAAGGAGAACAATTTCACGATGACTCAGAATGAACCCCAATAAAAGTGCAATACCCTAAATATGGACTAATGACATTTGACAATTATGCTTGGCATTTATCTCACCTATTTTTTTATGCACTTAAATAACTTATTCCTACACGCATCTCGGTCAATTTACACTCTTTGCCACCGGGTCAAATTTCTTACTCACCCATGACTCATCAAAGTTCTTATTTACTATATACATAGCACATCTTCGAGACATATGTCCATCTTCTCCAACTATAAAAATAAAATTTACACATTTGCAAAAAAGAATCTCCTATTAGGGATGAAACCAGTCGACGATATTTTCCTAAATCAACATTTTAAGAGCATTCTAGAATTTATTAATTGTTTTACATCCCTTGAAAGATAAGGGTTAAAACACGTGCATATACCAAATTGCTTGTCGGTTTGCATTAAGTGTTGATTACAATACTTTACTCCTCAAAGAAGTTCTAATTGAGACATGCCCCTAAAATCCAATCCCATTTATTACCATTTCGTAAGGTTTTTAGGCCAAATTAGGGTTTAAAACAAGGGGAATAATTTCATAATGATTTTTATAACCCCGATAAAATTGTAGTACCCTAAATCTAGACTAATGGCATTCAAAAATTATCTTTGGCAATCATCTCAACCCATTTTCTATTATGCACTTAAATAACTTATTCCTACATGCAAACTTGACCAATTTAACAATCATTGGCCACTAGGTCAAATTTATTACTCACCTATGACTCATCAAAACCTATTTACTATATATATATAAGTCCGAAGCTCACCCGAAGCGCAAAAACCATCAAGTCTCTATGTTTGCTTAGAAAGATGTTAGCATGCATGTTCATAATCATAACCATAAAAACCTTTTATTCAAGAAGATTAATCATAACATCACCATTAAACAACACATATAATAAGGAAATCCGATTAAAATAGAGAATAACCAACACTATTTGAATCCCCATAACTCCAGCACTCATATACAATGATCTTAGCAATCCATACACAATTGTCCATTACAAACATAGTTCATCACATAACATATAAGATGAGTATATTACCAACCATTACATCCATGTGCTGACCATGCATGCTCTCATAATGCTTACATATAGACCCAAATGCTACATAGCCAATACTCCAAAGACTCACTAGCACTCTCTTTTTAATACAATGAAGCATCGCCTATATTTATATGTTGGGGACTTTCCTTCATCGTCTACATGCACCTTTTCTAATAATAGATACATTGTTCACTAAATTTCATGATTTTTACAACTTGTGCTAACAATAGATCAAGCTATAAATACGCCGATTTTACATGCTTTAATCTTATTATTCGCATGCTCAATGCGTTGTTTTTTCCTTTCCATGCATGTGCTTTCTTAGCCTTTGCTTGGCCATTAAGTCATCTTGCTTTTGTTTATTTTTGGATCTTAGTTGGACACCACTCCATCTCTCTTTTGCTATTTTTATCCGCGTTACGGAAAATATACTAAGTCCCAAATCTTGTATGCTCATGCGCACGTACATTTGCACGCCGACCCTTCTTGCATGTGTGTGCCCCTCCGCACATCCTCAGTAGGTGGTCTCCAACCTCTGCGCAACTTAGCCATTTTCTCCGCTCAACATTTCTCTAGTCCATTAAGGCTTCTTCTCCTTACAAACCTAGGTATCTTTGGAGTACCGGCTATGTAGCTTTTGGGTCTATATGTAAGCATTACGAGAGCACGCATGGTCTAGCGCATGGATGTAATGGTTGGTAATATACTCATCTTATATGTTATGTAATGAACTATGTTTGTAATGGACAATTGTGTATGGATTGCTAAGATCATTGTATATGAGTCTCTGAGTTATGGGGATTCAAATAGTGTTGGTTATTCTCTATTTTAATTGGATTTCCTTATTATATGTGTTGTTGAATTGTCATGTTATGATGTATCTTCTTGAATAAATGGTTTTTATGGTTATGATTATGAACATGCATGCTAACATATTACTAAGCAAACATAGGGACTTGATGGTTGTGCGCGCTGGGTGAGCTTCCAGATATATATATATATATATATATATATATATATATATATATATATATATATATATATAGTACATCTTTGGACATATGACCATCTTCTTCAATCACAAACAAAATTTATACCTTTGTAAAGAAACACTGATCTCTGTTAGGGATGAAACCGATCAATGATTTTTTCATAAGGCCAACATTTTTGTCCTCTACTCACTTAACTTTCACTTTTTCTCGCATAAGTTAGCCTAGTCTTCCTAGGGCCAATTGAGCAAGAAAACATTTTGCAATAGTTGCATATACAAGTATTGTCCTACCAATTCAAAGGCCTCTTCTCTCACATCTTTGGGCTACCTAGGAGATCACAACAAAGCACCTAATTGCAAAATCACTCTCTCAAGCACATTATCTAGCTACCAATTGGAATACATCTTGCAAGGATTCCCTCAATCTTTATCACATGATACATTCTATACCTAGTACAAGTGTCAGTGTCGAAGGCCATTTTAGGATCTCACTAATACATTGTTTATTGCACATTTACAAATAATCATAGAGAGGTATAATGATGTAAGGCTTGATCCCTCTTCTCGGTATTAGTACATAGTGTCGTACTCATCACACCATAGGGGTGGGTGAGTTTAGTCCAACTTACTTAGTCTAACCCCCTTTCCAAATTTTCAAGAGATACCTAGGTTTGTAAGGAGAAGAAGCCTTAATGGACTAGAGAAATGTTGAGTAGAGAAAATGGCTAAGTTGCGCAGAGGTTGGAGACCAGCTCTCTACAAGGGATGTGCGGAGGGGCACACACATGCAAGAAGGTTCGGCGCGTAAATGTCTGTGCATGAGCATACAGGATCTCGGGACTTAGTATATTTTCCGAACGCGGATAAAAATAGCAAAAGAGAGATGGAGTGGTGTCCAACTAAGATCCAAAAATAAACAAAAGCAAGATGACTTAATGGACAAGCAAAGGCTAAGAAAGCACATGCATGGAAAGGAAAAAACAACGCATTGAGCATGCGAATAATAAGATTAAAGCATGTAAAATCAAGGCGTATTTATAGCTTGATCTATTGTTAGCACAAGTTGTAAAAATCATGAAATTTAGTGAAGAGCACATCTATTATTAGGAAAGGTGCATGTAGGCGATGAAGGGAAAGTCCCCACCATATAAATATAGGTGATGCTTCATTGTATTAAAAGAGAGTGCCAAAGTGTGTCTTTGGAGTCTTTGGTATGTAGCTTTAGGTCTGTATGTAAGCATTATGAGAGCACACATGGTCTAGCGCATGGATGTAATGGTTTGTAATATACTCATCTTATATGTTATGTGATGAACTATGTTTGTAATGGACAATTGTGTATGGATTGCTAAGATCATCAGATATGAGTCCGGAGTTATGGGGATTCAAATAGTGTTGGTTATTCTCTATTTTAATTGGATTTCCTTATTATATGTGTTGTTTCATGGTGATGTTATGATTAATCTTCTTGAATAAAAATTTTTATGGTTATGATTATGAACATGCATGCTAACATCTTGCTAAGCAAACATAGGGACTTGATGGTTGTGTGCGCTTCGGGTGAGCTTCCAAACTTGTCTAGATGAAGTGCTAGCGCGCATAGCTATATTGGGTAATAAAAGACTAAATTTTGGTTCTATTTTTGGGACCTCTTTTCAATCTTTCTACCAGGATGTTGAATGCAAATGGCGTTCCTACTTTGTTTTTGGAGAATATTGATAGTTGGATATATGAGGGCTAGGATGTGTTTTCTCGGAGATATAAAGACTTGGACTTGATTTTAATGGCAAAACTAGGTGGAATACAATCCCTATGACTCGCTTATACAATATATTATTCATCTTCTTCCCAGTGGAATTAAACCAGTGGTTGGCAGCTTATGTGGCTAACAAATGTGTTTGGATTAGTAGAAAGAAAAATTAGAGACATGAAGACTATCAAACACCCTCTGATTTGGACAAATCGTGGACAAAAGTTGTAGATCATTGGTGGGAAGGTGTGTTTGCACAATTATAATTTAGAGTACGTGATTTCAACATACTCTTCCCTAGAAGAAGCAGAGTTCTAGTTTTTATGCGATCCAAGAGGATCTTATTTGTGTGTGACACCTTTAGTTATCAAGATCTTGATGGTTAAAATAGGAATAGAGAGCCTGTCGATGGAGAGCTAAAACCCCACCACGCCATAGGGGCATGAAGCATGTTTGGGAAGGATGACAGCGACCACGGAGGAAGAAATATAGAGAGAGGAAAGACATCTCAAGTATAAAAATGCGTGACAGAGGACATTTGATGAGGCGCCGAGGTTGAGAAGAATAATGACTGACTGAAGTGATGAGAGCCCCGCAGAAGGCAAGGGACCGTAGGATCATGTTCTCTCGAAATTGGGAAAGCATAGTAGAGATACCCCATCGATATATGATGAGAGTGAGTATGAGGAGAGAATGACAACTGTGGGCACGCATCTGACCTAGCCTAACCACCTAGCCCTTGCACAAGATGTTTAGAATCCAGAGGTTGTTGTAGAAGAGCATCATAGTTAAGGTGAATAAGAAGGATCTCCACATTGGGTAAGAGATACATGTAGACATATTTTAGTTTCCTCTCAAGAGGTGTAGTAGATTAAGGACGTGGACATGGTAGCGCAACATGCACTAATGTTTGGAACGAGTATTTTGGGGGTAATTTCACAGGCGTGTCATCGTGACGAGCATTGGCGCACATCCCGTTGGAAGCAATCTTATAGGAGTTGTTATAACATAGACAATTGGTGTCCATTTTAGTACATCTACTAGGATGCAAGGAATTTCATCTACAAGGCCAAAGGTCACAACGAGAGCCTTAGGAGGATCTCGGTCAGCACCGCGCAGAGAAATCCTAGTGGAGGATCGGAGTTCGGGATCTAGCCGCACTCTGTGATAAGGGCCACATCGGCATCACAATAACCACAACCTTAGTAAACACAACAACAAATACCTCAAATACTCTTTGAGATGTCTCTTCACTTACCATAATATAGGGGTTTCGAAGATACAACTGAACATGTGCATAAGTGTGAGTTATTATGGAGAGATAACGACATAACAAATCATAATAGGAAGGCAAGTCAGTTTGCCACCACACTTTAAGGGTGCACACATAGTTGGTATAGAAAATATGATCCACATCATACTACGGTGGATTATAATGCGCTATGCACTACATTCTTAATTGAATTTCACATCCCTGAGTTTGAGAAACAAAGTATTAGCATGCTAAAGGACATCAAGTAGGGCTTGTCTTAAAGTGTGAGGGAATATGATGCATGGTTTAAGGATTTGTTGTCCAAGTTATCCTATGATATTCATCAGAGCCAACATGCGCAATGGTTTTTGGAGGCTTGGTGACTCCTTTTCGAAGGGATTTATCACATAAAATCTTTACTTGATCCGCACGAGGGTTTGGAAGTAGATCTTTGCACTAAAGCAATGGGAGTGCAGATACAGGGGTAAATCCCTTTCTTGAGGCACATATAGACTGACTATGGCTACATACTTGGAGAAGTTGTCACACCCGGCGCATGAGATGCACAAAGGATTATGGTGCACCAATTGCGAAGTGGAAGGACATACAAAGGATAGTTGTCCGCATAGGAATGTGCGCGCATTGTTGACATCTTGTGATATTTTCCATAAGAACCATGATGTCTAGAATTGCCCACACTTGCAACACGCGACACGAAATAACATATCTATGTACTGCAAGATTTGTGACACACATACCCATGATATAGTTGACTTCTAGTTGATAGACCATATTCATGAAGCATATAAGAATGGATTGTGACAGACCATTGTGGCGAGTAGTTCTTAGGCACAAGAAGGATAGGCCATGAAGGGTGCAACAATGGAGATAGTGGATTTTGAGGTGGATATTGGAGCAGAGACCATGGTGGTAGAGGAATTTTCACACGTAGCACATGTTAAAATTTTGGATCACTAGATCACCATTAACGTGAGTGTCCTAAGAATCAGGTCTACACGTACTGTGGAAAGGCGCACAAGGTCAAGGAGTATCCAGACCTATATGCTCATATGTGTAAGAAGAAAAAATGACAAAGGAATAGGTATGATTAAAGTGAAGGATGCGAAATATGAGTAGTGGGAACCTAAAAAGATGGTTGATTTGGAACTTCAACCTATGTTAGTCACTACGAGTGTAGAAGCGAGCACATGAGCCTCTTAAAAAAAAACCCCTTATCAGGAGAGAGGAGGTTATACATGTTAAGTATCTAGATGTAGCTCATCAGAAAGAGGTCTATTATGAGATCATACAAGTTATTGAGGATTTACAGAGTGAGATCCAAAGGCCTAAAGGAACAGCATGCAAAAGGGAACACACAAATAATACTAAGTTCTCACATAAGGATGTGGATGATTTCAGGGAATTATGCAAGATTCTCGTGACAGAGAACATCATTCCCTTGTTGGGGAGTGGTTGCATGAGAAGATACCACGTGCAAAAGATGAGCAAGAGTGCCGATCCTTCATACAAACTCAAATCCCCGAGATCAGCAATCGAAAAATTGTGGAATTGACAAAAAGGAATCACAACTCATACTTTCCATCCTTACAAAACTTGGTCCCAACTATTCTATTTTCATCTCTACCTTTCATGCTACAAAAAGAGCACTTGGTGCAAGTTGGACTATGCCCTCATTTGATGAGTTTGTCGTTGATTTGACTAGAGAACAAGATAAGCTAATTCAAATGGGTACTCTAAGATCCACAAAATCCCATGCTCTCATTGCTAGTCATGAAAAAACTAGGGTTTCAAAAGAGAAGAAACAAAACAACAAGGATCATGAGAATAAAAGGACCAATCCACCACCAAATCAAAATTTTCCACTTCCTCTTCTAGTTCTAAATCTCCTAAAGAACGAATAAAATGTGGGTACTACACTGGTAGGCATGAAGAAGAAAAATGTTTGAAGAAGAATATTGACCTCCTCATGAGTCTTCTTGAGAAGAACAACATAGGAGTTCCCGATTCTCTCAAGCCATCTTCATCAACTCATGAAAGTTCTAAGGAAAAAGAAAATGGAAAGGGGAAAGTGAAAGAAAAAAAGAATCAACTAAGGAGAAAACAAAGGCAAGAGATTTAGTTAATATCAGTATCACCTACTCCTACATAAGTGATTGATTCGAGTGCATCTCATCATATGGCCTCATCTGACATTGAGTTTTTCTTCATTAGAGCCATGTGACATGTCTTCTATTCAGCTTGGTGACGACACTTCTACACCGATTTTCAAGAGAGGGTATGTTGAAGTGAATGGTGGAACTTTCAACAATGTGCTTAGTGTTCCTTCACTTTCAACTAATCTCCTTTTAGTGTATCAGATCACTCACCTCAGTTAGGGCATGCGAGTTGAGTTCACTCTAGATTCTATTTATGTTAGAGAGCTACACAATGACGCTATCATTGCAGTTGGTATAGTTGATCATCACACTCGGATTTACTCATTTTCTCACTTTTTCCTTCTTTAGATTCTTCATCAGACTCACTTGAACTTGATGATATTTCCGAGCTCAATTCTGATGATGATGACTTTTCTTTTAGCTTGGTGATTGCCATAGTGATGGGGACCCACCTCCACCATCCACTTATCATCTACCACATCTTGAGGAGTTATTTCTTGATCTACCTACTTCTACTCCTCTACAAAAATTTTAGGGAACAAGTACTTGGATTCAAGAATCATCGAAATTCAGAACTCTTCTATACAATTACAAGACATTCCATATTCCTTCTTCGCCACTACTTGATTCACTATCCCTTCATAGAGTAGTTGGTATTTTTACCTCACGATGGAGCATCGTTCCTTGGATAGGAACAACACCTTATCACTTCAGGGATCTTCTTCTTCACTTGATACAGGGTGGTCTTCAATAGGTTCTTCGTCTTGGGAGGTTGGATAATGTTTCTTCATCTCTTCTCTTCTTGTAGAAATATTGCATTTTGTACATGAGTACCTTATAAGGCCTTTAGTTGTCATGACTCATTTGATGCATCTTTCTTAGGTTGTTTAGGAGAGTCTTTTATCTCTTGTAAATGGATGTTTTTCCCTCGAGGTTTTCCTCCATTACTTGAGATCCTTATTGTACATGGGTACCTCATCAAGCCTAGTTTCGAGACCCATTTCCCTTCTCTTTTTATTTTCCAGAAAGATTGTTGTTTGTACATGGGTACCTTATCAGGCTTAGTTATCGGGCCCCATTGACAAATATTTCTTAGTTATCTAAGGGAGTTCTCGTTATGGTTAGTTAGGGTTGTGTCCACGTGTCATGCACAAGAGTTACACAACACTCCTATATGTACCTCTTATTTTTGATCTATGAGAATGCTAGACCCTATTTCTTTCATGCTTGATTCTCATTTTGTGATTCGATCTCTTTCTTACTATGTGGAGTGTTCACGACACCATTGGAAGTGTAACCTCTTCGATGTGCATGAGGTTATGTATTGATCCTCGTAGAACAATGATAGGTATAAGTTTTTCCTCTATTTATTTTGTTTTTCTTGAGAGCAATTAGACTATAAATTATGGACATATTTATCATAATAATTTGTTTGCTTACAACCTTTTCCCAATCTTAAACAACTTTATGATCCTTCCTGCTAGTGACAACAAATTGGGTGGGGAATCATAATGGTTAGGTTGCTTATCTAGGTATGATGCACTATCCTTACAAACTTTATGCTATTTTTACACATTTAGGTTCTGCTAGCAGTCTCTCTCACCCGTTTTTCACAAAGCCTAAAGAGTAAGAAGATAACCAACCTCTCATTTATTGCCTTGAATATGCCCCCAATTGGTGAAGAAGTATATAATTACAACAACGTATCCCATCTTCTTCACCTATTTGCACAACATAACAAGTTTTAGAGCCAATAGATTGTCTTATGGGGTCATAATGTTATCTATGTTAGAATTTGCACTTCTACTCATCAATCAAAGAAGTCATGGACCTATATTTTATTTATTGCATGTAAAAATTGGATTTTATAAACTTTGCATTGCAAATCCTAGTGAATGAACTTCACTCCAAATACATGCATTTAGATTTGATAGAATATTTTGTGCTTCCAAGAAATTTGTTTTGTTCTCACACATCCTTGCTCCATATTTTCATTTTTATGCCGAATACAAGATTCTAGCTCATTCTACCCAAATCCAAGTTATCTTAGAGGCCTATGCATTCATTTTGTTGTGGCTTTCACACCCCCACCTCTATCTTCTCTCATTCTTATTCCATTTCGAACTTTCTCCTTTTCCCTTCTTGTTTCCTTTTTGTACTTTCCAATCTAAAAATACTCAAAAACACCGAAATAATCATATCATACACGAGAGTTGCTCCTCTCAAATGTGAAGAAAAATTATCTCGTCCCATGATGATTTCTCCAATATTGCAAGTTATATCATTGTCGTTGGGTGAGTCCATGAAATAAACAAAGAATTTGCAATGACATAAAATCTTGCCAACATGGGGTACCCATGCTTTTCCTTAGTTTTTGGCCAAAAGCATATATTTTTATATATTAGGAATATTATAGCATTCACGTCCTATTACATATGATATCTCTCGTATTGCATTGTCGGGGGATGTTTACATGTTGCTAGATAACTTGAATACACACATGGATTCTCTCTTCTTATATCAATTTCTATATCTATCTTCCTTATGGAGGATAAGGCCACTCGAAGGTTTGGTGTGTGGCGAACCACAAAGCTTTATGATTGGAGAAAAGATCACTTCAATGATTCTCTCCTCCCCCTTGCTCCAATTTGATGGTTTGTGCATAATCTCGACACTAGGCGATTAAGATGGTTCATTTGGTTTTGTATACATGTGATTGCTTCAATGATTCTCTCCTCCCCCTTCTCCAATTCAAAGGCTTGTGCATAATCTCTTCTTAATCTCAACACTTGGTTATCAAGATGGTTCATTTGGTTTTGTATGCCCGCCAAGTGCCACATGATTGAAAAATTTATTTATGCGAATTAGAAATATTTATTGTATTTGTTGCAAATTGATAGAGCTATGAAGTGATGTGCATGTACTTGCATTGTATTCCATTCAATGAAATATATGATTATGGAAAAGTTGTATTAATGAGTTTGGACAAATGAAAGTGACCTTCGTACCTTGGTTAATATAATTTGAAATGCAATAATGAGTATAAATATTACAATGATATGAATATTAGTTCTCATTTAACATTAATTTGATTATCAATTATAAATGACTTGTTAAAAATAGAAATTCTATTTCTACTTTGAATGTAAATGTCGTGCAATGTT
Source organism: Taxus wallichiana var. yunnanensis (assembly GCA_018340775.1). Taxonomy (NCBI): domain Eukaryota; kingdom Viridiplantae; phylum Streptophyta; class Pinopsida; order Cupressales; family Taxaceae; genus Taxus; species Taxus wallichiana. Next base: position 468,729,903 of record CM031236.1, on the reverse strand, counting down.
TAGTTTAAGTCAAAAGATCGTTATTGCTTTTAGTATTTTGTTAGAACCGCTAGGACTAGGGAACAATATGGATATTGGGTCTCATTTCTCGGTTGGTGAAAACTAGATCTAATTAAAAAAAAAAAAATCTATGTACAATTTTTTGGTATCCACCCAAGAGGTGACTACACCATCACATTATTCATCAAAAGTTCTTGTGATCCTCATCCTCCCAAGTTCCTCCAGTTTCAAATTTATAGTGGCTATAAATACTTTTCTTTCACTATAGAATCAACTTTACTTACAAATTATTTGCTTCCTTTGTTGTCCATAGCCCTATTATGTTCATGTGTGAGGACCATATGATATTAAACTTTCATCGAGTCTCCTTCCAGCCCTACTCTTTCTATCATCAATTTATAAACCTCATCATACACAACTTATAAATAACAAATGCATGCAATTACAATATAATATAGAAAGATGGAGAGGAAAGCTACAGATGATGGCAGGGCTGAGGGTACCACTGACACTCAGAAAAACAAAAGGGATTCTGATAGTCCAACTCATTTTTTGCCATGGCAGTTGCTGACAGGGTCTGGGCGTTTATGGAACTATTTGCTTACTTTTTGTTTTTCCTATGTAGTAGTTTGTAGGGTTTCTATATTGACCTAGGTCTATGCTGGTGTTTTTGGGCTGTTATTGACTTATCTGTGCTGTAAAAGGTTACGGGACCTTTCAAAACCCTTATCTATTTATTATATGTATGTATGTGTATTGATTTTACTTCTAAATATACAAATCCTATTCTCTTCTCTCTAACAAAAATTTTGTTAACACAAATTTTTCAAACACCATACACCTATGCCAATCACAATAAAATAAAAACTGTGCGTTTACTTGTGCATATAGAATTTCTAATAATTAATTCCTCATTTAAAACAAACAAATTGAAATCAAATTGAAACAAGAGATTGCACCTTCACAAACAAGTCAATTCTCCCGGAAAGCAAAGGGATATGAAGCAATATTAGAAATATCTAACCACTAATGATACCAAATCCACCTGAACATATATAAAATTGCATCAATAATCTGGAATGTATTGTTAATCTCAAATGGCAGACCTGACATATGCACAGGATAATCCAATTAACTCAGACAAATGGATCATACGAGTTTATAAAGGTTGGAGTTAAGAACTATCAAGAAATGTTCTTCCATCATCTCAAACATTGAATTGTTTTTGGTCCTATCACATTTCTTGCCCATTGGGTTGATTGTAAGCGTCTCTCACATTTCCTGCCGGCCAAGCATCTTTCCGTTTCCTTCAAGCAGTCCTCCCCTTTTTCTATTTTCCATTCTCCATCTCCTCCTCCAGCTTTTCCCTTCAGAGATGTGCAGACTACCTGAAAAACAGTTCAATGTCATGACAATTCCATGATATTATAAAACACGACTTCAACAACTACCCCATCAGTATATATAGGCAGTGATGCACATTGCATGCCATAGATTTCATTTTATGAAATCAACAGCATGGTCTGGGTCTCCAAAACACTTGGGAAAAAACACATTTGAGAAACTGAAAATTAAACCCGATCCCTTCTTATCACTGCAGGTTTGACACGATGCACTATGTTATACTGCAAGCCTACATTACAGATTGCTTCTCTTAACATCGCCAATAAACTCTGAAAGAACATTGGCCTTGTTTGAAATGATGGAACCCATTTGCAACTCTCCTGAAAATTTGTCTTGCAACGATCTTGGAGATAAACGTGGTAGCAGTCTGGCAGTAAACACATACTCAAAGATTCTTGACCACTCTAATAGTTGTTCTAAGGGGCATGTTTAGCAATCTAAATACAATTGCTAAATCTCACTATGGTGGCAGGGGAATAATTCTTTTTGTCCTGCTTCACATCATTCAGTATATGTCTTATAGTTGGAAAATACCCTGCTGCCTTTATCTCCCAAGACAATTTCTCCAACTTCGCATGGGTTTCCTGCATTTGTGGGTGTCATCTGTCTCCTACACAAAGAGCATGTACCATTTTATGAACTTCAATCCAACTACATCCAGGTAACATTATAATTCCTCATCTTTCATCTATCTCCTTAACTTTTGAGCCTCACTCCACCTGCCCTATTCTGCATAAATGTTTGACACAGGAACATAGGTAGAAGCATTTTCAGGATCCAGCTCAAAAAGGAGAGTTACTGTAAATACTCCTAGAATCCCAACCCTATATTCTTATGTAATCTACAGGCACCAAGCAAACACATCCACACAACCACCATAGGCTGAGCTGGCATTTTAATGATAAAGTTCAAAGTTTCCACAAGATAGCCAGCATGGCCAAGAAGGTCAACCATGCACACATAATGATCAATGGTCGGCATGATGCAATAAAAATGCCTTCAAATATTTACAGCCCTTGTCCACTAGACCTGCTTGGTTGCATGCAAATAAAACATAAGCAAGACTTATATGGACTGAATAAAACCTGACCCCTTCCTATCACTGCAGGTCTGAAATGTCACACCTTATTATACTTTATAGTGCAAGCCTATGTTTACAGACCGCTTCACTTAGCATCACCAATAATCCCCAAAAATATTGGCCTTGTTTGGAATTAGGGCACCAGTTTACATCTCGCACAAATATTTATCTTGAAACAATCTTGGAGATAAACTTGGTTAATCAAGTCATACTCGAGGTTCTTGGCCACCCTAACAGTTATTCCAGGGGGCGTGTTCAGCAATCCAAATGCAATTGCCAACTTCTTACTATGGCGGCAGACAAATATTTCTTTTTCCTCCACCTCCACATCATTCAGTATATGTCTTGAATCTGGAAAAGACCCTGCTTCCTTCATCTCCCAAAATAATTTCTCCTATTTTGCATAGATCTCCTGTGTCTGTGGGTGTGATCTGTCTCCTACATAAAACACATGTACCACTTTATGAACTTCAATCCAACTACATCCAGGTATCTTTTTAATTCCTCTATCTTTCATCAATCTCCTTAGTTTTTTAACCTCAGCCCACCTCCCCAATTCTGCATAGATGTTTGACAGAGGAACATAAGTTGAAGCATTTTTAGGATCCAGCTCAAAAAGGAGAGTTGCCGTAAATACTCCTAACCCTATATTCTTATGTGATCTACAGGCACCAAGCAAACACATCCACACAACCACCATAGGTTTAATTGGCATTTTGATGATAAAGTTTAAAGTTTTCTCAAGATAGCCAGCACGGCCAAGAAGGTCAACCATGCACACATAATGATCAATTGTTGGAATAATGGAAGAAAAGCCACTCATGCCATTGAAATACTTACAGCCCTCGTCCACTAAACCTGCATGGCTGCATGCAAATAAGACACAAGCAAAGCTTACATGGTCAGGATATGTTCTAGAGTGCTTCATTAGTTCAAAGAGTTTGAGGGCATCCTTGCAAGAGCCATTTTGTGCATATCCTGCAATCATAGCATTCCATGAAATCACATTTCTTTGAGGTATTTTATCAAACAGCTTACGAGCCTTCTGTATACACCCACATTTTGCATACATGTCTAGCAGAGCACTTGCAACTACAACATCTGACAAAAGTCCGTTTTCGATTATGTTTTGATGGATATCCATACCCTGTTCCAAAGCTCCCATTTTGGCACAGGTTGGGAGTATGCTGGCAAAGGTTGTGGAGTTTGGCTTTAAATTTGCCAATCGCATTTTCTTGAATGTCTGCATGGCCTTTTCATCAAGCCCGTTTAGCGCATATCCTGCAATCATGGCATTCCATGAGATGACATCTGGTCAAGGCATTTCTTTGAAAAACCTAAAAGCCTCACCAAGAACACCATTTTGCATGTATCCCGCAATTATAGCATTCCATGACACCACATTTCTTTGAGGCATTTCTTTAAAAAGCCTTAAAGCCTCATCAAGAATACCCTTTTGCGCATATCCTGCAATCATTGCATTCCATGAGATGACACTTCTTTTAGGCATTTTGTCAAACAGTTCACGTGCCTTATGTATGCTTCTACATTTTGCATACATGTCTATCAGGGCATTCACAACCACGACATCTGACAGAAATCCCCTTTCCATTATGCTTTGATGGATCTTCATCCCGTGTTCCAAAGCTCTTATTTTAGCACAGGCTGTGAGTATACATGAAAAGGTGAACTGATCTGGTTGGAAACCTGTTGGTTGCATTTGGTGAAACAGAGCCAATGCCTGGTGAAGATACCCACGTCTTCCGCAAGCTGCAATTATGGTATTCCATGAGGAGACGTCTCGTTCTGTCATGTCGTCAAACACTTTCCGAGCATCAACCAAACTACCGCACTTGGCATACATGTTGATAAGGTTATTTTGTAAAAATATGCGTGTAGCTAATGCGAATTCCCTGTGAGAGATGAAAGAGTGGATTCGTTTACCTTGTGAAAGCGCATTCTTGGCAATGCAGGTCTGCAATAGTTGAAAACATGTAGAAGAATCTACAGGGGGACTATGTGCAGTAAGCAAAATGTGTAGCGCCTCCTTCAACAGACTCTCTCTACATAATGCTGTTATCTTGAGATTGAAATGGGCAGCGCATGACATAGGCATAGGCATAGGCATTGGATTAAAGCCTGCGAAATGTACGTGTTATTCATACTGCTTACACATTGTCACCTCTGTTCCAGTTAACTTCCCTCTTTCTATCAGTTTTCAATGATGAAGAGTAATATAACTAGCAATCGCAAGAGAGGTGCGCGATGTTAATGCCGAAAGTGAAATATTGAGGAGTGAAAAGGAAAAATGAAGCTAAAGTTCCCTTTCTTTTAAAGATATCGTGCTTGCTTTTTGGGCAGACTGTTTGTCTAGATGCTGATGTCGCCCTATAGTTAAACAAAATGCATTTCAACCAAATACAATGGTGTAGAGTTAGAAGTGTTGTGACAAAGACATCGATACGTTGGAGCCGTTTGAGGAAGCTAAAGTTCCCTGTCTTTTAACGGTATCATGCTTGCTTTTTGGGCACTGTTTGTCTAGATGCTCATGTCGCCCTATAGTTAAACAAAATGCATTTCAACCAAATACAATGGTGTAGAGTTAGAAGTGTTGTGACAAAGACATCGATGCGTTGGAGCCGTTTGAGGAAGCTAAAGTTACCTGTCTTTTAACGGTATCATGCTTGCTTTTGGGCAGACCGTTTGTCTAGATGCTCATGTCGCCCTATAGTTAAACAAAATGCATTTCAACCAAATACAATGGTGTAGAGTTAGAAGTGTTGTGTATGGTTTAACGAATTAAAAGGACGGTAGCTACACGATATAAAAAATCGTTGAGCTAGTCGAGATGCCAACTGTTTAACGAGAATTTGATCCAAGCTCCATGTGTCGATTGCTCGAGGAGCATTAATTCATGCGCCGTTGTCTAGCATCCAATGACAACTACGACCAAAGCTTTATCCTAGTAAATTGAGTGGATTTTGAAAGGAAAATCCATTCAAACTCCAAAGGCGTTATCCGCCCTGAAACTGTTAACAATAAGCAGGGGTTAAATTTGACGACCGTTTAGACGTTTTTTGTGATTTTAGCCGTAAAATACTTGCAAATATTTATAATAACCGTCACATGTAACTTGCATATTTAAAATTTGTCCGTCTTATTTTATATACATTTATATGTAAATTATATAGATATGTATACATATATTTTTAAATAATTAAATATATAGAGAATAATTGGTATAAATAATATTGTTTTGCATTTTTTGAAAGGTAGTATTTAAAAATTATTGTCACCCGAAAAATGTGTGACAGGCATAGGTGACCGTCACAAATGTAACCCCCACAGAGTATAGTGAACTCGCTCTAAATGTTAAATTTGACTACTGCTTAGACATTTTTTGTGACTTTAGCCAGTAAAATACTTGCAAATATTTATAATAATATCACATGTAACTTGCATATTTAAAATTTGACTGCCTTATTTCATATACATTTATATGTAAATTATATAGATATGTATACATATATTTTTAAATAATTAAAGGTATAGAGAATAATTGGTATAAATAATATTGTTTTGCATTTTTTTATAGAGCGGTATTTAAAAATTATTGTCACACCCGAAAAATGTGTGACAGGCATAGGTGACCGTCAAATTTAACCTCACGCCAAGTAACAGGAACTGCTTCTAAACAGAGTGCACACGATAACAACCTAACATCCAAGTCACCGCATTTGAATTCGTGTTCGAATTCACACCGATGATTAAATTCGTGAAAATTCGGCCGGTAAAAAAATCAGCAATTAAATTCGTCATTAAATTCGACTATGAGAAATATACATTTTTATTAAATATATAAAAACAAAAGATAAATTCACATTTCAAAAGAAAGAGATAATATCACATTTCATTGATTTCATATGTAGCTATTACAATAATGTGATTGAAAGTAAAAACTTCAAAAACATGTGTGCTCGCAGTCGCGATCAAGCCGGCAGTGGGGACGACTAGTTTGAGCACGGAGAATACTCGATGAGTTTTGGCAAGTACTCGCCGAGTTTTGGAAAGCTATCCAATATTTTTAATTACTAATATGTCTACAGACGATCAAAGCTCATGATTCTTTCAAGATTACAAGAAGTTGCTTGGTCCAAAAAGGTACAAAAATGGATTTTATGAAAATAAGAAAAATATTTCCATCAATGCGTAGAGCTCGAGAAAATATGCACTTTTAGAGAAAACGACACCTAAAACAGAGCCACGGAATGAAAGTTATGGCACATGCAAGTTTTTGCTAAACATCTTCCCGACCCTTTCCAAAAATGACAAATTTTTTTCTTGTGTTTTTTTCACCAAAAATGGAAAAACATGCCAAAAAAGGAAAGAATCCCTTCCCTTTAGCCGTCACGCCCTTTAGCCGCCACGTGTATGACTCGTGGTCGACCGTATCGTCAAACTGTAAAAATCTCGTCCCTCGTTGTCGTCATCTCGTGCCGAGGGAGGGTGGCCTTCTACCAGTGCAAACGCCTTCGGCATAAATATAAAGGGTGCCCTTGTGGATTTTTGTGGGACCATGTGTTATTTTGTCACCTCTTGTTATATAACTCTCTTTTATTAAATTAATATATACAACACAACTTCAATAGTAAAAGTAATATACATATTTACATTTGGTATGATAAGAATAAACTCTTTTTTTTTAACATGTGATTATAATTAAACACAAAATAATATAGAAAGAGTAATTCCCATCACTCTTAAAATATAAATCATGAACAATTTGTAGTATATCTAATCCCAATCCCACTATCGAGACTATGCATTATAACTTGAAATTAAAGCTTTTCGATTTTGTAGACACAAAATCTATGCACTTGGGTACATTTCTAGGTCATAAAGCATACTAATATATACATGATTCCTAGGCAAGAAAACTAGTTTTTATTTATCTCTTGCATTATTTCTAGTCTTACACATCATACTTGTAGACACTAAAATTAGGTCACACTCCCCTTTGGTCCCTCGACAAATAAGCACCCTTCATCACATTCACCTAGCCATGGCCCCCTTTCACCTCACTAATATTAATTTAATTAAATTAATTCATTATCCTCACTATATTTATTATTTAAATATCTTAATTTAAATAATATCTACACATACACTTCACCTAGACACTTCATCAAACCAACTCACCCTAAGACCTATTCTTAGTAAGTTGCCATAACTAACTAAGACTTACCAAAACCCTAAAAATCAATGCCTACATTCTCTCTAACCACATTCCCGCATGCTTAAAAGAAGCTTCCATTTTAATCCGCGAGTTAACGACACGAGATCCATGAAAATCAAGAGGATCTCCCTAGTTTAGTAAACCTAGGAAATCCCACTTGCCGACGCCTAGCCTAGCCCTAAGAGTGCCTTTAGGCCGAACCACCGTCTGCTACCCTTTAACCCCCAAAACAACCTTATTTTCAAAGGTTGACAAAGATTGGAAAAAGTTGACAAACCTTGAGATCTTCCCGAGAGATATCGCATCTTCGAGATCAAATTCCAAATGAGAACACACATGCAAGGAAGGAGATCAAGTATTTTCTCCCATGACCACCCCAACAATGATTTGATCTAACCAAACAAAGAGGAATGCACATACAACCCATGTAGAAGCTCTCCTATGATTGGTGATCACCTGCAACCTTCAACCTTTTACCAACACCCCCATCCCTCACTCACAGGCATCCAGGACCAGAATCCAAGTAAGTAAAACATTCTACTTCTCTGGTTCACTTCATTTTGTCATTATATTATCACCTATTGTTTACCTAGCCACCCATTGACCTCCTTCAACATTCCCCCTCCATATACCCATTAAAACCTCGCCAAATCCCTCCCAAATCACCCAATACCTCATCCCGACCAACCAAAATCCTTTGTGCAATCACAAAGGAGACCCCAAACCCATTCTGTGGCATCCCCAAAACTCCACAGTAACCGGCACCGGTTACACCTAACCATCATCGGTCACCCTTAACCGGCATCGCCATCTTGTATGTGCTCATACAACCCGTGCAATGGATGTATCCACCTAATTTTACATCCCCTTAATCACTTATGACCTACCCGAGACTTTTGTCGACCTCCGAGACCCGTAACCAACTATTTGACCTTCAAATCCTATTCTAACCTAGCCTGTTAGATTAGATCTTTCTTATTGTGTTTTAAGTGAGATACCTAAATCATTTCAAATTACAATAGGATTTACTTCATTTCCTGCATTAAATTGTTTAAAATAGTGGACTGATAGCCATCTAGGAAGTATCACACTTCTCGGATCTAGCACATGCTAGGTAGTTCACTGCACATATTGTTTAACTCTTTCTGGTGGTCTTGCTTTCATTACAGGTAGTTCCTCTTAGCCAAAAGGAAGCTCTCATGATCGCTTATGGATTTGGAAGTCATACACGCACAACAACCCATCAACTAGCATTAAAACAGTATTCCTCCTATGCCGCTTACCCTATCTGCTTTCGTCATTACTTCAAAGAAACGCCTAAGAATAAGGTGAAACACATAAATCCTTATAGGTACTTGATCGATATATATTTTATGGCCTCGGACACTAGTGCCTAGTTAGGATAGAAGTACCCAGTGCACTCTTGTCCCTTCTCGGGTGCTCTTGACCCTCTCTGTCCTTTTTCACTTTTTTAGTCTCTTTTACTTTTTGGGCATCTTTCAAGATTTCTTTGGGTCAGCCTTCTAGATTTTAATTACGAAATTCAAACAATGGAATCATATATATACTTAGTTACTTCTTATAAACTAGGGTCCAAGCACTAAACATTATCTACAATCACCTAAGCTTGCATCAAAGGCACAAGAGCATTTGAAAGGCATGCATCTTACACATCCATATAAGGGAAAAAGATGCATCACTTTGCATACACAACATATGAGGGGAAGTTCATTTTATTCCATCTCACACATTTGCATACTTGGAGCAATCTAGATCTATCCCACTATCATAGTGAAACTTGCACAAGGGAAACCTAGGGCATCATTACACACACATACATACAAAACTACATGGATTTTGATATGTAGTGTAGTGCTCAATCGTAAGATCACTCTTTGGGTGACCGTCAAGGCGATCGACTCCCCATTCCGCATCTTCTTTATTAGATTTGATGTGGTTTGTGGGCATGTGTAGCTAGCTATATATTTGTACAGGTTACAGGTATGACCAATGACATTGGAACAAAAATAGAGTGGCAAAAGAGGATCAACAATGAAGATCTTCCATCCCAAAAATATCGAACTTGTGCATCGAGAGTGGACACTAGCACCTAGACCAGCCACTTTAGTGCCTGTGCTATTGTCCTCCTGTGGGAACTTCTATCCTATGTAATTCGAGTCCTAAAACCCTCAAAGTGAGCATCAAGACATTCTTCCCAATCCATTTCAACAGTTTCTTGACTCGCATCACTTCCAGATCACTTGAAAATCAACTAAGTCACATCTCTCTCTCTCTCTCTCTCTCTCTCGCTTATGGTTTTATATTGTATATGCTTATTTCTTACGTCTTACTTGTAGTTTATCAATTTTATATCATCGCTTAAAGTAGTTACTCTGAAATAAAGATTTAATTCATTTTAAATTAAATCATTTGGTGAACCCTAACTCTTGATCAAACAACTGGATCCTTATATTACATCTTCTACTAGTTTTTTTCTTCTCCAAATCCTAAACCCTAGTTACATCAAGGTTCATATTTCCATCCATTTTTTATCATGCATCTAATCTGCATAGGTCTTCCTAGGGTTTCATCCTTGGTCTTATCTTTCTAGGGATCTTATTTCACACATTACCTTTTCTTTCATGGCTCCTAAAATTTTGTTGAGTTGTGGAGCTCAATTACTTAATTTTAGCATGCAATTGGAACTTGCTGGAAAGCACAATAACTGGCATCGATTAAGGGTAGACCAGAATCGGTTAAGGGAAGATCGACATCGGTCAGGGAAGATTGGCATCGGTCAAGGGCAAGTAGAACTGAGTCGGTTAGGCAGAGCCAACATCGGTTACCTGTGCGACAAAGTTTTAATTAAATCTCGGGAATTATATCTATTTTTAGCATTAAAATATATTTATTAAGTGTAATTGCATGGCTAAGTGCCCTAAGGCTAAAAATGACTATATGAAGTTAAATTTAGGGTTTAGAAGTAAGAGTGTGGATCATAATTACAAGATAATTATGTGAGAGAGAATTCTTGGTGAAAAAGAAGAAAAGCTTGAAGGAAGAAAGTACTGAACATCTGAGAGGTGTGGAAGATTGTAAATATTCATTGTATATCTTGTCAAAGCTTTAGATAATAGATTGGCTTGTTTCTTGGTGGACGTAGCCCACACTGGGTGAACCACGTTAAATATGGTGTTGATTTATGTCTCTTGTTTTGTATATTTCTTCTAGTAGAATATCTGCTTTTATTTGCATGTATGCTTAGATATGATATATTGTCTATACAACCAGTGAGCTAACCCCAACAACTAGTATCAGAGCTTTGTTGGAGGGTTTTGTGTGTTGACATGTTTACTCACAGAGGGATTTTTGATTGAGTGGGAGCTACAACAATGGCATAAGATAATAAATACAAGGTAGAGAAATTTGACGGCTGAAATTATCAATTATGGAAGATGCAGATTGAATATTATCTATATAAAAGAGATTTGTACTTACCATTGGATGAGAAGTCTAGACCTACAAAGATGACTAATGAAGAATGGAAGATTCTTGACAAAAAGACTTTGGGATCTATAATATTGAGCCCAGCAAGATCTGTGGTTTCCAATATTACGAAGCTACTTCTACAAGAGACTTAATGAAATATCTTGCTAATTTATATGAAAAACCTAGTGCTTCAAATAAAGTTTATTTGATGAAGAAACTATTTATTTCTAAGATGCATGAAGGTGGATCTACCTCTAGTCATTTGAATGATTTCCGATCTATAGTAAATCAGTTAAAATTGGTTGTTATACCATTTGATGATGAAGTAAAAGAAATTTTATTCTTATGTTCTTTGCCTAATAGTTGGGACAACTTGGTAATGGTTGTTAGTAATACAACATCTACTAATAATATTTTGAAGTTTGATGATGTGGTTAGTATAATATTGAATGAAGAAATTCATAGGAAAAGTACAAAGGAAACATCATCTGGAAATGCTTTGAATGTAGAAAGCAAGGGCAGGAAGAAGGAGAGATCTAAGAGTAAGAGTAATGGGAAATCAAAGTCAAGGGATAGTAGATCTAAATCCATAAGTAAGGGAATTACTTGTTGGAAATGTGGAAAGAAAGGACATGCAAAGAAAGATTGTTGGTCAAAGGATAAAGAGAATCAACAACCAGACAAAGGTAAAGAGGTGAATCTTGCTTCATCATAGGTAATGCAAGATGCTCTTATTCTTTCTTTGGACAATAGAATTGAATCATGGGTTTTAGATTCAAGAGCTTCTTTCCATGCAACCCCTAATAAGGGTTATTTCAGAAATTATGTCCAGGGAAATTTTGGGCATGTTTATTTGGGTGATGATGAACCTTGCAAAGATACTGCGGTAAAGGGGAAGTTCATCTAAAATTATAGAATAGAAATAAATGGGTATTGAAAGATGTGAGGCATGTGCCAAGCCTCGGAGGAATCTTATTTCGTAGGGCAACTAGGTGAATCTGGTTGTATGGTTACTTTTATAGAGACTCTTGAAATTCACCATGGGTTCTTTTGTTGTGGAAAGAGGTAAGAAGGTACGAATGTTATATTTATATACCAGTATTATCTGATTCCTTTTTTTGCATTATCTACTTCAAATTCATATGCATGCACATGGCATAATCGGATGGGTCATATGAGTAAAAAAGGAATGCAGATCTTAAAGGCTAAGGGTAAGTTATCGAATTGAAAGATTTTGATTTTGATTTTTGTGAGCATTGTATCTTTGGAAAGTAAAAGAGAGTGATATTTCTCAAATTTGGGGCAACTAAGAAGGAGCAGAAATTGGAGCTTGTACACTCGGATGTGTGGGGACCAAATCGTAGCTTCTTATGGAGGATCCCAAGATTATGTTACTTTCATTGATGATGTTACAAGAAATGTATTGGTTTATTGTATTAAACGTAAATATGATGTTTTTGAGACTTTTAAAAGATGGAAAGCCCTTGTTGAGAATGAATCAAATTCTAAGTTAAAGTGCCTTAGATATGACAATGGTGGTGAATACTGTAGTAATTCTTTCAATTATTATTGTTCAAAGTGAATGGGATACGTAGAGAAATAATGGTTCCAAGAACACCACAAGAGAATGGTGTTGCAGAAATAATAAACAAGACAATCATGGAATGTGTTAGAAGTATGAGGATACATTCTAGATTGCCCTTGCAGTTTTGGGTAGAAGCAGTTGATACAATGGTTTATTTGATTAACCGTGGCCCTTAAAGTTCACTAGATGGAGGAATACCAGAGGAAGCATGGACCGGAAAAGAGGTAGATATTTCTTTTCTTAAAGTTTTTGGTTCAAAATATTTTGTGCATGTTGATAGGGAAAATAGAAAAAGTTGGATGCAAAATCCCAGAGGTGCACTTTTATTGGTTATGGATCTGGTGATTTCGGTTTCCATTTTTGGGATTTAGAGATTTCTAAAATTATTAGGAGTCGTGATGTTGAATGAAATGAAAAGAAAATGTACATGGATAAAATTTTGGTACCCAAGGATGAGAAAATTGAGAAGTTTATTGATGAAAATGAACTCTCAAGTTTTAAAGAAACACCTACAGAAATACACAGTAACTATGGTCGGTTAGTCCCTGACCAACATCGGTCAGATGAACCGCCAACGGTTACAAAGGATCATAACCGATATCGGTTAGCAGAACTGATGTCGGTTAGAGGTGACCGACATCAGTCATTGTCAGAAGTTGATACTAATGTTCAGGAGGCCCAGATTGAGCCTCTGGTACCCCAAAATCCTGTGAGAAGGTCACAAAGGGTAAGTAAACTTCCAAAAATATTTACACCTTCTCTATTTTATTTATTATTTACTGATAGTGGTGAACCAGAGAGCTTTGAAGAAGCAATGTAGGATAAGACTCACGTTCAATGGGAGCATGGCATGGATGAGGAGATGGACTCCTTGGAACAGAACCAGACTTGGTATTTGGTTAAGTTTTCGTAGGTAAGATAACATTACAAAACAATTGGGTTTACAAAATCAAGTAAGAAGAGGGGGATGTAAAAGGTACAAGGCAAGGCTTGTAGTAAAGGAATTTACACAGTAAAGTAGGTATTGAATTTGTTGAAATATTTTATCCTATTGTCAAGATGACTTCTATTCATACTATACCGAGTTTAGTTGCAATAGAGGATTTTCATTTAGAGAAACTATATGTGAAGACAGATTTCCTTCATGGTGATTTGGATGAAGAAATTTATATGTAACAACCGCTTGGGTATGAAGTCAAGGGTAAGGAGAAATTAGTGTGCAAGTTGAAAAAGAGCCTATATGGGCTCAAGCAAGCTCCAAGGCAATGGTACATGAGGTTTGATAGTTTTATGCATGAGCATGGTTACTTGAGATGTGAATCTAACCATTGTGTTTATTTCAAGAAACTTGAAAATGGGAGCTATATTATTTTTTTACTGTATGTGGATGATATGCTTATTGTAGGATCTAGTATGCAAGACATTGGTGAGCTTAAGAGAAAGCTAGCTCACACATTTGCTATGAAGGATTTAGGAGCTGCAAAAAGAATCATTGGCATGCAAATACATAGAGATAGGAAAAACAAGAAATTATATTTGTCTTAGGAGGATTATATCTACAAGGTGTTAGAAAGGTTCAACATGCAGAATGCAAAACCTATTAGCACACCTATGGTTGGACACTTCAAATTGAGAAAAGATCAATGTCATTCATCACATGAGGAGTTAAAATACATGACACGAGTGCCATATGCTTCAACAGTTGGAAGTCTCATGTATGTTATGGTTTGTACCAGACTAGACATTGCATAGGTAGTGGGAGTTATGAGTAGATATATGGCTAATCTAGGTAAAGAGCATTGAAAAGTAGTCCAATGGATACTCAAGTATTTGAAAGGGACATCTAGCATGTAGTTATGCTATAGAGGTTCAAATATTTCATTACGTGGCTATGTTGATTCGGATATGGCTAGAGATCTGGATGGTAGGAGGAGCACTACTGGATATATTTTCACAGTAGGTGGAATGACAATTAGCTAGATTTCGAGATTGCAGAAGGTTGTGGCTTTGTCTACTACAGAGGCAGAGTATGTTGCAGCTACAGAGGCTAGCAAGGAGATGATATGGATGAGTAGGTTCATGGAAGAGTTGGGAAAGGAGAAAAGTGATTGTAAACTGTTTAGTGACAGTTAGAGTGCAATTCATTTGGCAAAGAACTCAATGTTTCATTTGAGAATTTAGTTGAGGTATCACTTCATATGGTAGGTATTGGAGGATGGAAAATTGAATCTAGAAAATATTCATACAAGCAAGAACACTGTGGATATGCTAACGAAACCATTAGCAAAGGATAAGTTGGAGCTACACTCCACTTCTGTTGGTCTTCGAGTTTGAGACTTGAAGAGGAAGAAACAAAGCTAAGGAAGAATCCAAGAATGACATTGTATAGGTATGGTGCAGTAATTAAACTCCAAGTGGGAGATTTTTGAGTTGTGGAGCTCAATTACTTCATTTTAGCATGTAATTGGAACTTGTTGGAAAGCACAATAACCGACATCGGTTAAGGGCAAACCGGAATCGGTTAAGGGAAGACCAAAATTGGTCGGGAAAACCAGCATCGGTCAAGGGCAAGTAGGAACCGATGACGGTTAGGTAGAACTAGCATCGGTTACCTATGCGATGAAGTTTTAATTAACTCTCAAGAATTATATCTATTTTTAGCATTAAAATAGATTTATTAATTGTAATTGCATGGCTAAGTTCCCTAAGGCTAAAAATGACTATATGAAGTTAAATTTAGGGTTTAAAAGTAAGAGTGTGGATCATAATTACAAGATAATTATGTGAGAGAGAATTCTTGGTGAAAAAGAAGAAAATCTTGAAGGAAGAAAGTACTTGAACATTTGAGAGGTGTGGAAGATTGTAAATCTTCATTGTATATCCCGCAAAGCTTTGGATAATAGATTGGATTTTTTCTTGGTGGACGTAGCCCACACTGGGTGAACCACGTTAAATATGGTGTTGATTTATGTCTCTTGTTTTGTATATTTCTTCTAGTAGAATATCTACTTTTATTTGTATGTATGCTTATATCCGATATATCATCGTATAACCGGTGAGCTAACCCCAACAAATTCCTCAATTTTCCTTATATCAATTACTTCAACTATACCCACCTTGCAAAGAGGTTCTCCGAAAATCCCTAGACACTATGTACATCTCTCACAATATGCCACCTTCACAAGTAATTGCCATTTTCAATTGTCTCTCTCGATGACCCTATCACCCCGATACCACAACCAATCAATCCATCTTCAATTCAATTCATGATTTACACCGTTTATTTCAAGATAAATTTCATGTTATGGAAGCCACAATTACATCCATCACATCTCAAATTCAACATCTCAAGGCTACTTTTCAGGCCCATGCTAGTTCTTCTACACCTCATCTTGATCCCATGTCCACTACATGTGCTCATACAAGCAAGGTCAAGTTCTTACCACAACAAGCACGTCTCAAGTTTGATTGAAATTATACACAAGATGATATTCTTCCCGTGATCCTCAATCACCAGCTAATCACCTTGCTACCTACTTATTATTACCCTCCTTATCGGCTTACAAAATGTAAAGGTAATCCATTTTATAATTATTATAGAATTAATGGACAATGTGAAATGATTGTTATGCTTTAAAACAAAAAATTGGGCATCTTGAGCATCAAGGATTTATTTCATTTTGTACACAACATTTTGGTGCACACTCATTTGCAATTTCTAAACCCTAATGGGTTCCCAAATTTGATCCCTCAATGTCTAGTGAGCATCATGCCATAATTACTAATGTTCCTTCTCCGATAAGTCAAGATCCACCTATCCAACCCAATACCATACCACCTTAAAAATACTTACCCCATTACCTCCTCCTATCAAGTCATGTACAGTGTTACCAATCCCAAATAAGTAACCACCATACAAACAAGCAAAACTAATTCACTCGACACAAGTTGTAATTCTGTCACCTACTTGCATTGCCTCCGTTAGATCTAAAACCCGATGCTAGTCATACTTTTTCTCCTACCTACCATTGTGGCAACCATATATCTTCTTATGACACATTTCAAACTCTGCCACCATTGCATAGTCTCTCTTGCAACATTGTATAGACCTCTTATCCCTCACACACTTGGGGCATCAAACTTTCTCCTCACTTCATTACTATCAATTATCTCTAGTATCTACTTATTACATTTCACGCTGCACACTTCATGTCTATTTAACAACCAACCCCAAACACGCCAACATATCATCCAGATTGGTTTGAAGCTCACCTGAGGCACGCACAGCACACCGAGCCCCTCCTTTATGTGAGATGTGTGAGAATGATCACTCTTAGTAAGGGAGTGCTAGCATAAACATGGAATGAAAATACCCATTATGGGAATTGGGATAAAGAACTAGTCCTACTCTAATGCATTCGAGCATGGTATAACATGATCAACTAAATGAAAGTAGAATCAAACCATGAATAATATCAAAGAAAACCCATAACACACACATGAACATAAGGGAAATGTACAGATCAAGATCCATCACATGAGTGCTTCTAAACTCTTCATTATATTCATTAATCAAATACAGTATCCAAGATTACATCAAAAAGGGTTCCATCTCTGGGAACGTTCATAGTAGTAGGATTTTATACATTACAAGCTCATTCATTACACATTACACAATACCTCTATATTTTTATTTCTCTCCTCCTCACATACATCTACACACATACTAACTTATCTCCTTCTTTAACCCTACTAGAAAACCATCCATATGAAGAACAAGAAGGAATCTTCTCTTAACCACTCATCATTACCTGCGAAATCCTGAAGGAATCCTCTCATGATTTCTCTACCACTACCTACAGAATATGTCGATGTCATCATGCATTTCCCTCAATCGAGTTCCTTTAGCATGCATGTTCTAGCTAATCCTTAACAACCTCAACTCCTTATCCTTTCATGATAACCATATTGATGCCCTGAATATCCTTTCCTTGAGCCACAAGTCTCCATAGCTTATCCACATCTGTATCTGGTCACTTTTCCATTCACTCCCTATGTGTGTCTTTTCTTGTTGTCCAAAACTCACTAAGTCTTGAATCCATCCTTCCTAGGTGTGAGCCTTCATGCCTCTCCAAGAACTACTTTTTCATGTGCCTTCCTTCACTTACTTCCATGCCACAAGGCTCCTTTCCCTTAGGTACTTAGTTATTTTAGGGTCCAACATCACCCCACACTAAACTGGTTTCCACCTCGGCAATCCTTCACGCACTCCTAAAAAAACTTGTCGACCCAAATCTGCTAAGGCAAGAATGTTGCTCCAAAGAATAAAGAATAGTGGTTGGGAAAGAATCTTGAATAAAGAATTGAAGGATGGAGGAATATGTTATGCAACCAATTGGAGGAGTTCGGGGAACTCCACATCTATCTCATCCTTCAACTTTTCCCAGGCCTTCAATTCTGATAGGCCTTTCCTGGCTTCTCCTACGATGTTGGGCACCTGTCTGGGAGGATCTCTTCCACCTTCCCCTTCAGCATGTGTTGATAACCACCCCAACTCCATGCGCAGACACCTTCAAACTCATCCATCCATTTAGTGATGGAGTCTCAAAGTTCATTGATTCTAAGTCCAACTTCTCACGTTTTTGTCTTGATTTTCTCCTTCTAGGTCATGGTGTTAACAACCAACTGTGCACTCTCCTCTTGTTGGTAGGGATGGTCTCCTACAAAAACCTTGAGGGCTTCCTCCTCCTCTATCACCCATGCATCGATAATTGGCTCACATTTTCTATAGCTATTGAAGCCCCTATCTACTAGTATATTTTCTTCCTTGAGTTGGGAGAGCAAGTCTTCCAACTCAGTGATCCAGGATTCAATGACAACCTTGTTCTCTTCTTTTTCCTTTCATGAGCTTTGTAGTTGTGGGGCCCATGCCATCCTTGATGTTAATGAGTAACATCCCCATGAGGTCCTCGAGGTACTCCATTTCATCCCCATAATCGTCCTTGCTTGGCTTACCAATGTCGAAACATTGTCCCAGAATGCTCTTTACTAGGGTGCCAACTCTGGTCATATGCCTCCTTGGTTTGTTCACTTTGTTCACCCTTCAGTCCTTGGTGCAATTTGTCTACTTCCTTTTCCTTCTCTTTCTTTTCCATGACCAAGGTCCGAATAGTGGCTCCTGCATCCAAGCTACGTGCGAATCACCTCCATGGACATCTTCTACAATAATGCATTGCATGCCTTCTCATCTATTAGGTGGTTAGGATCCACCACCTTATATGTATCTCCTCCTTTCTTCTTCAAATGAATGGTCTCGATCACGTGATCATTGACCTCAAACTCAGGTTCCTCGAGAGTGGTAGTGCATGTTCCAGCTGAGCATCTTCCTGGTCCTAGGCACACCCCATCTTGGTCCATCAAATCCCAACCATGCAACTTTTTTAGTGGGAGGGTGGCCTGAACCTCATGCGCAACACCTTCATGGGGTCATCCACGAAGTCCATATGTGGGGACACAGGGGTCCACTTCTTCCTCATTTCCTTGTGCTTTGGTCCTTTTCTTCTTTGATCCTAGGGTAAATCCTTTATCCTCCTTTATAGTGAAGGAGTCCCCTTTATCTCCTCCTCCTAGGGCTGGTGTTTGTGCTGGGGAGGCCTCACACGCTGGAATTTTCTCTGGTTCTACAAATTTCTCCTTCCCTTTCTCACATGCCTCACCCTCAACCCTAGCTCTAGCTTTGCTTCCTACTCCTCAAGTTCTTCCTCTAACTCCACCTTGAAGGTGGCATTGTCCTCCTCTTCTCCTTCCTCCTAAGCCTATAGTGGAGCTCGATGCATCTTGTGTTTTCTACTTCTTTTCTTCAGGCCTCCTCTTCCTTCCCTTCCTCACACCCTAGAAATGAGGCCTCGGTGCTACCTTGTGAAGTGTTGGCACCCTTTCTCCCATTTTGGTGCATGTAGTACTTCCTCTTCCTAGAAGTATCTAACTTTCCCTCATCATGTTCCTCTTCTTCTTCCTCTTCTTCCTACACTTGCTTTCATGGGTGGGATTGGTGTCTCCCATGGCTTTGGAAAGGGAGAGTCTATAACCTCCACCTCAATCCCCTTGTGTTTTTTAGGGCACAACTACACAAACACCCGATGGATGGACATACCCCTTGATGGTAATGCTGACTTGAGGGTGTAAGTCCAAAAAATATGGCTCCAAAACTTTGAACGTAAGTAGGTCGAGTGCCAAATTTTATGTTGCACACAATGTGTGGACATCAACATCTACTTTTTCCACATCAAAAACCAACTTCTGCATGTCCTTTATCTAGTTGATGGCACATTTCAAATATTTGGTAGTAAATGTGAAGGGGAGTTTGCACCATGGCCCCATCTCTCCCTTGGCCATTATAAATTTTGCTAGACAAAAATGTTGTGTAATGAAAAATTTACCTTGGTCCCCAACAACTTGTGGTAACTCATGGGGGATGCGCCACTCATTCTCAAAAGCTTCATGCAATCACTCAAACCACATGTTCATCCGAGCCTTGTAAGCACTCGAGATGGTCCCATCGTAGGTGAACCTTGTGAATTGGACTACAGGAGGGATGCGTGCACGGTGGGTGAACCCAAATGTTCCCAACTAGTCCATCTGGGACACCAATCTCCTAGAACATGATCAATAACAGGATGGAGCCCCATGTGATCTTTTCTCCTGCCTCATTCTACACTCACTGCTTCCTCAATAATGCCCTTCACGATGAACTTTACAAAGTTATAATGTGCCCACTTGGACACTCTATAGGCCACGTATAAGAACCTCTTGTTAATGTCCATCCATCTCTCTGACACACCCAATTTGTAGCTAATGAGCCGGGAGGTGACTCTCAATGCTGGGTCTGGGAGATCTGTAATTACCTGTGCCTACCTCCCTTCTCGTAGTTCAATTTCTTCATCATCTCCTCAATCTTGGTAGTGGCACATAAATCAAGTGCCATGTCCTCACCGGTGTTTTCAGGCTGTAACTATCCTAATCAAGTGGCCTGTTATCCTCATCCTTCACCCCACAAAATAAAATAAGTCCTCATGTGCACCCACGACATTAACCACCTGAATAATGGGGTGGGTTTCAAAAGAAAGGAAGCTCCCACAACTGCAAGACTCTAGTCTTCTGCAATTCCTTGTTGTACTGAGTCATCAACCCTAGGGTTTCGAGCTCATCTACCATCGAGTTTCTAAAACCAAGTCTTCCTCATCATCAACTTCTCATTTTCACTTGTCTATGGTTATACTCATTGATTTTGCATTTGTATAGCTTCGAGCTCCACTTTTCTACCTTGATAACTCCATGAGGGTACTACATTTCTGAGTAAATTTCCACAGGATCCTCCTTTTCCACCACTAGTCTCTTTGTATACGGGCCTTCTTTGGTGCCATCTTCCTCCTCCTTTCCTTCATGCCCTAGGTGCTCTTAACATCTCCTACATGTTTCCCAACTCGATGACTTCCATGCTTCTCTCTCACGTAACCCCTTCCTTCCCTGCTTGTCTCCTTTTTCCTCTTGTTTGCACCACAAGATTACTCCACAACTTCACACAATCACACTGGTTCATGAAAAGTTCTTCACTCTCCTTCAAAACCCTTATCACACTTCAAGCTCATCACACAAATAAATTATCTAAGGAAAAGTAGTTGAAAATGACTACCCTTACCCTTCTATTTATACTTTTCCAACACCTTAAAGTTCTTCCAACCACGTGTCTCAACGTCTCTTTTTAATAGAGTACTTTATTTTACTCAACTTAACTTTCATGACTTCCCTTCACATCATCATATACTATAACCTTCTAGCACTCCAACACTACTTCACTACCACATACCTCCTTTACACATGTCACCATGCCAAAGTACATAACCTCTGTGCTGACTACCAAGTAGTTTCCCATGGTGTTTCCTACCTTATGTTATATTACGTGATCTTTCTCCTCTTTGTGGTCTTCAAACTTCTCTCAACACACCTTTATAACCACCCAAATCCAAACACCTTAATCCACCATACCACCCATTCTTCTATCTTTAGAATGAGTTTCCCAATAGTTCCTTGTCAAGGAATTTTTTAAACATATCCAAGCATATCTACCAATCCACCCCACACAAAAATGTATGTGGTCCTCTGCACATATAACCACTTCTAATGCAATTAGCTATTGGCACACCAATGCAAACACAAAAAAAAAAAATGATGACAAAGGAAACAACCAAAAGGGGAAAGCATTAAGGGAAACCTAATCTAATTGGAAATATTGCCTTATTTTATAGACACATAGAAGCCTTATTTATAGTAGGGCTTCAACCTACTCCCATTGAAATATCTTGGAAACCTTGTCCCATCCAATGCTTGCAAATGGACACACACTGAATCAAGGATGTAAGACACAATGTACGACCCTAACCAATGGACTTTGAGCTTCCCAGATGGTGCAAAAAACTTAGAATCATATAGTAGAACCATCTTCCCAACCTCAAATTATCTATTCTTAATGTGACGATCATGCCATGCTTTTTGTCTCACTTTCTCAGTCTTCTAACTCCATCTAGCAAGTGATCTCCTTTCATCCAACTACATTAACTTATCCATGTGCTCTTGTAATGCTTTTTCATTTGGCCAATCCTCCTCACATGCAATATACAGAGAGGGTAGCATAAATTCTATTGGTAAAATGGCTTCTCACCAAACACCAATTGAAATGGTGTGGCTTTGTTCAATCTCTTGTAGGTTGTTCTATACGCCCATAGCATGGCTGAGACTTTTCATCCCAATCCTATGTCTCCCAACATCACAAATCTTGGTCAACGTGTGACTTAGTATCTTGTTGAATGCCTCAACTTGTTCCATTAGCCTTGAGGGTGATAAGGGGTAGTCTTGTGATGAGCCACCATGAATTTTACCAACAAGATCCTAATTGTCTCATTCAAGAAATGTGTACCTCTATCACTAGTCAAACTCAAAGGGCACCCATACCTGCTTGATTATATTTTCCCACATAGAATCTTGTTGTTGTGGCCATAGTGTAATCCCTTGTAGGTGCTTCCCTCCACCCACCATGTTAAGTAATCAGTACAAGTAATTATATAGTGTGAACTAGTCCTCCATGTGGCAGGTGAAATAGGGCCTACAAAGTCAATCACCCACTTCTCAAATGGCTCAAGCACTAGCTATCATCCTTAATGGCATTTCATCTCTTTTCCCTAGTTTACCAAGGCACTGGAGTGGTCACAGCCTTGTAATACTCGATATAATCTTTGTAAACCATTTCCCACCAAAATCTTGCTAGAAGGATCTTGCGCATGGTTGCATTCCTTGCATAGTGTCCTCCTGCAATTCCACCATGTGCTTCCTCCATGATTACAACATGCTCATGCTCTAACACACACAACGGCCAAAAACTCATCATGGCCTAGCTTGTATAAGTCTCCACTAATTAGCATGTAGGGCGTGATGCATAGCTAATTGTTTCCTTTCCAAAGTCTTCATTCCCTCTAGCGCCACACCCATTTTGAGAAACACAACAATATCTTCCAAGTCGAGGGGAAAGTGCTGTAATTTAAATAGTTGTGCATCTGGCATTGTATCCTCAATGCTCTGCATGTCCTCCCCTAAGTCAATCCTTGATAAATGGTCAGTCCCAAATTACTCTTACCCAGGTTTCACAACAACCATAAACTCAAACTCTTGAAACAACAGACCCACTCTACATATGCACCCTTGTAAAATGGGCTTGTTTACCAAGTACTTCAATGCCATGTGGTCCATGTAGAATATAAAAGGTGTTTCCAATAGATACTTCTAAATTTGTGTAGCACGTAGATCATTGAAAATGCCTCACACTCAGTAGTAGTATAGTTTTCTATTGGGGTTAACTTCCTTCTTGAAACAAAGAGGGTGGTCAACAGTTCCCTCACCTGGTTGTGCCAACACTTCCAATTTCCATCCTTGAAGCATCAACATGCACATGAAATGGTTTGTCCTAAGAAGGAAAGTGTAATATGGGTGCAATAATAAGTCTATTCTTTAATGTATCAAATGCCATCTGATTGCACTCTCCCTAATGAAATGTACTTTTTGTGTTTTAGCAATTTTCCAATGGCATGGTGATCTTGGCATACCCCTTAATAAATTTCTTGGTAATACCCCATATGCCCAAGGAATCCACACACAATGCTCTGGCTGGTAGGTCCCCCAATCCCATAATAACAACAACTTTGGTAGGATCCACTAACAAAGCCTTCCTTACATATGATATGCCCAACAAGGTTCCAAATGGAGTAGTGAAAACACATTTCTTAATGTTGAGGGATATCCTCAACTATCGACATCTTTCAAACATCAGCCTCAAATTGTCACAATGGTCCCTCACTAATCCATATACTATCCAATCATCCAGGTAGACTTGTAGAAACTTATGGATGAAGTCTTGAAATGCCTGAACCACAATGCACGAAAACACAACAAGCATGTTCTTCAGTCCAAAAGGCATGACCATGTAGGAAAAAATTCCCCATTTAGTGGTGAAAGTTGTCTTTTCTTGGTCCTCCTTTACAATTCTAACCTAATGATATCCTGAGAATCCATCTATGAAAGAATAGATCTCACACCCAACTACTCCTTCTAGGATCTCTTCAATGAAGGGGGTTGGAAAAGGGTCAATAACACATACCACATTCAAATCCCTATAATCAACACAAATCCTTATCCTCCATCCTTCTTAATGCTAATGACCATTGGACTTATCCATTTTGATTCTTCAATAACCTCAATGATACCTGAAGCGATCATCTTGTCAATCTCTTCCTTGACCCTGACGTGTAGATTCAGATTCATCCGGTAAGGTCTCTTCCAATTGGGCATGCTCCCTCCTTTAGTTTGATCCACATCTCCCCTAAAGAGTGGTGAACTCCCTTAAGCTCATGGTACCCACATGGAAAATAAATCCTTGAAAACTCACACAACAAATCAATGATCTTTGAAACCTCCTTCTCTTGACCAGTAGTCCCCGATAGTAGCCTCCTTAGGTTCCACCTCCAAACCAATGTTAACCTTCTTGGTTTTCAGGGGTTCATGGTAGGTGCATGCTTTCTCATCATACACTATCCATAACCTCACACATACCATAGTATGGTTAACATCCAAGTTTTCCACCTCTTCACCATCGATCACATAGACCAACTTTCCTTTCTCTTTTTCTATGCATGCGTGCTCAAGTTGTATTTCCTCTAATTCTTCCTCATCAAAGCATGCTTCTAAGCCAAGTTCACCCAATAATTCTAGTATTCTATCCTCCACCATGGCACTATCTCCCATAGTTAGGTGCTTAACAACCTATAACACCTCATCCACCAATGGCTTAGTACTCTAATATTCAAAAGCTTGAAGGAGATCAACCGTCAACTCCTACTAGTTTCTTGTCGATGACACATCTCTAAGTGAATGTACCATGCACACACATAACCTTGTAAGGTGGAGTAAATCTTATGCACCCATAAAGAAGGTGGAAAGGCTTCCATGCCTTCCATCCAGCCTTCTCACATGCTTGGACGTGAAATGAGGTAGGTTCCTTCCCATGATAATCTTGTATGATAGTAGGTGCATTTCTCTGAAAAAACCTAATAGAGAACATGATTCTCACTTCACACCACTCTAGAAGGTTATCGTGATGGGTCACCCACCAATGTGTTGTGGTCCCAAGAAAGGTATAGCTAAGCATCCTTCTCCTTTCGATCTCACATCTCCACTGGGTCTCCATTTCTCATAGAAAACATCAGGGTCATCTCCCCAGTATAACTTGGAAACTTCTTTCCTCCTAGGCACCTTGAATGCACACCTTTTTACTCTCATCACAGAGCCTCTTAACTTCCTTCCGACTAACTCATATGTCCCGTGCACCCAATTATCACATGCTACACTAGTGGTATCACTTATAGATTGAGCATCTTCCCACTGAATAACCCCTTCCATTGGATGCACAACTTCGGGTCTCTGATAGTGTGCACATATATTTTGTCTATATCTCCTTCTCCCAAGGGTTCAATATAGGGTGTTGAATTTCCATCTGTCAATGGATGATAACATGTTCCTCCTTGTTCTCAAAACTTATATACCCCTTATTGAAATGTAAGTCAACATTGTTCTTATAACCACTGGGGCACCCAAGTAACATTGGAAAGTTTTCCACCTTAGCAAGTGCCAAGACTTCAAGTCTCTAGTGAATTTCACCCCTTGGATAGTGATAACAACATCCTTCAAAACTCCAATGGGCATTTCCTTCATCTTGTTCACCATATACAACACATTCAAGATGGATTGTAATGGGGGCCTTCCCATTTGATTCCATGTCCAAGGTGAGAACGTTAACTTCTACACCCATGTCAATTAGGATATTTCTCAGGAGCCATCCATCAACCATGAAATTCAGGGTAATTTCCTTATCATAGTCAATGTTGTGAGGAGGTAGATTAGCATGTAAAACCTACCTTTCACGCTCTACTCCAACGACTTGTACTTTCTCTCTTAACCACTCTCCTAGTAAGGGGATGATATTTTCTTGCCTCAACATCTTGCATACCTCCTTGACATCATCCAGATCCTTCTGTGGAGCCTCAACACTCTTCTTTTTCTCTAGCTTCCATGACTACTCCTTCAGGTACTTGGATCTCTCCTTGTAGGCTCCAAATCACATCCATGGTCTCCTGATAAACTTCCTTTTGATGAGCGGGGTCCGGATACTTCCCATGCACCACCTCTTCTCTTGTGACTAGTGGTCTCTTTGGTATTTCCCTGGCATGTAGCCTCAACTCAAGCATGTCATCACCAATACAGTTCTAATTCTGACTCACGCACCACCCTTGCATCCACTATGAGTCTTTCTTTCTTCACGCTTACCATCCCATGATGCCCTTGTCTTTCCATTGTTGTTGGCTCATGTGTTCAAATAATTTCAGCACTCCTCATACTTGTGCTTCTTCCCACACCAAGAGCACTATAGTAGTCAGACATTCACACTTGTAATGCTCTGATGGACCCACAATTATAACAAGTTCCATGAGGGAATTCACTTCTTCCACCTCCACAATTTCCATGACCTCTAAATCCTCTACAAAAGCCTCTTCCACGAGCTCCTCCATCCACACCCTTCATAGTGATGACCATCATCCTTGGAATTGTTTGTAATGTTGGTCTACACACACCAATATCAATGGCATCATGTATCTGATTAATCAATCAATCTACAATCCTTGGTGTCATGAGTAGTAGAGGTGCAAATATTGCAATAACAAGACACATTCTTATGGATCACGCGCTGCAGTAGTGGACACCTACTTACATCATGATCTCCATGGAAAATATCATAGTCTACCATCATGGTGCTGTACCAATCTCTGAGGACAATTTCCTTCGTATGCCCTCTACCTCACAATCCATGCACCATAGGCCACTTGAGTCTCATGTGTCGAGTTCACAGATAGCTTCTCCAGTTTTTTTCCATGGAAACAATATGAGCTTCAAGAAAAGGACTAACACCGGTATCCATGCTTCCCACAGCCTCAGCATGTAGGGAAGCCTCCAAGGCCTCACAGTGGGTCTGATGAAAGTCTTATGCGACAACGCTCTCTCCTAAAGGGTGTTATTAATCCTCCAACAAACCATTGAGCATGCTTGAGAAGGATGAATATCATAAGACAATTTTGACAAGAGAGTCTTAAAGCATGCATCATACTCCCACACACTCTCTACTCCATACCTTGTTGAATCTCCTTCAACATGCTAATGCTCTTCTATTCAAACTTAGAATATGGAATTCAGCTAAGAAGGCATTACACAACGTGGTATAATCTACTACTTGTCTAGTGAGGGTCATACTTCTGGTACCAACTATGTGTGCCCTTGCAATGTCATTACAAACTGACTTTCCTTTCCATTCGGGGTAGTGATCCCCTTCATGCACCATAGAAACTCACATTTGTGTACATGCTCTACAGCATCCTCAACACCTTTGTAATCTGGCAGATGCAAAGACATTTCAAAGAACACTTGTTGAGGTGGTTGAGGCCCTTGTCCACCTGATCCAAAACCTGGATTCCCCCTGGTGTTGCCTCCACCACCAGATCCACTAGATCCACTGCAGATTGTTCCTCTTGACCCACTAGATCCTCCAAATCCACTAGGTCCACTAGGTCCACTAGTTCTACTCCACCTGACCCACCAGATCCACCTCCCGTAGCTTGGAAAAGGTCCTAAAGTGGTCATGCCTTGTGTCCCCACTTGTCACGCTAAACTACATGCACCAATAATTTGTGATGATATTACACCACTACTAGATGTGTGTCCTATGCCACTTCTAGATGTGATACCCAAGCTTTGTGTACCCATACTTTGTCCAAATGTTGTACCAGACAATATACCTCCAAACACAGGAAATGATTGTGCAGCCATGGATGTACCAAATGAAAAATTATACCTCTTAGGTGTTGATCGGTTACTTCCACCAATACCAACTGGGTTAGTAATACTTATCTCTAGATTTGGAAAACTAAGTGCCAAGGGTTGGTCACTAGTGGATTCAGATGCATGCCAATGACTCTTCTCCTTTCTTCATATGATGAGCTCTCTCCAGAAGCTAAGGGGTTTCTCTCCCACGCTTTCCAAGATGGGGTAACACAGACTACTCAGTTCCACATCCTCCATGCATGAACCTCAAATCCTTCCCAAAATGTCTACCTCCATAAATCCATCACTCCTAAAACTTCATTGTTCTTATCTAACTCCCTCTCTCAAGCTTCATTATACTTGAGTCATCTCTCTTCCCTCTCCTTTTCAGCCACAAGGTCCACCATCTTCCTCCACTCTAGCTTCCTCACCCAACACTCAGAAGAAGCTTAGCTACCATAGGAAATGCTTCCAAACTTAGTGTAATGATCAAGATATTTATAGCTAAAGGGATAACACACAAAAATGATCCTCTTAGCTCCCTCAAGAACTCAAACTCAACAACCTCTCTAGATAAGAATACATAGAAATCACGTACTCCAAGGTGTAACTTGTCAACACTCTACTCCACTAGTGATCAACAACACATGTGTCCAAGTCAGATCAACATCATGCAACCTCTGATACTCATCTTGGGTCCATACATGAGGTCTATAGTACCATCTTGATCTAGATGCATACACCAAAATCCATTCATACAACTCCACTAGAAACAACAAAAAAAAAGGTCTCATACAACTCATGATACAAATGTTTTTCTACCCATTTACGTGCATCAAACTCAAGTCCAATATTAAATATCTGAGAAAACTCATCCTCCATGCTTTTAAGCCATGCTTCAACACTGTCCAAGGTCAAGCACTCCATCATCATGCACCATTCTCACAAAAATTTGAAAAGAGGTCCCGACAATAAACCAAGATGTAGTCTCTTTTCACCACTTTCTTTAACAACCAACCCCAAATGCGCCAACATATCATCCAGATTGGTCTAGAAGCTCACCCGAGGTGCGCAGGTGTCGAGCCCTCCTTTATGTGAGATTTGTGAGAATGATCACCCTTGGTAAGGGAGTGCTTGCATAAACATGGAATGAACATACCCATTCTAGGGAATTGAGATAAAGAACTAGTCCTAGTCTAATGCATCAGAGCATGGTATAACATGATCAACTAAATGAAAGTAGAATCAAACCATGAATAATATCAAGAAAAATACCAATAACACACATGAACATAAGGGAAATGTATAGATCAAGATCCATCACATGAGTGCTTCTAAAAACTCTTCATTATATTCATTAATCAAATACAATAGCCAAGATTACATCAAAAAGGGTTCCATCTCTGGGAACGTTCATAGTAGTAGAGATTTTATACATTACAGAGCTCACCATTACACATTACACAATACCTCTATATTTTTCTTTCTCTCTCTCCTCACATATATCTACCACACATACTAACTTATCTCCTTCTTTTTAACCCTACTAGAAAACCATCCATATGAAGAATAAGAAGGAATCTTCTCTTAACCGCTCATCATTACCTGCAAAATCCTAAAGGAATCCTCTCATGATTTCTCTACCACTACCCAAGAATATGTTAGATGTCATCATGCGTTTCCCTCAATCGAGTTCCTTTAGCATTTCCTAGCTAATCCTTAACAACCTCGACTCCTTATCCTTTCATGATAACCATATTGATGCCTTGGAATATCCTTTCCTTGAGCCGTAATCCTTAACAATCCACATTTGATCTCCACTTTTCCTTTCATGTCTTTTCCTATTTTCCAAAGCCCCTCCTCTCTTCACACCTTGCACACTATCACATCCATACAACATTTGCATATCTTGGTTATACTTACTATTATTAGTTTATACTATTTATATGTTACACTTTGTTTCCTATGCTAGCTCGATACTTAGTATGCCATTATATTCTTCTCTACACACATGCATGTTCACTTAGTATCTTGAGGTGAATAGAGGAATTTTACAAATTTTGACACGGTGCATGATGTTTGACACTCGCTCTTTACTTGTCCTAGTGAGGCTCTTAGGGGCATTTACCTTTACTACTTGTCATACTCTACAAATTACAGGTCCTATAGTTGCAATATTTACTTCTTCTTACTATCACTTTACTTTTCGTTGATCTATATACATGTTTTGACATATTACTTATCTTTATAACATGCTAATGGGTGCTTCATGTGTAACATTTTATTTTCAATATCTATACTTGCTTGTTATTGTTTACTATTGTTTGTGGGCTATGCCTATGTCTTGTTTGATCATTATATGCTTTTTTCCACTTCGGCCTTGATTGTCTTGTGACATTATGAGAGATTACCCATGTATGCGACCCATTTTTGTGGTACCTTTTGTTTTCCTAGTTGCTTGTTACATTGTCTTTTATTGCATGCTAGCTCATTTTCACTAACACTTGTTACTAGCCTATCTTGTTTGCATGTTCCTTGGTTTCTACCATGTACATTCCCTACCCTCGCAAGTATCCACTTTAGATCAAGATCAAGTACTCTCGTTTGGGTCGCATGCTCCTACAGGGCTTGTATGCACCCCAAATGAGGGGTCATCTATTGGGTGAAAAAATCATCCCTACAATAACTCAAAGCTCCAGAACAACACAACACAATACGAAATTGGCACATAAACACAATTACAAAATGGTCCAGAATCAAACTTGGATCATAGATACAAAGAAAACACTACCACCCGGTCCGGATAGTAGTGGTGGGCACTTGTGTCCCTTGGACGCTTGTGTTTTGAGGGAAAAGAATTCAATTTATCAGCTTTAACACAATCTCCAACAATTTACAATACAATTATTCAAGAAGAACCACTTGCCTCCGCGATTCTGAGAATGTATTCTTTCGCTATAATCGATTCAATAGGAAAAACAAGTTAGAAATTAGGGATGTACCATCTACAATGGTACTTATTGGGAAGTGTCACGAAAGGAGAGAAAACTAGACCTATTTCCCCAATGCTCTTCTCTTGATGTGAGATCGCCCAAAAACACACTCTTGACACGAGATCACACACAAAAATTTATTTTGCGTTAGATCACCCAAAAACCTCACCCTTCAGCAACAAGACACTAAAATTTAACAACATCTCCAAAGAAAACATGATAAATTTCTATCCTTTACTCTCTCATACATTAGGTGCACACTTTCCTTTTACTTTTACACACTTGTTACTTACTTATTCATACATTACTCTGATTTTTCACATACGGAACTTTGACTACTTTCTCACTCCTCTTTACAAGTTTTTCCTTAATACACAACAAGAAGCAACTCACATTAGTAAGCACAAAATCCAACAACAAACTACTACACATACACTTCACCCCTAAGGTCTACTTCCATTTCCTAGTCTCCATGCTTCATATTGCAATCACTTCACGCTTCACTTGTTCGCTCATCATGTTATCGAAACCACTCTTCTCTACACTATTACAAGGTACACATCTTCTATCTACTTTATGTTATTGAGTATTCACTCAACAAAATAAAGTGGGGAAATCTAGACAAAAAATCTATGCACTTGGGTACATTTCTAGGTCCTAAAGCATACTAATATATACATGATTCCTAAACAAGAAAACTAGTGGTTAAAAACTCCTTTTGGCCTTTTTTCTTTATCTCTTGCATTCTTTTTGGTCTTACAACCTTATCGGTACTTAACGGATTTATATTTTATGGCCTCGTACACTAGTGCCTAGTTAGGATAGAAGCACCCACATACTCCCGTCCCTCCTAGGTGCTCCTAACCCTCTCTATCATTTTCTCACCCTTTTGGGTCTCTTTTACTTTTGGGCATCTTTTAGTACTTTGGGTTAGCCTTTTAGTTGTCAATTACAAAATTCAAACAAGGGAATCATATATATACTTAGTTACTTCTTCTAAATCAAGGGCCAAGCACTAAGCATTATCTATTATCACCTAATCTTGCATCAAAGGCACAAGAGCATTTCAAAGGCATACATATAGCACATCCATATAAGGGACAATGGTTGCATCACTCTGCATACACAACATAGGGGGGAGTTCATTTTATTCCATCTCACACATATGCATACATAGAGAAATCTAGATTTAGCCCACTATCGTAGTGCAACTTGCACAAGGGAATCATTACACACACACACACACACACATATAACTACATGGAGTCTCGAGATGTAGTGTGACACTCGGTAGTAAGATCACTCTTTGGGTGGTATCACAGGTCGATCCAACTCCCCATTATGAATCTTATTTATTAGGTTTGATGTGGTTTTGGTCATGTCCAACTAGCTATCTATTTTGTGGGTTACATGTATGACCAACGACATTGGAAAAAACCACAGCGATTGAAGATGATCAACAACGAATCTCTTCCAAATTTAGAGAAGATAAAAACTTGTGCATCCGAGTGGAATATAGCACCTGCATTACCACTAGCACCCAAGAGCTCATGTCCTCTCATGGGTGCTTCTTTCATGTGTGATTATGAGTCATAGAACCCTCAAAGTGAGCATTGAAGACACTCTTCCAAGTCTGCTTTCAACACTTTCCCAACTCGATCACTTCCGGATCACTCGAAATCAACTAAGTCACCTCTCTCTTTCTTAGTGTTTCATATTGTATATGTTTATTTCTTGCCTCTTATTGTATTTTATCACTTGTATATTATCGATTCCATGTAGTTAGTCTGAAATAAAATCTAATTCAATTTAAATTAAATCAAATTTATAAATTGAAGTGATATTGGTGATGGCCATTTTTCAACACAACCCTTCTTTTGAAAAATTGAACAAAATATCAAACTTTAATTTTTTCAAATGATTAATAAGTTTTGAATTTATTTTTATAAATAAAATTTCAACTTCCCTTTCGACGTGTTTGAAACTCTCGACACGGGCTATGATCGGTACAATTATGAACATTGTTACTAATTAAGTACTAAATGTTACAATGTAACAAGATAATTATTATCAACATACATATGAGGGTTTGTAGAGTCATTAAACAATTTCAAGATGCATTGAAGGGGATGTCGACATCAATAGTGAGGTGCATAAGGTTTATGGAAATTTCAAAGCAATTTGAAAATGCACCAAAGAGGCATATTTGACTTTGGTAGCAAGGTAATAAACATACATATCTCACAACCAATCAACCATTATGTTAGTAAGAGGGATACCTCCAATAAAACTTCCCCTATTGACATAAGGATCATAATATATTATTATGGACTAGGGATCCAAGCTAGGCATGTTTGATTTTTTGAATAAATGCATAATTTTAGAGTCATAGTAAGTAATTCCAATGCACATTGATTCCGCAACATCACACATGTCCGTCATTTCCGGCTATGGTGACATCAAAAGTGTTAGCCAAAATAAAGATGGAACTTACGGTGTCACCATTATCGACATATTGTATTAGTGAGAGGGCCACCTCCATTACAACATCACTCCGATTAACATACATATCATGATAAGCTATGACCATGAATAAATATTTGTGACACCAATTGTCCCCGCCAATAAGGAACTTACAATGAAATTTATTAAATTATTAATATTTATATTTAAACACACATAAACAAATATCAATTCTTGTCAATGTTAAGCATGTGTTGAAGTTGTGGCCACAAAGTCTCTCTCACATTGGACATATCGAACGAACAATCTAAAAGTCCGAAATATGATATGGCAGGGACATTAATAAATTTGATACCAATAAGATACATCCTCAAGAAAATTCATTCCCGCTTGTTGTGGATGGACATGCATGAGTAATTTACTCGGATAACTTACCTCGTACCTTTTATTTATTTTCTCCCACCAAATGATAAATTGGATTAGACAATTGCAAAAATAAAATCCATAAGTGTTTACCTATGCTAAATCATAAATTTGATAGATAATTTGATGCAATACAAGATAAATCTTTAGTTAAAGATATACTGATATTAATTTACAATGTTAAGAAAAACCAAAAGATATTTTTATGCATTAGGAAATAGTACATTTTAATTTATTCTTTTAACTTGTTAAATACTTCTCATTCTACTTTAGAGTTAATGTGCTTTACAAAAAAACTATCCACCTTTTATACAAGTTAATTTCCTTTTACGCAAAAACTAAGACTTGCCTTGTCATATGTGTCAACGTTTCAATTTTATTTTTTCTTTCGTAATTTTTCTCAAAAAATTGAGAGCCTATAACGCAATTAGTACCATAGAACTATGTGTAAAAACTTGGGTTATTAGTTATTCATTCTGGTGTGAAATGATTTGTATTTTTGTGAGGTGTGATACTCTTTGTATTCTTTTTAGGGTGAGCATCTTTTGAGAGGAAAATTTCTCTCAACTAATATATTATATGGAGGAATTGTTTTTGTAAGTTATTTAAATGAGCAATTGCATCCGTCATAGTGTAATAGAGGCATCGAGAGGGAGGTTTAGAAGACGTTAAAGGATTAAAAATAAAATATTTTAGGCGAATAAGGGTGATGAAGAAGGGGGTGTATAGAGAAAATTCTTGTGGTGGGGAATTGAATAGATGAAACATGGGCAATATTATTATTTTTTCTGACAAGTCACATATGGATGATATGTTATTTTTTATTATCTCTCAAGGGAGGAAGGGGGTATAGTGATTTAGGAAATAAACACTAGAGATATATTTGAAAGTAATCCCTTATCGTTCAACACTACCAATGCCAATGATTATTTTTTGTAATGTCAGCCATGCTAATTTATAAAGACCTATTTTTTAATGGATTTGTAATTTTAGGGATTACGAAATGACATTATTATGTGTTTTAATAATATAAGTGTTGAACTCATAAAGAAACAATAAACATAACAAAAAATATGGGAATAAATGATGACACATATTTTAAGGGTCACATCAAATTCGAAAACTTTAAATATTATGAATAAAATATACATCAAATACATTGGAACAAACGTGAGATTAATTCCCAAGACACAATAAATAAAAAATAATGCTAATTAACCTTTGAGTGACACTCTTATGAGGTGGAACAATATGAAGTGGAGATGCCACATGTTGACCATGGTAGTGGTGCCTACAGAACAAAAAATTCCAAAAACCACATCGGTGGTGCTTTTAATTTCTTGCATTGCACCTCATGACAAGACCAATCAATGAATTTAACATTCCCTTCTTGTGGTAGTCCACCAATCCATTTTTGTGAATAGATGCAGAGAGTAGTGAAAATGGATGATTTAGTATCCTGAAAGAAAATAATCTATTTAACATATGAGGGTCTCCAAGTCATTGAAATCGGCCTCTGTGTTTCGTATATTAGCATGTGTTACAAGAAAGAAACATGTGTTGGGTCACTTCCTTTCGAAAAAACCTCACAATAGAAAAACATTGTATATTATGACACATATTGTAAGTGTTACAACAAATTTGACAACTTTAAATATTATTAATAAAATATACACTACTACAAGTAGTAGGAATAACATCATGAATTTTGTCGATTTCACATCATTTTTTGTGTGTGTTTGATTCTCGATTTACAACACAAACATGGCACAAATGTGGCACTTAAGTTGCACCACATTTGTGCCACCAACATGAAAAAGGTAACTCACGTTTCTTGTTTCCATTTAATATTAAATTATGTCTCATCTCTTCTTGTCCTTATTATAAAATTCCCCAATAAGAAATTAGAGCATCACTAAGCACATAATAAGAAATTAGGGTTTATGGCAATCTATTTTTCTCTAGTTATCATACACTTTGCATTGTTTGAGGTGGACGGTTTTTTTGACAATAAGGTGATTTTTTTATTTTGACATGATTTCTTAAAGAAGATATTTTTTTCTTGAGAATTACAAATTTGTTCTTCCAAAATCTTTTTCTAGATTGTGCCTAAAATTTTGAAGTTATTGAATTTTGTTTATAAAAATGATTTCTTTGGGTTCTTGAGTATGAAATTGGTGATCTTTTGGAAAAATATGCAAACAATAGGAAATGTTAGGCACTTATACTTGCATACATAACATGTTGTAACCAAACAATATTTACAAATCTCAAGATAGAGTTTCGTGTTCTCTCATCATTCTTGACAACTATCTTTACAATTTTTCATAATTTCACATATGCATTTAATATTAAATTATGGAACATCCATTTTTTCATAATTTTAAAAGTCCACAATACAAAATTAAATCATCTTTAAATACATAAGTAGAAATAAGGATTTGTAACAAATTCAATTTTGCTCTTACTATCACAATTCGCATTTTTGTGTAAACCTACAATTGTTTAAACAAGTGGTTTACTATTTTGCAGATACTATGTCATAATCTAGAAGATATACATCATATCCTATGTAGAGGTATACTTCGGTATATCTAAGTTCTTCATCTGTATTGAGATCTACTTCCTCAGAACACAACTCTTCATCAACGAGTATAGATGTTACATATGAGTTGGTAAGTAATCATAATTTTGCATAGAAAATTTTAATTTTGTGTTGATATAAGTTATTTTCATTTCTAGTTATTTTAATTTTATGTTAATATAAGTTATTTTATTTTAATTTTATGTATAGGGAGAGTCTCATGGTGTGAGGGGTATTATTTACCTTCTATTGATTTAATTACCCTCACCCATGGTGAGTCATCTCACTTAGGTGAGTCATAGGTCTTATATGAGTCATTAGGGAGTTATATGATGTATGATCAATTTGATCATAGAATATGTCATATGCATCACTATGTTAGATGTCATATGAGAGTTACATTCCATTCTTGGATTATAACTCCCCTCTCCCATTTCGGGGGTATGACAAGTCCGGACATGGGAGTTAAAAACACTCCTTTTATATACTTTTCATTTTAGTCTATGAACATGAGTAGACCATTTTTTATATACAAAAGTTCCTTGAGATATTGTTCTTGCTTTGATTACTTTGAGTTCTTCAAATTTTCATTTAGATTTCAACTCCATCAATGTGCACACATTCTATATGATCTCCATTCCCTCTTTCATGGTATCCGAGCTCGATCTCGGTAATAGTGTCACTCACTTCATCATTGTTGATTACTCTTGATTTCATGATTTTATTAACTCTTTGCACAAGTTTTAATATGTATTATTTTTGTGCAATATTGTTGTTATTTGGTTAATCTTGTGTATGTGGAAGTTTGTTTGGTTTTTGGGTTTCTTATGTGTGTAAGAACATGGGTTTTGCAGCTAAATTTGGATAGTTACAATTAAATTTGGAGATGTTCAAGGTGCAGTCCTCGAGCCTCCAACTAGGTTATATTGACCCTAGCTTTGCGCAACGATCTCCTTAACTTACTATCGAGATATTCTCTTTGTTGTGCACACTCGATCTGTCTTTTCTCACCGATTCGTGCTCCTTCCGACTTGGCCATTGCATAGTGACTCGATGATCCTCGCTTCCTACATTCCCTAGCCAACTTGGCCCCCTAACTCATTTGACCTGCCTTGGCTCCCCTACAT
The DNA here is from genome assembly GCA_018340775.1 of Taxus wallichiana var. yunnanensis. Classification (NCBI taxonomy): domain Eukaryota; kingdom Viridiplantae; phylum Streptophyta; class Pinopsida; order Cupressales; family Taxaceae; genus Taxus; species Taxus wallichiana. The sequence goes on along the minus strand of CM031236.1, from coordinate 468,692,047 downwards.
GGACCTCTCCCATATTTCTCACTTTGTGAATGGTATTTTTCACCATTCTCGCAGCTCAAAATTCCTTACTAACTCATCCCACTCACATCAGTATCAAACCCTAACTCATCATTCTACATTTTCTCTCGTCCCCTACCGAGCCCATCATCTGCTCCAAATCTCAAACATTGGATATGTGTAACTTGCTCGATCCATTACACTGCCTTAGATTTACATCAAGTCGTTTGCACCGCAACTCGATGAATGACCTATCCGAGTCACCGACTCCACTCAATCTCACCACGTTCTCTATTCCACTAGCTCACCATCAGTACCTTTACCAACCAACCAAGTCATCTCACCGAGTCAACTTAGATTCCCACACGAATCAATTTTTAGCTTGTCTTTCCGAGTCACCTTTCAAGTTGATCCTCCTACTGGTACCTTTCTTGACCCTCTTACACTTAGATCTTTGATTTTACACTTAGTTTTTTTTTTTTTAAAAATAAACCAGCCTAAAATTTAAATCTAGTGCTAAATTAAAATCTAGGGCACATTTATTGGTTTTGGGTACTTTTTGGAGTATTTTTTCCTTTGTGTAACCAAGAAAACCTTTGTAGCCACCTTCCTTTGCTTATGGGTTATTGAGTGCATCCACCACAACCTTACTATAAGGAATCTTATTTTTGCAATGTGAGATGCTTTTTTCACTTAGGGATTAGTTTATTTCCCATTTTCATCATTTTTCTTATTTACGATGTCGCTTCATTTTATGCACATTAAAACTTATTGTGGTCTCCACTCTTATGTAGATTACTCTAATTTAAAGGTGAGTGGCCAACTGTTTCACACCATAAGGACACACCAGATTGTAATCAACACACTAATTGTAAAGTGCTTTGCAAACATGGGGTAAAACTATTATTTTGGGGTGTGTTTGTTTCCTTTGTTTTCTCGCATTTGTTTTCATCTTCCTTACGATGGGTGCTGCTAATGTTCCTTTGCTTATTCTATTTAATTTTCATGAATGGAAATCCAAAATGATAATTACACTTAGATCCATGCATAGAGTTTTCACTAGTCATGTTCACTTTAGAACACATGGAAGATCACGAACATACCAAGGGTTAGCCGCAACACTTCCAAAAAATAAATGTAGATCAAGATGAAGAGGTATTCACACTCTTTTTACTTGATACTTTGGGGGATGAGGATGAAGATAAATTTCAAGGAAGTTTTCCATTCTCATCAAAGACCATGTTTTATTTCAAATTAATCACACAGTCCACTTTTGTAAGAAAGGGAAGCTACTTCTACCAACCTATCTCAAGTTTTGTTTAGCTTCCCTCACCTTGGATTAGAGTAGGTTAGAGTAGGTTGTTTATTGAAAAACAAGTGCTTGTGCACACTCTGCATGTTTCCTATTGGAACATGTATGATTTTTCATGTTTGTAAATAGTTTTAGTGGCCCTTGTTATTATTGTACAATCCAATTCGATCATTTTCCATGGTGAATATCAGAAGGGTTTAGGGTAGTTTTCAAGATTCATTCAAATCTTCAAGTGATCAAATTAAAATTAGGGGATGCGTTATGAAATTTAAGGGACATAATCGAATGTTTGAGATCAGTTTTATTTAATGTTAGGCTTGACTCCATGCCCAATGGATGCTTTAAGGATACTAGTCTACATCATCTAACATGCAGATGTTCCCAAGAGGTCGTCAAAATGTTGTCAAATAAACACTCATGTTTATTTGGACAACTTGATTCAAAAATGAGGGATTTTCTCATCTTCCTCTTCTTCCTCTTTTATTCATCTCCCTCTTTTTCTCATCTTTCTCATTTTCTCATCTTCCCCTTTTTACGTGGATCCTTAAAATTCATGGGTTCTTATTTTTCCATGGATCCCTATTTCTTGTGGGTTCCTCTTTTAAAGACCCTTGTTTTCCACTGATTACTTATTTTTAAGCAGATCCATGTTTTCCGTGGGTTCTTCTTTTAAGTGGATCCCTATTTTCTGTGGGTTCCTTCTTTTCCATGAGATCCTTATTTTCCATGGATTTATTCTTTTCCACAAATCCTTATTTTCCATGCATACATGTTTTCCACAGTTCCTTTGTTTCTACGGATCCTTATTTTCCGGATTTCTTCTTTTCGCAAATCCCTTTTTTATATGTTCCTTCTTTTTCATGGGTCCTTAAAACCCGCATGATTCCTTAAATTTATCATATCAAAAAGGGATACTTTAAGACCCAATGGGAGTTGACACATCGAAGACACGACCTTGAGGTTAAATTTGATGGCCCTGTGGCCGTCAACTATGTGGATGACATGGGAAACTTCAATGGATCATAAATTTTGATCCACAATACAAAATAAGACAAAATGTATACCACCGTAAAGGTCTTGGAGAGTAATAAATGATGGGAGAAAATTTGGATCATGAAAATGTACTTTACTAAGTTGTAATTGGGAAAAATGATCCCATGGTTTTTTTGGTATGAGCTTTGCAAAAAAATGATAGCACCCATGTTGGGCATGCAATATTTAATGTTGATTAGTCCTAGGTTATTGAAGCGTTGGATCGGAATCCTTAATTTCATATTTCCTCTCTCCTCTATTCTTCTTCTATATATACAACTCATTTGTATTGTTATGCAATCCTTCTCCATTTTTACAAAGGCACCATGCCAAAATGGTGTCCAAAACAAAAATGAGTTACTGACCTGTGTTTTGGAGCTTGCAATTCTCTCAATTCCTCCCAAATAGATATAACAATTGACTGTGTATACTCAAGTAATTAAATTTGGACATTTTCACTCTTCTCTTACCTTTTCTTGCATTTGGTTTCCTCTTACCTCTTTGTTATTTCATTTTATGTTGTACATGAGTTATATTTACTTGGTTTCCCTTTTATTTGTGTTTGAATGCATGGTGAGATAGATTTTCTTATTTTACACCTGCAGTACACACTTGTCTTCCCTCTCCTACCTTCATTTCCTTCTCATTTCTCCCTCATGGATATTGATCCCCCTTTTCTTGGTGTTATCACCTCTTTTATAGCTTAAGATTTCATTTCCATACATCTCTCTCTCCCGATCCCTTGGAATTACTTAGATTAGGCTTAGATATTTTTTCTTTCAATTGTAAGAGTAGTTTTAACATTAGGAATAGGTAGAGGAACCAACCTTCTCTAGATATTTTCCTCGATTTGTAAGTCCCACACTTGGAGACATTCCCATGTTGGCCCAAAATTCTAATCTTCCACAATCATATCTAGGGTGAAATTTTGAGCAACAACAAGTTGTTCTCTCTTATTGTGTGGTCCTTTGGGAGATAGATGCATCAACGATTGCCCCTAACCAAGTAAGTTCTCTAACTCACTTTGTCATTTTGTATAGATTAGTTCTTACATTCAATACATATTCTATGTTAGCTTAGTATTTTATGGACATACTAGGTTAGCATATTGCATTTCAGTTCTTTACTTCATGTTACATGTTTTCCTTAGGTTAGCATAATCTTTGCATGCTTCTTTTATCTTTTATTACTCCCATAGTGCCGATGCCTCCATAAAGTTACTTCCTCTTCTTCAACCTAAGGCCTTGGAAACCTTAGTTTTTCCTAGTGTAAGGGTTACTTCCCTTGGGGTATGTGATCATAGCGGTCCCTATACCCCCTTTAATTATATCCATTTGTGTGTCGGTCTTGGTGTGTCCTTTACTCGTTGCCTCAAATACCCTAGTTGAATGGATGATAAGAGTGCATGGTGTCTAGATGCATTTTTTCCATCATATATCCTTGGTGAACCTAAATTGAATCTTATTTTGTCCCTTCGATCAAGCACAACTCGTTAAAAGTGCACAATTTTGATTTTTGTCTTGTTTTAGTCTTTAAAATTCCAAAACCATAAAAATTAATATGCCTGGACACCATCGGCCCCTATGTCATTTTTTTACATGGACGATCTTGTCTGTGTTGTCTAAACCTTCTCCTAGATGTCATTAGACCCTGTGTCAGGTTTGTACATGACCGATTGTGTCTGTTTTCATATTTTCCTTTCCTAATGCCATCGCCCTCTCGTGGTAAAATTTTTACATGGCTAATCGCGTCTAAATTTCAATTTTCCAGAGTTTTGTTTTCAACTTCCACTTTGTGCCAATGTATCCTCTCAAGATATTTTGGATTATTTGAATCCTCCGAATTTATTCATGGGATATATATTCATGCCTACATTTCCTCTTAACGCACCTAAGTGTTACAACTCTCATATAGCCAATGTTAATCTCCCTACTGTCAAGAATTTCACACTTGTTACCTGTCCAAGTTAATGTACCAAACTAAACACAAAAGCCTTGAAAAACTCAAATAAAATCGATACCTGATGGACAAGATCCGAAGATGTAGATGGATAAGGAAGCCGATGTAGATAAGACGGGCGCACACGAGCGATCCTGCACAGTAGATCCAAGAAACCTGCGAGACACCGATGCTTGATAGAAAAAGACCACGTTAAAAGATATTTAGGTGGACTGCTGAGAAGCGGTCCGGAAGCGATAAGCTCCTCGGCTGTCATGTCACCACGTTTTCAATTAAGTAAAGAAGCATACATGATAAAAGATGTACGTAAAGGACTATATTTTCTCGATCAAAGTAATAAAAAGAATCTAAACAACGGACAGAAAGCAACAAACAAAAATAGGAAACTGATGAAAACAATGTTGGATTTGTGTTACCTGAGTTCTTTTACCTGTCTGCAGGATGATCGGCATTGATTATGTAAAATCGGGCCATCGGTTCGTTCGGATCGCGCGATCGATATATAGATCGGCATTGACTTGTTTTGATCAGCGCGATCCGAGAAAACTGCAAGAAGGTTTGGGAAATGGAAAAAAGAAGGCAAGATCGCCAACATCCACCGGATCTACGTAAGCCGTAGATACTCGGAAAGGCTCCACCTATGCTTTGGATGCAGAACAAAGTCACCAAAATCAATGGAGACTCACGATGTCGATGTGGTAAGAGCAGAGTAACGGTGCTCCTCTCAGGGATTGATTTGGATAGGATTCACTCTCACTTGATAGATAATGCTCGACTCTTGATGCTCAAACTCTCTTATTCTCTCTCTGTCTAACTCATTATCTATCTCACCGTCTAACTGTCTCTCTCACAATCTGTGTCTAACCAGAACTGAGTTCTGGGCTTCTATTTGTAATCGGCACCGACCGAGATTAAATCGGCACTGCTCTAAAAATCAGTGTCGACCGAGTACCGGTCGGCGCCGATCATGGAACAGACTCCCGAAATGGCCAAAAGGAGTGATTTTTGGAAAGATGAGAGTGATCCCTCCACCTCAAATATGGGAAATATCTTGTTGCTTGGTTTGGGAGGAGGAGAAATAGGGGGGATATATGGATAGAATAGATATGGGGTAGATAAGTGGTTAGGATACATGTAAAAAGGTGTAATTAAATAGTTAATATTTAATTACTCATGGGTAAAACATAATGGGGTGAATTAAACTTAGGATAGGTGTTTAAATCACAAATTGAATAATACCCCAAGGGGGCAGTGGTAATGCAAACGTGCCCCAGGTTACCCGAGAGGGTAAACGAATGTGAGGGACACAAAATTGGGTAACCAATTTTAGGTGTCTACATTTTGCCCTTTTTGTTGAGTAACTTGCATGATAAGAAAAGTTTGCAAGACAAAAACAAGGAGGTGGAAGAAAGGAAGAAAAAGTGATGATGTGATCCCCCTCAAACTAGGGATGGGATGGGTGATAGAACAAAATGATCCCAAGTTTGAAAAAGGTAGATGAAAACGTAGGATGCCCCAACTAGATGTCTGGAGTAGATCTGATCATTAATGACGCACAAAAATAAATAAAGAGGCAAAGAAACCTAAGGAACTCACATTGGTAGGGCAGTCTAGATGGTCTCTCATGAGACGACGTTAGTACCTACAGACCCATGAGTGTAAGGAGGGCTGCAAGATAGTTAGCACCTAAAGAGAGACACATTGGTAGGGACAACCAGATGGTCTGCAAAGAAGATGACGTGAGTGCCTACAGACCCATTAACTCTAAGCTGCCAAAAAAATGTGAGTGCCCCATGCAAAGGGAACAAACTCAAAATGGACGATAATATCGAAAAAGTATGTGCCAAAAGACAACACTCAGGGTAGAATAACGACCAGATAAATAAGCCAAGCATCAACACTATGGCAAGAAGATTAGGAGATGGAAGAAAGCGACGTGGAGAAGCAAATCGACGTCGATCAGACTAATCGGTGCCAACCGAAACAATCGGCCCACCACAAAAATTGACACCGATCGTGCTAAAGACATATAAATATGCGAATGGAAAACATGAACGATTTATTTACACCATGACGATTGATTCAGAGAGAGTCAAAAATTGGATTTGAGCACCATGGAAGCCTCTGGAAGCGGTCAAAAGTGGAGGAGGACACGACCTGGGGTAAGTGGTTCCTCCTGAACTCGTCATTATCTTATTTATTTATTATTATTTTTTTTTATTATTATTTTTGCTTTTTGGTGGGAGGCCAGAGTGTTTTTGACACGCTGCCTGCCAATCGGCGTCGATTGAGAGAATCGACGCTGATTTAATGAAAGCGGTGCCGATTGAATTCAATCGACGTCAATACATATGATCGACACCAATTGTAATTAATCGACGCCGATTGGAATTAATCGACGCCGATTGGACAAAATATGTGGATAAAAATGATAAAATGTGTTTTGGATGTTTGGATTTGGATAAATATGAAGCTAACATTGCTCTTGATGTCGTGGATGCAGGCACGAGAGGTATTACACATGAGGGATGCAATTCTCAGCTACTGGAGACCATTCTCCCTGATGTCACTGACGCAGATTGGTGCCACTTAGAGTTAGCCGGGCTCGGGGGCTTTCGGTACTACAGACGAGTGCCGCGAGATGTAGAGTTGATGTGAGCACTAGTGTGACGATGGGATAGCCAGACTTGCACTTTTTGGTTCAGGACGGGTGAGATGACCATCACCCACGAGGACATATACAGGATCTTGAGGCTACGCCGATCACTGGGGACCCGATAGAGATTACGCCACGAGAGCAGCAGCAGAGGGCCCTAGGTCGATTGTATGGAGACAGGGTGGATGATTCAGAGATAGTGTCCGGGCAAAGAGGATAGCCTCACAAAGATGCATGTGATGATGATCAGAGAAAATAGATAGTGTTGATTCGTGATGGAAATCTCCTACTTTGCTCTACCAGATTCGGGAGGTGGGAGATTCCCATTATTATTACTAGATTGCGTTTGTGACATCCTACAGTTCAGACATGTGTTCGCATTTGCTGATGCCTTGATAGCTCAGATATATTATGAGTTATGGATGTATACCACCGCCGGAGGACAGTGCATCGATGTCGCTTTTGTGCTCCATTACACGGGCATATGAGCACATAACAGCTGATCGTGCCATCCGGCTTCCTTGATGCCATAGCAAGTGGGGGCTATTGATTACGGATTCCGGTGATGGCGGGCCGATATGGCCCCGGGAGATACAGGGAGATCCGTAGATTGGTATGCCGAGCGTTTCAGGATGCTGACACCAGAGCAGGTCATCTGGAGACCGTATCGGGTATTTCCGACATGGGCTGGTCAGGATGCTCACCTGGTGGGATTGAGATGGAGCAGGGTGGTTAGGGGCGCAGCCCGATATGTGGGAGCACGTCCCATTTATACGGGTATTGAGACAGTTCGGCCTGGTGCAGATAGTGCCGACCACTTATAGTCCCTATAGACGAGACAACAGAGAGACAAATTTTCCAATTTTGATCCCGGCAGATCCATTGAGGGAGGCCCCACCTTCTGCAGACAGTGATGATGATGCCGAGTGGATGATGGCTACGCGGCATGGTATTCGACAGAGCTACCATGACACTTGCCAACATTTATAGATGCCGATGAGGAGGATATGGCTACAAAGGCTTTGAGAGACTGGAGGGAGAGCATTATACTCGACGCATACACACCAGCTCTCGAGGAGATCGATCTCTACAGAGGAGAGGGATGCCCGATATCGAGAGAGACACCACTCGCCAGGAGCGAGATACATCGATCCAGCAGAGGGATCACTACCATCGACATAGGGAGGCCCTCAGGGCCAAATATGGTGATACAGGTACCATGTCGAGTCCGGGACATGGGCACAACCATAGGAGGGCCACCACCAAGAAAGCACCAAGAGACACTACGAGCACCTGTACCGTGAGCTTGAGTACATATCGCCTCTCCTCGCCGAGGTGAGATACTACGAGGATGCCTTACCACAACATGCCCCGATGTGCCTCGCACGGGACGAGGAGGAGATCAGCGATGACACCACAAAGGTGGCCAGGGGTGCGGAGGGAGGGAGCACCGAGAGAGACCAAGGTGGACGGAGGCCCCTAAAGAAGAAGCGTGCGCTCTAGCTCGATAGGTGGTGGCTGGAGAGAGACAACCTAGTCCAGAGGAGGGTGGAGGAGATAGTGTCTTCCACCTATCGATTTCATGATATAGAGATCGATGTATTTTTGTATCAATGTATTGATGTAGCCTCGATTGAAGGCATTTTATAGATGGCTTGATTGAAAGCCACCCATTTTTTTTGTACATGATATACTCATGTATATATATAGATTCATCATTTCCTTTGTCATATAATTGTTCTCATGCTTTTAATTTTGATATACATGGATAGATGTAGCGTAATTATGATGGATATAGACATAGACCGATAGATGATGAATAGATGTGATCATAGACATAGATGTAGAGGATATAAATAGATGTGATTTGATGTGATTGATATGTGGATTTAATTTGGATGAGAAATAGATATAGATAGATGTAATGTTACTTGATGTACAAGTGTTTAGATGATGTGATGGATAGATGGGATTTGATAGTTTTGAGATGTTAATTAAATTTTGATGAAAATAGATAGATAGACCCACATGTGTTCATAATAGATGCTATGATATGTGTTTTGGACAAAGTAGATCAGATGAAATTAGATAAATGATAGAGTTTGATTAAATTAACATGTTAAATGTCAATTTAACCGGATGAAATAATGGGAAATACTCTCTATGAGAGCCAAGGACGTAATGAAACGACCTTGATTAGAAATAAAGGAAATACACCCAGATAAGAAAAAGAATGGTGAGTTGGGCTCCTAACCGACCATAAATAGAAACTTTGATAGGAAACCAAAAGATCATGCATACAAGGCCATATATGAGGTTAAAATAAACCTGACACTAACTAGCCGCAAACCAGATCTAGGAGGGAAACGGAAGGAGCAGTAAGTAGGTATCTTGTCAAAATTTACAAGGGACAAAATACATGTTCATACTGGGAAAATAGGATTCTCTATATGATCGACAAAAGGTCCTATATCTCAGCTTCATTATTTCTCAAGAAAAAACAAACTGATCAATGCGGGAAGTTTGCTAGATATGGAAAGACTGATCAATACGGGAAGTCTTTCAGTGATGCTAAAAAGTGTATAAACTGACCGAAAGGCTGATCAATGCGAGAAGCCTTGGGAATTCCTTTGAGAAACAACCATCCTTCAAGGGAGCGGTCTATATTTTGAATTTTAATGATAGCCATCCTTCGAGGGCATGGTCTATATCTTTTGATTCATTTGATAATGCATGGATAGTTGTCCTTCAAGGGATCAGTCTATCTTTTAGGAATTTTGGATAGCATCTCTTCTTCTTCTTCTTTTTTTTTTTTGGAGCTTTTTGAAAGAAGCTGAGTTTAGACCTAGATAGATCAGATAGAGGGGAAGAAAACGTATAAAGAGCACGTACTCATGCCCCGAGTAGATCCGATTAAGATAAACACTTGGGACAGATGAAGCAGTGATTAAGGTATTCCTACCATGAAGAGGAACATATCCATAAGAAAAATGCTATGAGTAGAGCCGCGATACTCATATTTAAGGTAAAAAAGACAATACGCGGAGAACCACATAGTTTCAAATCACCACGAAAGTATATGACTGGTTGTTAGATGGATGAAAGATCTGATTTGCGTCTAAGAACATGTAAGATAGATTTTAACAGTAGAAGGGCCTTAGATGCAAGGCATTAATAGGTTCCATTTCAGGTACTCCATCCATGGAAGATAGATGGTAAGCCCCAGATCCATATTTATGAGTAACCACGTATGGACCCATCCAGTTAGGAGCAAACTTACCACGCTGACTCCATTCTAGTGTAGTGACATTTTGGTTTTCTTTAAGAACAAGATCACCAACTTTGAAGTCACGGTGCTGCAAGTGCTTGTTATAAGCACGTTTGACACGCTCAAGATAGACTTGATGATGCTCAAGAGTGTTGAGACGCCGCTCATCTAATAATTCAAGTTGTGCTAGATGATTTTGATGATAATCCTCATCAGAGACAAATTCTCTGAGAGAAACACGGAGAGATGGGATTTGGACTTCCAAAGGAAGAACAACCTCATACCCATAGATGAGAGAGAAGGGAGTAGCACCAATAGGAGTACGAATGCTAGTCCGATAAGCCCAGAGAGCAAAAGGGATATGTAAATGCCAATCCCTACCAGCTTGACTAGTTACCTTTGCGAGGATATTACGCAAAGTTTTATTGGAAGCTTCGGCCTGGCCATTAGCTTGGGGATAGTATGGAGAAGAAAATCTGAGTTTGATATTGAAAGCATCGCAGAGGTTCTGCAAATCGACGTTCTTGAAAGACTTACCATTGTCTGTGATGAGTTTGTGTGGAACACCAAAGCGACAAATGATGTGTTGATAGACAAAGTCAACAATCGGTTTAGCTTTTGTTGAAGAAAGAGGAATAGCTTCCACCCACTTAGTAAAGTATTATGTGGCAGTAATGATAGAATGATGATGTTGTGAAGAACGGGATTGATAAGACCGATGAGATCAAGACCCCATTGTGAAAAAGGCCACAAATCTGTCAGCAGTCAGAAAGCTTGACTAGGGATATGCGTAAGATTGGAATGTTGTTGGCATTTGACACATTTCTTAGTGTATTCACAACAATCTCGATTAAGAGAAGGCCAATAATAGCCTAAGTGTAAGATGTGTTTAGCTATGGCCAAACCACTAAAATGTCCACCACAGATACCATCATGGACCTCCTGGATAGCTTTAGATGATTCAGGGGTTTTGAGGCATCGAAGCAAAATACCATCAAAGCCGCATGCTCAGTAGAGGATCCCGCCTAGAATAGTATAGCGATTAGCACGTAGGATAAAATATCTTCTACCATTGGAAGTCGTCGATTTGAGGAAGCACTCGATGAGATAGATAATCAACGATCTGTTGATACCACTCATCCCGAGTATTGGTCAGTGACGGCATTGATTGAAGTTAGTTGCCTAAGATGAGATGGTTGATCTAATCGCTGCACAGCCACATAAAGTCACGAGTCCTCGGTAAAAGGTGGAATAAGCGAGGCTAACGGCCATCAGATCTCGCGAATCGATTCACAGCAGTGAGGAATAGCTTGATAGTGAATTTATCGAAAGATTGAGTTGAAAGAGAATGATATCACGATATTTTTGAAGGATGTCATTCTTGCATTGATAGACACCCGTGACTTGATTAATGATGAGTTCAGAGTCACCAAAGATGTCGATATGGCGAGCGCCAAGATTAATGGCATTTTGAAGACCCAAAACAAGAGCTTCATATTCAGCCATATTATTGGTGCACTTAAAGTTTAATTTTGTGTGTGACTGGGATAGGCACACCCCAAGGAGGAATCATCATAAAACCCACACCTCCCCTTGCGGCATTTGATCCATCAAAGAAGAGTTTTACTTTAAATGGAGACAGACCAAAATCAATTTGTTGGATATATTCATCGTGAATTGAGCAAGGGGGGACTTGAGTGTCCTAAGAGGAGCATCAGCTAATTGATCTGCAATGACCTGACCCTTGATAGACTTTTTGTGGATAAACTCGAGATCAAATTCTATCATAAGCATGAGCCAACGAGTGATACGATCATTGTGATAAGGCTTCGCATGTATTGTCTTGAGTGGATTGACACTTGTGACAATGTAAGTTTTGTGATTAAGGAGGTAGTGACGAAGCTTAGAAGTTGCAAAGAAGAGAGCACAACACAAATTTTTAGCTTTGGAATAACGTGTTTCATACTCATGGAGAGTACGACTAATGTAATAGATGGCTTGTTCTTTACCACAAGTGTCCCGATGCGAGATCATGGCTCCCAGAGCATGGTCAGTCACAAAGATATAAAGATAGAATGGTTCCCCCTCACGTGGAGGTGTAAGCATAGGTGGAGAAAGAAGATAAACTTTGAGATCATCAAAGGCTTTTTGGCAACGCTCATCCCATTCAAAATGAACATTCTTACGAAGGAGGTGATGAAAAGGTTGACAACGTCCGACAAATAGTCATGAGATAAAATGACGACCGATCAAGGCATCCTCAAGACCATGGAGTTACTTTAAGTTAGAAGGGGGAGGCATCTCAAGGATAGCTTTTATTTTTGTGGGGTCTACTTCAATACCCCTAATAGAAATGATAAAGCCTAAGAGTTTACCAGTGAGAACCCCAAACACACACTTAGATGGATTTAGACGAAGACAAAAGTGAATAAGCCTCTCAAAGAGAGGTGCAAGAATGAAAAGATGATCCTGACGGCATTTGGATTTACCGAGGAGATCGTCGACGTAATCTTCCATAGTTTTGTGTAAGAGATCGTGGAAGATGTAGGTCATTGCTCACTGATAGGTTACTCCTACATTCTTAAGACCGAAAGGCATGACACGATAACAAAAGGTCCCCCAAGGAGTTATGAAGGAAGTCTTATGTTGGTCCTCTGGTGCGATGAGAATTTGATTATACCCAGAGAAACCATCCATAAGAGAAAGCATCTCATGACCCGCAGTTAAATCCACGAGTTGGTCGATATTAGGTAGAGGAAAATCATCTTTTGGACAAGCAAGATTAAGATCCCGGAAGTTAGTACAAATTCAAATTTTCCTAAGAGCTTTAGTTATCGGGTACTACATTAGAAACCCATTGTGGATAATCGATGGATTGGATGAAGTTAGCCGAGAGCAAGCGCTGCAACTCTTCTTTAATAAGAAGGGCTACTCTAGGGTGCATTTTACGTAATTTTTGTTTAACCGGTTTGATGTCGGGAAGAGTAACGATATTGTGGACCACGATATCGGGATCAAGTCCTGCATATCCTCATATGACCAAGCAAAGGCTTGACGATGGTTGGAAAGAAAAGTGGTAAAGTCTCCTAACTCCTGTGGATTAAGGGATTGACCGACCTTAATGATGCGAGGGTCTTTAGAAGTCCCTATATTAAGGTCGATAGTGGCTTCATTGAGAAGCGTAGACGTGTCAGAAGGAATGGTTTTAGGAAGATAGGAATCCTCTGCCCCTAGATAGGTGAGGACAGAATCATCATCCGCACAGTGGATAGTGTTGATAGTAGGAGAGTCGTCTCCAACTATTTCAGGGAAAATTAATGGTATGGAAGCGGACTTGTCATTAGTCTTATAGGTTAGTGGCCCTAAGGAAATGGTATTGACTAAAAAAAAAAGTTAGATGGGATGGAAATGGCGTCATCCACATCAAGTGATGCTTCTGACCTAGCGGGAGAAGATGGTTCCTCAATAGGAAGAGGCTCATCGAGAATAGTGATGGTGGCTTTTGAAAGAGGTTTAAATCCTAAACCAAATTTTTGATGTGGCTTGAGAGTTGGAATGGACGCGAGGTCATGCACACCTTGTTCATATTTTCCCAAGCCAAATCCCTTCCACGTGCATCGATATAAATAAGTTTTTGCAAACGTGGGATTCTGTAGACAATCGAATCCTACTGAATAGGGCTTGGCCCTAGGAGGAGAATCCGGGTGATAGTGAGGTATATCAAGACCACCGTAAATGAAATTAGTCTGTTGATTGGGCAGACCAATGGTGATGACGCTACCGAGACCTAGCTGATATTCAGGTTGTTTTTCTGGTCTACCATACTCATTAGGTTTGAGATGGGCGTTAAAAGAAAGGAGAGGAAGCTCTCCTAGTGAGAAACGCTGCAATGTCTCTTCTAGATTTTGTAAGTCCGGTAGTTTAGTTGTAGGTATGGAAGAGGATGAGGCCTTGTCAGGAGAACAAGCATTCTCCTTTAGAGGGGCAGACCCTGTGGTCATGTCGCATTGTGCGGAAGGAAAAGGATCTCCTGGATGAGTATAGATTTTGCCCTCATATTGATATTTTAAGCATCGATGGAGGGTGGATGGGACACAATGCATTACATGAATCCAGGAGCGTTTGAGGATCATATTGTAGTGGAATTTCCCTTCAACAATGTAAAAGAGTTCGTGAAGCAGCTTCTTACCTACTCAAATGGGCAAGACCACAGTTCCTAAAGTAATCATAGCTAATCGTTAAATGATCGAAGAGCGAAAGGCGGGGTGACACTATGTTCTTTGGTAACTTAAGTTGCTCGAATGTGTACGAGGAGATGATGTTGAGTGCAGGACCACTGTCAATCATAGTGCGTTATAGTGTAGTGTTGTTGATTTGGACTGTGATAAAGAGGGGAGCCTCCAAATCCTCGAAGAAAGGGAAGGCATTTTTGAATCTTCAAAAGAAATGGTGGTTGATGGTCTATTCAATCCAACAACCATCTCAAAGGTCGGGGCTCATCTGAATTCACTGCGATGCGACACAGATTATCAATCAGAGCCTCGCAATGTCATGCGAAGAGGATTGAATGAGGTCAAAAAGAGACATTTTGACCGAGAGCTTGGGTGAGTTGTTTCATAACACTCTCCTCAACTGACACGGGAATTTGAGCCCGAGGTGCAACACGAATAGAGACCCGAGGTCTCGGGCTAATGAAGAAGGAAGAAATCCTTTTGGGGCTACAGAAATGACAACCCATGGTCGAGATGTCAGAGATGATGATGGATTATCATACTGTTGGGTTCTAGTGGCGATATGAATTGTGTCAATTTGAGAAGGTGGAAGACCATCTGGAGTGGAATCACTAGAAGTAGAGGTCCGAGTAGATCGTTGGGGCTCGATGGAGCTAAGATGACAGAGATACTTGTTCCTCCTCCTCTTCTAAAAAAAGATCACTTTCTTCCAAAAGACTGCGCTGACAACAAATCAAGAGCTTTACATCCCTGTGTCATGACCTGAGTACGGTGGTAAGCACAATCAAATCGAGTTAAACCAGAAGGTTTTACTCCTTTAGGGTTATAGGGTTTAATCGAGGAAGAGATATGGATGAAAGATTGATAAGTTGGCATGAGGATTTCAGTATAGAATCCGGTAGACAAAGATGAGGACAGAGATGATGAAGGTGCCTCTTTTACTTTAACAGACTACCGAGGTAAAAGAACCTGCATGTTAGGTTTGACAGTCTCTTTAGGGATCGTCTTATTTTTTTGGACATCTGGAGGAGCAGCTTTGGGCACTTGAGATGGAAGTAAGTGAGACATGATTGATTTCGATGGAGGAGGAGCCCCTAAAATAGATTTTGAAGATGATGGAGATGTGACAAGTGTTGTGGTCTTCAGAGATAAGGGAGGCTGCTTGGTCGAAACTAATGATGATTTAGATAATGTCGATTTAGATGAGGGAGGAGCTCCCAAAGTAGGTTTGGTTGGAGGAACAGAGGGTGCCCTGGTTTTTGGTAACGAAGATGATGATTCTGATAAAAGAGGTGACGTCTTTCTAGTAGGTAAGTCCACTTTTCGAGGTGCTGGTGAAGAATGTGTTGTAGAAGAAGATGATGGTTTTGATAAGTTTGCAGAAGAAGACGTTTTCTCAGTAGACAAATCCAATATTTTATGAGGCGCAGAGAGAGATTTTTGTGGGAAAGCACCAAGAGTCTTGATGGTTCAAATATGGGCTTTCCTTTTTCAGGGATGGTGACAATTTCAACCGCATAAGGTGATTGTAACCTTTTCGGGGGAAGCAAATGGGGAGGTACTGATGATGCAACGTTAGATTTCAGTTGTCTCGGTCTAAGTTCAGGCACCAAGAGTGTGGGTGCTAGTGCTACTTCTTTAGATTTTCCCTTAATAGGCAAAGTAGCATCGGTGATGGAAGAAGTGAGTGATGAAGAAGCAGTTCCTTGCGAGGGAACTACTTCTGGTACTAGTAATTATGGGTGAGACTACTGTAGGAAAGGAAACGGGAAGAGTCAAAATCGAAGACGCTTCCATCAAAGTTGGTACAACTATAGGTACATTCACCAATGGCATAGTCACAACAAAAATGGGAGAAACAGAAGTAGATGTATCCGCATGGTGGAAACTCAAGGATGTAATTGCCTCGAGCATCAAAAGAATATCCGACGATGAGACATGAGGATGATAAGATGGATGAAGATCGACAAAGAAGCAGAGAGAGATGAATCCATATCTAACAATGTTGAATATTCAAAGATGGGCTATCTGAAGATGGTGGAATCCCAACGATTAACGAAGCGGAAGGAGGTTCTGATTTGGTCGATGTGTTCATAGATGGCTTAGGTTTAGAAGAAGATTCTTCAGTAGAGATGAAGCTGATAGTATGAGTGTTTGGTTTTTGAGACTCTGAAGCATCATGGTTTGGGAATGATTGGGAAAAGGTTGTTTAAAAACATCAAGCGCTTGATTTGGGGGAGCATTTGGGTTATCCAGAATGAGCTCGCCTTTATCAATGAATTTCTAGACAAGATTTTTGAAGGTTTGACATCATTCAATGTCATGACCTTTGGTTCTATGATAATGACAGAAGTCATTTTCCCTATACCGTAATGGACTTTCTTAGCTTTCATCAATATTCCTAATGGGGGAAGTTCGATCATGTGAACTTCCAACATTTTCTCCAGGATAGAAGCATATGATTCCCCCAACGAAGTGAAAGATCGAGATGACAGGATCCTTTTTGAGAAGATGAGGAGTCTCTCCGTGGTGTTTGATTAGAAGTGTTATCAACTCGTGGTGTTTTTAATACGATAGCATTGGTGGATCCCTGATTCTTGTCTTTAGAAGTGGAAGGGTTTGATTTTGTAAACCGAGAAAAATCTGGTTTAGTTTTAGAACGAAGTTTTAACTTCCCTTGTTCAATGGCGAGATTCAAGTTTGCGTGCCATCGTAAAGGCTTCTTCGAATGTGTGAAAGGTCTAGATCCTTAAGGTAGAGGAAATATGATTAGCACAAGATCGAGTAAATAACTCGATCTATTGAGATTGAGGAAGGGAGAAAGACAATTGGTTTATTATCCCTCTCCAACGAGTGACAAAGTCTGCAATAGACTCATCATCGAATTGACGAATGTTATAAAGATCTGTAATCGAGATCTTATGTGTGATATTTATCAAAATTTTCAACAAACATCTAGGCCAATTGAGAGAAAGAAAACAAGGAATGTTGGGAATGTTATTATACCACTCTAAAGTAGGTCCTGGCTTAGAGACATAGGGAAAGTATGGAGCATAAGCTCCTGATCCTGGACTATAAGGTAGCAAGTGTGTTTGAATGCTCGCAGATGCTGTTGAGGGTCCTCTCGACTATGAAATTTTGAAAATTTAGGAAGCTCCCATTGGGGAGGATAAGGCTTAAAAGCCACTGATGGATGAATCGGTTCATTGCATACTTCTTCAAAAGAGTATGAGGGACGAGCTCCTTTGGTGGAGGCTTCTAAGTCTGTGATTTTCTTGAAAAGAATTTGGACCACGTCAGATTGAGGAGGAGGCATGGTGGCATGTCCTATATAAGAAGCAAATGGTGGATGTTGTTGAGGCGTCAACGGGGATTCATCTGATTGATTGACAGATGATAAGAGGAGTAACCAGGCATTCTGGGTGACACCTGGTGTGGTATTTGTTGTGAAGGAGCCTGTGTATAGACAGGCTGTGAGATGACGAGTGGTTGAGAAAAAGAAGGTTGGATGACAGACGAGCCTGTGATTGGTGGACTCCTATGCTTGTTGACTGAATCGGAATGGATTGAGGAACATGGGTGTTGATTTGATTAGACATGGTGGGGAATAAGGTCTGAAAGAGGATTTTTACTACCGGATTAGTTATTAAGGGTGCTGACACTAGAGGATGGGCGAAGGTCACTGTTGCTGGAACATTGGAAGAAAAACCAACTGGAGGACGAGAAACAGGAACCAACTGACTCGTCGAAGGAGGTTGACTCATAAAGAGGTACTGACCCTAGGATGCAATGGATGGCATAGATGAATTAACAACAATCTGTGGGTGCGCAGATGTGCCCATTATAGCCAGAGAAGAGGACTTCTCAGAAGTAGGTTGTGGAATAGTCGAGGTAACTGTGGCATTAGGAATGGGCAAGACTATTTGAGAACTAGTCGACATGGTCGGTGGAAGAGAAAAAGGAGGCACAGGTGCGCCACCCTCCTCCATGGTTCGAGGTGAAAAAAAGGATGCTAACTGTTCTACAAAAGCCTGGGATGGTTCACGAGGGTAATCGTAAACTTGCTTGGATTGGTGGTCCCTGATCAGATATTCAATAGACTTGTGTACTAGGTAGTCCATAAGGGCTACCGGATTGCGATCAAGGAGCTCCTAAATTCAGATCCCCACGAGAACATACTCCCATATCGAAAGCGGATGATATTTCAGAAGGACTAGGGGTAGCTGGACATGATGGGGTTGCTTTGGCCTGATAAAAAGGATTATATGACCAGGATGGGGAACCAACTAACAGTGGTCCCGAGGAAGACCTGGGGGTGTCGAAACATCCACACTAGTGGTGATCTCGAGGAAGAAGGGGCCAGTTGAGCCATTCTTCTAGATTGTAATCGAGTGATGACCATCATAAACAAACTGAAATATAGAAAAAAAAAAAAAGATTGACCTAACTAATGCACAAACAATTCAAGCAGCGTAGGTGATTATCTCTTTTAAATTTTTATGCTTTTAAGAAAGAAAATGTTAGGGAAGGCTTTTTAGAACAGGAACTACTCAAATAGCCAAACTAAGGATGGTTTGGGGAATGTTTGGTGAGGAGTCCCGAAGGCACTTCAGTAAAAGAACGGTACGTGGCTTGATATAGGGGCCTACCCCCGCACTTCACACACCGCTGCGATAAGGGAGTCGGGTGCTTTGCCAATATATACCAGAACTTCCATGAATTTATAGCGCGGCCCGAGTACCGCGTAGGCTCTTCCCCTTAGATATCACTTCCAAGTAGGCGAGGCCAGGGGAGGAATTCTTGTTTAAATGCTTTATACCTAGTGATTTTGGCTTTGTGTGCAAGGGTGAAAAATGAAAATCAAATAGTGTCACTACCGATTTTGATAAATTTTCCAACCTAATTAAAACTAGATGAAAACACACAACAGAAATGATGAAGAAAGAGTTCCTTTTAAGCACTAAAAATGAAGTGTTTGATTTCGATGAAGACAAGTCAAACAGATTCTTTCCCAAATGCGATTAAATTCTTTTTAAGCACCAAAATCGAAATGTTCAAATGTGATAGAAAGCAAACAAACAAAGTCTTCTTTTTTTTTTTTTTCCTAAAAAGGGAAAACACCGTAAAAGAGAAATACCTGTAGATTTAGCTCTCCAAGGTGTGTGGACTTCAAAAAGTGCGTTGTTGAGCTCTTCCCCTCAAACAATCCCATGAACAAGCAAAGTGCTCCGCAAGAAAAGGTTAAGAAAACACACAAACCAACCCAGAAAGATATATCCAGATAATAGCAAAATGAAAAATTTCTATTTAAGGGATTAGAAAAATTTCAAAGAAATAACAATTTTGCATAAAGAGATGGATCAAACATGCAATCTTGAAATCAAAATGAAATATTTACTAATTTTATAAATAGAAATTGGAATTGAAATTTGCAAAAAGAAAGGACCTAACTTTGCAAATTCAGAAATGAAAGAAGCAAGACTGAAACGATGAAAGGAAATGCTTAAGCAGAACTGATAAAAATCAGTGAAGAAAAAGAACAAAGCTCAAAACTAGAAAAGAGATGAACTTACCAATAAGGGACTTTGGTTGGGTCCCACCGGGCATGCCAGAATGTTGATCAAGAATTTCGCGCTTGTTACCTATCCAAGTTAATGTACCAAACTAAACACAAAAACCTTAAAAACTCAAATGAAATCGATACCTGATGGACAAGATCCAAAGATGTAGATGGATAAGGAAGCCGATGTAGATAAGACGGCACACACGAGCGATATCCACAGATCCAAGAAACCTGTGAGACACCGATGCTTGATAGAAAAAGACCACGTTAAAAGATATTTAGGTGGACTGCCCGAGAAGCGGGTCCAGGAAGCAATAAGCTCCCTCGGTGGATGTCAGTCCACATTTTCAATTAAGTAAAGAAGCATACATGATAAAAGATGTACATAAAGGACTAGATTTTCTAATCAAAGTAATAAACAAAATCTAAACAACGGATAAAAAGCAACAGAAAATAGGAAACTGTGAAAACAATGCTGGATTTGTGTTACCTGAGTTCTTTTACCTATCTGCAGGATGATCGGCGTCGATTATGTAAAATCGGCGCGTCGATCGTTCAGATCGGCGTCGATTGATATAGATCGGCGTCGACTTGTTTTGATCGGCGTCGATCTGAGACAAACTGCAAGAAGGTTTGGGAAATGGAAAATGAAGGCAAGATCGTCAACGTCCGCTGGATCTGTAGAAGCCATAGAGATACTGGAAAGGCTCCACCTGTGCTGGATGCAGGAACAGAGTCACCAGAAAATCAATGGAGACTCACGATGTCGATGTGGTAAGAGCAGAGTAACGGTGCTCCTCTCAGGGATTGATTTGGACAGATTCGCTCTCACTGATAGATAATGCTCGACTTGATGCTCAAACTCTCTCATTCTCTCCGTCTAACTCACCGTCTATCTCACCGTCTAACCTGTCTCTCTCACAATCAGGTCTAACCGTAACCGAGTTCGGGCTTATATTTGTAATCGCGCCCGACCGAGATTAAATTGGCACCGTTCAAAAAATCGGCGCCAACCGAGTACCGGCCGGGCGCCATCATGGAATGACTCCCGAAATGGCCAAAAGGAGCAATTTCTGAAAGATGAGAGTGATCCTCCACCTCAAATACGAAATATCCCGCTGCTTGGTTTGGGAGGAGGAGAAATAGGGGGATATATAGATAGAATAGATATGGGGTAGATAAGTGGTTAGGATACATGTAAAAGGTGTAATTAAATAGTTAATATTTAATTACTCACAGTAAAACATAATGGGGTGAATTAAACTTAGGATAGGTGTTTAAATCACAAATTGAATAATACCCCAAGGGGTAATGCAAACGTTGCTCTGAAAGTTAGAGAGGGTAAACGAATGTGAGGGAAACGAAATTGGGTAACCAATTTTAGGTGTCTACACCCAGTCCTACCTACTATGAAGCTCCATTGTCCTCACCTTTTCCTTATTATCACTCGTAACAAAGTTATTCGGATGAATGCAATATGGTTGAGGTCAAGTAGATAGATTCCAAATCCATCATACATCCTAATAAAGAATCACTCGGTCATGATCATGATTCTCCCTACAAACCGATCGAATGAGTCCTCTAAAAATCCCACTAATGAGAATAATAGTTGCAAAAAAGAACCCACATCTAAAGGCCAATATTATTCTATAGAATTTAAGGTAGTGATAATCAAACTCCTAGAGCTGATGACATTATCCCAAGCTACCACCACAACTAACATGATTCAAATACATAATCATATGTTACAGTTAATATCTCAAAATGTGGTGCCTAACGTGCCTTCTCATATGCCTCCCCAATGATAGGTGTGCATGAGAAGCCTATCCATCCTCCACCACCTGAGTGAGATATAAAAAAGGTAAAAATGAATGTCATGATTCCTTAGAAATATCTCATTCCAAATTGTCAAAGTTGATGTCATACAAGACCCATGAAAATATCGTGGGCACCATAAAACCTTCATACTATCAACATGCCTTGATCAAATGAGGTATTCTAGACTTGAAATCAATACCATTGACATATCTTACAACCTAAGAACACATCAATACAATTCTATTCCTCAATGTCAAGTTTTTCAAGACATAAATATCTCTCTCTCGGATGCCATCAACCCCTATGGAAATTCTCCTACATGGCCGATGGTGTCCTGGGAAATCTTCCCGACTACAAATGCCATTGTCCCATGTGGAAATTATCCTACAGGGCTGATGGTGTCTATTATTACTATTACAGATACTATTGGCCTATTGATCAAAGAACACTTGACAAAAAAGCACACAAGAATTCCGCATGGGAAAACAAGTCATACGTAGAGGCGCGAATGGATAGGAAGAACGCACACATGGAACAAAAGTTTAGTTTTCAGGACTTAGCCATTTTCACTCATAAGGTCTATTTTTAGAAATGGCATGTAGAGAACACAAATGAGGTAGAGATGTGTGCACCATGCATTGGCTATTTTTGGAGGATTGGATATGAAGCACTTTGCATGGACATAAGCTAGAAATAGATCTGCTACTATCAGTTAGCTAGTAGTAGTCTATTGTTAGCACACTTGCATGTGTGAATAGTTTTGTAAAGGTGCGTGGTTAAGAATAGCATGCGACCTATTATTGGAATGGATAAGTGGTGACGGGAAAGTCCCCACCCTTATATATATAGTAAACTATGTAATACATAGAATATAGAGGAGATTGTGATAGAGAGGTGATGCGATTGAGACATACATTG
Organism: Taxus wallichiana var. yunnanensis; assembly: GCA_018340775.1. NCBI lineage: Eukaryota > Viridiplantae > Streptophyta > Pinopsida > Cupressales > Taxaceae > Taxus > Taxus wallichiana. The sequence continues at coordinate 468,669,292 of CM031236.1, read as the reverse complement.
TTATGTTGCTACACGCATACTTTTGATAGTAAAGCTTCAGAACTTTATGCATTGAATATAATGGAGGATATTTCCCGTATCTAAGTATTAGTTTTATGAGTATCTAAATCTAGTATGCTTTTGATCTCATCATGGTTAGTATTTAGTTCTATTTTCCTTGGATATATATCTGTATGCTTTGTAGAATGATGTGTTAGTAATGGAAGTATACATGTTAAGTCTTTGTCATGCTAACATCCTTCTACAACAACCCTAAAGAGGGACCTGGTACCTTTACATGCTTTGGGTGAGCACTCAGTCCAAGCTGAGTGATGTGCCAACGTGCATAGGATTTATATGGGTTGGCATCATCAATTCTAGGCTGCATCATTGGTTCCATTTCCGAGACCTCTTTTTCAGTTGTTTTCAGGATGGTTCACAATGAAGACATACTGGTTGACCTTAGCAAGTATTGAAGAATGGGTACACGATCTAGAAGAAGAATATGCATGGTAGTTCACCATTGGATCCGAGTTTAATGCACACACTTACATAGAATAGAATCCGTATGAAAATTTATATGAGAATTTTTTTGCTATATTTTCAAAGAGAATTATATGAGTGGCTAATTGATTATGCATTTAAATGGAATTGGAGGTATCGCGCACTTGTATGGATGCAAGAAGAATTCTAGGCCCTTTATGATGTTGATCTAATTTGGACTTGAGCCATGGATACATGGTTTTATGGCGTCTTGAATAGTTATATCTTGGAATACTCAATTTCCACGTATTCATGTCCGTAGAGGTGGTTCAATTCCAATTCTTATGAAATCCATGTGGAGCTTACTTATAAGGAATTATGTTGCAAATCAAGATCCCGATGGTAACTTTGACCCTAGAGAGTAAACCGATGGCTAACTAAAGCCCACCATGCACGAGGGCGGGACAAGATTGGTGAAAGATGGAGAACTTAGCAAAGTGACAAGGCAAAGAGAAGAAAGGTGGCTTAAGTATAGTGAGGCACATGAGAGGGAGATATAGTAGTAATGTGATGTTGCGGTGCGGATGGAGTTAAGGAGAGAGATGGCTCGTGAAATATTTAGAGTTCAAGTAGAATACATGGAGCTAGGGCATCGAACTCCCCCATCCTGGGAAAGCATGACAGGAACCCTCCTCATCCTAATAAGGAAGTGTGCCAAACAGAGATGACCTAGGTCAGTGATGCACATCTCGAATCCACCTGTAACCTAGCCCTTGTGCTTGGTTTTCTAGTATCTAGTACGAAAAGTAATCAACAAGCAAGTTTGGGAAGTAAGAGAGCAAGTACATTAATGGCAGGACATACGACTTCATTGCTATTTGGAGGTGTGTTTTCAGTGCATCGTTCACATAGAATATGAGCACACCGAATGTTGGATTCACTTCTGGAACAAGAAATACTTCACAGACCATATGGGTTCAATGATAGTACTACCGTTTGAGAGCACGGGGAGTATGTCTATAGGACCTATTCCAACTATAGGTTTGGGTTCGGGAGGTATGGGAAGTTACGTTCGGAGTGGATCTCGGAGGTTTTGGAGGTAGGGAAACACTAGAGGTTCTAGATCGGGGGGCAAGGTCCACCCCAACCCCAAAATATTTATATGGAAATGTCTCTATGTCTTCTAGAGTATAGGGGCATAGAAGATGCTTTGCCAAGATGTGCATATGTGTGAAATATTGTGGTGTAAAAAGGAATCACAACTTCGAGCGTAGGGCAAGACAATTTACTACTACGTTACAAGGGCGTGTGTACATTTGGTACATGAAGTTTGACTATGATTATCCTTGTGTAGATTATACAACTTTAAAGGATGCATTCCTTAAAGAGTTCCATATCCCTGAGTTTGAACAAAAGAGTATAGTGCGCTCAAGGATATTAAGAAAGGCACTACTAAAAGTGTTAGAGAGTATGATGCACAGTTTAAAATGTTTTTATCAAAGCTTTCTTATGACATACACGTAAGCCAACATGCACAATGGTTTGTTAGGGGATTGATTACACCATTTAGGAGGGCGCCACACATAAGACATATAATGATCCACGTGAGGAATTTGAAGCAACCTTACATGTTGAGGTAGTTGAGAGTATTGACACCGACATTAGCCCATTCTTAGAGGTAGATATCAGCAGCTATGACAAAACAACTAGCGAGATTATCGGTGAATTCAACCCATGAAATGTGCTCGTGAATTTGGTGTACAAATTGTGAAGTAGAGGGTCACACAAAAGAGAGTTTTCCTCGCAGAGCTATATGCTCATTATTCGATGGATTGTGAGATATGCCACTTAAACCATGATGCTAGCTACTTTGCCCATTATTAAAACACACGATAAGGAAGAACGTTTCAAGCTATTGTAAAATCTGCAGGTTCACAACACATGACACGGAGGATTGCCAACTGATTGGAAAGATCCATGATGTTATTGATACTGGTGTAAGTCAGAAAAGAGTTTTAGATAACTCTAAGGGCAAGAATGAGCATTAGGAATGGGAGAAAAATTAGGCACACTATAATTAGAATAAGGAGCGTTTTGAAGGCATTCATGGTAGAAGTCAAGGATACCATGGTGGATTCATAGGTAGAGGCTGTGGTGGTGGAAGAATTGAGTTTCCTCATGAAACATGTTATACATGTAGATCTCCTGACCATTATAGGTGTGAATGTCCTTAGAATATTGCATGTTCTTTCTACAGGGAAGAACCATAGCTATGAAGAGTTCCCAAACTTATATGAGCATCTGAGTAAGCAACATAAACAAGAAAACAAAGGTGCGGGGATGGTTAGGATACAATGCGTTGTGGACAATCAATGGATGCCCAAGGTGGGAGTAAAATATGAGGCACTACAAGTGAAGATCATGACTTGCGGAGGCAAAGACATATCGTGAGGTATTACAAGTAGAAACCTACCATCACTAAGGATGAAATTCTTCATGCATGGTACCTAGTTCCTACCTATCAGAAGGAGGTTTATCAGGATACTATGGAAGTGTTAAGGAATCTTCTGGGTGAGATAAGATATTTAAAGAAGCAAAAGAAAGCATCGAGAGATAGTCAAAATTGATATAGATGACTTGAGAGAAGTGTGAAAAATGTTGTGCCGAGAACATCATTCCACTATTAGGGAGTTGGTTAAAAGGGAACACTCCACGCACAAGTATTGAGACTAGATGATAGATCCTGCATGAAAATATCCCTCCTCATAGCCTGGATTATGACAAGGAAATTACTCTGAATGTTGTTGTGGATGGGTGGTTATTGAGTAATATATTGATTGATACATGCACAAAAGTCAATGTTCTTACTTTGGATGCATGGGTACAAATGGGGAGACCCCCATTGTAGCCATCCTCTAATGTATTATTCATGGCTAATCAGACTAAGGCCACCCCCATAGGAGTTTTAAAAGATGCGTCTATTACCATACAAGGAGCAAAATTCACTGGAGACTTTGAAGTTTTAGCGTTAGCGAGAAATCGATAGCTTCAGACTTTATTATGGCGTCCTTGGTGTTATGCAAATAATGTTGATGTCCGGTTCAACAAGGGCTATATCAGTTTTTAAAACAAAGAGGAAAGGGTCATTATCCCTTTAACAGATGGAAAGTCCACACCCTATGTTGAGCTTTTAAGTGAAGAATATCTAAATAGGATTTATGTACGCGCCATTTGAGATCCATAGATGATTGAACCAACCAAAGAAGGACTAATTCAATGGGAGGATGCATAATCTATTAGTGATACTACAAGTGTTTCTTGTGATAATTGGGCTCACAACACTTATGAGTTGGTAGGGTGCGAAGTAAAGAGCATATTCCCTTGAGGCACTAAACCACGTTATGTAAGGAGGATAGGTAACAACTCGGTACCTTATTACATAGGAGAAGGGGATCCCATGGTATTCCTGCACGCCATGGAAGAAAAATGGATAGACCTACTAGAGATGAGAAATATCCTTGCATATACACTATGTGGGGACATCACCACCGGTGGGTGGTCCAAAAGGATAATTTGGTCAAACAAATGGAATTGGGGTTGCTCTTGCTACTAGATTCTTTAGGAGCAATGCACCTACACAAATATGCAACTATCATGGTGATCAACCCGTTCAAAGACCATGTTCGAAGTGTGAGAGACTCTAGATAGAAGGGCAAGAATCTTTACCACCTTCACTATGGGTGCACCAATTTTATTCCACTTTGCAAGGTTGCACACGTGCTTGGTATGCATATGCAGAACTCCATAGAGAAACCGGAAATTGGTAGAATTTAGTTGCGGGAATGGCACGGTGTTTGACTTCTTCTCTACAAAACCTCTGGTAGAAGAAGCATTGAAATTTATTAAGCACTTAACTATGGGGGATATTTCCAAGGCTAAAGAACTCCTCTAGGAATTATTAGATAAAGAGGACTTAGGAGTGCATCTTGATAAAGAACCAGAGGCCGATGCAATATTAATTCAACGCGCTTGCCTTGAGAAAGAGAAAGGAAAAATGGTCTACTTAGTAGATGATGAAGAAGTAGATAATCTGGATGTAAACCATTCAATAGGAAGGCATGAGGTATTGGACAGTGCGGATAAGACCACACACACCTATCATGAACCTATGAAGACAAAGTGAGTGAATATTGGAGGAGCATCGAGCCTAAGGAAACTATAATTAAATATTATTGGTCGACTCAAGTGGTAAAAATCATTGAGTTATTAAGGGACAACCAAGACCTATTTCTAGGGGGTACCATGAACTTGAAGGCATGCATGAGTCATTAGGAAGATGAAGATAAATCTTAAAGAGGGGGTGTGCCTAGTTAGAAAGAGGCCTTACAGAATGAACCCCAATTTGCGTGAAAAATTCAAAGAAGAGATTGATAACATGTTGAAATTTGGAATTATCAAGCCCCTTGATGAGTTAGAATGGGTTAGTCTAATGGTGATCAGTATCAAGAAGGATGGAAAAATTAGAATATGTGTGGAATACGAGAGAGCTAAATGCTTTGCATATGTAATGAGATCCATTCCCTACACCATTTACTAAGGAAATACTAGAAGGAGTTGTAGAGGGAACGAAATATATTATTTTACTGAGATGGGTTGTTTGGGTATCATCAGGTTAGAATTACATAGGAGGATCAAGAAAAGACTACATTTACTACTGAATGGGGTAGATTTGCCTATACTATCATGCCTTTTGGTCTAAAAAATGTGCCTGCTGTATTTTCGCACATAGTCATCCAAGCGTTCAAAGAATTTATTCACAAATTCTTATAGGTATATTTAGATGATTGGACGGTGTATGGATTAGTTAAGGACCATTGTGACAATCACACTTAATGTTTGAACATTGTTGACAATTAAGCATCTCTTTGAACATCAAGAAGTGCATATTTGCTACACCATTTGGGATAATTTTAGGGCACATAATCTGCAAGGAGGGTTTGTTGGTTAACCCAATGAAGGTCACAATCATTATAGGGCTAGGGAGCCTACCGACAAAGTCAGTGCACGGATTTTTGGGACATACAGGATATTACAATTTTTTTTTTTATCAAAGGTTATGCTAAAGTTGTTGCACCTTTAGAAGAGTTACTTGAAAGGGAAAGGTACACTCTATTGGGGAACAACAACAACATGCATTCAATACATTTAAGGAGAAACCTACTATCGTGCCCATCTACGTTTTCCTTCATGGGACAAACTATTCCATGTACATGTTGATGCCTCTGGCATGACCACTGGAGTGGTGTTGGATCAACTTGGTGAAGGTATTGTAGATCATCCTATCTATTTTGCTAGTAGAAAGCTAACTCCTGCAGAACACCATTACACAACTATAGAGTGCGAAGCTTTGTCCATGATCTATGTGTTGCATAAATTTCATCAATACCCACTAGCTACACTATTCATCTTTTATATAGATCACATGGCATTGAAGTATTTGGTAAATAAGCCCTTCGTCTTATAAGGGTGCATATGTCAATGGGTGCTCTTACTTTAAGAGTTTGATTTTACAGTTGTGGTAAAACCAGGGAAAAAAATTCTAGACCGGACCATCTATTAAGAATATAGTCGGGAGAAGAAGCACAGGTAATTGAGGATATCATGCCAGATGCACAATTATATAGGTTACAACGCGTGCCATCAAAACTAGAGTACATTGTTATCTTTTTACGCACAGGGATGGCACCAGAAGGAGTGGAATCCTTGGAAAAGAAACAACTTGCTATACATGCTGCACCTTATATGTTAATTAGTGGTGACTTGTAAAAAATGGGCTGGGATGAAATATTGCACCGTTGTGTATTGGAACATGAGGGCATGAGCATCATGGAAGAATTTCATGGTGGAATTATAGGAGGCCACTATGTAGGTAATGCCATAGTACACAAAATTATTCTTGTTGGATTATGGTGGGAGACCCTGTATAAATATTATAAGGAATTTTGTAAGGCATGTGATCATTGTCAACATCTTGGAAGACTAGGTCAACGAGATGAAATGCCTCTTAGACCTATCACCAACGCAAAACTATTTGAGAAATGGGCTATAGATTTTGTGGGTCCAATTTCCCCAACTGCGTGTAGAACTGGATCACGCTATATTATAACTTGCATAGACAATCTAACATGGTGGGTAGAAACAACACCTACTAAGGATTGTACAATGGCTACAATAGCTCAATTTCTATGGGAACATATTATTACAAGGTATGGATGTCCTTTGAGTTTGACCAGTGATAGAGGCACATATTTTCTTAATGAGATAATCAGAATTTTATTGGATGAGTTCATGATTGTACACTATAAGACTACACCCTATCATCCTCAGGAAAATGGGATTGCTGAGGATTTCAACAAAATTTTGGGCCAAACATTAACAAAATTCTGTGATGTTGGAAGAAAGGATTGGGATGATAAAGTATTTGCAGTACTTTGGGCATATCAAACAACATATAAAAGGTTAAACAAATCCACACCATTTCAGTTAGTGTTTGGCACAGAATTTGTTCTTCCTATGGAGTTTATGTTACCTTCTTTGTGGATTACGCACACTAGAGGTCTAGCTGATGAATAAGATTTAGAAGAATGGATTGAAAATATCATTCACTAGATGAGTGATGAGCCATAACACATTGGAGTCGAAGCAAGAAAAGGCCAGAAGAAAGCATGGCACAACAGAAACATAAGGGATAAGAAATTTGAGAGTGGACAAATGGTACTTCTTTATGACTCTAAGTTCTTGCGCCACCCAAGAAAACTTAAGGTACATTGGTTAGGGTTGTATGTTATCACTTACATCTTTGAAACAAGCGCTTTCAGCTTAGAAGCACTTGACGGAACATGGCTGCTTGGTTACTTCAACGAGAGTAGGCTGAAGCCCTACTATAAATAAGTCTTCTTGGTGTTTGTAATAAGGAAGTATTGCCATTTAGATTAGGTTTTCAATTTTTATTTCCTTAATGTGTTTTCTTCTTTGTCGCTATGCTTTTTCAATTTAGTTGGTGTTGTGAAATAAGCGCACTTGCACACATGAAGCTAATTACTACATGAAGCATATTATGCGTAGAGGACCGCACACCCCTTTAGTGTGGGGTGGTTGTTGATATCTAGGAAAAATATTGCGGGAATTGAAAGATGAAAAGAATAAGATGCTATGGGTGTTCGTCAAAATCAAATGATTGCTTCTAAAAAGTGACAAAAGATGAAGATAAATTAAGAAACAATATAACACAAGGTAAGCAGAGGCCATAACAACTACTAGTAGAAGGTGCGGTGACAAGGTACACGGTGCAACGAAGCACGCCAAGAGAAGTCTATGACTAGAGGGTAGGAAGGCGCGCTAGAATGTTATAGCCGAGGCGCGAGGGTGTAACACATGGAAAGGATGGAATTGGTCAATTAATGAGAGGATATTTGGTAGGTGAAGGAGCAATAAATGCATCAAAAATTTTAAATTCTATATAAGGATGGGATGTGACTTCATTTTTATTGTTGCGATTAAGAGTATTTGAAAAGAAGGCAAGTGCGAAGAGCTGAGTGATCGTATTAAGGTGCGAGAGGTGTGTAACCAGTCTTGACGAAGAGATCTATGCACAGAAAGAGCTTGTGTCCCTAGTGGTGAAGGGTTTGAGTGAAGTAAAATGACAGAGAGGAGCTAGGGCACGTGATTTCATGTAACATTCCCATTTTAAGACTTTAGAAACAAGGGAATTTTTTTATACATAATGTGCTTTGTTATAAATAAACATAATTTAGAACACACATTCCATGCCAATCAATCTCATAATAGAAAACCATATGCAACTGTAATTGACTCGGTGAACTACCGATCTGTCATTTCATGACTCGGTGAACTACCGATCTGTCATGTTAACTTGAAGTATTGAATACTTAATGTATACCAAGTATACTTGGTTCTCTTACCCTGTTCTGGGTACTAAGTGTTCTGTTTAAGAAACCTATCTAAATATTTGTTACCAATATTCATCTGAAATCACATTCCTTAAACTAGGTGACATAGGACAATGTAACCAATAGCTTGCGATACTTTGGCCAAAGATTTCCAACATACTATTCATGTTACTATTCCTAGATGACATACTCGTCTAATCGAATACGTCCTTCACCCCACTCATCTATTATCTAGAATGGTCTTCACTGACTTCAGTCATTCCACTTGTCCAAGGTTTTACCCTAACGCATGTTAGTGACATAATTTAGAATAGGGAATCACTCGCGATGACCTAGGGTATATAGACATACCCAATTTACCTAAGCAAATTAGATGAGCCTAGTTACCCTAAGTCATTATGAGTCACTTCCTATGTTGAATCATAACTCTAATATAACCTAGAGAGAAAATAAGTTCAAGTCTAAATTTGGGTAGGTCTAGATGAACCAATGCTGAAGGGTGTTGCAACATCTCAACTATAACCCTGTATCCTCATGAAGACCCTAGTCTTCACGAAGGTACAATTCTACAGTTGGCGTATGCCAACATCTGACAAAACTACTTCATCACGATGTACACACCTCAAAGAGGTCATTTCCACTTAATTAGTTTAGGATTAATATTCGATTATAACAACCTTACATAACCCTAATTCCAACAACCTTTAAGGTTTCCATCCTTATTTGAGTTGGTTAAATAATATGGAACTTCATAGACTAATGATTGCTTTATGTTCAATTAACTTTTTACTTAACGTTTTGTTATTCAAAAATAGAACCAACATCCATCATAAGATTTTCTTAAGTAACTCAACCATTCATAGGAGGTGTAAGAACCAAAACAGGTTCGGTAAGAGTGGAATTCATAGATATGAAGTCTAAATAATTTACGAACACAAACACCATTCATTTGTTTTACATTCTTTTGACAACAATAGATAAGGACTTATAGGACAACAATAGATAAGGAGGACTTATGAAGATGATAGGACAACAATAGATAAGGAGGACTTATAGTCACATCCTCGTAGAGGTGAGTGAACACATCTTTTGAATGGACAAAGAAGGATTCATCAAGAATCAATTCCAAAAGATGTAAACGAAAGGACTACATGACTTAGCTAAAGGTTCTCAGTCAGCTTAAAAGAGGATTAAGTTTTCCTTTCATTTTTACCATAAGAGGGCTCAACTGAACACTCATATGAAATCGACGAGACATTCAATTTTTTCCAACTTACACAGGAATCAAATAAATATAACAACTGCACTAATTTGGTTAGATCCAAATAGCATAACCTCCAATTCAAAATTCAAATATCCATTCAACGTATCTTCATGAAGTTACAATAGTCAGACTTTCACAAGTTACTCTAACAAGTTTAACAAGTGGTCTACCCAAATCAGGAATGGGTAGGTTCAAATCAACAACATCTAAGTCCAAAAGCAAAATGGACAAGAATATTTGACCTCAAGTAAGCTCAACTCGAGCTACAAAATTAAAATTAAAATATCGACTCGGATAAATCCAGTTCCCAAAATATCTTCAAACAAAAAGAACTTCAACTATTTACCTATAGCTCAATCTCCCAAAATCTTAAAGGAAGACTCAAACATAATTATTCAGAAGAGAAGACTTCATCCAATGTTCTGTATTCAACAAATAATTCCGAAACCAAATAAACCTAGAAGCCATTTCACAGAGTTTCAGAAGAGAGAGAACCAAATCCAAACAACAAGGTTTTTGAGTCAATACCTCCTTCTTGTTTCCACATGGACTAGAACCATAAAACAATAAATCCAAACACCATTACATACTCAGCTTCCATTGAATACAAGGTTCGAAGCAATGAAGGTTTACACAGTATAGGTTAAAAACAAATTACCCATTCACTGTTTTCCACACAAGTTCGAGATCACACAATTATGAATCAAAGTATATTGATACAGTCTCAGAAGGTGTATTAAAAATTTAACAAAACAAGATGCAATAGAGAAGGGTAACCTTTTACCTTCTATTAAAAATCAGAGACAACCAATTCGAAGCTCAAAGCAACAACAAATTTCCTTAAACCCTTTTCGAGCAGGTAAGCAAGAATACAAACTTTATCAACATTACTCAAGTCACGACCAGTTCTAAAGTGTGAATCACCATTAAATCACTCAGGGAAACAACCCAATGACAATATTATCATGCAGAAGTTCCTCAAACAAAGAGCATAGAGATTATTTCAAGCAAGAAATCAAGTAACCATAACAAAATAAACGAACTTGTTTTACAAGACTAGAGTTAATTCAATGAAGACATTTAGAGAAAAACATAACAACTTAATGGATAGAGCCTATCATGCCTGATAGTACTTTTGTCTATTCGAAGAAGATTTCTAGCCGAGCCTCCAAAACTCTTTCTTCTCCAAATGAAGTCAACAACCAAAAACTTCCTTCTCAAATGCCTCTTATACTTCCATTGGATCAAAAATAGACCAAGGGAGTTAAAAATAGTAACAAACTGAAAATAGAACTGCTAGTTCAAAGAACCAGATAGCTCCATGTAGAGAAAAAATTGAAATGCTTGAAAGACCAAACAACCCCCAAAAAATCCACTTGCATGGTTTCCAAGGTGGTTTGTTCACCAAAACTGATGACCATAAATGTCATTAATTTCCAATCTCCCGCCTATTTCTCCACGCCACCGCCAATTAAAGTTGGTGAGTCTAATTTCAACTTCTACATGCATCACTTATCTCTAGTGATGATTCCACATAGGATTCCGCCAAATTTTCCTACCTTTAGCTAAACTGGCAATTTCTCGTCCATTGAATTCAAAAATCAAATCAAATAAATGACTTAGGAACTGTTTCCATGCATTAGTTTAGGATAGATATCATTAGGTCCCCTTCTATCCTCGCATTAGTTTAGGATAGATATAATTAGCTTAGGGTATGACCTTAGGTTAGTTTAGAAAATAATTAGCTTAGGGTATGACCTTAGGTTAGTTTAGAAAATATTTACCTTAGGTTATCTTAATATTGCCTTAGGTAAATTTTCCACCTTAGGATAGGCCATTCTTCATACCAATATAGTATTAGGTAATAGGTTAGAAATATACCAATCATCACCTTAGGTTATTTCTAAATCCTTAACTTAGAAAACATGCAACTTAGGTTAGGATGAACAAGATCGATATACGGTAGATCCAATTTACCTTAGGTTAGAATCTTGTTAGGATAGATATTATAGATCTAGGACTTAGGCTTTACCCTCAATAGTCTTGAAGTAGACCTCTTTCCAACTTATGCCATTCAACGTTCTAGAGAAGTTGACACGAAGATTTGAGCACACAACTTACAACAGAATGCACAACATGAACTTCCAAGAATATCAATAAAATTGTAAACCTACAAAGGTTTAGTCTTTTATTTCCTTCAACCTCTGAATGTTAGTTTTCCATATAGATCAGGTAAGAAGAATTAAAACATACCTTGGAATTGATCCAAGGTTTCATTATTATATAGAGATAAATTTGTAAACAACTTTACCAGTTTACAACCTTACTTATATCAAACAAAATAGATTCCTTGCAAGCAACATCATTTCAGTAATTGAATCCAAGAAAAGAAATAATTTATCCATGGCAAACATGATTTCAAATAGTCAAATGGATACACCTTCTTAGGAAAAATCACATGTCAATGCTTGCATTGCAAAGAGGAGAAGTTAATAGTTTATCATAGGTGTTACATACTTCCCTCCTAAAAAGAATCAATATCCCTATGATTAACTTATTTAAACAAATTTGCATCAAGGACAATCCATTTATTAACTTTCTTTTCACATGTTCATAACATTTCTGGATTTAAAATTTCCAAAATCAGCATTTACATAGCTATTTATTTTAAACAATGAAATATCTATCCAAAATTGGTAGATTTATTGTCATAAAAGAATAAAATCACAAATTTTATCAATCAACAGAATCAATTATGTTCAAATAAATATGGAAAAGTAGTTTTCATATCTTCCAGATTTTCCCAGTCACACTTTCCTTGTTAAACTGGTCCCACTAGACCCTACATTGACTTATTTAAAGATTTATTAAGTACAACCGGCAAGTTTCTAGCACTCGTATGGGTTTAACCACAATTATTCCTAGGTCTTGCCCTGCAAGGAATTCCAATTTAACACATGATAAATCCAAACGTATTTCTTAAGCAACGAAATATGGAAAACATCATGCATTCGTGACAAAGCAGGGGGTAATGCTAAACGATAAGCTATAGGGTTGATTACTTCCACAATTTCAAAAGGTCCCACATAACGAGGTGATAACTTGGCCTTGCCAAAAGTTATAGAACTCTTTTTTGGTTTTACCCGAAGAAAGACCTTCTCACCAAGTTCAAATTTTCTATCAACCCGCTTCAAGTTAGAATAACTCTTTTTCCTATCTACTGCTTCTTTCAAGCATTCACAAATAATTTTAACTTGTTGTTCCATTTCCGTAAGGATTTCAGGTCCAATTACCTCTCTATCCTCAATGTTGTCCCAACTAATGGGGTTCTGCATTTCCTTCTATATAATGCTTCGAAAGGTGCCATCTTTAGAGAGGCATGATATGTGTTATTGTATGCAAACTCAACTAATGGAAGGTACTCTTCCCACTTATACTTGTTGATCCATGCAATACATTCGTAACATATCCTCTAAAACTTGATTAACTCTTTCAGTCTGTCCATCCATTTCTGGATGATACATAGAACTGAAATTCAGCTTAGTTCCTAGAGCTGCGTTAAGTGTTTGCCAAAACCTTGAATTCATTCTTGGATCTCTATCAGATATGATTAATTCAGGTACTCCATGTAATATGAAAATCTCATGTATAAACCTTTTTGCTAAAATAGGTGAATCATCCTTAAGATTACCAACAATAAAATGTGCTACTTTTGTTAGTTTATCAACAACAACCAAAATAACATCATGTTTATTTCTTGACATAGGCAGCCCTTGTACAAAATCCATGTTTATCACTTGCCATTTGTACTGCGGTATGTTGTGAGGATACAATAAACCATTGGATGTATATATTCAGCTTTAACACGTTGACATGCAAAGTAATGTGTCATAAATTCAATAATGTCCTTTTTCATCCCTTTCTAGAAATATTGTTGTTTTATATCAGTAAGCATCTTTTTAATACCAGGGTGTCCAGAAAAAGGTGAATTGTGAAATTCAATTAATAATTTCTTTCTTAAATCATTTAGAAAAGGTATGTATACCCTATTTTCAAATCGCAAGATTCCTTCATTGTCAAAGTGAAAACCTTTATATCTTGCATCATTTGGATCCGCAACAAGTGTTATTTTTACTTGCTGAAAATAAGAATTAGATTCCATAATGCTTTTTGCCTCATCCTTAAACTGATTTCTCAATGTTATAAGAGCATAAATGTGCTTCCTATGACTTAGAGAATCCGTTACCCTATTTTTCTTGCCTTTAATGTAACGTATGTCAAAATCATATTGAGACAAAAACTAACCATATTTGTTATCTTGCATTCAGATTTAGGCGAGTGAAAATGTACTTCATCCAAAATGATCAATTTTTAGTTCAAAAGGTTTACCAAGTAGATAATGCCTCCAAACTAGAAGTGCATGAACAATGGTAGAAAGCTCTAGATCATGTGGAACATAATTCAACTTATGTAACTTAAGTTTTCTACTTTTGTAAGCTATGACATGATCATTTTGTAACAGAATACCTCCAAGACCTTCCTCGGGTGCATCTGTCACAATAGTAAAGTCTCCATTAGGGTCAGGTACAACCAAAACAGGTACTAAAGTTAACTGATCCTTTAAAGTTTTAAATGTAGATTCACATTTCTCATTCCACACAAATTTCTTATTCTTTTTCTGTAATGAAGTTATTGGTGTAACAAATTTGGAAAAATATTTAAAAATTTCCTATAGTAACCAACAAGACCCATGAAGCTTCTAACTTCATGTACATTCTATAGTAACCAATTTTAGAAGGATTTACAACTATTCCATTCTTGCTTATAACATGACCCAAATAGTACACTTCTATGTCATAGAATGAACATTTAGATAACTTACCAAATAACCGTCTTTTTCTCAAGATTTCTAAAACTATCTTCAAATGCTCATGGTGCTCCTCAATACTTTTAGAGTATATGAGAATATCATCCAAGAATATAAGCACAAATTTGTCCAAGTATTCTTGAAAAATATTTTTCATTAAATTCATAAAAGTTACAGTGCATTTGTTAATCCAAAAGGTAAAACCGTGAACTCATAATGTCCATATGTTGTTCTAAAAGTTGTTTTATGAATGTCCTCATCCTTACTTCGTAATTGATGATATCTCGATTGAAGATCTATCTTGGAATATACCGATGCTCCACGCATTTGATAAAATAGATAATCAATTCTAGGAAGAGGATATCTGTTCTTAATTATTGCATTGTTTAACATTTTTTAATCAATACACAATGTAATTGTTCCTCTTTATTTTTCACAAAAATTACCGGTGTTCCCCAAGGTGAAACACTCAGTCTAATCAAACCTTTAGAAAAAATTTCTTGCAACTGTGCCTTAAGCTCTACCAATTCAATAGTAGTCATCTGATAAGGTGCCTTAGAAATAGGCTCGGTTCCAGGTTTGATTTCAATTGTGAAGTCAAACTCCCTTTTGGGTGGAAGACCTGGTAATTCCTTTGGAAACACATCACTGTAATTTCGTAACAGCGGGTAACGTTCTAAGAAATCACTATTTTCTTCAGTAGATTTTGAAATTTTTACTGCATATAAGGTACAACCCTTATTTTTGGCCTTTTTAAGTTGCATAGCATGACAATTTCCTAACTGAAATTTCACGTTTAACACCCTGAATCTCTATTGTTTTCTACAAGTCATCTAAACAACTAATATGTTTTTCAAAACAATCCACTTTTTCTTTATGCTCAGCTAGCCAATTAACACCTATGATTACATCATAAGACCCCAAAGGAGAAACATAAAGATCAACTTCTATGGAAAAACTAGGTAAGTTAAGGACTGCTCCAAAAAGACACATACTAACTGTATGAACAACATTATTCCCATAATGTACAGTCCATGATTTATCCATTTTCCATCTTTTTTAATTTAAATGTTTATTTACTAGAAATAAAACATTCGAGTAGCTCCATATCAAAAATAATAGTTACATGTATCATACCAATAAATAACTTACCCAAAACTTCTATGGGTGTGACTTGCTTTTCAACTTATTTGTCAGCTACTACAACGTGTATCTTGTGTTGCTGATTACGGTCATCCTTTTTCAAAGGACATTGGTTTGCGTAATGATATTTTCCACAATTGTAACAACCTACTAGAGGTCCCTTTTTAGGCTCAAATTTATTTCCAGCCTTAAAGTTATCATTCTGACCTCCATAGGACTTCTATCCGTTATTATTATTCTTGACAAAGTTATTATGTAAATTGGCAACGGCTTATTCATTGTTGTTTTCTTATTATCATCAGCTAAAAACTTAATTTTCATACCAAACTTATTCCATGGTCCTTTCTTAGGTGCAAGAGATGATGAAGAGGATTTTGAAACTTTCTTTCTTACTTCCTCCTTATGAGTAGAAATTGCCTTTAATTTCTATTCCTGCCTTATGGATTTTTCAACAACTCCTTCCATAGTGGTTGGGATGTGAACATCCACCTCTCCTCCTATAATGGGACTCAATCCCATGATAAAATTCCATATCCTTAACTTCTCGTTAGTTTGATACTCGTGTACATACTTACGAGTTTAGTAAACCACTCCATGTACTGCTTACGCTTAATTTTCTTGGGCTAAGTTCTAGAATTCAATCATTTTATGATCATAATAAAGTTTTGGAAGCTAGCGTTGCCTAAAATAATTTTTAAATTGATCCTAAGTAATATTGGTTTCATTAATGTTCAACTCAAATTTTATGGCTAACCCACCATGAAGATGCTTCATGGGAAAGCTGATATGCTCCCCATATTGCCTTTATTTCCTCTGAGAAGTTCCTTATTGCAAAGTACTTCTCCATTTCATTGAGCCAATTCTTAGCTCTATCTCCTAATGTGGTGCCATCAAACTTAGGTGGACTTATCCTTTTTATATCATTAGTGAGTTCAGCTACTAGTCCTTACCTTTTTATTTTTTGGCTGATCTGGCATGTTTACATTGTTATTATCAACACCCAAATTTTCTAAATTGGCGTTGTTTGTAGGAGGTGGCTAATTGTTATTACCAACATATTCTTCCTCCTCATTGCCCATTACTTGTTGTTCAAGTACAACCAAATGATCTCTTGTGTCCAAAAGGGTAGTAAGGATCTCCTCAAGTTCTTGGGCGATTCTTTGCTTCTCTACCAAGTGGTGGGTTGTTTGGAACATTTCCTCTTGTTCTAACTATTTTCTCATTAATAAGAAAAATTAAGTTTTATCAAATTATGGACAAAATAGGTCCAAGAGCTGTAACCTTCAGCTCTGATACCAAGATGTAACATTCCCATTTTAAGAATTTAGAAACAAGGGATTTTTTTACATACATAATGTGCTCTATTCTAAATAAACATAATTTAGAACACACATTCCATGTCAATCAATCTCATAACAGAAAAACCATATGCAATTGTAATTGACTCAATGAACTACCGATCTTTCATTTCATGACTCAAAGAACTACCGATCTGTCATGTTAACTTGCAGTATTGAATACTTAATGTATACCAAGTATACTTGGTTCTCTTACCTTGTTCTAGGTACTAAGTGTTCTGTTTAAGAAACCTATCTAAATATTTGTTACCAATATTCATCTAAAATCACATTCCTTAAACTAGGTGACATAGACAACACAACCAACAGCTTGCGATACTTTGGCTAAAGATTTCCAACATACTGTTCATGTTACTATTCCTAGACGACATACTCGTCTAATTGGAATACATCCTTCACCCCACTCATATGTTATCTAGAATGGTCTTCACTGACTTCAGTCAGTCCACTTGTCCAAGGTTTGACCCTAACGTAGGTTAGTGACATAATTTAGAATAGGGAATCACTCACGATGACCTAGGGTATATAGACATACCCAATCGACCTAAGTTGATTGGATGTGCCTAGTTACCCTAAGTCATTGTGAGTCACTTCCTATGCTAAATCATAACTCTAATCTGACCTAGAGAGAAACTAAGTTCAAGTCCAAATTTGGGTAGGTCTAGATGAACCAATGTTGAAGGGTATTACAACATGTCAACTGCAAACTTGTATCCTTGTGAAGACCATAGTCTTCAAGATGGTGCACTCTGTAGTTGGCGTGTGCCAACATCTGATAGAACTGCTTCATCACGATGTACACACCTCAAAGAGGTCATTTCCACTTAATTAGTTTAGGATTAAGATTCAGATTACAACAACCTTACATAACCCTAATTCCAACAACCTTTAAGGTTTCCATCCTTATTTGAGTTGGTTAAATAATATGGAACTTCATAGACTAATGATTACTTTATGTTCAATTAAATTTTTACTTAACGTTTTTGTTATTCGAAAATAGAACCAACATCCATCATAAGATTTGCTTAAGTAACTCAACCATTCATAGGAGGTGTAAGAACCAAAACAGTTCGGTAAGAGTGGACTTCATAGAGATGAAGTCTAAATGATTTACGAACACAAACACCATTCATTTTTTTTACATCCTTTTGAGAGGAGAAGAACCTTCCTCTTTATGGTTAAGTGTTAGGGTTTATTATACCCTTTTACCTTTCACACTTCCTTATAGTTTAATTGTATGTTCATTTAACATCCCTTAATAAACCATACTAGTTTAGGTAAAAGAACATCAATACATGCAACTTAACAAGTTACATTCAAGTAAGGGAAATTGTACTATTTCCCATTCATCCAATTCATTAAATGACAATAGAAATAAGGATCCAATCAGATATGAATGATAACAACAAGATAGGATTACAAATTTCCTTCATATAATGCACAAGAGAATTTACACAAGTTAAAGTAACTTCTAGAATTTTTCCATTCATTATGATAAAATACACATTTTACAAGACTATGCATTTCAGACATATTGCATGTCAAACAACATCAAGATCATTAAAGATTACAACTTTCCTTCCTTCAATACATCTCAATAATGAATTAGAATTCTCTATAAAAGATTTGGACTTTAAATCAACCAATACATCATATAATTTATTTCCTTCCTTTATCACTTACGAAGTCCATCTGCAAAAATTGCTAGCACGGTCGGGCCTCATTGAATCGAGAATGATAAGCACTAAGCATTAAAATGAAGTGCCTTCAACTAATTGTTTCATAAAACCAACTCTACTTTTATGAAACAGAAAGGTTGAGAAGACAATAAATCATAAGTTATAACAACCATAAAAGAAGAACAATTAATCAACTTGAATTAACATTTAAGAAAAGATCATGATATAATCAGTAATCTACAACATAATATCAGATAAGTAATGTTCCAACCAATTACTTATCTATATCAAATAAAAGTAACTAATAATTATTTCCTTCATAATTCAATCTGAATTTGAAATATAGAAACTAACTTTACTATTTATCCAAACAGAGTTACTTTCAGAAGCAAGGGCCTTCTTACTCAGCTTTACAAAGTTTCATAAAGAGACATGTATAGTCAAGCTCATTCCAGCATCGTAAGGATTTTAGGATGAATCATCTAACAACTGAAATAAATAAGAGTTTCACATTTCAGATGTGACATCCTAATTCCAAAACCAAGACATAGCCTAAGTTCTCAAGTTAGGCCTCACATTAACATTAGAAAAGTATTCATTCAATAAACAACATCTCACACCAATCACTATAACAGATATTAAACACCCTTAATACAAGTTAAGTGAATAAGCAAGTAGTAACAACAACTACATAATTACATTCATAAAAGTAATGCAACTTAGCCAAATAAATCCACTACAATATATACACAAAATAAGGATGAATGAATGTAAATAAATAGTTTAAAACTTCCTTTCCCATTCGGTTAAACCTGAATTCCCATTCAAAAATCAGAAAAGGGAATTCAACATTTAACTCTTACAGTTTCCAAAAAGGGTAGTGGAGAAACTTACCTCAGAGATTGAAAGAGAAAGAGTCATTCAAAGTACTCAGAAGTGGATTCTTTCACAAGTAAAGAAATTCAAAAGAGGACTGGTACCGACCCAGTCATAACATCCCTTAAATCTTAAAAATGTAGACATCATGCTCAGAGCTGTTACACTACTCATGCAACTACAAATTCAAGTCGGGATAGAAAATTAAGGCTCACCCATCACCAAACAAAAGTAGTTCAGTATCATTTTCCACATCAAGAGATGTAACAAAAAGTAGCAAAACATCATACAAGAAAAATAACAGCCTTCAGCAATCATCCAAAAACATCTAAGTTTCAATCAAGAGATCATAACTTGTCCATTCCTACAAGACAATAACACAACAATAGATAAGGAGGACTTATAGTCGCATCCTCACAGAGGTGAGTGAACACATATTTTGAATGGATAGAGAAGGATTCATCAAGAATCGATTCCAGAAGATGCAAACAAAAGGACTACATGACTTAGCTAAAGGTGCCCAATCAACTTAAAAGATGATTAAGTTTTCCTTTCATTTTTACCATAGGCGGGCTCAACTAAACACTCCTACAAAATTGATGAGACATTCGATTTCTTCCAACTTACACAGGAATCAAATAAATCTAACAACTGCACCGATTTGGTTAGCTCCAAATAACATAACCGCCAATTCAAAAGTCGAATATCCATTCAACGTATCTTCATGAAGTTACAATAGTCGACTTTCACAAGTTACTCTAACAAGTTTAACAAGTGGTCTACCCAGATCAGGAATGGGTAGGTTCAAATCAACAACATCTAAGTCCAAAAGAAAAATGGACAGGAAGATTTGACCTCAAGTAAGCTCAACCGAGCTACGAAATTATAATCAAAATATCGACTCGGATAAAGCCAGTTCCAAAAATATCTTCAAACGAAAAGAAATTCAACTATTTACCTATAGCTCAATCTCCCAAAATATTAAAGGAAGACTCAAACATAATTATTCAGAAGAGAAGACTTCATCCACTATTGTATTCAACAAATAATTCTAAAACCAAATAAACCCAAAAGCCATTTCACAGAGTTTCAAAAGAGAGAGAACCAAATCCAAACAACAAGGTTTTTGAGTCAATACCTCCTTCTTGTTTCCACATAGACTAGAACCATAAAATAGTAAATTCAAACACCATTACATACTTAGCTTCCATCAAATACAAGGTTCAAAGCAATGAAGGTTTACATAGTACAGGTTAAAACAAATTACCCATTCACTGTTTTCCACACAAGTTTAAGATCACACAATTATGAATCAAAGTATATTGATACAGTCTCAGAAGGTGTATTAAAACTTCAACAAAACAAGATGTGACAGAGAAGGGTAACCTTTTACCTTCTATTAACAATCGAGACAACCAATTCAAAGCTCAAAGCAACAAAAAATTTCCTTAAACCCTTTTTGAGAAGGTAAGAAAGAATACAAACTTTATCAACATTACTCAAGTCATGACCAGTTCTAAAGTGTGAATCACCATTAACTCACTCAGGGAAACAACCCAATGAAAATATTATCATGCAGAAGTTCCTCAATCAAAGAACACAAAGATTCTTTCAAGAAAGAAATCAAGTAACCATAAAAAAATAAAAACCAACTTGTTTTACAAGAGCAGAGTTGTTTCAATGAAGACATTTAGAGAAAAGCAGAACAACTTAATGGATAGAGCCTATCATGCTTGATAGTGCTTCTGTTGATTCGAAGAAGATTTCTAGCCGAGCCTCCAAAACTCTTTCTTCTCCAAACAAAGTCAACAACCAAAAACTTCCTTCTCAAATGCCTCTTATACGCCATTGGATTAAAAATAGACCAAGGGAGTTAAAAATAGTAACAAATTGAAAATAGAACTACTAGTTCGAAGAACTAGATAGCTCCATTTAGAGCAAAAATCGAAATGCTTAAAAGAAAAAACAACCCCCAACAAATCTGCTCGCATGGTTTCCAAGGTGGTTTGTTCACCAAAACCGATGACCATAAATGTCATTAATTTCCAATCTCTCGCCTATTTCTCCATGCCACTACCAGTTAAAGTTAGCGAGTCCAATTTCAACTTCTACATGCATCACTTATCTCTAGTGATGATTCCACATAGGATTCCACCAAATTTTCCTACCTCTGCCTAAACTGGCTAGTACTTTGTCCATTGAATTCAAAAATCAAATCAAATAAATGACTTAGGAACTGTCACCATGCCTTCAACTTTCCATACGACCCCTTAGGTCCCCTTCTATCCTCGCATTAGTTTAGGATATATATCATTAGCTTAGGGTATGAACTTAGGCTAGTTTTGAAAATATTTACCTTAGGTTATCTTAATATTGCCTTAGGTAAATTTTCCACCTTAGGATAGGCCATTCTTCATACCAATATAGTATTAGGTAATAGGTTATAAATATACCTATCATCACCTTAGGTTATTTCCAAATCCCTAACTTAGAAAACATGCAACTTAGGTTAGGATGAACAAGATTAGAGTAGGCATAGATATATGGTAGATCCAGTTTACCTTAGGTTAGAATCCCATTAGGATAGATATTATAGATCTAGGACTTAGGCTTTACCCTTAATAGTCCTAAAGTAAAAATCTTTCCAACTTATATGATTTAGTGTTTTGGAGAAGTTGACAAGAAGATCTGAAGACACAACTTACATCAGAATGCACAACATGAACTTCCAAGAAGATCAATGAAATTGTAAACCTAGAAAGGTTTAGTATTTTATTTCCTTCAACCTCTGAATGCCAATTTTCCGTACAGATCAGGTAAGAAGAATTAAAACATACCTTGGATCAATGGAATTTATCCAAGGTTTCATTATTATATAGAGATAAATTTGTAAACAACTTTACCAGTTTATAACCTTACTTATCTAAAACTTCCCCTCTTTTGAAGTCAAGTTTCAAAATTTTTGAGTCTATACCTTGGAGTATTGAATCACATTGAGCCTGGCATTGTTTGTAGTTTTCCTATTCATGGAGAACAATTGGAAAGTTGGGCATATGGTGAAGTTCCTTTCCTTCTTTTGTATTTTCTTCCCACATTGGGAGCGACATGCGTATTTTCCCATTAAATTTTCCCCCGACATCCATGGGTAATACGTGGATACCTTTGACTGGATGTGGTTTGGCCATATTTCAAGGTTCATCGAAAGCCTCCACGTGTCCAAATGACACAACTCCAAGGGCAGGGTCCAAGGGATAGTCCTTAAATAAATACAGGATTTCCACATGTCCTGTGTACAAAATGAAGACAAAACAACCTAAAATCAGCTAAGTATGGAAAGCTTAGTGGATGGTGCCACGTGCCTCAACGACACAACTCCAAGATTCAAAGATGGGGGTAGTTCTTGAACTTGCGCCAGTCTACCATGTGTCCTAGGTCCAAAAAGAGAAAGAGCCGATCATTAAAATTGACTAAGTATGGGAGGGTTGGTGGAAGTTTCCATGTGCCTTAACGACACCATTTCAGAAGTGAAATCAAAGGGTCAATCTCCAAGTAGTGCCACTTGCCACGTGGTTAAAGTTAATATGAAGATGGAGTTGGCCATTGAAAATTCCAAGACCGGTGGAAGGAGACATGCGTCGACAGCGTAGCTTCAAGGGACATTTCCAAAGTAGAAACTCAAATGAGCGCTAGCCCTCCACGTGTCTAGGGGTCAACATAAGTCAAGAAGAAAATTGGCCCGAATCGGCTAAGTATAAAGGAACCGACAGAGCTCTCCACGTGTCAACCTAGCGCTGCTTCAAAGGAAAAGAATGCAAGAGGTGTTCGCAGCCCACTCCAATCAATTTCTCCCATGTGGGTGGCCCAAATTTGAAGTTGTAAAAGAAAATTGAATGGTCCATGTTTTAACTGGTAAAATAATGTAACAGTTGTATATTTAAAAAATTGGTTTTTCTCGCCATTAACATTTCTTTGCATTTTCAAGAATTGAAAAGGGCATGGATGATTGGAAGAGGTTGTATGCTTGTTTCTTGCTTGTTCGAGGAAGTTGCAACTATTTCTTGTAAGCTATATCATGGGCTTTCAAAGCCATTGTATGGTTTGGAATTTTGATTATTCTGGCTTTGTAATTTCAAATTGGAAGAAATCAATACAATGGTTTTTCACTTTTTCTTCTGCATTCTCTTTCCTTATGGTTCTAATCTATGAATCATCTAATCCTTGCGTGCTTGGAAAATTTGTGTTCTAGTTTGTACACTCTCTAGAACTTTGAGTTTACAAATTGTGTCTGTTATAAACATGGATGATTCTACTTTGTATCTCATTTGAACAATACATATAAGGGTTTTTTCTACCATCTCTTTTCCCTAAAATTATTGTCTTCTTCTTCCTTCCTCCTCTCTTCAAAGTCTTCTATCCTCATGTATTGATAACTTTCCAGGCTTGAACCACATTTCGGGATATCGAAACCACCATTGAATGAAAGACGGTGCATTTATACATAGGTTTTCCCCGCTTTCAATAAGGGCACCTCTCCCATTAAAGAGGAGGGAATTGCTTGTCCCACCGTGGTTTCATTCCAAGTGCAAATATGAAACCCAATAGGACTTAGGCTTTACCCTCAATAGTCTTGAAGTAGACCTCTTTCCAACTTACGCCATTCAACATTCTAGAGAAGTTGACAAGAAGATATGAGCACACAACTTACAGTAGAATGCACAACATGAACTTCTAAGAAGATCAATGAAATTGTAAACCTACAAAGGTTCAATATTTTATTTCCTTCAACCTCTGAATGTTAGTTTTCCATATAGATCAGGTAAGAAGAATTAAAACATACCTTGGATCAATGGAATTGATCCAAGGTTTCATTATTATATAGAGATAAATTTGCAAACAACTTTACCAGTTTACAACCTTACTTATCTCAAACAAAATGGATTCCTTGCAAGCAACAACATTTCAGCAATTGAATCCAAGAAAAGAAATAATTTATCCATGGCAAGCATGATTTCAAATATCAAAATAATACACCTTCTTAGGAAAAATCACATGTCAACGCTTGCATTGCAAAGAGGAGAAGTTAACAGTTTATCAAAGGTGTTACATTTTACCTAGGAGCACACTTTGAATCGAGCTAGGGTTTGCTTCACACATTTCAGAATTCAAGAAGACAAGGATCTATGGAGTGCAGGTATAAATGGAATCTAAGAAAGCGATTTGCGACATGAGTGAAGGGAAAGAAGAAGGTGGTAGTAGAAGAAGAAGAGATGGCTCCTAAAAGTAACTTTTCTAAGATGTAATATCTAGAAGGGGTTATCATTGGCTAGGAGTGGGATTTTCATATAAGGAAAAGTAAGGTGAGTGAGTACAATCACCCTACCATAGAGAATAAGAAGGATCAGGGTGCGTTGTTGAACACAAAGACAAATAAATGCACGATGGAAGACATGTCGGTGTATGCTTTGATGGTGGCGAAGCTCTTGCGAGAAGATAGGAGTTTACCAACTATATAAGCTCACTTACTATGAGAAATATGTGCCTTTGTACCGATGGCTCATGAGCAGAGTACACAAGGATTTTTTCTACTTTGCATGTCGTAGAGTCAGAATTTCAGCTGCACTCATCTCCATGGTAACGGGGTTGAAAGGCACAGGAGATGATTTGCGAGATGATCTAACACACAAGACTAAAATATTGGAGACTAGAAAGGAGTTGGGGTACACAAAGGGTTTATGTGGTATGGACATCGACAAACTAAAGAAGTATCCAGTTGTGTAAGTGGTCGTGCATCTTGTTACAAGCTAAATGACCAGGAAAGGTGGTCACAAGTGAACACCATGTGGTTGCACATTACCAAAAATATGTTTAAAGGAGTAGTCTACAACATTTCATGTTATATTGTAGAGAAAATTGTTGAGGAAGTGCGCACAGGAGGAAAGATCAGCTTTGGACCTATTTTGTCATCACTGGTGTTCATGGAGATCAGAGTACCTAATGGACCAAAGGAGAAGGTATGGGAGTATCCAACGGAACACAAGTCGCCTAAAAATGCTTCAAGAAGTACTTGTGTGAGGGATAAATGACAGAGAAGGTTAAGAAAAGGGCTGAGAAGTGGTATGATAGGCTCCACGTGGCTTTTGAGGAAGAATGGCGCATCCCCAAAGACTTGCCTTTGGTAGTTGGAAAGGTGGTCCATTTCGTTGTATACCAACATTTCTGTATAACACGGTTTTCCATGAAAGATGGAGCATGGATTCCTTGGTGTAAATTTCCATATGCCTTCACAACAAGGTACTTCTAGGTGTCAGTACACAGGTTTACAAATGTGTGGCGACTGACATTCAATGCGGATAAGGTAGATTACGACTACCACACACTAAGGAATAAATATGTGTATCTAGGGTAGGGTGCATATGTTGAAAGACTCATTTCAGATGTATTGAGCATCAAACCAATAAGTTTGGTGGTGGGAGATATTGGAGTAGTGCTGGTGTATCTCCAACTAAAGCCAAAGATGAAGAATAACAAGTAAGTGGAAGATGAGTTCGCACTTCTAGCACCACCTAAGGCAAAACATACAATGGAGAACATCCAGGTGCCGAAGCCCATAGATCCAATTGAAGTGGAGGATGAGTACGAAGATAGTAGTGGTTTAGAGCATAGAGGTAGAAGACATCCTATGAGTAAGGATGAAGGCTGAGCATGCCACTACACCACCTTGGCCACAAGAGGTGGATGATGAGGACTTGAATGCGTCCAAGGAGATCACATATTTAAGAGGGTGTTCAGGAGAACAAGGAACCAAGGTGCTACTCCACAAAAAATGGAAAGATCCCCAAAATTCTCTCCATAGAAGGAGACAACCATGCAAAGAAGGAGGAAACTGAAGTTGAATGAGGAGACAAATGATTCATAGGAAAGCACACCTAATTCTCCTACACTTCCAGAGAACATAGAAGAAAAAAAGGATGAGGAATTGAAGGAAAGAGGAGAAGAGGAAAAGGGAACAAAGGAGATAGATCTGTAGAGACTTGCTCAAGACATGGAGACACAAGTCCCAAATTTGGAAGCTAAAGTTCCTAAGCAACAACAATCTAGAAGAACGAGTGGAGAGCACATTCCACCAACTATTGTTTATGCGAGAGGACATAGGTAAAATTTTCTCGCCCGTTTCCAAAGAACAACTTTGAAACAAAAAGACTTATATGGCTGGGAGCTCATGGATGAAGATATGGCCACGGTGCGCATGAGGAAGCAATTTTCATGGTCCATGCACACACACATGGATGAGACAAATTTTGATGTATGTGAGGAGTCATATGTATCACGGAGGTTGAAGAAGATGCCTTAGGCCAGACACATGACAATAAAGCCTACTATAATGTTGGATGAACATGTGAGTAATGCATTGGTCAAAGTCTCAACAGAGGTGGCAAGGTAGAATATGGATAAGGCTACCAAAATAAGGGCACTCCAGGATGAGATTAAAACTAAGGATGTAGAAATAGTGCTCCTAATGTAGGAGAGGGACTTAGCACGAAGAGGAACACTTTGTATTTATCAGGCATCACGAGAGATTGGTGAAAATGTCATAAGGGATAAGCCACACTTGGAGCCAAAGGCACCACAAATGTTTCCCTTAGCAATACATTATGTAGGAAAGTCGGTGTACAGGTACTTGAAGATGAACCTCTGCGCATGCCAATGCCAAAGGATCCAGTACAAGAGGAAAAATGAGAAAAGGCTTCAGTGATGCAAAAGATTGCATCCTATGAAGGAATGCTACAAGTGATAAAAGAAGAATTGAAGAAAGAAGACCAGAATTTAAACATACACTTGCACGGCTCCAGAGGTGTTTATCAATGTAAAGACCACTGAAGAGCATAATGAGGTCCAGAGAGAAATGAAGGAAAAAACATTGGGCTGCGCAGAAATATTGTCAATGGTTAAGAAAAATCGGGAGGCCTGGCAGCGTGAACACAAAAACCACACAAGACTCGGCTGGAAGAGCTTGGGAAGCTCATTACGTAGAAGATGGATTTACTAGAGGGAAGAATGACCTCAATGTCCAACATTTTGTTAGTCTTGCAAAATGAAAAAGGGGAGATTACGAGGGATGAGTTGGAGTCCATTGCTATGGAAATTCTAGAAAAAGTAGAACAAGCACTCACTGAATGGAAAACCTTGGAGGCTGAAATAAAATAGGAATATCATGAATTGGTTGTTCAGGATGAAGAAGAGACTACGGAGTAAACTTATTCTTTCATACATTTTTTTATTATTCCCATTCTTTCCATTCATCTATTCTTTACTTCAGTTGTTGGAAATGACCATTGTCGGGTGAAAATGAAATTAGTGTGGGGTAATGTTGATCAAAGAACACTTGAAAGAGAAAGCACACAAGAAGTCTGTGTGGGAAAACAAGTCATACGCAGAGGCACGAATGGATAGGAAGAATGCATGCGTGGACAAGAAGTTCAATTTTTGGGACTTATCCGTTTTTACTCATAAGGTCTATTTTTAGAAATGGCGTGTAGAGCACACAAACAAGGAAGAGACATGCGCGCCATGCATTGGCTATTTTAGAGGATTGGATATGAATCACTTTGCATGGACACAGGCCAAAAATAGATCTGCTACTGTTAGTTAGCTAGTAGTAATCTATTGTTAGCGCACTTGCATGTGTGGCTAGTTTTGTAAAGGCACGTGGTTAAGAATAGCATGTGACCTATTATTGGAAAGGATAAGCGGTGAAGGGAAAGTCCCCACCCTTATATATATGTAGTAGACTGTGTAATAGATAGAATATAGAGGAGATTGTGATAGAGAGGTGATGAGATTGAGACATACAGTGTTATGCTGCTATGCGCATACTTTTGATATTGTAATAAAGCTTCTATAACTTTATGCATTGAATATAATGGAGGATATTTCTGAATCTAAGTATTAGTTCTATGAGTATCTGAATCTAGTATGATTTTGATCTCATCATGGTTAGTACTTAGTTCTATTTTTCCTTAGATATAGATCTGGTATGCTTTGTAGAATGATGTGTTAGTAATGGAACTATATATGTTAAGTCTTCATCATGCTAACATCCTGCTACAACAACCCTAAAGAGGGACTGGAACCTTTACACACTTCGGGTGAGCGATCAGTCCAGGTTGAGTGATGTGTTAGCATGCATAGGATTTCGTGGGTTTGTATCACTAAATTCTAGGCTACATCATGGCCCCTTTAAAAATGGAACTCGCAGGGCCAATAACTTAAAGACTAAAAAAATGAAGTTTACAAGTCTCCCTAACTCAACCTATTTCTTGACTGTTCTTGGGGAATCCCAACACTCTTATCCCACTGTACATCTCGGTAATGATGATCAAGATCCTCTTGAGAAAATTTCCCAACTACCTAACCATGTTTGACCTCTTAAATTCATGTGTATGTCACCTCACCACCGTGAGCGTA
Source organism: Taxus wallichiana var. yunnanensis (assembly GCA_018340775.1). Taxonomy (NCBI): domain Eukaryota; kingdom Viridiplantae; phylum Streptophyta; class Pinopsida; order Cupressales; family Taxaceae; genus Taxus; species Taxus wallichiana. The sequence continues at coordinate 468,640,208 of CM031236.1, read as the reverse complement.
TCGTGATAGTCATGTTATTTATGAACATTTTATTTTCTCCCTCTTTGGGGTAGAGTCCCACATTGCATATTTCAAGGAAAGCATCTACCGTTAGTGCAAGATATTTTCTCGTACATACCGATCTAATCATGGATGGTCAATCTTACACATATATCACCTCATTATACTTCATAAAAACTCTTGATTATTCCCCTACATGTACATCGGTTTGACAACATCATCACAAATACTCTATAATCATTCTTCTCTATTTTTCCTTGACATCTCCTACCGTTGGAATGTCACAATCTTGATTCCACCTATCTTGGCTTCTTTTTCCTTGACATCTCCTACAGTTAGAATGTCACGGTCTTGATTCCACCTATCTTGGCTTCTTTTCTCTCGATATCTCCTACCGTCGAATGTCGCGGTCTTGATTCCGCCTATCTTGACTTGTTTTTACCTAACATTTCCTATTGTTGGAATGTCATGGTCTTATGCATCCTTTCTTAGGTTCTTGATCTAGCTTGGATTTATGTTTCTTTGATAGTGTTGTGACACCCTATTATCATTTTTGGCCTCTTTTCTATCTATCTTGGTTTCAATTAAGCCTCGAATCTTTACTATGGGATTATCATGATAGTGTGCATCCTAGCTTTGGTTGTTGACCTCTCTTGGATTTAATCATCCCTCTTATTCTTATAGCATCTACCTCATGGTTTTTTGCACTATTCAATGTTGTTATTTCACCGTTAGGATAATAATACATGTTATCTCTATGTATACCTTTGGTTTTATTTTAGTACCTCTTTCCAAATTCTACCATATGGTATTTTTTTCTTTTCGCATTGTTACCCGCTTTGGATTTAACACTTTTTGACATCCTATATCTCCAAATTCCAAATCCACAACATCCATCCCATGAGCCCCTAGCTAGGTGATTTACGACTTATTTTATGATGATCCTCTAGTGTTTCCATTCAATTTTTCTTCTCAAGGGTTCTAGTAGCAAGGATTGCACTGTATGTAGTATGAAGACCGACACTATCAAGTATACATTGGTGGGTATATGTCATTTTAGCTAGTCCTTTCTTTACTTCCAACATTCCTTCCGGTTTCGAGTGTTATATATAATTCTTTCCACTTTGCATACCCCATTCTTATCTATTGTGACATGTGGTAATCAATGGTTGGAACATATATATACACCTAAATTTTTACGCTTTCTATTTTCATACCTATTACTAACAATTCTCTTTTCAAGTTAGAGGTCGCTAATGCATCTATCTCTAGAATGGGTTCCTTAAGGGGCTTGTTTCAGGATATCGGTATGGCTATTCATGTAACCATTGGGTTAGGGATGATACATAGAGAGAGAGAAGCTTTTAGTCCCATCTATGTATTTCTTTTTCTCATATTCCTCTTATTTTTCTTCACATTATTTCGACATATAGCTTGCTCATGATCCCATCTCTTTCATTTTTCTTTATTCTTATCTTTCATGACACCTTTCACATCCCCTTGCATTTTCCTCCTTGGCTAACATCATCTCCCATGGGTGATTATCTTTGGTGAAAATTAAAATACCCTGCGATGCCTTTTCCTAGGGAAGATGGCATTGGTATAAATACCCAAACTCTCACTTTTACATGATAAGGCTTTGACAATTGTAAAAAAGAACCATCCATTAGCTCTAATCTCTTACACCCACTTACACTTGCTCGCATAGCTTATGGAATTATTACATCTTGACTCTTGGTTTGGAGACTCTTCTTGCTTGGATTGGTTTACTTGCATTTTTGGGTCAACTATAGTGCAGGATAATTTTAGTGGTGAATATTCATAATATGGCAAAAATTTCATTTTAGGAAAATTTGAAAAACAAATTTTTTCGGAGTGGGTCTGTGTCCTATTTGCCTAAAATTTACAATATATATATTTTTGGGGTCAGCTTCACCTACATTTGAAAACATCTCCTATAAAAACCTAGGTGATTCGCCAAGTAGTATACTACGACACTACCACAAGTAGCTTACCAATACCGTGAACTCACATACTCTAAGCACCAGAGAATGTTTGTTGCTTTGTTAGTAGTTTAGATTTGGGTGAAACATGATATTTTCGACACGCAACAAGGATATAGTTGATGTGTGGCAAGTAGGTATTACAGATGCGTGATAAGGGGGTTAGTTGTTGACGTGTGACAAAGAGGTATTGCAGATGCACAACAAGGGGGTTAGCTCTTGACACATGACAGGGATATAGTTGACGTGTGATAAAGATAGTTGATGCATTGTTGACGCACAACAAGGATAGTTGATGCCCTATTGACATGCGACAAAGGGTGTTAGCTTTTGACATGTGACAGGGATTGTGATAGTTGACATGCGATAGGGATATAGTTGACACGTGACAATGAGGTAATGCGAGACGCGTGCGATAGGAATTTTGTCTTTGATGCGCAACTTGGTTCTTTTTCTGACATAGGAATCTGTTCAGAATAATGGAAGGTGCTAGTCCTCATAATGTGAAGACCTAAAAGTAACTAAGAAATCTCAGAAGTCCCTGTTCAAGTATATTTTGGAAACTCTGTGATACAAATATTGCAACTACCAACAACCATATAGCTGCCACAAAAGAATCAGAATACTGATTGTGTGGAAGGTAATATTGAGGTGGACATGCATTCTGCATAGTATCAAACAAATGACACCTATGATAATATGTTAGATCTTGAAGATATAACTATTGAGATGCTAGATCTTGAAGATATTCTTCTTGTTGGGGTGCAACTAGGAGTGCATCAAGATATCACACATACAAATACTCAACAAAATGGAACATAAAAATCAAATTCAAATTCTGGTTCACGAAAGAGGAAACCAGGTGATTGTGATATTGCTCAAAATTCTACTCAAAAATTAAAACATTGAAAATGAACAAGAATATGTGGACCATTGGCAGGACATACAAGTTTGATTGGGCAACCAAATTTCCATTTATCGAACCTGTACAATCATCTAATTTAGAAGAGATCCCATCTAGAATGTACATGTACAATATGTATGTGGAAATTGGGAAAGTAGCAAAAATGCAAATGAAGTTGGACACTATAGAAAAACATTATGGAAAACAATATTTGATTGTAACAGGGGCGGATGGCCAGAAAATCAAAACACATAGGTGGAAAACTGAAAAAGAATGCATGCATGTTAAATACACAGTAGATTATGAAGTAGAGCAAGAAAAATGTAGACATCTCATGGAAAAGGGAGGAATAATCACATCACAAATTGGTAAGATGAATCAAACAAATCTACATGCAAAACTCATACAATTCTCTACTTTATTTCACATACTAAAGAAAGGAAGACCAATTTCAGATTTCCTTGATTTCAAAGTTTTGTATCAATATAATGGAATGTTGAACGTACCTCAGTCTCATTGGTCTGAAAGTAGTGGATGGGAAATGGAAAAATCCTTTCGATGATAGAGAAGGAAGATTTGAAAGAGAATGTAAAAAAAAAAGTTTATCTCTCTTCAATTGATGAAGTGACAATAGTCGACAACACTGCATGGGTATGTATCCACATCTATACTTTAGAAAATCATATAAGGACACCTCATTTGTTGGGTGTTATGAAAATGGTTGAAAATTGTAATGTTAAAAACCTACATAAAATAGTTGTTTCTCATTTGAAAGATATTGTTGGAATGATTGATTATGAAATTGCTACGAAGTTGGTATGCGTCGGAGCAGATGGTGCATCTATCATGCAGGGTCACCGAATAGGGTTGTGTGTTAGATTATAAACAACAGTGGCCCCATATATGCTACCAATTCACTATATGGCTCACATAATGAATTTAGCATATAAAATGGTAAGCAACTATGAAAATGTTGCTAAATTAGAAGACCTTATAAGAGAAATTCATGCCTATATGGAAAACAACCCAAAGTAATTTCTTGAGTTCCAGAAATTCACAATTAGAATTACAGATGGCAAAAACTTCAAAATATGTTGAGACAAGATGGATCTCTTTGTATGAACCTGCATACAAAGTTTGTGAGGAGTATCCTTTGTTGGTTGGTTTCATGTATAAATATCGTCATGAAGTTGATAGGGCAAGAGAATTTTTGTTTCGTTTAACTGATTTGGAGACATTGATTACATTGGTTGGTATTCTTCCAATGTTGTAGGAGATTAATACACTGATGAAGTATGCACAAGGGAGATTAATCTATATTGTGGATTTTATACGGATGAGAAAAATGGTATGTCAAAGTCTTGATATCTTGTACTATCCCCAAGATAGTTTTGATACACCTGTTTTCGAGAATTGGAAAACTTTATTAGATCTTAAAAATCCTAGTAACTATTTGAGATTTAATATCCATGATCACATCTGCATCACTGTTAATGGGAGGGACATACCACTGCACATTTTGTAAAAAAGTCAAGATATTACAGGATTGGAACAAGAAGATGTTCCCATGACACGTAATCTCTTTGAGTCTGTTATAGTTGAAATAAGAATTAAGCTTAATTTTTTTTCAGAATCCTTATCATCATAAATTAGAGAATGTTTCTCCAAAGATAAATTTTTGAAGCAATGGGTGTGATGAATTCTAATTTTTGGAATATTGAAGGTGGTCATGCAGACTTTATAAGAAAGCATTTCCATAAATCCATGGGTACAATAATGGAATATTTTACAAAGACTTCAGAGTTTAAGGGTATGGAAATCAAAGGTATATTGAATGCTGATTTATTAAAGTTTCAATCAACAAATTTTGCAACAACAATGAGGAACCAATATAAAAATTTAGATGAACCTTCTGAAAGTGGTGCTATTACAAGGCTTTGGTGAGGAATCTATCAAAGTTCTATCTTACAAGAATAAATCAGTGAATATTTCAGATTTTATGAGTTATGCCAAACAATGATTTTGGGGTCTGTGGAGGAGGAAAGGGTTTTCAGTTCATTATCATTTATAAAATCAAAACTGAGAAACAAGTTGGATAAAAATATGGAAAGTTGCATGAGGTGTTATGTATCTCGATACTCTATGGAAACCTTTCCTTTTGAAAAAGTAATTGCGCATTGGAATTCCCTTTGCGAAAGAAGAGGAGTGAATAATACAACTACAAGTATAACTTTTCCCAATGTTGAGAGTGGAATTGGTGCATCGTCACACTCTACAGAAGAGAACATCGAGTTTGAAGAAGATATTGATAATGGATTGTTTCAACTTTAAATAGGTATCTCCTTCACCTTACTTTTATTGTTTGTCACCTTAAATTTTGTTTCAGCTTTTGTTATCATTAAAGATGCTACAGGTATATATATCTACATTTATTTAAATACAATTTTTTTTTGAAAATGTGGGTTGACATCCATCCAAGGAAGTTGGTACTTCTTGGGATTGACAATGTCAGGCAACTCACCCATCTATCTACTAATCCATTTCTCGTATTGAGTTTTCTTAAAACAAATATCTAGCACACTATGAGGATGATTTCACAACCATCTAAAACACTAGAGGTAACTTAAACCCTATCATATGACATTTCTTGATTTTTTACAATTATGTTTAATTTATTTTTATATTTACAAAATGCTTTGATATATTTTTAAACTTTGTGGGATAAAATCACACAATCAAATTTTACAAAGAGGAAGATTTTTCCATATTATACAATTCATAATCCACGATCCATTATACAATTCATCATCCATGATCGTGCTTGAAGCTAAATCTACGTCCACATAAAATTCATCATCATCCATATATATCATATCATAATCTTGACACTCCAATTATTATTAAATTCATCATATCATTATCATAATCCTGACACTCCAATTATTATTAAAACAATTATTTATCTATTTTAAATGTGCAGAAATGTCTCTGTCCTAACACATTCCATTTTTTAAAACAATTATCCATTATCATCATTCATCATCATCTATATCCATTCTAATGTCATCATATCATTACAAGTATAGAGAAGAATATTTTGAGAACGTTTAAATGTCTCTGTTGTACTACATTCCAAATTTTCTTAAAACAATTATCCATTATCATCATCCAGATTCCATGATCGTGCTTGAAGCTAAATCTACGTACACATACAATTCATGATAATCCATATCTATGAGACTCCATTCTATTATAATGTCATCATCCACATCTAATGCAATCATCATTACAAGTAGAGAAGAAACATAAACACCATATACAATCTAGAAATTCTATACATAATATATAGGAAGTTATGAAATTAAATATTATATAATATTTCAAATTTTCAAAGGCTATAAAATTCAAGTTTCAACTTTCAAATCTAGATAATAAAATTCAAATGCCATGACCATCACATTCAATGTTTCAAATTTTCAAATATAGATTCTATTTTTCAAGTTTCCACACTCAATAATGAAATTTTTCAACCCTCAATTTTCCGTACCCCTTTCCACTCCTGTACTCCTTTCCCCAATGGCTTCTCCGCCTGTACCCCTTTCCCCAATGGCAAAAATAATCCCAGAACTTATGAGATCTTCCACAACACTTTGTCTAGATTTTTAAAAATTATTTCTTCTTGCTTTGTTGCATCTCCATGGGATAGAAAATTTGGATCAGCAATTGCCTTGGTTTTGAATAAAATTTCAGGGTCAAAGCCATGCTCTTTAATTATCCGCTTTAGTGTATTGTTTTGTTTGCTAACCAAAACAATATTTTCCTTCAAATTCTTTGCTGTGGATAAATTGTTCTTCATTATTTCCAAGTGAACTTGGAATACCTTTGCTTGACTCTTCAAATTTTAATATTTCAATTGCAAAAAAAAAGTGATGTCAATTCAACATATTACTAAAATAAGAAAACTTTAAATTAACAAAAAAATTTATTTGAAAGTGATAATACTTACGATCGCTTTATCTCTCTTGGCATTTGCAACTGCTACTAGATCCTTGTCCTTAGACCATTTGTTAAAATATGCCTAGGCCTCAGCACTAATATTTTCTAATTTGTTTAATGTCTTATCCAAAATGTCATCTTTATAGATGTTGTTATACGTGATGTCCCACTTCTTAATTGGGTAAGTCGGAATCCATCTTCACGGGTTGATTCTAGACTGCAACATATAAACTATCCCTTTGCCAATAATTTTCATAATGACTTATTATCTCATTGATAAGTACTTTAGCCCTTCTCTCCCATTTTATGAGCTGAATGATATGAGGTAGAATAAACTCATCGACATGGGATTGACAATCATAACCAATTAAGTTATCTAAAGGAAAAGGTAACAACTGTTCACCATTTGTATCTGACGAAGATGATCTCATTGGAGAGGTATGGGGGCTTTTGGGTTGATCGAATGCTACTTGTTTCTACCTTTGGGTGGCCTAATCTGTTTGTGATAAAATAAATCAATATTCAAACAAATAAATCTAAAGTGAAATGTAATTCAATATGGTAAATTATGTTGAAATAGAAGTATACCTACTGGCCTTGAATCATATCATGTGTATTGAAAAATCCAGTTGGGTCATTGCTATCAATGCCCAAGTAATCTTCATCTAAATTTATATTATTTAAAACTAATATGCATGTTGCATTGGGAAAGCCACCAAGTGAGAGGGTTGGAATTTGAAATGAGGAGGCAATGTTTAGTGTCCCACTAGGGGTCGAGCAATTGGCATGCATTTACCAATGTTATTTTTTCTTGATCCTCTGGTTGGCATTTTGAATATTATTGGTGGAGGAGGGGGCGGTGCAGTGTTTGTACAGAAGGAGGAGGACTGCAATGTGCTGAAAATTTCAAGAAAAATCATATGAAAAACTAGAAAACTATGCAAAAACTATGAAATTAAACAAAGTACTATTCAAAACTTGTACCTTGTTGTTGAGGGGTAGCTTGTCATGGTGCTTGAGGTGGCCGTGTTGGAGTAGTAATTGGTGGTTTTTGAGCTATCTGTTATTGGGATTGTTGAGGTGGTTGTTGAGAAGACACAAATGCATGTAACTGAACTAAGTGAGTTGGGGAAGATGGTTGACTTTGAGAAACACGCGTATGGTCCAAAGTCCCTACAATGTCATCAACATACAATTGTATGTCAATTCAATAGGGTAAAATTTAAATGGTAAAATGAAAATACAAATTTGGAATTTGTAAATAATAAATGTAAGGGTATTACTTCTCTGGCGTTTAACGAATTCAAACGGTTGGGGGTTCGGAGATGAGTGAGCTTCCATTTCAGATTGTGAATCTCCCGACGCCTCAGCGTGTTGTTGGCCTCTTCCTCTTGATGCCACATTTTTTCGTGGGAAGGGCCTCCATAAATATTCTCTGCAAACAATAAATAGTTAATACATGTTCTCAGTGTAATGTCGAAATACAAACTTTATAGTTTATACCTATTGTTCTTCAAATGGAATTGACAAATTCATCAATGCCTCATCCGTGCAAGTGGGAATTGGTTTGTCTTTTAAATTTAAAATAGCCTCATAATAAAGGCCAAGGAGATAGTTTGTGGAGTAAATGAGAGGTTTTTAAAAAGCTTTGCATTTGTAATATCAGTTCTTATTTTTTTGATAAAAAGGTGCACCAATCAAATTTTTGTTTTACGATAGTTGGAACAATGTATGCAATGGCCCAGTTTGGTATATTTATTTCCGATCTTGCAAAACTATTTTGGATTGAAAGAAGGAAATCATAGCAACAAGAAAGTGGTGTGAAATTTCTTGCATATCCACACCATGTCTAGATTTATTGACATGAGTTGCAAATGCCAAAAAATAGTTGGAATTAATATAAATTTAAATTGTATCAAAATAAAAAACTGAATAAAAAATGACGAATGAAAACAGTTTACACTTACAATCAACATGGAAACCGAAAGTCGATTCGAGATATTTCTTATCATCTTTGTGAGTGTTTCCTTCATTGTAACAAAGGGTAAATTTTTGAATGGGAGGCCTATAAACTGATGAATATCAGCTAGGTCGATACCAAATTGAAACAATCGGCTATCATCCATAGTAACATTAAACATGTCATCCTCTGTATTATACGAGGAGAGAAGGTAGTTCAAAATATCTTGGTCTGTTTTGAAATGGGGCATCTTAATGAGCCCACCAAACTCACATGCATCAATCAAATCCTTGTATTCCAAAGTCATTTGTAAAACATTTTGGATGTGGGGGCACAAAGGATTCCTATAGAGTATCTTTCCCGTGGATAGGGCTTGTGGGTTGACTGGATTTTCCTCTTTATTTTTGTCTTGAGCTTGGGATGCACTTGTAGTTGCCATTGTAGTTGTCCTTGAGCTTGATTGTACTTGACCTGGATAATGGATTCCTGTATACAAGAAAATTCGAGAGCCGGAAAGTGTAAACGTGAAAATGACTGGTGGGAGGGTATTTATAGGACAAAACCAGGGTCAACGAGGCTCATTGATGTGCATCAACAAAGCTTGTTGATGTGCATCAACCACGCATTAGTGTCTCGCAAATATGCGGCTCTCGACTCAAAACAAAGTGGGTGAAAATTTAGTTTTGAAAAATTGGTAAATTTGCCTTTGATTGAAACCAGCTTCCTGGGATATTTTCCGTATTTTCCACCTCAATTTCCAAGATGTATCTTAAAATGAACCTGTTATAGTGACCTAGGACTATGTTTTTTCCTCTTATCCACCTGAAATTTTTATCTCTTGGTGTATGATCCTTTGGGAGATAGATGTATCATCAACCGCTCCCAATAGCTAAGTTTTCTAACTCACTTTGTTATTTTGTATAGAGTACTTCTTACATTCAATACATGCTCTATGTTACCTTAGTATTTTATGGACATTCTAGGTAAGCATATTGCATTTTAGTTCTTTACTTCATGTTACATGATTTACATAGGTTAATATAATCTTTGCATGATTATTTTATCTTTTATCACCCCCATAATGTTGATACCTCCATAGGGTTCCTTCCTCTTCTTCCACCTAAGGCCTTGGAAACATTAGTTTGTCCTAGTGTAAGGGTTACCTCCTTTGGGGAATGCAATCATAGTGGTCCTATACCCCATTTAATTCTATCTGTTTGTGTGTTAGTATTGGTGTGTCCTATACTTGTTGCATCGAATACCCTAGTTAAACAGATGATAAGAGTGCACATTATCTAGAAACATTATTTCCTATCATACAATTTTAACCAATAGTAGACCATATATATCATTTTTTTGGCATTGTGTCTAGATTTATGCAAGAAACTCATGAGTTGTAATGGAAAGCAACAAAGAATATTCTTCATTATGTTAGAGGAACCTACATCGATGGCATACACAACTTGGGGGAAAGAAATTGGCTTGGTTGGATAAATATATTCTGATTGAGCCGGTGATCTAGATCATCAAAAATATACCTCTAGATACAACTTTTCTCTTAGTTCTGGTCCTATCAGTGGGTCAAGAAATAAGTAGAACATGATTACTATATCTTCTATAGAGGTAAAATACAGGGGAGCAATCAACACTACCATGGAAGCTAGTTGATTATAGGGGATTCTGATAGAGTTTGGTATTCAGTTTAGGAGGCCTAAAATTATCTATTACGACAACCTCAAAACTATCTCCATCTGTAGAAATGTGGTTCAAATTCAATGGATGAAGCACATTGAGATACACATGCACTTCATCAAGTACTTGATTCTTAGAGACATCATTGATTTGACATTAGATCATATTGAAGACACATTTACAAATCCTTCATTGAATCCAAGTTTCTTCACTTGCAATCACTACTTGGGGTGAGGTCTATTACTGCAACACATCTACTTTAGGATTTCTTGTCCCATTCTCCTCTTCTTCTTCTTCTAGAAATATTGTAGTTTGTACATGGGTACCTCCTCATGCATAGTTTTTGAGACCCATATGACGCATATTTCTTAGTTTGTTTAAGGGAGTCTTCTATCTCTTATAAGTGTACCTTTTCCAAATTGGGTTAGCTTCTATTACTTGAGATCCTTATTGTACATGGGTACCTCATTAGGCATAGCTTTTGAGACCCACCTCTTTTTTTTTTCTTTCCATGCCTCATCCTAAGATTTGTTGAAGGGGTGTTGGTGTGAGGGGGTATTATTTACCTTTTATTTATTTAATTACCCTCACTTATGGTGATTCATCTCACTTAGGTGAGTCATAGGTCTTAGATGAGTCATTAGGGAGTTATATGATGTATGATGTATAGATAATATAATCTATTGTATGTGTCAATGTGTCGATGTCATATGGTAGTTACATTTAATTCTTGTATTATAATCAACTCTCCCATTTTGGGGGTATGATAAGTCCAAGCATGGTAGTTACACATCACTCCTTTTATGTACTTTTCATTTTTTGATCTATGAGCATGATTATTTTTGTATGCACAAGTTCATTGAGATATTGTTCTTACTAATTACTTGGATTTCTTCACATTTTCATTTAGAGTGCCACTCAATTGATGTACATACATTCTAGATGATATTATTTCCATATTTTAGAGTTATCACATCCTCTTGATTGAGATAGGGGTCAAAATATAAGAAGCGGAAGAGGATGGGGTGTATGTTTCAATTGATGATCGAGCCACACATCTATTTCTTTGAGGTAAATTTAATTTTTAACGCATTGCATTCAAATAAAACCATCATATTATTGATTCTATCTATATGGATATTGCAATAATATTAAATTAATACACAAACATCTGAGACTGAAAATTTAAATAGTGACTATGATGTTTAACGAGTTTGACCAAAGAAAATCTTAATTACATCTTACCATTATGTCATCCCAATGATGAAATACATCCTAACAACATCACAAGGGCTTATAAAAGATCATATGAAAAGACTTTATTCAAATGAAATGACAGGGATCCGGGTAAAACAAACACCTTTTTCCTAAAATTTTTGATGAATATTTTCCAATGAAAGAGAGCATAGGGATTCAAAACATGGTTCACCATTTATTTGATCATGATGATCATGATCATGTTTGTCATGATCATGAGGATGATGATGAACAATAAAATTATGACATGATAAAGAACAAGAGAGGATGATTTTGAAATTTTCTCAAACTCCTTTGTTTATGCTTAGAGATTCCAAAACATCATTGTCGAATGTTATATTAGAATTGATGGAATTAAAATCAAGGTTTGGTTGGTAAAAAATCAGTGTGAATGCTTTATTGAGGTTAGACAACAATTCTATAACTATATTTTACATTTGATATATATTTCATATGTTTTACATTATTTTTTATTTGCCTTTTGTTTGTTTTTATTGTATCCTACTCAAAATTAGTTTTTTTCCTCAAAAGAACACACTTCCCTCCTCATATAGAGAGGCACAAAAATATCATCAAATTTAGGGGTTTTCTATGTCAATTATGATGCATACAAAAATGATTGCATTCTATTTAGAAAGGAATAATGAGGTTAGTTGTCTCAATTTTGAGGCACCACGATATCAACAAGGAGTGAGATGGATCACCATTCCAAATACGATACCGAGAAATTTTCTAATAACTCCAAGGATTAGGCATCTTTATCTTACAAGTCACTTGTAGAGTTAATGTCATGGCATCACAAAAATAGAAGAAGTGATGGAGTTGTGTGTGTTACTTACGATTCAAATGTAATGAGGCACATTGAGTAGTTGTGTCCTGAAAAATTTAGAGAGAGGCCACATAGTGTACATTTTGGTTTGGAAATATATGGTGTTGAACCCTTTTCCAATATGTTAACTAGCTAATATGTTTGGCTAGTATTGTTGATAAACTATAATATTCCTCCATGGTTGATGATTCATAAGGAGAATTTAATGTTGTCATTATTGGTTCATGGTAAGCACCAAGTAAAAAATATGGATGTCTACCTTGAACCCTTAATTGATGAGTTGCAAGCATTATGGGATGACATTATAATGTATGACCTTTCATAACCCATTGATTAGAGGCAGTTCACATATTGTGGTATCTTACGTTGGACCAAGGTCACATAGTGTACATTTTGGTTTGGCAATATATGGTTTTGACCCCTTTTTCGGATGTCAACTAGATAATATGTTTGATTAGTACTGTTGATAAACTATAATATTCCTATAGAGTCCACAATTGATTATTCATATGGAGAATTTAATTTTGTCATTATTGGTTCATGGTAAACACTATGTAAAAATATGGATGTCTACCTTGAACCCTTAATTGATGAGTTGCAAGCATTATGGGATGGCATTCTAATGTATGACCTTTCAAAACCCATTGGTCAAAGGAATTTCACCTATTATGGTATCTTATGTTGGACTATTCATGATTTTCCTAGGATGGCTGTTTATTAAGGTATTTTTCATTTGTTATAATTATGAAATAAATGATCGTATGTGTGTGTATTTTGAAATATACACCGAGTTTGTTGATCGCTTCTATATATAGGTCTCTCAACAAAATGAAAGTATGCTTGTCCAAGATATGATGATCAACTGTGTATAAGGTCTTCCAAATATCTCAAATATGTTGTATACAAAGGCCATTAAAGGTTATTGCTGATGCAACATGAGTACTGTGTTAAAAATAACAATGTTTGATGGAAAATATTATACTAGAGAACCTCCTAAAATTTTATCACATGGGGATTGATATAAATCCTTCACCCAAGCATGCATCATACCAAATCTTAATAATCCTCCATATCGGTGGAGAGATCAAATATAGTTGTCTAAAATTAGACACAAAGTTGAAATGCATGTCGAATGAAGAAACTATCTATATTCTAAAGTCTCTCATATTGGGAAAATGTATTAGCTGGGCATCTTTTGGATCCAATGCATATATTTAAAAATGTACTGGTTTCTATATGGAATCACATCTCTAACAAAGAGAAATACACTCCAATTTCTAGAGATGATATGAAATTAATTGGTACAAAAAGTGTCTTAAAAAGGAATAAGGGGCTCCATGGATATTATGTATAGAGAAAGTCAATTTCGTGAATCTAATAATGTGAGAGATTTGCACACCAAATGGATATGGTTACTCTATGAATGTGAATTTACCATTGATGGGTGTATCACAAGCCTCAAAACACATGATTGGAATAACCTTTTGAAGGAAATTCACGTGTTTTTTTGTCTTAAATTATGAAACATATTATTCTCTTCACATTTAATATTTTCAATTTATTTTTGCAGCATGTTTTTCATTTGGCTTTAAGGGGATAATTTTTTAATCTTCCACATGACCTACTAAATGAAATATATCAGCTTTAATTTTTTAAGGAAATATAATTTTTTTAAAACTAAAAATCCTCCATTTATATGAAAAAACATTATATTTAATTGCATGACTACCATTGTTTGTAAAATAGGTGGTTGTTTTCAAAAGAGATATTATAAGCAGTGGATTGAGAAGAAAAAAAAATGTAAATATTATTTGAAAATTGGAAAATAAATTTCCCACCTCTTGTTGATACCAACACTCTCCATTCCCTTTGACAAGAAAATGGATTCCCTTTTAAAACAAGTAAAAATTGGTCTTTCTAGCTTTGAGATGATCATGACGAATCTTGAAGGTGGTTACTACTCTCAAATCTTAAAACATATGATGAAATACCTTTGAAAAAGTTATAAATAAGTTAACTCGAGCCATTTTATATTCAAAACTACTTAGATGAAGATTTTTTTGTTTGTAGCCTTTAAGTGCCAAAATTCACCTTGTTCATAGCTAGAATGATTTCAAACCATCATTTTATGTCTTTAAAAAATGTCCTCCTAGTGGTTTGAAGTGTTTTTCACACCTTCAAAGTGATAAAGAGTTAAAATCCATGACTTAACCATATTTTATAAAGAGAAATTAGATTAAACACTCGTTTAACAATATTATTTTAAGTTTTTCATTAACCATCAAGCATCAACATTTACTTCACTAAGTTCTCTTTATGGTATGTTCATGATTGCCTCGATTGAAGAAAAATTTACCCAAGGAAATGTTGGAAAAATATTTTTCAAGGACAAAATGTCGATTTCATCAACACTTGTGGGTCTAAGTCCCTTCGCTTCAAGATGGGGTGGCTCCCATTTATTGAAAGATGGAAAATTTGTACAAGAAAGTACCTCTCTCCGGTGGTCGTAGACCAAGGAATACCCTTTGTCATGCATCGCAACAATATATAAGAGAGTGTGTGAAATATAGGCAAGAGAGGAGAGAAAATGAGGAGGGGAATTATATTAATGAGCTGAACCTAGATTTCATTAACTACATTCAAGTGATTTTTAGCTCATTAAGAAGACACATGCAATTTATATAAACAATATTAAAAAAAAATATTGAAATAAATTTAAAATGATGATTTTCATTCCATTTTAAATAGGCACAAATTCCTTTTGTCCTTACAAAATTTCCATACATTCGATTGAGTAAAAGAAGGAGAATGGAGGAAAATTACTAAGTGGGAAATAGAAGAACTACAATATGTTATAGAGAGATAAAAATTGACCCCTTATAATGGAGAGGAGGATCTAATATATAGCCAAAAAAAGTGACCTTTCATATTCCTACATGACTGTCCATATTCCTTTCCAGAATAAGACACTTTTCCTTATTTTAAGAAAAGTGCTTTTAAAAAAGTGGAATATGAAGTCACTTAAGTTTTTGTAAAGTGCATTTCCCAATGAAGAATTAGAAATCACTTAAGTTGCTTTTTGGAAGAATATATTTCTTCATGAGAAAATGGTGGCAAGAAGAAAGAAGAGGGAAAACATCATTGCATGGATGGAGTACGTGAAGATTAAGATCCTTGAATGTGCTGCACCGGAGAGATCCTTTGACCTCTTACCATTGATTTGAACTTGAAAACTACTTTTGGAACTTCTCTTCCATAGGGGATGATGGTATTTATAATGATATCAAGCCAATGATCATCTACCCTTGAATTATCTTGTAATACTCAAGCCATTTTGGTATCTTTTGAGCTACATCGAAAATGGCTCCTTGTATCTAGGAAACTGTGTCCATGAGGTGATCAATGTAGGACTACAGGTAAGATAATTGTCATTTCAAAATGTTCTAGAAGTTCTCAGAGAGTTCATATAATGATGCAAAATAGAATCGTAATGAAAGGAATCTCATATTTCTCAGGTGGTCATTGATCCATTCTTTGATTTCTCAGCCTCAATTTAGATGATATAGGTAATCTTACATGGACTTAGTGAGGCATATCATTTTTCACTAGGTTTTCCCGATCCATGTTAATGAACAATTATCTTTTGGGCTCAAATACACTTTCTTGTCAAGCAAAACTTAGGGTTGGTAGAGCTCATCTTGTGAATGACTGGAAAAATCTTAGTGGTAAACTTCCTTCTCGATTGTAGAGAAAACATCCTACACTTTCTTAGTTGACAAAGTGTAAATATTTTATATTCTCGATTACTTCAAAGAGAAGGTCATAACCTTTTTTCTTGATGGATTCAATCCATGCTTTGGTCATCCTTCCCATATTTCCAAAATGTCAAGATTATTGAACAACGTGTGGGTCAAATTTTCTTAGGGGAATACTTGACTTGAAGGAAATGAAAGGAGGAGCCTTAGGGTCCAAAAAGGTCTAAATATATGATGTTTATGCGTGTACTTGAATTTCCAATTGCTCTTGAGTTTCTTCACATTTCCTTGTTTGAGCAAGAAATTTGGCATCTTTTTGCTCAAATTTTTGAATATCTCCTTTAGAACCTAGCTCTCTAAGAGGATATCTAGTCATCTCATAATTAGATATATGTATTTAATATTCATCTTTATCAATCCTTGGATTAGAAATTTTGATGAAATGAGATCTTGAGGTATCAATCATGGGTTGAGAAGTCATCTTGGCTTTCGAGGAGTGGGTGTGAGTTTCCAAATCTTAGGATATATTTCAACCACTAGAAACTTTTCTTTGGAAACAAGACATTAATGATTTTTTATAATATCTTGAACCCATAAGAAAACATGAACTCGTAGAGGAATATGAACCATGAATCACCAAACTACTTGTAGGGGAAAAGGAGACCAAAACTTGACTTTGAACCGGAGAAGGTTCATGGTCATTTTCCATGTGAGATTACACTAGGAGTCTAGAGGACCTATGAGGTGATTGCATGATCAACTTATGAGACTTAGACTTGTTCCTAGCCAAAGAGATGATGAATTCTCCTATTTTAAGATTATATTAGTCAACCCTTATCACTAGAAATTTACCATGAGGAAACTCAATGTGATACTTTAGAGATAATTTTTGAAGAAGTTACCTTACTTGAGGGATATCATCATCCTTGGGACCCCTCGATTCTATGACACATATCTTGTTCCATGACTTCTCGATTGTCTAAAAGAAAGTAAAGGTGTATAGTTGAGTTCACACACCTTCTTAAGAAACCACTTTTTCTACCTTTGAAGGAATACCGCAATAAGGGTTAGGATGTCAATAGGTTCCAAAATTACTAGTTCATAGGAGAGATAGGTGTGAAACAAATAGACTCTAGATATCTAAGCTCAAACAACTCACTAGCATCATCCACTATATCCTCCATGACCCATTCAAGATGATAGTATTTAATTTTCTGAACTTCCATTCTCGAAAAGTCTCATTGTCAAACTTCTATCTCATCAACACAATATTCGAACAATTATCCATTTTGGGATGATGATAAATGCCAAGATTCTTGTGTTCACCTCCCGATACTACTTACTTTCAAATGATTTCCGGAAGAGTAGGCATATAGGTTGAATGGTCATAGGGAATCTTCACTATTACCTACATCTTTTGAATTCTTGTAAGAGTAAATACCCAGATGAATTGGGAATGTTACTCCTTTCTTCTTTCTTTCATGACACTTGAGGTGTACTCTAGACAATTTCCAACATAGCTCAATGAAGACCAAATTATTACTTAGATACGAGGAATCTTAATGGGAGCATCATAGAATCCTTCAACATGGATGTAGGATAAATTTTTGAACTAAGTGAAATAACTCTTGTACTTTTGTTCAATTCACAAGCTTTTGATGACAACTTGCGATTGATATCCCCTTACATTTTCTTGATTAGGGGAATTATGAAGACATTATTGACCAGGGTATAATGCCTCTTATAATACGTTAAAGGAACCGTGGATATACTTGGTATAATGGTGCCTCTTTCCGCAGGTTTCTTTTAGAATATAATCTATGCCACTTCTACAAAGTTGTAACAACATACTCCATATAAGAAGTCATTGTGAAATTGTTGGTCCTTTCAAGATTTATTAAATACAAATGCAAATTTACATTAATTATTTGGATCGAATCAATATTTTGAGTTTCTTTAGTGGTAATCAAGATAAACTGAGACATCCATGGATGTAATTCTTTAGTTGATGCCTCTCCCATTATCCTACTGAGCATGAATATGCAATCAGAGACATCCTCAATGAATTCAAAGTGGGAGAGAGTATTGGGAATGTTGGAAAGCTTATAATATGTTTTCATCTAGTTTTCAATTATTACTCCTTATAGTAAAGAATCCTTTCTTTCCCACTCGAGCAAAGTATCTTCCTTTCTCATGATCATTGCATTCTTGGGTCTTGGAATAAAAGAATTTTGAGATCCCCTCTAGAGATAGGATAGTAATGATGGAGCCATCATCGAAAGTGATGGTTTGGATTTCCTCTTCATAGTTCTAGAACCAGGATTTTTTTAGTGGCAAATATTCGTAATTTGGTGAATATTCCATTTTAGGAAAATTTGAAAAGGTGAATTTTTAGAACAAAGTCAAAGTGTATTTTTCACCTAAAATTTATATTATATATTTTTTAGGGGTCAACTTCACCAACCCTTGAAAACATCTCCTATATAAACCTAGGTGATTCACTGTAGTATACTAGTAACTTACTACTAGCTTACTGAGGTACCGACATATCAAGTACTATGAACTTACGAAGCACCAAGACACAAAGTGTAAATCATATTTGAATTTGAGTGACAATCCTAAATCAATGATGTGCGACAAGAGATATTTGCCGATGCACAACATGTGTTGTTTGTAGTCGGGTGATAAGCCTAAACCACCGACACACGACAAGAGTATTCTCACGACACGTGAAAAAGGTATCCTTATTATGCCGACACACGACACAAGGGTCTTTACCGACATGCGAAAAGGGTTATTTGTTGATGCACAAAAATAGAACTCTTCCGACATGTGACAAGGGATCTCTACCGACGCTCAACAAGGGTTTTATAATTTTCTATGATGTACAAGTAAGAGTATGTCGATAGACAAAAATGGATTTTGATGCACAAAACTCTTGTTGTTGACGCATACGACAAGGGTTCAACTTTGCCGCTCGTAACAATGGAAACTCTAGTGCTCGGAATACCCAAAAAGTTACAAAAAAATCTCATAAGTCCATGTTCAAGTATTTTGGAAACTTTATTGCTACAAATACCACAACCACTAGCACCCATACAACTTCCATCAGTAATCAATCAGATTACAAATTGTGTGGAAGGTATTATTGAAGTGGACATGCATTTTGCACAATATCAACCAAATGACACCTATGATGATACCATGCCAAAGCTTGAAGATATTCCTATTGAGGTGCAACTAGGAGTGCATCAAGATATCTCAAATACAAATACTCAACAAAATGTAACACAAAAATCAAATGCAAATTTTGGTTCACGAAAGAGGAAACCAAATGATTGTGATATTCCTCAAAATTCTACTCATAAAAGTAAAACATTGAAAATGAACAAGAATATGTGGACACTTGGGAGGACATACAAGTTCAAGTGGGTTGCCAAATTTACTTTTATCAAACCTATACAACCAACTAATTTAGAAGATATCCCATCTGAATGTACATGTATAAGTATGTACATGGAAATTAGAAAATCAACAAAAATGCAATCAAGTCGACACAATTGAAAAACACTGTGGAAAACAATATTTGACTGTAATGGGGAGGATGGATAGAAAATAAAAACACATAGGTGGAAAACTAAAAATAATGCATGCATGTTAAATACGCAACAAAGTATGAAGCAGAGCAGAAAAGATGCAGACATCTCGTGGAAAAGGGAGGAACAATCACATCGCAAATTGGTAAGATGAATCAATCAAATTTTCATGCTAAACTCATATAGTTCTCTACTTTATTCCACATCCTTAAGAAAGGAAGACCAATTTCAGATTTCCTTGATTTCAAAGTTTTGTATCAATATAATGGAATGCACAACATTCCTCAATCTCATTGGTCAGACAACAATGCATGGGAAATGGCTAAATGCCTTGCAATGATAGAGAAGGAAGATTTGAAAGAGAGTGTAAAAAATGCAAAGTTTATCTCTCTATCAATTGATGAAGTGACAATAGTTGACAACACCACATGGGTATGTATCCACGTTTATACTTTAGAAAATCATATAAGGACACCACATTTGTTGGGTGTTCTAAAAATGGTTGAAAATTGCAATGCCAAAACCTATATAAAATAGTTGTTTCTCATTTGAAAGATATTGCTGGCATGACTGATTATGAAATTTCTACGAAGTTGGTATACATTGGGTCGATGCTTTGCATCACTCATGTAGGGTCATCGAACTAGGTTGTGTATTTGATTACAAACCATAAGTGGCCCTTTATATGCTCGCAATTCATCAGATTGCTCACATAATGAATTTAACATATAAAATGGTTAACAAATATGAAAATGTTGTTAAAATAGAAGACTTTATCAGAGAACTACATGCCTATATGGAAAGCAACCCAAATTAATTTCTTGAGTTTCAAAAATTTGCAATTGGAATTACAAATGGAAAAAAAATTCTGAAGGATGTTGAGACAAGGTGGATTTCTTTGTATGAGCCTACATGCAGAATTCATGAGGAGTATCCATCGTTGGTTAGTTTCATGCACAAATATCATCATGATGTTGACAGAGAGGGACTTATTGTTCTGTTTAATTGATTTGGAAACATTTCTTACATTGGTTGGCATTCTTCCAATGTTGAAGGAGATCAATACATTGATGAAGCATGCATAAGAGAGATTAATCTATATTGTTTATTTTATACGGATGAGAAAAATGGTATGTCAAAGTCTTGATGTCTTGTACACTTCCCCAGATAGTTTTGATACACCTGTTTTCGATAACTAGAAATTTTTATTGGATCTTAAGAATCCCAATAATTATTTGAGATTTAATATCCATGATCACCTATGTATCAATGTTAATGGGAGAGAGATACCACTACACATTTTACAAAAATGTCAAGATATTACAAGATTAGAAAGAGAAGAAGTTCCTATGACACGTAATTTGTTTGATTATGTTACAATTGAAACAAGAATAAAAATTAGAAAATTGCAGAATCCTTATCATCAAAAATTAGAGAACATTTCAGCAAAGATAAAATTCTTGAAGCTATGGGTGTGATGAATCCAAATTTTTGGAATATTGAAGGTGGTCGTGCAGATTTTGTAAGTAAGCTTTTCCATAAATCCATGGGTACAATAATGGATCATTTCACTAAGACATCAGAGGTCAAGGGTATAGAAATCAAAGGTATACTGAATATTGATTTAATAAAGTCTCAATCAACTAATTTTGCAATGACAATGAGGTACCAACATAAATTGTTAGTGAACCTTTTGAGAGTGGTGCTATTACAAGGCTCGCAAAAATCTACCAAAGTAGTGTGTTACAAAAAGACATCAGTGAACATTTTTGATTATATGAGTTGTGCCAAAAATGATTTTGGGTTTTGTGGAGGATGAAAGGGATTTTAAGTGATTTATCTTTTATAAAATAAAAATGAGAAACATGTTGGATAAAAATCTTGAAATCAGATGAGGTGTTATATTTCTTGCTTTTCCTTGGAAACCTTTCCTTTCGAAAGAGAAATTGTGCATTGGAATTACCTTGTGGAAAGAAGAGGTGTAAATAATATAGCTACAAGTACAAATGTTCTCAACGATGAGACTGGAATTGGTGCGTCGTCAAACTTTGTAGATGTGAATATCAACTATGAAGAAGCTATTGAAAATGGATTGTTTCAGCTTTAAATAGGTATCACCTTGACCTTACTTTTATTGTTTTTCACCTTACATTTTGATTGTTGTTAAGCATTCAAAATTTCAATTTCATATTAATATATTCAAATATAATTGTTTATAGTTAGACGTAATACAATTGTAATTCTGCAAATGCAAATATTGACTATGAGGAGGCTTTTTAACATTTTTTATTTTAGCTCTAGTTATCATTGAAGATGTTACATGTATATATATTTACATTTATTTAAATACAATTATTTATAAAAATCAGTTTTATTTAATTGGTATTTTGGATTTTTCAAATTGCTTTGATGTTGTGTTTGTGACATGCATTTTTGGAATACTAATTTGCAAGGCCTTCAAAGTTCAGATCTGCAGCTTTGAGTTTCTTCCACACTTCTAGTTGATCTACTCTAGTCACCATCGAATGGGCACTGTATTCTTGACACTTGTGTCTTCGTCGCCATGCACAAGTTCTGGTTTGCTTTAATTTACTTAGGTCATATCTACATTTTAATTTATCTTCATTGCATTGATGTTTCTATTTCTTCCTTCATCTTCTCAATCAATATTTCATATTTTCTTTATCAAAAATGAAGGTTTACATCCATCCAAGGAAGCTCTCACTTCTTGGGAATGATGTTGTCAGGAAAATCATCTATCTATATACTAATCCATTTTTATGTTGAGTTCTCTGGATTTGAAGGTCGTTTAGCTCGCTACGAAGGATGATTTCTCATTTTCCTTCCATATGCTTTGTCACCCATCTAGAAGACTAGAGGTACCTTAAACCCTATCATAGCTAGAGTTTTAACAATCATGTTTAATTTATTTTGGTATTTGTAAAATTCTTTGATGTAGTTTTTGTGGCATGCATATTTGGAATACTATTTTTTAAATATCGTAATTAGACGTAAATAACTAAAATTTCAACATTAAAGCAAATGCATTCCATGAGATTTTGAGAAGAAACTGAAACATGTAATTAGAGGTAATGTGAAGAAACTTGTTACAGAGGTAATGTGAAGAAACCTGTTACAGAGTTTGAATTTTACAAGTAGAGAGATGAAGAGAATCATTACATGAAATATTGAATGTACTCAGGTCATGTGAAATCATAAATGAGTGCATCAAATTACATGTAAAAATTGATATTCCCAAAAACATCGCATTTACAAGTAGAGAGAAGAATATTTTGAGAAGGTTTAAATGTGAAGAAACTTGATACAGAGTTCAAATTTTACAAGTAGAGAGAAGAAGATTTTCAGAAGGTTTAAATGTGAAGAAACCTGATACAGAGTTCAAATTTTACAAGTAGAGAGAAGAAGATTTTATCAGTATTAAGATGTCACTGTCATACCACATTCTAAATTTTCTTAAAACATAATCATTTAAATCCATTATCATCATCCATGATTGTGCTAGCATCTACATCTATGTCCAAATACAACTCATTATCATCCATATCTACTCAAATGTCATCATCCACATCTAATGTTATCATCATTACAAGTAGAGAAAAGAAGATTTTGTTGTATTAACTGGAAGATAATTAATAATTCCTATTGTTTAAATCCATTATCATCATCCATGAATCATGATTATCATCTATCACTATTATATTTGTAACCATCACATCCATATCAAACATAAACACCATATACAATCTAGAATTTCTATATATAATATATAACAACATATAAAAATCTAGATTGCAACATAATACATGTAAAAAAATGAGATTACATGAAAATTAAAACCATTGCATCATATATTCAACTCCAAACATTCTTCAAATTAAATAAATATTCAAGTTTCATTATTCAATATATAAAATATTTCAAGTTTCAACTTTTCAAGTTCCCCACACCCACTAGGACTAGTCACTATTTGCTCAATCATTAACAGGTTCCCCAGACCCACTGGCACTTTCCTTTTGAGTTTTTGTAGCAACTTTTGTGCCGCTTTCCTAATGGCTTGCACTCTTATATTATTTGCTTCAATAATTCCAGAACTAACAAGATCCTCCGCAGAAATGTCTAGATTCTTTATGATTGCTTCTTCTTCCTTTAAAGCATCTCTATGGGATGCCAAAAAGGATTTGCAACTGACTTTTCCTTGAACAAAATCTCCGGTCGAAGCCATTCTCTTTAATTATCCACTTAAGTGTATTGTTTTGTTTATTAACCAAAACAATAGTTTCCTTCATCTTCATTGATGTGGATAAACTATTCTTAGTAGTTTCCAAGTGAACTTGGAACACCTTTTCTTGACTCTTTAAGTTTTCATATTTAAACTGCAACAAAAACATTGAGCTCAATTAAACATATTAATAATACTTACAACATCTCTATCTCTTTCGGTATTTGTAATTTCCAACAAATCTTTTTCCTTTGACCATTTGTTGAAATAGGCCTGGCTTAAGCACTAATATTTTCTAATTTATTCAAAAATTTATCTAAAACATTGTCGTTATAACTGTTGTTATATGTGACAGTCCCACCTTTTGCTTGGATGAGTAAGGCATCCATCTTGGCAGGTTGATTTTGGACTGCAACATATAAATTTTCCCTTTGCCAATGGTTATCATAACAAATTATTATCTTGTTGATTAATAATTTCACCCTTCACTCCCATTCTATGAGATGACTGATATGAGGCATAATAAACTCTTTGACATGGGATTCACAATCATAACCAATCAAGCTCTCCAAAGGAAATGATGTCAACTATTCACTATCTATATCTGAAGAGGATGCTTGCCAATGGAGAGGTATGGGGGATTTCGGTCGAACAACATCTACTGCCTCTTTTTGCCTCTGGGTGCCCTGATCCTATTTGTGATAAAATAAATTAATATTAAAATTGTATGTGATAAAAATTAAAAAGAGACAAGAAATTGAAATGTATCAATGTTAAATAAAGTACATCGAAATGGAAATATACCTACGGGCCTTGAATCATATCACGTGTGTTAAAAAAACCTGTTGGGTCATTGCTATCAATGCCCAAATAATCTTCATCTAAATTTATTTGATTTGAAACCGATTAGCTTGTTGCGTTAGGAAAGCAACCGAAAGAGATGGTCAAAATTGGAAATGAAGAGGGAATGTTTAGTATCCCACTAGGGGATAGAATTGACATCATGTGTTTACCAATGGTATTTTTACCTAAACCTCTTATGGGAATTTTGAATCGTAATGATGTTGTTATTGAGGATGTTACGGTGACATTGTTTGAATAGACGACAAAGGAATGCTATGTATTGTAAAGTCAAAGAACAAAATCATTACTAACTTATATGAAAATATATTTAAAAATACACAAAAGAAAAAAAATTATACCTTTTTTGAGGGGAAACTTATGGTTGTACTAGAGGTGGTCGTGTTGGAGTTTGAATTGATTGTGTTAGAGTTGTGGGTGATAGGTATGGTAGATTAGGGTGTTGTAATTTCTTTGGTTGAGAATCAAAAATTGCACGCGATTGGACTGAGTGAGTGGGTGATGCTTGTTGAGAAGCATGTAGATAGTCCAAAGTCCCTGCAAGTGCAACATCTGCATGTCAATTCAATATGGTAAATGGTAAATACTAAATACTAAATACTAAATGGTAAGTGTAAAAAAACCTATATTGAATGTTAAGGGTATTATGTCTCTGTCGTTTAACTAATGCAAATGCTTGGGGTTAGGTGATGAGTGAGATTCCATTTCAGATTGGGAATCTCCCGATGCCTCAACATGTTGTTGGCCTCTTCCTCTTGATGTTGTTTTTTTCATGGAAGGGCCTTCAAAATATTCTCTGCATATGGTAAAGATGCAAATAGAAGTACATAATGTTAGTAGAGAGAAGAAGATTTGTCACACAAGTGAAAAATCAAGACAATAACCTTACTAACATCGAAATATAAACTATTAACCTATTTTTCTTCAAATGGAATTGACAAATGCTTCATTGTTTCACTTGTGCAAGTGGGAGTTGGTTCACCTTTTAAATTAAAATATGCCTCATAATAAAGACCAAGGAGATAGTTAGTGGAATGAATAACTGGTTTTTCAGCAAGTCCAACATTTGTAATGTCAACTTTTATCTTATTAGATAAAAATGTGTACCAATCAAATTTTTGCTTTCCAATCGATGCAAGAATGTATGCAATAGCCCAATTTAGAATATCAGTTTATTAACCTTGTAGAACAATTATGGCTTGAAAAAATAAATCATGGTAGCAAGAAAGTGGTGTGTAATTCCTTGTGTATCTACTCCTCATCTTGACTTATTGACATGATCTGTTAAAAACTCAATGGAATTAAAATCAAAATAAAAATATTTCAAATGAAAGAAGGTTACACATACAATCAAAATGGAAACCAAAAAAATATTCAAGGTAAATCTTATCATCTTCAGTTATGGTTTCTTTGGTTGTTACTATGGGTGAATCTTTAAACGGAAGGTCTGTCAATTGATGGATATCAGCTGGATCAACACTGAACCTGAATGTACGACCATCTTCTAAAGTAACAGTAAAATGACCATCTTCTGTATTGAATGAGGAGAGAAGGTAGTTAATAATGTCATGATCTATCTTGAATTGGGGCATGTTAATGAGCCCTACAAATTCACATGCTTCTACAGAATCCTTATAATTTTCATTCATTTACAAAACATTATAAATGTGCGGGCACATCAAGCTCCTGTATTGAATCTTTCCCTTAGGTAGGACTTGGGGGTTTCCAATGCCTATTTAGTTTGATGTTCTGTTTTATCTTGAGCTTGAGTATCCATGAGTCCTTGAGCTTGATTTGAGACCCGGAGTTTGTTTTTTGTTTGGATGGTGTGTTGACGTATGGTACTTGTAGTAGTTAGAACTGGGATAATGGAGAAAAAAATTGTAATATGGGAAGTGTGAATGTGAAAATGAGGGCCAAAGGGGTATTTTTAGGTAAAATATTAGGTTTTTGAGTCGGGACGCACGAAAATGAGCCTTGTTTTCATGCGTCAACAATTCTCATTTCTCGCATGACAACAAGAATCAAGTTGATGGGCGTCAACAATTCTTGTTTTCACACGTAAACGAGAGTTGTTGAAGCATGAAAAAAAGGCTTGTTGATGCATGTTATCAATCCTTGCTGTAACGTGAAACCAAGGTTTATTGACATGCGTAAGCAACCCTTTGTTGTCGTGTGATAAAAAAGGGTTGTTAACGCGTGTTAACAAGCCTTGTTATCATGTGACAACAAGGGTTGCTAACGCACATCAACTATGCCTCAACAAAACCTTATTTTCTCTATCAACTTAAATAAAACATAGCCTATCGTGAAACACATGTCACAAACTTGCGTTTGGGCCCTAGCTCTCCCTAAAAAATGTCAAGGGAAAATTTGATTATGAAACCTAGTAAAATTCACCTTTCTAAGTGAAAGTGGTTCCAGGTATATTCGTCAAGGATTTTCCACCTCCAATTTACCATAGAATTCTTAAAATGAACCCTGCTAGAACATGTGAGTACAAATATGTGTCTTGTATTTCCAATGAGAACCTAGCATATGAGTATATTCCACTATGGAAGATCATATCCGCTAGTATAGTGTGGGTTCCTTCTTACATTTTATGTTTTAGGTCCTCAAAGTCCATGTGCTCTAAATTACTATCCCCGATATTTTGATATTTAGAGACCATGATCGAGATGGGTTCATATCTAGAATAATGAAATCTCCTATTTTTAATTTTTTGGATTAGAGGATCCGATAATGTTGATGAAGCTTAGAGAACTAAGAGGAATGAATTTCTAGTTCATTTCACATGCATTCATGGTTTTTAATGATGTTTTTGGATACAATATTGTTTATGACATTATGGGAGAAAAATATATTGAAATTGCATGGGACTTAATTTGTCAAGAATATATTTCCAAGAAGAAGATATGCACCTATTTTTGTGAATATCTCTATTTGTAAATGGGAGGAAATGACAAAATAATTTTTGGTTGCATTGTGAGTTTTGTAAATGGGTTTTCAATTCAAAACTAACAAAATCATGTGGAATGTGCCACATCCCAAAAATTCAATCTATTTTTTCAAAAGGATAAGTCATAAAATGGTGAAGGGTTTCCAAAGATGGGGAGAATAAGCCTGTTGCATAGCCGGGTATGTAGCTACACTTGCATATGTATATCCTGAAAAGGATATACACACTTACAAATAGTTTTATGCACAATAACGAAACAACGCTTGTCACCCAACATTCCTAATGCACTTAGCATTTATGACATATTCTTGTTTTTCTTTGATGTTTGTATGTATTTTCCTTGTTGGGTATGATTTTGTGATGTATCAAGGAGTGTTTGGCTGTTGTACTTTGTAATAAGTATTGTTGTGCACCTTGCTATGTTATAGTCTTGAATGGGATGATTTCATTATTTGGTGTTTTGCTTTATTGTTGGACCTAAATTTGACATTATTAGTTTACCTATCTTGTTGAAAGTAATGGCTTGCAAAATAAGGTGAACCTAAACATAGTTTCAATGTATTATTTTCATTACATGGAAATAATAATAAAAGATATAAGTCATTAAATTTTCTTGACATGACGACAATCATTGATCTACAACGATAATATGGCCTTCGATTAGGACATGTAAAGATATGGTTTCATCAAGGTAAAAGCTAAGTATGTTTAATGATATTGTAATCTACAAGCTCAGTGTAATCCCTTTTGTTGTAAGAAAATATAAACCCGGTTTATTGATCCGATTAGCTACTTGATTGTTTTAATGGGCTTGCTCATTTTGCATAATGTTTGACATGATAAATGTTTATCATGTTATGCATGGGATCGAGAACTTGTTTGTATTATTTTCTCCTTTGATAGATCATGACTCCTTGGTAAGAGGTCAATGTTGTTTATTAACAAGGTCTTGTTCATACTCATTGGCACTTGATAATCATTAGGGCTTGTTTTCTATTGACCATACTCAATAGAAAAATTAATTGATAATTGTTTTATAGGATGGGCTAAGACTTTGATGAAGGGAATTGAATTTTTAGTATTATAATAGTCTTAGACATACTATTGAATGGTATTTAGAATTAAATTATGTTATTTGGTTTTAAATAAAGTTCTTATGACTTTGCCATGTCAATATAATATATATATATATATATATATATATATATATATATATATATATATATATATATATATATATATATATATATATATATATGGAATTTGACCATATTTCACTTTAAATGGTTCTAAAATCATTATGATTATGTTCTTGGTCAATTGATCCCATTGTGCATTATAAGGATGTTTTATTTATTTTATAATTTTCTTTGATCGACCAATTAAACATCCATTGCATGTTTGTTTTTAAAGTCCACTATTTAGTGGAGATAACCTTGGTGGGAAACTTAGTTGGTGGAAGAAAAATTTAGAAAGGCAACTACATGGCATGGAAATAAATTAATGCATTCAATGCATTTGCAGCACTCGAAAATATCGAGCTTCTTTGAGAAGATATTGAGTTAGCATGTTTGGCATTCCATTTTTATCATCCTGTTTTTAACTTGAGCTCTTCCTCCATTCGAGTTTCTTTCCCGATAAATCTGCGGCATGATGATTATTAAACTATTTCTATGGATATTTTTAAGGAGAGCATAAAGGGATTTTTTTTAGTTAAATATAAAGTGGAAACATGTTGAGGAGGGAGAGTTCCAATATTCGGGAAACTAGCTCGACTTGCTAAAATCCTCGAAAGGAAGAACAAAGGAGAAGTTGTAGAAAATTTATAGTCTAACATGCATGGTTTATCACTCTTTCTCTGGTTATTTCCTTCGGTATATTGAATATCTACGGGGGTTTATTTCTTTTTAATACATGATTACATCTTTATTTTGGGTCAAAATCATTGGTTATTAACCTATATAATTGACCCAATCTGGTTTACTTTATCAATTTCTATCGAATCGATGGTATGCATGAATGATTGTTTACATGAGATGGCTAAATAGTTGTAGGATTCTTTATTTTTGGTAAGGTGGTAATGGGTATCAAGTATATGTGTTTATTTAAAACTATGATTAGTATTTTAACCTATGGCATGTACTCTTTGAGACTACATAATTCTGAAAAGGTTCCACCCATAGTTTGATTTTTCTTAAGTTAATAAAACATAGTGGACTAAGTGGGTATGACCTTATTGATACCCATGAAAGAGAGTATTGTTCAACATGATCCGTGTGGGATTAAATGGGATTAGTTTTGTTAATGTCATGACTTTTGAATTCATGGTTTTATGGGATATTTTGGGTATGAGAAAAATTGGTCGACTAAGCCGATCGTTATGTGCCTTGAAATCGTTTCATGATGACATTTGTGTTCATTCAAAGCATTGTCTTGTGAGGTAGCTAAGATGAACTATGGTTGCTTATACTTGTACTACTCCCCTTTATTATTCTAGTTCATAAATCATCTCATTAATTAGTTTCCTTGATCCTAAGCCACACCCTTCAAAATTAATAGATTTGGTTCTATTAAAGAAACCTTTGACCAAGCTCAACTTAGGATAAGACATCCCCAATGGGATGGAAGTATTTTTTATTATTATGGATGAATGGTGATTATTACCTTAATAAACTGGTTTTCAGCCTAAATAAAACAAGGAAGACCTGCATGCTTTGAATCAATAAGGTTTAGGATAAATCTATTGTTTTTCCTATCAATAAACCAATGCTTATATTTTTTATGTTGAATGAAAACGTAACCGGTTATGGTGTTTAATGAGTCAAGTATGAAGATAATATTATGAGTGATTTCATAGCAGATTTGGTACAAATGCAACCTACTATTACTTATAGTATTATATAGATCGGAAAGGACTTATGACAGCTTAAATAATTCTATGGTGAATTACTTGTTTCTTAATTGGAAACTTGATTGTTTAATTATGAGGAAGTATTGGCCTTACATTATTGTTTTTGTATTGTTTAGAAAGTTATTAACTACTTTATGAACGGTGTACTAACATTGCCTAATATGATGAAATAATATTGTTTATTGACGTGATTAAGATCTATAACTTGTATTGAAGTGAAATGCAATGAAATTGTGGATTATAGAAAAGTAATGAATCATATAGACTTGTTTTACATTATCGGCCTTGTTTGACTATTTCGTAATGAGATAACTAGGAAAAGAATTATAGTCCATGCCGCTTCTTATGAACTGACCATGTACAATGTTGAATTTTTATCATGCAGTTTGTTAACAATTCAAGTTGATTAAGAAGGAAGATGTGGGATGTATTGATTGCTTCATTGTTATGTCTTGAGATCATAATAAATAAACTTGTACTCGCTTCAAAGCAAAAGTAATTACTTTGCATGTTGTAATTTTTAATAGATTGCAATATCAATATGTACTTGTGTAACGAGGTTTTAACCTCCTTTTTAGGAATATATGATGTTGTTTTTACAACATACCTTGTTTTTACAAAGTGTTATAATGTCAAAATTACGGCAGATTATGAATGTAATATTGCAAGTATAATTTGATGATTACTTTCATTATGATTTGATTATTGTTGTATGTTAAGATGAAACATTATAATATGACAAAAATAGTAACACTGTTAAGATATATTTGTAGTTCGTTTAATATGATGACTCATCTAACAATGCTTAAAAGATATATGCAAACTAATTGATTGTATGTTCCATGATTAATCAAATTAACGAAATCAACAACTTAATGTTGTGAAAACACAATAAGAGATAATCAAGACAAATGATATCACACTATTATGTTATGAACTTAATTTTTTATTAGATTAGGTAAAAACATGGATCGGCTCCTAGAGGCCTTACAAAAGAGAATACATCGTGAAAGCACAAAAACAAAGCAAAAAGTGAGATGGGACCAAGATGAGTTAAAAAAATTAACTTAGAAGAAATAAGGTCTAGGAACCCAACCATAGAGAGAAGAAAAAAACTAAATAGTCTACTACCGAAAAAAAATAGTTTTCCAAAAGACAAGTAGTTCAAGAAAAGAATAAAGAAAACTAGTTTATCTTTTGACATTTGGGAAATCTCCCGAGGTGCTAGCAAGAGTTCCACATGTTTTTATCATGCTCTAGATCCTTTTGGATCTACCCACAATCATCTTCATCCTCCGAGTTGCTGATGTCGGGTTGGAATTTCTTTTCTTCAAGCGCTCTTCTCATGCCTCCAACCGAGCCCGCATAACTTTAACCAACTTTTCCAATTATGTGACTTCCCCTAATGTTCCTCTAAGAAATATAGATCTTCTTAGTGGCCTCAATGTTGTCTATCATCCCTTCCCTCATATCAGAGTTAGCTTCTTCCATGACCTGCACTACCATCTCCATCTGCTTCATTCTTTTACCCAGGTCTTCATAATTTTGACCATCATCCTCCATGCACTTTCCTTTCCCTTTAGAAGGCCCTTCACTACCTTTATCCTATTAGCCCTAATATGCTCATCATTATCCTCCTCAACTCACAGTAGAGGGATCCTTTACCACATGCATCTTGGTAAGGTACTCAGCCAAGGTGATATCATCATCCTCCTTAATAGGACCCACCATCTTGGGTGGAACAAGTTTACCATTCTGGACTAGAAGAAGGATGAGACCTTCGTGAATGGGGGACTCCACTTTCCCCCCTTAAAATATCTCACATAAGCTGACAAAGACATATAAATAAAAAAGGGATACTCATCATAATTTTCTGCGCTTGAATATGTTCAACAACGACAAATAGTGTATACATATCTTTGCGATACTTTCCTTCTAGAGAAAAGCACTTCATAATATAAAGACATACCTCTTTCCAAACCCCCGGGATACAAGACCTAGCAATGCCATCTGTGAAATAATGGAATTTTCCCTTACTGATGAAGAAAGTATTGATTTCATGCTCCTTCTTATTCCTATCTTTGAAAATATTGAGCCCCTTCATCTCCATTTTGGTGACTTGGGAAATGAACTTCTCTGTGACCTCTAACTCCATTCCCTAACACAAACTTTCCATCATCCCATGCCATGCCAAAATCCTTGGAAAGAGAGGGATCATGCCCATGTAGCTTGGTAATGTACTTTTGAAACCCCCATTTTGAGCATATGCCACATAGAAGGATTGTTGGTGATGTTGTCATGGCTGGAGGGTTCAACTCAAACTCTATCACCCCCATGATTTCTCTAATATATTTCCAAAGCAAAACAAGTTTCACACTACAAATGATGGGCTCAAATTGGATGATCTTGGAAATGAAAACACCACACTCAAACTTACTACCTTGAAAATCATGACAAATAAATTCATTCATGTGAGTTAAAAGGAAATCATTATGATATGTCATGTTGTATAATATCATTAATAGATATGGGAATAACATCACCTTTCATCCAAAATTTGAACTCATGACTATACACCCCTAAGTAAGAAAACTTTTCCGCACATTTATTACCAAGATGGGGGGTGTGATTGATATTAAACCTATCAAAATCTTTAAGGTGTTCTTTAACATCTTGAAGAATATTTCCAAATCCCAATTTTGAATGTTATTCTTATTGAGGGCATTAACAATGAGAAGTGAGTCACCCTCAATTTGGATATATTTGATCCCTTTCTCTTTGGCTAATTTTACCCCCATAAAAAGGCTTTAGCCTCTACCACATTATTGCTTTGAATGCCCAAAGGACTAGCATAAGCCAAGATCCAATCACCCTCATGACTTTTGATGATACCCCCCCACTAGCCTACCTTGGATTACCTTTTAATGCACCATCAAAGTTCATTTGAAACATTTCCCTTCCGGTTTGGACCATTTAATCATAGGTCGAGGAAAATTGACTGGAGGAGGACTAAAGGAAAACTATTTGAGAACTTCCTCTTCCACCCTAGGACAAGCAACTTTTATCTTTCCTTTGAAGAGTTTAGTGTTTTCTTTAATGGAAGAAATTAACCTGGCACTAACCTTTTTGATGTTGGATTTTGGTTTCTGAAGATAAGAGCATTCCTTTCCTTCCACAAGCACCATAGGAAGTGAGGAAGTTCCATCCTCCAAGCTACCACAAGGACAAGAAATCTAAAGGGGCACTCCCATTACAGGCTAAAATCCTCAATATTGTTGGGTTACATCCATTGAAATTTGAACAAATCCATAACCACCGAGAAAATCGCCTGAGAAAAGGGCATAATAAAAAGAGGTGGTTGACACTTTCCTCCTCCCTACCACATAGGGAGCATCTACTAGGTATGACCATGCCCCTCTTCCTCAAATTATCCACCGTGAGAATTTTATTTTGTGCTACCAACTAGTAGAAAATGTTCACCTTGGGAGAAGATCTTTCACCCAGTAGTCTGCTCCAATACTCCTTTTGAAAAAATATTTGAAGTTCAGGAGATAGGAAGATTTAACTGAATACTCTCCAAATTCCTCTTCTTTCCAAATAATAGAATCCTCTTGGTGTTGAAATCTGGGGATATGAAAGTTCCTTAATTTATAGTTGAGGTCTGATGAAGGGTTGACACTCACCAATGAAGTTGGGAGGTGGGGTTAACACCACCCATTTGGGACCTTCACCTAAAACCTCCCAATAGTCTTGAATCCAAACCTTTCCCATATCCTCAAAGTGCTTTGAAACACTGATTTCTAGGGCTCCTCCTCTGCTAAAGGTTTCTCTTCTAACCAGCAGTCCTACCAAAACCAGATATTGTTTCCTTTACCAATGTTCCACTTAATGCCTTAAAAATTTCTTGGAAGAAAAAATATCTCCAAAAAATAGACCCATTAGGTAGATCAATCTGCATAAAGAAACTCTCTATTATGTCTACATTCCTTAATTATTTCTTCCTAATGATGTCCACCCAAAGACCATCTTATTTTATCACCCTCCAACTAGCTTTGGCCACCAAAGCTTCATTCATAAGTTTGATATTCTTCATTCCTAATCCTCTATGGATTTTGGGTCTGAGTGACTTTTTCCCAAGCCACAAGGGGAAATTTGAACTTTTCCTCCACCCTAGCCCACAATTTTTAAATTTTTTTTTTTCAATGAGTCAATAATTTTTGCAAGAAATTTAAAGAGGGACATTACATAAATAGGTATACCTTGGAGAGAAATTTGGAGAAGTTGAATTTTACCAGCCTGGGTGAGGAGGGTCCCCTTCCAAGTGGTGAGATTTATGTTAAATCTCTCCAAAGAAGCTATTCTAGATAGAAGGATCTAGTATCTTATGGACAAGAGGCATCCCTAATTAGGAATCATGAAAGGTCTTGATCTTACACCAAGGATGTGAGCCAATATGACTTGAAAATGCTCCTCCACATTTATGAAAAACACAACACTTTTATGAAAATTAACAAGTTGTCCAGAAACCATCTCATAATCATTTAAAACCTTCTTGTAGTTAGAAGCTTCATGGATAGAATATTTCCCCAACAAAAAATTATCATCCACAAATTGATTGAGACATATGGGAGGTAAACCATTAGATAATTTAATCCCTAAATAATATTAAGATTTAGACGTGATTAAAAATTCTTCTCAAAGATTCAAAAACCATGATGTAAAGAAAGGGGAGAGAGGGGTCCCCTTACCTCATTCCACATCCAAATTGAAAGAAACCTTCAGTTTTTCCATTAATAACAACAAAAAAACTAGCAAAGGATATGCACGTCATCACCATATTAATAAAGAAATCACAAAACCAACCTTGACCATAATATCCCAAAGGAATACAATGAGACCCTGTCATATGCTTTGTGCATATCTAACTTAACTAACATAGCCAATCTACTAGAGTTCTCAACATAGTGGATGGCCTCTTGAATGAAAATGATGTTATCTAGGATTTTTCTACCAGGAACAAAGGATCCTTGATTGGGGAAATGAAATTAGCAAGCACCTTCCTGATTCTGAAAGAACAGATCTTTGTAATCAGTTTGTAGTTGGTATTACATAAGCTAATTGGTCTGAAATATTTAATATCTTTGGCTCTTTTCATTTTGGGAATGAGAACAAGAAAGGTGTTTTATTGACCATTTCTGAAAAAATATTGTACCATTTCAACAACCTCTTTCTTAATCACCTCCCAAAATTGTTGGAAAAAAAGGTAGGAAACCATCGGGACCCAGAGATTTATCTAGTTCCATATCAAAAACAGAAAATCTAATTTCTTCCTCATTGGGTATGAGTGTAAGTTCTCTATTCTCTTGTTGAGAGATGGCATTCTAGAAAATCCCCAGAACCTTATCCCAATAGCCACTTCTAGAGCTGGTCCAGAGAAAAATATCCTTGAAGTAGTTGATAACTATGTGTATGTGATTTCCTTATCATCAGTAGTTAGTTTGCAATCAGCTCACCTAGTCTTGTTGATTTTAAGATGATTGGACTTGGTAGTGGTAGTGAAATGAAAAAACCTGGTATTTTTGTCACCCTCCTTTAACCATTTCACTCTGGATTTTTTTCTCTAGTACACTTCTTCTTTGGCCATAATGTCATGGTATTCAATGAGTAGATTTTGTTCCTGATTCTTGAGGGTAGGATTGAGACCATATTCCTCCATCAGTTCTTCAATAGTTCATAGATCCTCAACAATCCTACTTTTCTCCTAGAAGATATTCCCAAAAGTCTCCTTATTCCAAAATTTAAGTTTATTTTTGACATGCTTCAGTTTGAAACTCAATATGAACATCAAAACCCCATGAAATTTCACCTCCCACCACTCCTAGATTCTATTGTGAATATTCAGATGCTCTAGCCACATCTTTTCAAATCTAAAAGGCATAACTTCCTTCGAAGTTCCATACCCAAGTTCGTAGGATCGGGTTATAATAATGTTATGAACTTAAATTATTAATGAATGTCACACATAATGAGAAAAGTGTACCTTTCATATCATGATTATATAATTATGAATTAAATAAGATTGGAGTTATAAGTTACAAGGAAATATGACAAGATTCTTTACGAGCTAACTTGGAGCACGGCTATGGGAAGGGTGACGATACACAATGACATAATTCATTGCACATCTGAAACCTTTCCCATAGGTATTCCAAGATGGATCAATTAGTGTACTATCATAGGGCTTAGCGGGTCAAAATTGTTGCAAGATTATAAAATGATATAGTTGATTGACATGCAGTTAGACATACTGAAATAAGGCAGTGACTCGTAGATATCATTACATACCTCTAACTTGAATTAGATAACTAAGTGATTGTCAACCGATGGTGGGAAGCATGACGTGACAATATTTTCATGCGAGACATACTCATACCAGTTCGGGGTGGATATAGGGAGAGGGATGGACACGTAATGACTTAGGTCATTACGTGAATGTACCTTTACTATAGGGATCCCAAAGTGGTGTTGGCATGAGCCCCGCGACTAAGATGCCGAGTTTTGATAATTGTGGCTTCGTGTTTGAAGTTAATAATTAAATACATGATTACCTAAGATGTTTAAGTACAAACTTAACTTAAATAAAGGAAATGAATCATGATGAATATGACCGGAATGGTTGTGAGGTGAAGAGAATAAAGTTTTTGTATGCTTTTGCGTGGTGTTGGAACTATATTGATAACGCAACGCCAAATAACTATGGCCATAGTAGTGCATGATACTTGGATGCATTCTCTGTTAACAAAGTATTCTTGTTGTGGTGTCAAGATTCAGATGTGTGTTATAGTAGTAGCTTTCCAAAGGACACTAAGAAGACTCACAAGTTCTCTCAGCTGTAATAAGGCTTAACCAAATGATATACTGGGTATATTGGCTCGTAATGAGTGTTTGAGGGGGATTGAGTAGGATCTGTAAACCCTTGCAGTTGCACATGGTTATCATAGATTGTCTAGTTGGATTCTAAACATTAATTAATGCTGAATTAATTCAACAATTGTTGTAAATGAAGTTACTCATTTCAACGTAAGTGAGCTTAAGGGATTCATAACTCTTATATTGTGGAATTTAATTACTGTGAGTTAAATTCATTCAAGGCATTAAATGTATCTAATGAATTGGTATAGCAAAAATTTTCCCTTAGTTTTTGATGAAGAGTAATATATAGGTATTACAAAATGGATCTATTAAACACATAAAATTAGTAAGAGATAAAAATTAATTTTTTTTTGGATGAGAAATCATGGGAAAAGTTTCCTATGATTTGGCCTTGGGTTTTGCAACTTATGAACATTTGAATTCTGAGGAAGAACCATGGGAAATAATGGTTTCTAAAACAGAAAATTTCAAGAGAAAGTATAAAAACATGTTATTACAATCCTTGTGTCTTATATGAGCTTTAAGGTATTTTCATGGAGGGAAAATGCTCAAAATTTCAAAGGGTTTTGTCCATAAGAGCTCAAGATATGAGTAAAACAAGATTTTTCAACACTAGGGAACATAGTTGGTTTCATGGCCATATGAGGAGGAAAACTGGAGTTTCATCATACAATTTATCTAATTTTTAGTTGTGGTTTTTTTGGGGAAACAAAACTTTGAAATCGTGACTTAAGTGGAGGAGGAGTTTGGACTTTGCTCCAACAAACATTAAAGTGTGCCATATTCACAAATATCATTTTTAAAGGGTTCTCCAATCGATCGTGAACATTTTTAAAGTACAAGAAACACTCCCAAGTATTATAATGCAATGAGGAAGATTGAAATGCACCTTGGCCTTTGGGATTGACATTCTACGACTCAAAACAAACACATATTCTAATTTTGAGTTACTGTTTGCTATTAGGATGGAACAATGGGGTGAAGATGCACTCATGGAGGTGAGGAATCATAAAAATTGAAAAATTTGTTTTCCTCCTCAAAAAAGGTTGTCATGCTCCAAAAGTGCGCCTAGCCACTTCGGGCTTGTTGACATCAACAACTCAACGGAAAATTAGAACATGAAAAACACTTTTTGGGTCCAAGACCAAAAATTGACATTTCTAGGGTGTATAATATATCATTTTGACTAGAAATGGGACAAAAATCCAATGGAACCATTTAGAAATATTTAAAATTCATTTTATTTTAATTTTGAGCCAACTTACCTTGTTTGCATAGGAAGGCATGATAGTGAGTTGAGTTGTCATAGGAGATTGTGATGAGTATGAACACAACTAAAATTTAGGCCATGAAGGAAACAAAATGCAATTCAATTTTACAATATTTAGGATATTTTTATCCACATAAGGTTTTTAAACCCTTCCATCTAATATGATCATCCTCTTATGACCGAGAATAGATTTTCCTCAAAAAGCACCAAAGTGAATATGTTTCCAATACTAGTGTAAAGCTCCCAAAATATTATCTAAATAATATTGTCATGAAGTATACTCAAATACCATTCCAATGACTAAAATATATGCTTATAAAACCATAAATAGATCCCAAAACCTTTCACAAAGGTTATCACTTGCAAAGAGACAGCTTTTGATAACCTTCTTCGCAAAAATGGTAAAAATTTCCATATGGTTGTCAATTAAAATGCCTAAACATTTTACATGCCAACAAGAAACATATTGTTAAAAATATTTAAGCTAAATACATGAGAAAAAAATTCTTGGAGAGCTCAGATATGTCAATAAAATATAAGTGACATCCATCGACAAGGAAAGCTTAAGTTAGAGAAGAGACTAGACACCGATCCTCACCAAGTGTTATCAATTGGTGACCAAACTATAGAGGAGTTGTCGAGAGATAGATAAAGCCTTGTGGTACATGAAAGTGTTGATGTTTTATAATTTTCAATAATTGGTGGACCATGGATATGATAATTAAGCAAGCAAGAGTTCATGAGACCTTGTCACACTGATGTGCGACACTTGTTGAATAATCAATAACACTTCAAGAAAAATATTTTAAGAGAGACAAGGCCAAAATATTTACAACATGGAATATATCATCAAAACAAAATTATGGAAAGAGGGAAGATCCCAAAGGCACGAGGAATCACTAATGTGTGAAAATTATCAAGCATCGATGACCACGAAGACACACAAAATGAGACTAGAGAAAGAATACTCCACGAAGCATGGTAAGAATAATGAGAGAAACATGTCTCACATTGGTGTAATAATGAATACAGATACCCAATATCTAAACCTTGATCATTTTGACCGACATGGTGAGACCGTGGCCCACACATATCAATGATCCAAAGAGGCTAAGACTTTGAGGTAGAAAATTAAGCTTAAAGAGGCTACGTGGAGCTACTCTAAAGGCTATGTCAAAAATACATTGAAGAAGTATTTAATCAAACATGGACATGTGGAGGAGAGTCATGATCTGCATAAAAATAAATATTCAAAATGTCTAAGTCTATTAAACATGTCAATGAACTAAGTTACAAAGAGGAATGACAGAGACTTTTTTTTTTCTCATATCTTCTAACCGGAGCATCCTTTTGACATGATACTTGTTTCATTAGGAACATAATTCTAAGGGATATACACATAGATAAGTTTTAGGGAGAATTTTTTTGGGAATATCAATATTTTTCAGACAATTTTTTCTAACTTCTTCTTCATTTATCTCAATTTAATGGTCTCAAATCACTTGTCATATGTTTGTAACATATAAATAAAAAAGGTGAAAATGCACTAGAGGGAAAACTTTGACCCCTACCCATGGTTTAATTTTTTTAGCATAAATTGAATTACATATACCTATTCTCTCTTTCTATACCCATTTCTACATTTTACTTTCTCTCTCCAATGATACCCTTTCTTGCAATTTGAGAACGCTTACACACAAGTAGAAAACAATACCCAATGTATTTCATGTTCGATATAATAAATCAATTGAAATAAACCATCAACAAAATTTTAATAAATAAAAGTAATGAATAACTATAATCTACCCCAAAAAATCATCCAATGCATAATCAATTAACGATAATAACTATTTTTAATACAAAAATGTCATAATGCTAATCAAATAAATCAAAATAGTAATAATATGTTGTATCAAAAGTGACCACTACTACCTAGTTCTCAGAATGTTTCAAAATAATAAATTCACACTTATGAGCTATGGCATTTTGGACGATCCTTTCATTTGTGGAGATTCCCTAAGCTAAGATATTCCTTCTCGTAACCCACTAAAACATGAAAAGTAGAGTTTTAGATAAAAATGCAATCACAAAGACAACCTTATGACAAATATAAGCCAAAAATCCATCTAGCATCCTGATCTCATGGGATAATTGGGTTCTTCCCACATGGATTGACATTTAAACACAAATTTTCTTTCCCATAGTGATGAATCATAACTTATTCAACTAAAATTTAGAATATTCCTTCATGAATTCCTTTAGAGGCTCTAATTATAATTATTGGCAGTTCAAGAGGATTGATTTCCCACCCCTTTGTAATTTTAGAAGTTATGGATTATTTCAAGGAATCTTCTACCTATAAATACCTCAATCTACATTGTAAATATCATCTTAACAACAAAAATTCAATGCAAAGAGGAGATTTGGAGATTTATATGTTTGAATTATCTCAATGATTGATTTGTGTCTCGATGTTTAAGAACTAGATCAATATTTGTTAATAAGTAGAATTTACATCTTGTTCTTTGGTTTGAATTGGAAGAGTGAGTAGGTTGAGCCTAGATAGTATATATTCACGAGTTATTGTTTCAAAAACTTGGTTTCTTAGATATACTAAAGCGGTATTCATTATCAAAGTGATTAGAGATAGTGGTGAGTGGATAATTTCTCTATATTCTTAGTTATGAATTCCCTTAGAATGATTTCCTATATTTGATATAGGAATGAGTTAAACCATTCTTTGTTAGCTCTATTTTTG
Organism: Taxus wallichiana var. yunnanensis; assembly: GCA_018340775.1. Lineage (NCBI taxonomy): Eukaryota > Viridiplantae > Streptophyta > Pinopsida > Cupressales > Taxaceae > Taxus > Taxus wallichiana. Next base: position 468,598,284 of record CM031236.1, on the reverse strand, counting down.
TGAGGTTTGATTATTATTAAGATGATTATTATGCTTAGTGTCCTGGGAAAGATAACCTAGTTCTCATTTTTGCCTTCCCTTTCCCTCTTTTTGAGAATATTTTGATTGGGATTATCATTAATGAAAATAATTTATATTTGCAATAATAAAATGGTGGTTTTACCTAATGATGAGCCATATTAATGCCTATGTAAACCCCATTTTGTAGTGTCATCATTTTGTGCTAAGAATTATATTATCATTTTGTAATTAATACTTTAGTATATTTAAAAGGAATTTTTGTGCATAATCTTGTTATTTTCATCTTGTGTATGTTTCTTCAAATGACTCTAAATGGATCTTTATGTGTATTAAAAATGTGTTTGAAGAACATATCTTAAGCCAATGCAAAATTCATACTTGAACTAGCATAGGACTCACCCATGCACTAATGCAAGACTCTCCCATGCAATAACACAACACTCACTTTAGAGTGCAGGATTTTGGAGTGTCGGACTCGCCCACACATTGGTACAAGACTTGCGTTATGGAGCCACATGACTCGGTGAAGAAATAAAGGGGCTCTGGATGACAAGAAGGTGAGTTTATCTAGTAGCACATGATTTGACATGGTGTAAGTGGCATGAAACATGGATTACCATCTAAAACATCATGTAACTTATGTGGATCATGAAATCCCAACTTAACTCCTAGTTGATTAGAGATGTGGAATAGATGAACATAACAACTTATAGGTACCATGACCGTAGTGATTCAATGCATGATCTTTGACATATTTTGGCACTGATAAGTCATCTCAACTATGAGTTAATTAAAGACTCCATTTGTAGTTAACAATATGAATATGATCTAAGTGTGACATGCACTTGTTCTTCCACAATTGTAACTCTTCAACAATCAATTGTTGTCATAGAGATCTTTCAGTTAGGGTAGTAGTTAATTATTACAAATAATTCATCCTCTTCTAGATTGACAAGGATTATTCTTGTTATAAAAGGTAATTTGAAGTAGAATTGAAGAGTTATCTAATTGATTACTTGTTAAAGAAATTATTCTATTCAATAAAGTGATTGATTCAGGATAAATCAACTTGTGTGATTTACAACTCTAAACTGAGATCAGAGGGAAGGAGTAAGGGCCACTCCTCCCCAATGTGAAGGGATAATTTCTTGTTTATTTAAGCTCTGTTATTAAACATTTGTTTAAATTACTAAAATTTAATTACTTCCAGATTTCAATTCTGAATTAAACAATTTCCTATTTTGTCGGTATGATTCAATTCTTAATTTCATTTAGAATAGTATTTGATTGAGTTCATTAGTGAATACATGTTGAGCATGGTTTCAATCATTTTATTTGTTACAAATAGCCATGGAAACCACCTAGTACTGACAATCAATAGATGATTAAGTATGTGAATCAACGACACTCATCACTTTTTGGTGTTGTTGTCATAGAATCTTAAGGTGTCGAAAAAGATTAAGGAACTAAATCCAAGACATCTTGATAGACTAGTAAGTTTCCATTTATAAATATATTTTCCATAACTCTTTCTTTTGAAATAAAAGACCTTGTAGTGACAACAAGATTCTTTTTGTTTTGGAGTATGTGGAACACAAACAATCAATAAGAACTATAGTTAGGGAATTGTTCTTAGTATGATAGGATTATATGTTTAGACCTAGAGACTGTAAAGGTATATTTATTAGAATCAATTTGCAAAAATCCCCTCAAAGCCAAATCGTGCGAAACTTGTTCAATAAGAAAGGATGGTTAATGGAGTGGAAAACCCCAATGGTGTAAATAGTGACAACCCTCCACTTGGAAGGAAATTTTTCTATCCCATAGAGTTCGATCCTAATGACCAAGCCCCCATGAAGAATATATCTCCTTCAATTCTACCAACCTTTAGGGGACTAGTCTCAGAAGATCCTGACCAATTCCTATTTGATTTCAATGTCTCATGGAAGACCTATGACTACACCTCATACACTCAGAAATTAAAGTTATTTCCTTCAACTTTGAAGGATATAACCATGAGGTGGTTTATGGGCCTAACCCCAACTCCATTCATAGTTGGGAGGAGATGGAAACAATATTCTTGGATAAATACCAAGATTATTGTAGGGTGAGGGACAAGAAGGAAGAACTCTTTAGGATGCAACAAAAGGAGGATGAGAGTGTTGAGGAATATCTTGATCGATTCCTCTTCCTTCACAAGAGGTGTGGCACTGGTATTGATATTACTCTTCTTAAAACTCTATTCCTTAAGGGATTGGATGAAGACACACAATAATAATTTAATATTATGGGAAAATGAGATATGAACAAATTGGAATTCATTGATATCATTGACCTTTATAGGAACTACTCTCAAACTCGCCCAAACCTTTGAAAATAGAAAGGAAAATTTTACAATGGTGACATATCCAAACTAATAGAGGAAACTAGAAATCTAAGAATAGATCTCTTAGTACATATTAATACAATTGTGGATAGGGAGAAAGCTAGGAACACGATCCATTGTTCATATACTTCGTCCCAAGATGTAGGGACAAACATGGGCTTAAGGATTGTCCCCTAGATAAAATAGACATATGCCTTGTCTATGATCTAAAGCATGCCACATATCAATGTGGATTGCTACCCTTTCTAAAGAATAATTTAAAATAGAACACACAAAATGAAGTTGATTTGAATTATGTGGCTCAGAGGCGAGGAGGGAATTTTCAATCAAATCATAACTAGTCCTTTTGCACTAAAAATAAATCATTTCCAAACTAGTGGAATACATAATGGTCATACCCTTAACCTTGGGCTCAATAAGTCCCATGGGAATGGAGTCCTCATTGGAATACACCACCGATTTATTATCAACAACCCTAGAATCCAAACTCAAACATTCCATTATTATAATAATTTAATCCTTAATTCCAACAATAGTGGAATGCACCCCAAGGATTGGGTCGATAACATTATAACCCAAGAAGACCATAGGGACAACAAGCTTTATTGATGGGCCTAACACATCATGTTGCCCCATCTAAACAACCTGCCCAGACACAAATTATAGCTCAAGCAATGGCAAACCCAAAGAATGTGAGGTAAGGTAACCCAACATACACTATGTAATAAATCAAAACCCCATAATAAACTATGTGGGCTATGTAAATATCTTTCTACACTCATGGAAGGTTGCTTTCAAAACATCATCTCTAATCATATAGGAAGTCCTTAAAGATAAAGAAAAATAGAGGAAACATAGCTTGATCATGTTATTAAACAAACATCTAAACCAAACTCAGGTATTCCATTTCCATATAAATTGTTGGAAAAACATAACACTACAACCCATGAGGAACCGGACTCCGAGCTAATTCAGGGATTAAAAAAACTGAGTATTGGAATCCCTCTTTTAAAATATATTATAGAAATCCCATAGTTAAATAAAACTATTAAAGAGATTTGTGTTAAAAATCCGAGTAGAAGGAAAAATCAGCCTAAAACAATCCATCTTGATGAAAAATTGCCTAGCATATTGGAAGGGAATATGACCCCTCTAAAATATGGAGACCCTAGGAGTCTAATTGTTTAGGTTTGTTGAGGAGATAAAGTATGATAGTTAGCAAAAGGTACAAAAAGGTTCACAAGAATAAGGTGCGTTCAAAGGAACGAAAGGATAGGGAAGGAAACACACGTAAAATATAGGGATAGATTCGGGTTTTAGCCATTTTCATGATTACGGGCTATTTTTGGAGATAGCGTGCAGAGGACACAAATTGGATAAAGAATTGTGTAACACACATAGGATATTTTTGGAAGAGTGTCTACTAAGTGCTTTGCATGGGTTCGAGTTAATAATATAATTACTACTGTCAGTTAACCATAAGAGATCTATTATTAGTGCACTTGCATGTGTGTCTATTATTGTAAAGGCACGTGGCTTTGTCTAGTATGCGACCTATTTCAGGAATTATGTAAGCGTGAAGGGAAAGTCCCCACCCTTATAAATATGTAGTAACCTGCAAAAATTAGAGAGAGTGAGTAGTGAGATATTATGGAGTTATAGTGCAAGAATTGATGTGCACATAATTTTATGATATTGAATATTGTAAGAAGCTTTTGTGTATTTACTTGTGTTTAACATAATGGATTGTATTGACTGATTCAAGGTGTTAAACATGATCGTAACTAGTTCTTGCATGGTTGAATTCATTATGGCTATTGTTTAAATCCATTACTCTTTAGATCTAGATCTGGAATATGCTTTGTAGAATTTTTATACTATTTATGGATTTGAATGCATCAACTCTTCATCTTTCTAACATCCTACACAAGCAACCCTAAAGAGGAGCCTAGTACCTTTTCATGCTTTGGGTGAGTGCTCAGTCTAGGCTAAGTGATGTGCTAGCGTGCCTGGGTTATTTCCGGTAAATTCTAGGCTACATCATTGGTTTCGTTCTTTGGACCTCTTTTCATTGTTTTCGGATGGTTCGTGATGTAGACATACTGATTGACCCTAGCAAGTGTTAAGGAGTGGATAAAAGATCTAGAAGAAGAGTACGCATGAAGGTTCACCACCGGATATGATTTTAACACACGCACATGGGTGGAATAGAATTTTTAGGATTGTTTGTATGAGAAATTCTTTGCTATCTTTCCGGTCGAGTTGTATGAGTGACTGGTTTCTTATGCATCTAAACAAAACTAGAGGTATTGCACGCTTGTCTGGATGTAGGAAGAATTTTAGGCCCTCTATGATGTTGATATGATTTGGACACATGTTGTGGATACTTGGTTTCATGGTGTTCTGAATAGTTATATCTTGGAGTATTCAATTTCCACTTATTCTTTCCCGCAGGTAGATGAGTTCCGGTTTTACAATATCCTTGCAAGACATTCCACTAGCAATCAAAATATTGATGGTAACCCTGAACTTGGAAGAAAAACCTATGGCTAGCTAAATCCCACCACATGTGGGGGAAGGAGTAGGTTTGGTGAAAGATGGCAGACCTAGTGGCAGAAAGGCAAAGAGAACAAAGATGGCTTAAGTATAATGAGGTACGCGAGAGGGAGATAGAGAAGTAGCAGGATGTTGTAGAATGAATGGTGTTGCGGAGAGAGATGGCTCATGAAGGATTTTAAGCTCACGTAGAAGGCATGGATTCGAAGCATAAAGAACTCCACCATTTGGGAAAGCATGATAGGGAACCCCCTATGGCCTCACATGGAAGCGTGCCAACAAAGATGACCTAGACCATGGGCATGCATATGAATCTACCCGGCAACCTCGCCCTTGCTCTTGGTTTTCCAAGAACTAGTACAATAGGTATTCAACAAGCTAATTTAGGCAGTGGGAGAGTAGGAGTAAGTCAGGTGGCAAGTGTATGGAAGGCCAAATGTATTCATTATTGTTTGGAGGTACCTTTTCAGGTGCATCATCGAAAGATTTCGAGCGCACATAATTTTGGACTCACTTCTAGGAGTGGTAACACTTCACAGTACTATAGGGGTTTAGTTCAAGATCTACTATTTAGACACGGGAAGTACATCTTCCGGTCCTCCTCTAACTATAGGTGGAGGATCAAGAGGTATAGGTGATTCTAGTTTCAGTGGATCTGGTGGTTCTAAAGGTAGAGGTATCATAGGAGGTTCTAGATCAGGTGGGTAAGGTCTGCACTAACCCCAACATATTTACATGGAGATGTGTCTTCGTCTTCCAAATTATAGGGGCATAGAGGATGTTACTAAACACGTACAAATGTGTGAGATACTGTGGCATGCGAAAGGGATCATGACTTCTGAGCGCAGGGAAAGTCAATTTTCCAATACATTACAAGGATGCACACATAATTGGTATAGAAAGTTTGACCCTGATCAAACTTGCATAGACTATGTAACATTAAAAGATGCTTTCCTTAAAGAGTTTTACATCCCTGAGTTCAAGTAGAAGAGTATAAGCGCACTCAAGGATGTTAAGCAAGGAACTACTGAAAGTGTCTGGGAGTATGATGCCCATTTTAAAACACTTATATCTAAGCTTTCTTATGATATTCATACAAGACAACATGCACAATCGTTCATTAGAGGTCTGATCACACCTTTTAGAAGGGCATTGTCACATACTACATACACTCGATGCACGTGAAGCCCTTAAAGCTGATTTACGTGCTGAGGTAGTTGGGAGTATAGACAACCGGGTGAGCCCATATTTCGAAGCATAGATTACAATTATGGCAAAGACATTTGAGAAACTATCGCTGAACTCAACACATTAGATGCGCACAGGATTTGGTGTACAAATTGTGAAGTAGAAGGGCACACAAAGGATAGTTGTCCCCGAGATCAAATTGTTCATTATTACTGGGATCGTGAGATATGTCATTTGAAACATGATGCTAGTTGTTGCCCACTATTGCAATGCATAATAAGGAAGAAAATATCTTGCTATTGTAAAATTTACAGTCCACGACTCACGATACGGAATACACGTCGGCCGATTAGTTAGATCCATGATGTTATAGATATTGGTGTATGATGAGACAGACTATCGATAACTCTAAAGGAAAGGGTGAGCATCAGGATCACAATCAAGTGTGCTATGATCAGAATGAAGGGCATTTTGAAGGAGGTCGTGGCAGAGGTCGAGGATATTGTGATGGATTCGAGGTGAGTTTCCTCACAAAACATGTTTTACATGCAGATCTCCTGACCACTACAGGTGCGAATGTCCTCAAAATATTACTTGTTCTTTTTGTGGGAAAAATCATAGTTATGAGGAATTCCTAGACTTATATGATAATCTTAGTAAGAATCATAAATAAGAAAACAAAGGCATAGAGATGGTTAGGATATAACGTGCTATGGAAAATCGGTGGATGCTAAAGTTAACACTCATAACCAAGCATTACCTGTAAAAATCACTACACGCGCTAAAGTGGCACATGCCAAAGAAGTGTTACATCTGAAGCCTACCATCACTAAGGAGGAGGTTCTATATGCACGGTACCCGATCATGCCCAATGTAAAGGAGGTTTATCAAGAAACCATGGAGGTACTTAGAAATCTTCAAGGTGAAATACAGTGTTTAAAGGAGCAATCATGAAAGATGGAACAAAAGAAAGCAGCAGAGACGGTCCAATCTGATATTGATTACTTGAAGGAGGTGTACAAAATGTTGTGCTAGGAGAATATCATTCCATTATTAGGGAATTGGCTAAAGGGAAACACTACATGTGCAAGTATTGAGACTAGACAACAGATCCTGCATGCAAATCTCCCCCATAGCTTGGACTATGACAAGGAAATCACTCTGAATGCTATTATGGATTGATGGATTTTGAGTAATATATTGATTGACATATGCATGAAAGTTAATATACTTACTTTAGATTCATGCGTACATGTGGGGACCCCCATTATAACCATCTTCTAATGTGTTGTTTATGGCTAATCAAACCAAGGTAACTCCCATTGGAGTTTTAAAGCATGCATCCATTACTATACAAGGGGCCAAGTTCATAGGGGACTTTGAGGTTTTGGCACTTGCAGAAGAAGAAAACTTCTTAGCTTTACTTAGGTGTCCTTTGTGTTATGCATATAATGCTAATTTTTGGTTCAACAAGGGATATATCAGTTTTGAGAACAAGGAGGAAAGGGTTATTATCCCTTTAACCGATGGGAAATATACACCCTATGTTGATCCTTTGAGTGAAGAATATTTGAACTAGATCTATGTACACGCCATCCGGGACCCAGAGGTCCTTGAGCCATCTAAGGAGGGTATCCTTTAGTGGGAAGATGCACAGTCTATTAGTGACACTACGAGTATTTCTTGTGATAATTGGGCCCATGGTACTTATGAACTAGTTGGGCACGAAGTAAGGACCACATTTACATGGAGGAGTAGACCTCGTTGTATCAGGAGGATAGGTAACAACTCGGTACCTTGGTACACTGGAGAAGGAGATCCTATGGTATTTCTACGCACCATGAAGGAACAATGACAGACTAAGTGGAGAGAAGAAATATGTTGACATATACCCCGTGGGACAACATCGTGCTAGTGGGTGGTTCACAGAGATAATCTTACAGAATGGGATGAAATTAGGATTGCTCTTTCTACTTAGTTTTTCAGGAGCAATGCACCTACTCAAATCTGCACTTATCATGGTAATCAACCTGTTCAACACCATGTTCAATAGTGTGAGAGACTCTAGACAGAGGGGCAGGAAGCTTTACCACCTTCACTTTGGGTGCACAAATTTTATTCCACTTTACAAGGTGCACGCGTGCTTGGTATGTATATGTGGAACTCCATAGAGAGACTAGAAATTGGCAGGATTTGATTACAGGAATGATCTAGAATTTTGACTACTTCTCTACTAAACCTCCAGAAGAAGAGGCATTAAAGGTTATAAAGCACTTAACTATGGGAGATAGTGCCAAGGTGGAATAACTCATCCAGAGATATATGGTGGGATCAACTTAGAAGCATTATTTGATGAAAAAGAAGGGATAGATGCCACACTACTTAAGCATGCTTGCTTTGAGAAAGAAAAAGGAAAGATGGTCTACTTAGTGGATGATGAAGAAGTATAAAATCTAGATGTAGATCATTCAATAGGTAGGTGTGAGGTTTTGGACAGTGCAAATAAGACCACGTGCACCTATCATGAACCTATGAAAACAAAGAAAGTGAATATTGGCTCGGATGTTGAACCTAAGGAGGCCATAATTGGGGATTATTGGTCTGACTCTGAAGTGGCAAAAATCATTGAGTTACTATGATATTTTTAGGACTTATTTCCTAGGGGATACCATGAATTAAAAGGTGTGCATGAATCATTAGGGAGATGAAAATCAAGCTTAAGGAAGGTACATGCCTCGGTCAAGAAGAGACCCTACAGAATGAATCCTAACCTGTGCGTAAAGGTTAAGGAAGAAATCGACAAGATGTTGAAGTCTGCATCATCAAGCCCCTAGAAGAATCGGAGTGGGTTAGTCCCATGGTTATTAGTATAAAGAAATATGGTCGGATTAGGATTTGTGTGGATTATAGAGAACTAAATGTTGCATGTGTAACTGATCCCTTTCCTATGCCCTTCACAGAGGAGATACTAGAAGGTGTTGCAGGGCGTGAAATCTATTCATTTACAGATGGATTCTCTAGGTATCATCAGGTTCAAATTACATAGGAGGATCAAGAGAAAATAACTTTTACCACTGAATGGGGAAGTTTTTCTTATACTGTGATGCCTTTTGGTCCGAAATGTGATGCCCATTAAACAACCCACTTGAGACCCAAGAAACAACCTAGGGTTAGTTAGGAAAATTATGGAATCATTTTTTTATTATAAGTGCTTGCAACTGTGCTACAAGACAACAGTTGACACTATCAGGTTCTGGAACAATTCTAATATTACTATAACATACTTTACACTTATTAATAATTATCGGAGGTCATGTGGTCCAAATATTAGGGTTAGAAGTTTCAATTAGATTCAGGGGTTAAAATATCACCATACCCATTCTCTAACAAGCTCAGAGTTTCAAATTGATTTTTCTCACATTTTATTCATTCAAAATTTCCATAAATCATTTCCATTGGATAGGAAATTTTCTCACCTTTCCAATGATATAAATAAGTCCTCCTAACTCCTTGTAAAACTTCAGTTATGGTCCGACGGAGCTTAGGGGTCAAATTTTCCCCAAGGGGACACATGTCAAACGGGGAAGAAAAGCAATTTTTGGGTTGGTAGGTCACGAGGTGGAGTTCAGAATTTTTCCTTGCGTGAGAGAAAATTTCAATTTGCACCCACGTCTCTATTGTGCTACCAAGGACACATGTCGGGTCCTAATCCAAAGTGGGAGAGGGTGAGGGAAGGGCGGAGTGGCGGCGGCGATAGGAAGAATTCGCCGAAGGGAGCAAAGTCTGATTGGTGCCCATGTGCCCATGCATCCACTAGGGACATGTGGCACTCAACCAACAATGTGGGGAAGAAGTAGAGGGATGGGCATGGTGGTGGGAGAGTTTGGGGAAATTCACGGAGGAGGGAAAAGGGAAGGGTTTGACGTGTAGGTCCGTGCTTCCGCGGGGAGTAACACCGAGGCGATGGCGAGAGTGTGGGGGCCGTGGGGTTTTTAATAAATTTTTTCCCAAAGCCAACAAGGTCGTGAAAGTTCCACCCCCTCCACTAACACCCCATGCTACCATGTGGCAGCTGTGATTGGCCATGGTCCGACTTGGGAGAAATATAAAATTTTTCCCAAAACTTTAAAAAGCCCAACGGTAAAAAGGATGTCGCGCCTTTGCCGTTTCCCCATGATGACACATGGTAGCCTCTGATTTCCTGTGGGCTAGTGGAGAAAAGTTCAAAAATTTTCCCAAGAAAATTTTTCAAAAAAATTTCCAAGGATATTTCAATGGGAAATTTTCGGTCCACGCGCCCGCCAGGGAAAATTTTCCCAAATTTTCCCTCCAAGGCAGGAAAACTTCAAAGGGCCATAACTTGAGCTAGAAAGCTCAGTTTTTGGAAAATAAGGACTTTCTAGAAATATCTCGATGTCCTCTTTGCACATGAATCATAATTTTTACATTTTGATAAAGTTTAAGGGTTCAATTTTGCAAAAATAATATGCAGGATTTTAAATAGCAAACTGGTAATTTCCAACTTATAATTTTGATTCAATTTGATCTCCTTCCTCACTCAACATGCCAAACAGACATGGAGGATTACTCTAGGAAGGATTTAAAGTGTTTTAGGAAGGTAGATTTGCTTGTTTGATTTTCAATTCACGTTTTTCTGACAATTGATAGAAAATGACTGTGAAAGGGGATTGGGTTCGATTTTGCAATGTTTAAATTGTTTTCTTAAGTTTTCTTTGTCAATTTGAGTTCATTGATGTCTTAACATGCTAAATCATATCATTTTCAAGTTGATTATTATGTGCAGTCCGAATCTGTACAATTTGATTGAATTTATTTGCTAGTATTAATTTTTACAATAGAGATCTATTTCTTTTAAATATGTATATCAATTTTATCATTCAAGTGTGGCATTTCATTTCTAAACTAATCCATTACATTTAAATGACTTAAATCAAACTATTCTAAACCCAAAATGCAACTCTGATTTCAATTTTGTATATTTCCAAAGAGGCAATTTACTGTATTTTCCTTACATACGTTTCTTTCTTTCAATCAGAGATTTAATTAACTCTTTTGCCATACAATGAAACATTGAATTCAATCCAACAATGCATATGAGAGAAGATCTTGAAAATTATTTATTGACTTCAATAATAAAACTATACATCTTCCAATGTTTGAATGCAAATGACATAATTCTATTTCTTTCTTTCCAAAGAATGTAACAAAATATAAACATCCTTCACAATTCGAATATATATATACACTTTCATAATCAAATACATACATTTTTCCTTCACAAAATACGTTACAATTTCATCCACATTGAGTGGGAAAAGATTACAATTGAGTTCGTTTCACAAGGACTATCAAAACTGCATTTTCCTTTGTTCCAAAAAAGCAACATGCAAGCTTATTCTTTTTTATTCAATTTGATCACAACAAAAGTGGGAGAAAGGCAACGCTCTCCACCTAACCAAGATATCGAATGAAAGGAGAAGCCTTCCTTCACCATTGGCCCCGAGCCCCTACCAAAATACAATAAGAGGTGTGATTCAACCCATGGAAACAACTGGCTTCCACAACACACAACATTATTTCAACATGCAATTCATTATAAAGCATAGTCCACACAAATATAATAGTTTACAACTACATTTGAAAACAATCAAAACAAAACTTAGGCTTGATCATGCAAGCCAAAGGAGCAAGGACTATGGGGGAAGCTATTTATTCCTCCCAAATGGGAATTGGGCATCCACCAAACAAACTACCAAGTAAAATTTCACCACACATATCCTTATGCCCCCATAATCCATTCTTATGCCCCCATAGATTTTCTTATGCCCCCACAAGCTAATAAATGCAAGTTATTTCTTTTCCATGATGGATTCCAAATCCAAACTCCTTCCACAAAATTATGATGCCAATGGCATTCCCTTATGCCCTCCCCACATGGATTCCCCATAGCCTTCTCCTACACCATTCCTATGGCATTCTACCCAACCAGCCAACAAATAAATCAAAAACATGCACCATTCATTCAACACAACAAGAAAATAACAACATAACATAAGAGTTAAACTCCTACCTCTCCATAGTAGCTTTTGTTTCCAAACAAGTAAGCTTCAAAGCCCAAAATACAGTCCTCAAAAATAAATCTACAAGCATGCAAAGTTTCTCCAAACTCCTTCCAAAGCAAGAGCTCCAAACACCAGAAAATGCGCCCCCAAGGAATTATGCAAAAATATTCAACAACCCCAAAAAAGCAAAGAGTTTGAATTATATAGAAGAGGGAAGAGAAGAGGATGATGTGGATCCATGTAGGATGCCACATCACACATCCTCAACTCCAACACAAAAGACAAAATTTCATTCTCCAAAGCACAATAAAGAGGTGGGTGAAAATATGACAAATTACTTGCACACTCCAAAAAGCCCACACCCCAAAGGACTGCAAATTAAATAAGATGTAAGAAAGTGCAATAAAAACTTGCAACATGATTAATAAAATGCATTATAAAAGTCTAAAATCACCCCTCCAACCATAAGTATGGTTGGTAAATTAAATTGAGAGGTATGGGACAAGTTTTACTTGTCCCACAAGCCTCCAAAACAACCCCAAGGACAAATTCGAATTTCCATGGAGGTGGAGTATTTCATACTCCAAAATTAGACTTACACAACTCTTACACAACTTACATATCCCTTACATAATTAATACAAAAGCCAACAACTCCCATTATTACTTTCCCATATCCCAATTTAATTTATTTAAATTTTAATCATATGATTTCCCACATTAATTCTCCACAATTTAATTAAATAAAAGAAGGGAACACTTCACTAATAAAATACATACAAACAATAAATAATTTTAACCATATTAATAAAATACACAAACCCATGGTCACATATAAAGGTGATCACCCCATGGGAATCCCTAACAAAACAACACACAACACAATAAAACAAGTTACCATGGTGACCTTGTTGAATTCACCTAGAATTCCATTGTGGTTGGTCTCTAATCCCCCAATGTTTGTTGTGATTTTTAACCTGCAAAACACAAATACCTCCTTCGGCCTCGTGGCCATATCAAAACATCCAACGTGATATAAATGAAATCACAAAACCAACTATATAAATGAATCACAACAACATCGAAGTAACAACTACATCATCATCATATAATATCCATTTTCTAGATCTACTCATAATATCCAAAATCACATGTCCGAACAACATCCATAAAACATCCATGTCAAATAGTATATCATCATCCACATATGAGTGTCTCTAATAATCATCATGTATCATATCCAAATCAAGATCAGCCATAATCCATGATCAAAAGTTCTAACAACATACTATATCAAAACATAGGAATGTTCATAATGAAATCAATCGTATCAAAATAAGTATCAACCGGTGTCAAAGGGAAGTGGGCACTACATGAAAAATGCACTTGCTATATTTTCACACATAGTTTTCCAAGGGTTCAAAGATTTTATTCACAACTTATTGCAGGTTTATTTAGATGAATAAACGGTGTATGGATTTGTTAAGGATCATTTTGACAATTTACACTTAATGTTTGAAAGATGTCAAAAGTTAAGCATATCTTTGAACATAAATAAATGCGTATTTTCTACACCATTTGACATATTGTTAGGGCACATCATCTGCAAGGAAGGTTTTTGGTTGATGTAGTTAAGGTTGTAGTCATTATCGGCTTGGAAAATCCTACCATCAAAGTGAGGTGCTTAAATTCTTAGGTCACATTGAGTATTATAGAAAATTCATTAAAGGGTGTGCTAAGGTTACCGCACCCTTGGAAGAGTTACTAAAAGGAAATTGGACATTTTATTGGGGGGAGTTGCAGCAGCAGCATGCATTCAACACATTAAAGAAAAAACTTACCACAGCGTCAATTTTGCGCTTTCCCTCGTGGGACACACCATTTCATGTACATGTGGACACTTCTGGCATGACCATTGGTGTAGTATTAGCTCATCTTGGAGAAGGTATTATAGATCATCCTATCTATTTTGCTAGTAGAAAATTGACCCCTACAGAGTAGAATTATACAACAACAAAGCGTGAGGCCTTGTCGATGATCTACGCACTGCATAAATTTAGACAATACTTGCTAGTGAAACCTTTTTTGTTCTATACTAATCACATGACATTAAATTATTTGGCAAACAATCCCATTTTATAGGGGCACATATGTTGATGGGTACTCTTATTCCAAGAATTTGATTTTATAGTTGTGGTAAAACTAGGGAAAAGTAATTCTAGACCAAACCATTTATCCGAATATAGTCAGGAGAAGATGCACAAGACAATTGAAGATACCATGCCCAATACACAGTTATATAGGTTACAACCCACGCCATCAAAATTAGAGGACATTGATGTATTTCTATGTACATGTATGACACCAGAAGGAATGAAATCCTTAGAGAAGAAACAACTTGCCATTCGCGTGGCACCATTTATGTTGATTAGCAATGACCTGTACAAGTTAGGCTAAGATGAAGTATTACACCGATGTGTACTGGAACATGAGTGCATAGATATCATGGAAGAGGCTCATGGTGGTATTGCAGGTGGGCACTATATAGGTGATGCCACTACATGCAAGATTCTACTCATTGTATTATGGTGGGAGACATTATTTAAGGATTGTTAGCCATATTGCAAGGTCTGTGATTATTGTTAGCACTTGGCAAACTAGGGAAAAGAGATTAAATGCCTTTACAAACTATTCCTAGTGCGAACCATTTGAAAAATGGGTTATAGAATTTTGGTCCTATTTCACCAACCGTGTGTAGGACTCGGATCGTGTTACATTATCACTTGCACGCATTATCGACAAAGTGGGCGAAGTAACACCTACAAAGGATTGTATAACATCTACAAGAGTCGGAGTTCTTATGGGAGAATGTTCTTACAAGGTATGGATGCCCATTGAATTTGACCAAAGTGATACGGGCACACACTTTTTGAATGAGACAATAAGAATTCTATTGGATGAGTTCATGATTACACATCATAAGAATACCCCTTATCATCCTAAGGAAAATGGGATTGATGAGGCCTTCAAAAAAAAATTGAGCCAGAAATTGACAAAAATATGTGATGTTGGAAGGAAATATTGGGATGATAAAGTTTCTATCATGATGTGGGCGTATAGAACAACATATAAGAGGTTGAACAAAGCCACACCGTTTCAGTGAGTGTTTGGCATGGAACGAGTTCTTCCTATGGAATTCATGTTACCTTCTTCGTATTGCGCATGCTTTGGAGGTCTAGCTAATGAGAAATCATTAGAAGAACGAATTAAAAAGTTGACCAAACTAGATGAGTGATGAGAAATAACACATTGGAGTCAGAAGCAAGAAAAGGCCGGCGGGCGAAAGCATGGCATGACTGACACATCAAGGACAAAAAGTTTGAGATTGGATAGATGGTGCTTCTTTATGATTCTAAGTTTCTGCACCATCCAGAAAACTTAAAGTACATTGGTTAGGACCATATGTTATCACTCACATACTTGAAATAGGCACTTTTCAGTTAGAGGCGCTTGATGGAATATAATTACCTAGTTATTTCAATGAGAGTAGGATGAAGCCCTACTATAAATAAGACTTCTTGGTGTTTGTAATAAGGCAGTGTTGCCATTTAGATTAGGTTTTCAATTATGTATTCCCTTAATGTATTTCCTTCTTCATCATTATGCTTTGTCAATTTATGTTGTGTTTTGTATAAATAAGCACGTTTACGTGCCAGAAGCTAATTATCATTTATAGTATTTTAATGCATAAAGGATTGAACATACCATTGGCGTGGGGTGGATGTTTACAACTAGATACAAATCAAGGAGTAAATTGTTACAGGTTGTATTTGAGTTTGGAAAGGATTTTGTTAGAAGAGAGATTGCTTTTAAACAATGACCATAGATGGGGATAAATAAAGGAACAATATAACATGAGGTAAGAAATGGCTGTGGAGACTACTAGGAGAAGGCACAATGGTGAGGTGCTCGGACGTATGGAAGTGCGCTAAAGATAAGTCTCAGAGCCAAAAGGTAGGAAGGCATGCTAGAAGGTTATAGCCGAGGCACGAAGATGTACTTGCATAGAAATTGTGAAAATGGTCAATTAATGAAAGGAATTTGTTGGTAGGTGAATGAGCAATAAATTCACTAAATGTTTGAAAATATATATAAGCATGTGATGTGAGCTCCTTTTTACCATTATAATTGCAAGTATTTGAGAGAGCCAAGTGCAATCGAAATGAGTAACATATATTGAAGTGTAAAGAGTGCGAAACTAGACGTGGAGAGAAGATTTGTGCATAGAAGAAGCTTGTGTCCCCATTGGTGAAGGGTTTGAGTGAAGAAGACGTGTTGCAAAAGAGCTAGGGCATGTGATTTCAAACT
Organism: Taxus wallichiana var. yunnanensis; assembly: GCA_018340775.1. Classification (NCBI taxonomy): domain Eukaryota; kingdom Viridiplantae; phylum Streptophyta; class Pinopsida; order Cupressales; family Taxaceae; genus Taxus; species Taxus wallichiana. Next base: position 468,581,683 of record CM031236.1, on the reverse strand, counting down.
AGGGCATGCGATTCAAGCTAGGGTTTGGACTTGCTATAAAAAATAGAAAGTGAAGAATTTTCACATTACAAAGGACAAGAAGGTGATATTTTCAGATGACACCAAAGAAAGTACCTACCGCAAGAGCCAAAGGAAAGAAGAAAGTGGAGGTAGAAGTTGAAGTTACACCCGAGAGTAATTTTTCGAGATGCAGTACCCAGAAGGTGTTATAGTTGGGAAAGAATGGGATTCCCACATCCGTAAGTGTAAAATAAGTGATTACAACCACCACACATCAGATAACACAAGTTAGATGCATTATTGAGCATGAAGACCAACAAGTGCATGATAGAGGACATTCCAAGGTGTATGATGATCTTTGGAGAGAAAATGTTAAAGAAGGTTGGAGTCTATCAGTTGTACGATATCCCTTATTTTGGAAATTATGAACCATTATACCAGTGGTTAATTATTAGAGTCCATGAGGACTTCTTCTATTTCATCGACAGAGGTTAAAATCACAACTACCTTTATTGTAACAATCGACAGATTAAAAGGCAACCATTTTCTGGGTAGTAATGCGGTTTTAGTGTGGGGTAATGTTGAAAAGATAAAGTATGACACTTAACATAAGGAACACAGAAGGTTCACGTGTGGTAACATGGCATGTTCAAAGGCGCATAAGGATAGGGAAGGAAACCCGTGTAAAAGATGGATAGATTCATAACTTAGCCATTTTCATGATTACAGGCTATTTTTGGAGATAACGTGCAGAGCACACAAACCGGATAAAGAATTGCACGACACACATAGGATATTTTTGGAAGAGCATCTACTAATTGCTTTGTATGGGTTCAAGTTAATAATAGAATTACTACTTCCAGTTAACCAGAAGAGATCTATTATTAGCGCACTTGCATGTGTGTCTATTATTGTAAAGGTGTGTGGCTATTTCCAATATGCACCCTATTTTGTGAATTATGTAAGCGATACGGGAAATTCCCCACCCTTATAAATTTGTAGTAATCTACATATATTACAATGAGTGAGTAGTAAGCTATTATGGAGTTATGCTACCAGACTTGATGCACGCATAAGTTTATGATCTTGAATATTGTAAGAAGCTTCGTGTATTTACTATGTTTAACATAATGGAGTGTATTGACTGATTCAAGGTATTAAACATGATCGTAACTAGTTCTTGCATGGTTGAATTCATTATGGCTATTGTTTAAATCCATTACTCTTTAGATCTAGATCTATAATATGCTTTGTAGAATGTTTATACTATTTATGGATATGAATGCATCAACTCTTCATCTTGCTAACATCCTGCACAAGCAACCCTAAAGAGGGGCATGGTACCTTTACGTTCCTTGGGTGAGCACTCAATCTAGGCTGAGTGATGTGCCAATGTGCCTGGGCTATTTATGGTAAATTCTAGGTTGCATCAAGGTTGTATAGGAGATGTAAATATCCCAATTATTTTAATCGACTTAGGGGTTGCAATTAATGTGATGACTACAAACACATTGTCCACATTGTCTCTTCTTGAACCATAATAAAGTTCAATAGTGTTATAAATGGTTGACCGGTCTATAGCTAATCCTAAAGGAATCATAGAGGGCGTGATCATAACAATCAAATCATAGGATTATTCAGTAGATTTTATGGTCATTAAAATGAAGAATAAGAAAATTGGATATCCATTGATCCTAGGATGCCCTTGGTTAGCCACTACAGCTGCTCTTATTCATTACAGGACATGAAACATGGTAATTACAAATGGACATGATTCAAATAAGTTATCCATTTTTCCAGCTGCAAAATCCTTTTCCACTGAGGATAAGCAATGGTGGAAGGATGGTACAAGTGAATCGGAAGATGTGGTTTCATCCTTGGTTATGGTCATAATTCAAGAACATGCATAGCATATCCAAAATTGTGATCATGAGTCTTGCATGGATATCCATTGATCCTAGGATGCCCTTGGTTAGCCACTACACACTGCTCTTATTCATTACAGGACATGAAATATGGTAATTACAAATGGACATGATTTAAATAAGTTATCCATTTTTCCAGTGCAAAATCCTTTTCCATTGAGGATAAGCAATAGTGGAAGGATGGTACAAGTGAATCAGAAGATGTGGTTTCATCCTTGGTTATGGTCATAATTCAAGAACATTCATAGCATATCCAAAATTGTGATCATGAGTCTTGCATTGGACTATACATGATTCCCACGCTTGAACCAATTGAAATCAAGGATGACATAATGGATGAGAGCTATTAACCTACAATATGTCCTTTTTGCACAAAACATAGATCTGACTTTGAGTGTGTCTTTCACAATATTACTTCAATCCACAGATTGCTTCCCCATAGGTTACCATTGAATTCATTATTAAGAGAGTAATTTGTGGTAAATTATCTCCATCCAAACACCAAGTAGTTACCCATTTTACAAGGAAAAACCCTAGCAGTCAATATTTAATTGACCGATCAAGAGGAGAATACCCTATTCAAACTTTTATGCTCTCATTCTTAAGCCTTTGCTTTGGAATATAGTGATATGACTAGTATTCATCCTATTATTTTTACACACCACATTTACACACTTGATTTAATACTAGTCATACAACCATAAAGAAGGATAAAACCTACCTTGAGATACATTGTAAAAATGATATTGAGAAACTTCTTATGATAGGATTCATCTACCAAATTCCAGGATAGTTAGTGGGTTTCTCCATTAGTAATAGTGCCTAAAAATAATGGGAAATTGAGGGGTTGTGTGGATTATAGGGAGTTGAATAAGGAAACACATCGAGACTATTTTCCCTTACCTTTTATGGACAAACTCTTGGATAATTTATCGGAAAAAGTATTTATCATTCCTTAATGGGTTTAATGGGTACAATCAAATCACAGTGGCACCAAAGGATCAAGATAAAAATAATTTTACCTTCCCATGGGGACAATAGGGTCTTACCTTTTGGATTATATAATGCTCTTGCTACTTTCCAAAAATCCATGTTAGAAATATTTTCTGATCTCACTCATGATTGTGTTGAGATTTACATGGATGACTTCATTGTTTATGGGGAAACATTCCAAGAGGCAATTGATAATTTAGAAAAATTCCTCTCTAGGTGTGAGAAACATTAGTTATCCTTAAACCATGAGAAATGTCTATTCATGATGGAGCAAGGTATAGTCTTGGGCCATCATGTTTCAACTGAGGGAATCAAGGTAGATCCGGATAAGGTTAACATCATTGTAAAACTTCCATCTCCCACAAATAAAACAGAAGTAAGAATATTTCTTAGACATGTTGGTTATTATAGAAGATTCATTTTAGATTTCAGTAAGCTAGCTTCTCCATTGTTTTCCCTTCTAACAAAAGACTCTAAATTTGAGTGGACATATTCATGTTAAAAATATCTTAACACTATTAAGGAAAAATTGACAAATACCTAGTCTTAAGAGGACCAAATTGGAAGATTCCCTTCCACATAAAAACAAATGCTTCCAATGAAGCAATGGGGGTTGTACTTGGACAACAAGAAGAAGAAGAAATGTAAACTATTTTATACATTAGCAAGAACCTCTCCCTTGATGAAAACAGGTTACACTACCACAGAGAAGGATTTTCTTGCATTTTTATGTAATTAACAAGTTCCTCCATTACATTACAGGATATGAAGTAATTGTTCATACTGATCATTCTACTATCAAGTATCTAATGAATAAACCTTTGGTGCATGGCAGAATTGTAAGGTGGATTTTGTTATTGCAAGAATTTAACATCAAAATTATTGATAAACTAGGAAAATACAATGTGGTGGCTGAATTTCTCTCAAGGCTAACCATTTCAGTACAGAGGAGCAGTCAATGATGATTTTTTAGATGAACATCTATTTGCAATCTCAATTGTCTCTCCTTGGTTTGTAGACATGGCTAACTACTTGGCTATAGGGAAGTTCCCATATTTCCTCACACATAAACAAAGAAATAAATTAATTAAACAAAGTGTGATGTATACATGGACTAATGGAATGCTTTTCAAATGTGGAAATGATCATGTATTACATAGGTGTGTAGTTAAGGATGAGATCATTAACATACTAAGAGCATGTCATGATGAACCATCTAGGGGACATTATTCAGTCAAGAGGACTATCCACAAAGTCTTAGGAGATGTCTAATTTTCACCTTCATTTCATAAATATGTCAAAAATGTATGTATGTCAATGTGATCAATGTTAAAGAATGGGTAAGCTGACACATACCACTGAAATTCCATTCCAATCCCAAGTTGTTTTTGAGTCATTTGAAATGTGGGGTTGGATTTCATTGGACCACTTGACCCACCTTCTCAAGGGAAGTAGTACTTAGTTTGTAAAAACTATGTGAAAAGTGGGCTGAGGTCCAGGATCTTCAATATGCAAGAGATGATAAAGTTGCATAATTCTTGTATGAACATATCTTTCAACGGTTTAGAGCACCAAGATCCATTGTTTTAGAATGGGCACAACATTTTATATCAAGTGCAATCATTTCCTTTGTGGAAAAATTTTAGACCAGGCATAAGAAATTATCCCCATACCATCCACTTGTCTAATGGTTAAGTGGAAGTCACTAACAAAGAATTAGAGAATATCCTAACTAAGACTATGGATATCTCAAGGAAAAATTAAGTTCAAAAGTTACTAGAAATAGTATGGGCCTACAACATCACTTAGAGGATAACCACAAGATTTACTCTTTATGATTTGTTTTATGGAAAGAAATATGTATTCCTTATAAAATGTGAAATTCAAACATTAAGAATATCTTATGATGTGGAAATTGAGTTATCGAAGCACAACAAGTAGGGATTCTTCAACTAAATGAGTTGAATGAGATGATGTTGTAAGCACTTCATCAAGCTCAAATATGCACCCGTTCCAAATCAGATTGACCTGGGGCTTGAGACAACATGGGACTGTCTCCAAGTTGTGGGACTTAAACTAAGACATACCTCAAAAGAAGGTCAACTTCCTCTACCTATTCATAACGCTAAGACTACTCCTAGAAAGGGAAATGCAACTACCTAACACTAACCTAAAATACCAAGGGACCAGGGAGATGCATGAAATTGAAATCCTAAACTAAGGGAGGTGATAACACCAAGAAAAAGGTTGGAGATATTCCTAGTGAGTGAAAATATGAAGAAAATGAAGTAGGAGAGGGTAGACAGAAGTTCCACAGTCCAAAACAACATTCAAATCTCCATTTTTGTGGAACACAATAGATTTGAGTCTGCAAGAACAAAGTATGCACAATATATCTACAAATGTAAAGGAAGGCAAGGAATGTAGTATAACACAAGCTAGGGTAGAAAAATTCACAAAACATGAAATTTTATTTCTCAAAAGATGCACAATCCATTACAAAGTAGACACAAAAGAAATAATCCTTTGCAAAATACCAAATTTGAAGCCCGCTACTCACAAGATTTACGGAATAATTTTGTGAGAGTTCCTTTTCTTTTTCGAATGTCCCCCTCTAAATTGAGGGGATTTATACATATATATAGAAAATTCACCTTAGCAACCATCATTAATTTCATGACGGGTAATTGAGATAACCAATACTAAAACAATTAATTCTCATCTCACAAATTGATGTTCTTGTGTTCATCTGGTTGTATGCATTTTCCCTCAAACAATAACATTTCATTCCACAGTGACCGGTTGCATTTTTACTGTGCTTTGCTACTATCGACCGGTTGTGTATTCATGTAACTAATTGGTCGCACATATCCTTACAACCGAAACCTTACACCCTCATGACTGAACAATCTATATCCACTACCGACGATGTAACAAAAAAATATTTGTCATTGGTAGCATGAATTATGCTATTGGTTGGTAGCATCTATATAATATGCTACCGACATTCATGCACCTAACCGGTTCTCCTGCCACCTTTGCACTACCATCCGGTAACATTTGTAAATGCTCTTTGGTTAGTAGCATATGAAATTCTATCGGCCGCAGCATCTAAGGATGCTACCATGGCCATATGCTAGTACCTCTGTAACCCCGCCATCATCACTCCATTGCTCACTCCTACTACTAGTCGGTAGTAGGCCACAATGTTGTCAGCCGGTAGCAACGTTTCCACCATTTTATTTTTACCATGACCATCTCGGCCTTCTACTAATGTAACTCGCCCAACTCTCCTATCTAATAAAATCGGTCATGACTTGGCCAAGCTATACACGAGCTACCTTGCATTGTACAAAACATTTCACTCTATTAATTGCCAACACCCAAGCCTACTAGGTTGTCCAATTTGCAAGGGGTACAAAATTGGATGACAATTTGGCAACTCACGGGGTAATTTATCTACTAGATTGCAAATATCATTGGCCTTGAAGCATCCATTAGGTATGAAGTCAACTTGAAACTAAAACTGATCATATATTTGAAATTTTCACCCTTGGATCCACTTGAAGCACTGTATGGACCTTATATTTGTCTGAAATCGCATGAACTGCAACTAATTGTTACCATCTTGAGACCTACTTGAAACTAGAAAGTGCAATAGCAAAAAAGGCACAACTATGTACAAACATGAAAGATCATACATGTCCCAAGTGAGACATATAGAGTGTGCTCAACACTTATTATAAAAACATACAGTACTACCAAAGATATGTGCTAAAATCATTAGGAGGGATTATGAATCTAATCTAATATGTACAATGATGTAACAAGATAACCTAATGAGAATGCTTAAGATAAATCCCATTGATTGGGATTGGTAGTGCACCTCCATTAAGGTCAGTCAACTCAAAACAAATTGATTCTTTGTAAGCACTAATGGTATATGGACCACTCTAAATTACATCAAATTTAGAGTGTCTCCCTATTTTGGCTCTGTTAGCATCCCATTTCAAGACCAAATCACCAACTTTGAATATCTAAAACGTAGCCTTTTTATCAAAATGATTTTTGGTTGATTTTTAATGTTGCTCTAAACTAACCATGGAAGAATTACTTAATTCTTCAAGCTCCACCAATTATGTAATCCTGATCTCTCTTTGATCTCACCCTTCAAGGTCCAATTTCTAGGCCAACTCAAGTGAAGGCAATTCCATTGAAAAAGGCATCCTTGCTTCTTTTCCATAAACCAACTTGTAAGGGGAAGTGCCAATTTCCTTTTTCATTGTAATCATGTCATCCCAAAGAGCATTCTTCACCTTGGTATGCCAAAGAGAATCCATTGTTCTTTTCATAATCCTAATTATATTCTTGTTAGTAGATTCCTCTAAGCCATTACCTTGTAGTTAATAATTGGAAGAAGTCTTCAAATAAACACCAAGTCCAAGAGCCCAATCAGAAATTTTAGATCCTAGAAAAGCCTTTGCATTATCAGAAATTATGGTTTGTGGGATACCAAACCTTGTGAAAATCTCCTCAAGGAATTCAAGAATGATTGATTCATTTGTTTCCTTCAATAACACAACCTCGGTCCACCTAGTGAAATAATCTATAGCTATTAAGACCCACTTATGGCCAACACTTGATGGAGGATTGATCATGCCAATAAAATCAAGGCCCCACTGAGCAAAAGGATGATCTACTTGAATTAGATGAAGTGGAAGAGCTTCCAACCTCTTCTTTCTAGTGAAGAAAGCACATTCCTTGCATTTTCTGACCCATTTGTGACAATCAACAAATAATGTGGGCCAGAAGTAACCTGCCTTTAGAATTTTCATTGTTGTGGCTTTGGCTAAAAATGACCACCAAATAAGCCATCATGAAATTTTGTTAAAAATTTCTTCACTTGTTTACCTTCAATACACCTAAGAAAAACCTCATCAATATTTATTTTGAATAAAATGCCATCCACCAGTGCATAGGGAATGGACTGCAACCTTAGATGTCTCCTTTTTGTTTTACTTAGACCAAGAGGGTATGCACTGGTAGATAGAAAGGTGATCATATCACTCACCCAACTATGACTATTGGTTGCATATTCTCTATCCTATTTAATCTTAGCATCATGTGGAAGTTATTCATTCATGAAGGAGGTTTCTTTATTATCCTGAGCATCCAAAGAAATCTTCTCACAAAGTTCTCTCCCTCTTACCAGTTTTGTGGCCTTAATAGTCACATCGTATTCCATTATTTTAGTTACCCATCCAGCTATTTTCTCACTAATATTTCCCCCATAATGAAGTCTCTCACACTAGAATGTGAGACTAAAACCCTGATATGACTAGTGGAGAGCATGATTTTGAATTTCTTAAGAGCTCTCATGATGGAAAATACTTGTTTTTCAATGTGATTATATTTGATTGAAGAAGGCCACCGGATGTTCCATGAATTCTTCATTTTACTATGTCAAAATAGAAGTAATACAAGCATCAGCTCCATATGCATACAAAATAAAATCTTTACCATAGTTAGGATTGAGAAGTGTAGGGGCTATAGAAATTCCCTGTTCGATCTTAGAAAAAATATCCTTCCTTTCGGATGCCTATTTAAAAGTTGAATCCTTCTTCAACATCAAAGTGATAGGCTTGACTAATCCTGCAAAATTAGGAATAAATATCCTAACAAAATTAATCTTGCCAAGAAATGATTGCAAGGATTTTTATGAGTTGGAAAAGAGAGAGAGAGAGAGAGAGAGAGAGAGAGAGAGGCTGAAATTCTATCCGGATCAATGGAAATGCCATCCTTTGAAACAATATGTCCCAAAATATTACCCCTAGGGACTGAAAAATTACATTTTTGGGGTTAAGAGACACCCTAAATTCCCTACATCTCTCAAATACCTTCTCCAAGTGGCTGATGTGATCCTTGATTTGCTTTGAGAAGATAGTAATATCATCCAAGTAAATAAGGATGAACTCATTAATGTAACCTTTGAAAGTAATATCCATTTCTCTCTGAAATGTGGCACCTGCATTTGACAAACCAAAAGGCATCTTTTGATAGGAATATGTACCCCATTTGGTTGTAAATGCAGTCTTAAATTGATCTTCTTCCCTAACCTTAATTTGATTAAAACCTGAATACCCATCTAGCATAGAGAACCTTTCAACCCCTACATAACTCCTTTCATCCTTCCTTCTCTTGTGCCTCGAGACACAATTTTTGCTTTTCAGGCAACTCAAAACCTTCTGAAATGGCACCATTGGATAGAGCTCTTTCTCAGCTTTCCAGAAAGGTAAAGTTTTTCTCCTAACTCCATGTATTTTTGAAGTTATGGCTCGGCGGAGTTTTTGTGGGAAATTTTCCCTTTCAAGGCCCGCAGCCAATGAGATGCCGCCACGTGTCATGGAAGTGGCGGGGGTCGGAGGAAGACTTGTAATTTTCACCAAGTGTTTGGTGAAATTTCAAATGAAAGATTTTTCCCGCAAGCCCGCCGAATCAGGTAACGCCATGTGTCCGGGGGAAATTTGAAGAATTTGGGCTAAGTGTTGGTGCATGGAATTTTTGAGAAGAAAGCCCGCGGCCATAAAAAACCCACCACGTTTCCTAAGGAGCCGGAATCGCGGAGTGCGGGAGGAAATTTGGAATTTTCCCAAAGTGTTAGCACAAAAGGAAATATTTGCTCCAAGGGCCCTCGGCTAGTAAAAACCCACCACGTGTCCTGGAGTGGTGGAGTAGGGAAAGAATTTGGGAAATTTTCCAACGGGGAAAACAAAGGAAAATTCAGAGAGTGAAGCCCACCCCCTTATTGCTAGCCAATAGAATCTCACCATGTGTCTAGATGGCGCCAAAAATCAAAGCAAGCCCGCAAGGAAATTTTGGAAGGTCAAACCCACACCCAATGGGGTTTTGACATGTGTCTAGGATGGAAATGAATCAAACAGCCCATGGAAAAAATCTGGAAGGACATGCCCGCGTGCAATCAGCGCATGCCACATGTCCCAAGCTCATCGGCCTCATGGAAATTTTTGGAAAATTTTCCAAAGGAAAAATGAAGGAAAATAGAGCAGATGGGCCCGCGCCCAATAGAAATGTGCCACGTGGCACCTAGGAGTGGCAGGTGGAGCATGGGGAAATTTTGAAATTTTTTCCAAAATGACCAAAAAGGTAAAAATTCAATTTTTTTGCCCACCGCCCGATTTGGCCCTGTTTTGCCCTAAAACTTCAAATCGCCATATCTTTCGATCCAGAGATCTCAGTTTTTCACGTTCTTTATATCAATGGAAAGCTGGTGAAATTCTCTACAAGATTCTAGGGTCATTTTTGCATTTTGATGGATTTTGGAGAGATAAAATTGAAAAATGTCTCTGGCACGTGGTGATGAGCAGAAATGACGTTTCAACCACCGTTTTTAATGAAGAATGGCTCGCATTCTCTCCCAGCATGGTTAAAAATGTTAGGGAATGGGTTTTTAAGGATGCCCATGCTATTTTGAATGCATTTTGGTCAATGATTGAACCTCTCCCATGTTTTCCCATTTCTCTCTCCTGGGCTCGTCCCTTGCACTGTAAAACCCAGATTTGGCTCATTTTCAAAGGGTTGAACATTTTTTGTGTATAGTAGGTCCCCTTTCTCACCTTGGAAGTGATTTTGGTGGAATATCAGACCTTTTCTAAGAACTGCAACTCATTTTTTCCTCTTATGTGTTGTAATGCAAGTGATTTTGATGTTAAAATAACAATACAGCCATGCGTGATTAATTTTCCATCCTCTGCTGGTGTTGTTTGACTAATTTCTAATTCTTCATTATAGTTATTAGTTTGTGCATGTTCTTTTGTTGCATTTTATGAATTGTGTCAATCTGTAGAAGTGAAAAATGCTTACCATTCCTTTGGTGTATCACCTATTAGCATTAGCTTTAGTTTATCTACATTCTCTATCTCTCGTCTCCTTTGGAATTTAGGGTAGGATTAGGAATATAGACCTCTACAACTTGTAAGTGATAAATTTGACCGAGAGGAATTGAGGAACCAAATCTAAACTAGGAGATTCCTTTCTCATTTTGCAAGTCCCACACTTGGGGAAAGGATTCAATGTTGTGCAATCACACTGGATGCTAGTATGATCAAACTAGAAATCTTATCAACATCCAGGGGGTGCCGTGATTTGCACAATTTTGTTTTGACCTGTCTTCATCTTCATTGCAAAAAAAATTGATGTGCATTTGTTGCAAGTTTCTTGCTTTAAAAGAGCTATAAATTACACATCTGGCGACTCCAAGGAAGAAGAATCAGCTAGTTTTAGCAGTGCAGACCTGAAAACTCATGAGAAGAATCACTACAAGGTCAAGAGCTGGAGAAGAAGAGGTGTTGTTTGAATATCTGCAATTATCTCCAAGAATAAGGAAAAGTGGGAGGAGAATCCAAAGGTCTCCATCTCCACCAAACAGAACTCTCTCAACTCCTCCACCTGGTAGGCCTTTCATTCAATCAACAAGGGTTCTAAGGCCAATCAGAATGGCACAAAACAACCCCTATGTCAATTTCACTGGCAGCAGCCCACTTGCCCTCAATGCACAAAATCCAATTCCAGTTGCAGCATTGAAGAACATTCCATACTTCACTGGAGAAAATCAGACCTCACCTGGTGATCATGTCAAGGATATTGCTAACATTTGTGCAATCCATGAGATCAATGAGATGCAAGTTACTATCAAATTGCTGGCATCTTCATTCAAAGGGAAAGCTTTACAATGGTTCAGGAGCCTTGCCTCAGGTTCTATTCAAAATTGGAATCAACTATGTATAGCCCTCCATGAGTAGTTTGGGGAAAAGGGAGACAACTTGTCCCTTTTGGAGCAACTGACAACTATCAAAAGAGCTCCCAATGAGCAGCTGACTGATTTTAATTTCAGATTTCAAAGGACTTGGGAGAGAATTCCAGTGGCAGTCAGGCCAATAGTAGAAGGTGCTTTTCTTTATTACCTTAAAGCTTTAAATTCTGATATTTCTATGTTAATTCAGTCCATGGGAGGCACAACTATCCCCATTGCTTATAGCATTGCCATTAGAGCTGAAAATTGTTTGATCCAAGCCGGCAAGCTGGCTCCTAGACCTCCAATGCCATTATTTCCAAGTTTAGAGAGCCCAAGTACTAGCCAAGTGCCTAATTTAGCTTCTATTCCCACTCCTAGAAATCAAAATTCAAGTGAAGCTTCCACTTCATCTTCTAGTGCCTCAAATGAACTTCAAGAAGTCATGAAGCAATTGCAAAATCTAGGCAATGAGCTGGTTACACTCAAAAGGCAGCAAGCCCAAGGTTTTAGACCTTCTTTCCAGCCCCAAGCTCAGCCTAACAGCAGCCATATCAACCCCAAAGACCACCCAATCTAGCTGCAAATCTAAATCAAGCAAGGCCTCCTACCAATAGACCATTTCAGCCCTATAATCCCAATGCTACATCTACATCTAAAGCATTAGTGCCAGTACAAAACAATATGGCTCAAGAGTATGATTGGTGTTTCCCATGCAATGAACCTCATAACTAGTCCATGTGCTTCAACGGTGCCTTGAATCAAGCATTAATGGTGACAACAACTGGTGTGGAGGGTGAAGGTAGTCAAAGAAATGACCAACAACAAGAAACATTCCAGCAACAATCAGCTCCAAATGACACCACACTTGTAAACTGGCAGGCATAAGATTTTTGTGGCATGAACCAGATAGTTTCCCAAAGTGTTGCAGCCAACACAAGGTCAAAGAGGAGAAATTTGGGTGAAGAACAGCCATTGGCTCCAAGTAATTCACAACCTCTTGTCATTCCACAAACTATTGGCAAGCAAAATGCAATCCCAAGCACACAAGGATTGCCTAAAATAGTTCCTAGGCCAGCCCAAATGCCAGTTGCTGCTGCCCATGCACAAGGAATGAATGTGCAGGCCAAGGGATAACAAAAGGATACTTCATCTCCATTCAATATCATTGATCAGATGAAGAAGACAAATGTAAACATATCAATGTGGGAATCACTCTCTATCCCAGGACAAAGAGATTTGCTACAAGCTGCCATGAAGGACTGGTCAACTTCAAATCAACAAGTCCAAATGCAAGAGAAAGTGCTCACAAATGCTACCCAGCCTGAGGGGAATCATGGAGGACAACAAGGTAAAATGTTGAAACCCCCTCCATTCTATGTTTCATTGATCATTGGAAATCAATTAGTACACAATTGCATGATTGATTCCGGAGCAAGTAGTTCAGTAATGCCCAAGCAAATAGCTGATCAGATGGGAATTCAGTATGAAACCATATCCAAAGGGGTGGTACAATTGGATGGGACAACAGTAACAATAGTTGGAGTGATTAAAAACTTGAGTCTTACTTTGCATGCCTGTCCCAACGTGGTTGTTTTGCAAGATGTCTCGGTAATAGACCTTCCACCACTCTTTGCCCTATGTTTGTCAAGGGATTTCACAAATTAAGATCGAGGTTACTTATCTACGCTGATTGGTCACACATGTTTTTCAGAAAAAGATATGGAACCAAAGCCACAATCAGGTCTGAACCTATTGCAAACTTTCACATTGAGCCTTACACCCCAAGTCAGATAAATGCCAATTGTTCAGCGATTTGACCAAGAAGATCACCCAAGCATTGATGAAGCTGACACCAAGGTTGGAAGTATCCCAGATCTAACCCTTAATGAATGGGAAAACAAGGTGCATGCTTTTGATCCTTATCAAGAAATAGAAGAATCTGAGCTAGGAGTCTATTGCATGCATGAAGAAGATCAGCCTATTCCTAGCATCACCAAGCCAGACCACAAGGATGATAATGAGGTATGGCAGTTGTTTTTTGATGGATCAAGGAGTAAACAAGGTGCAGGAGGGGGAGCTATGCTTGTTTCCCCTCAAGGGGTTAAGTATTATTCAGCTTTTAGATTTCAGTTTGCATGCTCTAATAACACTGCTGAATATGAAGCCTTGGTGCAAGGATTGCATTGGGCAATCAAGAGAGGAATAAAGAACTTGCAAGTCTTTGGTGATAGTGAGTTGATTGTCAACCAAGTCAAGGGGCAACATGCTATCAAGAATGATTTAATCAAGTGCTACAAGAATAGGGTGTGGGACCTCATTGAAGATTTTGAGGGCTTTAGCATAAAATCCATTCCTAGAAAAGAGAACCAAGTTGCTGACAGGCTTGCAGCAGTGGGGGCAGCCTTTGACGTTGTGGAGAGCATTCAAAAGGACAAGGTACAGCCAAACATCCATGTGATTGTAAGGCCTTCAGTGCCAGACAACAATGTAAGTTGGCAAGTGTTTGAAAATGATCAGCAAATCATCCATTTCTTGCAAGAAGAGGTTGAGTTCTCAGCTAAAAATCAGGAAAAGTTGGAACAACAGTATGGTGACCAAGTGATACAGCTGAGAACCAATAAACTACCAAAGGGGCTTATTACTTTGGAGTCCATTTTCAATCCTAATGATCAGTTTAGGAAAGAGAAAGCAAACATCCAAGTCAAGGGAGAAGATTCAGTGTCCATCTCGGTGGAAGAAGGAAAATCACTCCAAGTTGGCAAGATGACAACTGAGCAAGAAAGGTATGAGTTTATACAACTTTGTCAAGAATTCCCTGATGTGTTTGCTTGGAGCTATGAAGATCTGAAAGGTTTCAATCCCGAGTTAGCTCAACACACCATTGAATTGGATCCAAATACTAAGCCCATCAGGAAAAAAAAAAGACCAGTCAATCCACACATGGAGCCCCTCATGAGAAAAGAATTGAATAAGTTGATAGAATCAAGAATCATATTCCCTATCAAGCATTCTAGTTGGGTTGCCAACTTGGTTCCAGTCAGAAAGAAGAGTGGGGAAATCAGATTGTGTGTTGACTTCAGAGATTTGAATAGAGCATCTCTCAAGGATCATTACCCACTACCTTCCATGGAGCAGATTTTGCAAGTTGTTGCTGGCTCCGAAAGGTTTTCACTACTTGATGGCTATTCAGGGTACAATCAGATTATGGTGAAGGAAGAAGATCAGTTCAAGACAGCCTTTACAACCAAATGGGGAACTTATGCATATAGGAAAATGCCATTTGGGTTGTCCAACGCCGAGCTACCTTCCAAAGAGCAATGGACATGGTGTTCAAAGGTTTGATTAACAACATAGTGCTGATATATCTTGATGATATCACTATTTTTTCAAAAAATGCAGCAGACCACCTCTCTCATTTGAGACAAGTGTTCCAAAGGTGCAGAAGATTTGGAGTCTCCTTGAATCCTAAAAAATGTATTTTCTTAGCTCATGAAGGAAAGCTCCTTGGTCACATTGTCTCCAAAGAGGGATTAGCAATTGATCCAGAAAGAGTTGAAGCCATAAGAGCACTACCATTACCAAGCCACAAGAAGGCCCTTCAAAGTTTCTTGGGGAGAATAAATTTTTTCCGAGGTTTGTCCCAAATTTTGCAGCCCTAGTCAAGCCTATCACCAAGATGTTAAAGAAAATCATGGCTTTCAAATGGACAACAGAAGGCAAGGAGAGTTTTGAAGCAATCAAAGAAGCCATCTCTCAAGCCCCAACTCTCATCAACCCGGATTTCTCCAAGGATTTCATCCTCTATGTGTTTGGAGGTGATGATACTATCTCTGCAATTTTGGTACAGCAGAACAAAGACAATGATGAGCAGCCAATTGCTTTCTTCAGCCAAAGCCTAGAGGACTATGAGGTGAGATATTCTTTCATTGAGAAGCATGTTCTTGCAGTAATCAGGAGCTTGAAGAAATTCAAGCATCTAGTTTCAAACAATAAGGTTCAATTGTTGGTTTCTCATGTGGGAGTTAAAGACTTCCTCCTCAACAAAGACTTGAATGAAAAGAGAGCAGGTTGGATTACTCGTGTCATGGAGTATGACATTGAGATCAAAGTTACCAAGCTGGTCAGAGGAAAAGGATTGTGTGAGCAGCTGATTTTGGGCAAACAAAAGGAAGCATGCAATGAGAAGGAAGTTGTTTTGGCATTGCAAGACAGCCATGAGCAAGGAAGCACTCAAGAAGAAAATAATGGTGTCTCCACTCCTTGCTGGACCCAAGACATAATGCACTTCCTAAGCACAGGCCTATGCCCTCTAGAGATGAACAAGACCCAAAGAAGGCATTTCAGATTACAGGTTGTCCCATATGCCCTTGTTGATGGTGTTCTGTTCAAAAGAGATGTGAATGGAGTACTGTTGAGATGCATTGGCACAGATCAGATTCATAGGGCGTTGGAAGAGTTCCATGGTGGACCAGCTGGTGGTCATTTTGCACCAAGAGTGACAGCCCTAAAGATCATGAGGGCTGGTTATTATTGGCCAAAGATTTTCAATGATTGTTATGCATGGATCAAGAGGTGCAAGAATTGTGCATTCTTCACAGGTAAAGAGAGGCTAGCTTCCCTTCCATTGCATCCAATTTCAGTTGACCAGCCATTCATGCAATGGGGTCTAGACTTCATTAGAGTCATTAATCCCAATTCAAGCCAAGGGCACAAGTGGATTTTAATAGCCACAGATTACTTCACTAAGTGGACTGAAGCAGTAGCACTCAAGGAAGCAAATGAAGCTAGTATCCTAGACTTCTATGAGGGAATAGTAACCAGGTTTGGCATACCAGCTACAATAATATCAGATAATGCATTAGCATTCATTGGATCCAAGGTGACTAAATGGGCTGTCAAGAACGGGATCTACCTAAGTACTTCATCAAACTATTACCCTCAGGGTAATGGCCAGGCTGAGTCTACAAACAAGAACTTGTTGAGAATCATTAGAAGGACTCTTGATGAAAATCAGAGGTCTTGGCATACTAAATTGAAATCAGCCTTATGGGCTGATAGGATAACTCCCAAGAGATCTACAGGTAATTCTCCATTCAAGCTTGTTTATGGAAGAGAGGCAATTTTACCCATGTCTCTTGAGTTGCCAACATTGGAACTCATGAAACAGTTGGAGTTGTTGGAGTTTGAGCCCATGGAGGTTAGATATGCAGAATTGATGGAGCTCCAAGAGATCAGAAATCAGGCATCCCAAGCAATGGAGAATGATCAAGCTTTGATAAAGAAGACCTTTGATAGAAAGGCCAAGAATAGATCCTTCCAAGTTGGAGATCTAGTGCTAAAATGGGATGCAGATAGAGAAAAACCGGGGAGGCATTCAAAATTTGACGCCATTTGGAGTGGCCCATACATGGTCACAAAGTGTAAGGACAACAATGCCTTCCAATTGTCTTCATTGGATGGTGAAGAACTGTAGATTCCAATCAATGGAATCCATCTAAAGCATTGCTACTAAAGGGAAATTCTCCACCTTGTAAATATTAGCTTAGGTTTTCATTCCTCCAAGTGCTTGTGCACATTGTTCTCTGTAGGTTAGTTTTTCTTTCCCTAAGTGCTTTGGCACAAGCTTGTTGTTCCTGGGAATGTGTTGCAGGCCTTGCTCCATCAAGTGATATTCCATCTTCCTCCTTGCAACGTTCTAGTTAGTTGGGGTATCAAATAGAGGAAATGATGACTCCATGCCCAATGGATTGCTTCAGGCAACTGGTAACTTCATCCAGCAGGTAGATGATCCCTCTGAGTCGCCAAAATTGTTATCCAAAATGTGCCCCCTGCTCATTTTTGGCTAACTCCTTTCATCCTTCCTTCTCTTGTGCCTCAGACATAATTTTTTTCTTTTCAGGCACTCAAAACCTTCTAGAAATGGCACCATTGGATAGAGCTCTTTCTCATATTTCCAGAAAGGTAAATTTTTTCTCCTAACTCCATGTATTTTTGAAGTTATGGCTCGATGGAGTTTTTGTGGGAAATTTTCCCTTTCAAGGCCCGCAGCCAATGAGATGCTGCCACGTGTCATGGAAGTGGCGGGGGTCGGAGGAAGACTTGTAATTTTCACCAAGTGTTTGGAAAATTTCAAATGGAAGATTTTTCCCGCAGGCCCGCCGGCGAATCAGGTAACGCCACGTGTCCGGGGGGAAAATTTGAAAAATTTGGGCTAAGTGTTGGCACATGGAATTTTTGAGAAGAAAGCCCGCGGCTAGTAAAAACCCACCACGTGTCCTAAGGAGCCGGAATCATGGAGCGCGGGAGGAAATTTGGAATTTTCCCAAAGTGTTGGCACAAAAGGAAATATTTTCTCCAAGGGCCCACGGCCAGTAAAAACCTGCCACATGTCCTAGAGTGGCAGAGCGGGGAAAGAATTTGGGAAATTTTCCAATGGGGAAAACAAAGGAAAATTCAGAGAGTGAAGCCCACCCCCTTATTGCGAGCCAATAGAATCTCGCCACGTGTCCAGATGGTGCCAAAAAATCAAAGCAAGCCCGCAAGGAAATTTTGGAAGGTCAAACCCACACCCAATGGGGTTTTGACACGTGTCTAGGATGGAAATGAATCAAACATCCCGTGGAAAAATCTGGAAGGACAGGCCCACGTGCAATCAGCGCACGCCACGTGTCCCAAGCTCATCGGCCTCGCGGGAAATTTTGGAAAATTTTCCAAAGGAAAAATGAAGGAAAATAGAGCAGGATGGGCCCACGCCCAATAAAACATACCATGTGGCACTGAAAGTGGCAGAGCATGGGGAAATTTTAAAAAAATTTCCAAATGACCAAAAAGGTAAAAATTCAAATTTTTTGCCCGCCGCCCGATTTGGCCCTATTTTTCCCTAAAACTTCAAATCACCATATCTTTCGATCCAAAGATCGATTTTTCACGTTCTTTATATCAATGGAAATCTGGTGAAATTCTATACAAGATTCTAAGGTCATTTTTGCATTTTGATGGATTTTGGAGAGAGAAAATTGAAAAACGTCTCTGGCACATGGTGATGAGCAGAAATGATGTTTCAACCACCGTTTTTAATGAAGAATGGCTCGCATTCTCTCCCAGCATGGTTAAAAATGTTAGGGAATGGGTCTGTAAGGATGCCCATGCTATTTTGAATGCATTTTGGTCAATGATTGAACCTCTCCCATGTTTTCCTATGTTTCTCTCTCCTGGGCTCGTCCCTTGCACTGTAAAAGCTAGATTTGGCTCATTTTCAAAGGGTTGAACATTTTTGTGTATAGCAGGTCCCCTTTCTCACCTTGGAAGTGATTTTGGTGGAATATCAGACCTTTTCTAAGAACTGCAACTCATTTTTGCCTCTCAGGTGTTGTAATGCAAGTGATTTTGATGTTAAAATAACAATACAGGCCCTGTGATTAATTTTCCATCCTCTGCTAGTGTTGTTTGACTAATTTCTGATTCTTCATTATAGTTATCAGTTTGTGCATGTTCTTTTGTTGCATTTTATGAATTGTGTCAATCTGCAGAAGTGAAAAATGCTTACCACTCCTTTGGTGTATCACCTATTAGCATTAGCTTTAGTTTATCTGCATTCTCTATCTCTGTCTCCTTTGGAATTTAGGGTAGGATTAGGAATATAGACCTCTACAACTTGTAAGTGATAAATCTGACCAGAGGAATTGAGGAACCAGCCTCTAAACTAGAGATTCCTTTCTCATTTTGCAAGTCCCACACTTGGGGAAAGGATTCAATGTTGTGCAATCACACTGGATGCTAGTATGATCAAACTAGAAATTTGATCAACATCCTAATTTCCCCATTCTTCTTTCTAACTGGGACAAGATTGGCCACCCATGTAGAGTACTTGATTGGAAAAATTATTTTGGCCTCAATGAGTTTAGATAACTCCTTCCTCATGAGGGGCTCTATCCTAGGGTTGATTGGATTTTGATTTTGCCTAATCAGCCTTAAATTAGAATCAAGATCTATGGAATGTTGTACAATATCTAGATTAAATCCCTTTAGATCTTCATAATCCCAAGAAAACACATCACTAAATTTTTGACACAAGGAAATGAAAGTTTGCTTCTCATTTTCATCACATACCTTTCCAAGTAAAATATATTTTCCTTTTGCAATGGTGATTGGTCAGCAATCATCTTTATTTTCTGCAATATACTTTTCATCCCCTTTGAATCCATCATTTGGGATAAACAATTTCTCCAAGGCAACCAATCCCTTTGGCAATCTATTTGTTTTCAGATGAATAATTTGGTCATTGTAGCTATCATGAAAATCATATTGAATTTATGATGAGAATTCAACCTCATTTTCAATGAACCGAATGGTCTGCTAGTCACTTTCAAAACTCACGGCAAATTGGTCTCATTATCCGGAATAGATGAAATTATTATCACCTTGACATGATGCTCATTTACTTTTACAAAATCCTCAGCTGGTGAGAATTGTGATCCAAGGGCTAACATTTTATCTACCTATTTGTTTAACTTCGTTGGTACCACCTATAGCTTGAGAGCATTAAAACCCTTCGAGAGGTACCGAACTCTGTGCTTGTAAGATTTCAATAGCTTGCTCTTTGTGGCACACTTACCTCTCACCCAATGAATCACTAATTCCGTGTTTCCAAAAATATTTAATGCCTTAATCTTTCTCTTTTCAACAATTAAAATCCCATGCACTAATGCCTCATATTCTACTACATTATTGGAACATGTAAACAATAATTTGTGAGAGAAGAACAATTTCTCATTCAATGCAAAAATAAGCACAAAACATGCCCTGACTCCATTTCTCGCTTCTTGAAACATCAAAAAAAAAATTCCACAATTAAAGCATATTCCTTTTCTTGCTTGATTGGTGCTGAAAAAATAGATCCTTTCTCAAGAATGCAGTAAGTACCAAGTCCTATTTCAAAGGCTTTAAGATCTTCGGCATAAGGATTAAATTTGTAGTGCTTCTTAACCCATTCATGTAGCAATAGATTGGGCATGGGAGGAGGAATAGGTTGCTCGTCTGAAACTAAATTTTTGTCATGACCTTCTTAGATTAGGAAATTAGTTGGGAGAGGGGTGGGGTCATATGACTCAATATGATAAGAAAATATGGGCTCAACCTGTATGGTAAATCTTGTACCATACCTAGTTCTCAAAATCATATGGGTCCAATTTGAAGACAAATAACCACCTACCTTGGCTATAAAGTCTCTTGACAAAAAATGGAAAACATGGGAGGAAATTCAATGACTAATATATCATGGGTTATAGTTAGGCTTGGGTAGGAATGAAGGGTTAATTTAAAATCTAGTATGACTTCTAACACACCTACGGTTGAGCCATCAAGATGTAAGGCACTTTTAGCAACAGAGGTTATACTCAAGACCTAAGACATCAACAATTTTCTTTGGCATAATAGAGGTACTATCCCCAAGTCAATCATACAATTATGCACCAAGTGTTTACCCATAATTAATGACATATAAAATGGTGGGGTCTTGATAAATTTACTTACTTGCTCTTCCTTTTCATGACAAACAATTAATGTAGCAAGTGTCTTTTGAATCACTAGGTCAGCTAGGGGAAGCTGCTTGAGAGCTTCGCATAAGAGGTCCCTTTGTGATGGGATAGCCAAAGCATCCCACATTGTTACATTGACATTCTTCCTCTTCATTTTCTCCATAATATTAAAATAGAGGCCTATGGATTTCTGCAAGTGAGGTAAAATATTCTTGTTGATGTCGAATCGCAACACCCCTGAATGTCTGCAACACGATGGGTTGAGACTCTCAGTGCGATTGCATAACATGGAGCTTTTCCCAAGTGTGGGACATTGCGAAAATGGAAAAGCTCTCCGGATGAAGGCCGGTTCCTATTCCTCTGTTCAGATGCACACGTAGAAAATGTAGAGGGTTTACTAAAAACCTAATCTAACTTGCCAAGGAGACAGGGTAAGAAAATGCATAAAATAAAACCTAAACTAACAGAGGTGATGCACCGAGGAATGAAGAACATATGTCTTGCCAGTAAACACAGATCATTAAAATGCAATGCAAGATCATGCACAGATAGCTAGGTTCACAGTGAAAGATCAGGAGGATGCAAATGAACACAGAGAGGGTTGAGAATCATCCACAGTCATGCATTAATTTTCTCCAAAGATTGATACAACACACTGCAAAATGCCAAGAGGCAAGGTTGCATTACAGTTTCAAATGGGAGGTTTTAACTCCACAAGTTCACCTACCAAAGAGAAGAAGGGAGGGGCAAAACAAGAATGTCCAATGTTTAGAAAGAAGCCCCTCCTTACAATTTATAGGAATAATGAGAGACGGAGAAGAGAGGAATTCGAAATCTACCCCAACCACCTCCAGACTGCATTTAATTATCTCATTATGGTGGTAGGTGAGAACCCCAGCGAACCCAAAAGTGACGAACTGTATTTTGCATTTTTAAGAATTTTTTCTCACTTAATTAAAGATATCCATCGTACTTGGATAGAGGACCTCGTAATCTTTTCGAAAATTCCAACCTTGCATGAATCCGAGCTCCCAGTCAAAAGTTATGGCCATCTGAATATCTGCGCCAGGGTCTGCTTCCTGTCAGCGCTCAAAATGTTGCGCCTCCTGAAGGTGCGCCTTAGCGCATCCATGTGTGTGTCGACATCCTCTTCCATGTGCCAAGGGCGCATATTTTACCCTGTCGACACTCCGTGTCATGCGCCACTACGTGTGCCAAAGGCACATTCTTTACCTGTCGACACTCGTGTCATGCGCCACTTCGCGCGGGTGCATTCTTTTCTCTGTCAACACTCGTGTCATGCGCCATTTCTGTGCACCAAGGGCGCATCATTTTCCCTGTCGACATTCATTGTTGTGCGCCACTTCTGTGTGCCAAGGGCGCATCGTTTGCCCTGTCGACATTCATTGTTGTGTGCCACTTCTGTGCGCCAAGGGCACATTGTTTGCCCTGTTGACATTCATTGTTGTGCACCACTTCTGTGTGCCAAGGGCGCATCATTTACCTTGTGGACACTCCGTGTCGTGCGCCACTTCATGCACCAAGGGCGCATCGTTTTCCCTGTCGACATTCACTTCATGCGCCAAGGGCGCGCATCGTTTGCTCCTGTTGACATTCATTGTTGTGCGCCACTTACAGCGCCAAAGCGCGCATCGTTGCCACTGTCGACATTCATTGTTGTGAGCCAATTATGTGCGCCAAGGGCACATCGTTTTCCCTATTGACATTCATTGTTGTGCGCCACTTCTGTGCGCTAAGGGCGCATCATTTGCCTGTTGACGTTCATTGTTGTGTGTCACTTTTGTGCGCCAAGGTGATAAATGTCAGAGATTTGAGCTTCTTTGATTTCTATAGTCTTCTGCTTGTCTATATCTATCCAGGGGGGAAAGATATATACAACAATTCTCCTTTCTCAACTATTGCAATGTTGAAAAGGGGATCTTTGTTAGGGAGCAATCTCCTTTCTAAGAGCATCACGTAATCTGATTTTATCTGTAGAAAATCCCTTCTCCTAGTTGACAACATTGCCTTGATTATAAGAGGAAGGCTCAGAATCCAACATCCTTTTCTTGGACTTTGTATTATTAAAAATTTCTTGATTTAATGCACAGAAATCATTAGCTCCAAAGAACATGAGGTTTTTGTCCTAATTGGCCTCCTGAGCTCCTTCCACATTAGGATTGGGTGTTTCTACCAATGGCTCTTGCTGGTTGGAAGAACATTGAACCATGAGGGTCTGGTCATGCAATGCATATGCACAACCATATGGACTATGTAGTTGATTGCATGTGAAACACCATTCAACCTCATGTATCATATTATTTTGCACTGGGACCAGTGCTTGACTAGAGCTAACAACGGGAGGTGGTTGAGGAGTAAAGAACCATTACAATGGGAAGAGAAGAATTTTAAGGCTAGCACCTATTATTCTACTAATTTTTCCATACCTCTAATTGGTTTGTTGATTCCTGTATGGATGATAACCTTGATTAAATCCTTGGTTTGAAGCATGCCCCTGATTGGAATTTTTTTGTAGGACTGGGCTTGCTACTTCTCCAAAGATATAACTTTATTAGAAAAATTTCTAATCAAGGCTTTCATGTCTTCATCCTCCTTTTGTTGTACAGTGAATACGATGTTGAGGCAATAGGTTGGGAATTTTTCTCAAGAATAGGAGCAATGAAAGGTTGAGCAGCTTGAGGTAATTCAGGGTATAAGGGCATGGGTGGTCTAGGAGTTAATTTTCCATCTTGAATCAAACAATTTTTAGCCCTAATGGCTAATGCATAGGTCCCAGAAATATTACACCCCCCATATATTGAATCATGATAACAATATCAGAATTTAATGCTCTTAAATAGTAAATAAATGCACCTTCGGGAGTTGGTCTTACAAGGACTGGAATTCTCTCCCAGGTCTTTTGGAATCTGAAATTGAAATCTGCCATGAGCTCATTGGGAGATCTCTTTATGATTTTTAGTTGCTCTAACAAAGAAAGGTTATCTTCCTTTTCTCCAAATTGATTGTAAAGTGATGTCCCTAACTCATTTTAGTTAGTAATTGATCATGTTTTCAAAATTCTGAACCATTACGGAGCTTTTCCCTTAAATGAAGAAGCCAACAACTTCATAGCTACATCTTATTCAATAATATGATGAACAACACAGAAATTGGTAATATCCTGAATATGGTTAGCTAGAGTGGTATGGTTTTCCCTAGTAAAGAAAGGGATACTTTTCGAGCTGCCACTGGAATGAGATTACGGACATTAAGAGCAAGAGGACTATTACCTATAAAACTAACAAATCCTATATTTTCATATTGTGACGTTATAATATGCCCGATAACTCTAGTGGAAATTGGGAAGGGCCTACCAAGAATTGGAGTAGAAAGATTCCTATTTGGAGGTGAAGGTGACCTTTGAAATTGTCTTCCCTTCTTCCTCTTCCCGGTGATAATTTTAGGTACTCAAAAGCTCCTATTTTTGTTGCTTTGGACCTCGTCTGAATTCTTCTCATGAACTTGAGCACTCACACTGTTGTTGAAACCAATTTATTTGAATAGTAGAGTTTCTAGATGTGTAGAACAAGCCTCCAAAGGTTGGAAATTATTGAGTTACACACCAAAACTTAGAAAATATGAAAATAAATCTTTCATTCATCCCACCGAGAGTGCCAAAATTATTGGAGCTCAAATAGGCACCCGTTTGAAATTCGATTGACACGGAGCTTGAGACAACATGGGGCTATCTCCAAGTTGTGATACTCGACCCAAGAAAGACCTCTAGAGAAGGTTGAATTCCTCTACCTATTCCTAACACTAAGAATACTCCTAGAAAAGGAAATACAACTACCTAACACTAACCTAAAATGCCAAGGGACCAGGGAGAGAGGAAGATGCATGAAATTGAAATCCTAAATTAAGGGAGGTGATAACACCAAGAACAGGGTTGGAGAGATTCCTAGTGAGTGAAAATAAGAAGAAAATGAAGTAGGAAAGGGTAGACAGAAGTGCCATAGTCCAAAACAACATTCAAACCTCCATTTTTGTGGAGCACAATAGATTTGAGTCCTGCAAGAAGAAAAAAGTATGCACAATATATATGCAAATGTAAAGGAAGGAAAGAAACGCAATATAACACAAGCTAGGGTAGAAAAAGCCACAAAACATGAATTTTATTTCTCAAAAGGATGCACAATCCATTACAAAGTAGACATAAAGCAACAATCCTTTGTGGAATTCCCAAATTTGAGGCCTACGACTCATAAGAGTTCTGAATAATTTTGTGAGTTCCTTTACATTTTCATAATGTCCCCCTCCAAAATGAGGGGTTTACACATATATATAAAATTCACCTTTCCTACCATGCATTAATTTCTTGACAAGCGGTTTAGCTACCCAATACTACGACCATTAATACTCTTTGCGATTGATGTTCATGTGCTCGAGGCAGTTGCATACATTTTTCCACCGGATGGTAACATTTCATTCCACTGTCAACCGATTGCATTTATTTTACACTTTGCTTTTGCTACTTTCAGCAAATTGGTTATATATTCATGCAACTGGTTTGGTAACACATATCCTTACAAATGGTATCATGTTCCATCAAAACCCAAACAATCTATCTCCCATGGGGGTTCATTAGCTAGGCAATATCCTAGCACGTGGGTTCATATTGAGGTAATTAAAATTAATAAAATTAAACTCAATATACCGGTGAGACATGAGGGGTGAAAGGGTTTAATTTATTAATGTTTTGAATCGGAGTATTGGGGGTAGGTTAGAGAGATGGCCAAAGGAAATAGAGGTTTACTTTTAATATAAAAATAAAACGTTTGAACCCTAGTTTTTAAACATAAATACCTTAAAATTGCAAAAGGAGTGTGGTCATAAATTAAATTATAATCTCTTTTTAATAAATAAATCTAGATTCTTAACTAAGAAATAATAAGATGGTAGAAAACTAGAATTGAGTATGCTTTTCAACACAGGTATTATTTCACCATCTTAATTATTTGAAGAACTATTGATAAATGCATAAAGCTTAACATATATAAGGTGACTTGTAATATGTATTCAATGGCTTCGAACTATCTTTCGAAAGGAAATGCATATTAAAAAAAATTGAGTGAGAAATATAATATATTTTTGTCTAATATATTGGGGTAGAAATAAAAAGGGGTAAATAAAATTGTAATTGAAAAATGGGTAAGTAAGGTACATGGAAAAAATAGGGGGTATTTTCATTCTAATAATATAACAGGAGGGGGTATTATCAATTGAATAATTAGAGGTAGAAACTAGAATTAAGGGTATTCTTTAATACCCTTCGAACGCAGGTGCTATACCATACTTTTACTAAGTGAATCCCCGTGCTATCTCCACTACCGGCCAGGTAGATGGGAAAATTATTTTGTTGGCTAGTAACATGAATTATGCTACCAACCCAGTAGCATCCGTAAAATCTACTACCGGTGCTCATGCACCCGATCGATCCTCCTATTTCCTTACTACTAACCGATAGCACCAAACATGCTACCAGGTTGGTAACATCCATACATGCTATCGGTTGGTAGCATATAAAATTCTACTAGTAGGTAGCATTTAAGTATACTATCAACACCCCTGTGCTAGTACCTTTGCGACCATGTCATCGTCGTTACGTTTCTCACTCCTACTATCGGTGATAATAGGCCATAATGTTGTCATACGGTAGCAACTTTGTCACTCTTTCCTTTTTAACATGACCAAATCAGCCTTCTACCAATGCAACTCACCTAGTTGACCGTATCTAATCAACTCGGTCACATCTCAAATGAGCTATACATGAGTTACCTGCAATCTACAAAACATTGCACTCCATTAACTGCTAATGTCTAGACTTATTAGGTTGTCCAATTTGTAACATATTAGGACAGGTATAAGAAATCATCCCCATACCATCCACAGTCCAATGGTCAAGTGGAATTCACTAATAGAGAATTGGAGAATAACTTAACTAATACAATGGATATCTCAAGGAAAAATTTGGTTCAAAAGTTACCAGAAGTAGTATGAGCCTACAACACCACTTGGAGGATAACCACATGATTCACACCTTATAATTTTTTTAATGGAAAGAATCCTATATTTCCTATAGAATTTGTAATTAAAACATTAAGAACAACATCTAAAGTGAGAATTGAGTTATCAAAAGTGCAAGAAGAAAGGATTCTTCAACTAAATGAGTTGGATGAGATGAGGTTACAAACACTTCATCAGCCATAACTCATTCAAAATCAAAGGAAATTGTGGCATGATAGTCATATCAAGTAAAGGAAGTTTTAAAAAGGATACTGATCTGTTCTATTTGATTCAAAGTACAAGGAATTCAAAGGAAAATTACAAACAAGATGGATGGGCCCATACCAAATTGAAGAAGTATTTGACAATGGGACCGTACATCTAATTCCAATTGATCTTGAAAGAAGAGTAATGTTGTTTAATGCTAATAAATTGAGGTTATAATAAAATCCAACATCAAAAGAGGAATTCAAAAATATGATACAAGAAAATGCAGCTTTGAATTACTTGGACAAAGTTTCTTTGTCCAAGCACTCAAGACTAAATTAGTTCTAAAAAAGGGATGGTTTAAAACCGAAATGACAACCATCATCATATGAAGTAATGATTGAAAAGTAGAAATGGCGGTCATTACCTCAAAATAAAATTATATATATATATATATATATATATATGTATGTATGTATATTATAAAAATAATAGTAAATACAATTGGTTGAAAACCAAAGATGTGTAATGTCCCCATTCCTACCTCCACGGTCTAGCGACTAGTTTTCCATCTTAGCCTTGGTCATACCCAAGGGGCTAGTGGCATAGAGAGTTGTTGGGTATGGTTTTCACCTACATTTCACTTATATGTTATGTTTTGGTGTTATGCATGTACTTTATGATGACTTAAGTGAAAAAGGTGGGGTAATGTTCTATTTCTTCATTGGGGTCACTTAAGTGGACTTTTTGGCCTAGGAGAAATAAAGTCACTTTAAGTGACGATTAAAATATGACATATCTCCAAGGGGGGTCGAATTAGGGTTTTATGGCCACTTTTATGATGGAAAAAGTTATAAAAGGTGGTGTTTGGGGAGGAAAAATATAGAGGTTCATTTTGCCATCTTATGTTGGAGCTTTCAGCTTGCTTTCCTTGCTTGTGGAGGTGAAATTCCATAGGAACCCTAGCTTCGGTAGTGAAAGATCTATCCCTAGCTAGTAGAGCACTCTTCGGTGGTGAGAGATCCAGCCCTAGTTTGCTATTGTGGAGTTTATTTAGATCAGGTTGTCAGATTCAAAGTTTCAGAGGCTTGTTGATCTAGTTTCAAGTCCAAAAAGAGAAGACAACCATATTCAGTAAGAGAGATCATTTATTTTATCAGTGGAACTTCATGTCATTGCATGTTGATGCATGTCATTGCATGTTAATGCATGTTACATGCATGTCATTGCATGTTGATGCATGTTACATGCATGTCATTGCATGTTGATGCATGTTACTTGCATGTTGTTGCATGTTAGTTTAATTGCAATAAAAGTGAAGATATTGGTTATTTTCTGATTTTATACCTTGTTGCCTTAACTGTACTTTGTTGTCATATTTTTCTATATACTGTTGTCATAAAATCATATTTTTATTTGTGAAAATTTTGGTTGGAAATCTTGAATATAAAATAAATCCGGAAAGGATATTTCAGTGGTATCAGAGCGGTCTTTTCTACAGCCTGTTGGGTAGTGTATGAAGGTTTATTCCAGGAAGAATACACCCAAGAAAGAAGGTCCAGACATGGCGGATAAAGATGGAAAATCAGAGGAACAACTGAATGAAGAGTTTATGAAGAAAATGTTTATAAATATGGTAAAACAACAAGAGACTACAAACCTCTACTTGAGCCAACTCACAGAGAGATTATCACAGGGTGGCCTTGGGAACCATATGGAAAGAGGTGAAAACAGTAATTCCGGGCTGCGGACTCACAAAGATGAAAACGGCAGATCAGGGCAGCACACTCCTTCATCCCAAAACACATGGTTGAGCATGCATGAACCGAGTTTTCTGAAAGATCCAGAAGTGACACTGGTTGGGCAACAAGGGGATATTATTGATGAGGAGACTTGTTGGGAAAAGTATGAATCCTTGAGTGAAGGGTTCAAAGCTAATATGCCTTTCCCAGTATTGCAGGATGAAGATCGGTAGCCGGCCCAAGTGGGATCACTATCCTCATGTTCTGAGAGCTACAGAGGCGATTGGGGCAGATTTCAGTTCCACACTTTGACGGATCCAAGAAGTGTACCATGACATCATGGATTCAGAAGTTAAAAACTTACTTTGACTTGAATCCCATGCACGAAGAGGATGCAATAAAATTTGCAATCCTACATCTTGAGGGAGATGCACATGATTGGTGGCATCATGGCCTTGTCACACAGGGACACACGCATATTACCACTTATGCGGATTTTGCAGAGAGACTGGTGGGTAGGTTTGACAGGCGGGATCCCGACAGATTCTTCAGAGAGTTGACTCATTTGAGACAGACAAGATCCTTGGATGGGTACATTGCATATTTTCAGCGGTTGTCAGTGATGGTTACTGATGTTTCTGAGGTGAGGTTGACTTCACTTTTTATAGCAGGGCTGACAGATTCACTAGCAGGGTTTGTGAAGGCATTCGAGCCTTCTTCACTACACGATGCCATCAGGAGAGCCCGAGATTTGGAGTTAGCCACTCCGAAGCCAAGGTTTCCACCTCGAGTTCAACAGAGAGGACCCCCATCTAGAACAGATGGGTTCCAGCCGAAGGGGCCACCACAAAGACAGGAGACGGCTAGAAAGCCATTTATTTCACGAGAGCTTAGGGATGAGCTGAGGTGAAAGAAACTTTGTTTTGATTTCCATTCACCATGGGCCCCGGGACATGATTGCATAGGAAAGGGCAAGGCCCAATTCATTGAGGTCTTTGAGGAGAGAGAGAGAGAGAGAGAGAGAGAGAGAGAGAGAGAGTGATGGAGATGAGCAGCTAGAGACCCAGGAAATGGATGACGGAGATGAAGATGCTTTGGATGGTACTGATGAGCAAGAGGAGGAGGTTTTCCCTTAGGAGACTATAGCCACTTTGTCTAGTACCCCGAGGTACAAGGCATTCAGAGTTAGGGGAGTTATGCAGGGGCAACGTGTTGTTGTACTTATTGATAGTGGGGCTACCCACAACTTTATTGATGCATCCTTGGTTGAGAGACACGGCCTATAGACAGAGGACTTTGAGGGCTTCAACGTTGTTGTAGCCAATGGTGAGTCTATGAGATGCACCCGTAAAGTTCCACAGTTGAGCATCACCATGGGGAACTACACCGCTACTGATGACTTCTATATTGTCGGCATTGGAGAGACCAACGTAGTATTGGGAGTTCAGTGGCTTCACTCCCTTGGTGAATTTCGTACTAACTTTCAGACGATGGAGCTGAAATTCAAGTCCGAGGGCAGGAATGTAACCTTGAGGGGTCTATCTACAGGAGCACCCAGGGTAGTCACAACTAAGAGGATGGAGAGGATCTTTCGGCACGATGAGGTGGATTGGGTCATTCATTGCTTGGTTTCGACCAAGAATACAGGAGTGACCATCCAGAGTATCATGTGGATGTCCAAGGCCTATTGGACAAGCACAATGTAGTTTTTCAGGACATACCTCCAGGTGTACCACCAGACAGGGGGTTTGAACACGTGATTGAGCTTGGGGACAGCAAGCCAGTGGTTACTACTCCTTACCGTCACCCCAAACGGTTTAAGGATGAGATTGAGAGGACTATACATGAGCTTCTGGACATGGGGCATATTAGACCTAGTTCTAGTCCTTTTGCTTCTTCAGTGGTGTTGGTGAAGAAGAAAGATGGAACCATGCGAATGTGCATAGATTACCATGCACTAAATAAGAAGACAATAAAAAATAAGTATCATGTGCCACACATTGATGAACTACTAGATGAGCTACATGGAGCAGTCTATTTTTCCAAAATAGACTTGCGATCTGGATATCACCAGATCAAGGTCAGAGAGGAGGATGTGCATAAGACAGACTTTTCAGTGCCACTATGGCCACTTCGAGTTTTTGGTGATGCCATTCGGTTTGTCTAATGCACCGGCCACATTTCAGTCCTGCATGAACCATGTGTTCAACCGCCATTTGTGGAAGTTTGTATTGGTCTTCTTTGATGACATTTTGGTCTACAGTAGGACGTGGGAGGATCACATTCAACATCTTGATGAGGTGTTGGGAATTTTGGAAGCTAATTCGCTTTATGCGAAAGCTTCTAAGTGCGAGTTCGGTATGACAGAGCTGCTATATTTGGGCTATGTGATCGGAGGAGGTGGAGTCAAGGTGGATAGGGAGAAGATTCAGGTGATTTTGGATTGGCCACCACCTAGGACTTTGACACACTTAAGAGGATTCTTGGGACTATGCACATATTATAGGAGGTTTGTGAAGAACTTCTCTCGCTTGACTGCACCCTTGACAGACTTGACCAAGAAGGGGCTTTTGCTTGGTCAAATTCAACACAACAGGTTTTTGATCACCTTAAGGGGGTGATGAGTTCTTGTCCAGTTCTTACATTGCCAGATTTCACTCGGCCATTTGTACTCGAATGCGATGCATCAGGAGTGGGTGTTGGAGCAGTGCTCATGTAGGATAGGCATCCCATTGCCTATGAGAGTCGGAAATTGAGTCCAGTAGAGAGAGGATTCTCAATTTACGACAAGGAGATGTTGGCCATTATGCATGCATTGGTCAAATTCAGACAATATTTAGTGGGCAGCAAATTTGTGGTTCATACGGATCACAATAGCTTGAGGTTCTTTTTGGAGCAAAAGGATCTCAATGACCGCCAACAGAGATGGGTAAATAAGATTCAGGCTTTTGATTTCGACATAGAATACAAGAAAGGTAAGAATAATGTGGTGGTGATGCACTGTCTAGGAGGCCTTGCTTTGATTCTATGATTTTCTTTATGTCAGAGATTTCAGCTGATTGGAAGGCTCATATACTTGTTGAGTACTCCAAAAATCAGTTTGCATGTGAGATTATGGATGGCATTATTCAGGATGATCGATACAGAGTGGTGGACGACCTCATCTACTACAAGGATAGAATTTTCCTTGTACCAGAGTCCAAAATGAAGGAGAAGATCCTTCGAGCAGTGCATGATACACCCTTGGCTGGACATCTAGGATATTTTAAGACATACAGGTACATCAGAGAGAGATTCACATGGAAGGGGTTAAAGGACGACGTCCTTAACCATGTCAGGGAGTGTTTGGTTTGTCAGCAAACCAAGGCAGAGCACTCTTTCCCAGCAGGACTTCTACAACCTCTGCCTATTCCGGAACAGAAGTGGGAGAGTATATCCATGGATTTTATCATAGGTCTTCCCTCAGTGTATGGGCATGATTGCATATATGTGGTGGTTGATCGGTTGACTAAATATGCCCATTTCCTTTCTATGCCTTCAGGGCACAAGGCACCGCAGGTGGCTCAGACTTTCTTCACAGGTATTTTTAGGCATCATGGGTTGCCTAAGAGTATTGTCAGCTGATAGGGATAAGATTTTCATGAGTACATTCTGGCAGGAGATCTTCAGGCTTGCAGGTACGGAGCTGACACCTAGTACCAACTATCATCCACAGACTGATGGGCAAACTGAGATAGTGAACAAGTGGATAGAGGGCTACTTGCGTAGCTATGTTGTAGGACATCGCATGCATGGGTCAAATGGCTACATATGGGTGAATATTGTTACAATACCACCTACCAGATGAGTATTGGTATGACTCCTTTTCAAGCATTATATGGTTATGAGGCATCCTCATTTGTAGACCTAGTATTATCAGATAGTGAGCTCCCAAAGCTCGTGATTGGGTACAGGAGAACTAGGACATTCTAAAGGCTCTCAAGGAGAACATACGAAGCTACAAAATCAACAAAAGGTATATGCAGACAGGCACAAAATTGAGAGATCATTCGAGGTTGGAGATTTGGTCTTCTTACGGTTGCAGCCATACAGACAATCCTCACTCAAGAAGAGCGGTGCAGAGAAGCTAAAACCGTGATTCTATGGGCCATACAGGATAGTGCGCAGAGTTGGGGCAGTAGCATATGAGTTGGAGCTTCCAGAGCACAGTAAGATTCATAATGTCTTCCATGTTTCATGCCTCAAAAGGCACTTGGACAACATATTGTGCCTTCCACAGATTTACCACCATTGGATGACGAGGGGAAGTTGGTCTTAGAACCAAAATCTATTATTGAGGTAAGACAAAGGAAGCTTCGAATAAGGTAATCACAGAATATCTAGTGTGGTGGAAAGACTTACCACTAGAGGATGCCACTTGGGAGGGAGAGCAGATTTTACAGCACCCTAGTTTACGTTCGCTTGAGGACAAGCAAATTTTGGGAAGGGCGGACTGTAATGTCCCCATTCCTACCTCCATGGTCTAGCAACGGTTTTTCTGTCTTAGCCTTGGTCATACCCAAGGGGCTAGCGGCGTAGAGAGTTGTTGGGTATGGTTTTCACCTACATTTCACTTATATGTTATGTTTTGGCATTATGCATGTACTTTATGATGACTTAAGTGAAAAAGGTGGGGTAATGTTCTATTTCTTCGTTGGGGTCACTTAAGTGGACTTTTTGGCCTAGGAGAAATAAAGTCACTTTAAGTGATGATTAAAATATGACATATCTCCAAGGGGGGTTGAATTAGGGTTTTATGGCCACTTTTATGATGGAAAAAGTTATAAAAGGTGGTGTTTGGGGAGGAAAAATATAGAGGTTCATTTTGCCATCTTATGTTGGAGCTTTCAGCTTGCTTTCCTTGCTTGTGGAGGTGAAATTCCATAGGAACCCTAGCTTCGGTAGTGAAAGATCTATCCCTAGCTAGTAGAGCACTCTTCAGTGGTGAGAGATCCAGCCCTAGTTTGCTATTGTGGAGTTTATTCAGATCGGGTTGTCAGATTCAGAGTTTCAGAGGCTTGTTGATCCAGTTTCAAGTCCAGAAAGAGAAGACAACCATATTCAGTAAGAGAGATCATTTATTTTATCAGTGGAACTTCTTGTCATTGCATGTTGATGCATGTCATTGCATGTTGATGCATGTTACTTGCATGTTGCTGCATGTTACTTGCATGTTGCTGCATGTTAGTTTAATTGCAATAAAAGTGAAGATATTGGTTATTTTCTGATTTTATACCTTGCTGCCTTAACTGTACTTTGCTGTCATATTTTTCTATATACTGCTGTCATAAAATCAGATTTTTATTTGTGAAAAATTTGGTTGGAAATCTTGAATATAAAATAAATCCGGAAAGGGGATATTTCACAATGTTGGTCACCTCTGAATCATGCAATCAACAAATGGGGATGAAAACTTATGGAGTGAAATAAAGGAGGAGAATCTAAGTTCTACTTACTAGACTTGACAAGTGATAATTAACAAGGTATGTGCAATTAATTCCCTTTTGAATGCTAAAAAGTTTAATTATGAAGTGATAATTAATATTCTTGTGTGAAATGATGACTTCCTTCATTCCCAATATTTTCACATGCACCCCATATTATAATCAATCTATCACTCATCCCCAATTAATATCTCTCATGTGCCAAGTTATTCTCCACGTTTTTCGTTGTCTCATCAGAATTAGTTAAATCTTACCCAATTCGTGTTGTTTTCATATAAAACCGTTTCCCCTATTTTTCTCCATTTTCCATTTTTTTGCACCATTCTTGCGTGCCATCACTAGTCCCATTCTTGTGCTCTAGCTCCTTTCAGTCCTACGCCATTACTTTCTCTATTCCAATTACCAACCATGGGAATTTGGCTCCATCATGAACCAACCAGTTCGGTTGAATTTCTCTTTGATAGGAAATTAGTAGTAATTGTTGAGAAAGCAAGATGGTTATACTTCATGTTGTAATACAAAGAATTTAACTCAAAATGACAGAAGAATTCACAGTGAACATGGAGGAGGGAAATTCAAAATTAAAAGGTAAGAAAATCTTGTTTAACCCTTCCATAATTAGTCATAATTTTGGAATTCTAGAGGAATGGAAACTGGTTAATTTCATGAGCCCCTACTATGAAAGTATTAAGAATTTTTCTGTTGGAAAGAAAGAGAAATTAGAATTGATTATTAAAAATAAGGGAAAGGATAAGGGCATAAAAAGGGGTACTTTTCCTGAGACATGGGCTAATGTAGCTAAATGGGTGATTAAATAATTTACATGTGATAGTCAATATGAAGTTATTTTAGGCCATGTTTTGAGAATCCTCATTCACCTATGCCATGGTCATGCCAAAGCCCAAAACAAGGTTAATTTTCCCCATTTTTACTTTACCTTTTTCCTCTACTCCCGAGAAATTTCAATGGGGTTCCTCTTACCTCAAATTCCAAGGCCTCATCCACCTCATTTGCAAGCACCATTTCATTAAGAAACATCATGAGCTTAAAAAGTGGGTTAAATTTCTAAATATTTATGCCTTTGAACCTTCTTTGGTTCTAGAAAGAGGTACCTATACCTCATAGAGGCCAAGGATATGCCTTTGAACCTTCTTTGGTTCTAGAATGAGGTCCCTCTACCTCATAGAGGTCAAGGATATGCCTTAACTCATTAGGTGCTACCCAAACCCTTAATGAGAATCAAACATGAAATGTTCCTTCACAAGAGGAAAAAGAAGCATATGCCATCATATAATCCCTACACCATATGCCTCATCCTTCTCCTTCTCACTCTATATCCCCTATATACCCTATTTATGAGAGGGATATTGATAAGACACCAATCATGGTTGAGGACTCACCCATTCATGACAAAGGAAAAACACCCATGCTTGAAGGTGAGCCTAGCTCACATGTTGATTATGACACAATTATTCCTCAAGTTTTGTCTCTTTCTAAGGTCTAGTATGAGCTCCAGTAAGCTCAAGAGAGTTTTTCCTAGTTTCAACTTCTTTTACAAATAAAAGAGGAAAATTTCTCTCACTCGAAGATAGAGAAGGAACAGAAAATTCAACATCTCTAACAATCAATAGAGTAAAAAGAAGAAGTAATGCAACAACTACACCATAATGCAAAAGAGAGATAATAAAGGATTTAGTACCTTCAGTCTAAAACTAAAGAATTCACTAAAGAACTTATGCTCTAACAAGAAGATAAGAAGGAAACAAATTCTATAGAAACCGTTGATCACACAACTCAAATAGACTTTGTATTTCCCCATATTATTGTGTTGAAAGGTATGGTAAAATGGATGAAAAAAGTTTCGATATTAGAGGAGTGGAACAAGAAAATAAAGTTTTGAAAGAAGAAAATAAGATACTTCAAAATAACATGCTTCTTATCTGTAGGTTATATGACCAAGCCCTTTCTTGTAGGGCACCTTCAAATTTTTATGCATTATTCCTAAAAGAACAATTCTTCAAGTGGAAAATTTCCAAAGTCTGTTCCACTTTGAGTCCATAGAATTTTACAATGATAGATAATTTCTTAGGGCATATGTAGCAAATGACACGATTTTCAAAGAATTTGTATGTGAGTTGTATGTACATAAGTTTCTTCTCCTTGAGAAAAAAATAAATTCCCTTCATTTATATGTTGGAGAAGTTCAATTGAGTTCTTTTGTCTCCACTTTGAGACATCAATCTATATGGCATGAGAAAATAGGGGAATATTTGAGAGAAGAAACCAATGAAGGACTCTTAATTAGGTATGATCTCCCAACTCCAATTAGATTTTTCTAGGGATATATGTCTCGGGTTTATTATCTTCACTTGTAAAAAGTACAAAGAAAATATTTCAACTTGTGTCTCAGATTTCTGAGAGTATGTGCTCCAAAAATTTAACATGAATTTTCTTGCTTGTCGAGATAAGGCATGGAATTATTCAAGAGTTCTCGGAAGAATAATGAGGTTATTTCCCCAACTAACCTCTATTGGTCATTAAAAGGGCCAAGGACCTCTGTAAAATTATGTTGCAAATGTAAGAGAAATGGATAGGCATGAGATACATACCTCCATTAATATTAGCACATGTTCCATGATGGAACACCACACAGGATCAACATGAAGCAATCTACAAAACATGGAGGGATACAGTGATAAAATTATTTAGTTTTTGTAATACATAACAAGATTACACATGGCTTACTTTTACTAATGAGTACAATTGTACATGCATTGTTGAAACCTTGAATAGATAGTAGGAGGACCTATTAAACCTTATGTGTGGGGGAGTGATGAGCCCTGTTAATGCCTATGTAAACCTCTGTTTTGTAGTCTCATCATTTTTTGCTAAGAAAAATATTATCATTTTGTAATTAATAATTTAGTGTATTTGAAAGGATTTTTTTTACATAATCTTGTTATTTTCATATTGTGTATGTTTATTCAAATGAGTCTAAACAAATCATTATGTGTATTAACAAATGTGTTTAAAGAACATATCTTAAGATAGTGCGGGACTCGTACTTAAACTAGCGTAGAATTCACCCATGCACTAGCATAAAAATCACTTTAGATAATAGGAATCAATTTTGCACTATTGTAGGACTCACTTTGGAGTATAGGACTTGCCCATGCATTCGTGTAGCAGATCCACGTTACGAGGGCACATGATTCAGAAGAAACCAAGGGGCTCGATGGAAAGAAGGTGAGTTGATTTAGCTTGAAAGACATGAGTTGACATGGTGGAAATGGTGTGAAACATGGAATACCATCTAAATCATCATGCAACTTATATGGATAGTGCAAGCCCGACTTAACTCCCGAGTTGATTAGAGATGTGGAATAGATGAATAGAACAACTTATAATTATCATGATTGTGGTGATTCAACACATGATATTTGACATCTTCTCGGCACTCGATAAATTATATCAACGAGAGTTAATTAAATAATCCATATGTAGTTAACAAGATGAATCTGATCTAAGTTCGGAAGAAACTTGTTCTTCCATAATTGTAACTCTTCAACAATCAATTTTTGTCATAGAGATATTTCAGTTAGGGTGGTAGTTAATTATTATAAATAATCGGTCCTCTTCTAGAGTGAAAAGGAAATATCTTGTTATAAAAGAGAATTTGTAGTATAATTGAATATTTAGTTTGTCAATTACTATTAAAGAACTTATTCTATTCAATAAAGTGTTTGATTCAGGGATAAATCAACTTGTGTGATTTGCAATTCTAAACTAGATCAGAGGGAAGGAGCAAGGGCCACTCCTCCCCAATGTAAAGGGATAATTTCTTACTTATTTAAGTTCTATTATTCAACATTTGTTTAAATTGCCGTAGTTTCATTACCTCTAGTATTTCAATTCTGAATTTATCAATTTCATGTTTTGTCGGTATGATTCAATTCTTAATTTCATTTAGAATAGTATTTGATTGAGTTCATATGTGAATACATGTTGAGCATTGTTTCAATCATTTTATTTTTGTAAATAACCTTGGACACCCCTTGGAATGACAATCAAGAGATGATTAAAGTGCAAGTATCAATGACGTTCGTTACCTAACACACTAACCCTCTATAGGTTAACATCAAGATGCATAGCTTCTAACTAAAGGTATATGTCAGGAGTATTCTTTCCTAAAACTACAATTCCAGCTAGGTTATAAAATGAGTGAGGTTGATTCCTATTTTTCAAAGTGTCCCCAAGTGTGGATAAAACACTCAAAAAAACTTGTTTTTTGGATTCTCAAACTCATATATTAGTGCATTTTGTCAATGATATTCAAATAGAAAGTGCAATTAAGACACAATGGATGTTTTGACTAGAGAGGTACATGAAGACCCTAAAGGTATTTGTAAACTATAACACATCCATAGGTTGTATGGTAGAAGGATACATTATCCAGAAACAAATTACTACATGTAAAAATATCTTAGGGAGGAATTTCCATGAATACCATGCATTTGGGATGTTGAACGTGGAAATGAAAAAATAGAGGAGAACCTTATTAGAGAAATGTTTTTTTGAAACTTGGTATATAATGAAATTCATATCAAACATATATGATGTATTTTCAATGTGTGTGTTTCCGTTGTTGATTGATATTGAACCCTTTACTAAGACGAAGCCCAACCTCAGTGAAACATGGAAATACCTACAAAGTGTGGGAAAATGACACTTTTTGAGGTCAATTTCTAGAGAAGGATGGATCCTTTTACCGTATCTCACTATGACTAACCAACCAACACTATTATACTACTATCTAATCCTATCCTAACATTCCAAGGGACTAGTGTTGAGAAAGGAAAATGTTGTTAATAAAGAAAGGTGACACATTAAACTAGAATATGATTCAATTCTATCTCGAGAGACACAAATATAATAATACATGCAAAGATATAAGATAATGCACACATAACTTTGGAATAAATAAACAATATAATATTGAAGGCAAGAAGAAGGATTGAAATATTCACATTAAACACTAACACATTCAAAGGAAAGAGATCACACTTGCATAAAATATCAATATTTTTTTATTATTGGTAAATAGTTTTTTGAAAGGGACTATACCCTTGTACAAAAAAGGATCAACAGCTCGATGTTACAATATAAGCATAACAAAAATGATCAAAATCAAGATGTTTCATAGAGCCCAACCGCAATTAAATAAACTACTTGGAAAAGTGTCAAAGCAACAACAAAATACCTTAAAAACAACAAATAAACAAATACAAAACAACCAATTTGGAGTAATCCTACATATCACATCACTTGGATGCCATGTCCATTGCCTACTTCATCTCCTATAAGGCACTGTATAGTGCAATTGTTGTGACCTGTGAGGGCTCATTCTTATCCACATGAGCAAAGGCTTTGTTCCAAACTGATCCTTTACTCCAAATGTTTTCTGAAACATTTCTCAACATGCACACATTCTTGACCTGTTGTTCCATAAAGTTCTAAACAAATTTGATAGCTATGAGAGTATTTTCCTATCTATTTTGCACCCCAAACATTCTATCATTAAGGGAATTGAGATTTTTGTATATCGCTTGTATCTAATTATCTACAAGTCTAGGCCCCTCCTCAACTTTCCTCTTCCCTTCATTTATTTTTAGTTGCTTCATTTATTTATTTAAAGCTCCCAAATCCTTCTCACACTCAGCAATCCACTTCTCCATGTCTCCATCCTTCTCCAAAGGAATTTTTCTCTGCATAGGGTCCCCTATATGATGCAAAGTATGAGCAATCTCAATTTCTTTGGTCTTGCTCTTTCTTGAAGAATTTGTAATGTCCCCAATGGACATCATTTTACCCCTAAACATATTTTAGGCAATACCAACTTTAAATATGCAAAATACGGATAAATTACACCAAATGCAAATCTAATTTTTGCAGAAAATTAAATCTAGAACAACGAATGAAAATAATGGATAACTCCAAAATACTTGCTCAAATCAATTGAAATTTTAAATGGAGCTTGCTAATACAATAACAGATATTATATAACTATTTTTGGAATTTTTTGAATAACGAGAATGCTGCTAGAAATTTACAGCGTGCCCTAAACAATGAAAACTTCTAAAATTAATATCTTTTTCTAGAGAGGCCAAATGAGCTGAAACTTTGGATCTTGGGCCACAAAAATATGAAGAATAATATTCCAAATATAGTTTTCACACAACAAACACGAAACCCTAATTTTTCCTTAAAAGTAGGTCACCCAACACATTTAGGGCATCAATTCAGCTCCAAAATTGACAAGCTAGGGTAGATCTCTCACTACCGAAGAATGCCCTGCTAGCTAGGGATGGATCTCTCACCACCGAAGCTAGGGTTCCTGTGGGATCTTACTCCACAAGCTGGATATTTGCAAACAGCAGTTGCACATGAAAGAATATGCATAAGCTACAAGCTTAAGACACAAATTAGAAAATATCAAATGGTATGGAATGTGTTTCCCTTCAAGTCGACTTCTCCTTATAAAGGAAGAAGAGACCCAAAACAACCTCTACAATATCCAATTAGTTCCCAAGGATTTTCCCTATGCAAGCATTTAATATTTTCCCATATTAAATGTTTTTCCCAACAACTTTTTCCCTCCTAATGCAAGTCACATTTTTCTAGGGGAAATACATAGTAAAATGGGCATTTATCCTTTCTATGTTCCCATTCCCCTTTTTAAGGCAAGTCACCTTTTCACCTAGGATGGACAACAATTTATATTTGGGCCTTTTCCATCCTTGATTTAATAATTATTAAGTCATATAAATTATTATAAGTGCTCTATATATTTTTTTTTTTATTAATGGCACTTTATAATAATTAAATATAACTTAAGCCACCCTTATATTTTTCCTTTGGCCGTCGGGTTGACAAAATAGGCCAAAGGTCTTCGAATGGGAAGGGGATATTACAATCCTCCCTTCCCAAAATTGCTTGCCCTCAAGCAATTGCATCTTTGTTTTGTCCAAGAGCCATGCACAAGAGACAAAACATGTTGAAGTGTTCTACCATTCGGGCCCCTGTACCTGTTAAGTGAGCTAAAACATGACACCATATATCATCCACAAGATGCTCATATACACCTAGTTGGAGCAATGGTTCAACAACCTCCATAATGAAGACTTCATCATCTACCATATCATGAATCTCATGATGGAAATAAATTGGAATAGGCAGCAATAAATAAGACATGTCCACTTCATACCTTGGAGTATCCTCATCAAGCTTGGTCTCCAAAATGACTTGACTTTTTAGCCACAAATCCTGAGTATTCTGGTCTACAATGGACATTATTTTACCTCTAAACAGATTTTAGGCAATCCCAACTTTAAATATGCAAAATACGAGACAAATTGCGATCAAACAAAAATATGATTTTTACAAAAATTAAATCTAGGGCAAGAAAATTATGGATAACTCCAAAATACTTGTTCAAATCTCTTGAAATTTTAAATGGAGCTTGCTAATACAATAACAGATATTATAGAATTGTTTTTGAATTTTTGAATAACATAATGCTGCCGAAATTTACAACGTGCCTAAACATCCGAAAACTTCTAAAATCAATATCTTTTGCTAGAGAAGTCCAAATGAGTGAACCTTTGGATCTTGGGCCACAAAAATATGAAGAATAATATTCCAAAAATAGTTTTCACACATCAAACATGAAACCCTAATTTTTCCTTAAAAGTAGGTCACCCAACACATTTAGGGCATCAATTCAACTCCAAACTTGACAAGCTAGGGTAGATCTCTCACTACCGAAGAATGCCCTGCTAGCTAGGGATGGATCTCTCACCACCAAAGATAGGGTTCCTGTGGGATCTTACTCCACAAGCTGGATATTTACAAACAAAGCAGTTGCACATGAATGAATATGCATAAGCTACAAGCTTAAGACACAAATTAGAAAATATCAAATGGTATGGAATATCTTTCCCTTCAAGTCGACTTCTCCTTATAAAGGAAGAAGAGACCCAAAACAACCTTTACAATATCCAATTAGTTCCCAAGGATTTTCCCTATGCAAGCATTTAATATTTTCCCATATTAAATGTTTTTTCCAACAACTTTTTCTCTCTTAATGCAAGTCACATTTTTCTAGGGGAAATACATAGTAAAATGGGCATTTATCCTTTCTATGTTCCCATTCCCCCTTCTAAGGCAAGTCACCTTTTCACCTAGGATGGATAACAATTTATATTTGGGCCTTTTCCATCCTTGATTTAATAATTATTAAGTCATATAAATTATTATAAGTGCTTTATATATTTTTTCTTTTATTAATGGCACTTTATAATAATTAAATATAACTTAAGCCACCCTTATATTTTTCCTTTGGCCATCGGGTTGACAAAATAGGCCAAAGGTCTTCGAATGGGAAGGGGATATTACAATCCTCCCTTCCCAAAATTGCTTGCCCTCAAGCAATTCTGATCTTGCTTTGTCCAAGTGTCATGCACAAGAGACAAAACACGCTGAAGTGATCCGCAAGCCTGGCACCTGTTCCTGTCAAGTGAACTAAAACTTGCCACCATATATCATCCACAAGATGCTCACATACATATACTTGGAGCAATGGTTCATCAAACTCCATAATGTAAACTTTGGCATGCATCTCATGATGAAAATAAATAGGCAACAATAAATAAGACACATTAGTATGCTCTTTATACCTTGGAATATCGCCAACATCCTCGCTCAATCTTGGTCTTCAAAATGTCTTGACTTTGCTGCCCCAAAATCTGAGTATTCGTGTCTACAATGGGCTGAAATTCTTCATAAATCAGCTTATCATGAGCTGCTAGTTTGGAAATTGCAGCAGCGTGCAATTCTACACAAGTGTCCATGTGAAGTTCCTCTTCATGTGCCAACTGCTCCGTAGAGTCTTCTTTCGTAGGTGAAGACTTCCTTGCATCATTCGCCCACATCTTTTCCTTGAACTCTTGTAGGTGTTGTCTTGCTTGAGCAGCTATCAATTTAGCAGCTCTAGCTCTGCTATTCCACTCCTCACACCTTTTTAGAGTTTCCATTACATCCTCCTTACTTGCATATACAAATTTCTTCTCTTGAGCTGGAATAATTTCTCTAACAAGCAAAGTTTCATTAATGCAATTATTTTTCTCAATGGAAATCATACCTTTTTCTCTAGAAGCTTCTTCTTCTTCAAATGAGTTCTTTTGTAATTCAGGTACCGGCATATGATGACCTCGCTTGGGCTTGCTACCAATCTTCATCATGCAATAATCTGGAAATGGCATATTATCTCTGAAACCCTTACTCAAAGATTGGTATTTCCTCCAACAAGAATCCTCATCAATCACCTCTATTGGATGCCCTTTATTATTGTTCTCGCATTTTTCCTTATTGTCCCAAGACCTGCTTTGATTTAAATTCTGAGTGAGCTGGCTCAAATAAAGGTTAGTGGTTTCCTGTTGTTTCACCATGTTGGTGAACATTTCCT
Source organism: Taxus wallichiana var. yunnanensis (assembly GCA_018340775.1). NCBI lineage: Eukaryota > Viridiplantae > Streptophyta > Pinopsida > Cupressales > Taxaceae > Taxus > Taxus wallichiana. Next base: position 468,537,396 of record CM031236.1, on the reverse strand, counting down.
TCATAAAACCCATATTGAAATCTTTCCAATTTGCCATATTTAACCCACACAGGCTGGAGGAACAACAGCTCTGATACCATTTGTAATGTCCCCAATGGACATTATTTTACCCCTAAACAGATTTTAGGCAATCCCAACTTTAAATATGCAAAATACAGACAAATTGCAGCCAAACAGAAATCTGATTTTTGCAGAAAATTAAATCTAGGGCAGCGAACAGAAAATAATGGATAACTCCAAAAATACTTGCTCAAATCTCTTGAAATTTTAAATGGAGCTTGCTAATACAATAACAGATATTATAGAACTATTTTTGGAATTTTTCGAATAACAGAATGCTGCCAGAAATTTACAAAGTGTGCCTAAACAATCGAAAACTTCTAAAATTAATATCTTTTTTAGAGAAGGCCAAATGAGCTGAAACTTTGGATCTTGGGCCACAAAAATATGAAGAATAATATTCCAAAAATAGTTTTCACACAAAAACATGAAACCCTAATTTTTCCCTAAAAAGTAGGTCACCCAACACATTTAGGGCATCAATTCAGCTCCAAAATTGACAAGCTAGGGTAGATCTCTCACTACCGAAGAATGCCCTGCTAGCTAGGGATGGATCTCTCACCACCAAAGCTAGGGTTCCTGTGGGATCTTACTCCACAAGTGGATATTTGCAAACAAAGGTTGCACATGAAATAATATGCATAAGCTACAAGCTTAAGACACAAATTAGAAAATATCAAATGGTATGGAATGTGTTTCCCTTCAAGTCGACTTCTCCTTATAAAGGAAGAAGAGACCCAAAACAACCTCTACAATATCCAATTAGTTCCCAAGGATTTTCCCTATGCAAGCATTTAATATTTTCCCATATTAAATGCTTTTCCCAACAAATTTTTCCCTCCTAATGCAAGTCACATTTTTCTAGGGGAAATACATAGTAAAATGGGCATTTATCCTTTCTATGTTCCCATTCCCCTTTTTAAGGCAAGTCGCCTTTTCACCTAGGATGGATAACAATTTATATTTGGGCCTTTTCCATCCTTGATTTAATAATTATTAAGTCATATAAATTATTATAAGTGCTCTATATATATATTTATTCTTTTATTAATGGCACTTTATAATAATTAAATATAACTTAAGCCACCCTTATATTTTTCCTTTGGCCATTGGGTTGACAAAATAGGCCAAAGGTCTTCGAATGGGAAGGGGATATTACGTAACTCTCTTTGGAGGAGAGAGGATTACTTTGGGGTAGTAAGGATTTTAGATCTAAACTTTCTCTAATCCATAGGATTAGAAGGGGTGGGCATGGAAGGGCCAAAGATAGGAGTGGGGTTAGGAGGGGCAAGGGCTTGACAAAGAGCATGGTTTTTAATAAGAAAATTCTTATGCGGAAGAAATATAATCCCCTGATGGAGGGGAATGGCCCTAGTGTGCTTCGAACCTCCAAGATTGAGTGCTCAAGAGAATTCAAAATGAAATTCAAAAAGAAGATTTTGTAATTCCTCCTAAAATTGTTCAGAAATACAAGATGATTTAGGGAACTGTAATGTATCTCCCTTCTAATGAAATATACCTTACCATAATTTTCTCAATCTCGTCAAACAGAGATGGGATTGAGGAAACCTTGAATCCCACTTGTGACAAACTACATCTCTTCACACACCTTGAGAAACTTCTTAGTTTCTACTTACTTGTCTCTTCACCCATATTTCCTTCCATGTTGAGGCCTATTATTTCCCCTATAAGTTATTCATTGATGTTAATGGCTCTGCCCCAATATATCATAGCTCTATTTTTCCAACTTGTGGCAAATTGAATGGAGGCGTGTTGATCATGGCCATGAATCCTTTTAATGAGATTGGAAACCCCACCAATCTGTAGATAGTTCCAAAGCTCAACATTCTCCTTCCATGTCGGGTAATAGGTCAGATCCACTTGGCACGGTGTTCCCCCCATATTGTTCCTACAACTAATGGATTTTCCTCTTCACTTTTGGATGGCAATACTACTACCCGGAAACCACCTCTTTTTCCCACCCAAAAGTGTGTGAAGGATGAGGGATTTTAGAAGTGATGATAAGCTTTGGGGGAGTGTTATAATTAGTATTACCCTTATAATTATAAAGGATATCTCAACAATATATTTAGATTTCAAGTGTATTGTCATTCTTATCATTAATTATAGCCCTTTGTACCTGACTAGGTAATTTCTCATTACTATGCCAAATATGAATTTTTGATTACTCACCCCATGATTAGCAAGGGTGTCTGCAACATTATTCCCCTCTCTATAGGAATGAATGATTTTACAATTTGTAAAGGACTTGCAAATATTTATGGACTCAGATATAAAATCCTTTATTGTCCAACTAGGGGATGTACCTGATTCAAATGATTTATAATATTCATGGAGTCCCCTTCTATGATGATGTTTGAAATGTTGCAGTCCTTAACCAGTCTAATGCCCCATAATGTTGATAAATCCTCAACATAGTGATTTGACTGATGCCCCATGTTGTCGGCATAAGCAATAGCTATGCGACCTATGTGATATCTAATTATACCCCCTACACCAATAGCTCTTGGCTTGCCCTTGGAAGCTCCATCAAAATTGATCTTGAACTAGAGAATAGGAGGTGGTTTCTAATGAATCAAAGTTCTATCTATCCTGGTGTAATATTTCCTCTTCAAATATTTAATGTCAATGTTCCAGGTTGATAAAACAACTTCTTCATCCTTAGGATATTTCTTAATATTTGGATGTTTGAATCTTTCTGAGTTATCATTGACAACAATAGCAATGTCCTTTAGTACCTTTTTACATTGTTTCCTATTGTCTCTAAAGATGATCCCATTCATGGCTTTCCATAGTCTCCAAATGGTATGTGTAAATATCAATAAATAATCCATTTGCAATCTAATAGATTCGAGGTATGTAAGAAATTCATAAGTACATTATAAAGGTTTGCAAGAAAAATATTCAATCTCAAAAGGGCATAACTTTAGGAATTAGTATAAAAAAATGACCTTTGCATGTGATTTCGTACTTACATATGTATAGCTTTTGAGAGAGAGGGAGAAGAAAAATATCACATCCCGTGATGAATAAATTCAACCACACTACCAATACTAAAGACCAATTATCATGGATTTCATAGTTCAAGTATGGGATTATGAAATTGCTCCAATCGCATACCATTAGATCTCCAGTGTAGGAGGATGAAGCTATTCAAAAATTCATGTTGGTTATTAGAGAGGTTGAGCATCTAATCTAAATTAAGTGTGGTTTTGTTTAGTTTCACGGTGTTTTGATGTTCTTCCACCTTGATCTTGTCTTCCATGGTTTTGTATGTGTTTGGTGAACTGATGAACCCCATTTTTTTATGTTTAAACCCATGTAAAACCCCATATTATTTTGATATCATACTGCACGATGTATAATGTTGATTGTTTATAATTAATACTTTACTATGTTTTGGAAGGAAATGTTGTGCATATTCTTGTTATCTTTATCTTGTTAATGTTTCTTCAAATATGGCTAAATGAACTATTTTATGGGTATTAACAATCTATTTGGAAAATAATGTGTTAATTCATCATAGGAGTTAATTGCAAACCGGCGCGAGGAATCGTTGGTGCATTGTAGCGAGACTTCCCTTCTAGTGCGGGACTCGTCTTTGCATTAACACAAGACTTGTCGTGGAGTGCAGAACTCATCCAGACCATGTATTCAAACTTCCTTGAAATAAGGAACTTTGGCAAAGGAGATGAGTAAATCAGATGGTTGAACTATAAGTTGATACAACTAACATCACAATGACATGAGCATGAAATGTGTGCCATTGTCTCAACCTACCTTCATGCAGATTATGAGGTCCAATATCCCTAGTTTAACTCCAGTTTCTTGGAAACGTGATGAAGACAAACACTTATGGATTTATGATCACCATGATTCTCTGGAATCAATTTGAGATCCAAAATATATTTTAGCGTTGATTGACTTCCTCAAAGGATCTAATTTTGGGCCTCCTCTTCAGTTACAAGCATTACATAGAAGACTCCTTCCACTACTTGTAATCCTTAAAAATAATAGTCATTGTTTTAGTCGTCCAATTAAGTAGATGATAGTAATTGCAAATAAACTAGTTCTCTACAAAAATAACTAGGTCTCCTCTTGTTTAGGAGAGCTAATGTACTTGAGATTTAAGTTCAGTTTAAATAGTCTATGATTGTAAAAGACAGTTCTTTCAATTCAATAAAATTATGGATTTAGGGGGAAATTTTTTGTGTAACTTTGGATGCTAAACCTAATCAAAGGGAAGGAGCAAGGGCCACTCCTCCCCAATGAAAAAGGATATTTTACTATATTTCCTTTTTGTTATAACGTAACTATTTAAGATTCTAGCATTGAATTGTTTTTGTACCATTAATATTTTGTCTTTAAATATTCTTTGCTTTCAATGTATTTCATTTTATAATTGCAGTTAGTTATTATTTAGTGAATTCCATTATTAATTATGTGCTGAGAGAAATTCCTATTATTCCCTTTGTTGCAAACATCCATGGACACCACCCTAGATTGACAGATATAATAGAATTGAAGTAGAAGTATCAACAACGCTCATCACTTTTTGTCACCATTCTTTGGGAAATTTCAAGGTAAAACTATTAATTATTTATTTTTGGTCACTTTTCATACCTTCTCTCAAGAAAATGCTCACCTTGATGATGGTTTCATAAGGGAATGAAACGTTGGTGCTAATCCTCTCTCATAGTGTATCCGTAAGTCTCTTTCGCATTTAACCTGCAATACTATTTTAAAATCTTTGATTACTTCCCTCCATGGAAGTGATGTATTTGAGAAGAGGAGGCTATTTGAAAAAAAGGGTAAAACTATTAAGTATTTATTCTTGGTCACTTTTCATTCATGTTCTCAATAAAATGCTCACCACGATGATGGTTCCAGTAAGGGAATCAAAACGTTGGTGCTAATCCTCTCTATGCGGTGTATCCAAAAGTATCTTTCTACATTTAACATGTGATATGAATTTAAAATATTTGATTAATTCCCTCCATAGAAGGGATGTATTTGAGTAGACGAGGCTATTTGAAAAAACAAGGGTAAAACAATTAAGTATTTATTATTGGTCACTTTGCATTCCTTCTCTCAAGAAAATTCTCACCTTGATATGGTTCTAGTAAGGGAACCGAATCGTTGGTGTTAATCCTCTCTACGTAGTCTATCCAAGTCTCTTTATGAATTTAACTGCGATATGAATTTAAATTTTTTATTACTTGCCCTTTATGGAAGAGATGTATTAGAAAGCAGACAAGGCTATTTGAAAAAAAAATGGTAAAACTATTAAGTATTTATTCTTGATTACTTTTCATTCCCGATCTCAAACAAATGCTTACCACTGATGATGGTTTTAGTAAGGGAACGAAGCATTGGTGCTAATCCTCTCTATGCAGGTGTATCCAAAAGTCTCTTTCTACATTTAACCTACGATATGAACTTAAAATATTTGATTACTTCCCTCCATGGAAGGGATGTATTTGAGAAGATGAGGATATTTGAAAAAAGGGTAAAACTATTAAGTATTTATTCTTAGTCACTTTTCATTCCTTCTCTCAAGAAAATACTCACCCTAATGATGGTTCTAGTAAGGGAACTGAAATGTTGGTGCTAATCCTCTCTACATAGTGTATCCAAAAGTCCTTTTCTCGCATTAAACCTGCGATATGAATTTAAAATCTTTGATTCTTGCCCTCCATGGAAGGAATGTATTTTACTATTTTAGCGAGACGAGGTTATTTGAAAACAAGGGTAAAACTATTAAGCATTTATTCTTGGTCACTTTGCATTCCTTCTCTTAACCAAATAGTCACCCGATGATGGTTCCATAAAGGAACTAAAACGTTGGTGTTAATCCTCTCTACGCATTGTATCAAGAAGTCTCTTTTTGGATCTAACTTTGTGATATGAATTTAAAATATTTAAAATTTCAAGGTGTTATCAAAGGTTAAAGGTGCTAGCTAGAAGTGTTGACTAGTTTTCTGGTAAGTTTCCATTTAGAAATTTTATTTCCATAACTCTTTTCTTAAGAAGTATAGAATACCTTGTAGTGACAACAAGAATCCTCTATGTTTTGGAGTATGTGGAACACAAACAACTAGGTTAAGTATTGATGGTTAGGGAAATATCCTTAGTATGATAGGATTTTATGTTTAGATCTAGAGACCATAGAGGTAGATTCATTAGGATAAATTTTCAAAAACCCCCTCACAACCAGCCTGTGGAACAATTTATTGACCAAGGAAGGATGGTTGATGAAGTAGAAAATCCTAATGGTGTAGAGAATGGAAACCCTCCAATTGGAAGAATGTTTACCTACCCCATACAATCTGGATCCTAATGACCAGGATCCTATGAAAAATATATCCCCCTCAATTTTACCAACTTTTTGGGGATTAGTCTCGAAGACCCTGACCAATTCCTTTTTGAATTCAAGGTCATGTGCCAAACTTATGATTACACTTCCGATTCCCATAAGCTCAAGTTATTTCCCTCCACTTTAAAAGATACAACTATGAGATGGTTTATGGGATTAACTCCTAACTCCATCCATAGTTGGAAGGATATGGAAACAATTTTCTTGGACAAGTATCAAGACTACTGCAGAGTCCAGGACAAGAAGGAAGAAATTTTTAGAATTCAACAAAAGGAAGATGAGAGTGTGGAAGATTATCTGGATCGGTTCCTCTTCCTTCATAGGAGGTGTGGGACTAGGGCTATATATTAATTTTCTCAAAACCTTATTTCTCAAAGGGTTGGATGAAGACACACATGAATCCTTCAATCTTATGGGAAAAGGAAACATGAAAAACTAGAATTTATGGAAATCATTGACCTCTAAAGGAACTACTCTTAAACTTACCCTAACTTTTGTAGACAGAAAATAAAAATGGCCAATGGTGATATATCCAAACTAAGGGAGGAAATTGCAAATTTTAGAATAGAACTTTTGGTTTTACTCAATACCACTATGGATAGGGAGAAATAAATAAATATAGAGCCTTTTTTCATCCACTGCCCAAGATGTAGAGACAAACACGGACTTAAAGATTGCCCCTTAAACAAGACATGAATTTGTCTTCTTTGTGAACTCAAGCATGCCATAGACTAATGCAAATTGCTTCCCTTGCTTTAGAACCATTTAAAATAGAACACACAAGACTAATCTGAGGTGAATTATATGGCTCAGAGGTAAGGAGGAAATTTTCAGTCCAACCAAAATTAGTCCTACATGCCAAAATCACAATGGGTCCCAAATCAATGGAATGCACCATGGCCATATCCCCAACCTTGGGCCCAACAAGCCCCACAGGAGTGGAGCCCATAGTGGAATGCACCACCAAGTTATTATCAACAACCCTGGGTTCCACATCCAAACATTCCATCATTTCAATAGTTTAATCCTCAGTACCAACAGTAGTGGAATGTACCTCAAGGATCTGGGCAACAATATTATAATAAAAGAAGATCCCAAGGTCAAAAGCCTTATTGAATGGACTAACAAATTTTTCCCATCCAATCAACCTACCCATCCATGGGTACCTACACAAACTGTGGCAAATCCCAAAAATGTGAGGCAAGGTAACCCTCCGTATATCTTGTGGAATCAAATAAAACCCCACAACCAATTTTGTGGATTATATGAATATCTTGTTGCACTCAAGGAAGGTTACCTCAAAATCTTCATCCCCTATGATAGAAGAAATCCCTGAGGATACAAAAAATTCAAAAGGAACCCAGCCTAGTCCTGTTGTTGAGGAAAATCCTCAACCAAACGTTGACATTCCTTTTCCATCTAAACTCTTAGAAAAACATAGTATTGTAGTTCCTAAACAACCAGAGTTAGATTTAATTCAGGGACTAAGGAAGTTGAGTATTGGCATTCCCCTGTTGCAAGATCTTAAGGAAATTCTTGAACTAAACAAGACAATCAAAGAGATCTATTTTAAGACTCTAGGAAGAAGAACGAACTTATATAAAACCATCCATATGTTGATGGGAAACTTGTTATTATTCTAGAAAGAAATATTGTTACAATTTGCATAGGAGATGTCCAAATTCCTAATGTCCTAGTAGACCTAGGGGCTGCTATCAATGTTATGACCACGAGATACTCTGTCACCCTAGCACTACCCAAACCACTTTGTAGACCTCCATAGTCTTACAAATGGGAGATCGGTCTGCCGTAAACCAAATAGAGGGAATTATAGAGGATTTCACTATTACTATTAAATACTGGGACTAATTGGTAGACTTCATGATTGTAAAAAAGAAGAATAGGAAGATTGGATACCCTATAATCCTAAGATGTCCTTGGTTAGCCACCACTGCTTTGCCCTAATTGATTACAGGACATGGAACATGGTGATTAAAAATGGACATGATTCAAAAAAATTATCGATATACCCTACTGCAAAACCTTTTTCTACAGACAATAAACAATGGTGTAAGGATCATTCAGATGATTCAAATGACATCGTCTCTTCTCTAGCCATGGTCATAATCTAAGAACACTCAGATCAAATTCAATATGGTGACCACGAGCCTTGTGTTGGACACAATATAATTCATACGCCTGCGTCTTATGCTAGATTCATTTTGATTCTTGCACTCAAGTCCTGCGTTAGATCTAATTAAACTCATGTGATGCAACTAACAGAAACAAGAGATGATTTTATGGATGAAAAAACCAACTCATCATTTTTCCCTTTGCATGAAATATAGGTCTAATTGAGTCCATCTTTCAAAACATCATTGTTTTTCACATGTTACTACCACACATGTGTCCATTAAATGTATTATTAAGAGAATATCATGTTGTAGATTCCTTGCATCCAGGTACCAAACAATTCCCTATTTTCCCAGGGAAAACACCGAAAGTTAATAGTTGGTTGACATTTCGGTGGAGAATACCCTATTTAAACTCTTATGATCTCATCCCCAAGCTTTTTCTTGGGAATATAATGACATGAAGGGTATTCATCCTGGTATTTGTACACATCACATCTACACCACTGATTCCATACCAGTCAGGAAACCTCAAAGAAGGATAAAACCTACTCTAAGAGACATTAAGAAAACTGAGATTGAAAATATTCTGAAGGTAGGATTCATTTATCCAATATTAGAAAGTTAGTGGTTTTATCCATTAGTCATATTACCAAAAAGAATGGGAATTGGAGAGTTTGTGTGGATTATAGGGAACTAAATAAGGAAACTCATGGGGATTATTTTCCATTACCTTTTATTGACCAAGTCTTAGACAATCTATCTGGAAAAAGGTACTTTTCATTTCTTGATGTTTTTGGTGGTTATAATCAAATAACAGTGGCACCTAAGGACCAAGACAAAACAAATTTCACCTACCCATGGGGAATGTTTTCTTACAGGGTGTTACCTTTTGGTTTATGTAATGCTCCTGCTAATTTTCAAAGGTCCATGTTAACAATTTTTTCTGATCTCACTCATGACCGTGTGGATATTTAAATGGATGATTTCACAGTTTATAGAGCAACATTCCAAGAGGTGGTTGAAAATTTAAAAAAATTCCTTTCTCGGTGTGAAAAGAAACTATTATCCCTAAACCATGAAAAATGTTTGTTTGTGATGGAACAAGGGATTGTCTTAGGCCATCACGTTTCAAATGAAGGGATAAAGGTAGACCCAGAAAAGTTCAGTATCATTATAACACTCCCATATCCCACCAACCAGACAGAGGTAAGAATTTTCCTTGTCCATGTCAGTTATGATAGGAGGTTTATCTCATATTTTCACAAGATAGCTTCTCCATTATTTTCTTTTCTAGTTCTAAAGATTCTGAATTTGAATGGATAGAAGCATGCCAACAAGCTTTTGATGCTATCAAAGGCAAGTTAATAAGCACACCAATACTGAGAGGTCCAAATTGGAATCTTCCCTTCCATATACAGATAGATGCCTCTAATGAAGCAGTAGGTATTGTCCTTAGATAACAAGAGGGGGATATTTTATGCATGGTATTTATTACATCGGTAAAAATATTTCCCCGCTTTGAAAGAAATTACACCACAACAGAGAAGGAATTTATTGCAGTTATATATGCAATCAACAAGTTTCACCATTATATTATAGGATATGAAGTGGTTATTCACATTGACCACTCGATATCAAATATCTAATGAACAAACCTTTAGTGCATGACAAGATTATAAGGTGGTTGTTCATTGTTGTAGGAATTTAACATTAAAATCATTGATAAACCAAGTAAATCCAACGTGGTAGTTGATTTTATTTCAAGACTAAGTACTTCAAATGAAGAGGAGCATGTTAATGATGACTTTCTAGATGAACATCTATTTGTAATTTCTACTACCTCTCCTTGGTATGCAGATATGGCTAATTACTTGGCTACAGGGAAGTTTCCAACCTTTTTCACACAAAAGTAAAGAAAACAATTAATTAAATAGAGTGTGATGTATACATGGTTAAATGGAATTCTTTTCAAATGTGGACCTAACCATGTTTTACATAGGTGTGTAGCTGAGAATGAAGTATTTGACATACTTAAAGCATGCCATGATGAACCATCAAGAGGGAATTATTCAATTCAAAGGACCATTCACAAAGTTTTAGGATCTGAGTTACTATTGGCCTTCCTTGTTTAAGGATGTCAAAAGTATATATGGAGATGTGATCAATGCCAAAGGATGGGAAAAAACCATGGAAACTACTCTGGATCGAAAAATATAATATAATTACGACGCTCGTCATGAACCTCTAATGTCCCATGGCTTCATTTTGATCTTTGTCACTATTCTCTCCCACTATACACTCATCATTCTTTAGTCTACTAATAATACTACATTCTACAAATTTTTCCTTCATATGACATTTCCCTTGTATTTCAAATTCTTAGTTATGCGGAATTTCAATTTTGATTCATACCGCGTGCAGAATTTTGAATTTAATTTTTCTGTAGGATCTTTCATCTTGTGCAACCTATTTCCCATGAATTTTCTATCACTCTTGTGCTTCATTATCTTCACTCCACAATACCACACGACCTTGTGTCTTGTTGTTCAACATATGTGCCCATGATTTAATTCCTTTATTGTGCGTGACTTTAAAAATTCCATGATACATTGTATTTTCCTTTTCCGTGGAGCACTGATTTTTTTAATTCTACATATCTCTCATATGAAGCCACCTAAATGCATGACTTGAATGAAATTGTCAAAATAACATGGGTACTATTTTGCACAATAGTTTGTTGAATTTTAGGTGACATCTACCTACTAGATGTGTCAATTAGTAGCCTACCATATCCATTGGGTATGAAGTAAACATATAATCTTGAAAATTGGTCCTAAAACTAAGTTGTTTATTTCTCTCTCGTAGATTTCTTAATTTCATTTCCACTTCGTTACGTGGATTTTCAAACTATGGCATGATATTTAAACTTTAATCCATGACCTCTCTAACCCATGGATTGAAAATGGAACCAACAACACTTGTGCCATAAAGCACTCATTCATGAGATCACCACAAATATTGAGGAAAAAAATCCCAATTTGTGATCATAATGAACAACATGAGGGAACCTCAAACAAGAACAAGGGAAAGGGAAACAAAACAAAAATTATTTACAGGATGTAATAGATAGACCTAATAAGAAGGTTTAAAATTGATACCATTGATCGGGATTTGAAGTTCCTACCCATCAAGCATTAACAACTCAAATGAGTTCTCCTACTTAAATGATGTGATGATAAATGGTCCACTCCAAAGTGCATCAAACTCAAAGTGTCACTAGTTTAGATTCATCAAAGATCTCGATTTCGAACCATATCCCATACTTTGATCATTTGTATCTTGTATTTCTTATCAAACAACTATTTGGTTGATCTGTGATGTCCCTATAGCTTGATCATGGAAGATTGCCTCAATTAGTTAAGTCCCACCAACTCCAATATTCATATTTTTCTTTCATCTTCACCTTCCAATTCCAACCGATGTGTCAAATCCAATGAAAGCAACTTAAGAGATTATGGATGCCCCACCTCTCTACCATTTACAAGGATAAAGAGAGAAGTGCCTAGTTCTCTTTTAGATGTGATTATGTTAACCAAAAGAGCATTTTTTATCTTGTTATGCCACTAAATTTGTTTCATCTCCATTTTCCTCTTCATTATTCTAATAAGATTGTTGTTAGTAGACTTAGCTAGGCCATTACCTTGAGGGTAATAATAGGAAGAAGTCTTTAGGTATATTCCATACTTCAAGGCATAGTTAGATATTTTGTAACCCAAGAAGGATTTAACATTATAGGAAATGATAGTTTTGGGAACCCAAAACTTGTTACAATATCATCCAAGAAATTTAGGATGGTTGATTCATTCACTTCCTTGAGTTCTATAGCCTCTGCCCATCTTATGAAGTAATCGATCGCTATCAAAACCCATTTGTGGCCCATTCTTGATATTGGATTGATCATACCAATTGATTCAATGACATTTAATCTTAATATGAGAACTAAGATAAAATGAATATAAAAATAATAAACAAGTATAAACAATAATGAAATAGGAGTGACGTAGCTTGAAGGAAGAAGTCTTAAGATATATTCCATACTTCAAGGCCTGGTTAGATATTTTGTAACCCAAGAAGGATTTAACATTATAGGAAATGATAGTTTGGGAACCCCAAAACTTGTTACAATATATTCCAAGAAATCTAGGATGGTTGATTCATTCACTTCCTTGATGTCCATTGCTTCTAAGCATCTTATGAAGTAATTGGTCGCTATCAAAACCCATTTGTGGCCCATTCTTGATATTGGATTGATCATACCAATTTATTCAATGAAATTTAATCTTAATCGAGAAACCGAGATAAAATGAATATAGAAATAACAAGCAATTATAAACAATATTGAAATAGGAGTGACATAGCTTGAAGGAAGAAGTCTTCAGGTATATTCCATACTTTAAGGCCTAGATAGAGATTTTGTAACCCAAGAAGAATTTAAAATTATAGGAAATGATAGTTTGGGGAACCCAAAAACTTGTTACAATATCTTCCAAGAAATCCAAGATGGTTGATTCATTCACTTCCTTGAGTTCCATAGCCTCTGCCCATCTTATGAAGTAATCTGTCACTATCAAAACCCATTTGTTACCCATTTTTGATATTGGATTGATCATACCAATGGATTCAATGACATTTAATCTTAATCAAAGAACAAAGATAAAATGAGTATGAAAATAACAAACAAGTATAAACAATAATGAAATAGGAGTGACATAGCTTGAAGGAAGAAGTCTTTAGGTATATTCCATACTTCGAGGCCTAGTTAGAGATTTTGAAACCCAAGAAGGATTTAAAATTATAGGAAATGATAGTTTGGGAACCCCAAAACTTGTTACAATAACTTCCAAGAAATCTAGGATGGTTGATTCATTCACTTCCTTAAGTTATATAGCCTCTCGCCCATCTTATGAATTAATCGATCACTATCAAAACCCATTTGTGGCCCATTCTTGATATTGGATTGGTCATACCAATTGATTCAATGACATTTAATCTTAATCGAGAACCGAGATAAAATGAATGTAAAAATAAAAACAAGTATAAACAATAATGAAATAGGAGTGACGTAGCTTGAAGGAAGAATTCATAAGGTATATTCCATACTTCAAGGCCTCGGTTAGAGATTTTATAACCTAAAAAGGATTTAACATTATAGGAAATGATAGTTTGGGAACCCAAAACTTGTTACAATATCTTCCAAGAAATCAAGGGTGGTTGATTCATTCACTTCCTTGATTTTTATAGCCTCTTCCCATCTTATGAAGTAATCGGTCATTATCAAAACCCATTTGTGGCTCATTCTTGATATTTGATTGATCATACCAATTGATTCAATGAAATTTAATATTAATCAGAGAACTAGGATAAAATGAATATAAAAATAACAAGCAATTATAAACAATAATGAAATAGGAGTGACGTAGCTTGCATTCAAATATTTGGGTTGATTCTAGGCTGAAGGTAGGCGAGAGAGCAAGTGAGTGAGTGAGAGAGAAAGCAAATGAGCGAGAAAGAGAGCAAGAAAATGAGAAAGCAAGTGAGCGAGTGAGTGAGCAAGTGAGCGAGCAAATGAGCAATCGAGTGAGAAAGCAAGGCTATACCGTTGTAATATGAGCCATAATAGGAGTGTGGATGAGTTGTAGAGATTTCGGGGATATTGTTTAGTCTTATTCTAAGTTTAGTCATGTAGTTGAGCCTCATGGTTTTGGATCAGTTTGACACGACTTAATAATTAATAATACTCTCGAAATTTCATACATTACATAGGGCTATTAAATAGCCAAGAAGGTAGGTAACAAAACATCCTATAAAATAGGATGTATTACAAACAATAAACCCGTAAATAGTGATACGGGTATAACCAAATATCCATGTACATAATATTGTTATTATATTTAACAATATTACTTAATTAACTAAATACGACTAACCACCCAATCATATAATGTAAACATTTATTATTAATTTCCTAACATTCCCCCTTAATGTTTACATGGTAGAAAAGAACTTTCACACTTCCTCTGCAGCCTGCCGCCTGTGCTTGCTCATGATCTTGGTACAACACTCGAACTGAAGGTAGAAGAAGGAACACATCAACTTCTTATCAACCATGCACTTTATTGGGAACACATTTGACCGACGAGGATGGGAACACGCTCAGAATCATCTACTTATCAACCAATCACTCTAGGGAACACATCGACCTAATAGTGTGGGAACTATAAGAGAACACATCTGAGTAGCCTTCAATGGTTTTCAAGAGGCTAACCACAAACCTAGGTACGAACAAGAACACATCTAATTGTTGTACCTCATCAAGACTCATGATGTTGCATTTCATTGTGCTATTTTCTCTTCACTATGTTTTTGCATAGGGGAAATAGGAATAGCCACATACACTACTTGAAAAACTAGAAATGGAACATTGAGACCATGTTCCCCCCTTCAATGTGAAATTTCCACTTATTGAAAATTACAAACTATAAAAGCAAGAACACAACCAAGTGAAAAGCAAACTCACACCATAAAATGCCACCACAACTTTGTGCGGTCCCATCGTTGGTGACTGATGAGAGGTCGTTGTCTGACCTCTAGCCTCTCGATGCCTCCATCCTCCAATAAAAATTATCTAATAGATAAAATCTTCATCACTTTGATTTTCTGTATAAGTAGTATTTCCTTCCTCTTCATTTTCTCCTTCGTCATCAATAACCATGGCATTATCTTGCAGTTTCCCATCAAGTAAGTCTTGTGCTCTTTTCTGATTGTCCACGGTAATAACAACAGGGAGCCACTTCTTTGAATCTTTATAAGATGATCCAGGTTTGAAAGAATATTTAGATCTTCTTTTATCTTGTTTCTTACCATACAAGGATTTTTCCTCTGGTTCCGCAAACATGATTCTCTTTTCTTCATCTAGCAAAGAAGAAATAAGTTCTTCTAAACTTGGATTTATTTTACTCAATGTAAAGACCATGTTAGAATAGCATGGAGGCATGTTATTGAGTAATACTACTTTAGCATCATCATTAGGCACATCTACACTTATTCCCACTAGTTGATTGCAAATAGAATAAAACTTACTAATATGTTCCACCATGTTGTCGCCTTCTTCCATCTTGAGGTCGAACAATCTTTGCTTTAAAGATATTGTTGCGCTTCCAGCTTGTGATCCAAAAAATTGTTCAATGTCTCCCAAATTGTGTGAGAGGACTTTTTAAATTCTATATGATGCAAATAATAATTTGATAGACTCAATCTAATAATCATTGTAGCCTTTTGATCTCTGCTTTCCCATTTTGTTGCTTCATCTGCATTTGTCGGTTTCTTCTCTTTTCCATCAACAATATCCCACAAGTATTTGTTAATTAGGAACAACTGAGTTCGTACTTGCTAGGTATGAAAATCTTTACCTTCAAATTTTTCAATGTGACTCAACTTATCCATTATGACTCTTCACAAAAATATTTAAAATAGGTGTCGGCTGAAACAAAATGCACCTTTTTACAAACAAATAGATAATAATGACTATAAATTTGATTTGTAATGGACAACTACAAATCTATTGATTCTAATATACATGAACGACTAGGACACAATAACTCCTTTTGACTATATAAGATGGCAATACGAAATAAATGATTAAAAAGTAATTAAAGATTACTTTTTATAACAATGTTATAATTGTAAACCTAAGACACAATAAATAACAAATATCTATGGCAATTGACCCATGGAAAATTTTAAAAACATTTTTAAAACCGTTTGACTAAACCTCAACCGATTTCATCTAAAAACAATTTAATATTGACTAACAAAACCACCTACTTGACCTGATCAAATTGCACGTGGATGATGGAAACTGCAGCTGTTAGATGAATATCTACCTTCCCGCTACGCAGATCTTGCTCTGGATGTGTATCGAGAGAACGATATTTTCTGCAAACACGACACTGGACCTGTCAAGAATCATTTTCAGTCCTCAAGAAAATGTATTGGCAGTTATGAATGCTCATTCAGAGAAGAACGATGGATCACGTCGAGCTTGCATTGGAAAGATGCACTTTGGGAAGAATGAAGGTGCAGGTACATAGAGAGTGTATATGTGGACTATGGATGGAAGTGTATTGCATGCACAGATACATGCAATCATATATGCAGGGCAGATTGTTATCAAATCATCCGACAAAACAATGTAGAAGAGAACATACGCACATGCAGTTGTTTGAACAAGGATGGTGGCGTGAACTGTATGGAGGTAGATGCAGGCTAATGTATACAAATTAGTTCCACCAAGAATAAATGTAGACCACTTTTAGGGATCCGTGTTCGCTAAGAATGTAAAAAGATGCCAGGTAATACGAGATCAAGTGTGAGCCAAGATAAATCAAGATGTGAGGTCGATTCTGGCGAAGGAGATGTTAATCCGTAGGTCTAATCATTACTCAAGTTTGAACAATGTTATACATATCTACAACAAGATGATACAAGGATGTAAACACCCAGGTGGTTGTATATTAGACTGATATTAGCCGCATGAGTGGACTATGAATCTTTGAATGAAAGGAGTCTAAGTTGTCTCCAGAAATAAATGACTCGAATTAGGTCTAGGCTCGAACTAATAGAATGCTTGCCACAGATTGCTGAGGGAATAAAAATTTACAAGAGCAACACATAATTCGAATGGGATATTTACGCATATGCCACTATGTGTTGTGAATGTCTCTCAAGTAGTTGCTCACATTGATTTACACTCGATGCATCATACTTCTCCATACGTTCCCAAGCCTAGACCATTTGTCCACACCGCTCTTTGATAAGACTCTCATAGCTAAAGGCTTACCTCGCTCTATGCCAAATCATGGTTTTGGATCAGTTTGACACAAATTAATAATTAAT
The DNA here is from genome assembly GCA_018340775.1 of Taxus wallichiana var. yunnanensis. Lineage (NCBI taxonomy): Eukaryota > Viridiplantae > Streptophyta > Pinopsida > Cupressales > Taxaceae > Taxus > Taxus wallichiana. Next base: position 468,519,849 of record CM031236.1, on the reverse strand, counting down.
AAAACTCTTTGATATTTCATATATTACATAGGGCTATTAAATAGCTGAGAAGGTAGGTAACAAAACATCTTATAAAATAGGATGCATTACAAACAATAAACCCGTAAATAGTGATACGGGTATAACCAAATATCCACGTACATAATAATATTATTATATTTAACAATATTAATTAATTAACTAAATATGACTAACCACCCAATCATATAATGCAAACATTTATTATTAATTTCTTAACAAAACCCTCTAGGGAGTTGGATATGCATATGAGAAGGTTAATGTAGAGGAGAGAGGGGAGCTATTTGAGAAATGGAATCATGGAAGATGATTCAAAAGAATGTAATGAAGGCTTGAAATGAATAATAAGATATTATATTGGTGTTGCAGGTAATAGAGCTTTTGGTTTGTATGTTTATTGTTGTCTTATATGAATTCTATTGAACCCTCTGTTCTAGGCCGAGAGGTGAAAGCATAACAGTCACCATGGGAGAGGTTGTAGATCTCTGTGAATGCATGGGGAGTTGAAGGAGGATAAAAGAAGTGTCTCCAATTTTTTTAGCTTTTGAAACTTTGAAATTTGTCCTGTAGCTTGAATTATGTGCTCTCGGGCCCTAACTAGGGCAAGACATATCTAAAATTCTAACCATCAAATTCTGGTGAAACTTTTGGATCATCTATGTTTTGTCAAGGAGTAGAGGTCTGTGAAATATCAAGTTCCAATTCACACGTGGGTAAAAGTTATAATATGTTTTGTATTGTAGATTGTATAAGCACATGAAAAGGGAAGATTGAGGTGCATGATTGAACAAACCAATGATTCAGGGTTTGAATTTGAAGAGTGTGTGTGTTGAGGACCTCCCAAAAGTTTTCTAACCATTTATCGGGTAATATCATCCCTAGAAGTACCACTATCATAATTGCAAGGGCTAATGAGACCTAATTTGCATGCTCCATTACAAAGGAAGTAGAAATTTATACAAAGGAACGTATAGTGAAGTTTTGGGCATATTTAAGGACCCCATAAAGGGTCTCTAAATAATATATTTGCTTGGTTAGTTGTCTCAGTCAAATTGGAGATCCAACTCAATTTTGTGCCTAGAAGGCTACAAACAATAAGGGCTTAAATGAGATTGTAGGTGAACCAAAGGGATATGACTATGGAAATGAGTCTAATCATCTTGTTTTGAGTTAGATGAGATGTCCTAAGAGGCCTAGTAGATATTCAAGGGTCTGTATCAAGTTTTGGGCACATTGGTCCTAGTGAGCAAAAGGAAAAACAAGGTAAGTAGGAGTACTCCAAGGTAAAGTTGATTAAGAAGATCCAAGGAAGGTTGAGGGAACATATTAGGGAATGAAACTGATGATTTAGGAGCTGAGAACTTTGTCACAAGTTACACAATTACCTTCCTTCATGTTGCACCCATAAAATGGTCTATTGACTTATGAGATTGTAAGGAAAAGGTTGATAGCTAACTTTGTGAATGTGAGTATGTCATTGTACAGGGAATATGTGTGCCTTGGAGATCCTCAGGTGCAGGGGAGGTATAAACTAATGTGAACAAGCTTTGAGATTCTTGAAGAGAGTAAGGGTATATGAAGAAGGTAAGTGTTCGAACTAGAAGGATATAGTGGAATTGAATATAAGCCATGCACCGGTTTGGCACATGACTCACCCACTTCATGCCCTCTTTGTTATAGGTAGACACTTGAGTGCGAGCACTTGGGCGGGGATCCAGAGGATGGCGGACGTTTACTCGAGAAGACTATCAGAGTAGGAAACATGCCTTCTATGCTTCAGTGATAGATCTAAAGACATTCCGAGAGGCATCATGCATACCTGAGTGGGATAGTGTTATGCATGAGGAATATAATTCCTTAATTAGTAATCACACTTGGGATTTGACTTCACTTCCTAAGGGAAGGAAGATGGTTCAATGTCGATGGATATATCACACAAAATTTTCAACAGATGGGATAGTTGATAAGTACAAGTCTCTTTAATAGACAAGGGTTTTTCATAGGTAGCCGACATAGAATACTCACAGAAATTTTCACCCGTAGCCAAGATGACTTATATTAGACTCGCACTAGTTTTAGCCGTAACACATGGTTGGAGTGTGCACCAGATGGATGTGAAGAATTATTTTCTTCATGAAGACCTACATGAGGATATCTATATGGAGCAGCAACTAGGGTTTGTTCAGGATTCATCCTTAGTTTGTAGACTTAGGAAATCTATCCATGGCCTCAAACAGTCTCCTAGGGCTTGGTATGCTAAGATGGATTCCTTCCTTCTAGCTTATGGTTTTACTCGGTGTCATTCATATCCCAATGTATATCTATTATGAAGGAATGATTCATTACCGATACGGTAATTTATGTTGCTAACCTTTTGATCACTAGGAGTACTTCATCGGCTATCTTGGCAAAGGTGAAGACTTGGAAAGAGTGTGTAAGTTGTGTTATCATTGATGTCAATTGGTCTAAGTTAACTAAGTTAACTAGGTATGTTGGCTAGGTGATCAAGTCATGATGGCATTGAAATGCTTGGAGCATGTGTATAACAGGTAAATTAACTCATTCTGAGGCTCAAAAAGTCAAGAAATAGGTTTTAGAGCAAAATACTACTTCTAGCCAAAACTACCCTTTGGGAACCCAACTGTTCTTGCATGAAAATGAGATGGGTTAGAAAATTTCAGAGCTATTATTTTCAATAAAATCATGGGATATTATGGAGGAAGGTGTCCTTGTGCTTCATGTAAAATTTCAGGTCCTCGGGAGGTCATTTGAGAAAGTTGTGTAAGTTTTTACAAAACTGGTCTATTGAAAAGTTCATTTTGAGCTACTTGGCTTCTTAGCACTCATGAAAAATATAGTCTCTCCTTCAGATAAATAATAGAAGTAATTTTTGAATAGGATTCCAAGCATGAACTAGTGCAAAAATTTTCAAGTCATTTGGACTTGTCATTGAAAATATATGAGCATTTTTGTGAAGCAATTTTCTCTCTCCTAGACCGTGTCTTGAATCGATAGAAGCAAGAATGGGTGTTAACCTCAAAATATCTATGAGATTACTTCTAATGCTTCTAAGTGGTGATTGATGATGTTTTAAGATTCACAAGGGGTTAATTCAGGTTGAAGGTCCTGTAGGTGCATGCCAAGACTTGTCATAGGCCTCAAGTCAAGCCATTCTTCAGTGTAAACAATATTGGCAATCAACTTGGGCTAGTTTGTTCTACAAGAAGAATTTATGAATTTCATTGCTCCACTTGAACATCATGGCATGGTTATCTTCAAGTTTCAAGGTGCTTGATAGCTGAATTGGTTGTATAATGAAGCAGCTTGTTTATGTTGCTTGATTGTTAGGGTTTTAGAAGGAAAATTCAGTGCACAAGCATGTCAAACAAATGAAAGATGTTGTGTGTGTGATCTCGAGGTTTTTTATATTCTTCAAAGTGGATCACAAGTCTCAAAAGGTGAAGAACCTAGTTGAAATTCCTTTCAAAGACAAGTTCTCTTACACCTTACCAGTTTGTACACTGTACTTTGTTGATATAGAAGTTCTTCTTGAGAATTCATGCAAGAAAATAGATGAAGAAAGGTTCCACAGTGGTTTACATTTACTCCAAAGTGTATTTGAGATGTCCTTCAAGTATCCATAATAGATCTCATGATGATTGTTATAACCTTTGCTAAATTTCAGAGCATTGTAACTGTTTTTCTCCATATCTGGGAACATTTCAAAGTCTTGCAACAATAGGTTTTCAATGGAGGTTGGTAGAGAATGGTTTCTCAGTCATCTTAGAAGTGGAATCATTCAATTTCATCAGTTTTCAAATAAGATATCAAATTTTTGCTTACCCTCCGGCCTCACCGTGGAAGTAACCATGATTTAGGGTTTTGACAAGGCATTTTTGTTCGAATAAAGAGATTTATCCAACCAAATCATTTGAAATGTTGAATATATCTCTGTGAAGGATTTCAAAAATGTTTGCAAGAAGAATTTTATGGTTTGGTTCAGTGTGGAGTGAGTCTTTCATTGCAAAAGTTTGCAAAAACGCATATGACTGGTAAAATGATTGTTCATCTTCTTTCATGAATCTTTTTCGAAGTCTAAGTCAAATGTTTGGTTGAAACAAGATGAAAAGGAAATGATAGAGCCTATGATGGCATTGGTTGAACATGCTCAAGCTCTAAAGACATAAATTTCAACAACAATCCTCCGCAACAACCATGACTGGCTAAGATAAGTCAAATTCTTGGTCTGTGAGAAAACATAGATGGTTCTCTCGAAGAGACAGGTGTCAAATATCTAGAAGGCTTCTGGTATTCTTGTCCAACCTTGAAGGTGCTCATGTTGCAAGAAAGATCCATGACAAAGATCAGGCATATAAGATTATGTTTGTGGGAGAGGCGTGAAGCTTCTCGACAAAAAGGTAAGTCAAAGACAATATATGACAAGTAATGGTTTAATTTTTTTTTCCCATGGTTCTTTGAAGACCAAATGTTTGTTTTAAGAGAACATCTTGACCTTGTAAAATAAGAAGTTTAGTGGAAAGGATGTTGTTCATGAGATTTGACAGTGAATGAAGATTGAAACCTGATTCATTCTTCTTGCTCAAATGTATGCAACCTGGAGAAGTTGAAAAGTTGGTTTGGTGAACTCAAAACTAGCTCAATCTATTCTTGGCTCGAGGTGGAAGAGCAAGAGTCTTTTTGTCTTGATGTGAATATTTGTCTCTTGAAGTCTCAAGGTGTAAGGTGAAGAGTCATCTGTTCTCTCAAGGAGTTGAAATGAATATGAGATGAGTTATAGGTAATTGTAGTTTTATGAAGGGAGGTCAAAAGGCTAATAGCTAGATAACAAGAAGTTGAAAAGTCAATTGAATGGAGTACAAAAGGGAGATGTTTTAGTCTTGCAAAATGTAGATGAAAACCCCTTTTTTCTCTTCATATGAAGAAAATTTTCTGCAAAGCAAAACCTCTTGGGCATATAGCCCAAAACCCCTGGAATTTTTTTCTAGGTTTGTAGTTGGTTATGTGGATTGTAGAAAATGAAGTCTCTATAATATCAAATTTGATGAAGGAGAATAGTCTTACTGTTTTGTAGTTGAATGCCATTGAGATCTTGTTTGTATCTTGTAAACTTTTGATAAGGATCAAGGTTTTGTACTTTGTTATGAATATCAATAAAAGAAAAGCTCTGAGTTTGTCATGTATGCATGCAATGAAATTGTGATCAAGCACTAGGATAAGTGATTCATAAGGTTATAGGTTCATTGTTTGAAATAGAAAAGAAATTTTTTTATTACAGGACTGATTCACCCCCCTCTCAGTCCTTGTCAATTCTAACAAAGACAACTCTTCAGGATATATTCCCATGACTGACTTGGGTCTACTTTGCACTACTTCCTTGGCATTGAGATCACATAGTCCGATTCAGGGATTTCACTTGCACAACCCAAGTACTCTCTCAATCTTCTAGCTCGGTTTCACATGGTTGACTGCAAGCCATCTCCGACTCCTTTGTTATCTGGAGTCAAGCTTGAGGATGATTATTCCACACCCTCGATTGATGTTACTTTGTATCAACAACTTGTTGGAATTCTTATTTACTTGACTTACAACAAACCTAATATCTCCTTGTTATTGGTATTGTTTCAATGTACATGCAATAACCTTATGAGTTGTATTGGAAAGCAACTAAGATGAATTTGCACTACAATTAGGGCTCACACAGATATGGGATTCACTACAAGGTTGGTTCATACATTGACTTGGTCGGTTACTCAAACTCGATTAGGTCAGACATTTAGTGTCATAAGTCCACTTGAAGTTCGCTTCTCATTGGTTTCGGTCCTATCACTTGGTCAAGCAAGAAGCATAATGTTATCGGTCTATCATCCACATAGGAAGAAGATAAGGGAGCTCAGAAACGTAACTACTAAGGCTATTTGGCTTGAGGGGATACTTTCTAAGCTTGGAATCCAGATCAAGTAGCCTTTAGTCATCTTTTGTGACAACTAGAGCACCATCTAGATATGCAAAAATCTGGTCATTCATTAGGGGATCAAACACATTGAGATTCACATGGTACGGTCTACATCGGTAGCTTCATCATCTTCAAGGGGGCTTTCTAACCTCTTCACTTCTTCGTGTCTCTCTTTTTGGGGGAGGGGGTGGGGTTTCCCACTAGGTTTTTTCCTTTTACTCTATCTTATGAAAGATTGCATTGTACGTGGGTATCTCATCGAGCCTTGTTGGTGCGACCCACTTTCATTTTCATTGCCCACCTAGGTCATGTGCTTATGGGGGTGTTAGTGTAGGATTTATTTTCCTCGCTTTATTTGTATTATCTTACTCGTGATATTCCACCTCACTTGGAGTTTCTCTACACTTATGGAATATGTTTTGCTTAGGTGTACACTTGACTACACTATTGTAGGTGATGGTTACTACTTGACTACACCATTATAGGTGTTGGTTACCTTCATTCTAGGTAGAGATTGCCATGATTCTAGGAGGAGGTTACACATTCACCTCCTATATGTATATCTCTTATATTATTATATTTGATCGTATTGAGTTGGAGCTATTTATGTGTTATTGCAATTATCTCTCATGTATTTTCGTAATGTGCAGTCTCGTATACTTGCTTTGTTTTGTCTTGGAACAGTTCATGTCTCTCAAAGGTGACGCTTCTCCGATAGTCTTTTTATATATTCTGAAGCAATTATAATTGTTGGGCATGAATGTAGAACACAAATCGGATGTAAGCAGCTGAGACGGAAAGAAAAGAATATTTAATAAAATTTATGCACAGCAATGCTATTTAGAGTAAATAATCTCTTTTTATTTACGTTTTGTTTTAACTCTATTTTGTTGTTTGCTGTTGAAGTCTACTAATTTCTATACACTATTGCAATAATTATTTAATTAGTTTCTTCCTTTCCTCCTGTTACCATTCTTGTCTGAAACGCGACTTATAACATATTTGGAAATAAAGTATGATCGTGCGGAGCATTTGTCTTCTCTGTCGTAGATTTCAGAGTTACGAGTTGACCACGGCTTTTTTATTCGTTTGGTTTGGTTTGATATGATTTATGATGAAAACCAAGGGCGAAGGACTCCAAACGAGTTCTGGAACCACAAATAACTTTTGAGGTGGAAATGGAAGAGACGATTAGGTATCTATCTTCTTCATATTTCCAGGGCCCAGAGAAGGCTTTAACGGGGGCGGGTATATCTATCTATCTATCTATAGAGTGGCACACACGTTGGTCTGTACTTGTTGTGATCCGATAATGCTTTCAAACGTGACAACTGCTCATCTCTTTTAATTTATCATTATCACGCCTAATCGGAATTCGCACTGTGCACACATTTCTTTAATCTTAAAAGTTCACATTTCTAGTGTTTACAAAAACATTAACAGGTGACGTGCGGGATTCGTCCAAATCTCAATCTCTTATGCGTGCGTGATCTCATGTGAAGAAACGTCCGACTTCTTTTCTTTACTTTTTACTCATTTCCACCGCAGATAACCGTCACATAAATCCGATATCATTACCTCGCCGACAAATTAAATTCGTACATTAGGGCTTAAGATTTGACGGTCGTATGAATTCGGTCGTAATATACACTGCAAAAATATTTCAGATCACCCTGGCAGATTTGAAATACGAATAGATTTGACTTTTATTTAAATATATCTTAGAAATTGTTAAAAATAAAATATAGCTTAATATTTGTGTTCTGCTGCTTCTGCACAATTTAAAGGGCGATACTAAAACCTGCCGTCATTGGGGAAATGTGTTTGATGAGCTTAATGAACGTCAGAAATTTAAACCTGTTTTCGTATAGTAATAATAATAATAATTTTCGCATTTTTCATTACAATTTCCAATTATTTATAAAAATATGAAACCATTTACTGCGATTTAATAAAATGATAAATAATAGTTAAAAGATTTTATGTTTTCACAATCACAAATTTACACTAATTTAAAAAAACAAAAAAACTGTATCCAAACATTTTGGTCGAAGCCCCTAAAACATCGACAGGAAAAAATCACGGTGATATTTTATAAATTGTTTAAAATACTTACTAATATGTGCTTCCAAATATCTAAACTATTAGTATGTGCAAATTTTAAATTGATAATACCCTATATTTTAAGTGGGGGTATATTGATTTTTTAATTTTTTTAACTATTTAAATTGTACATGCTAGGGTGAAACAAAAGCTTTGGGTTTCCGTCACGAAGATTTTTAAGTTCCACTTTAATTCCCATCAATTTGACGCCCGCCCGCCCGCCCGCCCTGTCAGTTTTCCAGGGTTTTGAACCTATTTAAAGTGCGTCAATAAATATGATTTGTTGTTCAAAAATATGTTCCCAACAGATTGTATACATGTCAATTCTTGCTTACCAATTACCAATAATGAAGTTATATTAATCTTCAGAACTTATTTATTGCTATAAAAAGGTATTTAAATTTTATACGTTCGCAATTGTAAAACAAAGACGGGCATTGGAGAAGTTTTGCTGCCCTCAAATTTCCCGACAGGTAAGGTCCAACCGTTAAATCTCGTCCCTGGTCCGTTGTTTGTTCGCCGACATTATTATTTTATGAAGTCGTAGCCTAATTTGTGAAACTCAAACAATCCATCCACAGAACCCCCAAAACCAGAATTTGAAGCAAAAAGCAAACCATTTACCTGCCGTCAGGCTAGAAGCAGAGTTTATTCAATTATCCGTGTGAAAATGTCAAACAATCAGAGCCGCAAAACAATAGTATAAATCCAATGACAGATAAAATTTAAGCGGTAAAGCGAGTATAAAAGCCGCACGTGAAATCAAGTAACCCACGTACGCAGCCGCACAAATATAAAAAATCTATCTCAATCAGATGTAGGCGGGTGAGGATCTAAATGGTGCCACTGCCATGCTGATGAAGAGGAAGACGCGGACTGGGACTCTCCTGTTTGCCCGCTTGACGACTGAGGGCGAGGAAGAAGCATCTCGCCGCCGTCACCTGCTGTAAACTGGCTCGAATGCGCGGGCAAAGGTGGGTGCTGATGTGTAGGCACATAATACGTCGAAGCCACTTGCTGAGTATGCACGTTGTGTCCGGAAGAGAAGGGCGGCTGCCACCTGGGCTGCTGCTGTGACGATATATATTGCTGAAGGAGAGTCATGGAACCTGTCTGTTGTGGAAGCCCTGGATTCCGCAACAGCTGAGCGTATCCATAGAACTCTGCGGGCATTTGGGAAGCCTGCGCGGCTTCATTCATTTCTGTGGAAACTGAACCAGCGGAAACAGGCCTATCCTGCCAAGAGGCGGCAGGTTGTGGTCTGGCGGCGGCTGTGACGGCGGTGGCGGCGGGGGTGGAGGCGATGACTGGGTTGAGCTGGGCATCTTCCGGAAAGTTCAACTTGGCACGAGTGCCTCTAAAGCGCAAGGCGGCCTCGTCGTAAGCTCGGGCAGCTTCCTCGGCAGTATCGAAGGTTCCGAGCCAGACTCGCGCCGCTTTGTGTGGGTCTCTGATCTCCGCAGCCCACTTGCCCCATGGCCTCTGTCTCACGCCTCTGTACCGCCGCCTTCTCTCTGTAGTTGTCGATGACTCGCTGCCCGTACTCTCCTGCTGCCGCCCAGAAGCTTCCCCTGCAGTATTAAATTATACACTTATTCAGACTTCACATATAAAATACAAAAACAAGTGTGTTTAACACTTCGCCCCTTAAGAAGAGAGGGCGATGAGGAAAAAAGGTTGTTTATATCTTAATCAACTTCACTGAAGAAAATTATTTTGAAAGGCAAGTTGTTAGAAGAAATGAAAAATAGAAACTAAAGGTGGTCGGAAATTTTCAGAAACACATTTCAAGTGAGTTTGCCTATGATGGAGAATTAATCATGACATGTGGAGTCACGTATTGTTTCACAAGCACGAATAACCTTGCAACCAAAAAAACTGTGCAATTTTAATCGTTTAATTGTATCATTTCATTCAGCTGTGTGAGATTAAAATTTAAACAGGACAATATTAAACTCTCTATTCATTCAGCTGTGTGAGATTAAACAGGAAAATATGACTTATAATGTGAACAGTTGGGAATTATGTATTGCATTACAACAGGAAATATCTATTTACAGGAATGGAAGAAAATTATTTAAACGTGAATTTTTAAAAAGGATAAAAGAGCACCAACCTGCAAATGGTGAAGGCGGTGTTATTAACATGGTGGTTGCAGGAGCAGGAGCAGGAACAGGAACAGGAGCAGGCGCATGCATCTGGCCGATATATTGGTGTTGCATCGTTGGATATGAGAATTGCGGGGGCCAGGTAGAATGAGGATGAGGATTGACGTCCATGGATGCAGCAGAGCGTAGCCTGGTGGAGGGCGGTACTGTCTCCTCCTCTGCCTTCACCTCAGTACGGTGTCGCTTAACTCCCGCTGTTCCAGCTACTACTTCACTAAGCGCCGACACCATCACAGACATTTCCGGGTCTTGACTGAGCGCGCTGTAATATTTCGCGAAATCTGCGGCACCCTTCCCCTGTTCCTTGTCTTCATACCCTTCTTCCTCTTTGCCTGCACTTGCTTTCTCTCTCTCTTCTCCCGTACCCGCCACTTTGAAGCACGAGTAAAATCCTTCCGCAAAGTTTCCGTTGTCCAAAACGCTCAGCATATATTAAATTCGGTGATTTACGAAATGAACAATGTCTACTTATCCTTTTTATTAGCATATGCATTTACACACCACATACGACCGCCGACAAACGATGGAGAGTCCGAGTGGACCGTCCTACTCTTAAGCTGAGGAGAGGAGAGGAGAGGAGAGGAGAGGAGAGGAGCCCCTGTCACCGACCTCAAACTGGTTGCAGTCTGAAACCTGTCACTTTGACCGACTATATTTATCACATTTATATGGGGTTTAAGCATTGCCGACGTTTCATCTTACATGGTCGGTTCAGCCTTTGAGGTAGCAGTATATGATAATCCGTGCGTTAAATACCTACGCCTTTCTCACTTCCACGCTGTTTCGGCTTCAGCCGTTGGGCAAACAATGAAACGTACCACTTTACAAGTTGGAAAGAGATTTTTACCGCTTCGCCTTCACATCTTATGCCGGTTGCCTTTGTCGGGGCACCGTCATCCGTGCAACTCGCCTCGATCTTTCACGTCTCTCACAAAGAAAAGGTCTTTATATAAAAAAGGAGTTTGGGATTTGTAGATGAGCATATAGCATATACACGTGGTATCCACCACATCGGACACGTTGACCAATCTGAAAGGTTGCGGAAACTTAGCGAGGAGGTCAAAGTAAGTTTAGTCTAATCATAGACGCATTCCTAACTCTAGAGCTTTCTAGGTTACCTCTTTTACCTGTTCCAAAATTAGTGGGATGCCAAATTCATTGAATTTGTCACGCATACGGCACAATGATACCACCAAACTGAAATTCATTTTATATAACTTTGATGAACAAGTTCCTCGCTCGCCCAGGGCCACTCCCTATCCAATATAGGGATCAAGTCAAAATGTCTTGCCTTTTATGGCGGTTATTCGTGAAACATTTGCTATGCAAAATTAAGAAAGATACGAAGATATAGTTATTCATTATTGGTCGATAGGAACGTTAAGACTCATTTCAGAAAATACCAATGTCAGCCCTCTCGTTGATAAAATGGCACATAAATTGTTCTGCCCGCAATAAATTCAAAATAAGACTTTATTGCCCTTGATTATTTCAACGTTGAACAAGGGGAATGCCTTTAAACTCCACTTCGATTGTCAATTACAAAATGCGATCCCAAATTTAGCAGTAGATCTAGTGGAGAATGTTGACATTTTTTTGTACTATATTAAAATTTTCGCCATTTAACAGTTGCCTATTCCCTAAATAAATATTAAGCGCCCTCCTCAAAAGGTTCAACTTTTACCTCCAAAACCTGATGAATTCCTCTTTGTTTTTTTCTATAACTGCATTTTCTATTTTAAATATTAGCATCTGCAACATTGTCTATGAAATTTAATATTAATTATTATTTTTTAAAATAATTATATTATTACACATATTTTAAATATGTTTATTTTAAATCGCTTTGGTTGGTGAAGTTGTTTGGTTCACATAGAGTCCATTAAAGATCATGTTCTCTAGGTCAATGTCTATACTTAATACTTCAGCATTCAATAAAAAAAATATTAACAAAATTTTTAATTTATTTTTTTTAATCGAAGCTTACACAAAAATTATGGGCTTTCCATTCTATCAAATCCCAATCTCATCCTTTGTTATTTAATATTATCTAAGATTTATATCTTAATAGATAGTTGAGCAACATCTTTTATATCATCATACACATTGTTAGATTACAATCCATTTAATTAATTTCAAGGTACCTAATTTAAATTTGTCATATCCTATACTATAATAATTTCATTATTTTTGACAAACTTTTTTATTATTACAAACAAATATCTAAATTTAATTATATTATTACATTTAATTCATAAAAAAATTAGATTTCTAAATTTTATTAGAAGTTTAAGATATACAATTTCACCCAATTTCAAAAAAAAAAACAACTCCCATATAATCATCAAAACTATCTTACAATAATCGAACAAACATCAAATTTAAAATACTCTAATTCGTTTTCCCCATTATTAGATAGCAGATTACTCACTAGACGTTAAAATCAATATCATCTACGGTTGACCAATAAAGAATAAAAACTAAGTTAAAAGGCAAATGAGACAAAAAGGGCATACAATGTGGGCGAACAAAATGTTTATGTGGACATTTAAAGGTATACATCTAAATGTATTTGCTCCATGAGCCTCCATCCAAATTTCCCCAAAAAGACTTTGAAGCTAAAGTCAAAGGCAATATTATACGGATAATAGATCAACAATCATACGCCACTATGTTTATGTAGCAATATCCACGGGGGTGTGTGAGTGAGTTTGAAGAACTTATATTAAATAAATTGTTTAAATAAGGATGGTTGTTTGTTGTACAAAGTTTTTGTTATTATTATTTTATTTGTTAAAGATATTATTTTCATATTTCATTTAAAGAAGGTCTTTAAATGATAATTGTATATATATATCAATATTTATTTGTGATATACATAGTTTTCAAGTAAATTTTAAAAAATAAAGTGAATATTTTTAACACTACCAAATGTAATAGAAACCGTGATCTCCTTACATAAAAAAGTCAATATATTTAGATGATCTCAATTCATATATATATCTAGGGGTCCTTTTCTCAAGGCCACAATTTAATTTTACACCTACTATCAAGTCTTAACTAAGCAAAGGATATGCTTCCCTAATCATTCTTGAGAAACAATATTTCTAGTTTCACTTTTGACATATTTAGAAAAATTCTCGTCTCTTTCACTCACTCATTAGACCTACTCTTCTTTATGGGGTCAAATTGAAACTTGGGGGCCTTATCTTTGAAAAGCCAATCAAAGCCCAAAATAAAAGATTTATTATCTCCATGTTATGCAAACACCTCCATGCTAAAATTTATCAATTCCTAAAGACACCATTAATATTGAATTTGGTTCTTCACTCATTACAATTATGATATTTCAAGTGATGACTATGTTACACACACTTAGACATATAGGTTTAACTCTTCAGTTGGATTATTTAGATACCTCATATCAAGCATCCATTTCAACTATGCAAGTAGCACAAAACAACTCTACTTTGGCTCTAGTGTGCCATGAATTCCAATTTGTTGGGTCGTTTACTTATGGGAAATTTTTCCCTGTATAATTTTTCAATTGATGCACCAAATCTATCTAAAAGGGAGATAAATAAATGTGTCACGAGATGATATCTATAAAGCCTACCTACATGACAAATAGTCAACCTTAAGAACTTCCTTTCTCAAAGCTTCAACACTACTAGATTATTTATTTTCACACATTTTAACTTGGGTGTGTATGTACGCTAATATGGTCAAGTATAATGATTCTCTCAAGCTAATTTAGGATATAAGTAGAGCACTATGGAAGAGAAAACACACCAACACAATATAGCCAAAAGGGAGTGAGTGCCGTGGTTGTATATGGATTTAAGAGAGATTAATCCACACTTGATATCAAAGATATGGGGATGTGACCATGGGGATTCACATATTATGCAATACCTTAACCCATCCATTCATATTGGGGCTTCTAATATGAATTAAAATATTCCCAATATATGTCCCCTTATTAAAAGGTATAAAGGTTTGAAAAATAATGTTTCTAGAATAAATATTGGGGTATGATACATAGGCATTTTATTTTCTTATATTTTTGCAGGACTAGTGGATAATCCTTATGCATCCCTACATTTTTGGGCACATCATTTTCTCTATATTTTATAGCTATTGTCACATGTTACCTACAATAAAAATGGTCTTTAGAAGCTTAAAAAAGATGAGGCCAGTAGGATATGAAATGTAAATACTAAACAATCATGGTGTGCAAATAGAAAAGAAAAGAAGAGATACATCAAACTAGGTATGTCAAGACCTTTTTCTGCGTTTTAGATCAATTTCACCAAAGATTTAACTAATAACATGATTAAAGGGTAATCGCACAAAGATGTGGATCTAAAAAGTGGACATAAATCCATTTTTGGCCATTTTGGCCATAACGCGCTCGCGTTATGGCTCGGTCGCATTATAATGTGGTCGAGGAAATTCAAGGTCGCGTTATAACTTGAGCACATTATGCTTTGGTAAATCTAAGCCATAACACGAGCGTGTAATAACGTGCTCGCGTTATAGCGCACTCGTGTTCTTGTGTGTATGTGGTATATGTGCTTGTGGCATGCTTCTATTTACAAAACTACATGTTTAGAAAAACTTTTACTTTAAATTTATTTTAGTAAATATAAGATGTTAGGGTCACTCTACATGTTATGGAACTAGTCTCACAGCTCCATCTGTCATGGTTTAGAAGATAGTTTTTCATATTCTAATCTGGTCAAGACATAGGTATTTTTCAGATTTCAACATTCACCTTCAAGCTTTTAGGGTTTAAATTACGCGATCAATATCTATTTTTGAAAGAATATAGTCATTGTTTACATTTTGGGGCCTTTTGGATTAATTATTGACATTTGTAGGAGTGTTAAATGTGTTAAAACTATATATTTTTAGCCTCGCAACTCCCAAAAGTAGCAACAATTTCTCAATTATATGGACTCATGCAATTCCTTATAACAAGTAGTAAATCAAAACACATATGCAAGTTTTTATCAATTCAAATAATAAAGGGAGTAGTCATCATGAGGTCGTGAAGAATCAAAACATCGTGAGGTGATGCGAGCTCCAACACATTTGCATGCATTCATCAACTCATAACAACCAATTTCAATCATTCTCATTATTATCTTGTTTTTAGAAGTCTTTCCAACAAGCTCTATACGCTCAAATATGCAAAAATGGCACAATCAAGCTAAAACTTACCCTTCCAACCCCCATATCATGCTCTCACATTTTGTACACAAGCCTAATCAACTGTTAAAATGACTCATTTTCTTGTAAACCTCATTTGATCGGACTTCCACTCTATTCCTCTCACTAGATTTAAGTGTCCTAATTCCAAATCAAGCACAAATTTGGACTTTTTTGCTTCCATTTTCTCCTTTCAACTCTTTATATTGTTTCACCATGCTCAGACTAACATGAAACCATTCAACTCTTTATATTGTTAGAGATTGTTTACTTAGAGACTGTGTTGTGGTGCTTAGATGATTAATTTCAGTGGCTTATTGAATGTTGTATCTCTCTCTCTCTCTCACTCTCTATTTCTCTCTCTTTTTGTCTCACTCACTCTCTCGCATTCTCTCTCACTCTCACTCTCTCCTTATCATTCTCTCACTTTCTATTTATCTCTCACTCTCACTCTCTCTCCCTCTGTTTTTTTCTCTCTCACAATCTCAATCTCAATCTCACTCTATTTTCCTCTCGCACTCTCACTAAATCTTTCTTTATTTTGAATCAAACAAACTTCAATTTTATTGATGACTCGACTAGATGGCATAAAAACCACAAGGAAACTTGGAGATTTTCTAAAATCTCTAAGGTCTACATGATAGTGATTACAAATTGAAAACTACTCTTGATCTCTTACAAGACAAGTATCGAGAAAACCTCATATATTTCTAGTAGGTCTCCTAAGTGAGTTAATCTTTTGGAATATCAATATTAGGACCATATTTCCTAGCCTCATTCCTAGAACCATCATTGAGTCTCTTTATACAACTACCTTATTTATGAGGGGTTCAGGGTTCAAGGCTTAGGGATCATGGTTTATGGTTTATGGTTTATGGTTTATGGTTTATGGTTTAGGGTTTAGGGTTTATGGTTAATGGCTCGGGGTTGAGGGTTTAGGGTTTAGGACTCGTGTTTTAGGGTTTAGGGTTTAAAGTTTAGGGTTTGGGGTTTAGGGATCAAGGTTTAGGGTTTATGGTTAAGGGTTTGATATTAAGGGTTACCAGTTTAGGGTTTAGGGATTAATGCTCCAAGCTCAAGGTTTAGGGTTTATGGTCTAGGGATCAGGGCTCAATTTTTAGGGTTTAGGGTTTAGAGTTTAAGGTTCAGGGTTTAAGGTTTACGATTTGACACCTTAGGGTTAAGAGTTAAGGGTTTAGGGTTTAGGGTTTAGGGTTTAGGGCTATGGGTTTATGGTTTAAGGTTTAGGGCTTAGGGATTAAGGTTGAGTGTTTAGGATTAGGACTCAAGGTTTAGGGTTCAGGGTTTAGTGTTTAGGGATCAAAGTTTGGGAATTAGGGTTTAGGGTTTAGTCTTTAGGGTTTAGGGGTTTATGATTTAGGGTTTAGGGTTTAAAGGGTTTAGGGTTTAGGGTTTAGGGATTATGGTTTATTATTTAGTGTTTAGTGTTTACGGTTTAGGGATTAGGGTTTAGGGTTTGGGGTTTAGGCCTCAAGGTTTATGGTTTAGTGTTTAGGATTTATGATTTATTGTTGAGGGTTTAGGGTTTAAGGTTTATGGTTTAGCATTTAGGGTTCATAGTTTAGGGTTTAGGGCTATGGGTTGAATGTTTAAGGTTTAGGTTTTAGGGTTTAGGGTTAACAATTCAGGGTTTAGGGTTTAGGGCTCATGGTTGAGGTTGAGTGTTTAGGGCTCAGGGTTTAGGTTCACGTTTTCAAGTTTAGGGTTCACGGTTTAGGGTTTAAGATTTAAGGTTTAGGGTTTAGGGTTTAGGGTTTAATGTTTAGGGTTTAAGGTTTAGGGTTTAGTGTTTAGTGTTTAGGGTTTATGGTTTAGGTCTTAGGGTTAAGGATTGATGGTTTATGGTTTAGGGTTTAGGGTTTAGGTCTCAGGGTTTAAGGTTTAGGGTTTAAAGTTCATGTTAGAAGTTTTTTCACTCAAAAACACAACACGGGGTATTAGGAAGGTGTTTTCAACTCATAAAATTTGGCCCCATCCTCATGAGATGCTTACCCATGGTAAACAATAATCTAATAATAATTAATCATCAATAAGTAAATTGGTGGCAGAAAATCAATAACTATCACGTACCACCTCATAATTCCAAATTTCATTTCATTTAAATTCACTTCAAAAAGGTTGGGGAAATGAACTCGTCATTTTCTTCACACTTCCGTGAGGTCCATAATGTCAATTCACCCTAAATTTGACAAATATTGAGAACTTGGAAAGTCAAATTGCATTTATAAAGATAAGCTCAAGCAAAGGAATGTATTTCGCAAGTAATTTCAGTCAAATTTGTTTCTTTTTTCACCAACTCCGAATTCCATAGAATGTCACTGCCATTAGCATTACTAAAAATCTAGATGTGAATAATTCTTCAAGTGTGGATTCCTTTCACGAAACTTCCATATTCGATGACCACGACCAGATCCATAACCAAAAACAATCAATGATTCCCGAATGTCCAATCCTCGCACTGCACCCCCAATAGTCCTCGATCCTTTGATACAAGGAGATACCATTACTTGGCTTCCATTTGACCTCTAAATCTGTATGCATTTCAAGTTGTTTGGAAATCACATCACACCCTTCACTAGGCTTGATGACTACCCCTATCTTTTGAAGGATCTTTTGAAAACATCCATGGGTTTATCATAGAAGGAATTATCAATGAATGGAAGGTCACTAAGTCGTAGGCCAGCTGACTCCCATTTAGAACTAAACAAGAAAGATTTATTAGGCGATTGATAACCCCTTTGTGTTATCAGCCATTCCCCTATTGTTATGCTTATTTTGCACATGCAAACTCACTGATGGTTCTAGGCATGAGACTAGGAAATATGGTCCTAATATTGTCATGCCCTCCTAGTCAAGTAGTCAGAATCCATATTAGTCTTGTTGATACTTAGTACTAATTACCCACGAAATCTAATTCTCCAACTTTCATTTACTTTTCTCATCTTCCACGTCATACCGAATAACCAATTTAACAGGAGCTGCCCTCTTTGATGGCAATACCTAAACCATAAACCTTAAAAATTAAACCCTAAGCCATTAACACCAAACCTCGAGCCTTGACCCGATCCCTAAACCCTAATCTCCAAACCCTAAATCCTAAGCCCAGGCCTTAAAACCTAAAACTTAAATCCTATGCCCTAAACCCTAAACCACGACCTTTAAACCTTAAACCTTAAACCCTAAACCCTAAACCTAAATCCTAAACCGTAAACCAGCAATCAGTAAATCGTAAACCTTGAGCCTAAACCCTAAACCTTGAGCACTAAACCAGTAAACACTAAACCATAATCCCTATAACTCAGAATCAAAGAATTATTTAAAAGAGCATAAAAATGATCAAATTTTATTATTATCCTAATCCGTCGGACCCAAAAATACCACTAGAATTTTCATTCTCAATTTAAGGTTTAGGGTTTAGAATTTAGGGCTCATGGATCACGGTTTAAGGTTTATGGTTTAGTGCTCGGGCTCTGGGTTTAGGGCTCAGGGCTCATGCTTTAGGGTTCAATTTTTAGGTTTTATGGTTTATGGTTTATGCTTTAATGTTTAGGGTTTAGGGCTTAGGGTTAAAGACTAAAATGTTTAGGGTTTAGGGTTTATGGTTTATTTTTTAGGGCTTAGCGTTTAGGGTTTAAGATTTAGGGTTAATGGCTCAAGGTTGAGTGTTTATGGTTTAGGGTTTAGGGTTCATGGTTATGGTTTAGGGTTTGGGGTTTGGGGTTTAGGGTTTTAGGGTTTAGGGTTAAGGACTTGGGGTTGGGGGTTTAGTTGTTAAGGCTCATGGTTTAGGGTTTAGGGTTTAAAGTTTAGGTTTTGGGGTTTAGTGATCATGGTTTAGGGATCAATGCTCTAGGCTCAAGGTTTAGGGTCTAGGGATCAGGGCTCAATTTTTAGGGTTCAAGGTTTAAAATTTAGGGTTTAGGGTTTAAAGTTAAGGATTCAGGGTTTACGATTTAGGTCTCATGGTTAAGGGTTTAGGGTTTAGGGCTCAAGGTTTAGGGTTTAGGGTTTATGGTTGATTGTTTAGGGTTTAGGCCTCAAGGTTAAGGGTTTAGGGTTTAGGGCTCAAAGTTTGGGAATTAGGGTTTATGGTTTAGTGTTTAGGGTTTAGGGTTTATGATTTAGGGTTTAGAGTTTATATTTTAGGGTTTAAGGTTTAGGGCTTAGGGCTTAGGGTTGAGGGTTTAAGGTTTAGGGCTTAGGCCTCAAGGTTCAGGGTTTAGGGTTTAAGGTTTAGGGCTTAGGGTTCAAGGATTAGGGTTTATTGTTTAGTGTTTAGTGTTTAGGGATTATGGATTAGGATTTAGGGTTTAGGGTTTAGGGTTTAGGCCTCAAGGTTTAGGGTTTAGGGTTTAGGGTTTAGTGTTCAGGGTTTAGGGTTTATTGTTTAGGATTTAGGGTTTAGGATTCAATGTTGAGGGTTTAGGGTTTAAGGTTTATGGTTTAGCATTTAGGGCTCATGGTTTAGGGTTTAGGGCTTAGGGCTTAGGGATCAGGGTTTAGGGTTTAGGGTTGAGGGTTTAGGGTTTAGGGATTAGGGTTTAGGGCTTAAGGTTTAGGTTTTAAGGCTCAGGTTTTAGGGTTGAGGGTTCAAGGTTTAGGGCTTAGGGTTTAGGTTTTAGGGCTTAAGGCTTAGGGTTTAGGTATACCTTTGAGAGTTGTGAGGTTTGTAAATTCTAATTTTGACACATTTAACACTTACAAATGTCAATAACCAATCCAAAAGGCCCCAAAAACTAAACAATGACTATGTTATTTCAAAAAATAGATATCAATTATATAATTTAAACCCTAAAAGCTTGAAGGCTAAATGTTGAATGCTAAAATCTGAAAAATACATATGTACTTGACCAGATTAAAATTTGAAAAACTATCTTCTAAACCATCACGAGATGGAGTTGTGAGACTAGTTTCATAAGATGCAAAGTGAACCTAACATGTTATATTTACTAAAATAAATTTAAAGCATAAGAAATAATAAAATATAAATAATAATAAAAGAAAAACTTAAACATTTATTTTTGTAAATAGAAGCATGCCACAAGCACATATACCACATACACACAGGAACACAAGCACGTTATAACGCACTCACATTTTTCCTTCTATGGGTTTGGGAATCCCAATCCATAGGCTTAGATTTTCCTTGGATATCCTACCCTATGGCTTGGACTATGTAATCCATGAATAAATCATGATTTACAAAAAAAAACAAAATGTCACGTGTACACCCCGATAAAAATGTGTTATAACATAATATTCCAAAAATATATACTACGACGTCAAGCTCGTATTTACCTTGGTGATGATATGATTTTTTCTAAAATCCAATTAGTTTAAGGCTTTCATCCATAATTTCTTTTACTACTGCCTTCTTTTCTTGCAAAAACCTATGCATACGTTTTGGTGCACAATTTATGATTTTTTCATCCAAATTTCAAAAAACAAACTCCTCTTCAAAACTCCATTCTACATGCATTAAAAAAAAGAAAAAAATGAATTTTTTCTCAAAGTTACGGGGGTACACACCAATATTTCATTTTTGGGATGTGTGCACTTTGAAAATTAATAAAAAATTATATATTTATCCAAAAATTATGAAAAATTAGTGGGACCTCGTACATGGAATTACCTAACTTTATACTAAAGGGATTTGAAAAATAATTCAAAAATCTCAAAAATGGAGGGAGGGGTGCACACACACAATAGGCTCTTATTTTTTTGACACAAATTAGACATACTTTGTGTGCACACCACATTTGAACCTCTTAATCTCCACCATTTTTGAAAAGAATTATTAGTTTATAAACTAGATTTCGAGATCTACAGTACTTATTCTTATCACTTTGTCAAATTTTGAGCATAGGCGTGCTAAATTATTTGATGAAGCTCAGGTTTCACTGATTTCAGGAAAAAGGTGTCCCTTTTTAACCCCCTTTTTGTCCCCCATCTCCATGCACTTATTCTAAACGTTGTGGTGAATGTCAAATATTGAATTCATAATAAAGGGTATTAAAAATATCATAGAAAAACTACATGTACGTGTGATATCTAGTAAAATAAGAAGGATTTTATAATAGAAATGGTGTATTGAGAGGGGTATTAATAATTGAAGATTGAGAGCTAGAACTACAAATAGGGGTATTATAATATAGTATCCTATGAATGATTGTGATATGCCACAAGTTTACTTAGTGAATCCCACATGGATATGTGTTCTAACAAGCTCCTAATGGTAATAAGCACAAGGAATCCTAGACTAATGGTTATAATGTCATTTGGCAATAAGAAAGAGATATGAAGGAATTATAATGTAAGAGATAGTAATGCCTCAAATTTTTCATGTAGCACCTATAAATATCACTTTGGACATTTATCTTGAAATTATCACCTTTATCTACTTATTGAAAAAACTTAAATCTTTGTGTTCTATCTTGAACAAGATGAGTACTCTAGATTAAATAATTATTTCTTCAACTTAGCACTTCAGGAATCATTATAAACTTTACATTACACATCTTCGATCTCTCTATAGACTACATATGTTATGTACCTTGGGATATGATATTATAAAGCATATGGGTTGATGTATATGTTGAAATATATCACATATTCCCCTTAGTTAGTTATATGTTTATAATATATGGGGTCACATAGGAATTAGTTATATTGGATAATAGTCGGTCTACATTGGGATTAGGTGTTATCCATCTATTAAGAGTAATGTATGCCTATATAAAGGAGAGAAATATCACTATGAGAGATGTTAAGTCCTATATGTGTTGAGTGTGAACTACTTGGTAGAGGTATATTGGAGGTGTCCCCCTCAAAGTGGAATCCCCATATTGGGATATTATGGAGTTACTCCTTCCTTAAGGGGAATTATATGGTGTTGTCCTACCTTAAGGGTATATTTCTAAATATACTGAATATTTGGGTTTGTTCCACCAATATATGTTGTGTTATATTTTACATATTGTTCGGCGTATTCATTTAGTATATGTGAAGATCAACATCCTCATATTTGAGTCTAGTTTTATCATAGACAAGCTCATGGGCCCAATATAGATTTGGTCAATGAATTTGTCCCCAAGATGACAAACCTATCCCTTTTACTTGCAACAACCATATTTTCAAATGTATACGTTAGCTTAATTGTCTTAGGGTCAGTTGAGTGGGAGTTCATTTGAATCAATCATTTATATAAATATATGCACCCTTACTCATCAAGGACGTATAGGGATTCAATATCTAACGCACACTCCAAGAAGGTCATTGACCATAACCATTGAAATAGCTCTCCTTAGAGAACACCATAAAAATTCTACTCAAATATGAATAAATATCAATTACTATCTTGTACCATAGATCTATGTACTTTAATCAAGCCAAATGTCAATATCCAAGCGTTGAAGGATGAATTGAGGGCTCCATCTTGTTTACATTCTCTAACCTTCACATCATTATGGGATTTGGAGAACTACATGTGGCTTGATCCTTCTTTAGAATATTGGCATGTAATTAAGTTCTCATGACATCATGTGAGTGTGGTGAGGTCAATCCATCTCAAATCATACCAACCCATTTTTAGCTCAAAATAAGGAGAGTGCATATATAGGTATATGCACATCATTGCATATATAGGTATATGCACATCATTGCATATATAAAAATACATGAAACAAGTCTAAGGACATAGATAAAGAAGGTTCCAAAGCCATATTATCTATTCCATGTTGGACGAACCTATCTCGTGCTCAAATCTAGATCACCAAATTTAACATGCAACTTGATGATACTATGCACAACTCTTTCATCCAATTTTAGCTCACTATCATTCAATACAAGTCTAGATAACATTGACTTATTTATGAAACCATAACCTTAAAATTGTACTTTCACCATCCTATTAAAATGTGTTGAGTAGTCTAATTACACCCACATTATTAGTTAGAAATGTGAATTTATATATTCATTGCTTTGAATTACCTTAATATAATATTAATATCCAAAATAAACTAAAACCTAAAATTGACATAAGATTTTGGTGAGCCCACTTTATTTATCAATACATATTAACCTAAAGATTTGTTACTCACCCATAAGATTTCAACCTTTTAAACCTAAAGTTTCAACATCATAAATGTTCTTTATAATTTTTCAAAACCCTCATTTGCAGTGTGTGTTTACATTACCACTATGATAAGTGCTGCTCATTATAA
The DNA here is from genome assembly GCA_018340775.1 of Taxus wallichiana var. yunnanensis. Taxonomy (NCBI): domain Eukaryota; kingdom Viridiplantae; phylum Streptophyta; class Pinopsida; order Cupressales; family Taxaceae; genus Taxus; species Taxus wallichiana. The sequence goes on along the minus strand of CM031236.1, from coordinate 468,496,129 downwards.
ATTGAATGCCCAATTGGAAAGGAAACTAATTTATTGACTCTTAAAATATTCCACAAGATTATGCCTATCTATTTAGTGGAGAAAATTCATGCCATAGATGCATGGAAGGCCATACACGCAAACATAGCAAGAAGCCTGTCAATATCAAATTGAGAATGTTTGGCATTGCCTTTTGCATTGCTGTACTTACAAAATAGGAACGTTAACACTCATTTTAGAAAACTATGTACAAATGTCAACCCTCTCCTTGATAAAATGGCACATAGATTGTTACCTACGCCTGCGCACAATACATTCAAAACAAGACTTTATTGCCCTGGATTATGTCAACGTTGAATAAGCGGAAGATTGTTCTTTGTCAACCAATGTAATCTTGAGACTCACTCACATAATGTGCGAGTCAAACACAAAATGCGTTCCCGAATTTATCAAGAACTTTGTAGTCCCATGAATTCTGTCTATTTTGAAATAGTTACAAAGTTTTTTTCCTGATGAAGTTGTTTGGGCTGTATAGAGTTTACTAGGGATCAAAGTGGTTAAGGGAAGAACATAATGTTTATATGTAATGTTTCAGAATTTAATTTTAAAAAAAAGAGATAAGAATTTTTTAAATTTATTTTTAATTGAATTTGAAGATTATATAAGAATGAAGGAGTTTTCATTATACTAAATTCATCCAGAGTGTAATTTCGATTTCATCTTTTATTATTTCGTATCGCTTAAGATTTGTGTCTTAGTAGATAATTAAGGAACATCTTTTACATTATCATACACATTATTAGATTACAATCTATCTGATTAATTTGAAGATACCTGATTAAAATTTTTCATATATTCATCATATTGATTTCAGTATTTTGTATATTTTTTCTACTAATTATTTAAAATAAATGTCTAAATTTAATTACGCTAGTATTATATTTAATTTTTCAAAAAAATTAAATTTCTAAATTTTATTATAAATATAAGATATTGCAATTTCACCCTTCTCCAAACGAATAAAAACTCCCATATAACCATCAAATTAAAAATCAACAATTAAACTGAAAAATACTCTATTTTTCCCACATTACACTCACCAGACGTTATAATCAATATTGTCTATGGACGTGTAAAGAGAATGGAAAACTGAGTCAAAGGGCATATAATGTGGGTGAACAAAATGTTGATGGACATTTAAATGAAATGTATTTGCTCCATCCAAATCTCCCCCAAAAAAGACTTTGAAACTAAAGTCAAAGGCAATAGTATACATCAACAATCATACGCCACTATATTTATGTAGCATAGTGTGTGGTGCGAGTGAGTTTGATGCATATCAAATTGTTTGAATAAAGATGTTTGCTTCTCGCACAAAATTTTTGCTCTTACCATTTTATTCGTAAAAGATGTCATTTTTATACAAATAACTATATATGTTAGCATTTATTTGTGATATACATGGTTTTCAAATAATTTTTGATAAAATAAAACAAATGTTTTGCAACACTACCAAGTATAATATAAAATGTGTTCTTACATATAAAAGCCAATGTGTTTAGATGATCTATATTCATATGTATATCTAAGGGTCCTTTCCTCAAGGCCACAATTCAATTTAACACTTAGTGTTAACTCTTGACAAAGTAAAGGATATGTTTATCTAATCATTCTTAATAAACATTGTTTCTAGCTTTACTTTTAGCATATTTAGAAAAATTTGTCTCTTTCACTCACTTGTTAGACCTTGTAACATCTCAAATTTCTTGTAAGTTAAATTAACTACGGTTAAGTCTAAACAAGATTAGACGAGATCATCATTGGGTGTAAAATTCATTTGGTTCGTCGTATCATGACCCACAGCTTCTGTTGCGGGGCATGACATTGCGAACGAATAACCCCGCACCCACCTTGATGATCCTTCCTAAAACATGATTAGGCCTTAATCATAGGTAAAACGGTTCATAAATGATAGTGAATCTTTTGGTTATTTGTATTCCTCGGTTACTTTATTTTAATCAGTTTGGTCGTCTTTTGTTTTGTTCGACTTTTGCAATGACCATGATGAATATTGCCTCTATTTTATTTGACAATGCTATATCAAACCAACTTTATGAGAATATTCAAATTATTATTTACGGACTTGGTGATTTTCATTTGTTTGAATGTTTTATATGGAACATGGGAATTCAAATAATTATTACGATAACATATTGTTGGCAATATGTGGACTTATATTATGATGATTAATTTTACCATTAAAGTTAGGTAACAATTAAAATAAAATTTTAAAAATGCATTATTAATTTGTGAAATTATATATTTAAATCCTAAAAGGATTTGGCATGTAAATCAAAAGTTAAAAAGAATAGTAATAATATTTTAATATTTAAAATATGTGAGTTTTGAAAGGGACACGCCTTCATCTGACACCAAGTATGTGGCATGCATTAACGCATGAAGCAACATTGGGAAGCCCGAAAATTCTCCATTATAGTATAGTTTCTTCATTATATTTTCTTTTATTTTTCCTTTGTCTGTTTTCATTCTTCTCTTCTGGATACCTGCGTGAGTTTTGGAGGAAGGAAGGATTCAACTTGTTGGAGCTAGAAGAGTAAGAGGTTGCTTTGATTCTGGGTTTACTTCAGGCATGAATATCTTCTCCCTTCTTTGTAGCATTATTTGTAAATAATGAGGAAATACACATTCTGTTTTAAATGACAATTAAATGAATTTGTGGACAACTTCTAATTTAATTGCTTGGAAATGAAATCTAAAAAGGAAATTGATGGATTCTGTATTCTCTTAAGTTTCCTTTGTGTGGTTTTAGCTAAACCTAGAAAAAAACGCAGATGGGTGTTCCTAATCAATTTTTATTTTATTTTATTTTCTATTTAAATTTGATTTCTGGAAACCCAAATCGATTTCTGCCTCTAGGTTTTATTACAGTCAAATAATAATTTATTTGTATGAGCAAAGCAATTTCTAGGTAGTGTGAAAAATGTTTTTACCAGGTATTTCATCATTTTTCCTGATATATTTGCTTCCTGGATTCTAATAATTTCTAAACAGAAAAAAATTAATGTTGGAACAAACTAATTTGGATATGTACAAGTCGATTTTCCTGTAGGTATAATTTTATTACCGGATTGAAAAAAATTAGTGTTAACAGTCTATGTAAGATGACTTAGTTTTTCTTAAAGGATTTCGTTACTTGGAAGTGTTAGAAACTTATTGTTGTTATTCTATGCAAATAGAATTCAAAATTATCATCTTGTGGTATGTGGGTCAATTTGTTTTGTTGATCTGTCGGTTACCTGAAAGAACATGTTAAAATGATTTAATAGAGGTGTTTTTACACTATTTAGTTGGATTGTTCCTATAAATATATATAAATGTATTTTGATTGTTTGAAATAAAGTTATTGTGTGTTTTATAGAGCTGCTCATTACCTAGAGGGAATATGTCTAATTGGTATTTGGAAATGATGATTTCAGATAGTTTTGTTAAGTTGTTTGTTGATTGGAAGGTAAGAAAAATAATAGTTGAATCTGTACCATGTGAAGCATGATTTGCTTGTGGTTTAATCAGAATTCGGATGTTGAATGATTATGGTTTGATTATGTCTTGATCCTTGTGATTAGAGTGAAACATGATTGCTGAAATAGAAATTGGTTGTTCTATTTGTGTACATTCATAGTTGTATCTTGATGAAAAACATGTAATAATACATTCTTCGTTGTATTACCATATGTTTGTTGATAAAATAACATGTATATCGTTTCATATTTTATTAAATAATTGCATCAAAAAATGGAGGCAATATTCATGCCAGTTCATTTTGAACTGACAACATACCACTACTCCAGTCTTGCAAGACAATTAGCCGTCACGTTCGGATATGTGGAAACTCATGTCTTGTGGATTTTTATCGTATCATGGATTTAAATGAGATGCTCGGATTTTAATTTGTAGAAGGATGATATTCCAAAATTTTGATTGAATTTATCGAGATCTTGGACCCATTGTTAATATTCAAACCTCACTATGTGAGAGTTACCGTAATAGTTATATATTTCTCCTTAATGACATATGTAATTTATGATTTTAATAAAGAGATGATTACCTTGTATATAATAATATCTCAATATGAGTAAATGATAAATACTAGAAGTAAGAAATCTTACTTATCATAAATTGTTAAATTTATTTATTTGATATTTGTCAATGTTTGTGTAATGTCGTCCCCTTTCCTACGCCATAAGCCTAGGAGCCAACTCGAGTCCAGGCCTTGGTCATACCCAAGGGGCTATGGACGCTGGGAGCTATTGGGTATGAATATCTAGTCCATTTTATTATTATTCTTCATTGACATGTGCATAAGTGGTTTTGGAGGGGCTAGATGTTATGTTTTGTCATTAGGAAGGGGCCACATGGTACTTATGTTCTAATTTTGCGTTGGGGGTCACTTTTGGACCATGGCGACTTAAAAGGTGAAAAGTAACTTAAGTTACTTTATGTTATTGGCCCATCCTAAGGAAAAATGCGACTAGGACCTTTTAGGGTTCTTTTGCCTTGGAAAAGGTTATATAAGGAGTTGAGGGGAGAAAGGAGAGGATACTTTATGCATACTCAACTATTTATTTTCATGTGCAACTGTTGTTTGCAAATCTTCAGCTTGTGGAGTGAGATCCCACAGGAACCCTAGCTTCGGTGGTGAGAGATCCATCCCTAGCTAGCAGGGCATTCTTCGGTAGTGAGAGATCTACCCTAGCTTGTCATTTTGGAGCTGTTTTCAGGGCTGATTCACAGAGATATTTTCAGGGGTTTTAGAGATAGGGTTTTGAGGGTTTTTGAGAGGTTTGGTGAAGATAATCAGTGAGTTTTCAGATCAGACTTACGACAGCAATAAAGGAAGGGTTTGACATCATTTCCAGAGGATTTCAAAGGGATTTTGACCATCTACCAAAAAGGGTGATTTGTTTTGGATATTGCAGCCCTTATTTGGAGGGTTTCCAGTTGGCCATTTTCAGATCTGAAGGTTGGAATACCATCTTCTATATTTGTAAATTGTATTTCCAAAGTTTCATAGTTTTTGCACTTGTATTCGAAAGATATGAATTTTAGAAGTTTTCAAATTTTGTTTAGGGCATGCTGTAATTTTAAAGCAAGTATTCTATTATTTGAAAAATTCCAAAAATAATTTCCTAGTGTTAGTTTTATTGTTATCAAGCTCTCTATAAATTTTCAAGTGATTCGGGCAAGTATTTTGTGAGTTATAGAATTATTTCTATTCGCTGCCCTAGTTTTATTTTTTACAAAAATTAGTATTCTATTTGGCTGCAAATTGTCAGTATTTTGTGCTTTTCTAAGTGGTATCCCACAAGGGATATTTCAGTGGTATCAGAGCAGTTGTTTCTCTAGCTTGTTGGGGTTGAAAGATGGGAGACAAAGATAGTGAAGATATGGGTGTAGATCTGATGAAACAATTGTTCACCAACATGGTAAAGCAGCAGGAGACTACCAATCTCTATTTAAGCTAGCTCACTGAGAGATTAGCACGGGTAGGATTGATGCTCATATGGAGAGAAGAGAAAATAGCAATATGGGACAACATGGTCAAAGAGGTGAGGATGGACATTCAGGGCAACGGTCTCCCCATTCTTCTACCAGGCCTTTGGGGATTCACGAACCTTCTTTCGTGAAGGATCTGGAAGTTTCACAGGTATGAAAGCTAGTGGATATTTTAGATGAGGAGTCTTGTTGGGAAAGGTACCAGACCTTGAGTGATGGCTTTCATGACAACATGCCATTCCAGGAATATTGCAAAATGAAGATTGGCAGTAGGCCTAGGAGAGATCATCAGATACAGGTACCAGAGTTGCAAAGGAGATTGAGACAGATTTCCATTCCACACTTCGATGGTTCTAAGAAGTGTACTGCACAATCTTGGGTTCAGAAGTTGAAGACATACTTCGACTTGAATCCTATGCGTGAGGAAGATGCAATTAAGTTTGCAATCTTACATCTTGAGGGAGACACTCATGATTGGTGGCATCATGGATTGATTACACAGGGACACATACACATTACTACTTATGCAGAGTTCATGTAGAGGCTAGTGAGCAGATTTGATAGGAGGGACCTTGACAGGCATTTTAGGGAGTTGACTCATCTGAGACAGACCGGTTCCCTGGATCAGTATATTGCAGATTTTCAGAGGTTATCAGTCATGGTACCTGATGTTACGGAGATGAGGCTGATTTCACTATTCACGGCAGGGTTGACAGATGCTCTTCTGGGTTTGTGAAGGCATTTGAGCCCTCTTCTTTACATGAGGCTATTAGGAGAGCTCATGATTTGGAGTTATCTACTCCTAAGTCGAGGTTTCCCCCTCGAGTACAGTCTAAGGTTTTTCCTTCTAGATCCGATGGTTCACAGCCAAAGGTACCTCCACCTAGGCAAGATGCAGCTAGGAAACCATTCATATCTAGGGAGGATAGAGATGAGTTGAGGTGAAAGAAACTATGTTTCGATTGCCACACACCTTGGACTCCAGGACATGATTGTAGGGGTAGAGGGAAGGCCCAGTTCATAGAGGTCTTTGAGGAGAGTGATGGTGATGAGGAGTTGGACACACAGGGATTGGAGGAGGATGATGACGAGGCATTGGATAGTGCAGGTGTTGAGTAGGATAGCGAGACCTTTCCCCAGGAGACTATTGCCACTTTGTCTAGTACCCCGAGGTACAAGGCATTCAGGGTTAGGGGAGTTTTACAGGGGCAGTGAGTAGTGGTACTCATTGATAGTGGGGCCACCCACAACTTTATTGATGCCTCATTGGTTGAGAGGCGAGGATTACAGACAAAGGACTTTGAGGGCTTCAACGTGGTTGTAGCTAATGGAGAGTCTATGAGGTGTACACGGTGGGTACCCCAATTGAGCATCACGATGGGTAACTATACAGTTACTGATGACTTCTATATTGTTGGTATTGGAGAGACCAACATAGTGCTAGGAGTACAGTGGCTCCATTCCCTTGGCGAGTTTCGGACTAACTTTCAGACTATGGAGCTGAAGTTCAAGTCTGAAGGGAGGAATGTGATTTTGAGGGGCTTATCTTCAGAGGCACCTCGGGTTGTTATAGCTAAGAGAATCGAGAGGATTTACAGGCACAATGGGGTGGATTGGGCAGTACACTATTTGGTTTTGACCAAGAAATCAGAGGATGGACAACATAAGTATCATGTGGATATACAGGGCTTATTAGATAGGCATAGTACAATTTTTGGCGACATACCTCCAGATAGGGGATTTGAGCATGTGATTGAGCTCGAGGATGCTAGACCAATGGTTACTTCTCCTTACCATCACCCCAAATGGTTTAAGGATGAGATCAAGAAGACTATTCATGAGCTCATTGATATGGGGCATATTAGACTGAGTTCCAGTCCTTTTGCTTCTTCGGTGGTATTGGTGAAGAAGAAGGATGGGACCATGCGGATGTGTATAGACTACCGTGCCTTGAATAAGAAGACAATAAAGAACAAGTATCCAGTACCACGTATTGATGAGTTGCTTGATGAGCTACATGGTGCTATCTATTTTTCAAAAATAGATTTGTGATCTGGATATCATCAGATCAAGGTCAGGGAGTAGGATGTGCATAAGACAACTTTCAGATGCCATTACGGTCACTTTGAGTTCTTGGTGATGCCCTTCGGACTGTCTAATGCTCCAGCTACTTTCCAGTCTTGCATGAACCATGTGTTCAACTGCCACTTGCGGAAGTTTGTATTGGTTTTCTTTGATGATATTTTGGTCTACAACAGGACTTGGGAGGACCATATCAGGCACCTTGGTGAGATATTGGGGATATTAGAAGCTAATTCGCTATATGCGAAAGCTTCTAAGTGTGAGTTTGGCATGACCAAACTTTTATATTTGGGATATGTGATTGGTGGGGGTGTAGTGAAGGTGGATAGAGAGAAGATACGGGCAATTTTGGATTGGCCGCCACCTAGGACATTGACACATTTGAGAGGATTCGTGGGGTTGTGCACATACTACAAGAGGTTCGTGAAGAATTTCTCTCGGTTGACTGCTCCATTGACCAATTTGACCAAGAAGGGGCTTTTTCTTGGTTAGAGGTAGTGCAACAAACTTTTGATCACCTCAAGGAGGTGATGAGTTCATGTCCCGTTCTCGCATTACCAGATTTCTCTTGCCCATTCATTCTAGAGTGTGATGCATCAGGAGAGGGTGTTGGGGCAGTTCTCATGTAGGATAGGCATCCCATTGCCTATGAGAGTTGGAAATTGAAACCCATGGAGAGAGGGTATTCAATTTATGATAAGGAGATGTTGGCCATTATGCATGCTTTGGCCAAATTCAGACAGTACCTTGTGGGCAACAAATTCATGGTTCGTACGGATCACAATAGTTTGAGGTTCTTCTTGGGGTAGAAGGAGCTCAATGATCACCAGATAGAGATGGGTGAACAAGGTACAAACCTATGACTTCAACATAGAGTACACTAAAGGTAAGAATAATATTGTTGCTGATGCTTTATCTAGGAGGCCTTACCTCACTTCTATGCTTAGTTCTATGTCTAAGATTTCAATGGATTGGAAGGCTCATATACTTGTTGAGTATTCCAAAAATCATTTTACATGTGAGATCATGGATGGTATTATACAAGATGACCGATACAAAGTAGTGGATGATCTCATTTTCTACAAGGATAGGATTTTCCTTGTACGAGTCCAAGATGAAGGATAATATCCTTCGAGCAGTACATGATACACCACTAGCTGGGAATCCTGGGCATTTCAAAACATATAGTTTTATCAGGGAGAGATTTTCATGGAAGGGGATGAAGGACGATGTCCTTAACCATGCTAGAGGGTGTATGGTTTGCCAACAAACCAAATCCAAGAATTCTTTTCTAGCAGGATTACTCTAGCCTCTTCCCATTCCCAAACAGAAATGGGAAAGCATATCGATGGAATTTATCACAGGACTTCCCTTGGTGCATGGGCATAGCTACATTTATGTTGTAGTTGATCGATTAACTAAGTATGCTCATTTCTTCTCCCTACCCAAGGGGCATGAGGCAGTGGATGTGGCCTAAATATTCTATACAGGTATTTTTAGGCTACATGGGTTACCTAAAAATATTGTCAGTGACAGGGACAAGATCTTCATGAGCACCTTTTGGCAGGAGATCTTCATACTAGTAGGTACGGAGTTGACTCCTAGCACTAGCTACCACCCACAGACAGATGGGCAGACGAAGATAGTCAATAAGTGGATAGAGGGCTACTTGCGGAGTTATGTGTTGGGACATCAGTAGGCCTGGATTAGATGGTTACACATGGGTGAGTATTGCTACAATACCACCTATCAGATGAGCATAGGTATGACTCCTTTCAGCCTTGTATGGGTATGACGTGATGACATTTGTGGATTTGGTATTACCAGATAGCCAAGCTCCCAAAGCTTGAGATTGGTTATAGGAGAACCAAGATGTTCTGAAGGCCCTCAGGGAGAACCTTCGAAGTAAAAAAATCAACGAAGGTATATGCGGCGGGATAGAGAGGTCTTTTGAGGTTGGGGATCTAGTATTCCTACGTTTGTAGCCATATAGGCAGTCCTCACTGAAGCAAAAGGGTGCAGAGAAATTGAAACCATGGTTTTATGGTCCATACCGGGTAGTTCGACGAGTTGGGGTAGTTGCATATGAGCTAGAGCTACCGGAGCACAGTAAAATACATAATGTCTTCCATGTGTCGTGCCTTAAGAAGGCCCTTGGACAACATATTGTACCATCTACAGAGTTGCCACCACTGGATGAGGAGGGGAAGCTGGTGTTAGAACCAAAATCCATTATTGAGGAGAGACAGAGAGGCCTTAGGAGCAGAGTGATCACAGAGTATTTGGTGAGGTGGAAGGGATTGCCACTTGAGGATGTGACTTGGGAGGGAGAGCAGATTCTGCAGCATCCAAATTTGCATTTGCTTGAGGACAAGCAAAATTTGGGAAGGGAGGACTGTAATGTCCCCTTTCCTACGCCATAGGCCTAGGGGCCAACTCGAGTCCAGGCCTTGGTCATACCCAAGGGGCTATGGACACTTTGGGAGCTATTGGGTATGAATATCTAGTCCATTTTATTATTATTCTTCATTGACATGTGCATAAGTGGTTTTGGAGGGGCTAGATGTTATGTTTTGTCGTTAGGGAGGGGCCACATGGTACTTATGTTCTAATTTTGCGTTGGGGGTCACTTTTGGACCATGGCGACTTAAAAGGTGAAAAGTAACTTAAGTTACTTTATGTTATTGGCCCATCCTAAGGAAAAATGCGACTAGGACCTTTTAGGGTTCTTTTTCCTTGGAAAAGGTTATATAAGGAGTTGAGGGGAGAAAGGAGAGGATACTTTATGCATACTCAACTATTTCTTTTCATGTGCAACTGTTGTTTGCAAATCTTCAACTTGTGGAGTGAGATCCCACAGGAACCCTAACTTTGGTGGTGAGAGATCCATCCCTAGCTAGTAGGGCATTCTTCGGTAGTGAGAGATCTACCCTAGCTTGTCATTTTGGAGCTATTTTGGGGCTGATTCGGAGGGATATTTTCGGGGTTTTGAGAGATAGGGTTTTGAGGGTTTTGAGAGGTTTGGCGAAGATAATTAGTGAGTTTTCAGATCAGATTTATGACAAGAATAAAGGAAGGGTTTGACATCATTTCGAGGATTTCAAAGGGGTTTTGACCATCTACCAAAAAGGGTGACTTGTCTTGGAGATTGCAGCCCTTATTTGGAGGTTTTCCAGTTGGCCATTTTCAGATCTGAAGGTTGGAATACCAACTTCTATATTTGTAAATGTTATTTCCAAAGATTCATAGTTTTTGCACTTGTATTCGGGAAGATATGAATTTTAGAAGTTTTCCATTATTTAGGGCACGCTTGTAATTTTACGCGGTATTCTATTATCTAAAAAAATCCAAAAATAATTTCCTAGTGTTAGTTTTATTGTTACCAAGCTCTCTATAAATTTTCAAGTGATTCAGGCAAGTATTTTGTGAGTTATAGATTTATTTCTATTCGCTGCCCTAGTTTTATTTTCTGCAAAAATCAAAATTGTTTGGCTACAAATTGTCGATATTTTGTGCTTTTCTAAGTGAGATCCCACAAGGAATATTTCAGTATGAATCGATAATTGGGCGATTATTTTAACAATCAATTGTCTTTAATTTCTAAATTAAATAAGCTATTTAGTGGTGTAGCTAATCAAAGGAATAATTAAATATACATGTTTTAATATATATTTAATTCGACCTTTCGATAAACTTGGTATTAATATGATAAGATTGTAAATCTTGTTGTATAGAGAATGGAAGAGTATCATTGTAAAAGGTAATTTAAGGTTAAAAACCAAGCATCAGGAAAAGAGAAACTAAATGGGAAGATAAATAGATGAAAAGATCCATTAGGCATATTAAGGGATAAGTACATGCGAAATGCTGAAATAGATACATTTCAGCATAACGAATGTACTTATCTCATGATGATCCTAGTTGGCCTTTGGCATTTATCTCGATATAAAATCTTGCAAGATAGGTTAAATTGGAAATAAAGTAAATACAAACTATAAGATCTAGATAACTATGAAAGGGATAGTTGTGAGGTGGTGGAAGACTTAAACTCATAAGACTAGTGTGTTGTCTTGAGTTTAGCCGTAACCTGCACGGTGGAAAACTTTGGCCAAAGTAATGCATTGATGGTTGTGCATTGTTTGATCACCTAGTCCTCCAATTAAATTAAAATTTCCAGTAACTTGATCATGGGAAGTTGAACACTGAACATGAGGTAGGCAATGGTCGGATACCGGAATATGAAGTTGGAAAACTAGCTTTGTGGTAGACCCAAGGACTTTCACATGGTTCCCATGACCTGAAAAAGGTTGAGCCAAAATGCTAGTAAGCATTTTCACTCGAAGTAGTGGTGAAGGGAGATCGTGGAGATCTGGATACACCCTTCTCAGTTGCACATGGCTTACACGAATGTTATCAAATAGATCAAAAGAAAAATTTTATTTAAAGAATTTGATTAAATAAATCTGTATGATTATAGTTGTGTAATCTATTTTTATGTATGTTTAAAAAAATATCCTCATTTTCCAGTTCTAGTAATTTTGAGCGTTACATTTTGGTATCAGAGCCAGAGGCTCAGACACTTGGACATTAATGGGACACACATTCTAATAAAAAGTATCCTCTTTTATAAAAACATGAAACTTTGGCTAGGCCGACAACAAGAGCTAATATGGTGAGTGATAGTGGGGTAAATAATGATGACGTGTCGAGATAATACGGCTGCTAAGTTAGAAGAAATCCTCAACCTTTTGAATGACACCCAAAACCGAGTTGCTGCCATAGAACAACAAGGTCAGGGTGGTGAAGAAGATGAGGATCATAGGGATGATGAGCAACATGATGATCAACCCGAGCACCTGAATGAAAGGGAAAATAAGAAAGCAAGGTGGCTACTAAGTTAGTGAGGGACATTAAAAGAATATCCCCACCTAAATTTGATGGTACAACTCTTGGGGATGGCACTAAAAATTGGCTATCCAAAATGGAAAAGTATTTTGAGATTAGGGACTTTTCAGAGGAGACAAAAGCAGTATGGGGAGCCTACCAATTGTCTTGTGAAGCATCTTCCTAGTGGGATAACTAGAAAATGGAACTAGGAATTGATTCTTGTATGATCACGTGGGAGCAGTTCAAGGCCTACTTCCATCAAAGATGGCTACCTCAGCTATACTTTGACCAAAAGATGGTAGAATTCCAAAATATGACTCAAGGAAAGTACTCAGTTACAAAATATTGGGAACGTTTCACTCGATTGCTGAAATATGTTCCTATGTATCAAAAGGATGAGAAGTTTAGAGTTGGTGGTGAGGTAGATGTTCATGGACCTACCTCGATGGAAATAATGTTTGAAAAATCTATCAAGCAAGAACAAAATTTATGAAGTATTTATGCCTCTAAAGAGGAAAATAGAAGGAAAAATAGCAGTTTTCAAACACCAACCACAAGTAAACCAACATGGAAAAAGGGAAACAACAAGTTCAGGCCTGTTAATAAAAGAGGAATAACGGTAGAACTGTTGTGAATAATAAAAATAATGGGCAACAAGGAACAAGTTTTAGCCAGAATAAGATTGAGAGAAAAGGACCTCTGGGTGGATGTTTTAAGTGTGGTGGCGATCATTTCGCTAACAACTGTCTGCAAAGAGGAAAATGGAATAACCAACAGAAGGGATCTACTGTAGTAAATAAAGAGGGGAAACAACATAAGATTTATGCTGTAGTCCATAATAAGCAAGCAGAAAAGCAAGCGACTCCCATTGAAACCTCAGGTAAGCTTTTTGGAGAACCTGTTTCTGTTTTATTTGATTCAGTTCAACAAAATGTTTTGTTTCATCTAAAGTAGTTGATAAACTCAAAATAAGAGCTGGGTACATGGAACACACTTGGACTGTACAATATGGAAATAATGTTGTACATAGAGTGAAGCAGTGTTTGTTTGAGGCACCACTAGAATTACCTGAGTTCACAACAAGATTAAACTTGTATGTGGCACCTCTTGGATCCTATGATGTTGTCATAGGTATAAATTGGTTAAGTCAACATAATGCAACCTTGGATTGCTTAGGAAAATGTGTAACCTGCTGCGATGATCAACAAAAAACAACGAGTGTTCAGGGTGTTAAAAGAGAGTTTGTCACTAGGCGATTTCCATGCAAGCAGTTGAAAAGGCAAAGTGAAAGGGCTGCCATCTATATGTTGTAAAAATATCAGATTCGGACAGGAAAATGAGCCTAAAATTGAAGCATTTCCCATCCTAAGGGAATTTAGAGATGTGTTTCCAAATGAGTTGCCCAGACTTCCACCTAAGCATGAATTTGACTTCACAATAGAGGTCAAACCAGCAACAAAACCAATTTCCAAGGCACCGTACGAATGAAAACAATGAATTAGTTGAATTGAAATCTCAATTACATGAGTTGTTGTCCTTGGGTCTGATTAGACCAAGTATATCACCATGGGGTGCACCGTAATCTTTGTGAAAAGAAGGATGGGACCCTCAGACTTTGTATTGATTATCGAATGCTCAACAAGGTAACAGTGAAGAATCGGTACCCGCTACCTTGAATTGATGATATTTTTGATCAAATGGGGGCACAAAAGTGTTTTCCAAGATAGATCTTAGATCTGGTTATCATCAACTGTGAATCAAGGATGAAGATATCCATAAAACCACTTTTAGAACAAGGTATGGGCATTACGAGTTTACAGTTTTTCCCTTTGGTCTAACAAATGCACCTGTCGCTTTCATGAACTTGATGAACAACGTGTTTAGGGAATACTTAGACCAATTTTTACTTATCTTTCTCGATGATATATTAATATACTCCAAGAATGAGGAAGAACATGATGAACATTTAAGGATTGTGCTAGGAATTCTCAGAAAACATAAATTATATGGAAAATTATCTAAGTGTGCTTTCTATCAATACAAAGTACAATACTTAGGCCACATAATAAATAAAGAGGGAATCTCGGTGGACCCTTCAAAGATCAGTGCCATCATGGAATGGCCAACACCGAAGGATGTGCATGAAGTGAGAAGTTTTATGGGTCTAGCAGGCTACTATCGAAAGTTCATAAAGGACTTTTCTAAGTTAGCGGGACCTATCACTTCTTTGCAAAAGAAGGGTAAGAAATTCATTTGGGACATCAAGTGTGAAGAAGCCTTTAAGGAGTTAAAAGGTAGACTCACAAGTGCTCCGGTGTTGAAGATTCCAGATCCAAACGGGAACTTCTCGGTGGTAACTCGATGCTTCAGGGGAAGGTTTGGGCGAGTACTACTACAAGATGGGCATGTGGTAGCTTTTGAAAGTAGGAAGTTGAGGGTGCATGAAGTAAATTATGCACCACATGATCTTGAGCTTGCTGCGATTGTTCATGTGCTACAGGTATGGAGGCACTATTTGCTTGGGAAACCTTTTGAACTCAAAACAGATCATCTTGGGCTCAAGTACATCTTTACACAACTGAATCTAAATGCAAGGCAATGAAGATGGCTAGAGTTCCTAGCAAATTATGACTTTGATATAAATTACATTAAAGGAAAAGAGAATAGGGTGGTTGATGCCTTAAGTCGTAGAAAGTATATTGCTTTGCTATAATTACATTAAGAACCCAGTTCAAAGATGAAGTCAAAAATGAGTTAACCAATGACCCCTACTACAATCATGTTAAAATAGCTCTAGAAAAATATCCGAGAGACAAAAGGTATGATGGTTTCAAGCTAGAAATAGATGGGATTCTGTGTTATAACAAGAAAAATATATGTACCAGAGGGTAAAGAACTCAAAAATAAAGTTATGAGAGAATTTCATGATGTTCCCTACTCGGGACATCCAGGAGTAACAAAAATGATGGCGAGACATCAAAAAGCAATACTTCTGGAAAAAGATGAAAAGTGATGTGATTCTTTATGTCTCACAATGCCTAGAATGTCAGCAAGTAAAGGTTGAACATTCACATCCAGTAGGATTATTATATCCTCACAACGTGCCAGAATATAAGTGGCAAGTTATAAGTATGGATTTTGTCCAAGGTCTACCTATGTCCCAAAATAAACATGATGTTATACTTGTAGTTGTAGACAAGTTAACTAAAGTGGCACATTTTATAGCAAGTAATTTAAAGGATAATTCACCCATACTGGCAAAAAGGTTTGTGCAAGAAGTTTTCCGATTACATGGAGTTCCAGAAATAATAATTTCAGATAGGGACTCAAGGATGACTTCCAGATTTTGGCAGACTTTGTATGTTGCCTTAGGGACAAAACTGAACATAAGTTCTGCCTACCATCCTAAAACTGATGGTCAAACTGAAAGAGTAAATCAAGTGTTGGAAGATTTACTAAGAATGTATTGCATGGATCAGCAATACAAATGGGAAGAGTATCTTCCCTTGGTTGAATTTGCCTATAATAACACCTACCATTCTTCCATTCAAATGGCTCCTTTTGAGGCCTTATATGGTCGTAGGTGTAGAACACCAATAAGTTGGGATAATCCTGAAGATAGAGTACTAATTGGACCTGAAATGCTATCGAAATGGAAAAATAGGTTAAATTAATCCAAGAAAGATTGAAAGAGGCCGCAAATAGACAGAAAAGTTATGCAGATTTAAAAAGAATTGACAGAAAGTTTAACATGGGAGATAAAAATTTTCTTAGGGTCAAACCTAAAAAGAGTTCCATTTCGTTTGGCAGAGTCAGCCAAACTATCTCCTAGGTTTGTAGGACCATTTGAAGTCCTAGAGGTCATTGGACCAGTAGCCTACAAGCTAGCACTGCCTCCCGCTCTATCCAGGATGCACAATGTATTTCATGTTTCCTTGCTTAAGAAATATGTACCTAATTTAACACATGTACTTAATTGGGATTCATTACAGGTTCTGGATCCAGGGGTAATCGCGGTTGAGCCTATAAGGATACTAGAAACCCGCAAGTTACACTTGAAAAACTATGAGGTTTCACAATGTAAGGTCCAGTGGGACCAATATTATGAAGAAAGTGCCACTTGGGAGAATCTGGAAGATATCCAGACTACTTTTCCACATCTATTTGACTGATTTTTAAGAATATATTTTTGTTATAGTGCTAAATTCAATTTTTCTGTAAAGAGGTAGATAAGAAAATCCTGTAGATAAGCTTACAACTGAATATTGGAACTAAGGTACTTTTTGATGAATAGTTATTGTTGAAAATTTTGTTAATGAACCCGGAAAATCATCGTTTAGCGTGTGTATTATGTCTACAGATTATGTGACTGATTTTCTAGATATATAAGGGATGTTGTGACCTTTATGATTCAGCTGAAATAATATTGCTACAAATTCTAAGCTGATTTGAAATATATTAATGCAACAAATGAATAGTGGGTTAGTTTATCTATTTATCCTGAAATCATCGAGACGATGATTATTCTAAGGGGTGGAGTATGTAACACCCAAATTTCTTGTAAGTTAAATTAACTATGGTTAAGTCTAAACATGATTAGACAAGATCATCATTGGGTGTAAAATTCATTTGGTTCATCGTATCATGACCCACAACTTTTGTTGCGGGGCATGACATTGCAGAACAAATAACCCCACACCCACCTTGATGATCCTTCCTAAAACATGATTAGGCCTTAATCATAGGTAAAACGATTCATAAATGATAGTGAATCTTTCGGTTATTTGTATTCCGGTTACTTTATTTTAATCGGTTCGGTTATGTGAAGCATGATTTGCTTGTGGTTTAATCGAAATTTGGATGTTGAATGATTATGGTCTAATTATGTCTTGATCCTTGTGATTAGAGTGAAACATGATTGTTGAAATAGAAATTGGTTGTTCTATTTGTGTACATTCACGGTTGTATCTTGATCAAAAACATGTAATAATACATTCTTCACCGTATTACCATATGTTTGTTGATAAATTAACATGTATATCGTTTCATATTTTATTAAATAATTGCATCGAGAAAATGGAGGCAATATATGCCGATTCATTTTGAATGACAACATACCACTACTCTAGTCTTGCGGGACAAGCCGTCACGTTCGGATATGCGGAAACTCATGTCTTGTGGATTTTTATCGTAGCATGGATTTAAATGAAATACTTGGATTTCAATTTGTAGAAGGATGATATTCCAGAATTTTGACTGAATTTATTGGGATCTTGGACCCATTGTTAATATTCAAACCTCACTATGTGAGAGTTACCGTAATAGTTATATATTTCACCTTAACGACATATGTAATTTATGATTTTAATAAAGAGATGATTACCTTGTATGTAATAATATCTCAATATGAGTAAATGATAAATACTAGAAGTAAGAAATCTTACTTATCATAAATTGTTAAATTTATTTATTTGATATTTGTCAATGTATGAAGCCGATAATTGGGCAATTATTGTAACAATCAATTGTCTTTAATTTCTAAATTAAATAAGCTATTTAGTGGTGTAGCTAATTGAAGGAATAATTAAATATACATGTTTTAATATATATTTAATTCAAAATTTCGATAAACTTGGTATTAATATGATAAGATTGTAAATCTGTTGTATAGAGAATGGAAGAGTATCATTGTAAAAGGTAATTTAAGGTTAAAAACCAAGCATCAAGAAGAGAAAACTAAATGGGAAGATAAATAGATGAAAATATCCATCATAAATATTAGCTGAAATATACATTTAATTTAATTTCGGGAAAATGAGCCTGAAATTGAAGCATTTCCCATCCTAAGGGAATTTAGAGATGTGTTTCCAAATGAGTTGCCCGGACTTCCACCTAAGCGTGAATTTGACTTCACAATAGAGGTCAAACCAACAATGGAACCAATTTCCAAGGCACCGTACAGAATGAAAACAACCAAATTAGTTGAATTGAAAGCTCAATTACATGAGTTGTTGTCCTTGGGTCTGATTAGACCAAGTATATCACCATGGGGTGCACCGGTAATCTTCGTGAAAAAGAAGGATGGGACCCTCAGACTTTGTATTGATTACCGAATGCTCAACAAGGTAACAATGAAGAATCGGTACCCGCTGCCCTGAATTGATGATATTTTTGATCAAATGGGGGCGCAAAAAGTGTTTTCCAAGATAGATCTTAGATCCGGTTATCATCAATCTGAATCAAGGATGAATATATCCATAAAACCACTTTTAGAACAAGGTATGGGCATTAAGAGTTTACAGTTTTTCCCTTTGGTCTAACAAATGCACTGCTTTCATGAACTTGATGAACAACATGTTTAGGGAATACTTAGACCAATTTGTACTTATCTTTCTCAATGATATATTAATATACTCCAAGAATGAGGAAGAACATGATGAACATTTAAGGATTGTGCTAGGAATTCTCAGAAAACATAAATTATATGGAAAATTATCTAAGTGTGCTTTCTATCAATATGAAGTACAATACTTAGGCCACATAATAAATAAAGAGGGAATCTTGGTGGACCCTTCAAAGAGCAAGCCATCATGGAATGGCCCATATCAAAGGATGTGCATGAAGTGAGAAGTTTTATGGGTCTAGAGAGTTACTATAAGAATAAAAATATTCCCAATTTGTTGCCCCATATTAAGAGGTATAAAGGTTTGAAAAAGAATATTTCTAGATTGAATATTAGGGCTAGGATACATAGGCACTTTATTTTCTTACATTTTTATAGGACTAGTGGATATTCCTTATGCCTTTATACAATTTTTCTTGGGAAGATCATTTTATCTTTTTTTTTTAGCTCTTTGTCACATGTTGTAGAAAATAAAAATAGTCTTGAGATATGAAATGAAAATAATAAACAATCACACATGAGTAAAAAGAAAATAAAAGAAGAGATACAACAAATTAGGTATGTCAAGACCCTTTTTCTGAGTCGAAGATCAATATGAGTAAATGTTGTGGTGAATGTCAAAAATTGAATTCAAAATAAAAGAGGTACAAATAATAAAGGGTATTAAAAATTCATAGAAATAATAGGTACATGTGATATCTAGTAAAATAATAGGTATTTTATAATAGGAATAGTGTATTGGGAGTGGATATTATTTATAGAATATTGAGAGTTAGAACTACAAATACATGTATTATATAGTATCCTATGAATGAATGTGATATGCCACAAGTTTACATAGTGAATCCTACATGGATGTTATGAGGTCTAAATAGCTCTTAATGGAAATAAACACAAACAATCATACACTAATGATTGCAATTCCATTTGGAAATAAGAAAGAGACTTGACGAAATTATAATTTAAGAGAAAATAGTACCTAAAAACGGGTCGTCTAGCACTTGGAAATATCATTTTGAAATTTATCTTGACATTATCACCTTTATCTACTTATTGAATAAACTTAAATTTTCATGTTCTATCCCAAATAAGATGAGTGCGCTAGATTATAATTATTTTTTCATCTTAGTACTTTTGGAATCACTAGACATTATACATAACATCTTCAATCTCTCTACAAACTACGTCCTCATATTTGATTCTAGCTTTAGCCTAGACAAGTTCTTGGGCCCAAGATAGGTTTGGCTAATGAACTTGTCACCAGACCGACAAAACTTTCCCTTTTACCTGCAATGATCATATTTTCAAATGTATAATTTACCTTATTTGTCTTAGGTTTGTTGAGTGGAAAATCACTTGAATAATTCATTTATATAAATATATGCACCCTTATTCATCAAGGGCATATAGCTATCCAATATTAAAGAACACTCTAGACAATAATTGAAACATATCTCCCTTTGAGAACACCATAAATAAAAACTCAAATATAAATAAATATATATTATAGTCCTACACCACATATTTATGTAGTATAATAAAGTCAAACGTCAATATCCAAGTGTTGATTGATGAATTGAGGGCTTCATATTTGAAGCTGAAGTCAAATGAAATTTTATAAGGATGCTAGATCAACTCTCATATACCACTAGAGTTAAATATCTATCTCTCTATCTATCTATCTATATGTCCTGTCTGTCTTTCCATTTGTCTTCCTGTCTATCTGTGTCTGGATCTATCTATCTATCTATCTATCTATCTATCTATCTATCTACCTATCTATCTATCTATCTACATACCTACCTACCTACCTACCTATCTATCTCATGTCTATCTACCTATCTATCTATCTATCTATTTATCATGTCATCGTGTGTCTGTCTTTCTATATATCTATATGTCTATCTTTTGTCCTGTCTGTCTGCCTATATGTCTATCTTATTTCTTTCTGTCTCTCTCTCTCTTTGTCATGCATGCTCTGTCATCTCTATCTATCTATCTATCTACCTAACCTACCTACGTACCTACCTATCTATCTATCTATGGCATAAGTGAGTGAGTGTGGAGAAATTATATCAAAATTTTTGAATAAAGATGGCTACATATTGTACAAAGATTTTGTTATTATTCTTTTATTTGTAAAATATGTCATTTTCATATTTCAATGAAAGAAAGGTTCTTAGTGTAGAAATTATGCAGTCTTATACATTTGAACAACATAAACTGAAAAATAAAATAACTTGCATAAAAATGAAGTATTTACTCAAACCAACACTCACAGTTGTGCGTAATTAATTTATTTCTTCAATTATGTTAGAGCTTCGCTTATTACAATTAAATCCATGCATGCAACACTCTTTCTTGCATATACCTTCAACTTGTGTTGTGTCTCTATTGTGCATCTACAATAATTATAATTACTTCGCTTATATAAAAATAACCTCTCATAAACTTAACTATGAAATGCTCTAAAGAAATATTTCACAAAAATAGAACAATAGTATAAATTCTACATGTCGTGCATGCATAAAACAAACTATTTTATTTTCTTTTTCTTTTCCTAACAATAAGAAAAAACTAGAGTTATCTAATGCATGGTAAAACTAAAGTTATCTTTCCTAAAAATCTATGGGAGAAATTACATTCTGCATACATGCATATTCCAACACCCCCTTAATTTCAACCTTGTAGCTTTCATTATTCTGGAGCTGAGTTTGTATTTCTAGATCTGCCATATTCAAGATCACAAACTCCCAAACAACTTCATAAATATTCAAAAACTTCCTTTGTCAAATCCTTTGTAAAAATATCAGCAAACTGATCTTTGGATCTGCAAAATTCAAGACAAATTTCTTTGTTGTTCACCAACTCCCTGATGAAATGATACCTCATATCAATATGCTTTCTCCTCTTGTGAAAAATATGATTTTTGGACAATGTTATTGTTGAGTTGTTGTTACAAAAATCTGCATAGCGTCCTCCTAATTTTGCCTCAAATATTTCAACACTCTTCTCATCCACACAACTTGACATGCTACTCCTATTGCTGCTATATAATATGCCTCTGTTGATGATAACATGACAATGGGTTTCTTTTTTGATGCCCATGAAACCACTCTTGTTCCAAAGTGAAAAGTATAATTGGATGTGCTTTTTTTGTCATCTATACTTTTGACACTTTCACTGTTTTATATAACCAATGAGCTTGAACTCATATGATGTTGAATACAAAATTCCATGATTCTTTGTTCTACACACATGCTTCAAAATCATTTTTCCAACTTTCCAATGTGAATCTTTTGAAGATTCCATAAATATTGATATGAGGCTCACACCATACATAATATTAATCCTTGTGGCCATGAAATACATGAGACTTCCAACAAACCTTTTGAATAATGTTGGATCCACAAATGATCTATTGTCTTCTTTGCTTAACTTCAAACATACTACAACTAGTGTTGGCGTTGGCTTAAAATTCAACATGTTAAACCTCTTCAAATATCATTTGCATAATTTTCTTGTGAAATAAAAACTCCATCTGCATAAGACCTAGGTTTTTCATCTCAAATTATTTCTTCATGGCTGATTTGAATGACTCTGTAGATAGATTTACAAGAAAGATAAAATCATCTATGTATAAACAAAAATCATAATCTTACCTTTCTCATTTATCTTTGTGTATAAGGTAGGCTCACTACTTCTCCTACTGAAACCATTATGTATCAAATAAGAATCAATTCTTCTGTACCATGCTCTAGGTGCTTGCTTGATACCATAGAGCACTTTTCTCAACTGTATACCTTTCCTTCATGACCTTTAATCTCATAACCTTCTAGTTGATTCACATAAACTTATTCTTCAAGAAAACCATTCAAGAATGCTGATTTTACATCCATATGATAAATAGGCCATTTGTTTTGAGTTGTGATTGCTAAAACCATTCTTACCGTGTCCAAATGTGCTACTGCTGCAAACGTTTCATTGTAATCAAATCCATATTACTGCGTAAAACCTCTTACGAACCAACCTTTCTTTATGTTTATTTACTTTTCCATTAGCATTGTAGTTGGTCTTGTAGACCCACTTCACTATACCACATCCTTTCCTTTTAGAAGATCCATCAACTCCAATATATGATTCTTATCTATAACATCAATCTCATCATTCATGATTGAATCCAACCTTCATTATTTATAGCCTCTTTAAAAATACTTGATCTGCTGCAGCTTGAGAAAAAAATTAGTTGTATCAACATTACAAATCTCATTAAGACCCCTTATTTTCCATTGAAAAGGGCTATCGTATGATGGAATGTTTTGTGGTGACAAATTTACTTTTGGTGTTCTTTTTGGTTTCCCTTGCATGGCTAAGGATGACTGAAATCTTAGAGACCTCTTGACTTCGGATGGAGGTGTATATTGTGCTACAACTTGAGATGCATGTCCAAGATTAGAAGGTATAATACCTTACTGCTCTAAAGTTTCATCCGCCATATCATCATGAGGAATATATGAGGCTATACTGATAGTTTTATCTATACTTCCATCCCATGCTTTATTTTCAAAAAATTGAAAATCTCTTCTAATCGCAACCTTTCTAGTGATTGGATTATACAACTTGTATGCTTTCATATTATCTAAATATCCAACAAATATACACTTTTCTCCTTTTTTTCTAGCTTCTTCCTTAGCTCATTAGGCACATGTGCATATGCCACACAACTAAAAAATCCAAAATGAGAAATACTATGTTTCTTGTTAGTCTAATATTGTTGAGGAACCATGTTCCCAATAACTTTTGTTGGACACCTGTTTAAAATGTAAACAATAGTTGCTACTACTTCTGCCCAATAGTCATTTAGAAGATTATTTTCCTTCAACATACTTCTTTCCATTTCCATAATGGTTATATTCTTCCTCTCTGCCACACCATTTTGTTGTTGTGTATACGTGGTAGTAAACTATTTGTGTATTCCATGATATTTGCAAAAATTTAGAACAACATTTGAAACATACACACCTCTTTTGTCTTTCCTGAGGACTTTGATGTAGTATCCACTTTGCTTCTCCACTAAAGCCTTGAACTGCTGAAATATATCAAACACATCTTATTTATGTCTCAAAAAATAAACCCATGTCTTCCTTGTATAATCATCAATAAATGTCATAAAATATGAACAACCTCCAATAGAAGTTGTTTGCATAGGTCCACACAATTCGAGTAAAGAATCTCAAGAGGTCATTGATCTTGTTGTTTTGCCAACTGGGAAAGACTCTCTGTGTTGCTTCCCCAAAATACACCCTTCACATACTCTTTTTGGTTTCTGAATCAATGGAAAACCTTTTACCATATTCTTCCTATGTAATAAATTCAAACCTCCAAAATTCAAATGTCCAAACTTGAGATGCCAAAGCCATGATTTATCCTTCATGATTGATTGAAAAGTTGATTGTATTCCTTGAGTACATGAATCAATTGTATTAGCACAAGATTCACTTGCATTAGCACATGCCTCATTTACATTGGTGCAGGGACTCAACGTAAGACCGATTTGGCTTAGTGTAGGAATTCGCCGTGAACTTGAACTACTGATTTGGCTGCAAATAGATCTGATTTTCTCTTTTTCTTGGTTTTAATATCAAGGGAAACATTCTATTTCTGCTCATCTTCACTTTTGTAATTAACTGAGTGCTAGGGGATATGTCCACAATCACACACTCATTATCTTCCATATATAAACATTGTATCCTTTCTGTAACAATGTCCTAATACTCATAAGATTGTGCTTCAAACCTACAACATAGTAAACATCATGCATAATATTTTTCTCCCCTTTTTAGTTAGAATATTGATTGTCCCTTTTCCTTTTACAGACACAATATTGTTATTCCCAAGAGTAACATCACTCTTTACTGACTCATCCAAATTGGAAAATAAATCTAAGTTACCTAACATGTGATTACTGCAACTAGAATCCAAATACCATACATCACATGGACTCTCTTGTGATAAATTGCACTCAATAGGTGATAAAGAAGGTATTTCTTCAACAATCCTTATGCATGTAATAAACATAGATCTAGGAGTAGAACTTCCAACCTAATTTTGATTATACCTATCCTGATCATATTTTTTCTTCGTGCAATCATAACCATAGTGTATGAACTTCTTTCAATAGTGACACTACATATGAGACTTATCATGTCTCTGACCATGATTGCATTCTTGAATTTTTCCTCTTCTACTTGAGTTTGATGGACTGTTGTTGTGTCCTTTAGATGAACTTATTCCTCTGCCTCTAGGGTTGAACCTTCCTCTTCCACTTCCGAAAATTCGTGTCTCGAGATGCAAAATATTTATCTACAATCGCATGCGATCTATTCATCCTCTTGTTTATGATTTATTAGTGATGCATGCAACTCATAAATTGAAAAATGACTTAGATCCTTAGTTTCTTCAATAACAACAACTAAAGGATCAAATTTCATAGGCAAACTCCTAAGAAACTTTTCAATAATCCTTGTCTTCAATAGTCTCACCATGGGATTTAATTTGATTGACTAGGCCAACTACGAAAGTAAAGAATAATTCTACGGAATCTGAATATTTCATTGACATATTTTCAAAATCTCTACGAAGTAACTATAGTTTGCGGTTTTTACTTTCTCCTTACCTTGATATGAAACTTGGAGAGTTTCCCATGCGGCTTTTTTACTTGACTGACTATTACCACTCTGGGAAGGATGCTTTCATGCATGGCTTGATGAATATAGAAAATATATTTTCCATCTTTCTTTTGTAATTCTTTCAAATTTTCTTTCTCTCGTCTCGAGAGAGTGCAATATATGATAATGCATCTACGAGATCTCGTTTACCTATTCTCATCAACTTCCCACATCCTGGGATTTAAATAATGCTTTCGTGGTTAATGAACATTACTCAAAATTATTTCCATTAAATTAAGGTGTCTGCATACCAGATGTAGAAGCCATGGCTTTCTGCCAATTTAATAACTTGCTAGAAAATAACACTATGATACCAAATTGTATAAATTATGCAATCTTATACAACGAACAACATAAACAAAAAGTAAAATAACTTGCAAAAATATATTATTTACTCAAACCAACACTATTGTGTGTGATTAATTTATTTTTTCACTTCTATTAGAGCTTCGTTTCATTACAATTAAATTTGTGCATTCAACACTCTTTCTTGCATGTACCTTTAAATTTTGTTGTGTCTCTATTGTTCATCTACAACAATTACAATTTCTTCACGTATATAAAAATAACCTCTCCTAAAATTAACTACAAATTGCTCTAAACAGATATTTCACAAAAATAGAAATGCGACTAAATTCTACCACATGCCATGCATGCATAAAATAAACTATTTTATTTTATTTGCCTTACCCTAAAAATAAGACAAAACCGGAGTTATCTAATGCATGGTAAAACTAAAATTATCTTTCCTAAAAGATACGGGAGAAATTGCATGTTGCACACATGCATATTCCAACACTTAGAGACAACTACATATATTAGCATTTATTTTTTCCACACATAGTTTTTTTAGTAAATAATGAGAAAAAAATTGAATGTTTTTTAACACTACCAGCTTATACAAAACATGTTCTCCTTACATATAAAGGTCGGTGTGTTTATATGATCTAGATTTATATTTATATCTAGGTGTTAGAGCAGTCATGTTCACATTGGATTGTCATTTTGAATATTTCCTAACTAACTTGGTTCTAGCCATGTTCACACTACCTATGTGAGTTAAACATGATTTAGGGAATATTTTATATTTTTGGGAGATAAAATAATTGTGCACATATCATTTTGTTGAGTGTAAGAATATAGTAAATTTTCCTATATTTGAGTTGATCACATTAACCACTTGGTTATTATGAAACCAAATCATATGATTATTTATTAGGCTCTTATTATTGTATTAGATGAGGAAAATGATGCAAATACATTTTGAAACTATTCTGCATAGTTCGTTTGATATGTAGTGTGTATAACAATGACATCACTATGGTAATGATGTACAAGAGAAATCATGATGTTGCATGAGTGCATTGAGTACTTCGATATGGTGTTATAATTGACTCCTAACATGTGTTACCCAACATTTGGAATGCATTAAATTTACAAATCATATGTAAATTATATTATTTGAAAAAAATCATTTCAAGGGAAAATATTATGCATTATTGTTGAAAATTTTTGTTTTAAAATAATTTTTAGGGTTGTAAGCACTCATACTACATTTCATAGTCCCGTATAAAAATACATTCAAAAGGATAAAAATTGAAAGATTTACATTGGGTTTGGATTGTTGGGAAAGTTGTTGGTGTATTAGGGATTAACTATACTTTGTGAACTATTTGAGGTGCATGTGAAATAGCTCACAAAATCCTCCTCACTGAATCCAACCTAGATTGTCGAATCAGATTGAGATCGACCCTTTATAGAGAACTCGATCGTGTTTATGGTTTTAAATAAATATTGTGTTTGGTTTCTTGATTAAAATGACTCTAACCTCGACATGTATAGAATATTTCTATTGAGATGTGTTTAAAAACCTAGATATAATGAAGGGGATTCAACTTGGCAATCCATCTCAGTCTCTACAAGAAAACCCAACTCAAGATTCTCAAACAAACCTACAAGTTGTTATAACTAGGTGAACCCCTACTCAAGCCCATGTGGATTCCAAATCGATGCTTGGGTTCCATATCTTGGCTTGCCTAGTCTCATGTTTAGTAAAAGGAACCTCTCATTTGCAGACAGTCTACTCACCACTCCTCATGAGTAATTTCTCTCTCAATTTAATAACACTTATATAAGATAATCCAAGGACAAGCCCCTAACACAAATGAAACCATAAAAAGGTAAAAACCTTCCATTTAAAAAAGGATCCATGTATTATTTAAAATTTAAAATTAAGTTTTATTATAACATTTCTGAAGAACTTTGTACCACAAGTAGTGGAACCACTTATAATAAGGAAATTTATTTGAGAGTGTTAAGGGGTTGATTCCCTTTCCAAAGTCTTTAATTTTGGAATATTGAAATAAAAGGGAGTATTACATATTTTTTGCAAAAAAATTATGCAAGAGTAATCTTTAAGGGTTTTTTTAAAATGAGGTGTTTTTTTAAAGAAGAAAAATTGTATTGAAAAGGGGTTTATATTTTTTCCATGAGGGCATTCTATTGGCTAGTTAAAATGTTGTTTCAAATGAAAAATTGTGATTGGTGTGGGGGACACTACCCTCGACCCCACCCTAGATTGCAACAAAGAGTATTCCCGGGGCTCTACCCCTAAACATCAGTAAGGGGCATTGTGCCTTGACCCCAATATGAGTCAGCGCCCCCAAACCCTAGTTGCGTGACCCATTGTACAATAACTTTGGGCGCACCTATTTCTAGAAATAATTATTCCTTCGTGTGTTGAATATCGGAGGGTGAGGTTCAATTTAACAGTGGTTAGACCCTTATTGAAAATTGCTCTTAAATTTTTGTGTTTTTGTCCTCAACAATGGATATCGTGATTTTGAACAACTTAATGCCTCTAATTATATTGTTTAGAAGAGAAAATGAAGATTATTTTGTAGATGAAAATCTTGTGGAAATTTTTCTCGGTGACATTCAAAATTTTATTGAGGAGGAAGATATTTCTTGGATTACATCCATGCAAAAATAATCTTACATTGATTCACATTAAAGTTTCGTATACCATGTAGTCTCATATTTCACATGCCACATCACATAAGAAATCTTAGGATGTTATTGAATTTTTTTGGGGAGGAAACTTCCCCTCAAACTATTCCTCTTCCTTCTTTTCCTTCTCCTAGTGAGGATGTAAGTTTCTTGGTGACATTGTTGATGTTACTCCACCACCTTCTCCTCTTGTTTGTGAGGAGTTGTGTCATGATGGTGATATTGTTGAGGAACCTTTGGCATATGCTCATACATTCCTTCTGTAAAGGCATACTTTCTATCACTATAGGAACTAAATAAGAAATTTATGATGTAAAATTTATTTATGCACTACCTCATTCATATTAAGGGATCTCTCATTCACTCTCTATAGAGAAAAATATTTTGAGTTATTTATTCCTTCTTAGTTGACCTTTGCAGCTTAAATAAACCTTAGAAGCATATATAAACAAGTGAAACTCACTTCATTTAGGACCTAACACTCTTATAGACTCTTGTTGCAAAAGCTAGCACAAAAGACACCCAAAGCTCCCTACACTCTGTAAATACATTTGCACATTCATTAGAGCAGCACCATCTACACATCTAAAGCTTCCCACTAGATCTAGGGGATTGTTTCCCACATTTTAAAGCACTCAAAGTCACTCATTCAAGTAGATTTGTAAGAGAAAAACTCAAGTAAAAATTTCAAAGGAAGGATGTCAAATATGATTACACTATAACTAGATATCACATGCTAAGTGGAGAATGATGTGTGGTTTGAGGCCTCTTCGGAGTAGTGGAAATTTTAGGAGGTGTACAGGTACCTATAACCTAACTAATGGTTTTTTTTATAGGACTTCTCATCCATGGTTAGTATTTGAAATATTGAGTAGAGCATTCAAAGGCCCACAGATTGTGAGTGAAAGTGATTAACAAAGAGTGACGAATACATTCAAACAAGAGATAAATCCAAAAAGTTACGATCATATTTTTGAGTAGGGTTAATATGGTATAAATATGTCAAGACCATACGAATGTTCCTATCCCTACTATACATTTTTTCCTAGGAGAATAGTCAAAGCCACAATTTCATCCTTTTTAGATTTGATTATGATTTACACATAACAAAAACAAAATTAAATATAAGCTACGGGGGTTATTCGATTAATTAAATTCCAAAATTAATCATTCAATATTAGATAAACACATTAATACACAAAAAATGTACATACTATAATACAAGTTCACAAACACAGGGGATTAAGTGCACTTAGCTGATTGTAGATAATATTGTCTTGATTTGGGTGATCTCGGATGATAGAACATGGAGATCTAGACCCGAGAGTTCCTCGATACTGAAACTGTGATTTGAATATTCTCCCGTAGAAATATATAGTAGGGGTAGGAACATCCACATGGTATTTATCTATTTATATGAGCTTTACCCTACTCATAACTATGATTGGTAACTTTTAGGGTTTGTTGCTTGTCTGGATATCTTCATCACTCTCTGTCGGTCACTGTAAGTTACATACAAAGTGGTTTTTGAATTCTTTACTCAATATTTAAAAATAAACATCATTCTTCACCTAGCATGTGTTATCTAGTTGTAGTGTAATCATATTTGGCATATTTCATATGAAAAAGCTTCACTTGAATTTCTCTATTGCAAATATACTTGAATGAGTGACTTTGAGTGCTTGTAAATATGGTAATAAGCCTCCTATACTAAGTGGGAAGCTTCAAAATTGTATATGGTGCTTCTCTAATGAATGTGTAAAGGTATTTTTAGAGTGTAGGGAGCTTTGGGTTCCTTTTATACTATCTTTTACAATAGGATTTTATAAGAGTGCCAGGTCCTAAATGAGGTGAGTTTCACTTAATTATATATGCTTTTGAAGGTGATTTAAGTTAGAAAATCCAACTGAGAAGGATTAAATGACCCAAAGAATAATGTGTAACTGAAATTTTGAGATCAAATGAGTAAGGGAAAAAAAATATACTAGGGTCGAGAACGAATGGACATCCATGCCCCTATTATATGTTTTTGACCCTAGAGAGACAATATGAAGTGTGAAGTTTGGAATCGACCAACAAAATTTATTAATGGATTTCATGCATTCAATTCTCAAAAAATTGACAGATGAGTGTGTATGATCAAAAAGATAAACAAAAGACCTAGAGATCTACCAAATGAGAATGGTTAAAGTAAACTTGTTTGAGAAAGAAATAAATGCTAATACTAGTAGTGTTAAAGAGTAGAATTACCAAATTTGAGTGTCTACATTTCCCCATTTAAGTATGAAATGAAATTACATGCTTAAAGGAAAAGATACCTAAGTGTGTAGACACACTTTATCTTTGCTCGATGTTTGTTTTGCAAGATCCCATTATATTGGTGTTGGAATGCTCCATGATGAAACCTACAACATAGAGTGTAGTCAATGTCCATGATAAATAATTGAAATTTAACTCAAATGTAACGATGTAATGTAAATAAAATTTGAAATTAAAAAGAGTGAAATAAAGAGATACAAAACGTGGAAGGAATACACTGATTTTTGATCCACACAATAAACATAATGTGTGTTCCTAGTCATTGCTTCAATCTCTCGGTATCCCTTCTCAGAATCTTACATATGGTTTTGATCCTTGCTATCATCATATCATGTTACATGTCATTTTTTGTCCTATTACTACACCCATTTCATTCTGTTTTTCTAGTTCTTTTATCTCTATTACCTTACACTTCGGTCTCCTCTTGGCTATTTTCTCTTAAGGCTATCCTCGCTATTTATTCACTAGCATATCAATTTTGTTCATGATTAACAAGTTATTACTATTCGAGGTATCCCTTTTGAGGATCCTTCCCATAACATGCCTAGTTTCTCTCCCACAGCCTATATCCCTACTCCTAGTACACCTACGAGATAGGTATTTGGATACACACACTAATTCACATAGCTCTAATCCTCCTAGGTCTTCTAATAGGTCCTTGGATTCACACACTGATTCACATAAATCTAGTCCTCCTAGGTCTTATGCTAGGAATTTGGTTGTACATGTTGATTCACATAGCTCTAGTCCTCTTACTAGGCCTTTGGTTGCACATGTTGATTCTCATAGCTCTAGTCTTCCTCAACCTCCGACTAGCCCTTCCTCCACACATATTTCCTCTAGTAGATCACATTATTATAGGATTCCCAATTGATCCTTTTATAGGTAATGTCACTCTACATCTCCTTATTAGTCTTCTAGAGATATTTATTCTTCTAGTACAAACATTTAGATCTTATACATCGATACAATTGTTACACGACTATAAATAAATTTTCTCCTACCTTCTTTAGAATATATTACTACCACCATTCCATTAGCAGTTGAGTCAAATTATTTAGCACATCTGAGGCTCGGGCCTCTAACATATATGGCTATTTATTCACCTCCTCAATAGGTTCTCATTGGATATATTTCATGTTATCCCCTTTCTTGTACATAGTTATGCACTAAAAAATACAAAAACATTGATATAATCACAAAACAACAAAAACATTCAAATAGTTTCCAATAATGCAAAAATCAACATTTGTTTATCTAACATACATTGTTAGTGCTTTTCATTATAAATATTGTTTATCCTTTTCGTTTGATAGATAAATTTTTTATTTACACACATGTATTCACATGGTATATTGAGAACGATGCATGAAAAACAAATTGATACATGATTATCAGAGTTATCATGGTTCCTTACATATTATCTTATGGGGAATCCCTCCACACAATCTAGGTGTTATTATTTCATTATAGTGCTTTTTCAATTCCTTATCATGCTTAATTACATATATAGTGTATTTTCTATATTTTGAACTAACAAGACTAACACATGTGTCTTATATGGTGTTGACAACTATTGTTTCACATGCTCATATATATCACTTGTTATGTCATTTCATCACATTATGATACTCTTATTTTCTATACATGCTTTCTAGTTGTGTGAGTAGTTACTTTTTTGATACTCTAATTATGGCCTAATAACCTTGTTTGTTTTGCAACACCGTGGGTGTCCCATGTTTATGGCATCATGAATTTATTGCTTTACATTGCATATTTTGATTGTAATACCAAGGGCCTTGATTGTATTGTGATAATGTGGGTGTGCCATGTTTGTATCACTATACCTTTTTGTATGACATTGTTTTCATTATTATCTTCATTCTAACATATGCACTACTATTAATGCTACTACTTGGTTTTCTTGTTGACATTATTTATGATATTATTCTTTTTGCTATTGTTGCTCTTTTTGTTTGCCATGGTATCCACTATGCACATCCTATTTGCAGGTACATGTTCTTCTTGGTGTCCACAACATAATCCTTTTATGTGTTTTCTACACATATTATTAGACTTATCATACATGGTTACACATCTACTCTTTTGATACTCACGCTAAAACTCTTTATCGCACAAGCCTAAAAAAGGAGGCATTGATTTGAGTATATCCTACACCTACAACAAACACATACAAAATTATAGGCTCAGACCTAGGTAAGAACATGTAAAAATTACTCGAGAAAAATCAACAAATTAAGCATGAGGTAAAAATGTACAATACGATCATGACCATATAGATGTTCCCCAACCATTTATATAGTTTTGTCCCAAGGGAAATTACAACACATTTCTTAGTAGTTTTAGATTTTTACCTATAGACATAAATGTTTGGCATAGTTTCTAACTCGAGACGACTCAATTAATATCAATTTCAGGGGGCATAAAATGTTGCATTCCTTCTTCTCCATAGCACTCAATTAGAGTTTCAGTTTTAGGGATATTGGTGGCATGTGTTTCCTTTCTATGGATACATTTTAGGACGTTTCAAATTTTATTCAGTTTCTAATTAGTTTTTAGCATATGGGGAGAGTATGAGGGAAATTTATTCTCTTTTATAATGTGTGTCCTAATTTGCAAAATTGGTCCTAGATCCACCGCATAGTGTGGTTTGTGGGGTCATGGAAGGTATTAAAGTGAATAAGTTATTTGTAGGCATTCCTTCCTCTCCTCTTACACCTAAAGGGGAAGATATCAAAGTTGTTGAATGACTTTGATACATGGTCTTATTCCTTCATGGGGTACTTTGTCTCCTCATTCTTTTTCTCTCTCTCTATAATTTAGGTGTTTGGTTCCATACACCCAATACACTTCCATCCCCTCAACACAATTGGGGCTTGATCATCCAAAATTTTTTAGCAAATTTCAAAATCCAAAACTACAAGGATAAGCAAAGAATGTGAAATTATTCCCTCTGCAAAAATAGTCATATTCCTTCCACATTTTGCATCTCTTTATTTCACTCTTTTAGTTTCATATTTCATTTACATTACATCGTTACATTTGAGTCAAATTTTAATTATTTATGATGGAAATTGACTAAATTTTGTGTTATAGGTTTCATCATGGAGCGTGCCAACACCAATACTATGAGATCTTGTAAAATATACATCAAGAGAAGACAAAGTGTGACTACATAATCATGTACATATTTTCCTTTAATTATGTAATTTCATTTCATACTTAAAGGAGGGGGAAATGTAGACACTCAAATTTGGTAATTCTAATATTTGACACTTCTAGTCTTGACATTGCTCTCTTTCTCAAACAAGTGCACTTTACCCATTCTCATCCAATACATCTCTAGGTCTCTTGTCTAGCTTGTTTGATCATACACACTCATTTGTCAACAGTTTCTAAGAATTGAATGCATGAAATCCATTAAGAAACTTTGTTGGTCAGCTTCCAAACTTCACACTTTAAATTGTCTCTAGGGTAAAAATTTACAATAGGGGAAGGAATATCCATACGTTCTTAACCCTAGTGTATGGTTTTACCATTTCTCACTTTGATCCCGAATTTTCAAATCAACATTATTCTTTGGTTAATTTACTCCTTCTTAGTTGGCCTTTACAACTTAAATCACCTTCAAAAGCATATATAAGCAAGTGAAACTCACCTCATTTAGAACCTATCACTCTTATGGAATCCTATTGAAAAATCTAGAAAAAGGCACCCAAAACTCCCTACACTCCACAAATACCTCTACACATTCATTAGGACAACACCATCTACAAGTATGAAGCTTCTCACTAGGTTTAGGGGATTTCTTCTCACATTTACAAGCACTTAAAGTGACTTGTTCAAGTATATTTTCAAGAAAGAGACTCAAGTCAAGATTTGTCAAAGGAAGGATGTCAAATTTGATTACACAACTACATATCACATGTTAGGTGGAGAATGACATGTAGTTAGAGGCCTCTTCAGAGTAGTTCCATAGTTAGTGGTACACTGGGTACCCACAACCCAACTAATGTTTATTTTATATGAATTATTATCCATTGTTAGGGTTTTAAATATTGAGCAGAGCATTCAGAGGCCCTAAAATGTGACCAATAGTTACCGATAGAGAGAAAATAAGAAATTTAGACTAGCGATAAACCGAGAAATTTATAGATCATATACCATACAAACATTCATGCCCTTAATGTATGATCCTACCTAAGAGAATATTCAAGTTTCAATTTCGTATTAAGGCACTATGAGGTCTAGATCTCCTTGTTCCTTCATTCAAATCACCTAGATTAGTCTAGAATCATTTGTACTCAATTAAGTGAACTTAATCCCTTGTGTTTGCGAGCTTGTATTATATCTTGTACATTTTTACAATTTTTAATGTGCAATTATGATATTGAATGATTAATGTTGGAAGTTAATTAATCAAAATAATCCTTGTAGATTTTATTTCATTCCTTTTTGGTTATGTGTAAATCTTAATCAAATCTAAAAAGGGTGAAAATACCTAACATGCAACTCAATATTGATGTGTTGGATATTCGCTAGTGTTACTAGTCAATTTTATACTAATCCTAAATCTGGTTCGCATCCACTTGAAGTGCTTTTGTAATGAGACTTACCAAAACCTAAGAAACCAATTATTCATATTGCTCATATTTTTTCATAATATGTGAATTCCACTCATATTCCACCTACTATCTTCTTGGCTCTTTTGAAAACAATATCATTACTTTTGTCTAATGTATTATTCATTCTATGGGTCAAACAACTATACTTGTGGGAATTAGTGAGCACATTCAGTCATTTCTACTCCTATTTAACATGTTAAGTGGATTTCTCAACATGACATTGGTTTTTATAGTAGGCCATTCATTGGGGATTTTGTTGATAGAGATCACATTTTTGTTCACTCTACACTTCAAGAGGATATTGAGTAACATATGATCTTTATTGCACATAAACTCGGACCGAAAACCTTGATATTTCATCTTTCATACATGATCACCCTAATACTCATTCTAATGATTTTTGCTTGCATCTCTTGTGAAATTTGCATATGATCATTTATCTGAATATGCATCCACCATCTATACCGATCTAGGGTGAATTTATGATCATTCTTGGCAGCGTCAAAATTTACATGGGCACTACAAGCATGAATCCTCTGCTATTTCATATTTCTAGTTGACACACCACTCTTTCATCCTTTTGTAAATTATATTAGGATATTCT
This sequence comes from Taxus wallichiana var. yunnanensis, assembly GCA_018340775.1. Classification (NCBI taxonomy): domain Eukaryota; kingdom Viridiplantae; phylum Streptophyta; class Pinopsida; order Cupressales; family Taxaceae; genus Taxus; species Taxus wallichiana. Next base: position 468,459,898 of record CM031236.1, on the reverse strand, counting down.
CTTGGTCTTATTTTATTATTTTTTAGGTGACTTATTATATCACACTAAATTACAAAGTGTCATGAATTTTTTTACTTTCTAAACCTTCATGCACGAGTGATTTTTTTTGTGTGCATTGTCACTTTATTAGTTTCTTGACTCACCCATCACCATGGCCATTTATTTTTAGATCCTTTGGGTTTATATCATGAAAAAAATTACACTTGACATTCTACATCAATTTTGTAGTATAGATAGTTCTCCTTTTGAAGAGTAGCTAGTTTGGTGAAGTCTAGTGTCAACTTATCAGTACTCAAGTAATGGGATTTTCCCACTCATATAGATAGATTTTGAGTCACTACACCCATTCAACATTATGGGGGTAGTGTACATACTAATTTAGGTATCATATTCCTTGTTAGCCTTTGGTGGACCACATATTCTTTTTTAAGTAGTTGTTTTTGGTTTTTAGATTTTTGGGTTGTGATTTTAGATTTGAAAGTGTTCATTCGATTGGCATTCCCAACAAATTGTCGTCTCTTTGGTAGAAAATTTAGACCACATATGTTCTCACTATATATTTTTTCCATTGAGTGCACTTATGTTTGATGGGCTTCATTCCATCCAATGCACCTACTTCAGCATTGTGGTTAGTCTTTGAGTTGTGCTTCTTGGGACACCTTATGGTATACATTTTCTCTTCACTTCTATGATTGTATTACTAGTTTTTTTAGTGCCTTATGGATATACATTTCATCCATGGTAACCTTTTTCCTATCTATTTGATCATTTTTTAAAGTGATCCTCGCATAGAGTACCAATTCATATATGACGTGATAGTTACAATGACTCGAATTCCATGTATTTCTTTAAATGTATTAGTTGCCATAAAGACACTTAGATTTCACTATGCATTTGTACATGGGTATTTGATCGAACCTATTTCCAAGACCCATTAGTATCTTCATTTTTTTCTCACTCCCTATTCTGAACTTAATGGAGGGTGTTGGAGTGGTCATGTTCACATTGGCTAGTGGTTTGTCATATTTCCTAACCAACTTGTATCTAGCCATGTTCACACTACATATGTGAGTTAAGAAAGAGTTAGGGAGTATTTTATATTATTGGTAGATAAACTAAGTGTGCACATACTAATTTTTGAGTACATAAATATGGTGTATTCTCATATATTTGAGTTGATCGCAACAACCACTTGGTTGTTGTGAAACCAACTCATATGCCTATTTATTAGGATATTCCTATTGAATTAGATGAGACAGATTTATGAAGATGATGTGTATACATTTTTAGACTATTTTCCATAGTTTTTTTCTATGTATTACATGTACAACAATGACATCATTTTGGTAATGGTTTATAGTAGAGATCTTGTACTTGCATGGCTGCATTTACCACTCTTATACTAGGGGTCCTTTTCTCGGGCTATAATTCAATTTGACACCAAACTTCAAGTATCGAATAAGAAAAGGATATGCTTACCTAATCATCCTTTAGAAACAACTCTTCTGGGTTCACTTTTAGCATATTTATAAAAATCTTCATCTATTTCTCTCACTAGTTATACCTATTCTTCTTTATGGGGCTAAAACTTAGGGGTCTTACCTTTGAAAATTTTATAGAATCCAAATTGAAAGATTTGTTACTTTCATGTTTTGCAAGTACCTCCATACAAAAATTTATCAATTCTTAAAGACGTCATTGTCATTGAATTTGATGTAGCTTATCTCATTATCTTGTTGTGAAATTTCAAGTTTGTACTATGTTACACATGCTTAAACATATATCTTTAAATCTTCAAAGAGAATTATTTAGATACCCATATTAAGCATTAAAATAATCTATACTAGTGGAAAAACATGGGATTAACTTCGGATAGAGTTCCATGATTTCCATTTTATTAGGCCTTAGATATTTGACATGAACAACTTTCCTCTGCATAATTTTGTAACTTATGCACTATATATATATAAATGGGAGATAAATAAAGGTTTCACAGATGATATTATAGATCCCACCTACATGAAAAATAGTTAGCCTCAAGGAATTATTTCCTTAAATATTCAACACTAGTATAGTTCATATCCTCTCTTTGAGGATGCGATCATATAATCTCTATGACACACTAGGATTCAATTATGCTACAATTTTATCTTTACATTGGAATATTTCATGGTGTGAAAATAAACAAAGCAGATAGTCACTCAAGAGATCCCACCAAGTGATACTTCACTTGTGAATTAACAAGTAGATGAATTTTGTGCGTAAAATAAAACTTTTCCTCAAAGTGTGGTCATTAATACTAGAGCTAAGAGAAGAGCTATGAAATAGGTAAAATTAGAAGATTTAGGGCCTTATCATCCCACCCTAACACTCCAAAAGGGGAGCAATCTAAATCCAACCTCTAAAATAGAAGGGCAACCCAAAGTTTCCTCTACATCATTCAAAATATAAGAAAGGGTGGTTGCAAGTAAGGTCTAGTAAAAAGATAATTCAAATTCCTTCAAAATCCTTAAACAGATGAAGAAGACCCATGTGAGTATCTCAATGTGGGAATCCTTGGTAATTCCAAGATTGAGATATCTCTTGAAATCATCTATGGATAATTTCTCCATTCCAATTCAGCCTAGTCTCATGTGCTCTTCAGACCGGGTATGGAACTAAGGCTACCATCAAGTCTAAACCAATTGCTACATATCATATAGATCCTTATGTGCCCAACCCCATCAATGAAAATTGTACCATTTTTTATCAAGAAGATTATCCAAGTGCCCAAGATGCATATACTCAGATTAAGGGAATTCCCTGATTTGACACTTGATGAGTGGGGGAATGAATGTCATGGTTTTGATTCATATTGATAGATTGAAGAAGTTGTCCTTGGTATTTATTGTCTACATGAGGATAATTCACCCCTTCATAGTATTTTCAAATGAAATGATGAAGAGGAATATGAAATTTGATAGATGTTTTTTGATGGATCAAGAAGTAGATAAGGAACATGAAGAGGTGTAGTCCTTGTATCTCCTACTAACATGAAGTATCAATTCTCTTTCAGATTTAAGTTCAAACTACAACAACACAATAGAGTATGAATCCCTCATACATAACTTGTAATGGATAAGAAAGAAGAACATAAAAAAATTGTAGACTTTTGGAGATAATGAACTAATTGTAAACCAAGTTAGAGGATCAAATGTAGCTAAGAATGACTTGCTAAGAGCTTACAAGCATATATTGGTGTAAAATTTGAGCTTCAATATCCACACCATTCCAAGGAAAAGTAATGAAGCTACTAATATGATGGCTGCAATTGGCGTAAAGTTTGATGTTGTTGAGAACATTAAGAGAGACAAATTTTATCCTTGTGGAAATGGGGTAATGTGAAAGTGGGCAAGATTAAATTTGACATTTCCATTGAGAGTATATTCACTTCAATGGGCATCCTCTGCAGAAGGGGTTATCTGTTTCAAGAGGTCTTTAAAAGTGGAAATGGCGGCATTTCTGGCGAAGACAAAAGAAAGGGTCTATATGTACTAGTTTGGCTATGAATGGGCTTCCCTTAAAGCACGTTGAGATCAAATTGTTGAGAAAGTCATGTGTTATTTCACACCTGGAAGGCAAATATAAGCTCATTTTTGCACTCAAGTCTTCATTGTGGCCCATTTTCATAATGGTATCAAGGTGAAGCTATCCAATTTCTTCAATCCATGTCATGCATATGGTCCCTTCAACCCTTCACGTGTGTCTTAAATTCCTATACCAAGGTGTGGTGATAAGGCAAGAATATGTCTCATTAATGTATAATAAATTATCTTATTTTACTCTCCTTTTTATCAAGTTTGATTGCATTTTGTGACTTTTGTTTGATCTAATATAAGTTAGGATGTAATTGTCCATCTTTTGTTTATTGTAGTTCTAATGTTTAAAAACTCTTTAATTCCTAACAAAGTGCTTTGGAAATTTAGTGTTGTAATAAAACAAGCCACAATCAGTCAAAAGAATAAACTATGAAGTGGTCAAAGCATGTTTTTGGAAGCATTAGTTTCAACACGGCTTAGTTTCGAACTCCATCACATAGTTGCGAGCTCTATCACTTAGTTACTAAACTTTCGGACTTAGTTCTGAAACTCTAGTACTTAGTTCTAGAATTTTTGGACTTAGTTCCAAAACTCCTGCATGTAGCTCAAGAACCCTCACGGTTAGATCTCGGAATGATCTTCTTTAGTTCCGAACTTTTCTAAAGTTCTCGGAACCGATGAGAATTTATTTATTCCAACAATGTCCGGTGATTTAGAAATCAATGATCCTTTCAATCAGGAGTAGATTAGAAGATTTCTAATTCTTCATACTCACAAATCCATGGATAACTATCATACAACAAGATTACCACCATGTTCCAATTCAACATCTATTTTTGGCACGATTCGGTTCCTTCTCAATCAAGTAGGAAAACTATGGTTGTAAATGAATCTTTGGAAGGAATATATATATGCAGATCTGTAGATAGATTTAGGATTTGATAATATAGAGATAGATTGATATACATAGATACAAATATAGAGAGATAGAAAGATACAATACGTCTTTGTAATGCAGAACATTTTATCAATAAAATAGCCATTTCTGTTTTGAGAGTATATTAAGTTGTCAAATATTGTTTCAAGGTGGAGCAAGGGCCCACTCCTCCAAGAACCAAGATCTTTATTCTATTGGTATTTATATTTCCAAAGAAAATAGTATAGATCTGTTAATTCTGTAAATGCTTTTGATTACTCAAGTTAAAATCATGTCGTATACTTGTTCCTGCAGGTGTTCTAGATTAGATTCTTATTTCCTTGCAATCATCTTTCAACATTCTCAATTGTGTGTTTATTTCCAAAGAAAGTGTGTTTATTTATGTAACATGTGTTTACTTATAGTAATCTATTTATTTATGTAACGTGTGTTTTTATAGTAATCTACAAATGTGTGTTTCTTTGTAGCAATTTATTTCTACGAGAGAGTGTTTACTTTGCAATTTTTCATAGTTTTATTCCAATAAGGTTTTGGCTAAGAAGTCCTCAAGACATTGAGAAAATCCCCCATAAAATATTAAAAAAGAAAACAAATACCTATAGTCAATTACTAGATCACTAAGATTTCTTGTTGCATATAGCTTTGGACACCACCCCTGGTTTGAATATGACATCAACAAAAAGTTGATTAAATGAAGGGAATAACGACACCCATCATTTTTGGCACCGTTGTTGGGAAACAATAGTTAGAATTGTCTAATTAGGTGTCAATAAGAGAAAAATCATACATCTAGTAATTGTAGGATCTTCCCTATGTCATCATAAAATTTATGAGTAGACCAAGAGACTCCAAGGGTCGATTCCTCCAAAAATATTTGAAAAAAATCATCATCTTCTTGATCGGAAGTTAACCAAGAATTAGAAGCACCATTGTCCCTATTAAACAAGAAGAATAATTTTCACCTTTGGAATTCTTAAATCAATCACCGTAAGGAATTATAACCTTTAGAAATAAGATCATATCCCAAGACCCATTTAGAGAAAGTTTTGATTCATAATTGAGTAGTCAACCTCCTACTCCCGACTTTTCACCTTCCCAAAGGAAAATCACATACCATATTGATTGGGATAAAAGTATAGAAGGTACTTGTAGAAATGGCACGAGAAGCTGAAAGAGAACCTGATAGGACCTTTACTTATCTAATTCAATTGGATGATGATGATACACCTATGAAAAATATTTCACCTACACATTTACCCACATTTAGAGGGATGTCATCTGAAGACCCTGACCAATTTCTATTTGAATTTAAAGTATTGTGTCAAACTTATGATTACAAAATAGATAATCAAAAACTCAAGTTGTTTCCATCTACCCTAAAGGATGCAACAATGAGGTGGTTTATGGGATTAACATCTAATTCTATTACCACTTGGGCACAAATGGAAGTTGCCTTCCTAGACAAGTATCAAGATTACTATAGAGGGAGGAATAGGAAGGAAGAATTTTTCAAAATCAAGTGGAGGAGGATGAGAATATGGAAGATTATTTAGATAGATTCCTCTTTGTGAGCAAAAGATGTGGATTTGTACTACAAGAAGAGTTAAGCAAAACCATTTTTCTTAAAGGTCTGGATGATGAATCAAGGGAGGCACTTGATCTGATGGGAGGTGGAAACATTGATCAAATAAGAATGAATGATATTAAAGAAATTTGTAGAAGCTATTCATGAACAAGGGGTGGACCTAGAAAAGGAAAAATAGTTAAAAATTTGAACCTAGATATGAACAAATTGATGGATGAATTGACAAAATTTAAAATATTCATTTTAGTTCAATTAACCTCCACCATGGATGGATTGCAAACTAAGGAAAATGCTAAAACTAAACCATTAGCTATATATTGTCCTAGATGCAGGAAAAAGCATGCAATAAGAGATTGTCCCCTGACAAAATAGAAATGTGTCTTATCTATGAATCTAGGGACCATGAGAGTAATGCATGTTCTCTTCTTCCATTTATTAAAATCAACTTAAACAAAGAAGCATTCCATCCACATCAGAAGAAGTAAATTTTTTCTAGAGACAACCTAGCCAAGGGAAGTTCATGCCTAGGTCAGTTCCTAACCCCGGATGATGCCATGGGCATCTCAGACAATGCCACAAAATTGGGGAAAACCACCTTGGGTACCTCAACCAACATGGAATCCTCAAGATTGGGCAGGTCAATCTTGGTATACCCAAGGACACCAACAACCATGGTCTGGTCAAGGAAACCCGAATGCTTGGTCACAACCTAGGTGGAGCCCTAATAATTATGCTCAAGGGAGGACATATCCCAATCATAATCAACAAGCCATAATGGGTTCCCTAGCACAAAATTCACAAAATGAAAATGTGGTCCAAACCCAAATACCAACATAGCCAGTAGCAAACCCAAGAAACAAACAAACAACTACTGTCTATGGAACAAAACTAGAAAAATTAGTTGATATGAATGTTATGGATTGTAAGATATTCAAACTAGATCTAGAAAAATAATTAACAGTCCACCTGTTATAATCACTAAGATGACAAAATAAACTGAAACCCCTAGTACAGTTGTTCCCAAGAAGGATGTAAAGAAAAAGATAAGGAGACAAATAGCAAATCTACTAAGACTCCATTTCCAGAGAGATTTAAAGAAGCCATAGAGACTAAGGAATCTGAGTTGATATAAGAACTAAGGAAATTGAATATTGAAATACCATTGTTACAAGCAATTAATGACATTCCAGAATTGAACAAATTAATCAAAATGCTATGTTTAAAAATACCTAGAAGGAAGAAGCAGTACCCCAAGACTATTAAGGTAGATGGGAAACTTGCTGATTTATTAGCAAGGAAACTTTTGCTTCCCAAATACAAAAATCCTAGAAGTCCTGTTATTTTTGTCTCTATAGGGAATAAAGATATACATAATGTTTTGGTTGATTTGGGAGCAACTATAAATGTGATGACAGTGGACACTTTGAAAACATTACCATTAATAGGTATACAACCTACTAACACCATATTGCAGATGGCAAATTAGTCTATAGAAAAACCAGAAGGAGTTATTAAAGATGTGGCAGTTATGGTGGAGTCATGGGAATATCCAGTTGATTTCCTTATATTGCAGCCAAAAGGTAAAACACTTGGTTATCCCATTATTTTGGGCAGACCATGGTTAGCTACAGTTGTTTCCTTAATTGATTACAGATCATGTGATATGACTATCTCAAATGGTAAGAATTCTAAGAAAATTTACTTATATCCTTCTACACGACCTTCTATTGATAATCAAGAACAATTGTAGGTTGATTCTACGGATACTAATAAGAAAAACCTGTCTTATTTGGCCATGATCACGTTGCAGGATCACATACGTGAGGTAGAAGATATGATTAATCAACCATTGAATGAACACCAATTGTCCTTGCAGCAATCGATAATAGTTCCGGAACCGATGGACTTAGTTCTAGAACCTGCAAACTTTGTTCCGGAATCATCAAATTTAGTTCTAGAACCATCACATTTAGTTCCGAACCACACCAACAACAATTCCTTGTGACTATACATAATTTTTCTCCAGAGGAATGATATTTCTCTTGGAGAAAGGAAGAATTAGTATCTTTAGTTTCAAATATATCAAGAAATGGTGAAGAATTTTTGGAAAGTAGCAGTGACGAGGACTTCAACCTAAAACAAGATAAGTATCATAACTCTTCCTATTGTCCTTTTTCCAATATTCTTTCTCAAGGAAATTTTGGAGATGTTACTACATATCATATGTTGTTGCCACATGCATGTCCACTAAATACCTTAATGGAACCCTTTCAACAAATCAGTTCATCACACATTGGAACCAAACATGTTGATATTTAGCCGTAAAATTTTGAACATTAACAGTTGGTTAAAGAATGATGAAGAAGCTAAATTGTTTGATGTTCTAAAAAATCATACTAGAGATTTTTCTTAGGACTACAAAGATATGAAAGGAATCCATCCAAGTATTTGCACTCATCACATCTATACTAAAAACATTATACCAGGTTAAGCAACCTTGAGAAGGATTAATCCAAATTTAAGAGATATAGTCAAGCAAGAAATTAAAAAACTATTACAAGTAGGTTTTATCTACCCTATCTCAGATAGTCAATGGGTGTCTCCTCTTGTAATTGTTCCTAAAAAGAGTGGAAAATGGAGAATTTGTGTTGACTATAGGGAACTGAACAAAGCCACACTGAGAGATTATTTTCCCTTACAACCTCACGGGTAAGCGGTATTTTCCTTCCCGGATGGCTTTAATGGATATAATCAAATCGAGTTCTTCTGCGAGGATTAGGAAAAACTACCTTTACATGTCCATGGGTTACCTTTGCCTATAGGGTATTACTATTTGGATTATGTAATGCTCCAACAAATTTCCAAAGAGCTATATTAGCAATTTTTGCAAACCTAACAAATGACTGTGTATACATGGATGAATTCACTATGTATGGAGACACATTTGATGATGCTTTGAGGAATTTAGATAGAGTATTAACAAGATATGACCAACACCATCTGTATCTTATTCATGAGAAGTGTTTGATGATGGTTGATGAGGGGATTGTATTAGGACACCACATTTCAAAAGAGGAATTCACTTGACAAAAAAATCGAATTATTTCGACTTACCTATTCCTCAAACCCCACGATATCAAGTCATTTTTAGGGCATGATGGATACTATAGGTGCTTTATCAAGGATTTTAGTAAAATTTCTACCCCCATGTTTAATTTCCTTACCAAGGACTGTGAATTTCTTTGGGATGAAATATGTTAGCATGATTTTGAGGAAATCAAAGAAAAATTAATCATTTCCCCAATATTGAGAGGACCTAATTACGAAAAACCTTTTCACATCCAAACATATGCCTCAAATAACTCCATTGGTGCAGTTTTGGGACATAAAGATGAAGAAGGAAAAATGTATGCTATTTATTACCTCAGTAAAAATCTTTCTCCCATTGAAATAAATTACACTACCACTGAAAAAAAAATTTTTATTGTGATCTATGCAATGAATAAATTCAGACATTATATCACAGGGAACAAAATATTTGTACATACGAGATCACTCAACAATTAGGTACTTAATGAAAAAACCAAAGGGCTAGAGGTAGGATAATTATATGGTTATTACTTTTACAAGAATTTGATATTACCATAGTAGATAATCCAGGGAAATATAATGTAGTAGTTGATTTCTTGTGAAGACCGACCACTACAGGGGAGAAAGATCTAGTTAAAGAAAACTTTCCAGATGAACAATTATTTTCTATTTTAGCTGATACACCATGGTTTGCTGATATGGAAAATTATCTTGCAACAGGGAAGTTTCCTCCTTCTTTCACTAAGAAACAAATGAAAAGTTGATCAAAACCAGTGCACAATTTAAATGGTTAAATGGAATGTTGTTTAAATGTGGTCCTGATTTGGTTTTACGTAGGTGTGTGAGAGAAGATGAAATATTTGACATACTCAGGGCATGTCATGATGAACCAAGTGGAGGACACTTTTCAGTGAAAATAAAATCTCACAAGATACTTGGCAATGGATATTATTGGCCATCTCTGTACAAAGATGTGAAGAGATATATCAAGTGGTATGATCCCTCACAAAAGATGGGACAACCAAAATTTACCAATGAAATTCCTCTGTACCCTCAAGTGGTGATTGAACCATTTGAAATATGGGGGTTGTATTTATTGGTCCCTTTAGTCCTCTTTCACAAGAAAAGGAGTACATTCTTGTGTGTATTGATTATGTGACAAAGTGGGTAGAAGTGCAGGATTTAACAAATGCCACTGAAGAAGTAGTTGTCGATTTCCTTTGGCACAAAATTATGGTAAATTTTGGTGCACCAAGAAGTATAGTTTCAGACCAGGGGCCACAATTCATGTCTAATATGATCCAAGCCTTCATAATGCATTATCATATCAATCATAGGAATTCATCTCCCTATCACCCATAATCAAATGGACAAACATAAGTAACAAATAGAGAATTGGAAAACATCCTTACCAAAACAATTGAATCAGGCAAAAGAGATTGGGTAAAGATATTACCTGAGGCTATTTGGGAATATAATAAAACTTGGAAGTCTACAACAGGGTTTTCACCATATGAGTTAGTCTATGGGAAAAATCCCTTGTTACCTATTGAACTTGAACTACAAACATTGAGGACAATAACTAAAGTATGTATTGAGTTGGATGCAACACAAAAGGAAAGAATTCTTCAACACAAGAATTGGATGAGTTAAGGATGGAAGGAATTCATTAGACAAAGATAATCCAAGATCAAAGAAAGAAATGGCATGACACACATGTCAAGAAGAGGAAATTAAAGGCGGGAGACTAGGCATTACTTGTTTGATTCTAAGTACCAACAATTCAAGGGCAAGTTGAGAACCGGATGGTTGGGACCCTATCGATTGAGAAGATATTTGACAATGGTTCTATTCAGATTACTTCCCATTTATTACAACGAAGGACACTTTTGGTTAATGGACATATGCTAAAACTTTATAGGAAGCCTCCTACTAAGGATGAATTCTTGAGGCAAATTGAAGAAGACAAAGAATTTGATCATATGGAAGAACCCAGTTCTTTAAAAATGATCAAATAATCAAATGGATAGATCCATAATAAAGGGAAGAGAATGAAAACCAGTAAATGACATTCTCTTCCTTAAAAAAAAAAAAAAAAAGGGAAGAGAATGAAAACTAGTAAATGGCGTTCTCTTCCCCAAAAAACATTTCTCTTAGAGATCAATTGAAAAACAATAATGATAGTTGATATCCTAAATAAATGGATAATCCAAAATAAAAGGAACTTATTTGAAATTCCAGTTGTTTTTTCTAACCATTTTTCCTTTTGTTTCACTTTTAGGAATGATGAGTCATCATGAAGGAGGGATTACATCATCAAGGATGGTAATTATGTCTTTAACTTATTAAAGGTTAGATTAAAATTTCACATGTGTGATTGGATTTGATTTAAAAGTTGGTATGATGAGTTGTCTATTGTACATTATAATTAAAAGTGAGTAATCATGAGGATGATGTCAGTGGAACAAAAGTGGCGGCATGTTTATAATGATTAAAAAAAGTGAAGAAGCATTTGCGAGAAAACTTTAGGGAAGAAGAAGACGAATTAGATTTGCATTCCGTAGCTAAACACAACAGTTCTGTAGCTAAGCAGTGTAGTTCCACAGCTAAACCCATCCATTCCATAGCTAATCAAAGAGTTTTGGAGCCTATCTAGAAAGAGTAATAATTTGAAGGATAACAAATCAATCACCCTCTTTACCATGGGGATTAAAAAGAAGTCAGAACCTAGAGGATGATACCTAGCTTCTTGCAGATGAAGAAGTGGTAGTTTATCTTTGAACATGCAAGGTGGTTGGAATTCCTTAAAAAGTTCTCGAAGTATAACGATGAATTGGTAAGAGAATTCGTTATAAATTTAGAGCAATCTAAAACAAAGGTTAGAAATATTGTAATTCCTTTTTTGTGAATATAATAAGCAATGTATCTGGTGTGCTAATTGTGCATGTCCCAAATCCTGTCAAAGGGACCTTAAAAGAACTGGTTGAAACCCTACTACAAGAGGGGGAAACTAAACCCCAATATATTTACAACACTAATAAAATCATAAAAGGGGTCAGAAGGGCCAGGTTTCCCAAACCATTTGATAGAGTGGCATTTTGGATAGTCAAGTATTTAACTTGTGATGGTCAATTTGGGTCGGTGGGAAGAGAAGTCTTGGAGATGCTTATATATCTTAGATATGGAGCTATAAAACCGAGAATACATAGTAAACCTTCCAAGGTTTCTTTTGACTCCATCCATATAATGGCCCAGGGTATTCCCGGGTGTTAGAATAATCAAACATCATGGGTTAGTTCATTTGGTATGCCAACACCATTTTCTTGCAAAGAAAAATGGAGAAGAAAATGGGAGAAATTTCTTAACAAGTTTACACAAAACCCTGATATTATCAGGAGGGCAATACCAACCCCTTTTTCTTCTACAACTAATTTGGAAATTGATGCCCTTGCAAAGGAAAAGAAGGAAATAGGTGGGGAGAATATACCGAAAAGAAGAAGATATGGAAGAAGGATTAAAACTGCAGAACCAACTATACCTTTAAAATAAACTCCTTCCTTTGCAGAAGCTACAGGAGAGCTAATATTTTTCTCCTGACGGTGAAAATTCACCTCGGAAAGAGCAAGAAGTTAAAATCAAAAGAATATATGTAGTAGAAACCCACTTTTGGACATATTGAAGCTCCTCAAAGAAGAAGAATTCATAAGAGGTCTAGTGATCAAGGGATCATTTTATAAAGTTCCCTAAACATCCCTAAATGGTATCGGTCAGAGGATATCATGTCGATATCTTTCCATCGACTTTAAGAACGAGAAAAATAGACATCGGAGATCTAGATATGTCCGGTCAAAGTTCAGACAACGGGAAACTCAACTCTGTCAATCGGTCAATTTTGGACCAAGGGCACTGTGACACGTGGCGAAAAGGTGAAAGGAGTTGTTCATTGGTTTTCAATCTCTGGTCTTCGACGGTTGTAAAATATTGCTCATAGGCTGCCATGTGGACTATGGTATTATCGCCGACGTGGTGGGTCCACAAGCCACCACATGGCTTGCCACCATGAATCGAATACTATTGATTTTCCTATCAAGGGATGACATCGAGCTATTTAGTTGAGTCATGCAAGGACCGAGTTAATTATTTCTATACACATTATATGGGTTGAAATTATATTATCTTGGTAAGTCCACTTTCCAAATGCCATGCATATATGCCAAACCGCTATATATTAATGTTTATACATTAGTATAACCACATAATCCTCCACTTACCTACTAAACCACCAACTTGCCAAGGACCACGTGGAAGGGAGAAGGTGAAGCGGTGGTAGGGGAAGCTTATGCCATGCATGGAAGCTTCCACGTGAGGAGAAAGAGGTGGGGGTGGTTATGCCCAAGTGGTCCCATGACCACCTAAAATGCGTGGAAAGGCTTTAATAAGCCTAAAACCTTATCATTCCACAAAATTTGGGATTTAATCCCATTAAACATGCTAATCCACTCATTATTGGGAATATTTTATCCCTTATCAAAATGCTATGGGCTAAGGTTTAAAAATATCCTTAGGATATTTTTTAATTGCATTTTTTAAGGGCCCTAAATTTGTATAAATAGGGAACCCATTCTATTGTAAAGACACCGACAACGGAGAAGCTCATTGCTAGAGCGCGGAAAGGTGGACACACATTAGCCCAAGAAGCTTATTATTTTTTAAGCTTATTTGTGGGATGTGTTAGAATTAGTAATAAGGAAATTTTAATATAGTGTTGTAAACTATATTAAATTCCTAAAAATTACTATAGACAAATATTTTCTATTGGCCTATTATTTTAGGCAATATTAGATGGAATATTTGTGGCTAGGAGTTATTAATACTACCTAGTTGTCCCATAGCACCACACCAAATTATTGTGAATCCTGGAATATCGACCGGAGTGCCATAGGGTGTTACGAAGCATCTGGAAGGCCAATTGAGAACCAGAGGATTCCGAATAGTGGATTTGGTGCCATCGAGCTTGCCGAATATGCTAGGAAGGTGGAAGTCGTGTCAGTCCTTCACCCTTGTCATCAAAAAATAATCAAGTTATTACTACCTCGATCTCGGACCCTTGTAGGCTTAATTTATTTACCGACAATTTGCTTTTTTAAGTAATCAATTTAAAATGAATGCAAGACATTAAAGACAATTGCATAAAGCTTGATTATGGAGTTTGGCAATTACCTACTTCTCCGAGTTCGTGGTCGAACTATTCCACTAGTCAAAACTTGTAAGTTACAATAGTACTTTCACAAGAAAATATACTGAATTTTACTTGCCTATCAAGACACCAGCTTCTTTGAAAACTTCTAATGATCAATCGAATTGTTCTTCACCTTCCTGGTGCACAATCTCCTTCGGCTTCGATCGGCCTTCCTGACGCTATCAATGTGACGCTAAGACTCCAACAATTTGTATGTGGGAGAAACCCAACTTAATGCATTTGTTTTTTTTCTTCAAAAATAGATTGCATGGAAGGAAAGGGATTCTGAGCATCTATTGAGAGATAGTTCATCCGGTCTCTGCATGAGGGCTCACTATGGTAAACCATCTGCTTTCGTTAAACATTTTAGAATCCATGCCTTTGATAGACGGTTCAAGACACATTATCTTACTAGTTTACAGAAAAGTATTGATGCCTTCACCTCTTATGAGGAGTAAAATTTTGAGGAGATTTATGATGGATGTTTGAAAAGATGGGAGATTCTTACAGTTTCCTTAAGGAGAAGGGAAGTAATATCTCCCAAAAATTTGATCTCAAGTCTCGGAAAGAGAAAATATTTACACACACTAATTCCTCATATCAATGAAAATCAAAAGGGTATATGGATGGGAATGAGAACAAGGCCTCCCCTTCTTCTTTCTCCCATGTCTCCTTGGAAAATAGAGAACCTCAAGATTACAATCAGTTTGAGGAATGGAAGAGGAAACTAGAAAAAGCATCGTGGTATAGTATCTCTCGAACTAAAACACTGGATATTCAGGCTTTCAGCCATTTGACTTGAGCATTCAATTGGAATGTAGATGACACAACCCAATATTTTAAGAGTAAAGTTTGTAAGAGGACTTACAAGTAAGTACAGGGGAGATGATAAGGCCATAATATGTCTCGTTAATGTACAATAAATGATCTTATTTTACTCTCCTTTTTATCAAGTTTAATTGCATTTTGTGACTTTTGTTTGATCTAATATAAGTTAGGATGTAATTGTCCATCTTTTTTTATTGTAGTTATAACATTTAAAAACTCTATAATTCCTAACAAAGTGCTTTGGAAATTTAGTTTTGTAATAAAATAGGTCACAATCACCAAAAGAACAAAGTATGAAGTGGTTTTTCGGAAGAATTGGTTTCAATACGGCTTAGTTCCGTAACTTCCGCAGACTTAGTTTTGAACTCCATTACGTAGTTACTAGCTCTATCACTTAGTTCGAACTCCAATACTTAGTTCGGGAACTCCAATGCTTAGTTCTAGAATTTTGGGACTTAGTTATGAAACTCTTGCATGTAGCTCCAAAACCCTCACGGTTAGATCTGGATCGATCTCCTTTAGTTCCGGAACTTCTCTAAAGTTATGGAACCGATGAGAATTTATTTATTCCAACAATGTCCGGTGATTTAGAAATCAATGATCCTTTCAATCAAGAGCATATTAGAAGATTTTTGATTCTTCATACTCACAGATCCATGGATAACTATCATACAACAATGCGTCCAGCCATGTTCCAATTCAACATCTATTTTTGGCACAATTCGGTTCCTTCTGAATCAGTAGGAAAACTATGGTTGTAAATGAATCTTTGGAAGGAATATATATATGCAGACTTGCAGAGAGATTTAGGATGTGATAATATAGAGATAGATCGATATACATAGACACAAACACAAAGAGATAGAAAGAGACAGTATGTCTTTGTAATGCAGAGCATTTTATCAATAAAATAGCCATTTCTGTTTTGAGAGTATATTAAGTTGTCAAATCTTGTTTCAATGTGGAGCAAGGTCCCACTCCTCCAAGAACCAGGATCTTCGTTCTATTGATGTTTATATTTCTAGAGCAAATAGTATATATCTGTTAATTCTGTAAATGCTTTTGATTACTCAAGTTGAAATATGTCGTATAATTGTTCCTGCAGGTGTTCTAGATTAGATTCTTATTTCCTTACAATCATCTTTCAGCATTCTAAATTGTGTGTTTATTTCCAAATCAAGTGTGTTTATTTTTGTAACATGTGTTTACTTACAACAATCTATTTCATTCTATTAATTTTTTTATTTCCAACAATTTATTTCTCAGAGAGAGTGTTTACTTCGCAAGTTTTCATAGTTTGATTCCAATAAGGTTTTGGCCAAGAAGTCCTCAAGACATTGAGAAAATTCCCTAGAAAATATAAAAAAGAAAACAAATACCTACAGTCAATTACTAGATCACTAATATTTCTTGTTGCATATAGCTTTGACACCACCCTCATTTGAATATGACATCAACGAAGAGTTGATTAAATTAAGGGAATAACAACACCCATCATGTGGTCTATGATGCCATAACATATTCCTCCCTATTTTCCTTTTACCACACTATTGATAATTCAATTGAATCCCCTACTTCTACCACATCTCCTCCTAATTTCACAAAGTATGCTCCTAGGTATTGGTATCTTATTCATTACAATTTCACTAAAACCAAATTAGGAAAAGATGGAAGTGGAGTCACATATCCTCTTTCCATTCCTACATAATTCACCAAACTCAGAATCAGATATCCCCCTCCACCTACTCTGTTTATTCCTGCCACATCTTCTCCTAAGGTTTACACTATTTTACACACTTATAATATACCTTGAGTGTGGTAGGTAAGGTCATTATGACCCATTCATATGTATCTTTCTTTTTCAGGGGTTTTGATACTTATTTTTGGTCTTTTACAGTCTTTACATCATCTTGGTTTATTACCTACATCCGTAACGAGTTAGAAAATATGATGCAATGAACAACGAGGGTTTCAAACCACCTTCTAGCCATGTGAGATTCAATTTCAAAGCTTTTACCCAGCACAGGGCATCCAATTTGCATACTAGAGTACCCACAGACACCCTAGTCCCTCTCTAAGTGCTCCAAGATAGCCAAATAATCCAGATCCATCCTTTTCTAGTATATACATGGTTGTTCTTGCTTTTAGATTCTCTAGTCGAGCTTTTTGACATAGTCCCGTGAGCATCTTCTATTCAACTGAGTTATTTCCTCTTCTCTCTTGCACATTAGGTTTTTACTTTTATTGTATTAGTTAATCCATTTATATGCTTCTTTACTACACTTTTATGTCCTATATTATATTTTTTTATAATTTGGTAAATTGTGAGGGTTTTGAAAGGATCCACATCCTTTTTACAATGGGCCCATATGGCTAGATAAAACATGATATAACAAAAGTACATCTAGACAAAAGTAAAAAAGACCAACATTCCAAAAAGAGAAAAAAGGCCCCCACACAGGGCTACATATCTATCATATTTTTCAGAACATTAACTGCTTCCAAAATAGCAGTATCAACAGACTTTTCAGCAAGAGTTTCAGATCGATAATTAATTCCTTTCAACCATTGTCCAATTCTTAATGACAAGAAAAGTTTTTGATGTTCTCAATAATCCTCAAGCAACTCAGAAGTATCAATACTAGAATTCTCTGCAGTGGCAAAGGTGTGACATGGTACTCAAAGTGGCTTCCATAACATTAAAGTTAGAAACCTCCAAGACATAATCCGAGATTTTCTTGGCAATGTAAACATTGTCATTAGCAGCATCATCCTCCAAATTCACCTTTTTTTCTTCTACATCAGAGTGAGAGGGGGAATATTACAAGATGAGATCGAGAGAATCGGGGTAGGCATTGGTTAAACCGAGAAAAACCTCAGAATGGTACCATCACCAAAAGTAGGATTGAAACTTCCAAATCCACTACATCATGTGTGGGAGAAGTGGGAGGGGGAGTGGCACCACCACAGAGGGAGAGGCAACCGAGTGAGGGGGAGAAATGAGAGGTGAGTGAGCGGGGGAAGAAGTGGCATCATGGTGGCCCTTGATTTCCACTTCCGGGTCGAAGTAGGTGGGGGGTTGAGGTAAATCCAAAGGTGATGGGACACAGGATGAGCATGGGGTGGAGGAGGGGCATGACGGAGAGTTGAATAAGCAATAGGAGTAAATCAAGAAAAAGAGCGGGCATTATCAATAGTTTTGAAAATCAAGTACAATAAACCTTGGTGGAGTAAGGGACCTTCACCAACAAGAGCCTTTTTGATGGAAAAATCCAAAGACTGGTATTGTAACCACATATCAAGGTATTGGTGATGCCTTCCATACCATAAAATGACACCAATTAGTAAGTGTTTGAGAGTGATCAACATATTTTGAATTTTATCAGAGAAGAGGTTGAGTTTTCTTCAAGGAATCAGGATAAGTTGGAGCAACAAAATGGAAACTAGGTTGTCAAACTTATATAAAATAAATTTCCCAAAGGCCTAGTGAATTTGGAATCCATATTCAACTTTTATGATCAACTCAGAAAGAAAAAATGTAAACATGATAATCAAGGGTGAAGATTATGAACCCATCTCAGTTGAAAAGGATAAACTTGTTGAAAATTGGCAAGGTGAGTACCCCACAAGAGAAGCATGCTTTTGTAGAACTTTTCCAAGATTTTTCTAATATTTTTTCTTGGGGTTATCAAAATGTTATATATTTTGATCCTAATTTATCACAACACACCATTGAACTAGATAAAATTGCCAAGACTATAAGTCGAAACAATGGTATGTCAATCCACACATTGAACCTCTGATGAAGAAGGAACTAAACAAATTGATTGAGACAAATATAATTTTTCCAATTAAACACTCATCATGGGTTTCTAACTTAGTTTCAGTATGGAAAAGGAATGGAGAAATCAGGTTGTGCATTGAATTTAGAGATTTAAACAAGTCTTCCTTGAAGGACCATTACCCATTACCTTTAATGGAGAAAATCTTGCAAATGGTGGTTGAATCAGAGAGGTTTTCATGAAGACTAGTTCAAGACTAATTTTACCACAAAATGGGGAACCTAAACCTACAATAATTTGTCATTCAGTTTATCTAATGAAGTGTAGACACTAAATCACGTACTTAGGTACATTTCTAGGTCCTAATCACATACTACTATTCATATGATTACTAAGTGAGAAAGCTAGTAATTAACTACTATCTTTGGCCTTTTTCTTTCTTTTTGTTTCCTCTTTGTTCTTGCACAACCCACAACCTAGTTTGATCTTCATTTCTTTATATTTCTTAACTCTGACACCAACACCCACTAGGATGCCAAAGCACCTAGGAGCCCTTGTCCCCTCCAGGTGCCATCGACCTATTTGTATCTTGTTCATCCCTTTTGGGCCTCTTTTTTTTTTTGGTCATATTGTTTTATTGTGGGTCTGCCTTTTAGTTTTAAATTATGATATTAAACCAAAGGAATAATGTAAATACAAATCCATGTGATCATAATAAATGACCAAACTTTAAAAATCTACTATCACCACCTAAGGTTGCATCCAAAGGCATTATAAGAGCATCAAAGCATCCATCTAGATATAATTCAAGGGAAAAGGGACTACATTTTCTGCATATAATTCATAGGAGGGGAAGTTCATTTTGGCATCCACACATCTATTTATAATGCTACATCTAGATATTTCTCACTATCAAGTGCATCTTGCACAAGAGATTCCTAGGGCATGATTTTTACACACACACAAGAACTACATGGATTCTGAGATGTAGTGTAGCACTCGGTCGTAAGTTCACTCTGTAGGGTGACCGCAAGGGTCAGTCTAAATCCTCATTTGCATCTTTTTCCTTTTAGGATTTGATGTGTTTTGGGGTTTCGTTGTATGTCATTTATTTTACAAGTTACAAGAGAACTTTACGATTATGTAGTGAAATAAAAGGTACAAACAATGAAGGTTAGCGACATTAGTGTGGTACAAGAAAAATTAGTTTCTAAGGTTCTACATAGATAGAGGTGTCCAAAAGAATACTTTGGCACCTAGGCGCCCCTAACCCAGTCCAGGCGCCCTAGTCTCAACACATCTGACAATTACCAAATTTATAAACCATAGTTACGACAATCTTCTCCTCATGTTCATTAGTCTTCCAAACACTTCGGGATCAATTGAAAATCAACTAATTTTTCTATTCCATCTCTTTCACCTAGGGATTCATATTTCTTTAGCTTATTTCTTACACCAATTATGTGATTTAGCGTTTTATTTATCACATGTGACTTTTAAATATCCTAGGGTTTTACAAATTTAAATATTTGTTAAATCATTTGGTGAATCCATCCTTCAAACACTCTTGGATATTTCTTCTTCTACTTTTTCATCATCCTAGTCTCCTCTCACCATGGATGTCTCCATTCATTCCTTTCTATATAATAATCGAGGATTGTGCAAGTAAAATTAGATCTTATTTGGCTAATAATTACATTCATCCTCATACTTCACCTGAATATGTGTATCATAGGTTTACTTCTACTTTCTCTCTCAACGAAGAGCATATTACATTCACAACATATGAGTAAATTCTCAAGATGTTATATCATGATCCCACCTTTATATTTAGGGTTGTATCAATAATGTTGGGGTTAAATGTGCCCTAGTTGATAATGGATTAGGACTTAAATATTTTTAATTTATCATTTCTCCACCAGCTTGGTATGTCTAAGTCCTCTTTGGCTCCCTCCTCTTTTCTATTCATTGATTTGATAATATTCCCAAGTGTGTTAGTGTGAGTTATCCTATGTGTCCTCCTCTCATGTTGGAGGGTCATCTCACATGGGTTAGGTTTAGGGTTTCATATGTGTCATGCACTAGAGTTACTCAACACCCTATATGTACCCCTTTTCTATTCATTTATGAGTATGCCAAGACACTCGATGTCTTTCCTCTATGTAAGCTTTGTTTCTATTGAGAAAGTTCTTCCATTACTGATCATTTTTTTCCTTGCTATCACTGGAGCTTTCACGATTCCGTTGGAGTGCAACTACTTCGTGCAAACTGATTAACACGATGAGATCCCTCTCCACCATCGGCCCGAGCTTTTGGTGTGATGGTAAGTTGTGTAGCTCGATACCAACCGCTTAAGCGCACCGCCCTCGAGTAGTTCTAGGATGGGTGACCTCCAGGGAAATTCTCGGTGTCACTTCCTCTTAATATGTCGTTGGGCTTGATTGGGTGTATACCCGACTCCATCATGTGGGAGGGTGTTGGCATAGCAGCTAATTAACACGATGAGATCCCTCTCCACCATCAGTTCGAGCTTTTGGTGTGATGACAAGTCGTGCATCTCGATACTGTGCAATTAAGTGCACTACCCCGAGTAGTTCTAGGATGGGTGACCTCTCGGGAAATTCCCGGTGTCACTTCCTCCTAATGCTATTGGGCCTGATTAGGTGTATATCCGGACTTTAGATGGAGACGTCGAAAATTTTAAAGTGCGATTAATAGCTAAGGGTTTCTCCCGGATAGTTGGGGTTGATTATACGAAACCTTTGCTCGGTTGTGAAGATGACTTCTATTCGACTAACCACCTAGCCATTGCCGCAGCAAAAAGATAGAAATTTCATCAAATGGAAGTTAAGAGTGCCTTCCTTTATGGTGACCTAGAGGAAGAGATCTATATGGAATAACCTCCGAGTTATGTCTAAGATTCCTCCCTCATTTCTAAGTTAAAGAAGTCTCTTTATGGCCTTAAACAAGCCCCTTGGGCTTGGTATGCCAAGATGGACTCCTTCTTACTTACATCAGGGTTTACTAGGTGTCACTCTGATCCAAATGTTTATATTCTATGGCAAGATGACTCCATACTCATTCTTGTTCTATATGTTGATGACTTGTTGATCACAGGCAGCTCTTCCTCTATTATTGATTCTGTGAAGATCACCTTAGCCAACAAGTTTTCCATGACTGACTTAGGTCTACTTCATTACTTCCTTGGGATCTAGATTTCACAATCTGACTTGGGAATCTTGATTTCATAACCTAAGTATGCTCTTGATTTGCTAGCTCGGTTTTAGATGTCTAATTGCAAGTCTTCTCCTACTCCTTTTCTTTCCGGGGTTAAGTTGGTTTCAGATTGCTCTACTCCCTTAGTTGATGGGGTCCTCTTTACCGAAGCGATTAGTTGGGAGCTTAATCTACTTGACTCACACTCGACCGGATTTATCATATGCTGTTGGGATCGTGTCTAGATTCATGCAAGAGCCACATGAGCTGCATTGGAAAGTAGCTAAATGGATCCTTCATTATGTTCGTGGCACTTATGCTGATGGCATACACTATCATGGAGGGGTTAATATTGACTTGATTGGATTCACAGATTCTGATTGGGCCGGTGACTTAGATCATCGGAAATCTACTTCTAGCTACAGTTTCTCTCTTGGTTCGGGTCCTATTAGTTGGTCTAGCAAGAAGTAGAATGCAATTGCAATATCATCTATAGAGGCAGAATACAGAGGAGCAGTTAACACTGCCACAGAAACTATTTGGCTACAGGGTATTCTGACAAAGTTTGGCATCCACTTTCGGCAGCCTACCATTATCTACTATGATAACATGAGCACTATCTCTATTTGTAGAAATCTAGTTCAGCATCGTGATGACGAAGCACATTGATATCCATATGCACTTCATACGGAGCTTATTCATGATGGTATCATCGACATTCAGTACATTCAAATAGCTGATCAGATTGTATACTTATTCACCAAGCCTTTCACTGAGATGAATTTTCTTCACTTACGGTATCTTCTTGGGGTGAGGTCTTCTATAGCTTCCCATCTTCTTAGGGATATTTAGTGCTTCTTTTCTTCTTCTTCTTCTTCTTTTAAGAAGATTGTGTTTGTATATGGGGACCTTATCAGGCCTTTAGTTGCCGGCCCCATTGACACATCTTTATTAGTTGTTTAGGAGTGTCTTCCTCTTCCATCTGACTCATCACAGCTACTACCCCAGCTTCGATGAAGGGGGGGTGTTAGTGTGAGTTATCTTATGTGTCCTCCTCTCATGTCGGAGGGTCATCTCACATGGGTTAGGTTTAGGGTTTCATATGCATCATGCACTAGGGTTACTCAACGACCCTATATGTACCCCTTTTCTATTCATTTATGAGTATGCCAAGACACTCCGATGTCTTTCCTCTATGCAAGCTTTGTTTCTATTGAGCAAGTTCTTCCATTGTTGATCATTTTTTTCCTTGTTATCGCTGGAGCTTTGACGATTCCTGTTGGAGTGCAACTACTTTGTGGTGCCTCATTTCCAATTCGATGCTCGTAAACTCTTTTCAAAGTGTGTATTAGGTACTATCACACTCCCCATTACTTGTAGGGCCTTGTCACGATCCCTACTCCATGCCATGTGATGCCCAATAATCTTAATTATAACATTCTTCTTGGGAGACCTTGGATCCATGCTATGCATGTAGTTCCTTTTACTCTCACACATGGCTTAAATTTCTTTATCAAGGGGTTGTCTAATACATTCTAATAAACTCATGTCCCTTCACATATTGTAACTCTATTGAGCACTCCACATAAAATATTATCTCTGTTGAGTCCAATCAAAATTTCTCCAAATATGGTTTTGGCTATAAGTACCTACTTTGTTATTTTTTTGTATAATGGTCTAGGTCAACACTATCAAGGAGTCAACTGAACCACCGGCTCTTCCCACTCAATCTAATAAACTAGGAATTGGTTATCATCTTCCCTCCACATCCTCTTTGAAGGCTTATGTTGTTTTACATACTTCATCGCTTCCTCTCTTATATCTGAACTCATCAATGAATCTATTGCTACTTGATTGGCTTGACTCGAAACTTTTTCTACTAATGGTTCTCTTCTCAAATACTTGGGTACCTACGATCAATTCTCCTCCTTCCATCGCAAGAGATTTTTTCCATTAGTTATCAATGCTACTACCGCTTTAGTGAATCGGATATGCCTAATGACAACACTAATGCTCCTACCATCATTCCTCTCGACCCATTTATACGGAACAATCCACTCTTTCCAATGAATACACCATCCAATATAATCTTGACACTACTACTAATCCATGAATGGTTTTATTAGCTACTTCTCTTATGCATGTTGAGAAAGATGAGATTACACATGTTCTTCATGAATTCTATGATATATTTGTATGGGACTATAGTGATATACCCTGTATCGATCCTTCAGTAGCCATGCATAATATTTTCCTCCACCCATTGTAAAACTTGTTTAACAAAAATCCATAAAATGCATTTGAAGGTCGCACGACTCGTCAAAGAAGAGATACAACGCCTATTATATGTTGGATTTATTTTCTCTATGGACTACCCTAAGTGGGTGTCTAACATCATCCCATTTATGAAGTCGGATGGAAGGGTATATTCTTGCACAAATTTTCATGATCTTAATAAGTCTTGTCCCAAGGATAGTTTCCCATTGCCGCACATTGATGCCATCATTGATTCCACTATTGGATATGATATCCTTTCTTTCATGGATGGATTTTTTGGTTACAATAAAATCAAAATCAATCCAACAGATTAAGAAAAAACTTCATTTACTATGCCATGGGGAAAATTTTGTTACATCGTCATGCCCTTTGGCCTTAAAAACACTGGGGCCACTTACTAAAGCACACAATGACACACATCTTTCATGATTATATTCATAATATCATAATATTGAAGAGTATGTTGATGATATACTTTCCAAATCATGACATGGTTCTATACATGCTCAAGATCTACACACACTCTTTGAACATTCATGACAATATAAAGTACCATTAAATCTAAATAATTGTTTTTTTGGACTTACAACTAACAATCTCCTTGGGTACATTATCTCGCAACGTGGAATTGAAATAGATCCCAATAAAATATGTGCCATTATTGGCATGTGTCTACCTCATAATTTACATCAGTTATTCTCATAGCAAGGTAAAATCCAAGCCATCCACCATTTTATTACACAACTTACTGATAAAACCCATTTGTTCACGTGCTTAATGAAAAATGACACTAAATTTGTCTAGGATGATCATTTTCAAAAGACATTCAACACTATTAAAACATATCTCTTAAATTATTTTTTCATAATACCTCCCATGGTTGAGTGACCTTTTTAATATACATTTCTACTACATTTCATGCACCTGCATGGGCGCTTCTAACACAACACGATAATTATCAACATGAAAGAGTTGTCTATTACATTATCCAAAATTTACTCTCTTATGAATGCAATTACAACTACATTGAGAAATTGTGCCTTGGCCTCATCTTTATTGAAGAAAAATTATGACACTACCTCCTTACTAATGAGGTTCATATCATTACCAAAGTTTATCCTCTATGATACCTACTATCTCATACACATATTTTGGGATGTCTCACCCGATGGGTGATGCTACTTACTGAGTTTGAATTAAAGTTCATTCCACATAAATCAATCAAATTCCAAGTCGCCGATGATCAATTAGTTGATGCACCTCTTCCTGATGCCTCACCTATTTGTGATTCGTTCGAGATGATTTCACTGCTTATACCATTGACACTAACACTTGGACTATGTACTTTGATGGATCTCATTGTCTCTTCAAAGTAGGGGCTGGGATTGTGTTCATTACTCCACATGGTGATCATCTACCCTTTTCATATTGCTTAGGGTTCTCCTACATGAATAAATTTTTTGAATATGAGGCCCTCATACTCAGAATCACCGTCACATGCAAACTTATTATTCACAATATTCACATACATGGTGATTCACATCTTATTATAAATCAAGTTAACAATACATATAAAAAAAAGGAGTGTAACACCCGTAAAAATGACATTCAAAGAACACGCAAAACCCTAAACACCTACCCCCGAAATTTGAGACTATTTTTTTTATTTAAGTTATAAGAAGGTTACAAGGGTGTTTTCCTTAGGGTTCATTAAATTAACTTACACAAATATTATCAACCTTACGATAGGGGAACCAGGTTTAGTTCAAGATTAAATATTTTTTTAATTTATCTCTAAAGTTAATTAATTAACATTCATCTAGGAAGGTGCCATAATTTAATTTTCTTGATTAAATTCTTTCTTCTCTTTAATCAATGATCAATCCCAAAATGGTCAACCTTATACTTAGTCATTTTGTTTCATTATCCCATTAAATATAATATCCCATATTTCATTAATTTACTAAAACATACTGGGAACTAAGAAAACGGCTTCACACTAAGGTAAATAAGTGGCCCTATTCACCCATCTACACATACCTTTAATTTTATTTAAACATCTATAAAATATATTCCTAGCAAACAAAAGTAGGGTTGATCCTCAACCCTTAGATTAAACCAATCTTGGCCATTAGATCCTAGGGTTCCAAACTAACCCTAAAAATCCTTATGAATTCTTATTAAAACCTTTCCTTTATTCTATTCTTCTCATTTGGTCTATTTTCTTTTGTTAAAATTACGGGTTGGAGAGAAGGAAGCCATGGGAGCAAGAGAGGAAGAACTATGGAGGATTTTCTTCAAGAGGATCAAGCTTAGATTTGTTTAGATTGTAGATTTATCATTGTAGTTCTTTCATTCAAGGATTGAAGGAGGTTTTCCTTTCCAAACTAGTTTTATTTCAAGCCATTTGTATTTTAGTTCTTTATTTGGGGCGAACCCTACCCCCTTAACATAAATGAAAAAGAGTGATTTTAAATTACCATTTGAAGATTTTATTGCTTAAACCCATGATATTTTCCATTGTTTGCTTGCTGGAGGTGTCCTTAGTAAATTTACATGCTTAAAATTTTAGTTATTACAAGTTAGAAATTACATCGCGAGAACTAGAGATTTCCGCCATAAGTGACAAAATTATCGCCCAGAGCAGGTCGGCGGTCCTGGGACCGCCACCCCACTGGGTGACAAACCATGAACCGACACCTTACGGAGCAATGGTTTTGAGGCTGCCACCTTTCTGAGCAGCGGTTGTGAGACCGCCACTCTGCATAGGGGCAGCGGTCCTATTTCTTAGAAACAGAACCATGAAACTGAGTTTTTCCAAAAACAAAAGTTTCTAAAATGTTTTAAAATACCTTATGAACTTGATTTTATATGCCTAAAGTTTCCAATTGTAAGATTTAGCTTCATTTATTCATTCTTTTGTTAAAATTACTCATTTTAAAGCATTTCTTGTTCAAAAGTAGCAACAACAATGAATCATTTTGTTCAACTAATTTTCTTTCAATTCCTAGAGTAAAAAGATCTAAATCTACTTTAGTATTGTTATTTTCCTTACTACAATAATGTAATATTCCAACATAATAATATATTTCAAATTTGTTGTCTCTTTCCATTTTCACTACAACTTCTTAGCTCAAACAACTACTAACAACTTAACTCTACATACAAGTTTACTAAGCATGCATGTTTTTACATATTACAACTTCTATATTTCTTCTTTCTTATTTACAATGATACAATTTCACAATACAAGTAAAATTTCCTTTTCCATTGAGCATGTCTCATTTATTTTTAAAACAAAGAACTTCTTTTCACACAATACAAGCTAAAACTTCAAATAAAGATAATAACTTTTCTTTTCTATTTCACAAGACTAGTTTTACAACACAATATTTCTTTCTCTTTTCAACATACAACTACAACAATGAAGGTAAACTTCCTCTTCCCACAATACAACTTTCATCACCAATAATTAAATGCAACTTACAAAAACTACATTTCCTTTAAACAAAAATACAATATTACAATCTTCCACCTTGAGTGGGAATAATAGGAAGGCTTAATCACAAGGAAGGATTTCTTGAAGGCACCAACAAAGCTCCAACTTTCACACCACCAACAAGAGAGCTCCACCATGCTTCATTTGATCACAAAAAAATGGGGGAGAGGAAACACTCTCCACCCAACCAAGAATTCCAATGAGGAGAAGAAGCCATCCTCCTCATTGGCCCCTGAGCCCCAACCACATTGTAATGGAAAAATAGATTCAACTCATGGAAACAAACAAGATTTTACATCACAATCTAAGATTTAAAATAATAAAAAAGCATAAACAAATCAAAACTTCAATCAAAAGAATAACTAACAAAAATATACAAGGCTTCAAAATGCAAGAGCCAAAGGAGCAAGAACCTATGGGGAGGTCACTTATGCCTCCCAATGGGAAATGAGTGCCCACCTTGAAAACCTCAAATAAACATCTCAAACCCCCACACACTTGTATGCCTTCCTCAAGAACATCTTATGCCTCCCCATTCTCTTATGCCTCCCTACAATCTCTTGTCTCCCTACAATCTCTTATGGCTCCCTCAACAAAATAATAAAGTAAGAAATGCAAGCAATTTCTGTCCAAGGTGGGGCAACAACCCAAAATCCCTCCAAAGCATGAAATAAACTCTTATGCCTCCCCACATGAAATATCCCCATATTCCCCTCCTACACCACACTTAGGAAATCTACCCAAGCACCCAACAAGCATACCAAAACACTCAAACAAGCACATATGCATACAAAATAAAAGAAAGCATTTAACAAGAGTTTAGCTCATACCTTTCCATGGTAGAGCTTGATCCAAGAGCATACACCAAGATTCTTCAAGCCCAAAAAAACACCAAGAAGCTCCAAAATCCACAAACACTTCCCAAAATCCTCCAACTCCCAAAATGCAAGAGCACACAAGAATGAAGTAACCCCCAATCAAGAAAAAGAACTTGATTAAATAGAAAAGGGAGAGAGGAGGGTGAGGTGGCTCCATGTAGGATGCCACATCACTCATCCTCAACTCCACCTCAAAAGTCAAATTTCAAACTCCAAAGCACAATTAATAAGTGGGTGAAGAAATGACATATTACTTGCACACACAATCCAAGCCCACACCTCCTAAGGACAAAATTAATTACAAGAAAGAAAGTGCACTCAACATTTTACCTTTTTGTCTTCCCAAAACACCTAATGGGGTCTAATTTTGACCCCCCAACCCATAGGTAGGGTTGGCATAGCAATTTAAGAGGTGTGGGACAAGTTTGACTTGTCCCACAAGCTTCCAAAATTGGCCTCTAAGGCCAAATTCGAATTTCCATGAAGGGGTAGAGTGTACAACACTCAAGATCCCCAAGCACTCAACTTTCAACACAAAATCCAAGAGAAATCTAGCCTAATAAATGAATTCCTTTGGTCACATCTATAATTAGTTTAGGACAAGATTAAATTATCTTTAATTAAGACACTACAACCCATTAATAATAAAGGTTAAAATACATACCCCAAATTCCAAATAATTAATACAATGAATTACATCACTAAAAAATCACATACTAACATCAATTAAAGGAAGACTAAATAAAAGACAAAACATAACCCCTTGGTCATAATTTCCCCCTAACCATAATTCAAACACACACACAAATACATGTTGCCATGGTGACCCTTGTTGAATTCACCTAGAATTCCAATGTGGTTGGTTTCAATCCCCCCATTGTTTGTCGTGATATATATTTTCTTACAAAACACACAATACCCCTCTGGCCTCATGGCCATATTAACGATGTCGAAGTAATAAAACACTTACGTCTAACTATTAATTTCAAACATCAAAAATCATAACTTCTATTGCTAAGCAAAGTAATTTAACAATTATTCTCATTTTCAACATTTTGATTCTACTCATACATCAATTCATGCAACTAAGATCAAAGACCAATTGGATCATCAGATTAAAGCAATAATTTCACTCATTCACAATTTTTCCAATCTCTAATATCAATTAAATCACAAACATAACTTTGAATCGTCATAATAAAACCCAATTACTAAAATGATTTGAAATATCAACATATTTTTATCTTAACAACACATCATTTTCTTTGATACTGAATGTTTATCAAAAGTTAATTAGTTCGGTTATAATAATGTCTATCCTTCAATTACCATATCACAATGTGTTAGTGTCATTTATCTATTAACATCTGTCGGTAATAAAGCACAATAGTGTCTATGTGTCCAGTCACAGAGATAAACCAAATACAACAAAACAATATCGAAGAGTAATGCTATCACAATCAAATTATGACAATGCAACCATTCTAGCTAATTGTTTTATCCTTAATTGTCCATCAGGGTCCACAAGATCGACGATATATAGCTAAAATAATAATAATCAAAACACAATGGAGTCATGATGTCCCACACACCTCATTGGTATGATAATTTGAATAAAGTAGAAAGGTTTATGATTATAACAATACGGAAAAGATGATCATGTTTCATTTAGTGTGGATGAGAAGTGGGCATTACAAGGAACATCTTATTCCATATAACAACTTGGTAAAAACAATTCTCAAAAAAATTGAGTCTTACTCTCTCTCGGCATTCTATGTAAATACAATCATCATGTAGACGCTATGAATAGTGTAAAATTACTTATCCCTCGGGATATCACTAATGAGAAACCCACATTCATCATATGGAACTTGCAATAACTGTCTACTAATCATTCACCTCTATAATCTTGTGCCATCACATGCAAAGAATGACCATCCTGAATGGTTCACTCAAATATACAACTTTATATATCAAAAACTATTCCTCATGACCTCTAACCTCAAAAGGCTCATCATTTGCAATGGAAAGCCATGCAATATGTCATCATTAGCAAAAAATTATTTAAAGGATCATTTGATGGATTTTTTCTATGATGTCTAGGACTCACAGACATCCCCACTGGGCGTATCTCATATACATGATAGTCTATGTGGTGACCACTTCTCCAAAAAGACTATGTCGGGGATATTATTGGCCTACTATAGAGAAATATTTCCTATAATAAGCTAAGCACTACGATAAATGCCATAAATGTGGAAATCTTCACCATGCACCTTCATACGACCTTTAGTTGATTACTCCATCATGGCCTTTCTCTTCATGGGGTTTTTATATTATTTGCATGATAAATCCTAAATTAGTTAATGGCCACAAGTATATTATTACTGCCATAAGATATTTTACCAAATGGGTCGAAACAACACCACTAAAAATATCAACTGGTCTTGATATATGTTATTTCATCACTACTCACATCATTATGCACTTTGAAAATCCCTATGCTATTATCAATGACAATGGATCTTCTTTAAACAATAAATATGTTAAAAGGCTCTGCGCAAGACTCAATATTAACCAATCATTTTCTACTCCTTATTACCCATAGGGAAATGGCCAAGCAGAGGCCACCAATAAAACCATTATCAAAATCTTACACAAAATTGTTGATACTAGCAGTGATGATTGGCATAATCAAATCTTGTATGCTCTTTGGACTTACCGCACTAGTGTATGCATGCCTACCAATGCTACACCATTCTCACTAGTTTATGGTACTAAGGCCGTCATTCCAGTGGATCTCAAATATCTTCATTACGGGTATCACTCAAAGGAATCCTAAAAGACAATGAATATCACAAAAACCGCCTACATGAGCTTGAAATTATTGACTCTCTCCACATTTAATCTCTTGAGCATATTCGAGTATATCAATCTTGCATCGCTCAAGAATACAATCACAAAAATCTTCCTCACGAGTTCAATGTGGGTGATCTTGTGTTAAAATAAACTAAGAAAAACATGAATTGCAAAGCTCCCCAAATGGGAAAATTCGGTCCTTATGTTGTCACAAATAGGCTTGGGGTGGTGTATATCACCTTGCCACACTATTGGGTATGCCACCTAAAAACCCGCTTAACATAATGCATCTTAAACTATATTATGAATAAAGCCGCATTTATTATCCTATGAAGCACTCTTGTTCTATGGTTCACACTTGATTGTTGAGGGCATACTACATCCATAAACTCACATCATACACATGACACACTTCGCACTATGCGCATTCATGACACATCTCTCGGCATCACATTCTCACAAAACACATTACCCTATGACGCACTCTAGTTCCACAGTTCATACTCGATTATTAAGGGTCTAAAACTGAAATGAACCTCATCACATTCACACTCATTATTTTTATGCTTCATTGATCTATCTATCTAGCGCATATTTAAAACCATTTCCTAATGATGCACTCTTATTTTTATTGTTCATTCTTGACTGCGAGGGGTATTTTATAAATAAACTTCATATCATACAAATCCTCTCGAGTGGCATGCTACTCCTATCACATTCACTTTACATATCATTCCATCTCACTCATTCACAACATACTGCATATCTTGGTTACATATATTCTTGCTTTCTTATACTAGTTACATGCACACTTTGTTTCACATGCTAGACGGATAATTTATATGTCATTATTTTTTTATATACATATGCACGTTCACTTGTTATCTAGTGGTGAATGTAAAATTTACATAGATATTTACACACAACATGGATGCTTGGCATTGTACCTCTTACTAGTCCCACTAAGGCTCCTAGGGGCATCTACTTTCATACACACTATAGGTGTTATTGTTTCATTTTATACTACTTCCTATTCTTACTAACACACTACTCTATATCGGATCATACATGTTTTGACATACTTTTTATCTTTCTAACATGCTAATGAGTGCTTCATGTGCAACATTTTCTTTGCAGAACTATTTTCTACCATGGTTGTCTGATACTCTTGTTTGTACTATATGTCATTGTTTTTCCATTGTATGCCATTGTTTATGGGCTATTCCCTATGTCTTGTATGTTCATTGTTTGTATTCTTTTTTCCACTTCGACCTTGATTGTCTTGCAACATTGTGAGCAATGTCCCATGTTTGAAACCCACTTTTTGTGGTCTACATTGTCTTCTTGCTTGTTAGATTACACATTGTCTTCTATATGTGTATTTTTCTTGATTACACTAACACATGTTTCTAGTCACTGTGTTTTCATGTTCCTTACTTTTTACCAAGAACATTCCCCATGTAGGGTATCAATTTCAGATCGTATTTTGGTCCTATCCTTTAGGCCACATCTTCCTAGCGATGTCACATGAATCCCAAATGAGGGGGCATATATTGGTTGAATTAGTCACCCCATATATTAGTACAAAGACACATATATTACAATTCAACACATGAACATAACAGATCTATAGTTTTAGAAATGACCCGAGAATCGACTTGGATCCTCAGTACAACACATACATCAGTGCCTAGATACATATTCTCACACCTTGGTGCTCTTGACCTTTCCTAGGCACCTATGACCAGGGGGTAGTTACATTTAATTTCTTAGATCACAGTCCTCCAACAACCAGAATGCATTCTATCTTCTCTTTCTACCTTGATCAAATTATATTGAATTGGATCAAACACAAAACAAAGCACGATCACATCATTTGTAGTGGTGTATAAATTTGAGAAGAATTTGGGGATGGAGAATAACACTAGACATTTCTCCCAAACACTCTTCTACTGTGGCGTGAGATCGCCCAAAAACTCACACTTGGTGTGAGATCACCCAAAAAAATAATTTTTGGCGTGAGATTTCCCAAAACAATCACTCTTGGCATGAGATCGCTTGAAAAACTTGCTCTTCTACAATATTTTAGGACACTTTCTATCCTTTTCATTCGTCACAAATTAGGTGCACATGTTCCTTTTTAATACTTTTTCACATTTTCACATACTTTTGCATGCTTTTTTTTAAAAAATTTCATAACACATGAATTTGACTACTCTTTCACTCTTCTTTTGTAGATAGGTCGTTAATACACAACAAGAATCAACCCTTCATCAAGCTACAAAAATAGCAGGTACAACATGACACAACACATATGCTTCACCCCTAGGGTCACTTCCTCCTTTAGCTTCCACGATTCATTTTTATCACTCCATGTTTTTTCTTGTCTTTTTGGCACATTTTCAACATCGCTCTACATGGTTATTAGGTACACATCTCTTATCTACTTTATGTTATATAATATTCACTCAACAACATGAAGTGGAGGAAAATTTAGACATTGAGTCACGCACTTGGATACATTTCTAGGTCATAATCACATACTACTATTCATATGATTCCTAAGTGAGAAAACTAGTAATTTACAACTTTCTTTGGCCTCTTTTATTTCTTTCTTGTTTCCTCTTTTGTCTTATACACCCCACATCCTAGTTTGATCTTCATTACTTTATATTTCTTGACTCTAGACACCAATATCCAGTGCCCTCATCCCTTCTGGGTGCCCCCGACCTCTTTATATCTTGCTCGCCCCTTTTGGGCATCTTTTATCTTTTGGGAATCTTATTTTCTTATGGGTCATCCTTTTAGTTTTCAATTACAAAATTCAACCAAGGGAATCATATAAATACAAAGATATGTGATCATAATAAAGGACCAATATCTAAGCATCTACTATCACCACCTAAGGTTGCATCCAAAGGAATTCTAAGAGCATCAAAGCATCCATCTAGCTATCATTCAAGGGAAAAGGGACTGAATTTTCCACATACACTTCATAGGAGGGAAGTTCATTTTGGCATCCACACATCTATCTACATTTCTATATCTAGCTATTATTCGTTATCAAGTGCATCTTGCACAAGAGGACATTCCTAGGGTATCATTCTTATCACACACAAGAACTACATAGAGTTTGAGATGTAGTGCAACACTCAGTCATAAGTTCACTCTATCGGGTGACTACCGGGTCACCCAACTCCCCATTTACATCTTTTTCTTTTTAGGATTTTATGTGTTTTTGGGTTTTATAGGATATCATTTATTTTGTAGGTTATAGGTGAACTCTAGGATCATCCAACAACATATAGGTGACAAATAGAGAAGGTTAGCGACATTGGTGCGACATAAAAAATTAGTTTATGAGGTTCTGTGTAGATACATGCACCCAAAAGTAGACTCTAGCACTTAGGTTCCCCGACCGAGTCCGGCATCCTAGTCCCGACACATACAATAGTTACAAAATTTATTAGCCACAGTTGCGATAGTATGTTCCTCTTGTTCATCAGTCTTCTAGTCTAGAACACTTTGGGATCAATTGTAAAATTAGCTAAGTCTTCTATTCCCTCTTTTGCACCCAGGGCTTCATATTTCTTTAGCTTATTGCTTGTGTCAAATTTATTCTTTAATTTTTTATTTATCACACATAACTCTATAATATCCTAGGATTTTACAAATTTCAATATTTTTAAATCACGGAGGAGAAAATTTCTAAAGGGTCATGGACATGGCATTTAAATTACTTGATCAATACTATTTTTCTTGTGTATCTGGATGGTATCAAAGTGTTCCCAAAGATACAAATGATCATCTACTTCATCTCGGGCGGTGTTTGAAAGTTGTAGGCGGTTTTAAGTCTCTCTCAACCCCAAGAAGTGTATCTTCCTATCTCATGAAGGTAATATCCTTGGACATATTGTTTCTAAAGAAGGATTAACCACTGATCTAGAAAGAGTTAGTGTCATACTAGCATTGCCATTACCCAACCATAAGAAATCACTTTAGAGTTTCTTACGAGAATCAAATTTTTAGGTGGTTCGTCCTAAATTTTACTAACCTCGCTAAGTCATTGACTTTAATTCTGAAGAAGAATATGGAATTCAATTGGACTACTAAAGGAAAGAACTATTTTGAGGCTATCTCGATTTGGAGGTCATTTTTGGCATCAAAAGTCCCCAAGATATCCCTAGAATAATACGATACAAAATATTATTCTAAGACCTTTCCAATGCCAATTGGAATGCATAAAATGGACACCGTATGGTCAAGTTGTCATTGGTCAAAGTTTGGGTCAAAGTTGGTCAACAAGAAAACGCAGTCAAACAAGACCACTGGTTCATTTCAAAACCAATTTACATGCTTTAAGGTTGGACGAGGAAAAAATGTGACTTGTATGTGTTTGTTTTGATTTGTTAGTCTTCTTCAAGTGAGTGCAAAAAAGGGGGTTCAATAGTGGGGTCCACTTTTGTTTTGGAAGGGAACCCGACCGCCGTGGTATTAGTGTAATTTTAATTTTTTTAATTAGTATAGTTTATATCACATTATTTTTTTCCCTCTCATGTTAACATGTGGCGGTGAGAAGTTTGTCAATTTGGAAATCAAGGAGAGATCCATTTGGTGCCGAGTTGATACCAACCAACTCCCCAACAACCTACATGAGCTCACGACAGGACACTTCTTTCCAACCGACCAATCCAATTACCACTTACCAACTTGAGGATTCGAGCTCCAACTCTCCAACTTCCCAACCGTCCACACAACTTGGCGAGGATGTTTATATAATTGGAAATATAGTATAAACATGACTAAATCCATAGTGGGTACAAAGGTGTTAGGATATTTTAATCCTTTTGGCTATTACAATGCAAAGCATGTGGGATTTACCCAAATCTATATGCCAAAACAAACATGTGTTGGAACAAACCCAACCACCATTACATGTCCCAAGAGAAAGCCATGTGGAGTACACCCAAGGGAGAAGGGTTACATGAGATAAGTGCTAGCCATATGTAGTCAACTTGGGTGCTTTGTCGAGAAGGGCACCCAAATAAAAACAATTTCAACACCTTCCACTATGCATGTGGGATATCATATTCAAGGGAATAAGTGCAAGTGGATTTTGAAGGATTGAACCCATGACCATCGGGTACTAAAATTATTAACTTGACCGATGTGCCCACACTTGAAACAATTTTGTGGGTCATTTGAACTAAATAGGGGATATATTTTGGACTATGTATTATTTTATAAAGAGAAGTCTGTAAAGAATGGCAATTTAGGCCATCATAACGACATTTTCAGATCTCAGAGTGAACTGGAGATTTGTCTAGAATTCATAGATGCTTTATTTGATGTATTTATTTTCCCATTTTGGTATTTATTTGATGTTTTTATAAGTATTTTAAGTGACACTTTGACGTAAAATGTTGGGAAAGTGATTGTGCACTTGCTACGGGAATTTGGGACGATATTTCGAGTAAAACTAGAGTCTTCCGGAGGTCAATGGGTAGATTTTTGTAGGTATTTTTTTCCATTATGGTATTGTAAGTTTTTAAATTGTACTTGCAATCTATTTTTAATGGATCGGTTCAAATGAACCCGAAGATGTAGGCATTTTTCACCGAACTCCGTAAACAATCTTGGTCTCTTGCCTCTATTTTATTTCAGTTTTCAGTATTATTTCAGTTTATATCATATTTAAATTATCATTAAGATTTGATAATTAAATACGGGAAATTGATCAAGAAGGCTATTTGAAGAGATTAAATATGAATTGGATGTTTAAGCTAAACAATGGATTTGTATGAGTTTTTAATCACTCACATTCAGTTTTGGTTTATATTTTAAAATTTTACATTCAGGTTTTTAATCAGATCTCAAATTATTTAAATCAGGAATTTGAGATATTAATCAGAATCCATTTTTAACTATTTAATAGTATGGGCATACTACATTTTAGGGATCATAAATTTGGTATCGAGATCCGTTGATTGACCATTTATTGCTCCAAATTTTATAGTTGGTTAAGTTTTGATTAGATAGGTACAAGTGCACCATGGGAAAGTTACCAAACCGGAGAATCTCGATGAGCTTGAGGCATACAACGCCGGATCTAGGAAGACAATGATCTACTAGATCAATGTATTATTCCTAGGAAGATGAATGTGAAAAATTGAAAACTTAATTGAATTCCAAGGATGAGATCTTAGCATTATTACAAACTGGTGGTGATGTGAAGGGGAAAAACAATTCCATTTGGCAATTGGGACCTTCCTCTCCCACTAGTGCACACAAATGACTCGAGATAAGCACACATAAGTATATAACTAGTTATTAAATCTTCCCATTCTAAATCAGTTGAAAATGATTTTTGTAAATTTAAACAACACACTAGAGGGATTGTGATGAAGAATGATGAATCCTCAAAAGGAAAGTTACAAATGAAGATGATTTTGGGGATCCTAACAGGGGTGTTAGGTAAACTAATATGGAGGTCATGACTAAAACTCTTCTCAAGATTACTAAACATTTGGTCCAGGGACATGAGGGAGTGGTAAATTAAGCCAACCATCTAAGAAAAAGAATCAATAGGATCAAGGTGGATTCTATAATGCTTTGGAGCAGAGGACCGTTATAATGCAAGATCAAGTTTCCAAGCTACAAAAACAAAAGAGGGATACACAACTAGATCTCGTAGTAGCCGACGATGATGTTGTCAATAAGGATGCATTACAAGAGAAACATCTTGCTCCTTGATAGAATTTTTAAGATTTGAATCTTGGTCTTAGTTCTAGAACTAGGATCAATAACAAAATGAAACATTAGCTGACTATTTGCTTTGATTGTTTCATGGGTCCTTTTGTTTTTTTTCCTCTTGTCCGTATGGTCCTCTCGTCTATGTGGGGCATGAAAAAATTTGTAATTAAGATTATATGTTCCTTTCTCTATGTTGGGATTTTGTGTTGGCCAAGTTTTTTTCCTATCGAGCCACGGCTGGTTTTTTGGGGTGTTCTTTCGCCTTGGCTTCTTTCGGTTATATATATGTACTTGTGTGTTTTTTTGTCCCCCAAAACATAATATTTACCTAATATAAAAAAAACTTGAGGCATTGGTTCAAAGTTACTTTTTAAAATGGGATTTAATGGAAAAATCCTTGGAAAAGAAGGCCAAGGTATTTCTAACCCCATTCAGGTAGAGGATAGGCCTCGTCATGCAGGTTTAGGATTCATTCTTGGTGGTTAGAATGAAACAGGTGAATTCTCTAAGAAATTTGAGACAACAAGGGAGAAACCTCCACCACATCCCACAAAAGGTAAAAATAATAATGGGAAAATTTCTAATAGTGTTGATTATAAAAACATAAATATTACCACATTCATTTTGATTATGGATTAGATACACATAATTTGTGGTACATTTATCCATGTAGTTTTTGTGGATTTTCTAACCATTGTGTAGCTAAGTGTTGGAAAAGGAAATATTTGTTGGATAATATTTTGAAATTTTACTCTCCTAGAAAAATTATGAGAATGGGAGTTTGGGTAAGTTTCCTAAAAAAGTGGACAAACGATATTGTACCCATTGTAATAGGAAAGGTCATGAGGTTGACAAGTGTTGGCAACTTTGTCCAAAACAACAATGGAAAGTTTTTAGGAAAGAAAGCAATGTAAAACCAATGATTTTTTATCTAACCCATGCAGATACCCAAGTATTTACTGAGGAAATTAAACCACTTAAAAAGGAGAATTTGATAAAGTGGGTTGGTAAACAGTTTGTTAGTTTCATGTTTTCATAGTTGTGATTGATAAATAGCTTGCAATTTTTCAAAGCAATTTTGTGGGATTTTATTGTATGTTGAAAGGAAATTTTCCCATATTCATTTTCAGCTTTGAATATGGTTTTAGAGTCATCTCGTAGGGAAGATATCAGTGACATGTTTATCATACTCATAATCTCTTCTCATATTTATGGTTAACCGATGCAGGAGCATCATCAAGAGGACAACCAAATGTAAAATGTTATGGTTATGAACTCAAGTTGAGTATTTTAAGTCATTAGGAAGGGATTCTAAGATGGTTAAGTGGTTAAAAAGCTTCAAGTAATATGATTTCCCTCTATTCCTAGATTCAAATTTCTAAAACTTGTAAGGAGAAACAATGGCTTCTTAATGTGCACAAAAGGTGTTTAAGGGTCAAAGTGAGTATAATTTAATCATTAGAGGGTATGTAAATATATAATCAGTACTAATGAGTCTTAGGGATAAAAGTGAAGTAATGAATGTTACAAATGATGTAAACAAGGGTGTTCTCCTATGTATGGCATATAAGGAAGCATTTTTGAGTCATGTATGAGTCATAAAATAAGGTTAGTTAGGTTAAAATGGAAATGAAAAAGGTGATAAAGGAGGAGTCATTCGAGTTTTTAAGAGTTAGTGGAGGGAGAGGGAGAACCTCTCAAGGAAAATGTGAGAGAAAGAACATAGGAAGAAGGGAGAAGAGCATGAAGACCCTCTGGTTGTATGAGGAAATATGAAATGTTGATAAATAAAGGAAATTTTAAAGAAGTAAAATATGAGATTGTTGTGTTATGGATGATTTCATTATGAATGAATCTTTCTTTTAGCTAGTATGGTTGATTGAGAGCAATTAGTAGGTATGTATACTCTCTTTTGGTGATGCCATGGATTCTTGATTGTCTCAGTCCCAAGACATGTTTGTAATAAATATTAAAGAGGTACAATAATGATTTTATTAGTTAATTCATGTGGTAGTGTGTGTATATAATGTCACTTCATGATCTTAGAAGGTTTTGAGATTGGATCTTTTATTGTCTTCCTTTGCATGTTTGATTAATCACAAGGAAGTTAGACCGTGATCGTACATGCACGTTTTCAACGAGTTCGAGTTAATTTTTGTTGATATGGGCTGTGAAAGGTGATACATCATTAGGAGGGATGTTTATATGTATGACATGGGAAAGAAATATACCTTTTCCTTCGAACAAAGACTAGATACTTCACTATACACCTAAAGGGTTTCATACCATGTTTTCCTCATGCATGTATGGAAATTTTGATGGATAGTAATTTAAAACTAGTTGGCATGAGCTAATGGTAAAGGAAACACGTTTTTGATGATGAATTAGACCCTTGAGACAATTTTTTTAGTTTGAATCAAAGTTTGGAGAAAGATATGCCAACTTTTAGCTTTTGAGGCTAGTTTTTGTCACAGGTTGGGGTTTTATAAGTAAAAATATATTTTAATCACTAAATAAATGAATCCCAACCTATATTTTGGAATAAATAATGTGGAGGGGACTTAACGAGATTCAAAAAAAAAAAAAAATTCATTATACGATTTTTGAGATAAGTTTGACAATCTATATGAGGGTAAACTTGCACGCTTCTAGGCCTAATGAAGAAGAGTAATTTTCAAAGGAAGTAGGTGTAAATGATGGAAGCCATAAATATTTGCATAAAGAAATAACACTAAAATGGGTACCCATAAATTATTAAGGTGAGTCTTGAATCTCCAAGTGTGAAGAGAGATATGATGAAAAGGGACTAAAACCAGGGGATAGAAGTGCAAGTGAAGACTAGAGGAGGAAAGTATAGGAAAATGATTCAGGTTATAAACCTTAGGGAACATTTTAGGATCCAAAAATATTATTTGATGATGTTTACACTTCTTGATGGGTAACTATAGATCATTCTTACCTTGATACTAGCAAGAACTAGGATTTGAGAACATTGGAAAATTGGAGCAAGAAAGTGCATAGTAATGGTTTTGATAGTTGTTAATCAAGTTGATAATTGAGATAACACTTGTTTGAGATAATGAAATAGGTTAAGGAGTTGGAAATGAACAATTGAAATCTAAGGGGGAAAATTTCATGTTTGGTCAAGAAGCTAGTAAAGGGAAAGAAGGAAAGTTTGGAGATCCCGAGGAAAATAGTTGTTTCGTGATGATGAATCGGTGTGACAGAGGTGTATTTAACATAAATTAAGGTGTTGGAGAATGGTATATAAATTTGATGAATTATTGCATTTTGAAGCCATAGAGGCATGTTGAAAGATCCTCACACCGTAGAGTTATAGACGAAGTGGTTATTAAATCTCTTGAATTATTTGAATAAATGAAAAAATGTGTATCCTCTCCGAATCATTTGGTATTATATCAAGGATCTTATTGAACTTGTATTGATGATGGAATTTGATTATTTTGTGGCTAACAAGTGAAATTGTAAGTGTGTGTAAACGTGATAGGTTGAAAGAAGAAGAGTGAGAAGTAGAAGTGTGAAAGAGGGAAAAAGGAGTGAAAAGAGGCCGAGAAGAGAGTGAGAAGACACCAAACCAGGTTGAAATATTTTTTGAGGTGTGGAATAAGCAAGAAGAAAATAATTTGCTTGGGAAGAGAGAGAAAGTGAGTGAGAAGAAAAAAAAGAAATATATGGATAGAGAAGAGTAGATGATATAGTTGGTCAAGTTGATTAGCCAAAAGAAGAGAGAACAAGATGAGAATGAAAGGAAAATGAAAGAGGAAAGAATGAAGAAGTTAGAGAGAAATAGAGTTTTGTATCTAGCAAGAGATCATAAGGATTAAGAAAGATATAGAGAAACTGATGGAACTCATGGAGAAAAGAGAGAAAATTCAAGAAACAAGGATTGAATTTGTGTTGAGAAAGAGAGAAAAATGGCCAATCAGGTTGCTTGTGCAAAGGATATAAATAATGCAGATGAAGATAATGATCAAGAAAGAGGAAAGAAGACAAAAATATAGGTAAAAAGGGATGAAAATGATGCAAGAAAGACAAGTGGTTAAAGAGATAGTGTAGATAAAGGATGAGAATGAAGATGATAAGGTGATAGAGGTGTTTTTGGATTCTCTTAAGATAGAGTAAAATGATTATGGAAGAGTTCATGCGGTGAAGGAGGAAGAGAAGTTCAAGAATATACAGGTTAAAGTGATGACAAGGAAATAAAAATAACCTAGAGGGGCAAACAAACCTCAAAATTTTGATTCTAATATTGTGTGCAAGTGTGTGAATGCATGTATGAAGAGTAAACAAACATGTGACCAGTTAGAGGAATTGAGTCTTGAGATCAATGATGGAAGAAAGAATACAATGCAACAATAACCACAAGTAATAGGTGAAGAAGAGGTGACACAGAAAGTGTGTTTGTTTATGAACTCCTTGAGAAATTGGAGATAGAGATAACAACCTTAGAGCATGCCATATATGGATAATAATAATCTAGAACAAAGTATGAAATCAATCCAAAGGAAGAGGAAGAGAAGCATGGTGTGATGGTGAGTGTAAGTAAGAAATTAATGAGACAAGAACATGTATATTATAACAAAGCAAATGATGATTACAAGATGGAAATAAGCTATATAGAGATGGAGGAGTTGATCAAACAAGAAGAAGAATGTATTTTCTATTATTATGTTTGTGTGTGAAGGTGCCAAAGACGGAAGCATGAAGTTGATGAAAGTAAAGATGGAAATTAGGAAGAAAACACACAATGTCAAGGTAAATAGAAGGAATAAGACAACTATATGGGACCCAGGTTGTCTTAAGGAAAGAAAGGAAAATGGGAGTGAAGGAGGAGAAAGAACAAGCAAAGGAGGTGAAAACTCATTTATGTAAATCAAGTACAAGGAATTTTCTCCACCTTGGGAGTA
Organism: Taxus wallichiana var. yunnanensis; assembly: GCA_018340775.1. NCBI lineage: Eukaryota > Viridiplantae > Streptophyta > Pinopsida > Cupressales > Taxaceae > Taxus > Taxus wallichiana. Next base: position 468,416,449 of record CM031236.1, on the reverse strand, counting down.
TGATGCAAGAGCATCATCGAGAGGAAAACCAAATGTAAAATTTTATGGTCATGAACTCAAGTTGAGTATGTTAATTCATGAGGAAGGGAGTCTAAGATGGTCAAGTGGTTCAAAAACTTTAAGTAATAGGTTTTCCCTCCATTCCTAGATTCAAATTTCGAAAAGTTATACGGAGAAATAGTGGCTTGTTAAGGTGTGAAAACCATGTTTGAGGGTCAAAGTGAGTATAATTGAATTAGTAGAGGGTATGTACACATCTAATCAGGTACTAGTGAGTATTAGGGATAAAATTGAAGTAATGAATGTTACAAATGATGTAAATGAGGGTATTTTCCGATGTATGGCATATAAGGAAGCATTGATGAGTCATGTACGAGTCATAAAATAAATTTAGTTAGGTTAAAATGGAAATGAAAAAGGTGATAAAGGAGGAGGAATTCAAGTTTTTAAGAGTTAGTGGAGAGAGAGGAGAACCTCTCAAGGAAAATGTGAGAGAAAACACATAGGAAGAAGGAGAAGAGCATGAAGACCCTCTAGTTGTATGAGGAAATATGAAATGTTAATATATAAAGGAAATTTTAAAGAAGTAAAATCTGATATTATTGTGTTATGGATGATTTCATTATGAAGGAATCTTTCTTATAGCTATTATGGTTGATTGAGAGCAATTAGTAGGTATGCATACTCTATTTTGGTGATGTCATGGATTCTTGATTGTCTCGGTCTCAAGACATGTTTGTAATAACTCTTAAATAGGTATAATAACTAGTTTATTATTGAATGCACATGGTAGTGTGTGTATAAAATGTCATTACATGATCTTGGAAGGTTTTGAGATTAGATATTTTATTATCTTCCTTTGCATGTCTGATTAATCACAAGGAAGTTAGACATGATCTGTACATACATGTTTTAGACAAGTTTGACTTCATTTTTGTTGACATGGACTGTGAAAGGTGAGAAATAATTAGAAGGGATGTGTTACGTGTATGACATGATAAATAAATAGACCTTTTCCTTCGAACAAAGACTAGATACTCCATTGTACACCTAGAGGGTTTCATAACCTATTTTCCTCGTGCATGCATGGAAATTTTGATGGATGGTAATTTGAAACTCATTTTCATGAGATACTAGTAAAGGAAACATGTGTTTGACTATGAATTATATCCTTGCACCAAAATTTTTAGTCTGAATCAAATTTTGGAGAAAGATATGCCAACTTTTAGCTTCTCGGGCTACGTTTTGTCATAGTTAGGGTTTTATAAGTAAACGAAGATTTTAATCCTGAATAAATAAATTCCAGCCTATATTTTGGAAGGAATAATGTGGAGGGGGTCTTTGAGGGGATTCAAAAATAATTTTATTTTTCATTGGAAGGTGTTTTGGATAAGTTTGATAGTCTATATGAGGGTAAACTTACACGGTTCAAGGCTTAATGAAGAAGAGCACTTTTCAAAGGAAGTAGGTGTAAATGATGGAATCTTTCCATAAATATTTGCACATAGAAAATAACACTAAACGAGTACTTAGAAATTATTAAGGTGAGTCTTGAAGCTTCTTGTGAAGATATATATGATGAAAAAGGACTAAAACCGTGGCTAGAAGTGCAAGTGAAGACTAGAGAAGGAAAGTACAGATTACAAGTAGAGGAAAATGATTCATGTTATGAAACTTGGGGCACATTTTAGGATCCAAAAGGTTATTTGATGATTTTCTGAATCCATATATCATCTTGACAATATTCTACAAAATATTGTGGTTCTACCTCATAGAGGGTCATCAAGGAATGATAAGAATGTTGACTATGAGTTACCTTTCTAATACTTTGAGCCCATTTAGGAATATTAGGATGCAATACACTTTGAGATGACTCCCCCTCAATCTCCATCATATCTAAATTAGGATAATCAGCCTCTTGAACTATTATTCCCATAACGTTAGGAGAAGGATTATCAAGCTTTATCTCAGGAGAAGAAGAGGAGGGTTCATAAGAAGCATAAAAAAATATATTTTCTAAGACATGAACATTCATGTTTTCTATTATGGCATGCTTGAAAGGATCATAAAATCTCAATTCTTTAGTTATACATCCATATCCAAAAAAAATGCAAGAAAATGAGGTTGGATCGAGCTTCTTCCTATTAACTTTAGGAATGAAGGTAAAAGCAGGATCATTAAGTATTATTAATTAAGAATTTTTTTCTTTGTCCATACTTCATGAGGATTAGCTTGATGACTAAATTTAGTAGAACTCAATTAAGAATATAGACAACAATATTCATAGCTTCATCCCATAGAAACTTAGGCACATTAGAAGCATGAATCATAGTCCTATCCATTTCTAAGATAGTTCTATTCTTTCTTTCTCGTAATGTCATTTTGTTGAGGGAAGTAGGGAATATAAAACTCTTTTTGAATCCCAAATGACACACATAACTCATCAATTTTTTTACTGACATATTCACCTCCATTATCAGTCCTAATTCTCTTAATTTTCAAATTAGAAGCATTTTCAATTAAATCCTTAAATTCCTGAAATTTAGATAAGACATCAGACTTTTTCTTAATAAAATAAGACCAAGTCATCTAAAGAAATCATCAATGAATAAAACAACATATAAAGCACCACTAAGATAAAGAACTTCAAGTGGTCCTCTTACATCACTATGAATCATCTCTAATAGATGAGAAGAATTAGGATCATGATGCTTGTCAAATGGTTCAACATGTTGCTTACCACGTAAGTAACTTTCACATGTTTCATGATCTGATTTCATCTTTGGAAGACCAACAACAAGATTTAGTCTAGACATTTCATACAAAATTTTGAAATTAACATGACCTAATCTTTCATGCCACAATTGAATGTCATTCCTAGAAGAGGAATAAAAACAAGACTTAGACACAAAACCATCAAATATATACAAGCCATTTTTCTAAATACCAGAGGCAATAATATTATTGAACTTATCTTTCACATACCATTTGTCTTGCAGAAAAAACTTTACAAATTTCTCTAGTTATCTGAGATAAAAACAAAAATTTCTTTTTTAGTTGAGGAACATACAGACATTCCTAATTACTCCATTTGAAAGCTTAATATTCCCACAACCTTCAGATCTAATGATGGAATTATCTCCTAGATAGATGTTTTCCTTGTATTTGAAAATATTTAAGAGGATACCAGGAGTACAAGTCATGTGCCTAGATGCACCACTATCAAGAATCCATTCATTGTCATTTGAAGCTGAAAGGGAATTATACAAGGTAATAGAATTTACTAGCTACATTTGATTGATTTTGCTTATGATTTTGACCTTTCTTATTATTGTTAAACTTTTTGTTCTTAGCATTCTTGACTAATTTTTTAGTTTTTACTCTACAATCAAATTCTTTGTGCCCAAATTTTCCACATTTGTTGCAAGTTCCATTAAATTTGACTTTAAAGTTTTGACTATTTTTTAACAAAATTAGGCTTAGGATTTTCTTGAAATCTAGATTTGATATTAGATTTTTTATTAGGATTGCTATTAAACTTGTTTTTAGTTGTCTTGTGGTTATGAGAGAAAAAGGCTTGAGAAGCAGTCTTTTAAATCAAAATTCTCCACGACTCTCTTTTCTTGAATCAACAAAGAGGAAAAATTTTCTAAATCAAGAAAATCATTCTCATTTTGATACTTAGACTTAAGAATTGAGATGTAGTTTTAAATTTCTCATGAATATTTATCTGAATACTAAAATACAAAATTTTATCTTGAAATAATTCATAGTTACAACCATCTAATTGAGCTTTAATGTTCTTAATTTTAGCTAAATATTTGACTATTTTTTCATCTCCTTTCATAAGAGTTGTTAACAACTATAAAACTAGCTTAATTATCTTAGACAAATGATTTCCTTCATGCATAGTGTCTAATTTCTTCCAAGCATCTGTAGGCGAGTCCATATGACCTCTATGTATCAGAAATTTATCTTTAATGCTTTACAAAAGGATGAACAATATTCTTGAGATCTTTGAGAGAAGGAGCTAATATTTTCAGGGGATGTTTGTCTCCCTATGTGAGTCATTTTTCCAAACCAGTCACAAGATCCTATAACTTTCTAGATATAAAACAAGCTTTTAAATGTACTTTCTAGATGCTATATTTTGTCCCATTCAATAATTGGGACTTATCCATCGAAAAACTAGCAAAACTAGCTATTTTTAATGATCGAATGGAATGGAAACAAATACAACTAAAACATGAATCAACGAAGCAAAAAAAAAGACAAAAATTAGATACAAATATTTTTAGTTACATACTTGAAAATAGATTAGTAAGGACATAAAAAAAAGGCCACATAGAAAAATATCTAAGCTATTAAAATTTTGAATCTACAAAACAACAAGGAAACACGAGAAAAGCCTCGCTACAAAAGAAATTTAGAAAATTCATGCATGAACAAAGAATTTTTTTAAAAAAATTGCTACGGAATGAAGATAATTCAAAATTCATGACAAAAAAAAAATTTAGGAGGTACGTGTCACTTTTATATTAGCTTTCACTTCACAGTCACACAAGTTAATTAATTAAAAAATAGACAAAAAAGTCGTATACATGTGTCTTTAGTTAATTAGTTCGCTTCTTTGCACTCTAACACAATGTGAAAGCAAAGTATTAGTCAAACAAAGCCACTTGTTGAAAATCCAATGGCTAAAGAATAAACACTTGGCGGTTTTCTTCCAAACTTTAAATAGATTGTTTTGGGTGGACTTAAAGTCCCGAAATAAGCTGAACTTAAAAATAAAGTTCGGGTCTTAAATCTAAAGACAAGTGTCACAATTTAAGTGGTTAAGCCAAAGCAAATACTAACACCCTAACACTTGTGAATACTAACACAACTAGAAGATTAATATACATGTCAACAAATAGTTGGTTTTCACTTCACAATGCAACCACAAAGACTAAGCCAAAAAATAAGATACATGGAGCCTTTTAAATGGCTCGCACTTGGCAAGTCTAAAAATACTTGATTAATGCGACAAGATGGTTGATTTCTATTGGATAACCACTGACACAAATAAAAATGAATCACAAATGTGAAATGTTAAGACACACAAATAAATTCTATTGGCTCAACCTTTGCATATGTCAGAAACAAGAAAACAAAGGCATGACAATGTGAAATACTTAGATAAAATCTTTTGGTTCGCATTTTACAAGAATTGACAAAGCTACCAAACAAATGAAAAAGTGAAATATGGATCAATATTATTGGCTCAAATTTATCATATGTCAGAGACAAATAACAAGGGACTGAAAATGCAAAATATGGAGCAATACTATTGGATTGTATTTCGCGAAGACAGAAACAAGTAACACAAGATCTGACAGTGTGAAATATAAAGTGACTTAGCTTCCTAATTGAATCAGATTTCACAAATGATAGAGGAAATCTAAACCAATTTGACAACGTGAATACATGCGGGAATACCTTAGTAGCTCGCATTTCATATTTAACAATCGATAAATAATATGATTGAAAATACGAAGAAAGATAGAGCCTTCTTATTGATTGGGCTTCACAAAATGGAAGGGTTTAATTAAATAGTGGAAAATGCAAATCTAATGGAGAAAAATTATTGGCTCAAGCTTCGTAGTCAATAGAACTTTGTAGAAAATGAAAAAATCAATAAATACTAACACAACAAAGCTAGATGGCACAATGAGATTGGATCATGCTTCGCAAAGTCAGAAAGTTGCAAAAAAAAAATATCTAAGAAAAAGGATGACAGATTGAAGCCACTTGGCACTCTATGAGTGGATTTGGCTTCGTAAACATGAAAATAAGAATAGAGAAGCTATTTTGGAGTAATTTTATTGGTCCAAGATTTGCAAAACCGATAGATCAAAATAAAAATGACAAAGTGAAGCCAGATGGCAAAAAATGATTGGATCGGGCTTTACAAAGATAGATCTAGTGAAAAATAAATATTTATAAAGTCATGGTGGATTTAAACGCTCGAACTAACTAGATCTAAGGAAATCCTTTTAGATCCATAGACAAAGATATCCCTAATGGCTATAAATGGTGTGAAAACTTAAAAAACACGCAGACGATAGATTTAAACCAAAAATGACGGTCAAAACCAAATGCATAAGCATAGATCTAAGCAAGAAAACATGATCTAAACATCCATTTAGCTAATATTTCAAACAATATTTAGGTAGGAATTGGAAATTTAAACTTGGTTAGCTTGAAGATGACTACGGAACTTTTAGGGTTTCACATATCCATGAAGAGACTTCAATCTTCTTCGCTCTAGCAAATTAAAAGCTTCTAAATCAACCTACACACATGCATAATCACCTAGCTCTCCGATACCATGTTAGGGAAATGAAGGGAAAATATAATTGAAAAATTATAGATCCATAATTACAGTCTTGAAGATTATAGATTATAATGTGTAGTTAATTTAAACATCGATTTAGCTTATTAAAGATAGTGAATTATAGGGCTTAGATAACATTATGGAAAGCAAAAATACGGAAAAGTAAAAGAGACAGAGAACACCATATTTAAGTGGGGAAACCTGAAGGAGAAAACCCCATTGATAAAGCACTATTTTTTATAAAGAATTCACAAAAACTTTAACCCAAAACTTCCACTTTGCTCCTCGGTCTCACAAATAACAATAACAGACCAATGTCTCATAGTATAACATCTCACTATATAAAATAGCTTAAGAATCTTTATTAAGATCAAATTTCTTGATTAGTCTAATTGGTACCAATCTCATGACTATATATATGTGATGGGTGAATGATCATACTATTTCACTCTTTTTAAAGTTGTGCAAACCGACTAAGTTTAATTAAATAAACTTTTAATAATGGGTCATAAGTAGTGGTCTATCAAATGATATCCCACTTGACATTATCAACCCCAACAATAAAGAGATATATTGATTGGATTTTTAAGGTGAATTTTATTTAGTAAGGGAGCATGGCCAAACTTAGCATTTTAAACTACAAACTACCAAAAATTAGTGTTTACATTTTCCTCCCCTTAAGAGTGTAATTAAAAATTTCATACTTAAAGAAACAAAAGGCACGAGTATGCACACACACTTTGTGTTCAATTGATAGTGGTTTTATGATGTGTTGGTGTTGGAATTCTCCATGATGAAACCTGCAACACATAGTGTAGTTAATTTTAATGATATAAAATTAAATTGTGATCTAAAAACATGGATACTTCTTGTAACTTTGAACTTACATAAAGTAAGTAAAGGATATTCAAAACATGGAAGGAGTACAGGATGTTTTTTTTTTTTTGGGAGGGAGGATCTCTTATTCTTATTGTGATTTGAATAGTTAGAATTGATTTTGTGATTCCAAAGTATTTGGGGTGATTAGTCACCAATTTTCACTAAATGAGAGACCAGACTATTGATTCTAGCCCAAAACTAGAGAGAGAGAGAGAGAGAGAGACCAAGGTTCCCCTTTTAAAACTTTGTAAAATATGAAGGAAAACCTACCACGAACTTAGACACTTTTATACCTTCCACAACGTGGGATCTAGTGAGAGAAGAGGAGGGACAACCTATGAAAAACTTACCCACTTTGATACCTTCTACAATTTGGGATTTAGTGAGAGAAGAGGAAGGATAACCTATGAAGAACTTAGCCACTTTGATACCTTCCACAAAACCATAGACCACACCATTACAAACAGATCTAGGTCTAATTTTTTATTTTTATAGCTATTGAATAAGTTAAAACCACAAAATAAATAGACATTTTCATGCACTCAAAAAGTGTTGTATTACTGAAAGTGAATGTATAGATATTGAATTCTCGTAGGGGACAAGGAGGCTCATGCCCTGAAAACATTTATCTTGTAATTGATTTTTAATATTGTAGAGGATAAGGATCTAAGTACTCATCCCCATGTATCATGCTCTCGACCGAGTCCTATGTATCTAAGAATATATCAAAATTTTCTAGAAAGCTGATAAAATATGGTGAAAATAAAAAATATAGAGAATATGCCTCTATGTAGGAACGTTTGTCTTTATCATGGTCTCCACTATACTTTGTATGGTTTTGAATCGCTTTATATTTGTCCACTTTTTAGTATTTGTGTCTATTTTTAGAATCTAAACCTTATAAAACTTTCTCTTATATTCTACAATTTGTTTTTAGATGTAATAAATATCTCGATGAATACCCCTCTTTTGAGGCACATGTTATAAAGAATTTGATCATGTGGCTCAAAATAATAGATTGTACCCATGTTTAGTAAGTTTGATAATATGCATAGGATCACATAGGAGGCTGAAATGGTGGCCATCATTGGGAAATTGTACCTATAAAAGGGTCCATACATGGTTGAAACTATGAAATGTAAATAAAGCAACATACAATACACAACAAAAAGAATACATGTATCTAAAAGTAAGAACAATAGATAAAAGTGGAAATCATGTTAGAATCCATAATAATAATATCATAGAATCATAAGAAAAGGAATCAAACATGTCATAAAACAAATTAGGAATAGTATATCAAATAGAAACATTAATGTAGAGACAAATAATCACTAGTATAGAAACATAGAAACATAGTCACATGGAGGTAAAAACTTGCAAGCATGTGACACCCACAATGTCACAAGAAAATCACACTAGGAGGCCCTACAAGACACCTTTAGATAAACAAGTTCATATATCCAATATATACATAATTCCATAAACACGAGACACCCATGATGTCACAATAAAATCAAGGCACTCATGGCGTATAGAAAAACAAATCATATAATTGTAATCAAGAAAGATAATATTCAACCATAAGAAAAGAATTAAACAATGCAATTGTCAAACAAGGAAATAATCCATATAAGAAATTAGTGACACTAATGTATCTAACAAGTATAGAAAACAATAATAGTAAAATAGAGATAACAAGATAGGTTAATACTGCACAATAAACAATTGTTAGTCTTGTTAGCTCAAAAGATAGGAATAAACACTATGTATATAATCAAACATGATGATAAAGTTGTGAATTAAATGTAATGGAACATAAGCACTTGTATAGTATGGAGGGTTTCCCCTAAAGAGTAGTGCAAGGAACCAAACAGACACCTAACATCGTGTGTCACCTTATGTATATCCTACATCACACTCAATATACCTCATGAGTATATGTGTGTAAAGAGTATTTAAAAATGTATGTTATATATCAAACCAACATGGAAAACACCATGTATCAAGTAACAAACAAGCCGATCAAACCATAAGCTTGTCCTAGTTTTGTGCTTTTACACATATTTGCATGTGTTTTGCATTATGTGATTATTTGAATGTTTTCGATCATTTTGAAAATACTTATGTATGGAAAATGGAGTAGCACCAGAGCTAACCAAAGAATAACTTCATCATGAGGCAAGACAATACCTATAAGGGGAAAGAGGCAAAGGCCTCATATGTGTCATAGTAACATAAGGATAACCTATATAAACTGTCAAAAAATTATAGTATGTGCAATAAAAATCGGAGAAAGGTAAACATGTTATAAGTGATATGATTAGAAGACCAAGGATTGAGATTTGTGATTAGAGTAGTATGTCGCATGAGATTACATTCAATTGATAGAGATTTGGATTTGTACATAACAAATCATTGTGATTGAATTATTGTGAAATTATCATTGACGAGTGCATAATATGTAATGAATAAAAATAGATTAGAAGCTTCACCAATACCAAAGTATGCAGGAACATATGTATTATAAGGAAACTTATTATTAGAAAAAAAGGAATGGATATCCACATATACTTCCAATCGCTTAAGAATGGAAGCCACGTTTAGGAAATAGTAATGATATTAAGATAATGAACTGAGTTGAGAAATCAAAATAGTCTAACTAAATTAAAAATCTTAAATCAATCTAGATCATAAAGATGCACTTTTGGGAGTGATATGTGATGTACTAGTTAGTGGAATAGATAGGTTTATTAGCATTGATGAAGAATATAAATGATTTTATTTACGTGAGTATTGTGTAGTACAAATTGTTATTTTTGGAAACCCATTTGAGTTTAGATTTCTATAATGGTTTATCATTATGAACCCTAACTTGAGGGACATATTTTATAAGAGGTTAAGAAACCACCTTTTTTAGGAGGGACCATAATGGAAGATCACAATTTCTACAAGGAAATGTCACGGAGAAGTGGAAGGATATCTACAAGCATGTTGTGTATCAAAAGAGATAATTATTCATCTTTAAGCCACTTGATTTTATGATTTATCACATAGCAATCATTATCATGATGCCCATTAATACAATGGAAGTTACAAAAATGTTTCCCTTTGTCATGTTCTAACCAATGGGGAGGATGAGGTGCGGTGGAGGGTATTCGAATCAATCATTTATAAAATAGATTAAGTAAGATATAGATTTCAGTTTTGTGAACATTTTCAATTCCCGATTAATTTTTAAGAGTGTTTAACTATCATACCTAAAAATGATGAAATAATGTTAAAAGTGGATATTTTGATTTAGTTAACTTCCAAAATTAATTGCACAAATCAAAATAACACTTTTCAAAATGAAAATTTATCTAACAATATAACAAAACAAGGGAAAATTACACTTAGTTTATTCTGTGTGAATCTGAAAGAGTCTCGGTGATCAAAATACAAGAATATGATGATCTAAGGCTAAAAATGATTCATTACAAAAACTAACACATGAAAATCAACTGTGTCAAAATTGTATAATTAGGTCAACATAATCCATATGGTCCTAACCCTTCTATACAAGATTGATTCTACTTAGAATATGGGTCTCAACTTCCCCGAGTTCTTATCCTTCCCGGAAATGAGTCTCATATATCAATCTTCTTCACTCACCTTCAAAATGGCTCTGTAAACTCTGTCCAAACCCTAGAACCTTTTACGAAAAGAGTCTTGAAAAAAAGGTTAGGTGGGTTATGGGAACCCTTGTGCACTACTATTATCTCCACTACTCCAAAGAGGGATCAAACCGAATGTCATTCTCCTAGCATGTGATATATCTACCATAGTACAATCAGAACTTAACAACCATGTTTTGACAATGTTTTGCTTGAGTTTCACACTTACTCAAATACATGGGAAGGGTCAATTTGCTTTTTTGAAAGAAAATGAAAACTCCTAGACCTAGAATAATAATTTATACTTGTAGAGGGTGTTTCCTAATGGATTTGCATAAGTTATTTCATAGTTTAGGGAGCTTGGAGTGCCTTTTGTGTTTTCTTGTACATGAGGAGTTCTTAAAGTGTCGGGTCCCTAAATGAGGTACGATTTACCTGCTTATATATGCTTAAAAAGATTATTACGCCACAAAAGTATTACCAAGTGGATGCATTTCCTCATAAGAATGTGATAGAATCGAAATAATTAGCTCCAATCATGTCATCCAAAAATAGTATAGTAGGGTTGGCTTGTAGATTTGTAAAAAGGGATCAAAAATGGTGATTTTGAAATAGAGAGAAAAAAATATATTTTGAATTTATGGGTCATATGATGAATGTTTTTAGGTGTGTTTTATGTAGTTAAACTTCAAAATTGATGACATAGAGGTGTGCAAATATAATCAAGTAATCAAAGAGATATCATGTAACATCCCACTATTTTTAATCATTTCTTCGTGGCAATTTAATTAATCCAAAAAAATAGTAAAGGATGTTTATTCAATTAATAATACGATCAAGGTACTCATTTATCTAAGTACTTAATTATAAATTAAGTACATGGATAGCTAAATATCGTCGGTTGTTATAATTTAATGTAATATGTCTTGTTTTGATTCTTCCTTTTTGGTTTCTACCTTTTACAAGTGTTGACACAAAATTTGGGTCACACTCCCCTTTGTTCCCCTTTCGAAGCGAGCTTAACATAGCATGTTCATATAGCCATGACCCCTTTACCCCACATTCATATTAATTTTATTACTTACAATTCAATTAATGTTCATTCTCACTTTATCTATTAATTTAATTACTTTAATTAAATTAATTTACACCTCACCTAGCCACATCACCTAGACACCTCATCATGGACCTATTCTTAGCATGTTTCTTTTAACTAAGACTCAATTTCTACTTACCTTAACCAACTGAGACTTAGTCTAACCCTAACATTAGATGCCTATTATTTCTCCAACAACATGCCCACTTATCTAAGCGTTAAATACCATTTTAGATCCGGACCAATGGGCAGAACTGGCCAAAAGATAGCCAAGATATGCTATTTTGGAAAACCTAGGATTTCCCACCTTAACTAATGCTTTGGTCATCCTAATTGTCATCGATTACCATATATTCATTTGGAAATCTTGTTCCAGAGGTTGGTAATTTCGAGTTTTGGGAGAGAGAGAGAGATTTGTATGCAAGCACAAACTAGAGCCCTTTCGCACATCCCGAAAACCCCTAGCCAACACAAATATTGATATAAAGGAATTGGTATTTATAGTAACATTCCAGGAATCATTGCCGTGACACTCGACCACCAGTTTCACATATCAACCATTTCTATCTTCCACCAACCAGGCCTGCAAATACAAGTAAGTATGTTTTGATCTGCATCATTCTATGTTTACTTAGATTGTAGTTTCTTTACCTTTGTTTATTAGATCCTATTATCCCTTGCATTCTACCATCCCCACCTTCCTGTTAATCCACCCATCTAACCACCCATAACCCTTTTAGCTCCCCATACCCGACTCTTAGACATTCCTGAGCCTTCCTAGCATTTTTATAAACCCAACCATCCTTCCTCCATTCTCTGTGCAATCACAGAGAAGCCCTCAAAACTAAGTTTATTTGATTTCCACCATTCATGCCCTATCGACACCGTCACCCTAAGCATCATTGCTTTCCCCTTAATCGGCATCGGCCACTAGACCAATCTTTGGTTATTGTATCTTCTGAAATAATTTCACTAAGTTGACCTTATCACCCCAAAAACCTCACAAAACCTTACCCAAGACTGGTACCCCACCTACAATCCCACCACAAGCCTTCCCAACTCTCTGTAGACACAAAGAGAGTATAGACACCTATTTTTGACATTCTACCATTATCCATCCCAAACCATCATCGGTCACATCTAAACTATCATCATCATACCCTGATCGCATCGGTCTCTATGTTTGATAACCCAACTCAAGACAACAAGCTAATACCCACTCCCAAACTACCCAAAATCATTTGTAGCCTTTACCAAATCTCACTAGAAGCCCACTACACCTACAACCCAACACCAATCCATCCATCACCTGACCCATTTTGACCTCAATCACCTTTTTACTTGACCCTTCTTATTCATTTTGCATGAGGTACCTAAATCGTTTCAATTCAAATAAGATTGTTATTTCATGTTTATTTTGAATAACATTAATACTATTATATAAAAGTGGACTGACAGCCTATTCAGGAAGCACCATGCTTCCCGGATCTAGCATCTGCTAGGAAGTCCACTCATTGTTGTGTTTAACTCTATCTAGTGGTATTGTTTTGCACTTTACAGGTAGTTCCTCCTAGCCAAAAGGAAGTATTCACAATCAACATTGGATCAGGAAGTCAGGATGCATGCATAACCTTCAACCAACATCACAAACATGTATTCCTCCTTGGCCTATCACCCTCTATCTATTTCATTAAATCTGTTAAGAATCTAGTGAAACATTTTGGCATGCCTGGTGGGACCCTCTCTTGGGTTCATTACATTTTCTTCATATAGGGAAATCTTGTGTGTCTCTTTCTTTTTGAAAAATACACATTTAATCTTCTACCTGGTAACATAATTTTCTTCTAATTGTGTAAACGACATTTGTGATTTGGTGTTTAAAATGAACCATTTCTTTCTTCCTGAATTTTCATAGTAGTGAAAGAGCACGTTCTTGACCTATTCATCATTTTCTACATTGAATCTAATTATCGATTTGGGTTCTAAAAACTATTGCATTTCATCCTTGTATGTTGCATTTTAGCTCACATTAAAAATTGAGGAAACCTATACACTGGAAGTCATGCCTAGCTGATGGTTGACATAATTGAATTATAGAAGCACTTTCTCTTCTCTCTCTCTTTTCCAAACTACACAAATATAAATTTACACATCTTCTTAAACAACACCTTACCTGGAAGAGATCACAACAATCACACAATCATAGTATTTATAGTGGGCGCCCAACCGGTTTCTTTAACCACCATTATCGAGAAAGGACCAACCCCACCAAAACATAACCTAAAACCACCATTTAGAATTTGCCTCTTCATAGGATGCCTTCCTAGATAAAAAATTTGTTCTGAATTCACAAGTCAGTCTTAAATAGCATAAGCTAAAAACATAAAATTCACTTATAGGATTACATGTTTTTCTTAGCTTTTTCCTAAGTTGTGTTTTGATTTGTGAGGTTATTTTCTCCACTTTCCTCTTCCTTTCACACTCCACCATCATAGTTAGATAATTCGACTATTTTTTAGTGTGTCGTCGGTCTAATACTATCATCTTCTTGACTTCTAGGTTGATACTCCATCTCGACTTAATTAGGAAAACCAATTTTTCTTCACTTTTTCAAATTTCACAATGAACGGCATCGATCCAAAGGTGACCATCGCGGTTTCCATCTGACCATCATTGGTTTACCTAACCAATGTCAGTTTCTAGCTCTTTTGGTCATTTTACCCAAAAATCATTCATCACCTCTTCTATTCTATTTGAAGTTCTCAGGACATCATCATATCCCTAGAATTCTAATATCACAGTCAAGTACAATTTCCTTATTTCATTTTCATCATTTTTTGCCTCATTTTCTAAAATTGTTGATTTCTCCATAATAACCGGTATCGATTCATCAGTAACCATTATCAATCATCCTTTAACCGTCATCGGTTAGTCTAACCGATGTCGATCACTTTGTTTTGATTTTTAATTAAAACACCGACCAAGTTCACCTCCTGGAATCTATCCTTCTCCATTTATGTTGTTTTCTGTGTTATTTACAGAGTACGGTTTACTAAGTATATGCTAATTCACATGGTGTTGACTCACAACCAAGAAAATTCCCTTGTGCTTCACGACACCTTGACCACTTCCACCTAGCCCATCACCACATTTTATCTTGTCGCCTATGGATTCAACTCATCCGATCACCATTAGTATTGGCGATGAGGAGTTTGCAAGACTCCTTGACCAGAATCTTGCTACCTTATAATATTATCTTGCCCACTCATCTACCCGAGACTCCTTGAGATAGTTGGTATACATCATGCCCGTGTCTATCTCTCCTACCCTTGCCCTCACTTCTACGTCGCTACCACTCGCTCAATGTTGCCTTCATCCACCTTACCACATGTGGTGTCTCAATTGGACCCCACGTCCTCTATAACTACTGCACCAACAACATCTATCGCACCCGGTGTTGACCATTCCTTCACCAACCGCCTTAAGCATGGCCCCATTTGCACCCTTTACCTCATATGTACCAGTTACATCACAACCACCCATGGTGTCGGTAACCCACACCCCATTCCAAAACCTCATCCTTTCCATCCCATAGTCTCTACCCCCAATTACCATGAGAGTCGTTATGACTACCCCACCCATTTACACACATCACTCGTAACCACAAATCTTTTATATTGCTTATTCATGATATCTTCTACCCACATCTATTCCCCCTTCACAGTTCTCATACTGGCACCCCATATACTGGGATTCCATCCACATCATGCATCCATCATCAACCTCCCTTTACTATAGGAGGCACCCATTGCTCACAACCCACTAATGATCTCATTAGAATGATGATGAAAATGATGCAAACATTAGAAGAATCAATTTCTGGCTCTCACAACTCCTTATCTTATGGAAAAAATTGTAATGAATCTATTCATCCATCTATCCCCATTTTCCCATACCCTATACATTGGGAAATGCCCAATTTCAAAGGTTTCAATAGTAAATAAGACCCGAACAACACTTATAGTCATTCAAACATGGGTGCTATCTAATTGCTCATGATGATGATTTACTCATATGGACATTCCCCATGTCCTTAATAGGACCCACCTTAGATTGGTATAGTGGTTTACCAAGAAATTTCATCTGCTCCTTTAACCAAGTGGCTCAAGCATTCTTGGACCACTTCTCAATCAATGTTGTCAAAAAAGTCACCATGCTTGACCTATACTTGACACGATAGTATGATGATGAATCTATCACAGATTTTGTTGCTCCTGGTGAAGCCTTATCAACCAATTAACATTTCAGTTACCTCAAATTAAACTTATAGAGTTTTTCACTAGAGTTTGTGCCAAACACATCTCACCAACTCTGCAAGTACAAACCTTATGTACCTTTGATGAAGCATTTACCATGGCATGAAAACTATAAATTCGTGCCATCGAAGAGAAGAAAATTCAGCTGCGTAACAAAAACACCGCGTCTAAATCAAATGACACCTCTTCATCTTCGAATCCCCAAAGAAATTATTCAAAATCCAAGGGATATGCCAACATGGTAGTCTTAAAGTTGGCCCATCTCACCCATCTAATCAAGCCAAATCTTACTCCAATATTTCTCTTGTTCAAACTTTTCAGTTCCGACGGAACAACAAAAGTACACTCCAGTTAGAGAGCCCTATTCTTTAGTCTTGGAAAATCTTCTTAAGTCCGGAGCCATTGCACTTCCCCCCATAAAACCTCATATTGGTTTTGATCCCACTCGTCCTATGCCTACATGGTATAAGGAACATAACTATTGTAATTATCATCATGTCAAAGGCCATAGTGATGGTAATTGCATAAATTTTAAGAACATTGTCCAAGAAATGTTAGATAATGGAGATCTTGTCTTGGACAACCCAAACACACCGGAAAATAAAAACTTGCATATCTTTAATAATTTATTTCCTAATCATACACCATCATCTAATTAGCATGGGGAATCTTTAACCAATGACAACAATATCCATGAATTCCACACTATTTTTGATATCATACCAACCATTCCCAAATTTCCTCATGTTCCCTCCATCAAGGAAATTCTAGCGCGAGCTCCTCTACCTACGAGAAGAGTCTATGTTATCTACTCCCTCATCCACAAAGGAGTCTTCTTCATCTCCTCCCTCACCTATGGAGGAGTCCACCATTTCTGCCAATGTCATTTCACCACTCACCTCTGAACCCAACGAACAATCAACGGTATTAACTCTCCTACCCACAGGAGAGTCATGCTTGCCTTCCCCTCCACCAAAAGAGGAGCCTACCTCATCTCACCCATCATCTCCCCTACCCATGGGGGATCCTTTAGAAGCACCACTTCTTGTTGGTGACCATTCCCCATTAGCCTTTTAGGATCCTGTTGATCTTCTCTCAGATCTCTTACCCATAGAGTCCAAAGCCAACAAATTCCCTATCTCACAAACATACTTTACAGGGATTGCTACTAAATCAACATCGAATCCTCTTACAGTAGTTCCATTTTCACATTTTTTCAACCGCTTGGATTACGTTGATAATTCCATGCTTTGAGACACCTTCAGCTCCCCTTTTTAACCCAAATGTAAATTTCCCTTATTGATACCTCCATGATCTATCTGAAAGTGTTTCAAGCGACCAAATCAACCATGACTATGCCTATTGAAATGACTTCTTATTTATCACCCTTGCCTACATCTAAACCTTTACCCATGACTAAAACCATTCCTATGCCTAAGAACCTACTCGCACCTACATCTTCACCCATATCTAGACCCATCACTACCTTGGGTGTCATGCTGACATCAAGCCTTGCCCATCCACCCATCAAATTGGATTTAGCCATGTCTTCCCAAACCCGCACAAAAATTATTCATCCACCTAAAAGGAAGACCCAACCTTCTAGGCCACATATACTAGTCTCACCTACCACACCTTTGTCACC
This sequence comes from Taxus wallichiana var. yunnanensis, assembly GCA_018340775.1. Lineage (NCBI taxonomy): Eukaryota > Viridiplantae > Streptophyta > Pinopsida > Cupressales > Taxaceae > Taxus > Taxus wallichiana. The sequence goes on along the minus strand of CM031236.1, from coordinate 468,398,481 downwards.
TTTTCCCCTTCTTTCCATCCTAAGACCTCACCCATCAACCTTGGCCAAACAACCCCTACCCGAGGAAAATCAAAAGCAAAGCAACCTACTTCTTCATCACGATATTTTTTTATACCCAAGTTACCTACAAAAAAAACCCCGCCATCACCCGTATCTTTCTTACCACCTATACCCCCACCAGTTACCATAACTTCATCACTACCTATGAAAATTTCTTCTCTTCAACCCATACCTTCCACCCAGCCTCTACCAACCACTTTCACCACACCTCCATTATCCCCATGGATAACCCGTCCTCTTCCACCATCTTCTTTCCCTTCTACATCACGTACTCCCACCTCACCTTTACCCAAGAAGGTGCAATCCAAGGACAAGAACCCACTACCCTCCAATAGGGTAGTTAAACCAACAACACCTTCCATTGCTAGTTCATCTACCACATCCTTACCCAAACAGGTACCATCAAAACCTAAGATAGTACCACCTACCAAACTAGTGGTCAAACCTATTCCACCTCCTATAACACCTCTTCCACCACAATCATCCACACCTTTACCAAAACCCACACTCACTTCCCACTATGATCCATTGGCAAGGTCCTACACCAACATTTTAGCCAACCTCTTAGAGACCTCAATCATCACATTACCACCACTTAGACCTTATGACCCCCTCAAACCCAAACCAAAAGGGTTTGATGAAACTAAAATTTGTGCCTATCATCGTGTGCTAGGACATGATGTAGAGGGTTGTAAGGCTCTAAAAACCATTCTCCTCCAATTATGCCCCCTAAAGCAAATTTTGATGATGATGATCTTCTAGATGAGGAATTTATTCCCTACCTATTCATCTTCCCGCATGTACACCTCTACAATATTTTTATCCACCTCCAACATTCAAGATCAACATGGTCCGTATTCAAGAGTTAGCCAAACCACCGCCTAAATGCTAGTGTGCCCTACTTATTTCGCAAGGTTCTTACCCCGCATTAGGATTTTTTCCATCATGTTGTTATACTACTCATGATATACCTTCTCCATCCACCTCTTTCCCTCAGATTAACATGATCCAAGTTGTCACTCATGCCCAAAAGGAAAAAGGAAAGTAAAAGCAACCATCCCATCCGTTAATCCTGTGCCTAACATACCGACTGCACCCACACCCAAAATCACCATTCAAGGTCCCACATACCCTATTTATGATGGGGTTGCCCATCGTATAATTATAAAACAATTACACTAATCCACTTTTTAAATGTCTTTGTATGACCTCGTCCAAACCTCTGAATCTCACCGACAGGCCCTCATGGAGGTCCTCCAATCCATTAAGGTTTTACCTAACGACCCTACACCCATGGCCTCCATTATTACCCCTCATCATCTGGCCTCTCTCACCAACTCATCCCCTTCCTCTACACCTCCACCTACTCACCAAGTGGTTGCTCTCAGCTTTTCTGATGATGAAATTATACCTCTCTAATCAGATGACCCCGATCCCACCCTTTTCATCTCCATCTATATCAATAATATATGCATACGATGTGTTATGATCGATGGTGGCACCAGCATCAACATCATCTCCTCCCATGCATACAACCAAATACACATACCTACCAATAGCATGCATAATAACCCAGCTATGTTGCACTCCTTCATTGATGCAATTACTTCCACCCCTAGGTACCATCATTCTCCATGTCTGCGTGGGCCCCAGTCTTCGTCCTATAATTATTCTACATCTTAGTGGGGAGTTCTAGTACAACCTATAGCTTGGTTGACCTTGGATTCATGTTATGGGTTATGTTCCTTCGAATTTAAACTCTGCGTAAAATTTGAACATGAAGGACATAACTACACCATCACAGTTGAACCGTCACCATTCAAATCCTATAACATATTATACCAACCAAATGATATCCTTGTACTAATTAAGGCATCTACCACCACTGCCACTTCTCCTTCACCCACAGCCCCATCCACCGATGTTGCCGCTACCTCACCCACACCTACCTCTTCTATTCCCATTGTTGCCATGGCCTCTGCCAATCGAACCATCCGCTAGCCCATCTAGTCCCCAACCAACCACTTCTTCTTCCCAATTTCCTAGTAATTCATCTATTCCTGCTACCCACATATCTACTACCAATCCCTTAGAAGGCTTTTTTCAACGTCTCACTCTGGGGGAATACCGCCTCTATAATATAATAACATTCCTTACTCCACAAGAGTATGGTAACCTACACCAACATTCTCGTTACAACCATCACATAGGCAAGGTCTTCCCTTATGGTCCTCACCACATTTGCACCAAATTAACATATGGGGGTCTAGATAATTCCACCTATTCACACGAACCACCATCCCAAACACGACCATTTTTCATTTGACCTCCAATATCTCACCAACCACTGTTTCGCTCACACTTTCCTTCACCACTATGCATGAAAATTCTTTGGCTTTTGTTTTTACAAACAAGGTTGTCATACCATCATCCCGTGTACTACCTATAAACACAAAGACCACAGTTGTATCAGCTTCACTGAACTATCCTCTAAGAAGGCCCATGTCAACCTCATAAAGGATGCCAAACCTTCTCCACCCCGCTCACCCATGTCACCACCTTCACCCATGGAGTATAGGGATCTAGAATCCATTCCTCCTAACTTTGTTTTTCATAAACACAATTTCCACGGGACATTTGACTTATCAACGCAATGGCGAGGCTCCCTCTTCTCTTCCCATCCTATATCCTAACATGAACGATGATGAATTTTTTCGACCATTTGGTATAACTTGAGTTATTACATGAATGTCGTCTTAATGCTCTTGATCATCTCCAAATCTACCAAAAACATATCAAACGTGCCTATGAAAAACATGTCCATGAGCAAACCTTCCAGGTCGGTGACCTCGTCCTAAAGGAAAATCAACATGTAACCAAAGAAGAGAAAAGTAAATGGGGAAAATTGCTCCTAAGTGGCTTGGACCCTATATCATTACGCATATCTATGGATTAGGTGCTTATTGTTTGTCTTCACTCAAAGGTAAACCCGAACCTAAACCCCTCAATGCCTTGCATCTTCGACCATTCTATTGTTGAATCAAGTCCTATATCACCTTCTTTCTATTTCAATCTCATCCCTTGAACACCCTTCACCTTTCATATTATCTATTCTTGGGGTCAACGAATAAACAAGAATCATGTGATTACCCATCACATTTTAGCCTTATCTTTAATATGAGTACCATGGCTCTAATCATGGCATAGTTTTCATGGATACTTTTCATCTTTTTCAAGATGGAATGCCATGGTCATTCATCACTTGAAACCATCTCTTTCATAGTTAACCTCTATGTGTTATGGTTTTTTCTTCTAAACAAGAGCCTAATCTTCCTCTATAGTCTTCTCCATGACTTAAACGTTCAAAAGAAAAATAATTTCAAAAGAAAAATGGGATTTAACTCCTTGAGTAAAAATTCCAGCAAAGAGATGAATCCCTTAAACGGGACATCTCTTCTCTATATCCCTGCCTCTATAAATAGATGGCTCCTTGAAGGACAACTATACAAAGCTAGCCATACTACACATAGTCTATCATAAAAAGGACTATCCTTACAAAAACAAAATAAAATATTCAGAAGCTTCCCGCATCGATCAACTTCACAAATACCTCAAGGAGATAATATAATCATCCCACATAGACTTCCTACATCAATCAGTCTATCAAAAACAAGAGAAAAAAGAGAAAAAGATAACCTTTTTGTCATGGACTTTCCTATTTTGATCTTAGGTCTCTTGCCAAGTAGGCTTGTTGTCTCACACCAGGTTACGCTAAAACCAACCATTTTCACCTCATTGCCTTTTCACCCTAATTTCCTACCTTCTCAAGGGATGTGTCGTAAATGTGACATTTCATGATCATGTGACTTTCTTCCCCCTTAGAATAGTCAATCACACAATTCCTTTAGGGTCTTATGTTCATAAGCCCATATTTGGTATGGTAGACTTGTTGTGGTTCTTATCAATTAGACGACAACATACAAGGATGAAATGCAACATATTTTCCTATACACCTCTTACCATTCACCTTCTTCATCACTTGTTGATTTTCCTATACAAGACTAGACCATCGACACCTACATTTTGGGGATTCCTCTTTCACCAAAATCAACCTAAAATCACCCATGCCTAAATGACCTAACCTCAAACATACCTACATGAACCCAACCCAACCATGCCTAAATTACCTAGACTCAATCATGTTTAAAACCTACCAACCCATTCCTCTGCTTCACCATATTCTTCCCTAGCTTATGGGAGAACTACATTGGCCTGAGGCCCCTTTTCACTGGGGCTATGTAGGCAGCACTCCGAGGGCATGGGGACCTTGGGAGTTATCTCGACCACTCTTTTCCCTAACCAATTTTCTCCCATTTTTTTATTAACATTCTACCTTAGTTTCTAATTTTTTACAACACTTGGAAATTAAACACATATAGAAACATGCATACCTACCATTTTATCACATCATCAAAACATCCAATTCATCATTTCACTTTTCCATGACATCAAATATTTGGAAATTTACACCATAACATACATATACATAATCATTTATTTTCCATAAAACCAATAACTTGGAAATTAAATCAAACCCAAAAACATGACCAAACCATGCATGCACGACTCTGTCATGCCTACATGAATCAACTATGCATAACTCACCTAGACTCCACCATGCCTAACTCACCTAGACTCAACCATGCCTAAATGACCTAAAATCAATCATGCCTACATGACCTCAACTCAATCATGCCTACTTCACCTAGTTTCCATCAATACACAATCACAATGGAAATTAAAATCGAGTACATCATCCATCCAATAAACATCATCAACTATATAAATGGGAGAGTCTATGTATCAATACACATATACAAATAAATAACGGGACCTCAAAACTCTCATATAAAACCTCATGTCTTTTGCACACACAAAGCTGGTATATATATCACAAATCAAAACAATGATCACATAATGATCATATCAAGTGACTAATCATCACCCCACCTAATATCCGCTAGGCCAGTCTCACCTGTCTCCTCCTACCTACCTATCTGCCACCCTACCCAAAAGCAATACAATACCTATAAATTTCCTTAGCTACGTTTAGGGACTTGTTCTTTACCTATACCTCAAAGTTACTGCGCCTAACCCAACATACCCTGATCTAAAATACATCACCTTAGTGTCAATATGAATTTTTGTACTCACTATACCTTGCGATGTTGTTACCCATGTTGTTTAGCCTAATGACCTTACCTTTCCTATTGTCATGTTGTTTATCCCGACCAAACCTTTAGTGTACGGATCATACCTAAATGTTCTGCACACTTGACCTAAGTTGTGTTTTTAGACCATATCTTGTACCCTGGATACCTAAAACACTTCAACCTTGTTTGGATAAACCTATCAACCTTGGCCAATGTAGAGTTTGCAATCTCTTCCACTTAGTCTTGTGTTGTAATCTATACGTGTGCATGCATTTGATTACCATTACCCATTACCCAATATACCATTGCCTCAACCCACCTACCCTCACTTTCATCACTTACCCATTTATAAAACCACTCACTGACTCCATCTAACACCTCATCAACTCTTGGTTTGAGGGGGATCACCTCCACCCACACTTGGGAAACCTCACCTTCAGCCCTACTTGGGGAAACCCCACTCTCACTTATATTTGGGGCAACCACTTCCTATTTTTGTCAGCATCGCTTACCAATACAAGCTACGTGATAAAAAGGGAAAATGTTGACACCAAATTTGGGTCACACTCCCCTTGTTCCCCTTTTGATTAGTTAACATAGCATGTTCATATAACCATAACCCCTTTACCCCACATTTATATTAATTTAATTACTTACAATTGAATTAATGCTCATCCTCACTTTATCTATTAATTTAATTAAATTAATTTACACCTCACCTAGCCACATCACCTAGAAAACTCATCATGGACCTATTCTTAGCATGTTTCTTTTAATTAAGACTCAATTTCTACTTACCTTAACCAAATGAGACTTAGTCTAACCCTAACATTAGATGCCTATTCTTTCTCCAACAACATGCCCTCTCATCTAAGCATTAAATAACGTTTTAGATCTAGACCAATGGGCAAAAGTGACAAAAAGATAGCCAAGATCTGCTATTTTTGAAAACCTAGAATTTCTTGCCTAAACCGACGCTTGATTAACTCGAAAAAATGCCAAGTCACCCTAACCGTCATCGGTTACCATATATTCATTTTGGAAACCTTGTTCCAGAGGTTGGAAATTTCAAGTTTTGGAGAGAGAGAGATCTGCATGCAAGCACGAACCAAATCCCTCTCATGCATCCAGGACACCCCTAGCCAACACCAAGACTGGTCTCAAGGAATTGGCATTAGCGATGAACATTCAGGGAAGCACTTGTCATGACACTGACCACCAATTTCATAGATCAACCATTTTTATCTTCCACCAACCAGGCCTGTAAATACAAGTATGTTTTGATCTGCATCATTCTATGTTTACTTAGATTGTAGTTTCTTTACCTTTATTTATTATATCTTATTCTCCCTTGCATTCTACCATCCCCACATTCCTTTTGATTCACCCATCTAACCACCCACAACCATTTTAGCTCCCCATACCCGACTCTTAGACATTCCTGAGCCTTCCTAGAATTTTTATAAGCCCAACCATCTCCATTCTCTGTGCACTCACATAGAATCCCTCAAAACCAAGTTTATTTTATTTCCACCATTTCACCCCTATTGATACCTGGTCACCCTAACCCTTTTCATTTTCCCGTTCACCTAAATTGGTCACCGGACCAATGACGATTAATGTATCTTCTGACATAATTTCACTAAGTTGATCTTATCACCCCAAAAACCTCGTAGAACCTTTCCTAAGACTAGTACCCCACCTATAATCCCACCACATGCCTTCCCAACTCTCTGTAGACACAGAGAGAGTCTAGAAACCTATTTTGACATTCTACCATTATCCATCCCAAACCATCATCGGTCACATCTAAACCATCATCGGTCATACCCTAACCAACATCGGTCCAGTATGTCCGATAACCCATCTCGGACAACAAGTTAATACCCACTCTCAAATTGCCCAGAATCATTTATATCCTTTAGCATATCTCACTAGAAGCTCCGTACTGCACCTCTGACAACCAAACACCAGTCCATCACCTAACCCATTTTGACCTCAATCACCTTTTTACTTGACCCTTATTATATTGTTTTTCACGAGGTACCTAAATCATTTCAATTCAAATAAGATTGTTATTTCATGTTTATTTCAAATAGCATTAATATTTTTATATAAAAGTGGACTGATAACTGTTCGTTCGAAACAACATGCTTCCCGAGATCTAGCATGTACTAGGCGATCCAGTCATTGTTGTGTTTAACTCTATCTAGTGGTATTGTTTTAAACTTTACAGGTAGTTACTCCTAGCCAAAAGGAAGTATTCTCAATCAACATCGGATAAGGAAGTCGGGATGCACGTATAATCTTCAACCAACATCACAAACAGCAGTATTATTCCTTGGCCTATCACCCTCTATTTGTTTCATTAAATCATTAAGAATCTAGTGAAACAAAATGAGTTGTGTCATTGGGATAACTATTGCGGATGCGTAATCATTTATGAGCTGGATAATAATGGTTATAAATCCTATAAGGCTAAAATCATGGTTGAATTACTTGTAACATTAACGTGGTGGCCTTGTGATAAATACTATTATTATTAAAATAATAATAATGATAGATGGGGGCATAATGCCACACCCATACAATTGATAACCAATGAGGTTTTTAATATTATTTATTTTCAAAAAGGTTGAAGCATGGTGATGGAACACCATGATGGCATGATTTTTCTAAGGTTATTATGTTTGTGGAAGTCAACATGGTAATAATTAGGAAAATGCCATAATGTGGCATTGAAAAGAAAAGTTTTAATATTTTCAAATCCACTTAAGTGGACATTCACATAGAAGGGGAACTTGGAATTATTGTTGCACATTCTTGTTTTTGTTGATTATCCTCCCCACTTGGTAATTCATCCCCCTCACCATCCACTTGGCATGTTGGAGGGTAGATTGATAGGGTTTTTTGGGATTTGTGAGAGGAAAGTGGAGAAGAGGGTAAGTGTTGAGTTTTGCATTCATTTTTACTATCAGTTCACTCCTCTCATGGAGGAACTCTGTCAAAAATTCTCGGCATGTAGTGAAGTCGATTTTCCTTGGAGATTTATTATTTATTTTAGGAATGCAAAGTTTTGGGGTTTTAGTGGAAAATATAGAGGAGGCTTGGAGAAATCGATTCCAGCTAGATTTGAGCAGCAGAAGCAAGGACATAGTTGCAGGAAAGGGTTTTCTCCTTGCTCCACTAAGTTCTGATTTTTAACTAAGATGGGTCTCTCTTTCTTGTTCCATTTTCATTTATTGATGCAATGTGAAGGAAAATACGTGAATCTAGTTATTTGTTTGAGTTCTTTTTGCTGCAATAATTTTAGAAGTGATGGGTACTTTGATATGGCTATATAAATTCGAATTTCTTGATCTTCAGTTGCATGTTGGAAAGAAATATTTTGTGGTTGTGTTGGGATTTATTGCTTGAAGTTCAAATCGATATGGGTTTTGTCTTCACTTGAAATTTTGGATTAAAAAAATAGTGTTGGCTGGAATGTGTTGTGTGCTTGTTAAGCAAATTGATTTTGGGGATTTATTGTGTTTTGGCATGAAATGCAAAAAAATTTGAAATGGGTATTTGATTTGGCTTTGGATTTTTGAGTGAAATGGAAACCCTCTATAAAAAAATGTATGGCTGCTCTTAAATTTGGTTTCCAGCTGAAAGGGAATGGGTTTGCACTGATTTTTAGGAAGTATGTTAAAAAATTACAGCTAGGGTTTTTAAGAAAATTTATGTGAGTAAGTTGCGGGATTTTTCCTTTAAACTAAAGTTTATGTGTTTAAATTGGCACGGATGATAGGTTGGGAAGTATCCTAAAATTGTCTCTAGGGTTTTCTTGTGTGGATCTGTTCCTAAAATTTCCTAGTCGTACCTGAGTTCTTTATATAATAGAACCATTACCAGAATTTTGGGTAAATAGTTTTGTATTCTCTTTCCTAATAATTTATTTCAAATAGATGGAATGAGTACTTGCGAATGTGAATATTGCATGACTAGATAAATGGAATGCCCTGGCTGCCTTGTGATTATTTGTTTTGTTGAGTGTTGCTCTTTTACTTGGAGTTGAAATATGGTGCTGCAATGGGATGTTGTTCCCTTGATTGTTGAACTACTGACACTTGAAATATTGGAAAGGAGTTGGGTTAGATTGAATTACTCCAGTTCTAAATGTTAAATGTAACTCAACTTGTTGTTTGAATGTGAAGTGAAAGAAAATGAAATTCATTTTTAAGCCAGTCAAGCTAGTAACTCTCTTGCAGGAACAAATATTAATGAAATAAGAATGCTACAAAGGTAAAAGTATGCTTGATAGGATCAACTGGTTAAATAAATTTCCTTTCATTAGATAGATTTCATTTTCCTTACCTATCCTGATATTTTTCTATCTCGGAGGGTTGGATCACTTGATCCATACCTTTTATTTTTAAGCATTTATCTTGTTCTTGAATATGTTTGGTTTATTTGGATTGCTGGAAAATTTTAAAAGTGAAAAATACAAGGGGAAACTCTAGCAAAAAAAAAAATTCAGAATTCTATACTTAGCCATTTTTGAATAAAAAATTATATGGTTGACTTTGATGGTATGAGAATTAAGCTGAAATAATGGTTAGATGCAAAACAAATTTAATTTCCTCGATTCCTATAGGTTCAATTCTTTGACTAGATCGTTGTTTTGTTTTCACATTAGCAATGGATCCTACACAATTCAAAACCGATGTCCTCCATTAATTACACAGTTCACATGATTGAAAATGGGAGAAACATATGCGGAGTGTACCTTCGGGGGCACTGCACATATATTTCCCATGCCTCTTCCTTTGCTAGCTACAAGAGAGTGATAAAGGATTCTAGTTCCCTAAGCGTAAGAGAAGCATTTCTACTATAGTGTGGATGAATTTAGATTTGTAGACTAATATTATTTATGAGTCAAAACTTAGTTTATAAAGTAGATTAAATCTTTCCAGTTCTTTAAACTGACACCCCCAAACATACAATGTCGCAGGTTTAATATGGATGATTGGATCATTTCACTCTGATTTGTGGAAGTTGGCGTTGAATGAATGTTTATACATGGATCTTAGATCCAATTGTAATTGTACTATCAGATATATGTATTTTCCTTGGAAAAGTATTCTTGTAATAGTCCTTAGTGGACATAAATTGTTAAGTATTAATAAAGTGGAGAATGGATTATGTACAAATTCCATGGCAGCTTTGTGAATGTAATATATATGAAAATGAAACGATTAATATGTCAAGATAAGGAAACTTTCAATTATATATTTAGTGCTTCAAATGATTATGGTTATGAACTAAAAATGGAATTATTTACCAAGGAATATTTCCATGGATATATATAATTTCAGGTTATAATGTAACTCAAAATTGATGGGTAAATCTTAAGATGATTAGACGGATCTCTTCAAATAATCTAAGGTCTTTATAACCTACTTCATCATGAATAAAATTGGTTGGGCTAGGTTACTAAGATATGTTATAATAAATGTACAAACTACTTCCTTATCAAGATAATTATGGACACAACATATGATACAAAATGTATAAAGGTTGAATTAAAATAGGTAACTTGCAAAAATATTAGTCTTATCTCTTAAGTAAGAATTTTAAATATGAGTGATGTCTTGGTCTTTCCTTAATCTCATTACGAGATGTAAACTTGAAAGTAATTTAATCAAGGAATAAAATGAAATATTTAAGCTAAGGGTATGGAGGTCTAACCAAGCTAGGGAAATATCCTTATACAAGAAGTGATATTAATCTATCCTATACTTAAGAAAGGCTAAGGTCATTACTAATGTTAACCACGCTAAGATGTAAATCTTCCTTGATTTATTTTTGGGAGTAAGGATTAAGTGGCACACACCTTGAACATTATAGTTGAAATTCTAGTTCAATTTTTAATAGGAAGAGCTCTAAAGTAAAGAATGGTGATCTTAATATTTTACGATAATTTACTACTCCTAAGAAATAGGATCATAACCAAGAGGTTAATTTACCTCACGATGCATGAGGTATACCATGAGCGACATTACCTAACTTTGAACAAACAATGGAAAATGTGTAGTCCTAAAGATGTTAAAATTCCCTTGTTTTAAGGGTAAAAACAAGTTAAGTTCTGTTGTGATTAATTAAGTCTTGTCGGACCTAATGGGAACCTATTTAAGGGTATAATACCTCCTTCCATAACAAAATGTTTTAAATGAATTTAGGGGTACATCGAGGTAAAATAAACACTTCGTGACCCTAACCTCCAAACCAAGGTAACGTAATGCTTATACTAATATCCAAACAATAAGGAATTACACATGAATGAAAATGAACCTAGCATGAATTTGTGTACTAATGCACGATGTAGGCTACCTATGAATATCCCATTATCTACTTAATACATAAATTCATTAATCAATGGATAGGCCTCTCGTAGGTATAACGGTTGTTGGGGTTCCTCGGCTTGCGTAAATGAACTTTTAGGATCGAGTGAGTCATAATAGGTTCATCTACTTAAGCTTATCAAATCTAGCTAATTGTGATGAGACATTAGTGAGGTGATGAAAAGACAAGTTTAGGCGAGTTGTGCACTCGTCTAATATAAGCGTACAAAGTATAGCTAGAAAACTTTGGCCAAAGTAATGTACTTATGGGTACATTGTCTAATCACCATGATTCCTTAATCCCGAAGTGTAGGATACATGATGGAGTTACTAAGTGAACTCTAGGTAGACACTAGAGGATCAGTCACAAGATCTCACTACCACAGTGTGGTAAAAATAGCGAAGCTAATTATGAACATTCAATTGAATGTTAAGGGTGATCGTGGAGGTTAGGGATATGTAACCCTTACAGCTGCATAAGGTTTATCACTATGTTATAGGATGGATTAAATTATTAAGACTTTTTGCATAAACTAGTTTAACTAGTTTCCAAAATAAATTATGTAGAGGAATGTCTGCTCATTGTTAAGATAATATGACTTGCAGCATTAACTAGTTGAAGCTAGTAATATGATTTGTAATGCAGAGGAATGTCTATATGTTGTTATAAAAAAATTACTAATTTGGGGTTGGATTTGTGGTTGTTACATATTAGGGTGTGCTAAGAAAAAGCGAGGAGAGTGCATTTGTACATACAAGTGTGTAATGTCAATATTACTAGTGTTAAAGGATAGATCACCAAATTTGAGTGTATACATCCCCCATAAGTATGAAATAAATTTACATGTTTAAGGAAAAGATACCTTAGTGTGTAGACACACTTTTTATTTTCTTACAATAACTTTGTTTTGCAGTATCTCATTGTGTTGGTGTTGGCACACTCCAAAATGAAACCTACAACACAAAGTATAGTAAATTCCCAAGATAGTAAAATGAACTTTAACTCAATATGTAATGAAATTACTATAAATAAATATGTAGTAATAAATTCCAAAAGAGATGTAAAACATGGAAGGAATACACATGTTTGTTTTGTGGAGGGAATGTGTTCCCATTCTTGTACCTTAGAGATTCTGAATTTTTTGAAATCTGGTGAAGAATTAGGGCGATCAATCCCTAATTATGTCTAAGAGAGTTCAATTCATTAGGTGTACCAACCCAACACATGAATTTCAAAGAGAAGAACAAAAATAGGATATGAAACACCCCACCAAGGAAGAAGACCGTGTATCAAAGCCATTCAACAACTCTGATATCTTCCCCTTGAGTGTAAAGAGGATAAGAGAGTTTTACCTATGAATAACTTAGCCACTTCAATACCTTCCATAACCCCATAGACCATACAACTGGATATGGTTATAAGACCAATTTTGTAAATTAGGACATATGGTAGAAAAGAGAAATAAGTGCCCCCATACTCTTCCCATGTGTTATACAACTAAGTAGAAACTGAGTAGAACTAATTGCATGCTAAAATATAAGTAGGAAAAGGAGATCCATGCCCCATATGCCCAAAACTAAAGATGAAATTGAGTATCGTTGATAAATAGAGAATGAAATACTTCATGCCCCTTGAATCTATGCAAAATTGAGTCAATACAAGAATGAAACCTTATGAAAATGTTGTAACAAGAATGAAAACACTGAGACTATTGAAATATTTGAAGAAAATTCCCACTGGGAAAATTGTATGATAGGGTCAGAACTGTCTGTACAATCCTGACCACGCTTTACATTTTTGACCCCCGTAGATTTTACTAAATTTTTGTGTCTCGAGTCCAATTCTAAGGTATTTATATCTTCCTCTGCATATGTTTGTGCCTAGAAAAATGTATGTGTCTATTGGAGATGTAGAATAAACCTCAAATGTTTTCCCCCTCTTTTTATGCATGTGGGATGAATAATTTGAGTGTGTGGCTCAAATGAAAGGATGTACATTCATAGTTGGGCATCTCAAAAGTTTTATATACCCTCTCGAAATGATTGAAGTGGTGGCCACTAAGAGGGAAATGTTCTGCAAGGGAGAATTCACATGGTAGAAATCATGGCGAGAAAACAATAGCAACTAAAACAAGAAGCATGATAACAAAAATAGTGCCAATGCAATAAAACAATGATAACAAAAATATAAAATGATGTGCTAGTAGAAAACATGTTCATAAAATGTAGAAACAAGTGCAAAAATGGCAATAAATTTCACAAAAAGGTAAAAATTCCTTAAAACATGGGACACCCATAGTTTTACAATACAATCAAGGACCTTGAGCTCAAACAAGAGATGCTCAACTACACACAAGGTAGGATGTCGTTAACATGTGACACTCACGGTGTCACAAGACAATCAAGACCCTTAGGCCATAATCATAGTAGCGAATAAATTATGCACACACACACACACACACACACACACACACACACACACACACACACACACACACACACACACACACACACACATTGTAGACACCCTAAAAATACATACCTATTTCTAGTCATTCCTAATTATCCACATCCTTTGCATAATATACCAAAATTGGTTCTAGAATGCATTCTAGACCACTATCCTCTCACATCTCACTAAAATTCATTCACATCCCCTTTAGAATTAATTTAATTAATTAATTCTATCATGCTTTAAGTATTCACCCACATCCCTTTAGAATTAATTAAATTAATTATAATCATGCTTAAACTATACTCCTATGTCCTTTGGCTAATTTAATTAAATAGTTAATTACCCACTCACATCCCTTAGCTAATTTAATTAGTTATTTAAATAGAAATAAATATATTTATCTACTCACACTCCACTTCAACTATCCTAATCACTCAAGTTAAACTACCTCACTCCACTCCACTTATAGAATCCTACAAAGGTGGAAGCAACAATAATGCATGTACAACCACCATCTCGAATAAAACTTATTGCTAACCAAAAATTCATTGCCCCTCAATGGATAATCAATCCATTCAAACTAACATAACCAAATGCATTCAAGATCTCATTAAGAACCTTTATCCACTCCATATCCTTTCCTTCCATTATAAATAATAGGTTATATCCTTCACAAAAGAATCCTTGGAATCTTTAGGCAATTGCAACAAAACTCTACTCATTTTTCATTCAAATTCACATACCAAAAGGTTTTCCTTGTGTTCACTCTTGCTTATAGAATTTCTTCTTCATTTTGAGACAAAAATTGGAGCATCTATATTTAAACAATTTCAAGAGATTAAAAAATTATAGTAGCACTTCATCTAATCTCATCTTGAGGTTACAAGAAGAGATTGGAGAAAGGTTTACAATATTTTGTTTTCTTGTCTTTCATTTGCTTGATTTTTCCTTGTATACATTATGGCATGCCCGGTGGGAGTCATACGCTTATTTTATAGTTTTTAGATTAATCTTTGATAATCTGGTTATTTATTTATTTTCCTTATGTTCATTTATTCTAACTTTTCAAGTTTCAGGCTTTTAGGTGCAAGAGAGAAGGATAAAATTAAAAAAAAAAAAGGTCTCTCGGCCATATATCATCCATTATGTCCACTTCCAAGTTGCGTGTACTAGTGTTGCACTTGAATTACATTAGCATGCAAATACACATGCTAGCATTATTGTGCACATGTCTACATATAATTACATGCACCTATGTCTAACTATTTTTTTCCCTTTGTCTTCCACACACTAGCGTAGTATTCTACGCTCTAACGTCACACTAAAATTTTCTTTCACACTCGATGTAGTCTTCTACGCACTATCATTACACTAAAATATTGTTTGTGCATACTTATGCTCTTTTTCACGCATTTGTGTGTTAGTTCATGTGTTACCATAGTTATTACGTTAGCGCACCCAAGTGCACGCACTAGTGTGTTATGTCTATGTTTTATACAATTTTTATATTTTCCAACATTTAAAATTATTTCTAATCTTTGTTTTTAGTACTTTTGTTAATCATTTTCTTTCGGGTTTCACATTTAATCAGTTTAAGTCTCTAAATTTCTCTTAAATTTCCTTTAGTCTAATCTTCCAAACCACCACGTATGCTCTTTTCTCGCACCCTTTTGGGTGATCTTGAAAATCAAAATGGCAAGCTTTCCTCTTGTGTTTTCTATCTTTATTTTACCTCTGGAAAACTACTAACTTGTTGTTTACAAGACCATCTCTATCAATATTTTCTTTGAGTTAAAACTACTAGCTGTACATTTCCTTTATTTTGGAATAAAGAAAAATTTATTACACATTCTTATTTGACTTTATAAAACACTATTTAATTATTATTTTTAGAGAAGGGTTTATTCCCTCTCCAATTGTAATTATGGGAAGTACATGGCCAGGGGTCATAAACTCAATTTGAGGAGTACCACAGAACCAAAAATTAGTTGGCACCTTGAGTGAACTAGTCAATGAAACGGGATCCCCACCTACTTGACTAGTACACCTTTGAGAGATTAGAGCCAATGTTATCCATAGTGATGGCCCGGTTTTATTGATAAAGTGGCGTAAAATCTAGCTTTATTAATCAAGGGGTAAAGTAAAGTCGATAACTAGAAATAGTGTATCATGATTGTTTGAATAAGTACTTCATATCTAGGGTGATATCTATTCAATAGGAAGCCCCACTTGACCAAGCCAAAGTTACTTTTAGAGACCTTCCTTAACAATGTTATTTTCATCTATGTTACGTGTTATTAAGTTTGTGTTCCACACTCTTATCATACACCATCAATCTTAATCCCTTTCTCCAAATATATTTTCTTTTTGACATCCATTTTGAATTGATTTCATCCAACTTCATCTTAATATTTGGATTCCTTTTTCTAAATTTTAAGCATCTCTTTCAAGTTCCTATCAAATTCTAAGTCTTGATTTTTGATACCCACATCCTAACTTAAGCACATTCATTTCAATTTGAGTCTCGACCTTTGGTATTCACTTTATCAAGGTCAAGCACAATCACCATTTCATTCTTTAAGTATTTTAGTCTAACATTCACTTTGTTAGACTCTAAGAAATTGCCCTATCATTTTCCTAAGTCTTCTAGTTTAACATTCACATTGTTAAACTCTAAGTACTTTCCTATTCTACATCTAATAGTTTAACATTCACTTTGTTAAACTTTAGGCACTCTCATTTCTAAACTCTTCTATCTTAGCATTCACTTTGTTAAGGATTGAGTAATCAATCTTATTTCCTAAGTCTCTTCTCTTAACATTCACTTTGTTAAGATTTGAGTAATCAATATTTGTTTCTCACATCTCCTATCTTAACATTCACTTTTTTGAGATTTGGACAATTGACCTTCATTGTTAAACCTTTTATTTCAACATTCACTTTGTTGACATTCGAGTCATAAGTTTTGCATTTCCAAACTCTCTTATTTAAAAATTCACTTTGTTTTTATTCGAGTAATCCCTTTTCATTTCTAAACCCTTTATTTTCAACATTCACTTTGTTGAAATTTGAGTAATCCATTTTCACATCCCTAAGCCTCTCATTTTAGCATTCACTTTGTTTAAATTTGGCTGATGTAGGGCATCATTTAAGATAGGAAATTTTTGATTGTTTAGGCTAAGTAGTTGTGTTTGGAGTCCATTTGGACCTTTTTATTTGTAGAAGTTGATTTTGTGAGGTTTCCCTCCAAAATCACTAGTTTAAATTTTCAAATGTATCTTTTTAGTTGTTTTAGGCCAAAGTGTTAATAATGAGTCACTTGAGGGTGTAAATTGGATACGAAGCACACTCTTCATCTAAAAAAATCCTAATTGATCTTAACCAAGGTGTAAACCATTCTAGGCTAGTTCTACCATGGTTGAGGGTAGTGAGGCTAAAACCTAACTAATTTCTAAAACTTCCTTCGATGAAATGTATTTGAATGTATTCGAAGGAAGCTATGTATATGCATGAATAAAATAAAATCTTATTCATTTTGTATAAGTTGTGTAAGATTGAGTATTTGAGATTTGTAGTTTGATTTTCTAGGAATTATTAATGATTTTTCATTTTAAATGTTGTAATAATAAATTTTCAAGTGTAATATGGTGGTACAAATTAGAGAAAGGAAATACAATGGTTTGAGGAAGTGATACTTAACAAATTTACACGTTTTAAGCTAAAGAAAGTAGGAAAATGAATAAAAGGTAAGTGACTCTGGAATGGATGAAATATAAAAAGGTTATAGTGAAAGAAACTTGTTAATAAGGTTGTGTCTAATAGTTCAAGATCATGAAAAATAAGGGTTTGATATTATGACTTGCGGGAAGATGTGTTTCAATTGCCTTAAGTGGAAAATCTTGTAGTAGGCCTTGAATATTGTATTGGTGGGGATTTGTGATTCTTTATCTCCTATAAAGTCATGAGATGGTGTTAATGTGTTATCATGTTTATAATAAAGTAAAAAATAACTCGAAGGTCTGAAGGATTTCAAACAAGAAGTAAACTAGGAAATTTGGTCTATCATGGATGAGACAACTTTACACGAAATTCTAAGTTTGAATATGTTATATAGGTCGAAAGAAGAAGGTTAAAAACCCTCTCAAGTAATATTAAAGGTATCAATATATGTGATTTCCATTCTTGGTAAATAAGTGCATGCCAAGAGAATAAATCAAGAAAACCTTATTATCCCTAAGCTTACTTTGTTCGAGACACAAAGATGAGACAAAAATGTTAAGACAAGGATACTAGAAACTCATGACTTAATAGTGGAAGGCTATACAATGTATTGACCAAGGGAACTTTAAAGACTAAGAAGATAAGGTTATTTGAGGTTGTGAATGAGGATAAAGAAGCTACAAACTCGGAAAATCTATTTGGTGCACAATTTGAAGAGTTAGAATGTAGATATGAATATAAAGAGGTTTTCATGCATACCTTGAGGATTTATATGGAGGTTAGAGTGTAATTAATATAAAGAGGTGTGAGGGGTTCCAAGGATTAATAAAGACATAAAAGCGCAAGGTAAAGTGCCATGTATAGTCCCAAGAAATCAAGCATGTACATTCAAGATGACCTAAAAGGGAAAGTGACATAATCCATACAAGAGAAGCTTAAGGGAACTCTTTTGATAGTTGTAAGTAGTATCATTAAGATTGATTGAATTTGTAGAAAATTATAATATGTCAAATGAGGTATAGTTCATATGGATATGACTTTGAAACATTCTATGGAGTCCAATATGCAAATTAGTCAAGAAGTTTTAGAAGGCCACGAACAAGATGAAGACTTGAGGTAAGAGGGAGATAGAAGTAATAAAGAACTAACATGTTTGATGGAGGTGAGAATGTCTTAAAACCTGAGGAGTGATAAAATATTCTTGGAGATTCAAATACAAGGAATTGTATTCAAGGAAAATACAATATTGTCATATCACAATTAGAAAGCAAATAAGAAGAATAAGGAGTGACAGTGAGCAAGAGATTCTTAGGGAAGGTTTGACTCAATGGAATAGCATAAGAGAAACTCAGTACATTGTAGAATGGAGTGACAAGGTCATGACAAGTTTAGAGGGTAAAACCTAGAGTATAGCCCATTGAGTACATAGATCCATGAGAATTCTTATGAGTGCAAAAGGTGGAAAAGTGCTAAGAGTCAAGACCTAAGGGAAAATAAGGTGTAAGGAGACTTGAATTTTTTTATTAGAGGTGAAAAAGAGATCGAATGATTGAACATGATGGAAAAGTAACAAAACCAATATTTGTGTTGAAACCCTAACCTAGGACTTACTGCATTAGTATAAGGGGTGAAAGTTGAGTTGGGAAAGAAGAAATTAGAGATGGTTTATGAAACTCACCTAAAAGATAGAAGACTCAAATGGGTATCCCAAACATATTTTACTTTTGCATGAAGTCGCGTAGTTTTATTTGGACATGGAGCTTTTTATAAAACCAGGCTTAATTGTACCACTTGGACAAAAATGGTAAAGTGAGAATAAGAGGAAAAGGGTAAGGATTCATGTAATGAAACTGTGTAGGATGAATTTTGGGATTAATGGGTCCTAAAAAAGATTACCAGAAGGCTAGATTCATAAAAATGTTTATTTTATGATCAAAAGTGCAATTTAAGAGGGCTAGTAGCATGCTTGAAGGTTTAGAGTGAATTTGAATGAAATTGAACACTTGAAAATTTTCCAAGCATGTGATCATGATTGTATAGTGATTGTAGAATAATTTAAATCATTATTGAGCTTTGAATCATTGTATATAGAAAAATTGCGTATAAGAGCAAGATTTTGGCTTTAAGAAAAAGTGAAAAATTGGGTGACTTTGGAATTTTGATTTCAAATGAATGTTATAAATTGTGTTAGTTGTTCAATGTGATAATATTATGCATCATTTAGTATCAGAGTGGAGAATAAGATGGAATAAATATAAAAGTTGATAAAGAAGATGAGAGAAGAAAAAGAAAGGAAGGAAGAAAAGAAGAGAGATGGCACGAAAGCAAGAGTTGTGGGTTGAACAAGAACTCAAGGAGATCAAGAGAGATGTGGAGAAGTTATGGGAGCTGATATAAGCTACAATCATGAAGATAGAGAGAGAGAGAGAGAGAGAGAGAGGTATACTTGTCTTTGAGATGAAGAGAGGTGTAAAGTGGCATATAAAGCTACTTACGAACAAAGACAAAGAGAATTGAGAAATAAGATAAAAAGGGAAGAAAAAGAGCTGAAGAAGATGGAAAAGAGGATGAGAAAACAAGAGAAAGATGTTGCTAAAGAATTGGTTTAGAGATTGAATTAGGAAGAGGTGATTTCAATCTTCTTAGCTTGTCTTGAAGAAGAATAAGAAAGTGAAAGAGAGGAGCAACAGGTTGATGAAGGCAAAGAACTCATTGATGGAGCTTTTCAACAGCTTAAAAGGCCTCAAAGTTTTAAATTTGATGGTGTATTTGTATGTGTGAATGCAGGTACTCAAAGAGAAGAAGAAAAGGAAATAAATGATTCCTTGAAT
The DNA here is from genome assembly GCA_018340775.1 of Taxus wallichiana var. yunnanensis. Lineage (NCBI taxonomy): Eukaryota > Viridiplantae > Streptophyta > Pinopsida > Cupressales > Taxaceae > Taxus > Taxus wallichiana. The sequence continues at coordinate 468,377,819 of CM031236.1, read as the reverse complement.
GAAGAGAAAAATAAAAAGAGTGAAGAAAAGCTAGAAAAAGAAGTTTGTGAGGAAGTACAAGCTCACTATGGACCAGTTAAGAGTAAAAATGGAATAGTGAGTGTAATGAGAGGATCATGGAGATATCTCACAAGCGTTTGGAACTAGATTAGCGGTGAAGATGAGCTGAAAACAAAATAAAAATCTAGAGAAACCTTGATAAGTGAATAAAAAAATGAAGATGAAAGTGAGATGAATATATAAGGTGAAGAAAACAAGCAAGAACATGATGAGTTGCATAAAAATATAGTGATATTTGTAGAGGAAGAGAAGCAATAGAATGAAGAAGTCAAGATGGTTAATTGAGAATACAATAAAGGGACTAATTTTCCTCTATTTTTGCAAAATAAGGTGGCTTTTAGCATTGTATGTGCAGGTATAAACCCGAATCGAAGGTGAAAAATGAAGAAAAGCATGGAATGGATGAGAAAAAGCAAGTGAATGATGAGGAAGGAGATAAAGATGAAGAATGAAGCAAAAAGATGAGAAAGCAAGCAAGAAAGGAAGCAAGAAAGAAAAGATAAATCCAAGGAAAGCTAAATAACATAAAGAAGAGATTGAGAGCATCATAAGAGGAAGAAATTCAAAGAAGCAAAAGAATTGGAAGAAGAGAAGGAAAAAAAAACTAAGCTCAAATCTCTCCTCTTGGGGAGCATGATGTAGGAGCATCATTATAGATAGGAAATTTTGGCTTGTTTAGGCTAAGTAGTTGTGTTTGGATTCCATTTGGAGGTGTGTGTGAGGTAAATAGTCCATTTGGACCTTTTTGTTTGTAATAAGTTGATTTTGTGAGGTTTCCCTCTAAAATCACTAGTTAAAATTTTGAAATGTGTTTTGTTACTTGTCTTAGGCCAAAGTGCTAGTAATGAGTCACTCAAGGTTGTAAATTAGATATAAAGCACATTGTTCATCCAAAAAAATGTCGTATTGATCTTAACCAAGGTGTAAACCATTCTAGGCTAGTTCTACCGGGGTTGAGGATAGTGAGAATAAAACCTAACTAATTTCTAAAACTTCCTTCGATGAAATGTATTTGAATGGAAAAATGATTATGGGTGTGTAAAAGGAGAATAAAGGTGTAATCTATGTTGATATAGAACTGATGGATTAGGGAAGCTATGTATGTGCATGAATAAACAAATGCATGCTTATTTATTTTGTATAAGTTGTGTAAGATTAAGTATTTGATATTTGGAGTTTTATTTTCTAGGAATTACTAATGATTTTTCATTGTAAATGTTGTAATAGTGAATCTTCAAGTGTAATATGGTGGTATAGATCGGAGAAAGGAAAGATAATGGTTTAAGGAAGTGATACTAACAAATTTACATAGTTTTAAGCTTTAAAAAGTAGGAAAATGTATAAAAGGTAGGAGAATCTGGAATGGATGAAAGATAAAAAGGTTATAGTAAAATAAACTTGTTAATAGGGTTATGTCTAATAGTTCAAGATCATGAAAAATCGGGGTTTGATATTATGACTTGCGAAGATGTGTTTCAGATTGCCTTAAGTGGAAAATCTTGTAATAGGTCTTACATATTGTATTAGTGGGGATTTTTGAGTATTTAACTCTTGTCAAAGCATGAGATAGTGTTAATGTGTGGTCAGGTTTAGAAGAAAGGACAGATTATCATTGAAGGTCTGAATAATTTCAAACAAGAAGAAAATTGGTAAATTTTCTTTGTCACGATGAGACAACTTTACACATAATTATAAGTTTGAATAAATTGTATTGGTTGAAGGAAGAAGGTTAAAACCCCTCTCAAGTAATCTTAAAGGTATTAAGAGTGATTTCCATTCTTGGTTAATAAGTGCACGAGAAAAGGAATAAAGCAAGAAAACCTTATTATCCTTAAGCCTACTCTATTTTGAGACACAAAGATGAGACAAAAATGATAAGACAAGGCTAATAGAAACTCATGAATTCATAGTGGAAGGCTATAAAATTTAGTGATCAAGGTAACTTTATGTTTCAAGAATGACTAAGAATTTAAGGTTCTTGTAGGTTGTGAATTACGATAAAGAAGCTAAAAACTCGAGAAAATCTAATGGTGTATAGTTTGAAGAGTTAGAATACCGATATGAATATAAAGAGGTTTTCATGCATGCCTTGAGGATTTATATGGAGGTTAGAGTGTGGAAGTAAGATGGAGAGGTGTGAGGGGTTCCAAGGATTAAGAAAAACATAAAACTTCAAGGTAAAGTGCCATGTACAATCCCGTGAAATCAAGCTTGTACAATCAAGATCACCTTAAAGGGAAAGTGACATAATCTATACAATAGAAGCTTGAGGTAACTATTTGGATAGTTGTAAGGAGTATCATGAATATTGCTCAAATTTTTAGAAAAGTATAATATGTCAAATGAGGGTATAGTCCATATGGATGTGGTAAAACATCTATGGAGTCCAATATTCAAATTAGTCAAGAAGTTTTAGAAGGCCATGAACAAGATGAAGACTGGAGATAAGATGGAGATAGAAGTAACAAAGAACTAACATGTTTGATGGAGGTGAGAATGTTTTAAAACCTGAGTGAGAAAAGATTCTTGGAGAGAGTCGCAAAAAGGAATTATATTCAAGGAAAATACAAAATTATCCTATCACAATTAAAAAAAACTAAGTATAAGGAGTGACGGTGAGCAAGAGAGTCTTAGGGAAGGTATGAGTGAATGGAATAACATAAGATAAATATTCAATATGCTAGATAATGGAGTGATAAGGTCACGAAAAGTTTAGAGGGTAAAAATCGAGTATATCCCATTGAGTACATAGATCAATGAGAAGTCTTATGAGTACAAAAGGTGGAAAAGTGCTAAGAGTCAAGACCTAAGGGAAAAGAAGGTGTAAGGAGACTTGAACAGGTTTATTAGAGGTGAACAAAGAGGTTAGAATGATTTAACAAATTGGAAAAATAACAAAACCAAGTTTTTGTGTTGAAACCCTAACTAGGGCTTATAACATTAGTATAAGGAGTGAACATTGAGTTGGGCAAGAAGAAAGTTTAGATGGTTTATGAAACTCACCTAAATGCTAAAAGACCCAAATGGGTATCCCAAACATTTTTACTTTTGCATGAAGTCATGTGGGATTCTCGGAAATGGAAATTTGTATAAAATCAAGCCTAATTATACCACTTTGGAAAAAAATGGTAAAGTGATAATAAGAGGTAAAGGGTAAGGAATCAAGTAATGAAACTTTGTAGGATGAATGTTGGGCTTAATGGGTCCTCAAAAAGGTTACCAGTGAGGCTAGATTCAAAGAAATGTTGATTTTATGCTCAAAAGTGCAGTTTAGGAGGGCTAGTAGCATGTATGAAGGTTTAGAGTGAGTTTGAATGAAATTGAATACTTGAAACTTTTCCAAGTATCTGATCATGATTGTATGGTCATTATAGAATAATCTAAATCATTCTTGAGCTTTGAATCATTATATATAGAAAATTTGGGTATAAGAGCAAGATTTTGGCTTGAAGAAAAAGTGAAAAATTGGGTGACTTTTGAATATTGATTTCAAATTAATGTTTTAACTGTGTTATTTGTTGAATGTGATAATCCTTTGCATCATTTGGTATATAATGATGCACTTGTGCAATACCAAGCAATGAACAATGAAAACTTTACATGGTTCTTACAACGATAACAAAGGATCACAAGTTTGTTTCCTTTCTTAATTCCGGAGAAATAGTTGGTTAGTATCTTCATACCTAACCTAAATAATGAATTATCCTTTCAAATGTAGATGTATTGTCTCAAATTTTTTGAAGAAGTCATTGAGAAGGGAACCCAAATAGAAAAGGATCTTATTGCAAAAGGGATTATTAAAATTCCTTCCAAGGACCACACCAACAATCATTCACATGACAAACCCAAGTTTATCAATCGAATTGAAATTTTGTTAATGATGGTGTAACTGATAACTATAATGTACACAATATTCAAAATAATCAAGCAAAACAATCTAAATCAAAACAAGCCATTGTGGTGCCAAGTAAAGAAGATACTCCCCCTCATGATAATAAGTGAATACAATTTACACCATTGGGAGAGAGCCTTTTAAGCATCTTATGAAAACTAGTGAGTGCCAATATGGTCACTTACCCCATTACAAAACCTTTCACAAAAGGAGAACCAAAACCATCTTGGTATAAATCCAGTGAGTATTGTGATTTTCATCGCATTGATGACCATCCTACAAATTGGTGCATGAGACTTCATCATTATATTCAAAATCAATTTGATAGCGAAGACATTACGGTCGAAGACCCCTCACCTAATAAAATACCCAATGATAATTTAAAGGTGTTCTCAAATCCTTTTCCCAAGTATGGTACAAATGGAAAAGCTTAGGAAAATGACAATCCTCAAATAATGTCAACTTTAACTCAATCATATCATTTGTCAAAGAACTACCCAATTCCATTGCCACCATAAAATTCCAAGCTCCTAACTATGAAATGGCCAAGCAAAAAAGAAGGTTTGGGTGCTCACAACGAAGAAACCATTCATTTTGACTAAGCCTTAAGTTTCAAATCCTACAGACTCCAAACAATCCAAAACCTACAACCACAACTAAATCGTTGTCTACTCTTTATGATTTATTCAAGGATCTAGCAACAACACCCGCGCATATCTCCCTCATGGATTTATTAAAAGCATCGCATGCCTTCCAAGATATTCTTACTCACACTCTCTCAATGAGGCACGTGTTCCTAAAAATATCAACACACAACAATTTTAGGCACTCATTTCCCATCTTTTTTTGAGTATCCCTATATTATAATTTGTTCCTCAAGACCTCCTAAATCCCAATCTTTAGAATAATAAGTCATTGTACATTGAATCCTATATTACTAATCATAAGATTAAATGATTTCTTATTAAAAATATAATGTCATTTTGAATATATGCTCTATGAAGATGTTGATATGTCTCGGGCATACTTAAACGAGCTTAGAAGCCAATATCATAACCATATATGGTTATGACAATAGTGAGAAAAAATCCTCTTGAACCATCACCTTAGCCATACAATTTATCTCGTGTGTGTTGGATAATCTATGTCATGTTATTGATGTCAAAACCTCATATAATATCCTTTTGGGTCGGCCATAGATGCATGCAATGCAAGTTGTACCTTCCATTTTCCACCGATGTATCAAATTCCCACAAAACGACAAAGATTTTACCTTTCTCACAGATGCTAAGCCTTTAAAATAATGTAAGATTCTAGAAGGCATTTATAACCATACAAACTATTGTCCATCCTTCAAAAAAATTCATCGTGTCGTGTGTTATACCACTCACAAGTGAAAACCATGTAGATCACGATACACTTTTCTAATTACCACCTTTTACATAAAATTCTCAATAATCTACATCCAAATGACCACCTGAACTCAATTTTTCTCATAAAGGTTTTGGTGAATAAAATATTGAGAATGCTTTTCATGTTGGTAAACTATCATTGTCTCGTGTAGTTATAGATGATCCAATGCACTCCATGTAAATTAATCTGATGTATACCATCTTGGAAAAAATATTTGGATACAATATGGATACTTAGAGGATGAACACATTTATGGATCTGACGGCTCTTGGTTATATGAGGATCGAATGGCTAATTAATATGAATTCATAGACTACAACAAGGCTCATAAAATGATGAAAAACATGAAATGGAAGGCAGAGGACTTGGTCCACAAGAACAAGGCCATCTTGAACCCATTCTATATGAAGAAAATCTATACTTCCATGGTCTAGGTTATGAAACCTTTGAAAAGAGGCCTATAATATTCAACATAATGACTAGTGAAGAGGAATCTAACTCCGAAGTTGAGACTAGTTTCACACATATCCTTTTAGAAGACCTCACTAAAAGAAACCTCTTTCTCAAACACTTATCCATATATAATATCAACTTTGATATTGTCTACCCATCTCTTATCCATCAAGATCAACAAAATCACATCATCATGGACCTCTTTCAGAATGAAAAGGCCATCGAGGAGTTTCTCGGTGCTCACGGCCGTATTCACTTATCGAGATCACAAGAAGGTTTTCAATATATACCTTGATGATTTATCTTACTTCAATGAGGAATTAGAGTGATCTAGTCCATCAAAAAAGAAAAAAAAATAAGAAAAATAAGAAAAAAAAGAATAATACAATCTCTTATAGTGAAAACCTCATTAAGGCGCTATTTGAGAAGCAAAAACAAGAAAGATAAAAATAAGGAAAATGAATGGGACGCATCTCTTGGTGATTTTTTTTGAGGTGCCAGAGAGAGAGAAATCAATTCTAGATAAACCATATTACTTACATAAACCTACCATATATTTTGAATATAATGACACATTAAAATTTTTGGTAGAGGAGACCATCATAATCAACATTGGAACAAATGATAACCCCAAACTATTACAACTTGGTGCAAGCTTGTATAAACATAACTAGAGGTAATCATGGTACTCCTTACTGATTTTAAGGATCTCTTCACATGGTCATACAAGGACATTCCAAAATTATATCCTTCTCTTTGTCATGCATAATCTTATGGTTTTCCCAGATGCGAAAATCGTAAAATAGAAATTCTAGAAAATGCATCCTAAGGTTGCATTACTAGTCAAGGAAAGACTTCATAAATTTATTGAAGCCAGCTTCATCAAATCTATAGATTACTCTGATTGAATATATAACATTTTGCATGTTGCAAATAATATACCTAGGATCCATATCTGCACTAACTTATGGGATATCAACAAGGCTTGTCCAAAGGATGAATTTCCCTACCTAACATTGACATGATTGTTGACTTTATAGCTAACCATGAAATTTTATAACTAATGAATGGATTTTCAAGTTATAATCATATTCAAATTATAGAAGTGGACCATCACAAGATAGCATTCACAACACCCTGGGGTACATTTTGTTACAAGGTAATTCCTTTTGTCCTTAATAACATCGTGGAAACCTATCAACGTGTAATGACTATCATTTTCCATGATCTACTTCATGACATCATGTAGGACTATGTTGATGACATTCTTGCAAAATCCAAAAGCATATTCATCAATCCATCCATCTTGCGGTGTATATTTAAATGATTGCAAGAGTATAAGGTTCACCTTAACCCTAAGAAATGTGTTTTTGGTGTCATTTTAGGAAAGCTCCTAGGATTCATAGTCTATCGTAGGGGATTGCATTTTACCCCATAAAAGTTAAAACAATCATGGACATGCCTCCCCCATAGAATATTCATCAGCTATGAGGACTCCAAGGAAAATCCAATATATTCAATGTTTTATCTCTCATCTCGCGGATAAATGTCATCACTTTAATCATCTACTCAAGAAATATGTCCAATTCAAATGGACACAACAATGCCAAGATTATTTCACTAAGTTGAAAGAATACCTATCAACTTCATCGGTGCTAATGTTTCCTATTCAAGAAAATCCTATAGTATTATACACATCTTCCATAGAACATGTCATAGGGGCGTTGTTTGCTTAACACAATGATTAAGGGTAGGAACAAGTAGTAAAATACCTTAGTATAACCCTTATCACTCACAAACTCCAATATTCTCATGTTAAGAAATTATGTTTGGTTGTAGTGTTCACTTTTCATAAGTTGCAACATTACCTGTTCAATCATACAACAAAGCTTATTGCCAAGGTAGATCCTTTAAAATATATATTTTTAATGCATGTCATAATAGACCAAATGTCTTGCTAGGTTGAACTTCTAAGTGAGTTTGACATAGAATTTTTCAATCAAAAATCCATAAAAGGAAAGCTCTTATAGATCAACTAGTCGCAATGCCATTTTCAAGATTTGAATCACTTCATTTCATATTTCTGATGAGAATCTATTATTTTGATGCAATTCTGTCATGGACATTGTTTTTATGGTTATTACAATATGCATGGGTCGGATATGGCATTATGCTATGTATCTTTAGGATTTGCAATATCTTGGCAGCTTAAAGAGATCATAGTTTTTTTATATTCTCTTTTGATAATTAAGCAAGTAAATGACTAATATCAGGTAAATGATGATAAACTTGTTCCTTATAAATGCATGGTCGACAGTCTCAAAGGTTACTTTCAGCTTATTATATTTGAACAAGTTCCTCATGCACAAAACAAAGTAGTGGACGCCATGGTGACCATTGTTTCCCTTATTGAATTTGATACAAATCAAACACACAACAAGTTTCTCATTGAACATATTTTGGTGCCCGCATATGATCTGTCGGATTCCACCATGGTGTGTGAAATTTTTGGTCCTAAGAACCCCTGGTATCAAGAAATTTATACCTTCATCCAAAACAAAACCAATCCCACACACATAAATTTCTAAAATAAACGAGCCTTAGCACCACATGCTTCACATTATACTATCCTCACTTTGAAACCTTATATAGAAGAGGCTATTATGGGAATCTCTTAAGATGTCTCAATTAGGATGAAGTTAATCAAACTCTAGTCAAAGTTCATGTAGGAATTTGTGGCACACACATGAGCAACATGGTATTAGCTAAAAATATATTATGTGTGGGTTATTATTGGCCCACTATGGAATCAAATGCATGTACCTTTTTTAATAAATTTCAAGCATGTCAGTGGCACGGTAATCTTATTCATGCACCCTCACAAGCCCTCTAACCTATCACTTCACCCTGGCATTTTTCTAGATGGGGGATTGACTTAGTAGTAAAAATAAAGCCTACATCCTCTGATGGTCACACCTTCATCATCATCGCCACTGAATATTTCACCAAGTGGATAGAGGTCATGCCTCTCACCTATGTCATAGGGTCAAATATTTTCAAATTCATCTTTAACCACATCATTTTCCACTTTGGGATCCCTACCTCTCTTATTACAGACAATAGTACATATTTCAAAAATAAGAATGTTAAGGAGTTAGCTAAAAAATTCCATATCCACCTATAATGGGCAACTTCGTATTACCCGCAGTGTAATGTTCAATCTGAAGCTTCTAATAAAATTATAAAATCAATATTGGAAAATATTGTTAATAAACATGGTCAAAATTGGCACACATAAATGTATCTCGCCATTTAGTCTTATCAAGCCTCATTTCAATCTTCAACCATAGTTACTTCCTTCTCCCTTGTATATGCTTCGAAGATGTATTGCACATAGAAGCTGAGCTCCCTTACCTCCACATATCATTACAACACCTAGTACATGAAGAATATGATCTCTAAGCGCATCTTACATAACTAGAGATTCTAGATGAGATGTGTGTCTGTGCCTTAGATCACCTGAAAGTATATCAGAATTAGCTCCATCACAACTATAATAAAAAAATTAAACCAAGATAGTTTGAGATTGGTGACCTTGCTATAAAAGAGTGTGAAAAATGTGGTAAGTTTGAACCTAATTGGTTGGGACCCTACATTGTAACTACTAAGTTTGGATCTGAGCATATAAAATATCCAATGAATATGGAAAAGAGATTAAAGATCCCATGAATGTGATTCATCTAAATAATTTATATTCCTAAATACTCTAAGAGTATCCCTAGTACTAGGGGCATATCAACACAACCGCTTGTCTTATCCCTTCATTTTTACTACTTTCTCCTTCACCCAAACCACCTTGTTTTGTATGTTCCTCACAGTTATGATGTGAATCTCATGCTCCACCAGTCATGTTTTCCCACTTACATTATGTTCCACCCTTTGGTATTCATTGGGCTTATTCATTTGTGTCATGCTTAATATGGTTTAAGGACACCTTTCCTTTTTTTTGCACACATATAATTCAAAAATATATATAAAAAAATCCAAAATAAAATCAAGAAAATCCAAAATCCCAAAACAATTTAAAATCTGTCAAAATTCTAAAAAATAAAACATGTCAAAATCTAAAAACATTCGAAAAACATGCAAATGTTCCATAAAATCAAAATTGATTGTCAACACGCTTAAATAATATTATTTTTTCATTACAATCCTAATTATTGTTCCAAATAATCCTATGATTATAACTACTCTTACCCTTATTGAAAGGAACGATAACTAGATCGTACCAAGCCAAGAACACAAATGCTAATCAAACACCACGATCAATAAGATGAAAGCAATTCACCATAATAGCTTTACATAAAACCTTTGCAAACAAATGAGCAGCAATATCATATATTATAATGGAACTCAATGCAATACATTGAGAATGGGCCTTGCTTAAATAGGTAAGGAATAACAATCTAAGAACCAATCAAGGTCGTAGATCAAGCCATAAATTAAGGAAATAACTAGTCATCAAAGAACTAGTCAAGACCATAGATTTAGGAGAGAACTAGACATCAAGGATCTAGTCAATACCATAGATCAAGGAAAGAACTAGTCAATACCATAGATCAAGGAAATAACTATACCTAACAACTAGATAATATTTCCTAATATCTAAATAAGATAAAAGAAATATCCACACACATAAGTGGGTGAGGATAAATACAATAAAGGTAAATAAAGTACCTAGGTGAACATGAGCTAAGGTAAATACCTACTCTAACACCCCCCCTCAAGTGAAGCTAGGGGCCAAAATAGAAGTGGCATGTCCACAGTATGAGTCCCGACAACTAGGCCTGATGAGGTACTCATGTATAATAACTAGGAAAAAGGGACACCACAAGGTACCCAAAACCAGTAACAACAAAGTAAAGAGAGTAAAAACCCGCTCCAAGGCATCCCAAGAAGCTCGGCTCAAAAAAATCGTACAATGTTGAAGAATTTTGGTGTGCACTTGTGGTCTGAATCCATTGCTCGATCACAAAACTCAAAAATAACTGACACTGAGCTCCACCAGAATAGCTCCATATAAAGAGACTGTCAACGGAGTGATGTCGAAAGTGCAAAAAAACACCAAACATAATTCGATCAATTGCTGCAAATAGGTGTGCCACGATCCAAGAAAATCCAAGGTAACAAGGCAAGGACATGAAACCCGAAGAAGCAGGATCAACACCACACCCTCCCATACTGCTTTGAATGGGTGGAGTGATGCTACAAATCTGTATGAGTTGTCAAAACAACTACTCGAACACTGAAAAACTAACACTGGGCTCCACTAGAATAGCTCCCCATAAGAGAGATTGTCAACATGCCAAAAGTGTCAAAAATATAGATACAAAATCTCTCAACAAACAAGAGAGATACACTACACCTGCTAAAGAAAAATGTTCAAAACAAGAAGCATCAAAATTCAGAAGGTATAGAAAGTGGAGCAAGAGGCCGAATGGTGGAGGAGCCCTGCCAGTAGAGTCCTCTCAATGAATTTCTATGTCGCCACCACGACTAATCAGATATCCACCCCAAATCAACATGGATGGATGAAGAAGATGCCTGCATATGACTTGGTGAAAAATGCACAATGGGTGTATGTAAAAGAACATCAGAATGTGTGTCAAGTTGATCATGTCGACAGCTGAAATCTCAGGTTTCTCAAGCCTAAGTGAAGATGTAGAACTCATGTATTGCTCATGATCATCAGAAAGAATCGAGTGAACAAAAAAAGGAGCTCTATCAATGTGTGATCCCAATGAAGTATCTGCTCGAAAACCAATGTCATGATGAGAATTCCACTTAACATGTGGAATAGAGGAAACAATACCATGTGAATGTTTGTCAGTGACTCCGCTAGTGAGACCCATAGAACGGAGTATGCAAGAATTGAATGCAAAGGTATTCATCACAAAAATCCATGCGGTTGAGTAGAAGTAGGATACACAAATGTGGTACTGTAATAGGCACATATGTGGAAGAGCATGCGATAACTTGACCTCACATGTTTAGAAGCATCAAAAGTGGGTTCAGGCTCAAAGAATGGCAGATCAATGTTAGTGGGTACAAGAGCAACTGCAAGTGGACTAGGAGCATGGATATGGTTGTCCACAATATGATGGTGATGTTGTAGGCTAGCAAGTTTGTTCTGTAGGGAGTGTATTATTGTATCCTTATCGTGAATGAGTGATTGTAGAAGAGAATTTCACTTCTTGAGCGATCTATTTTCTTCCACAAATTTTATAATATCCTCTTGAAGTCCACATACTTCAGAGAAAAGCATATCATTCTTAGAATCCATGATAGGTACAAACTGTAACTCCCAAAAATTTAGGACGTCGGGCTCAACCGAAATTGCATCCACAATTGATTACAACACTCCTCCATATTTGGCACTTTATAATTATAGTGCAAGTCTCAAAATAAATATTTTCAATGGAAAGATCACAGAAAAACAAGCACTTTTGCAAAAAACGGCACTCAAAACCGAGTTACCGATCAAAAGTTACAAGCTTTTTAATATTTTTCTCTGTTATTTATTTTAGTTGCCACTAAAACAAAATAAATTGTTGTTGCCTTCACCACACAAATAAAATTAAAGGGGGCTGAAATTAAGCACCTACTAGTAGGAATCACAAGCTTTAAGCCCTCATATGACCATACCATATGACCAAGGGCTAAGGATTTCAATTACCTCTTGTGGTAAAAATACTATTTTTGGACTATGTAGATAGTGACCTTTGTTTGCCGAAAATAGCAACTTGCGGATTTGCCCGAAATAGTAAAAATGTGCACAACATCCGTGGACCCCTGCCAAAAAAGGAAAGAATCAAAATTCTTCTACATGTAACCCGAAAATGATCTACCGTACTAGAAAACAACCCAATGTAGATCTCACGAAATCCAAAAAAACCAATAAAAAATTTCTCGAGTTTCTTAACCATGTGGCATGAATCCCGAGGTGAACCTATGTATTTCACTGCAACCACAAAAATGACTGCCCCCAGAAATGGTCGAGTTTACAGTCGATCTTAGGGTTTTCACACCTTCTAGATCCAATGGAAGCCTCTGTTTTACATAAAACTACATGCGAAACAAAATACGACCAAATCCCAAATATATGAATACACAAAGATTTTATTTGTAAAATAAAACTTACAGACGGATGTCAACAACAATCTCTGCTCTGATACCATGAAAGGAACAATAACCAGATCGTACCAAGCCAAGAACACAAATGTTAATCAAACACCATGATCAATAAGATGAAAGCAATTCACCATAATAGCTTTACATAAAACCTTTGCAAACAAATGAGCAACAATATCATATATTATTATGGAACTCAATGCAATACATTGAGAATGGGCCTTGCTTAAATAGGCAAGGAATAACAATCTAAGAACCAGTCAAGGTCGTAGATCAAGCCATAAATTAAGGAAATAACTAGTCATCAAAGAACTATTCAAGACCATAGCTTTAGGAGAGAACTAGACATCAAGGATCTAGTCAATAACATAGATCAAGGAAATAACTATACCTAACAACTAGATAATATCTCCTAATATCTAAATAAGATAAAAGAAATATCCACACACATAAGTGGGTGAGGATAAATACAATAAAGGCAAATAAAGTACCTAGGTGAACATGAGCTAAGGTAAATACCTACTCTAACACTTATCATGTATCATTGCTTATGGACAAGACCATCAATTAACCCTTTGTGTGTATCCTCGCTTGGGGAAATTTTAGTTTTCAAGTTTTTCCTCACATGTATCCTTTCCTGAAAACTGACCCAATCCATTTTTAGATTAAACTTCAACGGGATCCAATAAGAGTTTCATGAGGAGTAGTTACTCCGCTCTTTGGTCCGATCCAATCCCCTTTCCTATATTGTTTCTTGGGGGCATTCACATTTATTTATTATTCACTATAGAACAAACTAGGGGGTAGTTAGATATCATTATCAATAGTTGTGTTACATTGTTGTTTTTATATGTTAACTTATTGTAAGTAGTTTTGTTAATATCTTGGTTTTTATATAATCTTGGTGTGTCTGTATTATTGTATGCATAGGGGTTTTTGCAATCTGTCATAGTTTTGCAGATCTCTTTTGTGCGTATTTTTAATTATGGTGTTAATTCTAAAATTTTAATAATAAAAAAATTAACACAATATTCATACATCCATGATAAATCCTCATACATCTATGATAAATAATCATACATCCATAATATTTAAAAAATCACAATCATCATCTACTCTAATATATACCATCATCTAATCATCACTACAACTACATCGGATAAAAGCAAACATATCATTATTATCTATGTCATGTAAAATGTCCATATACCATGTATACATCACAGAATGTCAACCACAAAACATCATATACATCAATAAATGTCAATGTCTAATATATCCAAAATGTCTTATGCATATCAACATGCTATCAAGGGCATCGCTCTACAAAAATGTGCCTTCATCATGAGTCATTTGTAAAAATATACACCATATCATCAAATAATAAGTCATGGATGACTCTTTCCTACACTAGGACTTCCCAGCTTTATCATTAACACCTCTTGGTGGTGGGATATGCACCGATCTCACTTACCTAGATGACCTTTGTGATATGGTATACTAGATAGCTTTCCTCTAACTATACTTTGGGGCTCTCTAGCCCTCAAGAATGTCACCTCAAATAAGGCTCTGTAATAGCCTATCTCCTATGATGTAGTAATAATATCCTACATCACATCACTCATACTCCTTACCTAAGACACGTGGCGCATGATATCTCACTCAATTGTAACCTATCGTAATTGTATGTGAATTTGATCTCTCTCTATCATTATCTTCTATAGTTGTTGACTCGATACATATATATTTATAGTCCTCTCATCCATATGTCTCTACATGGTCTGCATGGTAATAGAAGAAATATATCTATGTAGCACAACAATATCCCTCTTTTCCTATAAATTTGTCACCGATGGTCCAACATGATGTACTAGTTCTCTCTATAAAATACCACCATCTCCATTCCCTCCCCGCCATGAATCGACTCTTGGACTAGGTGGTCTCAATGGTGATAATGGGGGCTACATTGGTACTTGTGGATGAATAAGAACCTTTAACATAACTTGAACATGTGTTGGAATTTGTAGTGGCACCTATAATGGAACCTAAGCCACCTAAATCTACACACCCTACACATGTTATTGTACCTATACCTGTGAGCATGTGGACCCTATCCATGTAACATAGCCTCACATCATCCTAGCCTAGTATACCCCTAGCTCCTCTCTATGACCTACCCATGACTACCACCACTATACTCGATGTTATAGATGCCTATGGGATAATTATCCTCCTAGGCATGATCCATGCATACCAGGTGGCATACTCCGATGTCGTCTCTGGATCCATGATATGTGTTCAAACATCTCATGCACAGTAGTATAACTCGGAAGAAACTAGCCCTGGATACTCACTCCCTTATCTCGTGGACCATATTCCATTGTATCACATGTAACATGTACATACCACTACTCCCTACCAAGTATATTCTACACCACTCCCAACTACCATATGACCCTATTCATCTTGTATATATCTAGTATGTATTTGCTGCACCGATAATAAAATGATCCACCTCCTCTATGGATTCTATCCCATATTTTATCCACTAGTATAGTTTGTATGGTCTCCATGTCACCATACAAAGTTGAAGGTAGTCAAATGCATGCCTGTAGAAACCTATATCTCCGATGTGTCATCTCTCCGTCCAATACACATTGTCTCCCATCCAAATGATGAGGGCTTATTTACTATATGTCATGTAGAATTCCTAATGGCCGTCCAATAGCTATGTGTTCCTATGACCATATATGTAATAGATTCATTAGACTTGGGCTCATTTTCTCCATATATACCACTAGATACAAGTCTTTATATAAATGAGCCAAAATTCATTGTCCCCACATGAACATTGGACCTCCATAGTTTCCATAACTACGCCTATCAAGTCTAACTTGAAGTGACTATAGGTCTTATCAGGCAAGAAATATCATTGATAAGAGCCATTAGATAAGCAGTAGTCATGCCACCGTAGAATCATCCATGTACTCGTATAGGTGCATCGTCATGCTCTCTCTAGGTATGTCCTCTATAAAAAAATAAATCACATTTATGTCCACACATTTGTGTGGTATTCCCATCCTCTTGTACTAATTAGCCCTTTATCGGCACCCAAAGGATCGATATACATCCTCTAATGTCACTAACATCTCACTCTTCGACAACCTGAATTTTTGGCTCTCATTGTGACATTGCTCACCATTGCATTTAGTAAATAGTGGTCTAGTATAATATAATGGCAATTGTGTATTATAAGTAATCCCTATCACCTACGGTAGTACACACAACCTGTCTATGTTGTCTATGAGTAAATATACTCCATAACAACCACAATTGTCCATGACACTCACGAAATTCTAATGATAATAATCTCTCTTGAAAATCATCCCATAACACTATTAGATCATCATTTTTCTATTCTAACTTTCAAAAAAAAAATCTAAAACACCCTAATTATGCTATCACACCCATTGATATGCTAACGTGTACACTTCAACGCTAGCATATTTATACTAAAGCATTAACGCTACTGTGTTTAACACACTAGCATGTTTCAATCTTAGCGCTCATGCCCTTACTTGTACACTAGCACGTGTTTAATGACACTAGTGCATTTCATGGGCTACATTAGCACACTCAATTGCATGCACTAGTTTAAAAATTTCTCTCTCCTAGACCTAACTAACCATAAATGCACTAAAACACTAAGTTTTTTTGCTACTTACCATGTCACCCTTGTCTGGTCTCTGCGCACGAACTCTTGGACACGGTCTGCATGATGTTTCTTCTATAATCATTGATCCATATATTTCAGAAATCATACCTCAAATCTCACTCAAATGGAAAAAGGATTCTAATAGCACAAATGACATATGATCTTTACTAACCCTCCCACCCATTTATTTATACCCTCCTAACCTTGATTCTCCTATTTTTGGATTCCATGACTAAAACCATTAATTTTCTTCGTTGTTCCTCTATATGCATGTATGTGGCTTCTTATATCATATCACACAAGTATCCACCACTTCATCATGATGCCCACTTTCTCACGAGGGCACTCCAATCAACTAATTCGACCCACTTTGGGGCATCTAAATGCTTCACCGGACACATTTGACATTCCTTACTACACCACTTTCATTCGTTCATCCATTTCACTCTTTACCAAGTCAAATTTCCTAAATGTAAAAAATTTAAAACATCAAAATCATAAAAATCACATATATAAAAAAGCAAAAACATCCAAATCATCACAAAATCCTAAAATTACAAAAATATCAAAAACCCAAAAACATATACAATTCAATGAAATCAAACTTTTAACTCCTACCATAGTGATCATTCTAACCATATTATGACTATCACAACAAATCATCTTATCCCTTGCATGTTAGTATCCTTGCTTGGGGAAATTCCAATCAATCATTTCCCTCACATGCATCATCGCTTGGGGAAAACTCAACTCTCATTCTCTACCTTGCATGTCGATATCCTTATTTGGTGGAAATGGCCCATTTAAATCTCATATCATTTTAATGTAAAACCAACTATGTAAATGAAATAAAACTAACACCTAGTATCTTGAAAGAAAAGTTAATCAAACAAGAACATCATGATAATAGCTTAAGGAAAATAACTTCTATAATGCATAAGCATGATAAAACCATTAAATGACAAGCCATTCCTACTCTTTGTGATTGCTACCTAATTAATGAACATAATTAGATCACCTAGCAATCAAATTGGTGTTGTTTCCTCAAGAATTGAATATGAGATCTCACCAAGAAATGGCTACAAGACCATTTTTAGATCTTCCCATGCTCTTCAATTTGAGAGAATGGATGCAAGATGGAGAAGATATTTCCAACAATGAAGAATGTCTTGAGATCAAAATGCCTATAGTTTTCTACTGGTGTAAATGAGGTGTAGGAAGAAAGGTAAGGATGAGGGTTCTTAACATAACTTGCATGTTTGGGAAAGTCTAGCAATTTGGTGGATGTGGGATAAATCCCAAAGAGGAAATGTAAAGGATATGCATGTTTAATAAAGGATGTGCACTTTATGGGAGTTGAGAGGGGTTTAATTAATCAAACGTGATTAATTAATAGGTAGATGCAAGCTTGTAAAAGGTAATTAGAGGAAAATTAGTATGATTTGGTGGATATAAGAAATGAATTTGATCCAATAAATAGTAATTTCTTGATTTAGAGAAACGAACGTAATTAATTAATAATAATTAATTTACCCAAGTAGAAGCTGATGTTAATTAACGAAAGGTTGTTAAGTGGCATCCTAAGTGATATGAAGGATAATTAATTAGAGAAATGTAATTACTTAGGAATGAAGAGAAATGTTAGCTAATTAGCGGAAAAGTGCTAATTATTATGGAAATGACAAGAAAGAGGATAATTAGTGTAATTTTAGTATTAAAACTACGTAAGTGGATTTTAGGTGTCTACATTTTCCCTCTTTGAGGTGATGTAAGTGATGTGACTTCAAAGATAGTAGACAAGTACATACAAATAAATTTTTAAGGAGTGGAAGAAAAATTAGTAGAATGAAGGATTCCCCCTTGAGTGTCGATGGGGTGATGAAAGAGGTCGATCGACGATCAAAAAGATGAAGGAAATGGATAGAATAAATGTGAGGGGGAGGGGGATAAAAGGTGATACCTACTACCTAAAGTGATTTGGAATAACAGTGTTGATAGAAGAAAATGATAGGGAAGAAAAATGAAGATGAAGATAATGGAAATAGTCTACATCCAAATAATGTAAAACGACTTTATTTCATTATTTTTCTTATGATCTACATCATTTGTCCTTTATTATATATACAAGCATACAACAAAAGTGTATAATAACATGAAAATATATAATACTAACATTTGTTCATTTCCAAAACACTAACTCAATGTAACATACATAACGTAATGCAATACGAGAAAGTACACAAGCTAACCTAACAGGGAAAAAAGTACAAACACACATACTCAAACAAACAATGTTCAAGATAGTTGTACTAATTTTTTTGTTATCTAGATTCATATTCCACCTGTTGAGTTATACAACAAGGGTTAAAGATGACACCCCAAGCAACAATACATTGTAAGGTGAATAAACAGAGGACAGAGAAGTCCCATGAAAAATTAGATGTGACCTATGAAACAATACCATGTAACTCATTTGTGCAAGGAAGTACAAACATAGCAAGTGGACCACTTTTGTTAATGAAGGTACACCAAAATGACCCATGAAGTCATGTGCAAACAGAACAAAAGAACTAAAGAAATATTATTTTCTAGGATGATTTTTTATGTTTGAGGACATTATGTCTGAAAAATTCAATTGAGTAAATGTCGTGTTTACTAATTTTTTGAATTTTTAAATGTTTAGGGTTTTGTAAATTTTACATATTTTTGGATTTTCTAGGATTTTATGAATTTTTAGGGTTTTTTTTTTTGAAGTTTTTCGAAGCTATGTACATGAAAAATGAAGATGCAAATATGCCCCAGAAGAGATGGGAATATACAAGGAAAATGTTTACACTTATACACAAGAAGAAGATATGTTGGATCAAGGCCACGAAGGATAGGTTCAACATGATGATGAACTCAAACCAATGAAGTGCTAAGAAGGAGTATTGAGCATGCCCCCAATGCAAGATGGCCAAGAAACATATGATAGAAAAGAAATAAAATATTGTTTTATTAAAAGGGGACAAAGGTTCCCATAAACATGGTAAAAGGCAATCTTATACACATGGATGTTCTGAACAAAGCAGAAGAACAATGTGAATGCTATGGAAGGATATGGAAAATGTAGCTAGAAGCCTTGCAATGAAAAGGTGATTAGCCAAAGGCATAAATCGTGAGTCAAAATAAGGACTAAAGTAAGAGTTTGAAAAAGGTCCAAACAACACCTAGTAACATACTAATCCTATTTTCTCATAGAGACCCAGTGTGTGCACATGGAAATTAATTACTTCTTGAAGGGAAGATTTGATAGACAACAAGTGAAGACACACTAGCCAATGTGTAGGAATGATTTATTTTGATAGGTGATTTATGAATGGAGGGTGGAAGGAGAGTCATACATTTCTCCGCTGCCAACCAAGTGTCCATAGCCCCATAGATATTTATTTGATTCTATTTGTAGCTTTGCTTTAATGGCGCTTAGGTGTCCATATCCTCGGTAGAGATATTGTAAATACCCCAAGAGAGAGTTATATTTTCTTTTCTTTTGATTTTTTTGATTTATTTTTTTTTTTCTAAAAATTATTTCAACTCTTGATTTATTTTGATAATGGGTTAAGAACCACATATGGCTTGATGGAAGGATGTGGAAGTGATTGTGATGATGAAATTGGCTAGTGTCAAAAATACGTCCAAAAGGTCTTTGCAACAAGTTTTTTAAATGTATGATAGTGATAAGATATCTAAAATGTCAATCTTTCTTTAATTTACCAAGGTGATGACAGACCAAGGTCAAACAGATACCATATAGATAAATGTCGCAAAATGAGCACGAATAGACTAATCAAAATATCAGCGAAAGGGATGAAAATGGTGGGTGACTTGCAAAGGAATGGAAAGAAAGGAAGAAATAAAATCCGTGTGTATGCAATACCCGATTACAATGTTTGATCCTTGTACCTTTTATTTTTTTGGTAATGTTTTGATATTTTCTCATTTTTAAATATTTTTTTAAATTATTTTGTTTTGATTTTTTGGGAAGTTGGGACCCACAATATCACTCTATGTGATAAGATCCAACAAAAATGTTTTTGATTTATTTTATAAGGGAGACTAGGAGTTTTTCTTATCAAGAGTGATATTATCTCCAATCTTGATGACCATGGTGAGATCATATTTGATAAGTGACTGTGACTTATCTTGAAACATGGATTTTGTATGTGGAGATGGAGTTCTTTATCCATAGATTTCTACACTTTTTCCATGCTTGATGTGTACGTCATTCTTAAATCACGTTTGATTTTTAGATTTTTGGGTGTTGGATTTAGTGGGAGCTTTAGATATCTTTGATCTTTTGATCTTGGCTTGATGAAGAAACTATTGGTGTTTCCTACAAGATAATGTGTGATTTTGTTGATCTTGAGAAGTGGGAGAAGAAAGTGGATGTTTAGGATTGATGATAGGAATGTTAGGGATGATGGTGGGATTTCCAAAATTGTTGATAAAAGGATGATATGATGGACAAAGAGGATATGGTCCAAGAATTGAAGAGGATGGGCTACCGGGAGGTGAGCCACAAAAAGAAGATGAAGGGCTACTAGGATGTGGCCCAAGGATGAAGAGAATGGGATACCAGGAGGTGATCCATAGATAGAAGATGAAGGGATACTATGATGTGGCCCAATTATAAAAGATAATGGGAGAGGTGTCCCATAAATAGAAGAAGAAGGAATACTAGGGTGTGGCCTAAGTATATAATATGATGGGATACCAAGAGATGTCCCAGAGATGGAGGACAAATGAATATTATGGCATGGCCCAAGTATAGAGGATAATGGCCTACCCAGAGGTGACCCACAAATAGAAGATGAAGGGATACTATGAGGTGTCCCACATACAAAAGAAGATGATGGGATCCCAAAAGGTGACGAAAGGAGAGATTGTGATTGAGGAATTGTGATATGTAACAAATGATGGGGTGACAATAGGATAGAAGATGGATCAATAATAAAATTGTATATTTCATCATGCAATGAGGACTGAGAAGATTGATGAACAAGAAGAGGATCAAGTTTGCTAATCTTAGGATCTTCCTTTGTTTTCTAACAAAAGGAATCAACTTCTTCCCCACAATACGTGAACACATCAAGGTCAAAAGTGAATCCTTTCTCATGATCCTCTAGAGGAATTTCATCATGTAGCCCCATGAATTCTTTGATTTCTTCTTCATACTAAAATAATTGATTGGTATGGGTCGTACTTGGTCGATGATAATAGGTTGATTGGAAGAAAGAGGTCCAAAAGTGTGGAAGATCTAGAAGATGTTTTATGATGTAGATGAGGGGAAGGTTTGACCTTATTGCTCCCAACAAATGTATTTTACAGTGCTTTGAAAATATATCTTAGCACATTGTTTCTTGTTAATTGTTCGACATGGATGCAAACATCGGTCTTTAGAAGATTGATAAGGATATGGTAAGATATAGTTAAAAGGGCTCAAGTTTCAAAGAGGGATTGTTTTTTTATTGATATAAGAAGATGACCCAAGAGATGAAGTTTATTTGGATTTGGACATCTCACGAGTTGAAGAAGATGTGGATTTGGAATAGGTTATTATATTTTTACTAGAAGATGACATAATGCAGGTACACAAAGAGGATCACATAGCCAGTTAGTGGATTTTGACATAGGGGTTGACTTGGATGATTGATTAGAGGAACTTTTATTTGCACAAACCTTCAAAGGAGGAAGACATTGTTGAGTTGACTGAATAATGGGGTCTTGTAGAGAAAGGGAGGACCACAACGTGGGAGTCCAATTAGAGGAATGATTAGAAGAATTTTGATTAGCACAGATCTTCAAAGGAGGAATACGTCGTTGAGGAAACTGATAAAGGGAGTCCTGCAGAGAAAGGGAGGATTGTGACTCAGGAGTAAAATTAGAGGAATGATGGGAAGAATTTGTGGCATACACAAATCCTTAGAGAAGGAAAACATTATTTAGGAGACTAATTATTCCTTAGAAGAAATTTGATTGGATGAGGCTTAGGAGACTGAGGGGAATCCGAATAATAGTTTGGATTATAATAATTAGGAGTCAGTTGGGAATTAAAAGAATAACATGGATTGGAATCATCATAATCATACCACCGACTATGAGATGAAGGTGGGGAAATGGGTAACCGAATGGGTTCTCTAGCATGAATAACCAATCGAGGTTTAGTCATGATGGGCATATTTTTATGTGAGTGCCTAAACCTAGGTTCCCTATTGTCATAAGTGTGAGGAACCATGTGATAGTAAGTCATGGTTAGAATTGTGGGGTTCTATTTTAGTACAAATGTGTAACAGGAAATTGGAGGTTTCCAAGCATGACAACTATACCCCTGTGCCAAATTTTTCATGTTTTATCATTCCTAGGAACCCCAAGTCAAATTTTTCAGTCTTTTCACCCCTTATTTGATGTCAAATTGGTCCCCTAGGTGATTTAGGAAATTCTATTCATTCCCCTTAGGTGATTTTAGGGAGTTCTGAAGAGATCCTATCTTCTGGCAATATTGGGAAGGGCTATTGTTGGCCTTCCCAGGACTAGATCAAACCCCCTAGAGTGGAAAGGAAGGGAAAAATTAAACATGGAGGTGAATTGAAGACCTTAAAACATCATGGAAATTATTTTGGAAGGTTTGGGGAATTTTTGAAATACTTGAGGCAATCTGAGTAAAAACAGGTTCACAAGCCTAGGCAATACACAGGCCTAAAACATTTATTGGGCTTCAGAAAAAGATTTTGGGAGCTCCGGATGGAGTTAGGAGTAAAAAAAATATCAATGGAAACAGGATTCCAAGAAATACATTATGGTGAAATAATATTTTTCACAACACCTTGGCGCATAGGATTGGCAGGTAATTTTTCTCAGGAACAAGTAGAGTCTTAAATCAAAAATCCTATTTTTAGGGATCATATGGCTGAATCAAGACATGATACCCCCACCATTGGATTAAAAATTCCATTTCCAGTTAGGATAATATAAAATTTTACCAATAAATTCCAAGGAGCTCAAGTTATCATCATTTCAAGTTACCCTCTCAAAGGCAGTTCAGGACTTAGTCATTTTTCGGGAGGACACGTGTCAGCACCAGGAGCCTGATGGGATTTCATGTCCATAATGTCCCTAAGGTCAGGTACACCAACCATTGAAAAATTATCCCAGCCCCCATGTGACCTCTTAGACCCTCATGTGACCTCCAGACTTGACAATTCAACCCCGGTGCATTTTTGGAGCATCCATTCCCTACCATCGGATCAAACACCACGTGTCAGCTCCAGGACCACCATGGAAATTGGTTTCCCTTATTTACCTGAGGTGATGGAAATCATACCTTAAAAATTCTCCCATCCCCTATGGGGATCCTTTTGGACATCCATGTAACCGACTTTCAAATTTGAAGTGCATTTTGGAGCATTCATTCCATGTCGTCGGATCAAGTGCCATGTGTCAGCCCCAGGAACACCATGGAAACTGATGTCCCTTATGTCCCTGAGGTGAGAGACATCAAACATGTAAAAATTCACCCATCCCCTTATGGAGAGCCTTTTGAACATCCATGTGACCTCCAGACTTGATAGTTCAGCCCCCAGGTGCATTTTGGAGCATTCATTCCCTGTTGTCGGATCAAGCGCCACATGTCAGCCCCAAGACCACCGTGGAAACTGATGTCCCTTATGTACCTAAGGTGAGGAAATCATACATGGAAAAATGCACCTAGAACCCTATGGGGAGCCTTTTGGACATCCATGTGACCTTTAGACTTGACGATTCGGCCCCGGTGCATTTCTAGAGCATCCATTCCCTGTCATCGGATTGTTGCCATGTGTCATCCTCTTGACCACCATGGAATTTTATGTCCCTCACATCCTTGAGGTCAGGGACATCAAGCATGGAAAATTTTTCCCAAGCTTCTCCTCTCATAATTTCAAAAATTCAAAAAATCTAACTGTCGCTTCAGTGCTTCTAGTGCTTCCAGCTGCTTCCACTCCCGTGCACAGTTTTCCTCCATTCTTCCTCTATAACTTCTCACCTCCATTACTCCATTGCTGAAGCTCATACCAAACCTACCACAGAGTTACTCCTCTTCCACCCCAAAAATTCATGTAGGTCCTAAAGGAAAATTGGAATGAAAAGTTGAAGAAATATCCCAAATGGATGCGTGAAACAACAAGATATATTTTTCTGTTCATTCCTCTACCCAAGGCCATCAATAATACACCTTCAAACTCTCCCCTCATGCTATAGAGCATCCATAGTGAAGAAATCCCACTTCTGGCTCAATGAAGAAAAAATCCAATTTCCCGTCAAACCGTTGGGCGAAATGAAGTAGAATTGCACGTGAAGCATCAAAAGAAGAAACCTATCACAATGAAATTTATTTCATCACAAACAGAGGAGAAAACTAGACCTGTAATTTTGAGGTCCATTAATGGTTGCCGCATCCAAAAGCACTATCAAGTCCAAAAATTAAAACTTTAAAATTTCTTGGACTATTAAGCGGCAGGCCCAAAATTTTAGAGGGGTGATATTCAAAAAACTCATATAAAAAAATTCGTCCCATCGAATCTGACTCCCAGAAGCCAAATTTCTAAAAATAGCAGGTCTACTACATAAGAACTACTATTTTGGGAAAGTCATCGATGAAGAACCTCTGAAAGGAGGCGAAGTCATTGGAGTTGTACTACAGTTGAGAATTCACCAGAATGGACATTTTTGGCACTTACTAAAAATAGTAAGTGGGCCCTTGAGCACCTGCTAAAAATAGAAATTTGATCCAGAAAGAACGAGGAACGCAGAGAGAAAGAGGAAAAATGAGCCGCAACATCCAGTTGAAGAGCGGGGACTTGATTTTTCACACTTACTAAAAATAGTAAGTTGATTTTTCTAAGGGAGACATGAAGCCGAAATAGATGGGTCAGAAGCTCGACACAACCCTTTGCCTATGAGTATGATGTGGAAGACAACGATGTCTCGTACATGGACCTGAATGACCTTAAGACTCGCATGGCCTCCAAGGACCGAAAGAGGATCGAAGACCAAATATTCACAAGTGGTTTGTTCACCACTGCAGGACACCTAGTGTCTATGCAGAGTCTCGAGCTAGTCCTAGCTTGCTCTTTCCACTACAAGCCCAAGACACAAACCATCCAATCTAACAATGGTACCACAATTGTGGTCATAAGGGGAACAACTCAATCAACTTGGAAAGCATTCATGAGCTAATTTGAAGGAGATTCATAGTGTGCAAGGAGTTTGAAGATTCAAATTTCACTACATTTGAAGCTTTCCATCAACCAGGATCAACGAACTTCATTGGAAACAACATCTCCTCTTCTTCATCTCTCTCTCTTTATCTCTCCTCTTCCCCCAACTTTCTCTCACTTTTCAATATTCTAATTTTGCATTGGGATTGCACTTTTTCATGTGTCCTAATGTTCCTAATGTAATAATTCACCTTTATGTTATAAAAATGGACTTAAAAGTTTCCTAGGAAGTTGAAATGTTTTAAGTTGTGCAAGGACATATGAAAAGGCATTAGGAGGTAGATGAGGAGTCATATTCTACTCTCTCAAGTGTAACACAATTCCCATTTCAAAGGGTTGGCGATTGATCTTGTAAACTCAAGAGTGCATTGTACGTAGAGAAATCAAAGGAGATAGCCATTTTCTTCTACTTTCCTCCACTCTCAAATTTCTTTCATTCCCACACTATGTAAAACTTGTTTAAGAATCAATACAAGAAGAAGGAGTTTGTAGCCTCTTTGATGAGGATATTTTAGAAACTTTGAGTTTGCAATATTATCTCGTCTTGTTGCCATTTGCATGGTTGTTTCTTCTCATAAATGCATGTGATTTAATTTCCAACTAGTGTAATGCAAGTCTCTGATTTCCTACTTGCAACTTTAGTTTCTCTTGTCTAATATTCTCACTCCCTTTCCCACTCTCCTAGAAAATTCTTCTCTTGCACGTATCTGCAATCTTTTCCGTAGGGTCAGTGGAGTGTCCCTGTTGGATCCTTAGTCAAAAGGCCACCACAGAAATCCACCTTTTTATGTGCATGCAAATACGAAAGCTGCACCGGTTAAGTAGAGGGACTTAGATTCCCACAACGTTGGCAAGAAATCCACAAGTTTTTCCACCCAACAAATTTTCTCACCAACAGGTCCAAATTCCTAGACCTATATTATATGATTGAACTCCTTCAAATGCAAGGAAGTTCCATGGTGATTCAAGCACCATAATGACGACCAACTAGAAATTTTGAAAACAAGTAGGGGATGTTTGTGTGATTTTCCAAAGGGGATCTAAGGAAAAAAAACATATTGAAGAAAAAATTTCAACAATCCAATAAGTTTTGGACAACAATTTGCAAGTGTTAATGTTAAAATGGTTGATATAAATTTAGCAACATAATGGTTACAAAGGAAAAATTTCTAATGTTCATATTGTCTCAAAAGTTTCTTGATAGGAAATATTTTTGCTAAGGTTTGAAAAATGTGTACAAGTACTACAATGAACCTAGGAAAAATCAAGCAATGTGATAGTCTACGAAGGTTTCTATGAATGTCAAACAATGGCCAAATAATGTCCAATGGAAAATAATAAAGAACCAAAGGATCAAAGGATCAAAAGGATTGTCCTAGGAAACAAGTCTACAAGATGGAAGGTCACAAGGAACAATTATGCAAGTTTGGAACACAAAAAGTAACACTTCATAAATTTTGTGATGAATAACACTAGGCTCAAAATTCAATGGACTCTCCCCTTGTTCGACTAACAAGGTTTTGACTTCAATTTTTTTGCTTCGTGAGAGCTCTTTGAAACATGATTGGTTTTGGTAAATTTGGCTCCTGTGCAAAATGGCTTCCTAGGATTTTATCCACAACACTCACCAATTCTTACCTAAAGGAGGTACGTGCATCTATAATTTCTTCTATAGATGTGGACCATAACCCCACAATCAAATTAATGAATGAGGCCCCATATGGGTAACATGAAGCTTATCTCACAAGGGTTTCAACTAGTCAAGTAGGTAAGCGGAGTGCTTCCCATTTTGTTCACCGGTTCCCTCAAGGTGTGGACTACTTTGGGGTTCTTGGGGTAATCCTCATAATGAGTTTTATGGCTTATGTCAAGGAACTTCCCAATTTAAAATAGACGAGCCGTAGCTCTTAATCGAACTTGAAAATACAGTGTTTTGAATAGTGGTGTGTTTTTATATTTTATCTTAGTTTGGTTTTACACACCATTGGCAACCTACAACAAATTGTATTAGTATTTGTTTAGATCCTAATTCTTTGACAAGCGAGTATTGGTCCTACACGCGAAGGTTAATAGTTTTCCATAAGATCAAAACATCATGAAAGAGGGTTAAATTTTGTTTTTGATTCTCAAGATCATCCTAAGACACAAGAGAAGAGCATACACAACAAGTAACCCAACTATATTGAAAATGGAAAAGCTTGTAAATCAAAGGACTAGGCAACTCATTTTAACCAATTGTTGTTCATTCCCTTAACCATGAATTTAATGAATTTTTATAATGCAAGAAGGCCTAGAGTTGTTTCTGATTCCCAATATCACCTAAAAGGTGTGAGGGAAGAGCATACACAACCCCATCCTAAGATATGAAATCATGAAATTCATTAAAGATCATCAAACAAGTTAGCAAAAGATGATTCAAAACACCCTGCAAATAGAAGTTAACATTAAAAACCTACAAGATGTTAGAAATATCCAAGATCAAATTTGATAACCTCAAAAACAAAGCCCAAATTTTAACATAGCACACCATCGTAGGCCTTGAGACAGTGAGTGTGGACTTAACAACATCAGCATGCCCCAAAACATAGAAGTGCGGGTCTGATATAGAAAATAGACTTGTAGAAGACATACCTACACCAAAGACATCCAGAGAGGCGTATATGTTGGCCTAGTGACATATATGTGGGTCTCGAGAAAAAAGGAATACGACAACATAGAATGACATGAGTGCGGCTAGAAAAGCAACATCGTTTGGGGGTCACACCAACACAAGGGGATACATAGAAGAAACCGACGGATAAAAGCCTCACAATGGCGTGGTTAGCATAATGGTAGCATGCCACTTGCAAGATAGTAGCACGACCCTTCTAATAATAGTGTGTGGCTTATGACAGCAAAGTGGGGCAGCATAACACCAACGTGGATTTCTGGAATGACATCATAAACATGTGAATCTAACATAGACAAACTCAAAAAGGTCAAATTTTTATCATCTTAGCCCAAAATTAACAACAACCCATCTCCTTTAAACCTACAAAAGAGACTCAACACATGTAAAGTTAGCAAAATACATCAAGGAATTCAATTTATTTAACATGTGCATAATAAGGGTTAGCCAAAATTGAGACAAGACTAACAAATCTTGAAATCAAATATTATGGGGTAACTCCCACTAGGCATGCCAAATGTTTACTTGTAAAACTAACTATGCTAAATGAAATGAAACTAGCACCTAGTAGCTTCAAAGTAAATTTAATCAAACAAGAACATCATGATAAGAGCTTAAGATAAAATAACTTCTATAATGCATAAACATGATAAAACCATTAAATGCCAAGAAATTCCTACTCTTTATGATTGATACCTAATTAATGAACCTAATTAAATGACCTAGCAATCAAATTGGTGTTGTTTCAATATTTGAAGATGATATCTCACCAAGAAATGGCTACAAGGCCATTTTTGGATCTTCCCATGCTCTTCAATTTGAGAGAATGGATGCAAGATGGAGAAGCTATTTCCAACAATGGAGAATGGCTCAAGATCAAAATGCCTATAGTTTTCACTAGTGCAAATGAGGTGTAAGAAGAAAGGGAAGGAGGAGGGTTCTTTATATAGCTTGCATTTTTAGGAAAGGCTAGCAATTTGGTGGATGTGGGATAAATCCCAAAGAGGAAATGCAAAGGATATGCATGTTTAATAAAGGATGTGCACTTCATGGGAGTTGAGAGGGGTTTAATTAATCGAATGTGATTAATTAATAGGTAGATGCAATCTTGTAAAAGGTAATTATAGGAAAATTAGTATGATTTGGGGGATATAAGAGAGGAATTTTATCCAATAAATGGTGATTTATTGATTTAGAAATAGCGAACATAATTACTTAATAATAATTAATTAACTGAGTAGAATCATGCATTAATTAACGAAAGGTTGTTAATCCCGAATCTGAGTGATACGAAGGCTAATTAATTAGGGATATGTAATTAATTGATGGGAATGAAGAGAAATGTTAGATAATTAGTGGAAAAGTTCTAATTATTATGGAAATGATGGGAAAGAGGATAATTAGTGCAATTTTAGTATTAAAACTTTGTAAGTGGATTTTAGGTGTCTACACCTAGTGATCATTCCAACCATCTTACGACTATCGAAAAATATTCTTATCCCTTACATTTCGGTATCCTTGCTTGGGGAAAGTCCAATCAATCATTTCCCTCACGTGCATCCTCACTTGGGGCAATCTCATCTCTCATTCTCTCATTTGCATGTCGAATCATTATTTGGTGGAAATGACCCTTTTCAATCTCATATCATTTTTCATTGTGGATCCAACAAAGAGTGTCATGAGGAGTTAACTATTCTCTTTCAGTCTGATCCCATTCCTTTGCATGTCAGTATCCTTGTTTGGGGGAATCTAAATCTTCTTAATTATCACTATGGAACACATTAGGAGCATAGTTATTTGTCTTTATTTCAAATTTTGTTGCATTGTTATTATCATTTATGGACCAATTTTAAGTATTTCATTATCATCTTGGATCATTTATAGCCATGATGCATACTTTTACTATGTATATTGGGTTTGATTTCCTTTTTAACTTTTTTTTCTTTGAACTTATTACCAATATTATGTTCCCATCTTGGTTCATTTATAGCCATGGTGTATGCATCTATTGTGTATATTGGGTTTGTTTTAATTTTTATCTTTTGCTTATTGTATGTGTGTGTTTGTTTACACACATAATGGGTTAAACATCATGATTCTTTCATAATCATGGTGACAAATATATTGTGCAACAACAAAATAAGGTTGCTCTAACTTTCACTATCTAAATGAAAGGTCATACTACGAGAAAAACTCACTCCCATTATTATTTTAATCCTTGAATCATCTATCATTTCCTTCTTCCTATCAAGTGGTTGTCCACCTCTTTTTGCATCACTCATCCACTTAAATGGGTATCCCCTTATATTTCCACACTCGATTGGGCATCTAAATTCTTCAATAGGACATATCGCACGTCCTCCACACTTTGCTCTGTCTTCCACTCACTAATCTACATGTGTCTACTATCTTTGAAATTTTATTACTTCATAATAACACTTTAAAGATGGGAAAATGTATACACCCTAAAAATACATACCTATTTCTAGACATACTTAATCATCCACATCCTTTACATAATATACAAAAATTTGTTCTAAAATGCATGTTAGACCACTATCCTCCCACATCTCACTCAAAGTCATTCACATCCCCTTTAGAATTAATTTTATTAATTAATTCTAGCACACTTTCATTATTCATACACATCCCTTTAGAATTAATTAAATTAAATATAATCATCTTAAACTATACTCCTATGTCATTTGGCTAATTTAATTAAATAGTTAATTAACCACTCACATTCCTTAGTTAATTTAATTAGTCATTTAAATATTTAAAAAGTTATCTACTCACACTCCACTTCAACTATCCTAGTCACTCAAGTTAAACTACCTCTGTCCACTCCACTTCTATAATCCTACAAAGGTGGAAGTAGTAATAATGCACGTCTGACCACATTCTCGAATAAAACTTCTTTCCAACCAAAATTCATTTCCCTCGATGGATATGCAATCCATTCAAACTGTCATAACCAACTGCATTCAAGAACTCATTAATAACTTTGATCCTCTCCATAGCATCTCCTTCCATTATAAATAATAGAATATATCCTTCACAAAAGAATCCTTGGAAGTTTTAGGAAATTGCAGCAAAACTCTTGTCATTTTCATTTGAAATCACATACCAAAAGGTTATCCTTGTGTTCACTCTTTCTCGTATCATTTATTCTTCATTTAGAGACAAAAATAGGAGCATCCACATCCAAATAGTTTCAAAATATTCAACAAATGTAGTAACACTTCATCTAATCTCAACTTAAGGTTACAATAAGAGCTTAAAGAAAGGTTTGCATTATTTTGTTTGCTTGTTTTTCATTTGCTTGAGTTTTTCCTTACACACACACACACACACACACACACACACACACACACACACACACACACACACACACACACACACACACACACACACAACTAGAAAGAATGTATGAAAATCAAGTGTATCCAAATGTGATGAAAAACACATAGCATATGATATAAAAGAGTTATCAATAATTATAATCATTGCACAAGAAACATATTAGTCTTGATAGTACAAAAGATAGAAAATACACTATATATATATATATATATATATATATATATATATATATATATATATATATACTAAGCATAATGAGGAAAGAAAGGAACTATAATATAAATATAGCACCTAGATGTAGGATGTAAAAGTAGATGCCCCAGAATGTTAGTAGTCCGGGTAAATGACAGCCAACAACTTTCATCGTGTAACCCTCTGTAAATTTCCTACATCATGCTCAATATACCACATGAATGCATGTATGTAAAAAATAAATGTTATCCATCAGACTAAATGAATAAACAACATGTATAATGTAAATTGTAAACAATGTATGTTATAAAAAATGATTTTATATTTTTGTAAATATTTAATTATTTTTAAGGCCCTCCCTAAGGCCATAGATAAAAATCTACTATCTGAAGATAAGTAAAGGTGATCCAATAATTACCCCATGGAGGGAATAGATAAAGATTATGTAACTAAAGGTTAGCAGTCTAGGTAAATGATAGGACAACACCTTTAATTGTGTAACCCTCTGTAAATTACTTGCATCATGCTCAATCTACCACATGGACGCATGTAAGCAAAGAAGAAATATTATCCATCAAACTAAATGAATAAACAACATGTATAATGTAAAGTGAAACAATATATGTTATAAAAACTTATTTTATATTTTTATAAATATTTAAATGTTTTTAAGGCCCTCCTTGAGGGCATAGATGAAAATTGATTCTCTGAAGATAAGGAAGGGTGATCCGAGAATTCCCCCATAGATGGGAATAGATAAATATTATGTAACTAAAGGATGGGAAGCAATATTTCCCGTGTGTGTGTGTGTGTGTGTGTGTGTGTGTGTGTGTGTGTGTGTGTGTGTGTGTGTGTGTGTGTGTGTGTGTGTGTGTGTGTGTGCGTGCATGTGTGCACGTGTGTAAAGTGAGGTTCATGTGTGGAATCACTCCCTTAACATCAATTTAAACCTATAAATAGAGCGTGTCACCAAAAGAGATTGATGTCTATTGATATTTATTTTGAGTGGTGTGAAATATGCCTTGTTATTGAAGAGATAACTTGTGATGACTAGGGATAGTATTAACAACATTTGCAAACATGTGTGAAATGTGACCTTTACCAAAGTACATAGGGCATGCAAGGAAACTTGTTCTTGGAAAATAAGGAAGAGAGATCTAAATATACCCCCAATTATTGTAGAATGTATAATATCATGGTGTATGTAGATGAATATTGAGTATAAGTAACTCAATTGGTAGGCTTTCTTAATAATAATGAGTGAGAATGCAATGCTAGATGTATCAATGGTTGTGATGTTAAACATGTAGCATAGTGACTCATGGGTTCAAATATAAGTATTTATCAAAGAGGATGATGATGTGGACTCACTTGGGGTGTTATATTTTTCCATATGTGTAACTTTATGCTCTGCAACAAGACTTTGAGAAATATGTAAAGATTCTAATGAAATAATGTCCTCTTCTTCATCAATAGGCTCAAGATTGTACAAATTTTCATGAGGGTGTTTATAGGAACTACCATCCATGTTTCCCTCAAAGGATATTTTAGAGTCATACATAAGATTTAGACTATAGTTTCCCATTCCCGTAGAGATCCAAAGATCAATAGGAAGGTCATCGATACTTTTTTGACAATCTATAATAGATGTTGTCATGCTAATAACAGTGTAGAATCATTTGTATTGTTATTACAACAAGTATTGATAGGTGGATTATAATCTATCATAGCCTGATGTGGAGAAGGAGATATATCCATAGAATCATATCAATTTGTTCATCATTGTTGCTATCATAGTCATGATCATCAACCCATATATCATCTTTGTGCACATGGATCTATGTTGGTAATATGGGTCTAGCCTTGAGATTTTCCTTTGTATGCTCTATGTGCTATGAGGTCTTGTGTAATTGGTCATGTTTGATTGGTGATGATTTTGTGGTAGTTTGTAAAATAGTAGGATGTAAGTATTCAACTAAGATTGGTGCTTTTGAAGGAGGTATGTCATTCTTATCCTCTTCTTGAATAGGTGGATCTTGTATTATTGTAGAAGTTACAACATTTGATATTGCATTATGTTCACTAGACATAGATGGATAAAATTTATGAATCCATTGAGATTTGTAAATTAGAGATGAAGGTGTAGTAAAATTTCGTGTAGCAAATGAAATAAATCCCTTATGATCAAGTTGGATTTTTGATGTAAAGCATAGCAATCATTGTCACAATGTCCATTAATTCCATGATATTTATAAAATGGTTGAGCTTTGAGTTTTCTAAGTCAATATTTAGGGTATGAATGAGTAGGTAACAAAGTAATTAACCTCTTATCTAGTAACTCATATAGGATATCATGTTGTGTAGCATTTTTGTC
Source organism: Taxus wallichiana var. yunnanensis (assembly GCA_018340775.1). Classification (NCBI taxonomy): domain Eukaryota; kingdom Viridiplantae; phylum Streptophyta; class Pinopsida; order Cupressales; family Taxaceae; genus Taxus; species Taxus wallichiana. The sequence continues at coordinate 468,343,205 of CM031236.1, read as the reverse complement.
AAACTAGATAGGTTGATCTCGTGGAACATACACATTGTTGCCTCTATGTAGGATTTTAACCTCACTTATATGAGCACATGTAGTAGACATAAAACTTATATCACATTGCACATATTTTTCCTTAGAAATATCATGATGCATAAAAGGAGAACTAATATGTGCATTGGAAGTATCCTTGAGATGTTGTATCTCATCCTTGAGAGATGTAATCGTAGTATTCATAGCTTGAAATTTATCTTGAAAATCATGGTGTAAATCTTGAATAGACTCTAAGATAGCCTTATGGAATGTGTCATCATTACTAATGGAAGGAGTTGAAATATGACTCAAAATTAAATTCACATGGGAAGGTGTCGTATTGTCGGAGATTAATTATGTGCATTAAGTTTTGAGAGTATCTATATATACTAGGTGTCATTGGATTAAATGATACAAGGATACTTAACAAATAGTGTTATGGGCCATGATGAATAAAAGATATTGAAGACCACAAACAAAGAATGAAACCCTAAGGCCACTAGGGTTAGGGCTATGATGTTCGATTAGAGAGGGTTGGGTTCACCAAATGATTTCACTTTTTTAATCTATTCCATTCATTTTTAAGTTATAAGAGTGTTTAATTATCATACCTAAAAAGAATGAAATAATGTAATAGGTGGATATTCTAATTTAATTAATTTCCAACATTAATTGCACAAATCGAGAATAACGCTTTTAAAAATGAATATTTATCTAACGATATCACAAAAATACAAGGTAAAATTACACTTCTCTGATCATGTGTGGATGTGGAAGAGTTTGGGTGATTTAAAAGTAAGAAGATGTTAATCTAAGACTAAAAATGCTTTTTTACATAAAGCGACACCTAAAAGCGAACTTGTTCATAACCATACAACTAAGTCGAAAGTGTTTGTATGGCCATGACCCTTCTGTATAGCCTTGGACCTACTTGGAATATGGGTCTGAAACTTCTTGAATGATTTACCTACCTAGAAATGAGTGTCTTTTTATTTTATTCTTCTTTGCTCACCTTTATAATGTCTCTGGAAAATCTGCTCAAACCCTATAACCCTTATAGTGCAAGAAGAAATTCATGTAAAATAAAGTTAGGTGGGTTGTGGGCACCATTGTGAACCACTAATTTCACCACAAATCCAAAGAGGGATTAAACCACATGTCATTCTCTTGAAATGTGATATTTACCATAAGTCAATAAAAATTGACAAACATGCTTTGACAATGTTTTGTTTGAGTTTCGCACTTACTTAAATACTTGGGAAGGGTCATTGTGTTTGAACTTATAGAAAGAAGATGGAGACTCATATACCTAGAAGGAGACGTCATACCTATATAGTGTACTACCCTAATGGATTTGAATGAGTTATTTCACAATTTAGGAGATTAGAGCACCTTTTGTTCTTACTTTTACATGAGGAATTATTAAGTTCTAGTTTCTTAAATGAGGTATGATTTACTTGTTTATAAATTCCAAATATTATTATGTCATGAAAGGATGACCAACGAGATGTATTTACTCATAATAATGTGATATAATCGAAATAATTCTCCCAAATCATGTCATTCCAAATCCGTATAATAGGGTCATCTTATAGATTTGTACAAACCGACTAAAAATGGTGATTTTAATCGAGAGGTCAAAAGCATATTTTAACTTTATGAGTCGAGGATAAATGTTTCTAGGTGTGTTTTATACAATTAAACTTCAAAAATTGATGACAGAGAAGTTTGAAAAGATAAGCAAGGAATTGAACAACTATCAAGGTGTACTAAGCAAGAGTGAGGAGAGTGCATTTGTGCATGCAAGTGTGCAATATCAAGATTGGAAGTGTCAAAGGATATATTTCCAAATTTGAGTGTCTAAAAATATCATGGGGATGCTCAAGATCCTTATCAAAACACATTGGTATATGTTCAAGAGTAGGATACTTCATAGTATCTATAATTTGAGGTGTAATATGATAGTAAGTATTGTCTTGATGTAAAACCTTGACCTACTTCAAAGTAGAATATGATTCATTTGTAACATTAGAATCGGGATCCATAGATTGAGTAGGAACATGATCATGTTAATGTGCAAGAATGTGTGGGATATTTTAGATGTATGCTACTCTTAGTGATTTAATCTTAGTACTCATAGCTTGAATTTGTAGTTGCAAATAACATTGTAACACTTGAATAATTTGCAAGATATATTTATGAAGAATGTCATTGTTATGATCATTGGTAGATGTATGATCTAGAGTGACAACAACACTAAACATAGTAAGTTTATTTTGAATAACACAAGGAGTGATAAGAGGATTAACATGTTCCATCTTTGTAATATTCCTAAAAGACATAATAGTATTTTACACATGGGCATTTATGAGAGGCATATCAATTTTCATTCAATAGAGAGACAAGTAGTAGTTTATTTATGAATATAAGCATTAAAATGAGTAGGAACATCATTGAGACTAGGAGTATTATTATCACGTGAAATATTATGATCAAAATTTTCATCACCATCTCTACAAGTAAAATAATATTAATCATTACTATCATCATTCATGTTGATATCAAAAAGGAAAGTAGTAGTATTATGTTTTGGAAAATGCGTAGGACAAGCCCATATAGTAAAGATGACATCATAAGATAAAATGGAGTCATCTACACCCTTATGAATTTTGTGTCGGGAGGTAGTGCATGACTATGAGATTTAAGCAACTTGGAAGTAATACTGAGAAGGTTATAAATCGATCCTTAATAATCCAACCACTATCACTAGATGCATATTAAGAACTAAATTCATCATTATAAAATGGATTTGATGATTTTGGAAATTTGGTGTCTCAAAGCCAAAAGTATCATCATATCTAATATTATTAGAATTATTCTTGAGATCGTCATCATAATTGTAACCACCATTAGATTGTATATCATGTACATGTTGAAGACTAGGTATAATTGATAGCTCACTAGTATGGGTTCCTCATGGGGAAGAGGGCCAAAGAATTTAGCCATAAGGCTATCAACAAAAGAGTGTGGATTAGGGTAGGTCTCTAATCATTTACAAACTGAATCATTTGAATTTGGAATGAAGCATTCATTAGGATGTAGTCATACAAAGATATTGTATCCATAAGAGCGTGGGTCATGACTTAAAAAAGAGTAAATCCTCGAAGCAAGTAATAAATAAATCACTAATTAGCAAATGGAAGGTAATGACAAGAGACCATATAGGATAGAACCTAAAAGTGATGTTTAGATAAAATTGATTCACATCAAACTATTAAAATGACCATTTGTGAAAATAAACGAGTGAATTTAACAAAACAAAAAAGAGGTATTTTATAATTTGAATATGTGGAATAAAACCTCTAGAAATCTACAAAAAGTGTATATTTTCTTATTATGCAATTTTATTAAAATTAGTAATTTTAAATGTTTGAAAATTGTGCGAGATAATTAAGTTGAACCAAAACATGATTTTTTTAATGTACAACAATAAAGAAAAACCTCCAAGTAATTTTAAAATATAGCCATTATGCTTGAGATATGTGATGAAATGTGATTTAGTAATTACAACGCCCTAAAAGATGCCAAAACGGAAGGACCACCATGAGACCTTAGGGGAAATTGTGAAAACTAGATTGAGGTTATGTGATAAATGATATTTAGGTTTAGATCTAAATATAGAATGCAAAGATGAAATCCTAAGGCAACTAGGGTTTGGAACAAGGTGCAATATTTGATTGTTCATCGGGTTCACCAAATTTTTATTCCTTAATTAAATATATATGTTATGGAAGTGCAAAAAAATAAGAGGGTGTAAGCGTTTGTGAAAACATATTATTCTGATGTAATTAGTTCACCATTAACCATTCATAACTAGAATAACACATTAATACTTGCAACAATTGATTAAAAACAATAAATGAAAGCTAAAATATGCAATAAGAGAACAAGACTTGTCTATAAAAGTAAACAAAGAGAGAATTCATAAATGTATATAGCTGGAAACATTAGATCAAATATTGTATATGTTTGATTATGCTTTCTATAACTAGAAACTAAGTAGGGGTAGAACTATACAACTATTGTATGACCTAGAATGAAATTGTATAGTCCTGACCTAGGGTTGTATAGTCTTGAAACATTTAAAATTTGGGGTTTGAAACCTCTTGTGTGATTCACTTTCCTATAAATGACCTTTCATGTATGTCTCTCTTGCTCACATAACCTAGGGATGTCTGGTAATCACCCGCAACAATTTAAAAACCTATAGAACCCTTCATTAAAGCATTAGCAAACCAAAAGGATAAATCATGTGTGTGCAATGATGTTTTCCTACCTGTTATGGTCAACACTAGTTTATGAACCAATCTAAATGTTTTCCCACATGACCTTATGTGGGATAAAGTCTCATGTAGTTCTCCTAGGTGTTTTTGTAAGTGTGAGTGTAAGTGTAAGTGTTTTTGTACGTTACCTTTGAAAGTGGATTTAAATGTAATCTAGGACCTTCTAGTTTTCTTAAGATAAAATATAGGATATATATCTTGTTCATTCTTCATAAATATTTTTTTATCTATTTTGTTGACTAATCATATTGATTATTTGGGAAAAGATGCAAAGTCTTGTGTATGCAGGCCATAAAAGAAAGATAATGCTAGTTTTGGGAAAAGTGGAATTGATCATGAACATTAAATTTAAACTTAAATTTTATTTCATATTCAAATTCCTCTCAAAAAATTATGCAATTTCAAAAAAAGAATCATCTCAATCTGAGATCGCATGCAAAAGTTATAGTTGTTTTAAGTTAGCACCGATATACTCGCATATTTAGTTCCTAACTCATGTTTAGTTTCGAAACTCACAAATTTAGTTCCGGAACTCACAGGTTTAGTTATAAAACTCACATATTTAGTTTTGAAACTTGCAGGTTTAGTTCTAGAACTTGCATCAATCAAATAACATTTAGTTCGGAACTTGTTATTCGTATATTTATATTTTCAAGCAATTAAAACAGTGGATAAAGCTGCAAGGTATAGAATGACGCTTAGTTCCAGAACTTAGAATTTGTGGAAAAAATAGATTTAGTTTCAAAACTTGTATATTTAGTTCAAAAACTTGCATAAAATGAATGATAACTTTAGTTCCAGAACTTGCATAAAAGGAATGACAGCGTTAGCTCTGGAATCTGCATCAATGAAATGACAATTTTTGAGGAATTGTGAAAAATTAGAGAATCCAATGGGAAATATGAGAGAGGTTTTTTTCATAGAATTTTTTTAGCAAAAACCTCATTCTGATTTTCTACAAGTTTTACCAATGAAGAGAAATCTAACTTTTAGTGAGCTGCAGTGCGAGGAAAAAGTGTATCAGACGAGCACTAAAAGTTCCATAAATAGAAACAGAAAAATCAAATGGAAAATTTGAGAGATTTTTTTGTTCATAGAAATTTGTTTAACAAAAACCTCATTCATATTTTCTACAGGTTTTACCAATGAAGAGAAATATAACTTTAAGTGAGTGTAGTCCGAGAAAAAAGCATATCAAATGAGCACTAAAAGTTTCATATACGAAACAAAATGTCAAATGTAAAAAATATGAGAGAGGTTTTGTTCATAGAAATGTGTTTAACAAAAACCTCATTCATATTTTGTAGAGGTTTTACCAATGAAGAGATATATAACCAGGGAAAAATTTAGAGGTGAATTTTCGTAAATTCGTGAAAATCAAGGATTATGGAAATTCGTAATGGCGAATATTTTGTTGTTCAAAGCCAACTTATTCGCCGAAAAATTTGGCTGACATGTCCCTTATACTATTCCTTTCACCTAGATTTTACACATATATAAGAGGTTAGGAATGTAATTCACCACCATTTCGAATCATATAGTGCAAATATTGCCATATTAGCCACCAACACTAAAGTCTGAAATCCAAGCTGTTCAATCGTAAGGCGTCCAACTCTGAGAGTCTAAGCTATCTAACCTTGATCTGGAATACTCTACAATCTAAAATGTCCAACTTTATTTTGTCCAACCGAGCCATCCAAGACTCCAACCCCTAGCCATCCAACCCCCAACCATCCAACCCTAGCCATCCAACCCTAGCTATCTAACCCAAATCTGTCCAACCCTAGGGCCAACCGTCCACATCTTAACCATCCAACCCCTAGCCATCTGACCTATAGCCATCCAACCCTTAACAATCCATTCTCAGAGCTTTGGAACATAAAATCCGCTCATAAGGCCATAAGCGAAGGCAGTCATGGATACTAGAAATCGGGAAAAAGATTACAAATTCGATCGAATTCAAAAAGTGTGCCAATACTTTCTTTGAGCTATTTTGGAAAATCACAAAAGATGAAGTCGGTTTTTCTTCCGCTGAAAATATCGAAATGTGGCAAGTGTTATTTAATGGCCATTTAATCTAATAGAATTTAATAATTATGTTTATAATACATTCTCGGAACTCTTTGACATTTATACTCTGTAAAAATTGAACTATAGATAAGATTAATACAATATAAGTAACAATTTTATAAAATTATTTGTAGAATTTTCAGAAATTCCTTCACAGAATAATCAATTTATAGATATTGATGATCTAATATATGTTGAGGCAAACATACCGTCCCTTGATGAAATAGAAGTACAGGAAAATTCATCAAACTCCCAGGAAACACCAGTAGAGGAAGCTTCTACTCCAAGGTCTATTTCCAGAAAGAGGAGACATGAGATTCAAAATATTTCTGCTAACAAAGATAGATGTAGAAGTTGAATCCCATGGGAAAAAAAGAAAATATGTTAGAAGAAAGATGGCAAACTAGACAATTGGAAGGAAATTCCAGATTCAAATGGGCTGCAAAATATCCTTTTATTGAACTATGCACACTAAAAATTCTAATGATGTTCCAACACAATGTCAATGCAAAATATGTGGTTGGAAACAGGGGAAGGATCACACGATGTAGCTCAAACTAGACACAACTGAAAAACACTGTGGGAAAATATACATTTCCCAAAAGTAAAAGGATGGCAGCATAGTTAGAACTCATAAATGGAAAGATGCAAAAGATTATCTACATGTCAAATACGTAGAAGAGTATGAAAAGGAACAAAAATGTATCAAATATGTAAATGAAAAAGGTGGGACCATAGTAGGAAAATTGAACAAAGCTATGGAGGCAGAAATGCAAGCAAAGGGTATTCAATTTGTAACCATTTTTCATATAATGATTTTGGGAAGAACAATGTCAGATTTTGGAGAAAATAGAATGCTATATCAAGTTATTGGTTTAAAGAACGTTCCACAATCTCATTGGTCAGATACCAGTGCTGGGAGATTGTAAAATGTCTAGCTCTGGTAGAGAAGGAGGATCTGAAAATGTGTGTTCAAAAGGCAAAGTATATTTCCATTTCTTTAGACGAGGTTACCACAGTCGATAATACATCCTGGATATGTATTCATGTTTACACATTTACTAATGAAACAAGGACTCCACACCTCTTGGCAATTCATAAAATGACAGAGAATTGCAATTCTGAGAATATTTATAAATTGGTGGTATCAAATCTGAAGGATATCACCGGAATGGATGACTATGCCATTGCAACAAAATTAGTTTATGTCGAACCGATGGTGCAGTTGTAATGCAGGGATCCAGAAATGGTCTGTGTGTTAGACTTCAGACAAATATTGCTCCATATATGGTTGTTTTCCATTGCATGGCTCACAAAATGAATCTCGCATACAAAATTGTGAGAAAATTTAAAAATGTAGCTAAAGTGGAGGAATTGATATGTGATCTCCATGCCTATTATTCTTGTAGTCCTAAGAGATTTTTAGAATTTCAAAAATTTTCTATTGGACTGACAGAGGGAAAAAAACTTCTCAAAGATGTAGATACGAGATGGATATCTATGTACGAACCTGCCTGTAGAATATATGATGAATATCCTTCACTTACAAGATTTATGTTTAAATACTACAGGGATTTAGATAAAGCTAAAGATCTATTGTGTCGTCTAACTGACATAGAAACTTTACTAACACTTTGCGGTATTTTACCCATGTTGAGGGAGCTAAATATTTTAACGAAGCATGCTCAAGATCGGTCTTTCTACATTACAAACTTTATAAGACTCAGAAGACGTGTTTGCTGGAGTCTAGAAAGTTTATATATTTCTGATGGGAGTTTTAAGGGTGCTGCTTTTGAAAATTGGAATGCATTAACATATTTGAAAAATTCTAAGTGCTTCTTAAAGTACAATATAAATGATCATCTGTGTATAATAGCACATGGAAAAGAGATTCCACTTCATACGTACCAAAACAAAATTGATTTGGCTTACTCAGAAATAGAAGAAGTAAAAGTGACACGAAATTTATATGATTCAGTATTAATCAAAACTAGGAATAAGTTGAGAAAGATCTCTGAATCGTTAGCTAAAGAGATCTGGGAAAGATTCAAAAATGAAAAAATACTTGAAGCAATGGGAGTTGTAAATCCATAGTTCTAGAATTTTTCTAGCGGCAAACCTTATACATCTATCAGTCCTTTATTTTTCAAAAACATGGGTGATCTTACTGATCATTTCTGTAAGATTGTAGAGTTAAATGGAGTTTCAGTAGAAGGAATTTTGGAAAGAAAACTACTTAGTTCACAGTCAATGGATTTTTCTAATACAATGATACGACAAGTTCAGCTTCTACAAAACCCATAGGATTACAGTGCCATGAAAAGGATTTGGAAGGATATTTGTTCTAGTAGTATTCTAAGTGAAGATTTGAGCGAGTATATTAAGTTGTATGAGCTATGTCAAACAATGATTCAGGTTTTGTGGAAGATGAGAGGGTTTTCAGTGCACTATCCTTTTTAAAGTCAAAAGTTTGAAACAGATTGGATAGGAATCTAGAAAGCTATCTCAGATTGTATGTATCGAGTTACTCAGTGGAGTATTTTCCTTATGATAGAGCCCTGGCATTGTGGAATTCACTAGTAGACAGAAGAGGAGTAAGTAATATTCTACCTGATCCAGGGGATCAAGACACATCCACAAATCATGTTGCAGTTGATTTCCAAGACACAAATGAAAGTGTTGCTCCAGGACTGTTTGAATTCACATAGATTTCATTTCTTCTATACATTATTGAGACTACTTATGTACTTCATTCAGTGATTACAACTTTCAATAAATGCAATATTGTATTTGTCATTTTTATCCTTTGTCATTGCAACAATGTCATCAATACAATATTTGTTTCAATAATGCCATTTGTTTTTTATGATTGCATTTCAAATTGAGACTGAAATAAGAACACATGTGAAATTTATCTTTTATATCTCTTAATTTATTTATTTTACATCTGCAAGAATGCAAAAATGTAATGAAACAAAATAGTGTAAATTTAAGCAACATTTACATAAACAATAGAAAAGAAACATAGTTTGTATTTATATGTAGTTACATTATACAATTCTAACTTCCAAAGTTCATATGAAATTGATTTCTCATGTGGCAGATTAATTTATGAAAAAGTACAAATTCATAAAGCATTGTCAGCCAATACAATTCAAAAAAGGGGTTGTTTTAACATCTCAAAGCTTCCAGGACAAGTTCTGTCATATAAGGACACATTACGAGGTCATCCTCTTTTCTACCTATGATTCAAAATCATAGTTGTCCTTACGTCTGCCACACAGAATAAAAACTAAAAAAAGGGTTGGCCACTATCTTTTAATTCCTACGCCAGTGTCGGAATTGTGACAACACACCTATCACATGGTGAACTCAACTAACTTATCAAATTTATGATGCAGGTGAAGGTTTTTATTTTTCCCTTATCGATGGAGCAATAACTCTTGATGCTGAAGGTCTCCTGCTGCAGTGTTGATATTTTCTAGTATACTCAGCTCCTCCCTCACTACATCTCCTACAGACAAAAGTGTTGCATCTGCATCTGTCTTTTCCTTCAGTAAGATTTCTGGATCCATATTATGCTCCTTTATTATCCTTCTCAATGTATTATTTTGTTTATTAATTACAATGAGTTTTTCCTTCAACTGTATAAAAGAATTCAGAATTTTGCGGGCATTCTTCAAATGTGCTTCAAAAACAGCTGCCTCTTTCTTTAAATTTTCATATTTTCCTGTAAAATAGAAATATTAATTTTTAGTCAATCAAATCATATGAAAAAAATATATAGAAGTGGTAATTATATTAGATAATATTTAGTTTTTCATGTAAAAGTTAATGGCCACTTACAACAACTTTCTCTTTTTTTGCATTTGCAATCAAAACATTAGTCTTGTCTTTAGACCATTTGTTGTAGTAAGCATGTGCTTCAGCATTGAGATTTTCCAACCTATTTAGCATTATGTCTACAATTTCATCATTGTAATCATTACTATATGAAATTTTCCCTGATTGAGCTTTGTTTAGCAAAACATCTTGCCATGCCGGTTGGCTCTCTATGGCAGTGAACAATGAATGCCTTTGAGCATGATTATGGTATCTAGTATTTATTTCTTTTATCAAAAATTTTGCTCGCCTTTCCCATGACCGCACCAAATCCACATCAAACATTACAACCTCTTGAATTATTTCCCCCATGCTATCTGATATCATATTTTCTAAAATAAAGTGTGTTTTTTCATCATCTGTTTGTGGTGCAGCGGTTTCGGGAGGAGGAGAGTCACTGCCCTGCATTCCCTACACATTTGGTTGTGGAGGCAGAGTAGATTGAATCATGTCGTGGGTGTCAAAATAGCTACTCTTGGCCGCATCCCCACTTTTGAAGCCTAAATACTCCTCATCAAGGGCAATGTTGTTGAAAAGTTGTGTGGTTGTTACACTTAAAACTCCACCTAGTGACAAGGAAATTCAGTTGTAGCAGGATGAACTGTTCTTGCTGACTCTGCAGGAAACCTAATATTCTTTCCCAAAGTCCTCCTTTGTGTTTGTACTTGACGTGTCGGAGGAAGTGGTGGCCTCCTTGCAAGTGGAATATGACCTGAAGCCATATTACCTGCATGGAGCAAACAACAAATTGTTAGAATATAATGGTTGGTGTTTGTAAATGCTAAAAAATTGTAAAGAAACAAAACATGTGAATCAAAGTACCATAATATACCTCGCATAGACAGAGACACAATCGTGATATTTTTATCTCTAGATTCAGAATGAGTTTGATCTTCATCATCCATCTCAGTAGTTTCTAAATACAATACATGTAGAAAAGATCAATAGAAATATTAGAATACATAATTTATAGTAGTTGTTTGAATTTGTAATTTATATATAAAGATAACTTCATTATTCATACCTGTAGTTAAATGTGATGGTAAACGTGTTGTGCAAATCGACCCCCTAGGTCACTTTTTAAGAGGTCTTATTGGTGTTGATTCTGTTGAATCCATGTCAAAATCAATAGAGACCTCTGGAGGGGATTTACCTCTAGCAATTGCCTCCTTATGAGATGCTACAGCTATAATTTTTATCTGCAAAATATAATCATACATTTAGTACTTTATTTTAAATATTTAAATTGAAATCTTTATAGCAAGAAAACAGTAAATGTAAATTTTACCTGTTGTAAATTTTACTGTTGCAAATTTTACCTGTTGTTCTTTGAGACTAAGACCAATCATCTTATCATTGATTCCAGTAGGAATCGTAAGATGTGTCAATTCGTAGTACGCTTCATTATAGAAAGCTAGAATAAAATTGCAAGAAGAAAATACAATCCTTGATTTATCAATTTGATTTCCTTTGCGGGCATGGGAGATATCTAATTTAATTTGGTTGGACAAATAACTGCACCAATCAAATTGTTGACCTACTAGTGTCCGTAATAAATACTGAACTGCCCAATAGGGAATGTCTACATATCTGCCCTGTAATACAATCCTGGCCTGAAAAAGTGAAGCAACTGCAAGAAAGAAATTATTTGTAATACCTTGTATAAGAAGGCCTCTTGATGATCGATTAAGAGGAGCTGCAATTACAGAAAGGAAATGTTAGATCCTGTGTGGTCGAGTAATGTTAAAAAAGCATTTGAAAATAATAAACTTACCATCAACCTGTACATTGTAATGAGACTCCAAAAAAAAATTGTCTTCGTCTGTAAGAACTACCTTCGTAGTAACTAGTGGAAAGGTAAACCTATTAGCCGATGCACGTCCTCGGGTTCAACAGAAAAATAAATTTGACGACGTTTGAGATGCACAAGAAGAACGGAAAAATTTCATCTTTTTCGTTGTAAGAGGCAAGTAGGTAATCAAGGATGGATGAATCTGTGTCAAATTGGGGCATGTTCACAAGCCCAGAAAATTTTGATTTTTCCACCCAATCCTTTCGAACATCTTTTAGTTTTAACAAAGCTAAAATCGGTGGGCATATGAGGTTTTTGTATTGAAATTTGGGTGAAGGAATAGATGTGGTACTGGCCATTACTGAAATTAGGGACGAGTGAAATTTGGGTGTAAAATTAGATAGCTCAAGCACTGGAAGTGGAAATTTATGGATAAAAGTGTAAAAATGAACCTTGAAACGTTATTTATAGAGTCCAGGGGTATCATTAATGAGCATTAAATACATTGGTAACAATGCCAAACGAACTCCATCCAAACCACTCAACCAACCATTGCCTGTCTATCCCATCTTGACCAACTCCCCATCCAACCTATATTCATCCAATCCACCCGTCCAATCAACTCGCCCAACCATCATTCGGCCAACACACCCATCCAATCCCTTCCCGTCTAACCCCACCATCCAACCTCAACCCATCCAACAACTTTCTGTCTAACCTCCACCCATCCAACCTCCCATCCAACATCCACATGTCCAACCAACCCGTCTAACCCTTTCTCATCCAACCCCTTCCCGAACAACATCCACCCGTCCAACCAACCCATCCAATCCCTTTCCCGACCAACCTCCACCCGTCCAACTAGCTCGCCTAACTTTGCTTTTCCCGACCAACATTGATCCAACTCCTACTCGTCCAACCCCAACTCATCCAACCACTCGTCCAACCTCCTGCCTAACCCGCCCGTCCAACCCCCGTCCAACCTACTCGGCCAAAAAAGTGAAAAAATAAGGAACCAATCCTCTGTAAAATTGCCTTCACCACGAAATATTTTTTCAAAAATTTACCTATGATTCGAAATCCGTTTTATGAGATTTTCTAATGATTTGAAATTAATTTTTCAGAGGGGTCTTCTTAAAATGAACATTGTATCTAACTTTTAGTGAACTGACGTCCAAGGAGAAAGCGTATTAGACAAGAGTCAAATTTTCCACAATCAAAAACAACAAAGTCAAATGAAAAATCTAGGAAAGGTATTTGGTCAAAATCATATTTTGAAGAAAAACCTCCTTCCAATAATTTAGGAGAATAAAATCATTGTGATTCTTGTTACCAAAAATCAAGGAGAAGATTTGGGAGCAAATATTCCTTAAACAGTGAGATTAGACTTTGACTCCAATAATATATCTCTCTCCATATTTTGTGGAGATGGAGATCTTAGTTGTTAGGATTAGAATAAAGATAAGATTAGATTGTATCTCCCAAAATAAGGAGTTGGTTGGATGCATAAATTATAAATGCAACCTTCCACACTCATATATGTAATGTTTACTACCAAGAAATGAATATGTTCTTTTCTCTCCAATATTTTGCAGTTTTGAGTTAAGATCTCAAAGCATGGTTTAAATCCTCTTCCAAGGAATGAGCTGGCCACTCATTCTAAGGAAGATGGATCTGTATATTTGTGTTTTTATTTTGTAATAATTTGTGTTTATTTATTTTTTCTGTAATTATCATCTTGTTGTGTTGTTCTTCTCTTTGTATTGTAACATTCAATCTATTGTAAACTTGTAGGTGTTTCATTTAATTTTGCTTATTTCCAATTCAACAATTTCAATTTATGAAAGTGTGTTTTATTCTTGAAAGTGTGATTTCCTTTATGCAAGTGTGTTTACATTTCTACAAGTGTGCATTTAAATTTCCGCATGTGTGCTTTCAATTTATGCAAGTTTGGATTGTGTTTAAGGGAGCTGCTTTCCAAGATCTTCTTCTCTTAATGCATACACCTTGAAAACCAACTTTGGATTGACATTATTAATGGTGAGGATTGACGACCCTCATCACTAACCCTTTGTTTCTTAAAACCATTTGACAATTCTCATAGTGACTTAGCTCTTGTTTGGATATGGCACTTTACATGACGGTTGAATCTTGGAAATGGAGGAAGCTAGACTCTTTGACTTGGTCAAGTGATTCGAAAGTGTAGTAGGGACTAATATAATTGTTTTTCATGTGATTTGGGTAGATTTAGGAAATCCTTAAGTTCTTTTGGAATGATATTTACAATAGGATCTTGTAAGAGTGTCCAGTGAATTATAAAGTGGAATTGACTTGCTTATATAGCCTTCTCGAAGGTGAAATATTCTAATAAGACCAACCTTAGAAATACGAAATGACCCAATAAATATATTCACATAAAAAATAGAGTTAGAGAATGCAAAGGGTCAATGTCATACAAGTTGGATAAGGATAGACCCGCATCCTAACCAAATTCTAGGGTCTTGAATAGGAGGATGCGGTGTAAAACATAAAGTTTTGGTATGAAGTATAGATATTTTTGCTACTATGATTTATATTATTCATTGAATTAATGACAAATAAAACTGTAAATATAAACAAGTCATGGAAGAGCTAGAGAGATATATTTATTTGATACTAAACGTGAGCATTTTTCTTAGCGAGGATCATGGTCAAACTTGGCATTGTCACCCAAATTTAAGTTTTTATAGTTACATATACTCCTTTCTAATCTGCGTGGTTTACTTCTAGATTTATTAAAAGTGGCATGGTCCATGGGGTTATGGAAGGTATATAAGTGTCTATGTTCTTCGTATGTAACCCTTCCTTTCCTCTTTCAAATTTATAGGGGATGATATTAGGTTACTAAAATTTTGGATACATGGTCTTCTCTCTTAATAGGGTGCTTTGATTCCTCTCTCCTTCATATTTGATGTTGGGTTGCATGCATTCAACAGTCTATTTTTTCTTTAACAAAATTGGGGATTGCACCCCCATCCTTAGGCATTTCAGCAACAATTCTAAATATCCAAAGTATAACAAGAACGGGATCTCCCTCTCCAAAATAAACATGTGTATTCCTTCCATGTTTTACATATACTTTAATTTTGTTGGCAAAATAATTTTCATGAGGAAAAATTGTGAGATTTCACCAATGCTCTAGGACTAGGTCCCTCTACTTGAATGGGGAAGATCCATTTATTGAAATCAAGGAAATGAAAACAATCTAAACTAATTTCTGGGGTGGCCCAAAGACCAGGGATCACATAGGAATACTTCCCTAAACCTATGGCAATTGCTTGTATGGAATACAAGGGAATAAAATTTCTTAGTGAGAGAGATAGGAGAGGGAAATATGAGGGGGATTTTTAATCAACAAATAGCATAGTTGAGTTCATTGCATTAAAATCATAACACTTCACTTGCATCAATGAGAAGAAACCATTCACAAAGAAAGAGGAACAATCAATAAGAAACAAAAAGTTTTATTGCATCATGTTGCATAATTTACAATGTTCATGGAGTACAAGTTGAGATGGAGATAGAATAACAATAGACAATAAATATAAAATTGAAGGCACTTGTTTCTAGAAATACAACGATAGCTAGTAAACAAGAATAACTATCCCTTTGAAATGGGGGTGACATTACTAATTATAGCATTATGAATTCCCTTTCATCTCCCTCATGTAACTTTTCACCTTCCTTCGAACCTTTGGCCTTTAGAATTCCCGGCTTTTGGCTTTTCACATTCCCTCATGAATTTTCATGTTCCTCACAACTCTTGTCCTTTCATATTCCAAGTATTGCAAAATAGGGAAAAGTGCATTTTCAAAAAGTGTTTGGAATATAAGGAGAGAGAAGTTTACTACGGACTCCTGATTGCATTTTCATGGACATGCATTTGCATTTTCAAGTTCTCGCTACATGACTACATGTTTTGGACACCCAATCATATCCCCGGATGCTCGGTTGCATCTTATAGACGTTGAAATCATGCAGATGCCTTGTTGCATAATGCAACCACACGGTTACACAATACAACCACTCGGTTGTATTTTCCCATACATCCAACCAAACTTGTTTTCTTTACCCCGTGGTAAAAACGTGATGAAAATAGGCCATCCAATATATTAATATTTATGGAAAAGTTCCAATAAATCCAATGGGACTATTTAGAAGTCTTGAAAATTAATTCTTCATCAAGTTATACCCATATCTTAATTTTTCCTCAAGTTGTGCACCAGTGAGTTGAGTGGAAAGAATAGTTTTTGATGAAACAAAGAAAAAAATGGTTAATAGAGAGAATTGAAAATAACCTCATTTGATATTTTATAAACATTTCGATCAATTTTTACCTGTAAGAGGATTCATGAGCTGCATTGCCATACAATTTTTCACATTTTAATATTCCCAAAATCTTTCCTCGATCATTCCACCATGAATTAGGATTTGTTATCTTTCTAATGCCTAGGATATGAGCTTCTAACTATTCATATGGATCCTTAAACCCTTCAAACAAGGTGAATAGATTTTTAGAACTTGCATTTCCCAATACCTTTCCCCAAAGACCCATTTTTACAAAACATGTTCCTAAATATTATTTTTCTTGTAGAAATTTCCTAAATTTCCTCATATGATCTCATGGCTCTATAACACACTTCCTGAATGCTTCAAATTTTCCCTGTACATTCCCAGAGGTGTTTACCATGTGCGAAAATCCTTAAAATAAGCATTTTTGGGCCTTAATGAGCAGTTCCTTCAAAGTGGATCAAAATGAATCCATGAATTTCTTCCCACCATCTTACCTGCACATGAAACACACTTTAAAAATCTAGTTGGCACATCCATCTCATACATTATGGTATTTACATAGTCAAAAATAGGTCGGAGGGCAAGTTTACATTACCCGGTGTAAGGATTTCTAAGTTTGGGCTTAGTTGTCATGGAAAAAAATTCAATTTTTCATGTTATAAATTTATCATGATAATAGCTTGCTCTAGTTTGGGGAATTCTTTTAGATTGAACAAAGTGAATATGGAGTAAGTAGGAATCCCATAATATCAAGACACTAAGAGGGCCAATGCCTTATCCATTGGGCTATAGGGGACACCATTTAACTCACACAAGCAAGGAACAAAACAAACACACAATAGAAAGGGAAACACACAAAGTGGAAAGGAAACACACCATACAACAGGGAAAAACAAGACTTACCTAAATCACCTATGGTACATGCGGATGACACCTACTTTATATGTAGTGATTCTTCTTGGAATTTTTACCCGGACATGGATAACTTTAAATGATGATGCTTTGCAAAACCATTTACTAGTTTGATAAAATAGGTACCCCTCCTCAATAGTTTTGTAATTTTTATTGTTATGAACTCCTATTCTTTGTTTATCCAAGCTGATAATTTTTATCTTTCATCCCATGATTATCATACATATGGTTCTCAATTATATCAACCTCATCACATTTATCATTAGTCTTGTTCTTAGGCATTTGATCTTCACCTATTCGGTGTTCCATGGTCATTACCCCTATGGGATGATTCTTGATAGGAATTTTGAATTGTTCCATATCATTAATGGCCTCTTGCTAACTTCTTGGTTGATTAATACATTCTCCTTTCTCATACATTGTCTCATCAAGGATTTCATGGGATGCAATGAGCTCCTCCATGATAGAGACATTATCTTCATACATGACACTATTTATGGGAGATTTAAACATATCATTTTATTTTAATTCATCTTGTATATAATATTCTTCTCCAAAAGGGAAGGATAAAATTTCATCTCCACATTCATGTGCATCAATGGATGTTTCAAGAGGCTTATTGAGTTCATATTTTTGATTTATCTCATCATGAAACATTTGCATATCAACTAAAAAAATAGAATTGGCCTCATACATGTCCTGCATATCCATGGCTTGAATTAAGAGTTCAAGACTTAGTTGAGGGTCCTTTGTCACCTCTGCAACCTCTAAGATATTTTTCATTGACCTTTCCTTTGGCTCTTCTAAAGACACTTTGAGAACTAGCCTTTATCCTTGTTAATTGGAGAAGATATTAACTAATTATAAGAGGGTGCGTGGATAGGCACTCGAAGTTTGACAAAGTTTCACCTTGAATATCCATGCATAGAAGGAAAAATTTTGTACTTAACTACTTTTGCATGGATCAAGCTGGAGTTAGACATGAAGTGATGAACACACATTGGGTAAGGATAGAAGACTTGTGGATGAGGTAATGGTTATTTTTGGAGCAAGTGGAAGATGAAGCACCATGCAGAGTTGAGCTAATAATAGGATTAGGACTAGAGTTATTTATAGGTAATCTATTATTAGGTGAAGCTTGCATGCTTCTTAGTTGTTTATGTAACCGGTGCATGGATATTATTAGCATGCATCCTATTTTGAAATTGCATGAGTAGTGAAGGGAAAGTCCCCACTACCTATATGTGTGTGTGTGTGTATTAATTTGCATGGTTTGGGAGATCATATATGACTCAATGTAATAAAGTTATGCTAGTGTACTCACGTGCATGACTTGTGATGACTATTATGATGTATTTAGCTATTTTGTTTTGATGGATTAATATAATGGACCATTATGGTTAGATATTGGTTGTTGACATCTCTGTTATTGGTTATTGTATGGTAAATCTGATCTTGATCCTTGTTTTTTTGATCATGCACTATGGTTGTGTTCTGATTCTTGTTATGCTTTACCTTTAATTACTTTCTATGAATATGGAATACTTGTATGATCATGCTAACACCTTGAAAAATTTGGTATTAAAAGAGGGACCTGGTACCTTCATGTGCTTTGGGTGAGCACTCATATCTATCTGAGTGATGTGCCAATGCATCTAGGGTTTGAGTAAGAAAAACAAACTACATTTTGGTTCCATTTCTAGGACCTCTTTTCAAGTTGTTGCAAGGATGTTGCATGATGAAGATGTATCAGTTGACTTTGGACAACATTGAGAGTTGGTTAGAAAATTTAGAGGAAGAATTTTTCACATATATAACACCGGACCTGATTTTGATGCACGCACATGGGTTGAAGAGAATTTGTATCATGAAATCTATCAAATGTTCTTTTGTTGTTTTCCTATATATTTTTGTGAGTGATTGGTAGCATACACATCGAAGAGAAATTAGAGGTATAGAACAATTGTTTGAACACAGGAAGATTACCAAACTCTGCATGATGCTGATTTGACTTGGACATGTGATGTAGATCATTGGTGGAGTAGTGTTTTGAATAGTTACACATTGGATTACATTGTTTCTACTTATTCATGTCCAAAGGTTGCTAATTTCTAGTTCTTACATGAAACCAAAGGATCTTATTTGCACGGTATCTCTTTAGAAATCAATATGTTATTTGTGACTTTGGATTTGGAAGAATGACCTATGGCTAGAAAAACATCCACCACGCGTGGGGTAGGAGTGAGTTTTGTGAAGATGGCAGATCTTACGAAGGAAAAGGAAAGATAAGAAAGACAACTTGAGTATAATGAAGCACTTTGGAAAGGGAATTGGAAAAGAATCATGATGTTGAGGATTCTATGGAGTTGTGAAAACAGTGATGCATGAAGGATTCGAGGTTCACATAGAGGACGTGGAACCTGAGCATCCGGTACTCCCCCATTTAGGAAATCATGTAAGAGAACCCCCTTCAAATTCGGATGACAAAGATGTTAAAATAATAAATGCTAAGGATCAGGCGTGCATGATCCCACCTGGTGACCTTTCCCTTATGCTTGGTGTTCTAGTTCCTAAAACAATTATTGAGAAATAAGCTAGTGTTGGTGATAGAGTAGCGACATGTAGATTTCATTTTTTGTTGAGGGTAAGTGCACCAAGTTGGGGGACAATTAAGTGGACATCAAATCCTGAATTTTACATTAAAAACAGCAAAACATCAAATTTAGTCTTCCGTGGACTTGAACCATGCCGAAAAGTAAAAAATATGTCATAAAAATGGTACCATTGCATAGGGGAGACTATTAGCTTTGTAGAAATACTAATTTTAAAGTGAATAGAATAGGATAAATATCATTTTATAATTTTTTACTAATAGTAGGTCTTTAAGACACTTTTTCCCGTGAATTTTTATGTCTACGTTTAAGACTACAAATTTTGATTCACTTATAAGAATGTGATAAAACTTATACCATCCCAACCGTGGTGAAATTATATACATGTTCAAAAAAATTATTTGATTTCAATATTTTTTGATGAAGTTATGGTGGGCAAACGGAAAGTGCTCTGTTTTATTTATGTTGTCGTACCACTTTCACGGAAAAAATTATAAAAAATAAAATATTGCTCAAAAAAATACAAAATAAAATTCATCCCAAGATAGATAGTGGCATCTAACTTCTCACCAAAGGAGAAAAATATATATCAATTTTTGGTCATCCAAATCATGGGCAAACGGACTATAATATTATAGGCGTTTTTAAAAAAAAATACCAAGTCATTGAATTTTGAGTGTTTAATATAGCTAATCTTGTCCTTTTTAAAAAAAAATAGTATTTTAGAAACTAGATTTTAGATGCTACGATTCATATTAATATAATTTTTTCTAATTTTGAGTGTATGTATTGCTAATAATCTCTACAAGTTGATATTATGTTGTTATTTGCAATATGACGTCCACTTATGACCCCTTTTTGGCCCCCCAACTTGCTACACTTACCCTTGAGTACGTATGTACATCGATACAACATCTTATTGGAATTCAGTCATTTTTAGTGGTTTTTTCATTAATGTCAAGTGGTATTGATGGCAAAAAGGGTTGATTGGTGAAGTGAAGAAGTCAGGGACATGAAGGTTGATTGGTAGTGCCCTTTCAAGATAGTTTCAAGTGCTTGATGAGATGTGACAGTTGGTATAGGTCAGAGCAAGGTCATGTAAGCATGGGAGAATCCTAGGAATATTGTCTATAGCATGTGTGAGCTAAAACAAGGCTCATTTTAGCTCTTGGAGTCAAAATTCAAGAATGCACAGAAAGTGGATTTGAGAACTGGTAATGTTCTTGCATGAAAATGAGATTATTTAGAGCTCCACAAGTAATCCTACGGATAAACAACACATGGAATGTGTATAGAAATTTCTTGTATTGTTCCATGTTAAATTTCATCAGATTTTGAAATGGGGATTTTGAGTTATTCAAGTTTTTCTAAGACTAGCCTTCTTGAAAAATGCATTTCGAGCTTCCTGGCTTCTTAGCACTCAAGAAAAAATATGAGGGATTCTTCAAATAATTCATAAGATAATTTTTTGTAGAAAATTGTCCTAGAATTCATGTGCAAAAATAATTTTTCAATTGGAGGTGTGGTTGAAAAGTTCTATTCATTTTAGTAAGGCAATTATTTTTCTTCTCAGATTGGCCATGAAATCAATGAAGGAAAAATTCACTTTTTGGTCTAAACTTCACTAGTTTGAGCCTTTGCAATATTTTTAGAGGTTTTTTATGTATTCACATGCTTCCTTGGTCATGATTTTGTGCTCAAGTCTTCAATCTCAGTTGGTGCTATTAATGGCCACTCTTCTCAAGGAACAATCTTCTTGAGCCTATCCATTCTGCTCTTTAATGAGAATCTTAGAGATTGTACAAGGGTCATTATCATGAATGGAATATGGTAAGTTATTTTCCTTCAATAATTATTCATGAAACAGTGTAACAATGGTTTGAAATGGTGCCTTATTCCCTTCACTTGGTTGGTTGGACATTCTTTTCACCGTCAAATAAATGAACTCGTATATCTATTTTTTTATCCTATCCATGAAGGAAAATGTCTGATGCATGTTTTTAGCTCATTTCAATGGTATTTGAATAGTTTATCAAGGGGTCTACCTATATCTATCTTCTCACCTAATGATTGCATAACAGAGGTCATTCATTCTTGCATTGTAACAGTCAATTATAAGAGCTTAAGAGCATGTTTTAGAGTTATTCAAATAGATAAAGGGTCAAAGGAAGGTGCAAGTATTATCCACAGGTCCACAGGTAAATGATTCTTCAAATTCTATACACTAGGAAAGAAGAAAATGCAATTTTTTTGCTATCGGGCTCCACAGACTGTCATACCCTGATCTAGGGTTTCTTGTAAATAAATTTTTATGGAATCTCCTTGTCATACAAAAATTTGTAGGCATCTCTATGATGGCATCATTAATCATTTTTAAAATGTTTGAATTTAATTCATTAAATATGGGAAAATTTCTCTATAGAAGAAATTCAAAAATACGTGCACAATTCTATTTGTTCACTGTAGCATGAATGTTTAGCAAGCTTTTCAAAGTTGTCTCATGCCATTTAGACCTCCCTCATGCCATAACTCATCCCAAAATGGATTTATCGATCATTTAATACCTCATTGCATGAATGAACAAGGTGAGAAAGCTACATCTGAGGTTCATTGCTCTTGGCAGAGGTTTCAGGACTTGTTAATTGTGTTAGTATTTGCAAAAGGTTGAAAGTATTTGTTTCAAGAGATTTTGATCTTTTGTGTCACTAAAAATTTCTCACCCAAGGTAAATAAACACTCCTAAACATGCACATTCAGGGTAAACATGGTATGCTAGATAATTGTTGAGTTGAGCCAAAGAAAGAACCATAAGAAACATGTTGATAATGAATAGTTCAGTTCAGTCATCTGAGTACTCTGCTCAATGATGGATTAAACATGTGTTGAAAGTTGAAAGTAAACTTGTGATTTGAAACAGTGAATACCTCATATCAAGCTTTTTCTAATTTTATTCTAACCTTGTTGAAAAAAATGACCAATGGCTCGAGTAAATGAATAAGTTTCAGCTTAACCTCGTAATAGTTTCCTATATCAAAACTTCCAACAGGATGATTAACACAGATAAAAGTTGTCTAAAAGACATTGGCATGTCATTCTCATGTTTTGAGAACCATCTTAGTTTAGTAATTTGATGTTCTAGAAATTTTTAGAAAGGTAAGGTAGAGAGTCTGAGTTGTTTTTTCTTTTATCAAATGTCTATTGAACTCTCCAAAGAAGTGAAAACCTTAAGTGCTATTTTTACCTCAAGCCAAGAGGAAGAAGTTGAAAGGTTAAGAAAAACATGATGAAATCAAAGTGAATCAAGTTTGAACCTCTTGATTGAAGTTGAAGAGTCATTTGGTCGAGTATTTCTATAAAAGGAAAGTTTAAGATTCATTTGTTTTAGTATTCCATGGTGTAGCTCAAGTCATTTCTAAGAAGATATAGTTGAAAAGTCAAGAAGGGTTAGATGCATTAATAATATGGAATCTAAAAGTTGTTATTGTTTGTAACATTCTCATTTTAAGACTTTAGAAACAAGGGGAAAAAAATTTCATAAGGTTCTCTGTTTTAAATTAACATAATTTAGAACACACATTCCAAAGCTAATCAATCTCATAACAGAAAACCATATGCAGCTATAAATGACTCAATGGAACACCGATCTCTCATTTCATGACTCAATATCATACTGATCTCTCATGTTAACTTAATAATTTTTATACTGCGTATATTTGGTTACTTTACCCTTTTTAGGGTATTAAGTTTTATGTTTAATAGGACTATCTAAATATCTCTTACCGATATTCATCTGAAATCTCGCTTCTTAAACTAGGTGACATAGGACAATGCAACTAGCAGCTTGCAATACTTTGGCCAAAGATTTTAAACATACTATTCATTTTTATATTCACAGACGACATACACGTCAAATAGAATAAGTCCTTCACCTCACTCAATTTTTTATTTAGAATGGTCCTTATTGACTAGTGTCAGTCCACTCTTTCATAGTTTAACCATAGACAAGGTTAACAACATATATTAGGGTGGAGGACTTCTCATTGTGACTAATGGTACATAGACATAATTAATCAACCTAAGTCAATTGCATGTGTCTATTTATCCTAAGTCATCATGAGTTGACCCCGACACTAGGTCATGCCTCTAACTTTACCTAGGGACAAACTGTGATCAAGTCGAATTTATGTAGATCTAGTTGATTAAACTCTGAAGGGTGTTACAACATGTCAACTGCAACACAATATCCTCATGAAGACCCAAGTCCTCATGAAGGTACTACACACCAGTTGGTGTGTGTCAACATCCATCGGATTTCTCCTCATCTAGATGAACATACCTTAGAAGAAGTTAATGACGTATTAATTATATCCTTACGATCAATTACAGCATTACCCTACCAAGAAACTAAGTTCATCAACATTAGGCTTCCAAGTTAAAAACTCGCAATAAGAGGTAGGTATGTAGATACATCTTCTCCCTAATCCTTTCATAAGCTATGTGTTTTTTTATACCATTAACATTCTGATTTATATTCTAGATAATAGATCCAGAACACATTAAAGAGATGTCTAATTACTTACTTACCCGAGTCTTAGCTTACTTAATTTCTGAGTAGGTTCTTTTTATATTAGACTTCATTGGAATGAAGTATAATCCCATTTATTTTCTTTTTCTTCATTCCTATTCTGGTTAAGGAACTAATCAAGAGGAAGCACACCTTCCACTATCCAAGGATAACATTCGGATTCATTCTCAAAAAGGTCTTAAAACAAGTCTATGTTTCATTGCATGGAAGTTGTCTTCCCTTTTTCTTATAAAGGGTAAATGTTCATTTATAACCCCATAGTATATTATAAGTTATTATCATAGTTTTATTCACCCACAAAAATTTGATTTAATATAGCCATAGTGATATAGTTGAATATCCATGCACGAATGTCAACTTAATAAGTTGCATTTCACTAGAGAGGGTAGTACATCTAGTACCCCTGATCTCTTATTCAATCTATTCCAACCCAAAAGGGTATGTTACTAATAGAAAAATTAGAGAAGAACATAACATTTCCATTCACAGAATACCCCAAAAGGATTACACATCAAGTACAAGCAAGTCCACAAATATTTCATTCATCAAGATGATTCATACATTATAATTCCAACCACTTCGACATTTCTAATGTCAAACAACAATAACAAGATCAATTACAAGTACAAATTTCTTTTTCCATCAAATACATTTCAATAATGAACATATTTCATCATAAAAGATCTAGTCTCTTTGGTAAAAAAATGTAACTTCCTATAAATATTTTCTCCTTTCATCACTTACAAGGTCCATCTCAAAAATTACTAGCAATTGTCAGTTCATTGAGCTAAGCATGATAAACACTAAATTAAAATGATGTGCTTTTAGCTAATCAAGCTTCATAAAGAGAACTCGATTTTTATGAAATAGCCCCGAGCAATTCAGAAAGACATACCAAAGGAGTTACCAAAAACAAATAAGAGAGAGAGAGAGAGAGAAAATTGATAGACCATAAGATAAGTAAGAATAGATCATGATATAAATAACTTCAACCTTCCATACTATTGTCTTCATAAAAACAACTAAAACAATAATTCGAGAGAGTAATATTTCATCACAATCTCAATATGATTTTCATACATTAATTTACATGATTCACTTCTCGCTTAAACCTATTTAACATAAGAAGATAACTATCCTAACTATCTTTTAGGAATAGTTCAGCAGAAGATAAAACAACAGTACTTCCATCTCGACATATCATTCACCTAAATTCATCCTAAAATCTTAGATGCCAATAATAAAATTAAAAACATAAGAATAAGTTTAGGATGAACCAAACAACATAACTTAAAATGAGTTTCTAATTTAAGTATCCTAATACTCAAATTCAGAATTAGAATCCAATTTAAGTTAAATTCCAGCACTAAACAGATCTCATCAGAGGGTAAGATCAAATTAGCATGCAATTGGGACTAACACACAATCCCCAAATAGATACAACAATACCAAAGTTAGTCAAAAGAGTAGAATGGAAGGGTTTAACAATCAACTTCAACTCAATCAACCATCCAAATATTTTATAATAAGCACAAAGATTTACTCAAAACATTTCCAATCAAACTCCATAATCCATCCAATCATACACTACTTCAGCTATACTTCCCTAGCACAACTTGAACTCAATATTACCAAATAGGTCCAAGAGTTGAAATAATGGAACAAATCAAAGAAGGACAACACCTTCATCTAGTTTGAATCAGGAAGAAGATTAAAGAAAAGAGAGAGAAAATACTTCATCATAGTTCAAAGCACGATTAATAGGAAACCAAAAGATAACCAAGAACAATTATTGGCCAGCCCAATCTATACTGTCCCAAAACAAAATATCAAATAGAGAACTAATCAAGGATCAAATTGAATGTACAACAATCCAAGAGAAGAAGAATAATGAACAATAACCATTCCTCTATTCAACGTCATTCAAGAACATGGTATTGACAACCTCAATATCCATAAAGACAGCAAGAAAATTCTTTCCTCTAAGTACACAGAAAGGAAAAAAAAGACAACAACACGATAAGTCTTAAACAAACTTCCAAATCTCATATCCTTGAAGAAATTTGTGAGCATAATGATATATCAAATCCCGATAATGCGTTCCTTTTCAATAGAGATACATAAGTCATAGATTGTAAAAGAATTGGAAATGAGTTTAATGGCCCAAGGCTAAGAAATAGACTAACAGTAAACAATATCCATTGAACAACCTAGACGATCAAATAGACAACAATAACTAAAAGGCAAAGTAGCCATTACTAAGGGAGTTTTTCCTTCTTAGTGTCAAATTCCCAACTTTCACTAATTACCCAAAACTCAACAGAGTATAAACTTAGTACATTTCCCACATGGGATCAAACAGTCAGGCATAGGGACTGAACAATATCATGACAAAGCAGAATTATAAGTTATGGGCTAAAGATAAAAGCCGAAATAACTAACACATCAAGAAACGTTAGCACTTTCCAAGTAAAACCCAAAAACTTAACTTCCTCAAAAACCAAAGGAGCAGTCTACTACGCAACAATAAATTTAATATCAACACCCATAATCACCATCACAGAAGGGGTAAGAAAAATAGATGAATACTCAAATTTTGATCATTCCAACAGAACCCAGTAGAATAAGCTAAAGCTAGAGTCACAGAAGTTTATTTCCCAAAAGATTCATGCAAGATCAAACGATATTCAAGAAAAACAAACAAGTTAATCCTCTTAAGTGTTCTCACTGTGTGATACAATATTTCCTTAAACAAGTTCCATGAATTTAAGCATTTGAGTTACCTACAGTTTACACAGTTCAACAAGAGTACATACATTTTTACTACATCTCGCCTCTCATGCAGAGGGATAAAATCATAACCCAGCAAATCAAAACAATAGAAAACAAAACCTAGATCTCACTTTCCTCTTACTAGTGGAGTCGAAACAACATTCATATAAAACAACACCACAAAATAAACACATGCAAATATGATCTAAACAACCATGCAAAACTAGATTGTTCCCAAGAAGAGAAGAGTTCTTTTAATGAATCAATTAAGTAAAAGCAAAAAAACTTAATGGGTAGAGCCTATCATTCCTGATAAATCTTCTCATTAACTAATTTGCGAGAATATTTCCAAGAAAAACTTCAACATCCTCTTCTTCTCCATGCAATGTTAACCAACTTTCAACTCTTCTCCTTCCTTCTTATAGTTTTTATAGAGTCCAATAATATCTCTTTGCAATGAAAAAATAACCAGTCATGCAAGAATTGAACTGGAGGTTTGAAGAACTGAAAAACATCATGCAGAGCCCAAGCTCGAAAATGAATCGAAAGATCAAAACAACCAAAACCCTTCATGCATATTCCTAGGCAATTTTACCAATTTCAAAAACATTAAATGCCAAGGACTGTCAGTTCCCTCCTTTTTCCATGCCACCTCCATCTCCATATTTGGCGAAGACTAATTTAAATTTTTCATGCAACCAAACTTGGTGGAGGTGCCAACTCAACCTCTCCTAATTTTTCCAATGCCCATGCCAAAGTTGGCAGTAGGAAGAGATAAGAATGCATTAAATTCCAATTAATATCAAGAAACCAATGCCACCAACCACCTAATTCCCATGTCATTCCATAGGCCCCATTTAGGTTAGCCATACTTTAATTTAAGTTAACTTTAGTTTAGGAAATCAACATAGGTCCATAGGTAGGTCCATAGTATTAGTCTTAACATTCTAACTAACAAAAGATCATAGAGACATAGGTTAGACTTAGCTTTAAGCTATACTTACTAAAATTTAGACATAGATACATTAGGTTCAAGGTCCTCCAATGACATCTCATCTTAATAATAATAGAAAAGAAGGACCAGAATCATTACTGGATCAAATACGAAGCAAAGATCCATGAAGAGGGTCATTTACAACCCCCACACACCCGCATCCGAATTCTTCCATCGCTTCCTAATTGGAATTCATGTCAACAATACATGAAAATTAGAAACATACCTTGGATCAATGGAATTGATCCAAAGTAATGTTGTTTGATTCCTCTTAAATTATGAAAACTGAAACTCAAATTCATAATCTCATGCAGTGAATTGATCTTGCATAACAGAGATGGATTGCTTCATTTTAATTAAGAAAAATACAGCATAATGTACCTATTAAATAGATGAATTATTTCTTGCTACAAACATGATTTCCAAAGTCACAAGAGTACACTGTCTTAAAAAAATCACTGTCAACGTTTGTACCTTCTCAAGTAGAATTCATCTTAGGTACTTGTCATGCTAGAGGCATTACATTGTTGTCTTTAGTAAAGAGCTCTGAGGTCAAGGTTATATGAGGATTTTAAGGGTTAGATATTGACCATGTCAAGTGCCTCATGCTAAAATAATGATGAGTTAGAATAAGGAAAGGAAGTTGAATAGTTGAGAGAGGCTTTTGTAGTTTGAATTCTTGCCATTGGAAAAAGAGGAGAGTGAATGTAGTGAAGAAAATATAGAGAACAAAGAGAGAACATACACATCACTACTGAAGATGATGGTAAAAAGGTAAAGAACTGAAATTGAAAAAGGTGTGAAAACAGAGATAACAGTGATCAAAAGGTGACTATAAATGACTTCCATTAAAGAGAAGACAATTGTATGAAAAAGGAGAATAGTGGATTGTTTACAAAGTGAGTAATACTTGACAAAAGTGAAAGGTGTGAAAAAAGGAAAGGCTAAATTGAAAGAAACTCAGAGAATAGAAATTGGGTATGAAATGTGGTGAAGAAGTCAAAAAAAGAATAAGATACAAAGATATAAGAAAAGTAAAGGACTGTGAGATATAAGGGGTGTGAAAAGAAAACAGTGATATATGCATTGCTTGACAAAGAATACATTGAACACAAGAGGATTGTGATACAAAATAGGGATCAAATTGCTCAAGATAAGTGTTGTAAAATCAAATAAACATGTGAATTGTGATTTGTTGAATGAAGAGCCAGTAAGGGATCATGATCTATTGATGAAGCAACAAGGAACTAAATGATCAAATTGTACATTGTTATTGTATTTTTCCTAAGTGGGTGCTTGGGTGACAGGAGTAGATGCTCCTTGCAAGTTGCAGCTTGCTAAACTAGCCTAGTGGGTGTTTGACAACCTTCTAGTGGGTGCTAGAAGGACTGTGAAGTAGGTGCTTCTCAGGTTGAGTGGGTGCTCAACCAAATTGGAAATCATTGTATGTTAAGAATGGGTGTTCTTAATAAAATGCCTTGATTTCAAGTGGTTTTTCCCTCTAAGGGTTTCCCACTATAAATTTGGTGTCTTGTATACTTATCTACTTGCATGCACCTTAATTTTTGTTCATGGTTTGATTACTAATTCTATTCAAGAAGTTTTAGAAATTGCTAATTTTATCAACACTGATTCACCCCCTCTCGGTTTTGTGATATTTAACACATTTATGGTATCCCACGTGACAACATATTTGTTGATTAGAGGACCAATTGGGGGAATAATTTTAGCATGTCATCAAGACAGAGTATGGGTGCATAAAATGTTAGAAATATGTATGGAAGTAGCAAAAATTTGTAGATTGTGGGAGTTCATTTTAGTACAATAGTTGGGACACAAAGTAGTTCATCCTCTGGTCCAGTGTCTGCTATAGGTGGGGGATCAGGAGGATCATGAGGTTCAGGATCAAGTGGTTCTAGTGGTGGAGGAAATACTAGTGGGGGTTCCGGCTCTAGATTTGGAGGAAAAATCCCACACCCTCATCAACTAAGTAGATATTTTATGATATTTTTCTTTATTTTCCAAAATGCTTAGGTATTTAGGATACTAGTGTAGATTATAATGCATTGTGTGATACCTTCTTGCAGAATTTCATATACCTGAGTTTGAATAGAAAAGCATCAGCGTGCTGAAGGAAATTAAGTAGTGCATGGCTGAGAGCATAAGGGAGTATGATGCATGCTTTAAAAAATTCTATCAAATTTGTCTTGTGATATACACCCTAGCCAACATGCACAGTGGTTTTTGGTGGTTTGATCACACCTTTCAGAAGGGCACTCTCACATAAGGATTTTACAGATCTGTGTGAGGCTTTAGATGCATCTCTATGTGCTAAGGTAGTTGGTAGTGTAGACACTAGAGTAAGCCCATTCTTGGAGAAACAAATTACATCTATGGAAAATCAGTTGGAGAAACTATCGGCCAATTTAGCACATGAGACATGAAGTGGGATATGGTGTACAGATTGCGAGGTGGAAGGACATACTAAAGATAATTGCCCTCGTAAATCGGTGTGCATGTTATTGGATTTCGAGATCTGTCACTTGGATCATGATTCAAGTCATTGCCCCTTATTGCAAAGACGTGATTCGAGAAGAATGTGTCTTGTTATTGAAATATTTTCAAATCCCACACTCATGACAAGGAGAATTATAGGTTGATTTATTAGATTCATGACGTTATTGAGACCGGTGTACATCAAACTACTATTACAAATAATTCTAAGGACCAAGGTGAACATCATAATCACAACCAAAATGAAGGGCACTCTGATGGAGGTGGTGGAGGTAGAGGTTACTGTGGAGGATACAGAGACCGAGGTCACATTGGGAGAAGAGGTGAATTCCCTCGTTGAACTTGTTATACATGTGGATCCCCTAATCATTATAGGCATGAATGCCCTCATAAAGTTATTTTATCATGGTGCAGAAAACAACATAAGTTTGAAGAATGTCCTGACTTATATGAGCATATGATCAAGCACCACAAGTAGGTTAAGGGCACGGGGATGATAAAGGTACACCATGTTATAGAATATTAATGGATGTTGAAGTTAGCACTGATCTTGAGGTAATACCTATGTTGGTGACTACACATGTTGAGGTTGTGCGCGCTCATGAGACTCGAATCGAAACTAGTTATTACAAAATAGGAGGTATTGCATGTAAAATATCCGGATCTCACTAATCAGAAATTAGTTCATCAAGAGACTATGGAAGTTATTAGAAACTTGCAGGGTGAGATACAATGCTTGAAAGAGCAACCGTGGAAGCTGGAGTAGGTGAAGGTAGTTAAGCTTCCTCATAAATATGTTGATGACTTGAAGGAGGTTTGTAAGATGTTGGGCCAGAAAATATCATTCATTATTTAGAGAATGGTAGAGAGAGAAAATACCACATGTTGGATCTCGAGCACGAGATACCGATCCTACATGCGAACTTACCTCCCAGTCTTGAATATGATAAAGAGATCACTTTGAATGTAGTTGTTGATGGCTAGCTGTTGAGTAATATACTAATTGATACAGTTCAAAATTAAATGTACTCACTTTGGATGTGTGGAATCATATGGGGAGGCCACCATTACATGCCATCTTCAAATGTGTTGTATATGGTGAATAAGACTAAAGCCATTCCCATTGGAGTATTGAAGGATGCCACTATTACTATACAAGGGGTCAAGTTTACTGGAGACTTTGAGGTCTTGGAACTTTCCAGAAGATAGCTTCCCTACATTTCTTGGTCACTCTTGGTGTTATGCGAATAATGTTGATTTACACTCTAATAAAGGTTATATCAGTTTTGAGAACAAAAATGTGATTATTCCTTTGATAGATGGGAAGGATGCACCATATGTAAAACCTTTGAGTGAAGAGGATATACACATGTACAGTTATAGATCTTGAAGCACTCAAGCCATCTAAGGAAGGTGTTATTCATTGGGATGATGCTCAATCTATGAGTGATACAACCAATATTTCATGTGATAATTGGGCGCATGGAATGTATGAAATGGTCATAGGGGATGTCAAGAACACAATTACTCGCATAATCGTGCCACGCATGGTTAGATGTTTGGGCCATAACCAGGTACCTCGGTACACTTGTGAAGGAAAACCTGACATATTTCTACATGCCATGGAAGCTCAAAGTGGAAAGATAAAGTAGAAAGAATAAATTTGCTAGTTTATATCCTATGTAAGAAAGATGCGCGTTGGTGGACTACACGTAGAGATAACCTTTTGGAATGGCGAGAAGTGAGAATCGCCTTCTCTACTAGGTTTCTGAGGAACAATGTACCTTCATAAATCTACAAATACCATGGGAAGGATTTTTCTTTGGATCACGTTTAGAAGTTTGAGAGACTCTGGACGAAGGGGCAAGAGGCCTTTCTATCATCACTATAGGTACATAAGTTCTATGCCACTCTAAGTAGTTTCGCGCGCATGGTATGTTCATGCATAGTTAACAAGGGCAATAGTTAATTGGTAGGAGATGACCTCGTGTATGATTTAAACCTTTGATTACTTTTCTATTAAACCTCTGGTGAATGAAGCATTACATATTATAAATTTCCTTATGATGGGGGATAGTGCAAAATGTAAGGATCTGTTGTTAGATATGTTTGGATAGTTAGACTTATAGGCGTGCTTTGATGAAGAAGAGAAAAGCGAAGTGCATCTTGGTCGCACCTAGCTAGAAAAAGAGAAGGGTAAGATGGTTTACATGATTGATGATGAAGAAGTAGAGAATATGGATGTTGATCACACTGTGGGTATGTGTGAGGTCTTAGATAGTGTAGATGAGAAGGTGCACATGTATCATGAGCCTATGAAAATGAAGAAGGTCAACATTGGGATAGATGTAGAACCTAAAGAGGTAATTATTGGTGACTATTAGTCTAAACAATAGGTGGCTAAGATTATTGAGCTATTTCCTAACTTTCGGAATTATTTCCGTGAGGCTATCATGAGTTTAAGGGAGTACATCCCTCTTTAAGTGAGATGAGGATCAAGTTAAAGGAAGGTGTGCACTTGATTAGGAAGAGGCCTTATAGGATGAATCCTAATCTACATGTCAAAGTAAAAGAAGAGATTGATAAGATGTTGAAATTTGGAATCATTGAGCCTATTGAGGAATCAGAGTGGGTTATCCCCATGATGATAAGCATAAAGAAATATGGTAGGATAAGGATCTGTGTGAACTACAGAGAGTTAAATATTGCTTGTGTTATAGATCCTTTTCCCACACCTTTTACAGAGGAGATCTTGGAAGGCGTTGTAGGGCACAAGATTTACTCTTTTAATGATGGATGATATGGTTATCATTAGGTATGTATTTCTAAAGAGGACTAAGAAAAGACAACTTTCACCACTAAGTGGGGAAGTTTTTCATATATAGTTATGCCTTTTGGGTTGAAGAATGCACCTACAGTCTTTTCACGCATTGATGTGTAAGAATTTTATGACTTTATACACAAGTTTTTATAAGTTTATTTGGATGATTGGACTATATATGGGATGATAAAATATCATTGTGACAACTTGAGACTCATGTTTGAGAGATGTGGGCGATTAAGCATCTCTTTGAATATTAATAAGTGTATCTTTGATACACCCTTTGGAAATTTTCTAGGACACGTTATATGTAAAGAAGGCTTGTTGGTAGATCCTGCTAAGGTCGTAACTATTTTGGGCTTAGAGGAGCCTAGCAATCAG
The DNA here is from genome assembly GCA_018340775.1 of Taxus wallichiana var. yunnanensis. Classification (NCBI taxonomy): domain Eukaryota; kingdom Viridiplantae; phylum Streptophyta; class Pinopsida; order Cupressales; family Taxaceae; genus Taxus; species Taxus wallichiana. The sequence goes on along the minus strand of CM031236.1, from coordinate 468,309,177 downwards.
AGTAAGGTGCGTGGATTCTTAGGTCATATAGGTTATAATAGAAAGTTCATTAAGGGATATGCTAAGTGTTATGTGCCCTTAGAAGAATTGATAAGGAGTAAAGGAAAGTTTAATTGGAATGAGGTGCAGCAACTAGCATTTGGTACATTGAAGGAAAGACTTACTTATGTTCCCATTCTGCACTTTACTTCTTGGGATAAACCATTTCATGTACATGTTGATGCCTTTGACATGGCCATTAGCATAGTGTTAAAGACGACTTGGAGATGGGATTGACCATCCTATATGTTTCACGAGTAGGAAGTTGACACCAATTGAGTAGAATTATACGACTACTAAGCGCGAGGCTTTATTTATGATTTACATGTTGCACAAGTTTAGATAGTATTTTTGGACAACTTCCTTTATATTTTATACATATCACATGTCACTTAAGTACTTGGTTAATAATCTTGTTTTTCAGTGACACATGCAAGTGGATTTTTTTGTTTCAATAATTTTACTTTACAGTGGTGTTTAAGCCAAGAAAGATTAATTTCAGACCGGATCATTTGTCAAAGATTAACTTAGGTGAGAACATACAGAGCATTGAGGACATAATACCGGATGCATGGTTGTTTATATTAAATCGTGTGCCCTCCGACTTAGAATATATTTTTATTCTTATGTACTGGTATGGCGCCTAAAGGGATGAATACCTTAGAGAAGAAATAATACACCATACGCACTACGCCTTACATGTTAATCAAAGGATATATATACAAACTAGGTTGGGATGAGTTTTTGCATCGGTGTGTACTTGAGCATGAATGCGAAACTATTATGGAGGAAGTTCATGGTGGAATTTTTGGTCAAAATGATATAGGAAATGTTACCTCGTGCAAGCTTTTACTAATCGGTCATTGGTGGGAAACACTATATAAGGATTGTAAGGAGTATGCCATAGTGTGTGATCACTTTGTCAGGTATTGGAAAGCCTTAAAATAGAGATGAAATGCCTTTAAGTCCTATCATGCGGGAAGAAACCTTTTGAGAAATGGGTGATTGACTTTATAGGACCTATTTCCCCACTAACGCGCGTAACTTGGTCACGCTATATTCTTATATATACATATTATCCGACAAGGTGGTAGAAGCAACACCTACAAAGGATTACATGGTAGCTACGGTAGTAAGATTCTTGTGGGAAAACATTATCGCATGTATGGTTGTCTGCTTTGAGTTTGAAAAGTGATGGGGAAAATGCTTCTTAAATGAAACTATCATAATATTATTAGCTGATTTTATGGTGGTACATCACAAGACAACACCCTATCACCCACATGTTAATGCAACCGGTGAGGCTTTTAACAAAATATTGGAACATACATTGACTAAGATCTGCGATGTTAGAATAAAGGACTAGGATGATGAAGTATCTATTTTACTTTGGGAATACATTACAACTTTAAAAAATTAAATAATGAAACACCTTTTCAATTGGTGTTTGGTGTGAAGGTTGTTTTACCAAAGAGAATTTATGTTACCCTCCCCGTGTATTCCGTGCGTAGGAGGATTGGATGATGAGAAAGCACTTAAATAGTTATAGATAAACTAATGTATTTGGATGAGAGGCACACCATCACACTTTAGAGCCGAGAGATAGAAAAGTTTGGGCGTAAGGCATGGCATGATAGGCACATTAAGAATAACTAGTTTGAAAATAGACTGATGGTTCTTCTTTATGACTCCAAGTTTGCACGCCACCCTGGGAAATTGAAGGTGCATTGGTTAGGACCATATGTGGTGACATATATACTTGATTCAGTGTTTTTTTTTGTAGGCACTTTGGATGGAACACGCTTCCCAGCTTACTTCAACAAAATTTGTTGACCTAAAACCCTGACAGATTATGAGGCTTAGGAAATTTGACCTTAGTTAAGGATGTACTCAGAAATACACCACATCTACTCTAAGAACAAAAATATAAAGGAAAACATATAACATATTTCATCCCAAACTCCAATCTTTATTTATTTATCAATAATGATTACATCATACATTCTTCTCATTATATCTCATATATTCTATCTCTCATACAAAATATCTCAAGATGGCACTCACACATACATTTCTTGTGATGCGCCCATATACAATACATTAGTTACAATAAATACATAAAATACAATTGATTCCAAAAGACACTTCTTTTGATTTGTGCCTTTATTGGCTAAGAACCAAGAGGCACGTGTGCATTGGATCAAGATAGAAGGGTGCTTAGGGAAAAGTGCGTAGGAAAAAGGGGTTTAAGAAGGGTTTAAGTGAAACCAGGATGTGTGTGGGAGGTAGAACAAGGGTTTAAAGGAATTATCCATATCCAACATCATGGATTCACTTGAGGAAAACGTGAGGACCCAACTAGGTGTGATAAGTGGATAAGGTGCCATCCTGGAACCTTGGAGGTCAAGAAAAGGATATTCCATGCAGGGAATATTCCTAGAGACATCATTACAGTTAGTGGAAGGTTTGAAAAGAGGATAAGAATTCACCAATGGATGACCACATCGACACTTGGCATCCAATATTCAAATAAGATAAGTCATGGCGATGGTTGATGATCATATTTAAAGAGGTTCTTGGGTCGGGAGAAGACACACGATAGAGAGAACATAGAGAGAATACAGTGGATATGGCATAGAGAATGCAGAGAAAGATAAGGAGAGTAACGAAGTGTTGCAGAAATGCTAAGGGTTTAGAGTTAATGGTGCTAGGGTTTAAATTACTTTGTGCTGTAGAGGGTTGTAAGGGATACCATCAAGCATATGTATGGGTATTGGGATCTGTAACAAGGGACATAATGGGGAAAATCATAGTTAGGATCTCTAATCATATAGGTTTTTAGGAGTTGAGTCTTTGACATTTGATGTATATGGTCGTAGATGACCCTTTTGAATGTAGTATGACTACCAGAGACTCTATTAAATCAATATACATGGATCTATTCTATACAAATTGCTTACAGGTGTAAACCCTCATGTTATATGGCTTATCATGATTTAGATTTGGTTTCTTGTACTTCTCACAATGTTATTTAGCTTTTGTGATGCATTAATGTGTAGATCTATTAGTTATACCTTCTACCTTTCAAAGTAGATGAATGTACTTCTATTTCTGTAAATAATCCTCCATTAATGGTAGAAATCTCTTGCAAATCTCACATAAAGGAGGGGCTCAAAGGTGCCCGTGTGTGCCTCTTGTGAACACCCGAGTGTATGCTAGATGATAGTCGGAACACTTGGGGTTAAAAAGAAGTATTAAGGGTAAAATAATGACTACATCTTGGTTCCATTACGGACCTCTTTTGAAGCTATTGTGAGAGGAATGTGTGATGACGAAGTGCTTGACCTTGGATAGTATCGAAGCGTGGCTCAAAAACATGGAGGATGAGTTTTCTCAGAGGTTCAATACTGGATCTAAGTTTGATGCATGAAAATGGGTGGAGGAGAACTCAGTATCATGAACTCTATGAGACATTCTTTTGTTGTTTCCCGTAGAGTTGTATGAATGGATATCAGCATATGCATCAAGGACGAGTTGGTATTATAGACCTCATGTTTAGACCCAAGAGGAATATCAAGCAGTTGCATGATATCAATCTGACATGGACCCGTGTTGTTTATCACTGGAGGAGTAGAGTGTTGATTAGTTATACCTTGGAATACGCTATTTTTGCGTATTCTTTCCTAGAGATTGCTAAGTTTGAGTTCTTAAGGGATCCTAGAGGATCATTCTTACATGTTATTCCACTAGCTATCAAGATATTGGTCATTACTTTAAGTTTGGAATCCTTTCCCATGGTTGGTTAAATTCCTACTAGGTGTGAAGTGTAGAAGTTGGCATGGTAGAAGGATGGTAGACCTTGCATGGTAGAGGAGAGGCAGATCGAGTATAATGAAGCTCGGGAGAGGGAGTTGGCAAGATAGTGTGAAGCTCTAGGAGTGATGCATTTATGGAGGCAGACATTATGGGAATGATTTGAGATTCACATGGAGGACATGGAACCTGAGCAGTCTACACTACCCCATCTTAGCAAGCACGGAAGAGAAACCCCCTTGGCTTCTAGAGAGAGCTTGTCATATGAAGAAAGGCGAAGATCCATTAGTGCGCATATGAATTCACCTAGTGACCAACCCTTGGCACTTAATTTTCCAAATCTAGATATAAGTATTACTAACCTAGTGGTATTTGTAAAAGTAACCGATCAAAGCACCTAGAAGGTATAATTTTTCATTTGGTACATCCATGGCTACACAATCATTTCTTGTGTTCAGAGGTATATTATCTAGTACAACATTTGGACAAAGTATGGGTACATAAATCTTGGGTATCGCATTTGTAAGTGGTGCAGACACACCTCCGGTAGTGGTGTAATATCACGAAATTTTTCACATAGTTCAGTGTGATAGTGGGGACACAAGGTGTGACCACTTTAGGACCTTTACTAGCTACGGAGGTGGATCTGGTGGGACCTGTGGAGTAGGAACTAGCGGACCTAATGGACCTAGCAGATTTGGAGGATATGGTGGGTCAGGAGGAACAGACACTAGTGGATCTAGTGGATCTAGTGGGGGGAGGTAACACTAGGGAAATCCAAGTTCTAGATCGATGGGCAAGGGCCTTAACCACCTCAAAGACATGTTCTTTGAAATTTGTTTGCATCTTCTAGATTACAAAGGTGTTGAGGATGTTGCAGAGCATGTACACAAATATGAGTTCCTATGGCATGCAAAGGGGATCACTACTCCGAACGGAAGGCAAGTCGGTTTGAACAATGTCAGCAAGGGTGTGCACATAGTTGGTACCAGAATTATGACCCTCACGAGATAGTATTATATTATACCATGCTACATAATGTCTTCTTAGTTGAATTCCATGTTCCTAAGTTTGAATAAAAGAACATTAGCACGTCAAGGACATTCAACAAGATATGGGAGAGAGTGTACGGGAGTATGACACATGCTTTAAGACTCTCATGTCAAAATTATCTTATGATAGTCATCCTTCTCTCGTATGCTCAATGGTTTGTTGGAGGATTAATAATGCCCTTCAGGAGATCATTGTCACATAAGAATTTCATAGACCCGTGCGAGGCCTTGGAGGCTACCCCGCACGCCGAGGTCAGGGAAGCATGGATACCCTTGTTATTCCTTTTCTTGAAGCTAAGATTATTGCCATGGAAAATCAAATGGAAAACCTATTTGTGAACTTGGCATATGAGACTCATAGTGGCCTATGGTGCATGGATTGTGAGTTAGAGGGGAATACGAAGGATAGCTGTCCTCGTAGATCAGTACGTACATGATGATGGTAGACTAAGAGATTTTACATGGAGATCATGATCTAAGTAGGTGTTTGTTATTGTAGCATATGATCCGTAATAATGTGTCTTGATATTGTAATATTTTCACCTCTACTACTAAGAATGATACCAAGGATTGTAGATTGATTGACCAGATACATGATGTCATTTATATTGGTGTGCGCTAAACCAATGTTGTAAATAATTCAAAATATGGTGTTCATCACTATAAAGGAAGTGTGGATGGAGGAGCTCGTGGAAGAGGATTTCATGGAGGATTTAGAGGTCATGGCAATCACGGGGTGAAAGAGGTGAATCCCCTCACATAACTTGTTATAATTTTGGGTCCATAAAGCATTACAAGTGTGAATGTCCTGACCTATTATAGTGAACTTGGTGTGGGAAGAAGCACAAGTATGAGGAATTCCCAGAGTTATTTGAACACATGAGCTAGCAACAATGGAAAAAAAAAGGGCACTGGGATGGTAAGTGTAAAGATAGTAGAATTGTAGTATATGTCAAGGGTGGCGCATGCGTAAAAATTAGAACCTATATGGGTGACAATGCGAGATGAGGTCATACGCTAGGTAAATACCAAAGCATAGACCACTAATTACAAGAGAAGAGGTGGTATATGGAAAATATTTATTCCCTACCCATCGAAGGAAGTCTATTAAAATACCATGGATGTAATTAAAAGTCTTTGAGGGGAAATTTAGTGTATAAAAGAGAAATCTAGAAAGTTGTAGTAGAATAAAAGCTCCGAATACCCTCAATCGATATAGATGATGTCGAGAGGTGTGTAAGATGTTGTTGATCCATAGGGATCCAAAATGACTCTACTTCATTAGATCATTCAGCACGAAGAAGGAAAATAAATACATTAAGGTTTTGTCTTTATAGTAACAAGACCGCCACTCTATGTAGAGCGGCATTCAGCAGGACCACCACCCAACCAGGTGGCGGTCTTTGCTCTTTCAGACAAAAAATAAAAATATGAAACAAATAGCCCCAGAATTTGAAATGTTTTATGTGTCTCTTCTCCTCTATGACATTTTCCATTCTCCAGTGCACAAGAGGACATGAGAAAGGCTATAAATACATATTTGTAGAAGAGAATAATATCATTAAAGCATGAAAGCAAGTGAGAAAGAATTTCTTAGTGTTGGAATTGTGTTTTGTAGAAGAAAGGAGTGTTGAGACAGAGCAAGCAAATAATTTGGAGGAAGTGTGAGATATTATCTACTTCTCTTTCATACTTATTGTAATTTTTGTACTTATTGTTTGAATTGACCAATAAAAGTGGGAAGAAAGAGAAATTTCCCTTCTGATTGGTTTTTCCTCCTCTGGAGGTTTCCAGTATAAATTTTTTTGGTTTTTGTGAGTTTATATTCTTTCCTTTCCTACAATTGTTGATTCTAAGCACAAGAAAAATTCTTTCACTAGTTATCTCTATCATCTTCTAATATAAAGTAGAACAACATTGTTTAATTTTGTGACTCGTGGATAATTCCAAAGTTTAAGAGTTTACAGATTGTTTTGGTATCAAAGTACACAAGTATCCAGGATCGTGATATTCATTCTTAGATTTTTATGACGGTGATGAGATCTAAAGGTGAAGAGGTTTTACCTTGCGATCCAGAAATTTTTACAAGGAAATGGAAACATAGATTTTGGGGACAATTGGAGGAATAGAACTTGGTCCATAGAATCGAGATGCTTGGAGACCATAATGGATAGGATGTTTAGAAGGCAAGAAGAACTTACAGATTTGTAGAAGCCAAATTCTCGTCAAGCAAGACTCCATGGACTCTAGGGTTTGAGGCTTAGCTAAAAAAATTGGCATAGGGAAGAGCCACCATGAGGAATATTATGGAGAAGAGAATGAAGAAGATACTTCAAATGTAAGAGAAAAGGTAAAATATGATCTTAATCCTTTTAAAGTTGAGACCAAAGTTGAGATTAAAGTCTTTGAAGGACAAGTAGATGCAGAGTTTCTTGATAAATGGCTAAAATAGTTAGAATTCTAATTAGATTTCATAATGTCATTGAGGCATGAGGATCACCTTTTCACGTCTCAAAATGGATGGACGCGCTCTGGTTTGGTGGGAAACCCATCTAACCACTTATGAAAAGAAGAAGCGTCCTATTGTGAAATCTTGGCAAGAATTTAAAGAATTACTTAGAGCTAACTTCTATCCTATTGGCCACAAGACTGACCAAATGATTAAATGGTAGTATTTTAGACAAGGAAGTGGTCAAAGTGTGCAGGACTATACTACGGAGTTTTGGAGGTAGGCCATGTTGCTAAACATGGACTTGGAGGATGAGGATATTCTGACTAAGTACTTGGGAGGACTTCACACTCACCTTTGAAGAAAATTCATCTCCACAAAGCCAAAAGATCTCAACGAAGCATATGTGCAGGTATACTACATAGATGATGAAAAGAAGCAAGGAGAAGTAGAGCCAAGGGTAAAGTAGTCGACAAATCAGCATAAAAAAGAGTATGGGAAAACAAGTAACAAGGGTAATTGGAACGGGAAAGGTAAAAAATATTCCACTACTTTAAATACTTGTAAATATCCCAAGAATTTTTGCAAGGACTATGATATCAATGGTCATATTGACATTACATGTTGGAAGTTTCATCGGGAGTTACATCCAAGAACCAAACCAAAGACTCAAAGAAGTACATGAAAACCTGTAAAAATAGAAGGGGAGATAGAAATCAAGATGACCGTGATGTAGATGAAAGGCTTGGATGCACGGCCACCAACATGGAAAGTCAAAGAGAAGATGTGTAGACTATTCCATCAAAATCCAGATTAAGAGAACTAAGGTAAATGCTTTGGTTGTTCTTGGTTCTCGCCTAACTTGATTTCTAAAGCAATTGTAAAGAAGCTTGGTCTTGAGACTTACGAGCATCCACACCCTTATCCTTTGGGTGGGGTGAAGAAGGGTGTTGAAATTCAAGTAACAAGAAGATGTAAGGTCAAGTTTGGGATAAATTCCCAAGATATTGATGTTTTGAAGTCGGCATTATTCCACTTGATGTTTTGTATGTTGTATTCGGGAGTCCTTACTTATATATTAGGGATGTTATATTTATAAGAAAGGAAAACTAATACATATGGTTCAAGGATGGGATCAACTACAACATCCGAGCACACCAAACGTAAGACACGGGTTACTACGGTGAGTGCTAACCAAGAAAATGACTTATTCAGAAAATTCTAATCGGCTTTGTTTACTTTTGTTAAAGGATAAACAAGATGGGGTAGAAGTTTCGAGATTTATAACCGAGGGAAAGCATGATTTGGATAGTAATATTCAGTCTTTTCAGGAAGTATTTCAGGCTCCCAATGGGGTACCACAAAAATGGGAAGTAGAGCATGAGATTCAGCTATTTCCAGAGTCCCCTCTATCAAACATCGGGTTGTATAGGCAATCCTTTCTTGAGAGTACTAAAGTAAAGAAACAAATCCAGAAATACTAGACCAAGGGGTGATACGTCCAAGCACCTCACCATGCGGTTTGCCTATTGTGATGGTGCCAAAGAAGGATGGTTCTTGGAGAATGTGCATCGACTACCGCACTTTAAACAAGATCACCATAAAGAATAGATATCCACTTCCCCGCATAGATGATCTCTTAGACCAGCTTCAACATGCCAAATTTTTCATGAAGTTGGATCTCAATTCATGTTATCACCAAGTTAGTATGAAGGAGGAGGATATATGGAAGACTTCCTTCAAGACAAAACAGGTTTATATGAATGGTTACTACTTCCTTTTGGGTTATGCAATGCACCCGCTACATTTATGAGATTGATGAATGATGTATTACGGGATTTCATAGATTCACGTGTCATTGTATATCTAGACAATATCTTGATTTTTAGTGCCACATGGGAAGAACATCTAACTCATTTATAGCAAGTCTTTCAAGTTCTCGGGGAGAAACAATTGCTTTGTAATATGAAGAAATGTGAATTTTCCAAACAGTCACTTGTCTATCTTGGGCATGTGGTTAGTGGAGGAGGTATATGAGTGGATCCAAAGAAGGTGGAATCCATCACTAATTGGCCAACACAAACAAAAGCCACAGAGACTAGGATTTTTGTGGGAGTAGTATAGTACATGCGGAAGTTCATTCTGGGCTTCTCCGCAATTATAGCACCTCTACACACAAAGTGGTCAGAAGAGTAAGGGTTTTAACTGGGGTAAGGAACAAGACAAATCCTTTGAGTTATTGAAATACAAGATTATTCATGCTCCAGAATTTCTCTTCCTAATTTGTAGCAGCCTTTTGAAGTAGAGATAGATGTCAGTGATTACGATATGGGTGCAGTGTTGCTTCAAGGAGGTAAACACGTATGCTATCATTCTAAAAATTTTACTTAAGCTCATGAGTTTTCAAAACATAACTCATGAATGCAATTGGGATCTTGTGATCTTCAAATTCTTTTGGGCTAACACAAAGCAACTAGGGTATTTTCAGTGGCATAACAATAGATAATGAAATATTTGCTAAAGTCAGGGCACGCCAAGATTGGAGTCTTTGCAATAGCATGTTTAATGTTCTCAAATGATTTATTCCCTTCAGAGGACCAACCAAAATTTTCTTCCCTTGCATCATGTGAGCAATTCTCGTAGTAAGTTTTGCAAAATCGGGATGAATCTCCTTAGGAAATTGATCTTACCAAAGAAAGAATGGATGCCTTTTTACTTGATGGAAGAGGAATTTGTTGAATGGCCTGAACTCTCTCCAATAAATCTTGATCCCTTCCTTTGAAACAATGTGTCCCAACAACTTTCCTTATGTGACACAAAACATAGACTTCTTAGGGTTTAAAGAAATTTCATGCTCTCACTTCTCGCAATATTGTTTCAAGGTGTTCAAAGTGATCTTTTCTTGCTTTAGAAAACACTGTCAAGTCATCCAAATACACAACAATGCATTTCCCTTTCAAACTACAAAAATCTAAGTTCATGGCCCTCTGAAAGTAGCACAAGAATTTATGAGACCAAATGGCATCCTCTTATATGCAAAGGTGCCCCAAGGAGTAGTAAAGGCGAGTCTTATGTTGATCTGCAGTATTCACCTCTACTTGATTGTACCCCAAGAATCCATCTAACATAGATAATATCTCCGAGCTCGTGACGACTTGCAATAATACTTGGTCCATCATGGGGAAAGGGTACTTGTCCTTCAAAGAACCCCGATTTAGATTTTGTAAGTCCACACAAATCTGGATCTCACCATTTTCTTCCTAACAGCACTATATTACTAATCCATGTTGAATGGTGGATGGGGAAGATGATCCTAGCCTTCTGAAGCTTTTGTATTTCTTGTAAAATTGTACCAGCTATCTTTGGATTATATTGTCTTTGTTTCTATTTGAAGGGTTTGATCTCAAGCTTAAGAGGAATGAAATGTTGCATTTCTTTAGGTTAAAAATCCTTGAGATCATCATAAAAGTAAGCCGAACATCAAAATACCTCTTCAACAGATTCACCACCTTCTTTTTCTCTTCCCGAGTGCAAGCATTTTCCAATGTTGACCATTTTGGGATCATTAAGACTCCCAATAGTCACTTTCTCAATCTCAAAGAAATTGCCGTGCTCCTTGGGAAACTTTAGACTTCATATATCTATCATGTTTATCAAAAATATCCTCCAAGCTCACCATCCCTTTAGGAATTTTTTTGTCTTTCATTTTGATGCATCCATCTTGATCCATCTCTTCTTTGACACCCTCTTCATTTGATGACACACACTCTCTAGGCAGATTGTCACTTCCTTCAAAGTACAACTGATCAAATTTGTCTCTGAGCTCCAAGAAAGAAAGAAAATGCTGGTCATCATTGAAAACTTGCCAATTATTTGCATTGTCAGGCACACTGGGTCTATGGATCAGCTCAATGGTGAATTTCTCCTAAGGGAAATCAGGGTGAGGAATCAACAAGGACCCTGAAATAGCTAGAGAGTCAGCCCTAGTGTTCCTTTCCCTTGGCACAACTTCAATGGAAAAAGCATCAAGGAATTCAATGGAATCCCAGACCAAATTCCTATAGTGTTTCAACCTTTTGTTCTTTACCTGATAAAGGTCTCTAACTTATTTTATAATTAGCTTGGCATCTCCATGAGCAAGAATTTTCTTCACTCCCATTTCCTTCACCATGCTTAACCCAAGAATAAGGGCCTCATATTTGGCAATATTGTTGGTATTTTCAAACTGAAATTTGAAGGAGAAAGGATGAACCTTACCCCCAGGAGAAATGAGCACTACACCAGCTCCAGAACTAGCTGAAGAGTAGCTTCCATCAAACTCCAAAGTCCACACACCATTAGGATTAAGCAACACTCCCTTTGGCATACTTGTCTCCTCTTGTGACATGATCATGTAGTTCCCATGCCCAATTTCTTCATACAGGATTTGTGCTTTAGGATCATCTGTCTTTTACACAATATACTTTGCTTGTTTCTCAGGAAGCATCTTCTTCATCTTCCCATTGACATGGATCAAGGCATGTGACCAATCCATTTGGATCTCACCTCCAACATCTTTGCAAAAGTTCCTACTTAGCAGCATGTCATAGGAAGGAGGGATATCAGCAACCAAGATGGTAGCCAAGACCTTCTTCTCTGGTAAAGTAGCAAAAGCTACTTGTGCATCCTTGATTCTCCCAACCAAAGGCACTTCTCTACTTTCCATGGAATAGCAAGAGCCATAAGTGTGGGTTAGGTTAGACCCAAAGCATGAGCCACTTTTTGCAAGAATTACATTATCAGATGCACCAAAATCAATGACACAATTGCTAAGCTTGTGGCCAACTATGAGGAGAGTCACATAGAAGGGTTTGATCTTCTCATTGGGTGAAGTGACTATAACCACAAGGTTGGGTTGAGGTGGAGGAGTGGACAAAAGGCCTTTAGAAGAATGGATTGGGTTTTAGATTTAGAATTTACAAAGTTAACCATTTTGGCAAAGGCTTTAGGATGGGTTTGATATAACTCTGCCTTAGAAATCTAAATCTTGGTCTTTTTAAGATGGTCTATAATGTCAAAAGATCTAGATGTGGATGAAGAATCACTACTAGGAGTATGAGGAGATTTTGATCTATCAACTTTATCATTTGTTGGACAAGAATTCTCAGAAGCAGAAGTAGAGGAAGAAGGACTAGCAGAGCTTACCTTTCGGGTGGAAGTAGTAGGAATATGAGCTCCACTTCTTGCAATCACCGAGATGGTGATGGGGTACTCCTTGGATATTTTTGTAGGTTGCGTCCCTTTTTCCTTTTGTTGGTCTACTCTCAAGGCATAACAACATATGACTTATTGTTCATCTCAATCACTACATCATCATAGTCATCTTCATCATCCACACCTTCAAAGATGAGGAAATGAACTCGATAACCACTAGGATCCTCCAGCTTATTCATCAAATTCCTCTTCTTATTCATCATAGAGCCCATTTTCTTCCTCATCATCAGGCTCAAGAACCTCACAAGTAGCATTGACAGAACCTTGAGGGGTGGACCTTTAATGGCCAACCTAGTTTGAGAAGAGGGAAAGTGGTTCCTAGGTTAAAAGTTCTTCCTTGGAACATCTTGATATGGAGCATGCTGAGCCAATTGTTTCTTGATGGAAATGAGGTCATTAGCCAAATTTTTCACCAACTATCGGCATTACCTCTAGGAGAAGAGGAAGAAGAAGATGCTTTGGATTTAAAAGACTCCCTTTTCTAGCTTGCTAGACATGATCAAGTCATCTTCCACACTGATAGCCAATCTCGATCAGCATCCAAAGTTACAAGATTTTCTCTCCTTAGGGAATAACTTACTTTCGGAAATTAAGCATTCAAGAAGAAACACTTCTGAATTTGATCAATGTCTAGTATCTAGTGGAATCTTGTTAACCAACTTGTTGAACTTGGCCACAAATTCTCTCATAGGCTCATGTGGCTCCTTCTTGATTTGATAAATCTGAGCTAGTAAACCATGCATATCTTCAGTAGGTTTGAAACACTGCTCAAATTCAGTCCTAATAGTAGTCCAATCGATGACGGTCCCAACAGAAGATGGTAAAACCAATATGCAACATTATCTTGTAAGGTCTCCATAAACAGTCTAATAGAGACATCCTCATGTTCAACTCTAAGGACCCCACATGCAATAATGAAGGCTACAATGTGTTCATCAGGGTGTAATTTTTCATCACCTATAAATTTTGGAAAATTCTTCCTATTACCCCTAGGTAACTCATGCAATGGTTGAGGAAGAGCCGCAGCCCAACTCTTTTTCCCCAAGGCTGAAGTGTTGCCATCCTTGGAAAGATTACTTGAAGTGGAATTGAGACACCAAAGCAAGAATTATGGCATGGAGATTAGGGCTAAGTTGAACTTGAGGAATGTTACTACCAGAAGCTCTGTCTTCAATAGGAGGTGTGTTTGTGGAACAAGCTCTTCTATTTATTCTTGTTGGAGGAAGTTGAAAACCTTGTTGATCCAGGAGTTGAAATTGGGGATCTTTAATTCCAAGAGCTCTTCTACCACGAGTACATCTTAGAGTCGTCGATCAAAGAAATGATCAAATTAGTTGTTCTTTTTAGAAAGGAAATTTGTTGAACAAATCCCGGTGGAGTAACCAAAAATATTGGGTTTCAGATTTGCACTTAGAATGAAACACAATCAAGGGAAAATTAAGTCCCTCCTCTTTAATGGGAGAGGTTCCCTTATTAAAAGTAGGGGCAAAACCTATGTACAAATACACAATCTTTTATTTAATGGTGGTTTCTGATATCTTGAAATGTGTTTTATACCTCGGAAATTTATCAATACATGAGGATAGAAGACTTGAAGAGAGGAGGGAGGTAGAAGAAGACAATACTTTCGGGGGAAAGAGATGGTAGAGAAAACCCTTATATGTATTGATAAAATGAGATATAGAGTAGAACCATTCACATTTACAACAGCACAATCCACGAGACTCAAATTTCTTGAGATTGTATAAACTAGAACACAAAGTTTCTAAGCATGCAAGGATTAAATGATTTATAGATTAGAGCAAGAAGGAAAAGGGGAAAAAACCTTGTATTGATTTCTTCGATTTGAAATTACAGCTTTCAAAATATCAAAACTCCCAACCCCATACAATGGCTTTGAAAGCCACTGAAATAGTTCTCAAGAGACGGTTATAACTTCCTTGAGCAAGCAAGAAACAGTTACAACTTATTCCAATCATTCACGCCCTTTCAAATTCTTGATTCGCAAAGAAACGTTAATGGCGGAAAAACTAGGTTTTTAAATATATGGCCATTACATTATTTCACCAGTTAAAACATGGGCCATTTGATTTAATTTTACAACTTTAAATTTGGCCTGCCCATGTGGAAGAAATTGATTGGAGTGCGGAAGCCTTTTGCATTTTTTTCCTTTGAAGCCACCTCAGCTAGACACGTGGAGAGCTCCGCCGGTTCTTTTATACTTAGCCAATTCGGGCCTATTTCTTGCTTGACTTATGTTGACCCCTAGACACATGGAGAGCTAGCACTCATTTGAGTTTCCATTTTGGAAACACCTCTTGAAATTGTGTCGAGCTAACACGTGGCTCCTTCCGCCGGTCTTGGAATTTTTAATGGCCAACTCTGTCTCTCTATTGACTTTGACCACGTGGTGAGTTAGCACTCATTTGGAGATTGACCCTTTGATTTCACTTCGAAATTGCGTCGTTAAGGCACGTGGAGACTTCTGCCAACCCACCCATACTTAGTCAATTTTAACGATCAACTCTTTCTCTTTTTGGACCTGGGACACATGGAGGACTAGCGCAAGTTTGAGAACTACTCCTGGATTTGACTCTTGAAGCTATTCTAATGAGGCACGTGGTGTCATCTGTTGAACCTTCCATACTTAGCTGATTTGAGCTTGTTTTGCCTTCATTTTGAACCTGGGACATGTGGAAAACTCCGTGCTTATTTGAGGACTGTCCCTTAGGCCCTACCCCTAGAGTTGCACCATTTGGATGTGTGGAGGCTTCCGTTGTCACTTGAAACATGGCCAAACCACATCCAATTAGAGATTTCCACGTACTACCTGTGGATGCTGGGGCAAAATTAATGGGGAAGATACACCTATCATTCCCGACTATGGGAAGAAAATAAAAAGAAGGGAAGAAACTTCACCATTACGCCCGACTTTCAAATTGTTCTCCATGAATGGGAAAACTACAAACAATTCCAAGCTCGATGCGATCCAATACTCCAAGGAACAGACTCAAAATTTTTGAAACTTGACTTCAAAAGAGGGGAATTTTGAGGGGAACAACAACATTCAACATGAACTCACATGCATTACATCTAATAACAAGATCAAAATCTCCAATATATATATATATATATATATATATATATATATATCGAGAAAAAAACCAGATGAAATAAATATAAATTGATTCCCATCTTAACATAGAATACTTGTACATCACAAAAGTTTGGACTTCTTGTGAAGTAGGTGAATCACCTTATTTTCATATGTGTGTACTAACATCTCTGTTACCTACAACTATGTGTCTAATCATGACTTTTCATTGAGGATCTCATCCTTAGACTATACCCTTGTCCTCAAGATTCCAACACATCCCAGAAATAAAATTCAAACCCACCAAATATCCATGGTGCAATTTTTACTTGTGCACACAATCCAAACATAATACCAGTTGCTTCAAACGAAAGAAATAAAACATGAACCATATAGAGATACCTGACCCAAAGTCTCATTGGACTAACCAAGCCAACTTCGTCCTCTTTCTAATTCAAACATTAAAGTTATCTACACCATCTCTGCCATGTACACTATGCTCAAAAACCAAATCCTCCCAAACATGACATAAAACCACCATGCCCTCTCTATTGCAAAAAAACCTTGTATGGATAAGTTGTCACGAGACCGACCACGGTCGGTGACTAGTACCATACAGATTACCCTTTGTGACCGACATTGGTTCTAGGATTGACGTTGATGTTGTTGGAATGAACCAAATGCCACACAATTTGGCGTAAACACCATACCAGTGCCTACTCCAACCAAATTTGATAGTTGAGCTAAGCCACCATCTCGAAGCACCCAAATCTTGTACAAAACACAATCTACAGTAAATCCATGCAATAAATTACATCAATATTAAATACATCACCTTACAAAGGCACTAAGATACTCAACCGCATCTTCAATTAAAGTACATGTTTCTCTGATGGAATCCTCATCTTCTTTTTGTGCTATAACCTCTCTACCAAATCCCATGCATCTAACTGCACCAAGGATGCATAACTTCTCCTCTACCTCATATCTGCAATCCAAAACATGCATGTGCAATCAAAATGTAAAGCAATACAAAACCAAGATAAAACCATACCTCTGTAACCCGGATATGCAATCTGACCACCATGTTTATGCCTTCAAGAACCAAGGTCACCTCAAAGAGATAAGATACATCACATGCATCTTCTCAATTTCTTAGATCTATGATTTTTTGTTTAAAACCAGGCTACCCATGAATCGACCATGGTCACCCCGTCGACATCGGTTTCCACCTAACCAATTTCGTCACTATATTCTCCAGAAACCTCACATTTCTAGCTTCCACTTGAGATTTAAATATCTTCCTACAATTTTCACATCAGAAAAACAAACCTTGCTCTCATACACCTATCAGTAAACCACTAACAAAACCATGAAGCAAACCCTTTCTCTGAAAACTAAAGCCATCGCTCTATTAAACAACACTCGATACCGATTTTGAGGATGGGTCTATATGAAAATAGTGCAACCATTGAATATAAAATTGAAAACATGAAAATACGGATCTAACAATCCCCACAAAATCTACATAGCAGGAAAAGCGTAAACAAGAATAATCCAAATCACACAAAATTACACACACATAACACAAAATGTACCATGGTTCACCCAATGTGGGCTAAATCCACCAAAGATATAGATCTAATATATATATATATATATATATATATATATATTACAAACCAACTCTTATATATATATATATATATATAAGAGTACATGTATTTATACATATAGTATCTCCCAACTCCTGTATTTATACAGTATCTCCTCCTCCGCATCTCGGATCTACTTGATTACACTAACCTATGCCTCCTTACCACCACCCGTGTCTCCTCCAAATCTCTAACCGATCTAGGCCGAGTGCACTACAACTATGCCTCTAAAACACCACCATATCTCACATACCAGAAGCTACCCCGAATCTTCCACTGTGCAACCAAGCTCTCATTGTCTTTGTGAATCTACACACAAGACCTCTAGAAGGGTCTACCAATGTGCAACCGTAACCTTGCACCAAGAAGTAATTCTCTCCTCCATCACTGTATAACATGTGCAAACATGAAGACAACTCCCTCTACAATACTAGATTCCTATCAATCAAGAATACATCATGATCTCATGGATCTGTAATACAAGATCTCACAATAACCTATGGATCTACAATAATGAGCAATAACAAGATCTCACAACAACCTTGTGGATCTAAAAAGAAGAAACCCTAAGTACTTTGCATATTATGCAAGACATTGCATGAGACTCAACAATACAAAGGAAATACAATAGAAGATAATATGATCTTCTCACCAAAAATGTACCTCCTCTTTCCTTTTGTTTAGCTTCTCTCTGAAAGCTCATGTCTTCATGCAATTTTTCTTCTTCTTCTTCTTCTTCATCCTCTCAACCAAGGATAGCTCAATTCTTCTCTTTCCTTATTCTAACCTATCTAACCCTAGTTTTCTAGCTTATATAAGCCTAGACAAACTTAGGGCACAATAGCCATGTAATTACATCCTTTATATTTGCTTTTAAAAAAGCTAGATAAAATCCCATGACTTAAAATAAAACTCTCGCATGGGTAACTAATGTCGGTTACTCCTCGTCGACTTTGACCAATGTCGGTTCCTCCGTGAATGATGTCATTCAAGCCCTAATCGATGTCATCCTAGCCTAACTAATGTCAATCTATGTGTAACCTAGTCACTTTATAATGCATGCTCCAATGAAGCTATTTAGCTCCACAACCCAACAAAAACCTCGGCAATTGAGTATGGACTGAGGAACTAGAGTGCATCATAGGGTTCACCAAAATGATTAACAAAAATAATGATCTAGTTGGCCTAAAAGGGGACACTAGGGTATTAATGTTAATCTAATTAGGAGGACTAAAATGTTGTATTAAATAGACTAAAACAATATGGAATAAATGCAAGTAAACTATTCTAAGTGAAATAAAACCCTAAATGTGCAAGAGAAGGAAGAGAAATAGCTTAGTTGATTGGAAGTGATCATTGACGTTGTCACAGATCTGGAAATGAAATCAGGAAGTGTAGATAAACACTCAGGGACCCTACAAAGGACAAATCTAGAGGATCTGAGATGACTGGGGCACCTGGGAGTGTACTAGAGTGCCTCGGGGTGCCCTAGTTTGCAATATGGGTTCTCTGATCACTAGAAATGCTCAAAACCTGAATCTGATATGGTCGCAAGGTGTCTTTGAATAATTCATGTCTGGTGTGCTAGATTTGTTGGATGAGCTGTGTAATGACCTGTAATGCAAAAGGAAGTATCAAACCCTAGAAAAATAAAAGATGCAAATGAATGGGTTGGACTGACCTCACCACCAAACTAGTGGTCTTATCACTGAGCATTGCACTACATTTCAGACCTGGATGTAGTTCTTGTGAGTGTGTGCATGTCGTTCCCTAGGTGCTCTTGTGTTAGTCGCACTTTGTGAAGTAGCGAGCAATAATAACTTTAGAAAATGTAAACAGATGTATGCATGGAATAGAATAGAATCTTTCCTCCTATGTAATGTGTGTGATGCAAATATCCTAGCCTTGATGCATGACACTATGTGGATGCAAGTGATGCAATGGATGCAACTCTAGATGGAGTGATAGTAGTATGTGATACTATGACCTAGGACCCTCATTATGGTCTTATAACTTTATATTTATAGGGCTCTCAAGATTAATTTCATAATTAATCTGACAAGGTCAAATGGGAAAAAGATAAAGACAACAAATGGCTAGAAAGGCCCCAAAAATAAGTGGGAAAGGATGTGCATAGACCGAGGCACCCAAAGTGGGACTGGGGCACCCTAGTACAGGTTGGGGTGCCCTAATTTTGGGCTAGAATGATGGGGTAGTGTGAAATGGGCGGATAAGTGCAATAAAATATGTGGGAATGATGAAATAAAATATAAAATAAAGATGGCCAAAAGGTGGGATTAATTAGTACTTTATCCACTTGAGAACCTTCTAAATAGTAGTATAAGACCGGGCTAAATAATGCCTAAAGTGCATGATTTTGTGTCTATAGTGACTACCACTTCCCATAAGGACAGACATGTAAAAGAGAAGAACGAACAAGTAGTCAAATACACGTATATGAGAAATTCGAGTAAAAATTATGTAAAAATGCAAAAAGGAAAATGTGCACCTGATCCGTGATGAAAAAAGAGATAGAAAGGATCCTGAAGATGATGTAGAAGAACAATTTTTTAGGTGATCTCATGCTAGTTGACCTTGTTGCGAGTTTTTGGGTGATCTCATGCTAATAACGGAAGAAGTGTAGGGAAGAAAGTCTGTGTCATCCTCCAACCTTTAACTTCTTCCTAAAGTGTGAACACCATTGTAGATGGTGTGTAAAAATCTGATCCATTTCGAACAATTTTGATCCAACGTGAAAGTAGAAAAGAAGGTGTAGTGCATGCATGTCGAGTGCTAAAGGACTACTGTCCTATCAAATATGTTGTGTATATTACCAAAAACTATGTTGAGCGAGAAAATATGTGTAACTACCCCACAGGTCATAGACATCTAGAAAGGGTCAAGGGCACCCGAGTGCTTATTATCCGGATGAGGGTGTTGATGATTGTGTTGTCTTTGAGGACCCGATTTTGGATCCGGGGACACTATTGAGGCCAAAGACTATGTTGATTGTGTGCTTAATTGTAGTGAAATGTGACTATTGACTAATAAATTGGGTGACTGATTCACCCGATAGATGACCCCCTCGTTTGGGGTGCATGCAACGTCATTGAGGAGTATGCGGCCCAAATGAGGATTGATCACCGAACTAAAATAGATGCCTTGCAAGGAGGGAGTGTTCTTGGTAGAAACCAAGGCACACGTAAAAAAGTGGCTGGAAATTAGTGTTAGTGCAAGCAAGATAAACACACATAAAGAAGATAATGTGTAAGCTAGAAAGAAATAATATAATATGCAAATACACAAATAATGCGAGAAAAGTAGACCGCAAAATAAAATTTCAAACATGGGACATCACTCATGATGTCGTAAGACACACAAGGCCGATATAGCCAAAATCATACATTGTGCACACAAGACAAAGGGAAAATCCTGTAAACAATGACAAGCAATGACAGACAATAACAAGCAATGTAACAGACAACCATAGAAGCAAATAGACTGTAAGACAAATTTTACACATGAAGCACCTATTAACATATTAGAAAGATAAAATTTATGTCAAAGTGTTAATAATATGATATAGTAGTGTGTTATGAAAAAATGAAACAATATCACTTATAGTGTGTACAAAAGTGGATACCCCTAGGAGCCGTTATGGGATTGGTATGAGGTATTGCGCCATGCATCCATGCTACATGTAAATATTTATTTAAATTTTGTGATCACAACTAAAAGGAAAGTGAAGGTACATGTGTGTATAGAAATATAATGGCATACAAAATATTTGACTAGCATGTGTAATAGAGTGTACATGTAATGAGTAAATGCAAGCAAGACTAAATGCAACCAAGATATGCAGTATGTTGTGGATGAGATGGAATGGAATGTAGTGCGAGTGATAGGAGCATCATGCCCCTCAATGAATGTGTATGAGTATGAATGTGAGGAGGTTCATTTATAAATTCCCCCTCAGCAATTAAGAATGAACCGTAGAACAAGAGTGTGTCATCGAGAAATGGTTTGAATTGTGCACTAGAAATATATGATTGATAAAGCGTAGAGCATAGAGAGCGAATGAGTATGGTGAGGTTCATTTTAGATTTATACCCTCAGCAGTTGAGTATGAACCATGGAACTAGAGTGTTTCATAGGGTAATGAGTGCAACATGTAAAAGTATATGCAAGAAAGATATGTCGTGAATGCGTTGAGTGTGAAATGTGTAGTGTGTATGATGTGAGGTTCATGAATGTAGTAAGCCCTCAATAGTCAAATGTGAACCGTAGCATGAGATTGCACCATTGGGTAATGATGATACAATACGTGTATCAAAGGGTTTGAAAGTGCTTAGAAATATGAATAAGGAAGCACAAAGCGTAATAGTATAACTAAGAAACACACGATAATGTCGGGGAGAATAAGTGTGATTCCCCTAAGCGTGCCGATGATGGAGATCCATACGGTGATGTGAGAGGGACCATGCCATGGTGGTGGACCTTGAAATGTGTCTTGTACATCATTATAAGGAATATTTTACTTAATGTAGACACTAAATCACACACTTTGGGTACATTACTAGGTCCTAATCACATACTACTATTCATATGCTTCTTACATGGGAAAAGTACTAATTGATCATTATACTTGGCCTCTTAGTTTCCTTTCTAGCCTCCCTCTTGGCCTTACAAACCTCACTGCCCAGTCTAACCCTTCACATTTCACCTTTTCTGGCTCTGGACACCGGCGCCTAGGTGCCCTCATCCCTTATAGGTGCCCTAGACTTTTTCTACTTTACTTACTCCTTTTTAGATCCTTTCTAGCCTTTTAGCATCCCTATCTCTTAGGAGTTGGCCTTTTAGTGATCAATTACAAAATTTGAACAAGAAAAGCATATAAATATAAAGTTATGTGACCAAATTAAAGGACCAAGATCTAAGCATCTATACTATCACCTAAGGTTGCATCTCACAAACATCTAAGAGCATAATTTACATCCACTTATCACCATTACAGGGGACAAAGTCTGGTTTTCTACATCACACACATAGGAGGGAAGTTCATTTTATTCCATGCATACATCTATTACATCTTTTTACATCTAGTTACTTTGCTTGCTATCAAGTGCGACACGCACAAGAGCCACCTAGGGCACGATTACGCACATGTGCACATAAAACTACATTGTTTCGAGATGTAGTGCAATACTCGATCATAATATTACTTGTTTAACAAATGCTAAGGACAGACCAACCCCTCATTTTACATCTTTCTTTTTTAGGATTTAATGTTCTTTTGAGGGTTTTGCAGGTGAGCTCTTTATTGCAGGTTACTAGCGACATCAACAATCATAGTGTGACCATCTATCTACAAACAACAAAGGTTTCAAATCATCTAGTGACCCTTTAAAATTCATCTCTAGATGTCTTACATAAACCTTGATGCCTAGGAAGGGATCCTAGTGCCCAGATGCACCCAAGCACCTTGGTCCTTGCTCCTCCTAAATTCCTACACTTTTCTGGATTCGGTTTTGAGGTCCTATATTGTTGTTCTACTAGTCTTCCACCTTCACATACTATTAGGATATTTTTGAAATCAACTAAGTGATCTAAATCTCTATTGCACTTAGGGTTTTACTTCCTTTGCTTATTTGCTTGAGTCATTGTTGTACTTTATTGTCATTTTTTTGTAGCATACATAAGAATTTAACAAAGTAATCTACTACACTTGTAGTTTATTTTCATTAAATCACTTGAAAAATGAATTAGAAATGGAAGTGGAGTAGGACGAAAAGGGATCTTGAATGGTAGAAGTCGAAAGAGGCCATCTAGAGGTTGTTCATCTTGCTTAGTGAGTGGTTACTTATTCGGTAATGACATAGAAGACTTGAGTGGAGAAGAGGATTAACCTATTTTTAAAGGCCATTGCTTAGTTTGACTTGGTAGTGATGTAGATGACTTGAAAATAGGAGATTTTGTACCAACCTTTATATGGGGTTGTTTGGTTTGAGTGGATTGCATAGAAACACTTGATTGGTCGAAGAATGAATATTAGAAGTAATAACATGATGCCCATTATACATAGATGAAGCAAATTTAGGAGCCCATTTAGATGTAGCATTTGTAGATGGGAATGTAACAAAATGTTGTGTAATGAATGAGATAAATTGTCTTTTCAAGATGTTTGATTCTTCATTGTAAAACATAACAGTTGTTGTCATTATGTCCATTGATTCGATGATAATTACAATATGGACGACCTTGATATTTTGCAAGATGATAAGGAGGATAGCCATGAGTAGATGGTAAAGTGATCAATTGAAGACTAAGGAGCTCAATAATAATATCATTTTTCTTAACATTGCGGTCAAACGTGAGAGGCTTCAGATAATGGAAAGTCTTGAGGCTCGTTGATATAAGAACATGTAGAAGACATAGAATGACGATGAGAAGAAGAACTAGCATGAGCACGAGAAGCATTCGTGCAAGACGCTGGATTTCATAATTAAGAGAGGTAGTCACGAATTCCATAGCTTGAAATTTATCTTGAAATAAGGAATGTAAAGCTTGAATAGACTAGCAAATAGATTGATTAGAATAGGACCAAGAGAGTCATCAAAAGGATGATTGAAGATAGCATTGACTTGAGAAGGAGGTGTATAACTAGGAAGATACATATTGTCTAGGGTTATTTGAAGAACCTCTTTACAAGGTGAATGTATTTGAAGTAATTCATACAAAGAGATTAAACAAACCTTGGGAACCATGAGAGGAGAAAATTGAGGATCCAAGAGTATTTGAATGAGTCAAGTTCACCAAATGATTAAACAAATATTGAAATAAATAAATGTTTAATATTGATTATGTAATAATGTCGTAAATTAAATATGCAATGAAATACATATTTGAGCCAAGAAAAATAAGCTAGAAATTATGAAACCCTAGTTGCAAGGAAGGGATAAAAATACTTATCTCATTCGTAATCGATCTTGAACTATGAAAAAGTGATGAAATGATATATAGAATGAGAGAAGTGTCACACTAAGCCTCAGAAAATTGTGTGAACGCAAGATCTTCCTAGACTTGGGTGCCCAGGATGAGTCGGGGCACCTATGGGTGCTCTGACCTACTATGGGTGTCTTTGATTGCTTGGGAAATCGGAAAATCAACTTTAGAGGGTCATGAGGTATTTTTTTCCTGTTGCTAGTATGTTGCATCAAGTTCGTAGATGTTGCATGTAACCTATAATGAAGAAATGGCACTGCAAAAAACCCCAAAAGCGCATCAAATCCCATAAAACAAATAATGCAAATGAGGGTTTGGGTGTCCTCGGCTATCAAACAAGTGAATGTATGATCGAGTGTTGCACTACATCTCATATCTAATGTATTTCTATGTGTGTTTGTGTGTGTGTGTTGAAATTGTGTCATAGGTGGATCTTGTGCATGTAGTACTTGATAGCGAGCAAGTAGTTAGATGTAAAATATGTAAATAGATGTGTGCATGAAAGAATGAACTTCCCCTCCTATTAAGTGTATGCAAAAATGTATTCCCTTTCCCTTGTGTGGATGCTAGATGGATTCTTGAATGCTCTTGATAATGCCTTTGGATGCAACCTTAGGTGGTGATACTTAATGCTTAGTGCTTGGTCCTTTATTATGGTCACATAGCTTTATATTTATATGATTCTCTTGCTTGAATTTTTAATTAACCCCGAAAAGGCCGACTACCGAAAAGATAAGATGCCCAAATGGCTAGAAAGGACCCAAAAGATGTGAATAAAGTATAAAGAGGTCGGGGGCACCTAGAGTAGACAAGGGCACCTAGCATTGGCATTCTAGGCTGGTCTTTGGTGTCTAAAATGAAAAATTCTGAAGTATGAAAAGATAGACTAATGCAACCTAGAATTTACCGGATAACACCCTAGTCGCACTGGCACATCACTCAGCCTTGACGGAGTGCTCACCTGAAGTGCGCAAAGGTACTGGTCCCTCTTTAGGGTTGATGTAGAGAGATGTTAGCGTGATGAAGGAAGAAACATATAGATCCATAATTAATACATCATTCTACAATGCATGCTACATTCGAGATCTATGAAAGAAAAGTTTTAAATAGTAATCATGATTGAATTAATAACATGCACCTACTCAATTACACACATGAATGACACTTAGATTCACCAATATATTCCATCTATTAATAAATACGAAGCTCCTTAAAATAATGGAAATCTATACCAATGCACGTATGGATCTCGATACTGATAATTCCATCATATGTGTATATCTCTATATCTTCATGCATTCATCACACTCATCCCCTTTTTACTATGTACCTAACATCATATATATAGGGTGGGGACTTTCCCTTCACCGTTTATCTATTCCAGAAATAGGCCGCATGCTATTGATATCCACACATCGTTTACAGGCATAGCCACACATGCAAGTGTGCTATCTATAGACCTCTTGTAGTTAACTAAAGTGTCAATCCTATTCTTATCTCATCTCCATGAAAAACTCTTGATCCAATCCTCCAAAGATAGACAATGCATGACGTGCACGTCTCTGCATCGTTGGTGTGTTCCACATGCCATCTTCTAAAAATAGGTCTTCATGCTCAAAATCAGCTAAGTCCTGAATGTTGAACTTTCCTTCTACATGCGGGTCCTTCATGTCCTTCTGCGCCCTTGATCCTAGCCTTCTCTCCCATGCGAACTCCTTATGTGATCTTTGACAAGTATTCTTTGATCAACATTACCCCACACTAATCTCATTGTCGTCCCGACAATGGGTATCTCCAAAAATTGAAGTAAAGAATAGAAGAATGGAAAGAATAAGAATGAAAGAATGTAGATAAATAAAGAATTTTTATGAGGTTATGAGGCAACCTCCTCTGTATCAGTTTGAAGTATCAACTCTGGATACTCCTCCTTTATTTCGGCCTCCAAAACTTGTCATTTAGTGAGTGTTTGTTACTCGCTTTTACGAGATGTCCACAACAAAGGATTCCAACTCATCCTCGCAATATCTCATTTCTCATTCTACGAACCAACACAATGCTGGAAATTGATGGTATTCTTCCTTCTAAAAGATCCATCTTCTGTGTAATTATCTTCCCAAGCTCTTCCAGTCGAGTCTTGTGAGGCTCATGTGCTATTGTCAGGGCCTCATGGTTCTGTTTAACCATTGACAATATTTCTATGTGACCCAATGTCTCATCCTTCATTGCTTTATGGACCTCATTTTTTCTTCTAGGGTCTTTATGTTCATAAGCACCTCTAGAGTTGTACATATGTTTAAATCCTCGTCTACTTTCTTCATACTTCTGTAATGCTTGTGCAACAATCCTTCATAAGATGAAATATTTCACATCACTAAGGTTTTCTCTTGTTCTACATCTTATTCGAGCTCCTTGGCGCTAGCATGCACAGATGTTCATCTTCAAGTACCAAGTCCACCAACTTTCCTACATAATGTATCATTGAAGGAAACGTCTGTCTAGGTACCTCGGCCTCCAAGTGTGGCCTTGCTCTAATGACATTTTCCCCATCTCCTCTCCAAGGAATATATTCCTCACCTTTCCTTTGACTCTTCTACCTCCTCATTCAACTTTAGTTTCCTCCTTTTCATGGTTGCCTCCTTCTAAGGAGAGAGTCTCTTATCGTATACTCGTGGTTGGAGTAGCACATTGGGTCCTTGTTCTCCTAAACACCCTCTTAAACATGTGCTCCCCTTGGACTGCATTCAAGTCCTCATCATCCCCCTCTTGTGGCTGAGGTGGTGTGGTGGCGCGCTCAGCTTCACCCTCATTTGTAGGATGTCTCCTACCTCTATGCTCCAAACCACCACTATCTCTGCGCTCCTCCTCCTCATCCTCCACTTCAATTGGCTCTATGGGCTTAAGCATTGCGATTTTCTCCATTGTATGATTTCCCTTTGGTGGTGTTAGAAGTGCAAACTCACCTTTCACATAGTTTTTATTCTCCATCTTTGGCTTCAAACTGGAGATACACCAATGTTTCCCCTACATCTCTTCTGACCAAACTTATTGGCTTAATATTCAAAGACACCTACGAAATGATCATCTCGGTATAAGCACTTCTTCCAAGATACACATACTTCTTCCTCAACGTATGGTAGTCGCAGTCTACCTTATCTGCATTGAATACCATTCGGCATGTGTCTATAAATCTATGAACAAATGCTTGGAAATACCTTGCAGTGAATGCGTAAGGCAATTTACACCAAGGGATCCAAACTTTATCTTTCATTGGGAAGCACGTGATGCAGAAATGTTGATATACAACAAATTGGACTTGTTTCCCTACTACTACTGGTAGGTCCTTTGGGATGTGCCACTCTTCCCCAAATGCCATGCGGAGCCTATCATACCATTTCTTTGCCCTTTTCTTTATGTCATCTATCATGGCCCCTTTACATAGGTACTTGTTGAACCTCTCAGCTGGTGACTTGTTCTCCATGGGGTATTCCCATACTTTTTCCTTCGATTCAGTACTCCAATTTCCATGAATACCAGTGATAGTAGAATAGCCCCAAATCTGATCTTCCCTCCTATGCATGTATCCTTGGCTATTTGTTCTACAATATAGCCTACAATGTTGTAGATTGCCCCTTCTGACATCTTACATGCAACGTGTAACCACATAGTATTTACACGTGACCGCCACTCTCGATCATTCAACTTCGTAAGAAGGTGTGTTTTTCTTACATGTTGGACAATTCTTTAATTTGTCTATATACATACCACGTGGACCCTTCAAGTACCCCAAAGACATGTCTGGTCTTTAAAATCGTGGCTTTATTTGTGAGATCACTCTTTATGTCCTCTTCTATGGCCTCCAAACACTCATGGCCGATGAGATAAGTGCATATGAGATTCTAACTCTACATCCTACAAAGTAGAAGAAGTCCTCATGCACTCTTCTCATGAGCCACTGATACAAGGGCTCATACTTCATGAAATATAGAAGCTCAAATAATTGGTAGACCCCAATTCTCTTTAGAAGCTTCTTGCTTATGTCGTCACAAATTGGCATGTCATCGATGTACGCTTGTTTGTCTAACAAAGAGCAAGGAATCGAGCTCCTTCTTGTTCTCTATGGTCCCGTGATTATACTCGTTCACTTTGCTCTAATGGGTGAATCCCACTCCTTGCCAACGCCGACTCCTTATGGATATTTTATTTCGAAAAATAGCTTTTGGGTGCCATCTCTTCTTCCTCAACAACCACCTTCTTTCCTTTTTCTACTGCTATAATTGCCTTCTTAAGTGCCATTTTTACGTTACAAACATCTCCTCTTTAACTCTATAACTTTACGAATCAAACCCTAGCTAAGTTCAATCGTGCCCTAGGTGGAAACTTTGTGTCCTAACTCCTTTCTGTCTCCCTACTTCGCTCAAACCCTTCACCACCGGGACACAAGCTTCTTTTCACATAGATCTGGTTGTCACGCTTGGTTTCACACCCTTCGCACCTTAACTCAATCACTCGACTCTTTACAATTGGCTCTTTCCTCAAATACTCTTAGTCGCAATGGTAAAAATGAATCCGCATTCCATCCTTATATAATTTTTTTCAAAATTTGATGTATTTATTGCTCCTTCACCTACCAAATATCCCCTCATTCATTGACCAAATTTGTTCGTTCCGCGGTACATCTTCACACCCCAGATATAACCTTCTAGCATGCCTTCCTACCCTCTGGTCATAGAATTCTCTTCAGCGCATGCCCTTGCACTGAGTACCTCGTCACTGTACCTTCTCCTAGTAGTTATCATGGCCTCCACTTACCTCGCGTTATATTGTTCTTTCATTCATCTCCATCCTTGGTCACTTTTGAGAAGTAATCTTCTTTTGACTTAAAGCACACCCGTAGTAGCTTATTCCTTTCACCTTTCAATTCCCATAGTCTTTTACTTAGATAAATACAACCACCCCACGAGGAAAAGGTATGTGTAGTCCTCTGCACATAAACATTCTTCACATATTAATTAACTTGCGCGCGCGTGCTTATTACACAAGAACAACAACTAAATTGACAAAGCATAAGCGACAATGAAGGAAATACATTAAGGAAATACAGAATTGAAAACCTAATCTAAATGGAAATACTACCTTATTACAAACACCAAGAAGACTTATTTATAGTAGGGCTTCATCCTACTCTGTTAAAGTAATCGGGTAGCCGTGTTCCATCAAGTGCTTCTAACTGGCAAGCACTTGATTCAAGTATGTAAGTGATGACATACGGCCCCAACCAATGTACTTTGAGCTTGTCTAGATGGCGCAAGAACTTAGAGTCATAAAGAAGTACCATTTGTCCAATCTCAAACTTCTTATCCCTTATGTTTCTATCATGCCATGCTTTCTGCCTGGCCTTTTCCTACTTCTGACTTCATCATGTTATGGCTCATTGCTCATCTAGTTGAATCATCTTCTCAATACACTCTTCTAAAGCATGTTCATTAGCTAGACCTCTAGCACACACAATGCACAAAGAAGGTAACATAAATTCTATAGGGATAACGGCTTCCATGCCAAACACCAACTGAAACAGTGTGGCTTTGTTCAATCTCTTGTAAGTTATTCTATATGCCCAAATAATAGCTGACACTTTTTCATCCCAATCCTTTCTTCCAACATCACAAATTTTTGTCAAAGTCTAGCTCAAAATCTTGTTGAAAGCCTCAATAGTTCCATTTTCCTAAGGATGGTAGGGTGTATTTTTATGGTGTGCAACCATAAACTCATCTAATAGGATCTGATTGTCTCATTCAAAAGTATGTACCCCTATCACTTGTCAAGATTAAAGGACATACATATCTTATAAGAACATTCTCCCATTGAAACCTAGTTGTTGTAGTTGTAATCCTTTATACGTGTTGCTTTTGCACACCGTGTGAGATAATCTATGTAAGTAATGATATAGCGTAATCCAGTCCTGCGGCTAGTGAAATAGGTCCTACAAAGTCAATGGCCCATTTCTAAAATGGTTCGGCACTAGTAATTAGTCTCAAAGGCATCTCATCTCTTTGCCCTGGTTTTCCTAGGTGCTAACAATGATCACATGCCTTACAATATTATTTACTGTCCTTAAACAATGTCTCCTACCATAATCCAGCCATAGTAGGATCTTTCGGCGGTCTCATCACCTACATAATGACCTCTGCAATATCACCATGAGCTTCTTCCATAATATCCTTGCACTCATGCTCTAATACACAATGACGTAATACTTCATCTCTTCCTAACTTTTAAAGGTCACCACTGATTAACATAAACAGTGTCGCGTGTATAGCAAGCTATTTCTTTTCTAATGCTTTCATTCCTTCTGGTGCCATACCTGTTCGTAGAAAGACAACAATGTCTTTTAATTCCATGGGCGCGTGTTCTAACCTATATAACTGTGCATCTAGCATGGTTTCTTAAATTTTCTGTGCTTCCTCTCCTGAATTGATTCTAGGTAAATGGTGCAGTCCGAATTGCTTTTCCTGGCTTCACCACAACTGTGAAGTCAAACTCTTGAAATAGGAGCACCCATATGCATAAGCACCCCTGTAAGAAGGGCTTATTTAACAATTACTTTAATGCCATGTGATCTGTATAAAACACAAATGGTGTTGCTAATAAGTACTATCAAAACTTTGGGCAATGCATAGATCATTGACAAAGCTTTGTGCTCTGTAGTTGTATAATTCCGTTCAGCAAGAGTCATCTTCCTACTAGCAAAACAGATTGGATGATCTACAATACCTTCGCGAGTTCAGCTAACACAGGTCTTGCTAATGGCCATGCCGAAGCATCCACATGCACATGAAATAGTTTATCCCAAGAGGGAAAGCGCGAGAATGGGCGCGGTAGTAAGTTTCTCTTTTAATATCTCAAACGCGCGTTGCTACAGTTCTCCCCAATAAAATGTACCTTTCCCCTTCAGTAACTCTTCTACGGGTGTAGTAATTTTGGCATACCCTTTGATGAATTTTCTATAATATCCTATATGATCTAAAAATCCACCAACCTCACTTTGGTAGTAGGTGCTTCCAGGCGTAAAATGACTATGCAACCTTCACCGGATCAACTAGTAAACCTTCCTTGCAGATTATATGTCCTAACAAAAAGATCCCAAATGGCGTAGCAAATATGCATTCTTAATGTCTAAAGAGATACTCAACTATCTGCATCGTTCAAACATTAAGCGATTGTCACAATGATCTTTCACAAGCCCATATACTATCAATCATCTAGCTAGACCTGTAAGAAGTTGTGAATAAAATCTTTAAATGCCCGAACAACTATGCGCAAGAATATAGCAGGGCGCATTTTTCAATCCAAAAGGCATCACTAATATAGGTAAACTACCCTATTCAAAAGTAGTAAATGTTGTATTTTCTTGATCTTCTTGAGAAATCCTAACTCGATGATAATGGAAAACCCATTTGTGAAGGAATATATTTCGCACCCTGCAACTCCTTCTAGTATTTCCTTAGTGAATGGCATAGGGAATGGATCTATGATGCATGCAGCATTCAACTCCCTGTAGTCCACACATATTCTAATTCATCTGTCCTTCTTGATACTAATCACCATTGGGCTAACCCATTCTGAATCATCAAGGGCTTGATAATTCTAGATTTCAACATTTTATCAATTTCTTCTTTTACCTTTTCATGAAAATTAGGATTCATTCTGTAAGGTCTCTTTCTAATTGGTCTGTACCATCCTTAAGTTTTATCTTCATTTCCCCAAGTGATTCATGCACACCTTTAAGTTCATGATACCCTCGAGGGAATAAGTCCTGATAATCCCTGAGTAACTCAATGATCTTTGCTACCTCCAAGTTTGACTAGTAGTCTCTAATTATGGCCTCCTTAGGCTCATCCTCCGAACCTATATTCACCTTCTTTGTCTTCATGGGTTCGTGATAGGTGCATGTATCCTTGTCTACATTTTCCAAGACCTCGCGCACCCCTTGTGAATGTTCAATATCTAGGTTCTCAACTTCCTCATCATCCACGATGTAAACCATCTTTCCTTTCTCTTTCTCAAGGCAAGCACGTTCAAGTAGTATGGAGTCCATTTCTTCTTCCTTTTCAAAACATGCTCTGGACTCTTGCCTCACCAAATAATTCCTAAATATGCTCTTATGCTTTTACACTATCTCCCATAGTTAAGCACTTGACAAATTTTAATGCCTCTTCTACGAGAGGTTTAGTCAAGAAGTAGTCAAAGGTTTGGATCATTCATGCAGTCAAATCTTACCAGTTTCCCAATCTCTCTATGTAGTTTTGCATATACATTCCAAGGCACGTGCGCATCCTTGTATCATATAATACAATCTATGCACCCAGTGAAGGTGGTAATGCTTCCTATCCTGTTGTCTAGAGTCTCTCACACTTGCTGAATGTGATGTTGAATAGGTTGATCACCATGATAAGTGCATATCTACGTAGGTGCATTGTTCCTTACAAACCTAGTAGACAAAGCAACTCCAATCTCTTCCTAGTTTATAATATTATCTCATGGACTACCCACCAGAGCGTTATTGTCCCACGTAATGTATATACTAACATATCTCTTCTCTTAATTTGATTTGTCCATTGTGTTTCCATGGCCTTCAAAAATGTAGGAAGATCTTCTACCCTGTATACCAAGGTATTGTGCTACCTATCCGTCGAATCGAACAAAGTCCATTCTTGCGTGTAACCGCACTTTTCACCTTGCGCCCTACTAATTCATATGTACCATGATCCCAATTTTTGCAAGCAATACTCGTAGTATCACTAATAGAATGAGAATCCTCCCATTGTAGGATGCCTTCTTTTGATGGCTCATTGACCTTTGGGTCCTGAATAGCATGTACATAAATTCTGTTTAAGTCCTCCTCACTTAGAGGCTCAACATATGGTGTAGAATTCCCATCTGTTAGAGGTATCACAACTCTTTCCTCCTTGTTTTCAAAGTTGATATACCCCTTATTGAATCTCAAGTTAGCATTATTCACATAACACCAAGGGTGTCCAAGCAAGGCTAGAAAATTGTCTGCTTCTACAAGTGCTAATACCTCAAAATCCCCAGTGAACTTGGCCCCTTGTATAGTTATATATGCATCTTTCAAAACTCCTATGGGAGTGGCCTTAGTCCGGTTTGCCATAAACAACACATTAGATGATGGCTGCAATGGAGGCCTCCCCATTTGTACCCATGCATCTAATGTTATATATGCTTCGCAAGTGCTAATACCTCAAAATCCCCAGTGAACTTGGCCCTTTGTATAGTTATATATACATCTTTCAAAACTCTTATGGGAGTGGCCTTAGTCCGGTTTGCCATAAACAACACATTAGATGATGGCTGTAATGGAGGCCTCCCCATTTGTACCCATGCATCTAATGTAAGCACATTTACTTCCACACCTGTATCAATCAATATGTTGCTCAACAACCACCCATCCACAACAACATTCAGAGTAATTTCTTTGTCATATTCAATAATATCAGGGGGAATATTTGCATGCAGAATCTGTCATCCGATCTCAAGACTTGTGCGTGGAGTGTTCCCTTTTAACCAACTTCCTAATAGTGGAATAATGTTCTCCTGGCACAACATTTTGCACACCTCTCCTGATCATTGATATCAGTTTGGACTATCTCTGATGCTTTCTTCTTCTCCTTTAGGTATTGTATCTCACCCTGAAGATTCCTTAGCACTTCCATGGTATCCTAGTAAACTTCCTTCTGATGAGTAGGATCTAGGTACCTTGCATGCAAAACCTCCTCCTTAGTGATCGTAGGCTTCTAGTGCAATGCCTCTCTTGCGTACACCACTTCGGTGCATGTAGTATTATTCACTTGCTAATGCCTCAGGTCCTTCTATTATCTTGGGCATCCACTAATCTTCTACCACGTGTTGGATTCTAACCATCATAGCACCTTTGTTTTCTTTCTTATGTTGCTTACTCATATGCTCATATAAGTTCGAGCACTCTTCATAGCTATGGTTCTTTCTATAGAAAGAACATGTAATATTCTAGAGGACATTCATGCCTATAGTGGTCAAGAGATCCACACGTATAACATGTTCCATGAGGGAACTCACCTCTTCCTCCACCACGGCCTCATCCTCCATATCCACTACAATATCCACATCCCCTTCCACGACCTCCTTCAAAACACCCCTCATTCCTGTCATAGCACGTTTGATTATGATCTCGATCCTGGTGCTCATTCTTACCCTTAGAATCATCTGTTACACTTGTCTGTCATACCCCAATGTCTATAGCATCTTGGATCTGACCAATCAACCAATAATCCTCAGTATCATGGGTCATGGACCTGCAAATATTGAAAAAGTAATATACATTCTTCCTTATCATGCACTATAACAAAGGACAAAGTGACTAGCATCATGATTCAAATGACGGATCTCACGGTCCAACAATAATGAGCGTATAGATCTGTGAGGGCAATTATCCTTGGTGTGACCTTCCACTTCACAATCTATACACCAAATTCTTAAGCATGTTTCATGGGCTGAATTTGCTGATAGCTTCTCTAAATGCTTTGTCATAGCTGCAATTTGTGCCTCTAGGAATGGACTAATGCCAGTGTCAATGCTCCCAACTACCTCAACACATAAATCTGCTTCCAGTTCTTCATGCGGATTAGTGTAAGTCTTATGTGACAATGCCCTTCTAAATGGTGTAATCAATCCTCAAACGAACCATTGTGCATGTTGGATAGCATGAATATCATAAGATAGCTTAGATAGAAGTGTCTTAAAATGAGCATCATACTCATGTACACTCTCAGTAGTGCCTTGCTTGATATCCTTGAGTGCACTTATACTCTTCTACTCAAACTCAGGGATATGGAACTCTTTCAAGAAAGCATCCCTCAATGTTACATAATCCATGCAAGTTTGATTAGGGTCAAACTTCATATACCAGTTGTGTGCACGTCCCTGTAATGTAGTAGCGAATTGAATTTCCTTACACTCAGCAACCATGATCCATTTAGCGCACCATAAGATTTCACACATATGCACATGTTTGGCAGTATACTCTATACCTCTATATTCGAGAGACGAAGAGACATCTCCATATAGATATTTTGTGGTTGTTGCAGACCTTGACCACATGATCCAGAACCTCATGTGTTCCCTCTACCTCCAAAACCACCAGATCCAGCAGAACTAGAACCACATATACCTCTTAATCCACCACTTGTAGCTCGAATAGAACTTTGTAGATGTATTCCCCCTATGCTCCGATAGTAGTACTATACTAAACCCCTATAGTCTATGAGGTAGTTCCACTTCCAGAGGTGAATCCAACATTCTATGCGGATGATACGCCTAAGAATGTTCCTCTAAATAACATTGAAGTTGTCTATCCTACCATTGATGTACTTTCTCCTTGACTTACTCCTGCTCTTCTACTTCCCAAGTTAGCTTGTTGGTTACTTGTTGTACTAGATACTGAAAAACAAAGCGAAGGGCTAGGTCATCAGGTGGATTAAGATGTGTGCCCACAGTCTAGGTAGTCTCTGTTGGCACACTTCTGTGTGAGGCCAAGGGGGATCTCTATCATGCTTTCCAAGATGAGGGAGTTCCTGATGCTCTAGCTCCACGTCTTCTACGTGAGCTATAAATCCTTCACAAGCCATCTCTCTCCTCAACGCCATACTTTCTACAATGGACGCTACTTCTCTATCTCCCTCTCACGCACCTCATTATACTTAAGCCACCTTTCCTCTCTCTACCTCTCTGCCACTAGGTCTACCATCTTTCACCAAACTTGTTCCTACCCTCGTGCATGGTGAAGTTTAGTTAGCCATCGGTTTACTCTCCAGGTTCAAAGTTACCATTAAGATCTTGATCGCTAGTGGAATACCTTACAAATATGCTCCTCTTGGATATTGTAAAAACTGGAATTCAGCTACCTCCAAGAAAGAGTACGTCGAAATTGAATATTCCATAATATAACTATTTAGAACACCATGAAACCATGCATCCACAGCATGAGTCCAAATCATATCAACATCATAAAGGACCTAAAATTCTTCCTATGTCCAGACAAGTGCGTGATACCTCCAATTCCATTAAGATGCATAAGCAGTAAGCCACTCGTATAGTTCTACTAGAAAGATAGCAAAAAATCTCTCATATAAGTGTCATACAAATTTTGTTCTACCCAAGTGCATGCGTTAAACTCAGATCCACTGTTAAACTGTTGTGCATATTCTTCCTCTAGATTGTGTATCCATTCCTCAATACGTGCTCGAGTTAATTGGTATTCATCGCAAACGATCCTAAAAACAAGCTGAAAAAGAGGTCCCGACAATGCAACCAATGATGCAGCCCGAATTTACCGGATAACACCCTAGTCACACTCGGCACATCACTCACCTTGGTGAGTACTCACCCAAAGCGCGCAAAGGTACCCGGTCCCTCTTTAGGGTTGTTATAGTAGGATGTTAGCGTGATGAAGGAAGAAACATATAGATCCATAACTAATCCATCATTCTACAATGCATGCTACATTTAGATCTATGAAAGAACAAGTTTTAAATAGTAATCATGATTGAATCAATAACATGCACTACTCAATTACACACAAGAATGACACTTAGATTCAGCCAATATCTTCCATCTATTAATAAATACGAAGCTCCTTACAATAATGGAAATCTATACAAATGTGTGTATGGATCGATCAATAATTCCATCATATGCATATATCTCTATATCTTCATACATTCATTACACCCATTCCATTTTTACTATGTACCTAACATCATATATATGGTGGGGACTTGCCCTTCACCGCTTATCTATTCCAGAAATAGGTCGCATGTTATTGATAGCCACATGTCGTTTACAGGCATAGCCACACATGCAAGTGTGCTATCTATAGACCTCTTGTAGTTAACTAAAGTTTCAATCCTATTCTTATCTTGTCTCCATGAAAAACACTTTGATATGATCCTCCAAAGATAGAAAATGCATGGTGCGCACGTCTCTGCATTGTTGGTGTGTTCCGCACGCCATCTTCTAAAAATAGGTCTTCATGCTCAAAATCAACTAAGTCCTGAATGCTAAACTTGCCTTTTATGCGGGGGTCCTTCCTATCCTTCCACGCCCTTGATCATGGCCTTCTCTCCCGTGCAAACTCCTTGTGTGATCTTTGACAAGTATTCTCTAATCAACATAGACTAGCCAAGCGAAGTGTAAGGCGAACGGAGAGGCAACAAAAAGTAAAAAAATATGGCCAAAGACGTGGATCAATATAGTAATTTTCTTACTTAAGAATCATATGAATAGTAATATGTGATCGGGACTAATAAATACCCAAAGTACGTGATTTAGTGTCTCAAATATATATAGGGGAGGATCATTGTCATAAACGAGAAAGATTGTGACTATGTTAGATGGAAAAGTGAGTTGTTGAGAAAATGCATCTAAAAATGTCTAATATACTATGTCTAGATGACTAGTAGAAGGGATGCAATTATTAGCCAAGAGTGAAATGATTTTAGCTCTACACTCAAGATTGGCTAGTAAGAAATCATGAATGGAAATATCCATGATGAGAGGATCCTAGGAAAATGAAAGAAGTGATGAAATGAAGACCCAAGAGTGTTTGAATGAGACGGGTTCACCAAACGATTTAACAAAATACTGAATTTGTAAAACCCTAATTACAGAGTCACATATGATAAATAAAACAATAAAGTACATATCTGACCTAAGAAATAAGCTAAAGAAATAGGAAGCCCTAGGTGCAAGAGAGATAGTAGAAGACTTAGTTGATTTCGTAATTGATTCTAAAGTATAATGGATTGGAAGATTGATGAACAAGAGAAGGAAACCATTGCAACCACACACAAAAAATTGTGAAACTGTCAAAATAAGTTGGACCAGGGTGCAGGGCTAGGTCAAGGGCACCTAGGTGCCAGAGACCTCTAGTAGGCGTATGTGTGACGTGTGAAAATGGTCAGAAACTAATTCTTCTTGTGTCACACCAATTTCACTAATCTTTGTTCTTGATCACCTGTGTGTCACACTATGTCCGAAGAATTTTCTTGTAACCTACAAAACAAATGATCTCTTGCAAAACCCCAAATGGAAAAGTGAGTTGTTGAGAAAATGCATCTACAAATGTTTGATATACTATGTCTAGATGAGTAGTAGAAGGGATGTGATTATTATCCAAAAGCAAAATGATTTTAGCTCTACACTCAAGATTGGCTAGCAAGAAATCATGAATGGAAATATCCATGTTGAGAGGATCCTAGGAAAATGAAAAAAGTGATGAAATAAAGACCCAAGAGTGTTTGAATGAGACGGGTTCACCAAATGATTTAACAAAATACTGAATTTGTAAAACCCTACTTACAAAGTCACATGTGATAAATAAAACAATAAAGTACATATCTGACCTAAGAAATAAGCTAAAGAAATGGGAAACCCTAGGTACAAGAGAGATAGTAGAAGACTTAGTTGATTTTGTAATTGATCCTAAAGTATAATGGATTGGAAGACTGATGAACACGAGAAGGAAACCATTGCAACCACACACACAAAATTGTGGAACTATCGAAATAAGTTGGACCAGGGTGCACTAGGCTGGAGTCGGGGAACCTAGGTGCCAGAGACCTCTACTAGGTGTATGTGATTGTGAAAATGGTCAGAAACTGATTCTTCTTCTTCGTCACACCAATTTCACTAATCTTTGTTCTTGATCACTTGTGTGTCACACTATGTCCGAAGAATTTTCCTGTAACCTACAAAATAAATGATCTCCTACAAAACCCTAAACACATTAAATCCTAAAAATAAAATGATACAAATGGGGAGTCAGTGACCCCGACGATCACCCAACAGAGTGAACTTACAACCAAGCACTACACTACATCTCAAACTCCATGTAGTTTTGTGTGTGTGTGTAGAATCGTGCCCTATGAGGCTCTTGTGCAAGATGCACTTGATAGTGAGCAATAGCTATATGTAGCAATTTAAGAAGATGTGTGTATGAAAATATGAACTTCTCCTCCTATGAAGTGTATGTAAGAAAATGCAGTCCCTTGTACCTTGAATGATATCTAGATAGATGTTTCGATGCTCTTAGAATGCCTTTGGATGCAACCTTACATGGTGATAGTAGATGTTGAGAGCTTGGTCCTTTATTATGGTCATCTAGTTTTGTATTTATATGATTCCCTTGTTTGAATTTCATAATTGAAAACTAAAATTCTGACCCATAAGAAAACAAGATGCATGAAAGATAAATTTGGCCTAAAAGGGGAGAGTAAGATACTGAAGAGGTTGGGGTACCCGGAGGGGATGAGGGCACTGGGTGCCAGGTGTCTGGCTAGGTGCTAGTGTCTAGAGTCAAAAAGATCGATGAATATCAAAGTTTGGGTAGTGGGGTGTGCAAAACCAAAGAGGAAACCAAAAAGATAGAAAATAGGCCAAAGAAAGATGTCAATTACTAATTTTATCGCTTAGGAATCATATGATTAGGACCTAGAAATGTACCCAAGTGCATGATTTAGTGTCTACGATTAGTAAAAGTAAAAAGTAACATGTAATGAAATGATAACACTGTAGTATGCTAGAATGTAGATGCCCACGAGCCTCGGTGGGACTGGTAAGAGGTATAGTGCCAAACATCATTGTTATGTGTAAAGATCTGTGGAAACTCTACATTCACAATTAAATACCAAGTGAACGTGTATGTGCATATAGAATATCCGGCTAACATAGTAAGCAAATCGTACATGTAAGTATAAGAAAACAAGAATAAAAGTAACCAAGATATGCAGTATGTTGTGAATGAATGAGATGGAATGATATCCAATGTGGATGTGGATGAGAATGAGATGATGTTCATTTATAGAAGACCCCTTGAAAGTCAAGAATGAACCATAGAACAAGAGTGTGTCATCAGCAAATGATTTGAAAATGTGCGCTAGATAGAATAGAACATGAAGCATACAGTGTGAAGAATAAATGTGGTGAGGTTCATTTCATATTTAGACCCTCAGCAATCGAATATGAATTGTGTAACTAGAGTGTTTCATAGGGTAATGATGATACAAGTTGTATCTATCAAGTTGTGTAAGATTGATGGTTAGAAATAGGAAGTATGAAGCACGAGTGTAATAGTAGAAAGAATAGACACTTGATAAAGCTAGGAGGAGTAAACATGATGCCCCCAAGTGTATGATGTAGAGAATAATCAAGTAACATCATCTAAGAGATCATCATTTTCATGGTAAAATCCGAGCGGAGAAGTGTTTGAGACTTGGTAGGAAATAGTATGGGTTTGATCGATAAAAATCCATTGCGGAATAAATTGTACATGCCCATTACTTAGTCTTCATCGGTGAAAGGTAGTAGTGGAAAATCATGTGCATATTGGAAAGTAAGATTTTGTGTATAACTAAGAAATAAATAATTTCAAATAGAAACATAGCCTAAGGAATGGGAAATGTGATGTTGATATGATTAGGATCCAAAGTGCTACCAATGTAGTCAAGCCATTCTTGCCCAGTGTAAGTGGAGAAGTGCGAGGAGTGCATCTGATAAAGAATGATAGATGGAAGATGTGAGGGCCATAGCGGTAGTGATGTGAACATATCTATGATAGAGGTGAGGAGAATGGGGTGGAGGGAGGATATCAACAAGTGTAAATCCAAGTGGAGCCAAGCCATAATGTGTGAAAGTAGTATCATAGCAAGTAGGATAGAATGGAATGTATGGCCAATAAGAGTTAATGATGAAAAGAGTGCATGTGAAAGGAGGAAGCACCGATGCAGGGTGTTCATGGGAAGATGAGGAAGGTGGTTTGGCATCCAATGTATGGACAGAGCCCCCAAAAAGTACCATATCATTAGTATAAGGATGGGATTTGAATTGATATTCACCGGGCCAATAGCAGCGAAAGTATCATTGAAATATAACTCATCTATCTTGATAGTAATAAAATTAAGATTGTGCAATTTTTCATCAGTAAGCTTGGCAGTATCAACCTCGTCATTAGATTCATCAATGTTGGCATTGTCATGTTGGATATCAATATCAAGGATATTGGTAGGAAGTGAGCTAGATGTAGGAATGAGATGAGTCTCAATGAGTGGGGTGGTGGTAGTTATTGGAGTAGACACGATGGGTGAAATGATATCAGTAGTGTGAGTGGGAATGAGACGGTATGCTTGTAGAGGTGGAAGAAGGTTATGAAGCACTAGATTGACCAATATCATATGTACCAATATTACTATATGGAATAGGCTGCGATGGAGGAATAGGCATAGTAGTACCAGGTCCATGCGACAAAACTTGAATGGATCAAGGTTAGCAGAAATGGTATGTTCATAACCATCATGTAAGAATTTAATGCACTGATGAATGGTAGATGGGACAACATGCATTACATGAATCCAAGGTCTACCCAACAAGAGATTAAACTAAAACAAGGCATCGATAATGAAGAATACTATAGGAACAATCTTAGGCCCAACTTGTATAGGTAACGTGATAGTTCCTAGGCATGTGTCGAGTAGTGGAATCATAGCCACAAATGAGAGTGGAATTCTTAGTAATTAGATTATCAGTAATGCCAATTTTCCCAAGAAGGGAGTGAGCACATAGATTTATGGAAGATCCATTGTCAATGAGTACATGTTTGATACAAATGGTGTCAATGGTAGCAATGATAAGAAAATGTGCAAATGGATTATCAAAAACATATGGCGGTATGTCCTCATCACTAAATGATATATCATGTGGTAGATTTTTTGAGAGACTGAATGAGATGTGTGAAGGCCACCAAAAATTATTGCTTTCAATGTGAATAGATCAAAGGGTGGCCTCTAATGTTTGACAAAAATTGGGTGCACTATGTAATAAATCATAAAGAGAGATTTTTTCGGTGTATTCTTAAGTTGCTCTATGATATCATAGCCCATAGAATTGGTGGGAGGAGCTGCAAAAGTGATAGTTCTTTGGGATGGAAATGAGTTGAGTTGTAGGAGGATGAGTGCGGTGAGTGGTGACTACATTGATAGTTGGATCATCCTTAGGAGTAATAAAGTGAGGAGGATGTTGAGTATGAACTTGCATAAAATCAGCAGCGGTAGTAACCATGTCAGAAACCTTAGTTGGGGTGAAATAAGGATAAGAATATTGATCCATGAATTGAGAAGAATAAGAGATTATGATACATGCTCGAGAAGGTAGGGTTTAAATGGATGAGTTCACCAAATGATTTAACAAATAAGGAATTTTAAAAACCCTAATTGTAGAGTCATGTATGATAAATAAAATTCTAAGCAACTACTTCTTGAATAAATAAGACAAAAGTAATGAGATAAAGAATTATGAAACCCTAAGTGCAAGAGTGGTAAAGAACAACTTAGCTGATTTATGCATGATGTCGGGACTATGCGGACTACAGCCCGATGAACTAGAAGGGCAAGCTGTTGCATTACATTTGTAAATTCCATAAGTATCGGATCTTCTTGGACTAGGGCGCTAGAATGGGGAGAGGGCACATAGGTACTAGAGACCTCTATTGGGTTCTGTGATTGAGAAGGAGGTCGGATTCTAAATTTTTGGTGTCACAAGGTGTTCGTTATTCATCACCTATGTTTCATTGTATGATCACCGAATTTTCATGTAACTGTAAAGAGAAGATGACTGTAAAACCCTTAAAATACATCAAATCCCAAAAAGAAAAGATTGAATATGGGTATTTAGACTAACCCCATGGCCACCCGTTGAGTGAACACTTTGAACTTATGACTAAGTGTTTCACTACATCTAAACTCTATGTAGTTGTTGTGCATGTGTGATAGAATTGTGCCTTACTAGAAGCCCTTTTGTAAGTGCAAATGATAGTGGGTGATAGCTAGATGTACTGTTATCGATTTTGCCCCTCGGAAATATTGGGAAAACATGACCTCACAAAGAGAAAATAGGAGGATCAAGTCAACCATGGGAGCTCACATTTTAGGCTCGAGCTGAGTAAGTTGAAGTGGGTCGAACACATTGCAAGGGAGCTTAGGTGTTCGAGCTAGTTCGGGGAATGAAGGAGCTCCAAAGTTTTAAATTCAGACTTTGGAGGTGAGGTTGTTCGGAGGTAGGCTGAGGTGAAATTCGGGAACTCGGTGGAAGGAAGCATGAAAAGGGGAGAAGAAATTCTGAAACCTAAACTCCAAATTTCAGAGTTTGAGATTTCTTATATTCGAGGTTTCATAAACCTAGGTAGGTGAATAGTACTTGGAACCTCAAAACCCAAACCCCAAAACCACAAATGTAAACCCCAAAACCTCAAAACTCGAACTCTCAAAACCCCAAAACCCAAACTCCCAAAAACACAAATGTCTCAAAACCTAAACTCCAGTTTTGAACTTGGGGTTTCGCCATTTCGAACTCTTGAGCCACTTTCCAAATAAACAATGACGAAAATCTCTGAATTCAAATACCCAAAGCTCAATCATGAAAGTCTGAAATTTTGGATTTACGAGGTGTAGATCAACCATTCACATTTATTGTGGTATGGCACCCTCATCTTCAGATGGCCATAACTTTTGACTGAGAGCTCAGATTTGCACAAAATTAGACTTTTTGGAAAGCTCTCAGTGTCCTCTACACAACTACGACTAGATTTCTTAATTTTAATAAAGTTAAGTATTTCAAAATGTGGAAGTATAGTTTGTGATTTTAGAGGAATGGTTCCAGATTTCTCACCTACCCAAAATGATGAAGTATGGCCCTTTTCTCTTCCCCAACAAGGAAAGGTATAATGGAGTATGGGATTTATAGGATATCCCATGACTCGTACAAGGACAATGTTGGATTTTGCAAGAGATTGGAGAGCATTTTCAGAATTTCTTCTCTCTCTCTTTCCTCATTTTCTTCCTCTATAAAATGTAAGGGGTTTTCATGTGCAAAAGGTTGGTCATTTTTCTCCTCACATGCACCCCATTCTTCTTGGGGATTTAAGCCTTCCTCTCAAGATTTGTAATGGCTTTATGCCTCTTTCTGACAATGTATTATGTATATCCATATGGAGCAATAAGATTATGTCTATGTTGATCTCTTTAACCTCTCATGGTTTATTGTCTTCATCTTACCTTTCATTGTGCTTGCTTAATCTATGTATTTCCTTGGTTATTACATGATTTTGGTGTGTTGTGCTCATTTGGGAATGATGTATTGGATGTAATTTAGTTTGTGGTGTAGGTCCACCCTTTCTAGGTTCATCTATTCCATTGTTTTGTAGGTTGGGGAAGTGATCAACACTCCTTTCTTGGTGTATCACCGCTCTTAGTGTAGGTTTTCATTCCATGTCCTCTTGTAAGCATTAGATTAGGATTAGTCAGTAGTTTTCTGCATTAGGAGTAGTTAGTGGCAGGTAGGTTAGGAGTAGGAACCAGCCTTCTCTGAAGAGCTATC
The DNA here is from genome assembly GCA_018340775.1 of Taxus wallichiana var. yunnanensis. Classification (NCBI taxonomy): domain Eukaryota; kingdom Viridiplantae; phylum Streptophyta; class Pinopsida; order Cupressales; family Taxaceae; genus Taxus; species Taxus wallichiana. Next base: position 468,264,342 of record CM031236.1, on the reverse strand, counting down.
CCATTTTGCAATGTCCCACACTCAGGATAGCTCCATGTTATGTAATCACACCGAATGCCCCATCTCAAACATGGACCATTCGAGGGGTGTTGTGATTTTTGCATTATAGTACCAATGTAAATGGATGTGTGGATTGCAAAATGAACTTCCCCTCTTATGTGTGTATGTAGAAAATATAGTCCCTTTTCCCTTGAATGAAAGCTAGATGGATGCCTTTGATACTCCTAGATGCCTTTGGATGCGACCTTAGGTGATGATAATAGATGCTTAATGCTTCATCCCTTACTTTGGTCACATAGATTTATATTCATATGATTCCCTTATTTTAATTTTGTAATTGAAAATAAAAAGACCAACCCATAAGAAAATAAGATGCTCAAAAGATAAAAGAGACCCAAAAGAATCGAGTAAGATATAAAAGGGTCATGGGCACTAGAAGGATAAGGGCACCTAGAAGGATAATGACACCTAGGAGGCGACATCTGTTTGGGCCTGGTATATAAAGCCATAAAAATAAGCAAGTGAAGTACCGACAGGGATGTAGGGTGTAAAAGACCATAAAGAAGACCATAAACAAAGAAAAAAAGGCCAAATATAGTTGTGTTTGCTAGTTTTCTCACTTAGGAATCATAAAAATGCAAGTATGTGTTTATGGACCTAAAAATGTACCCAAGTGCATGATGTTGTGTCTATAGTTATGCACCCCATATGTTCTTCCTTTGGGAATTATTTTTCTATGTAATCCATTATGATATTGGTTCATTTTGATGAGACTCTCTCCTCTGCACACTCTACATTCTCTAGTTGAAAAATCTCTCCACTCTTCTATTTTGTTTCTTATTTTGCATCTATTTATGGGATTGTGTAATCCTTAGTGCAATCATTATCTATAACAACCATATTCTCCTTTTGGGTGGTCTCCTTCTTTGGTGCAATACTCTTGTGCCTTTGCCACGTGTCTCTAGGTGACTTCTCTTATCACCCATTTCTCAACTTGTGAGCTTTCTCCTTATGTTATCTTACATGTATTCCTTAGTGGTACTCTCACACATACTTTCTTTTTAATCTTGTGCTCTTCTCGTAACCTTTGATTGTGCTTCTATACACACCTTTCTTCATTTATGGTACTTTAGTGGCACTCTCTTCATGTAATATTTTCTACTTTGTTGACTCCTTGTCGAGTCTTTCTTCTCTTCTGGGCATTACGAGTCACAATACAACTTATTCATTGGTGTTCTTCTTCAACATTCTCTAATCGGTCTTACACCATTGAATTCCTCCAACATATCCTCCAAAAATTTTGTAATTGTTGTATACGATATGTTACCTCTCTTTGATCGAATCTTGCCTTCATGTGAAAGATTTGGATCTCCTCTAAAAACTATACTCTCGGACCTGCTTTACATCATTTAACCACATTTCTCATAGTGGATAACACAAACATTTAACTAGCTACCTCACATTCGACATTACGCTTAACATTTTTGCTTCTTTCTCGTATGAAATAACTTGTTACGATACCACTTGACATAGACAACGAGACTTACACATCCAGATAGAGTTAAAATGGAATGTAAATAGGTCACACACTTACCTTTTTATCAAAGTTATTGTGGCATTTACATGCAACTTCTCTTCTTGAGCTTATGCACTCACTAATGGAGCATTTACGAGGCTCTAGGTGTTTTCCTAAGGACCTAACCTTGACTAATTTCTTTGTGTTCTATAAGCACATTCAACAACCTCGGATTTTGGCCTTTTTAACCATTCTTCTTGGTTTCGAGTAGACTCTAAATGGTGAACTCAACCCCATTTTATAGTTGTGTCTTCTTGCTTCTCTCTCCTAGTTGGATTCTTTTAGATGATTCCAGGTTTCCCACTTAAATTAAAAGTTAGACTTGAAGCTCATAACTACTTTGAGCTACTTATATGTCATCTAGATGTATTTGTCATGCCACATTCACCTAGTTATTGGGATCCTCTAATCATTAAGTCATTTTCAGCTACCTTAATTAGAGATTTGTGATTACCTTTGTCATTTTCTACCAACCACCTACTTTGTCATGCACTTAAAACATTTGTTCTCTTTACCAAGCCGCTTCCACAATTCTCATGCGTATTCAAAGATTTGAGTTGCACCACGGTCTTTCTCCTACACAATATTCTTGGGATTCTATGCCTTCTTTTGAAACATTTGTGCTTCCTTCACATTCCAAGCCTTTGTGTAATCCCTCTTCATGCCTTTTCACCTCTTGCACACTCACCGCCTTTGCACATGACTCTTTACGTAATCTACGCATGCCTTTATTCTTCTCGACTGAGTCAAACTCCTCTATTGTGCTCCCAAAATCCTATGTGTACCACCGCACATTATTCATTTCACTCATACCTACTCTGCCAACCTTATAATCTTCTTGTGCACTATTTAATCACACTTTGCTTTCACTTGTTTTCTATTACAAAAGTTCTTGCACATACTGCACAAAGTTCCCTTTTTTTGTTGTGTTTCCTCTTCCTATCCATGTACCCATGAACTTCCACATAAACCAATACTTAGCCAAAATTATGTAGGATTAATCTAAAATTTGGATACTCTGCATCACATTATTACTCACGACACTTTTATAACCTCTTATTGTAAATATCAATCCAAAAGTATTAAAGGCTCTCTAGATCTTCCAAAATTAGTTGCACATTACTTAAATAAGACACTACTATAGGTCTGAGCACTCAACTAGGTTAAAGAGTCTAGTTGCTTCTTTTGTAAGAATGCAAAGGTCCTAGAACCATGTCTTAAAAATAACAAAGTCAATCCAAACATTATCAAAGGTCCTCAATGGATAAATGGGTTTAGTTTAGTAATGAAGCACACTACATCACACTACTATCATGATGGATAAACTCTCTACTCTATAGTTAGCTCATTATATTTGTTGTCGAGAGACATGAGGGTGTTTATAAGGGTTGTCTTAGATTGTACTCACATTTGCACATGTATTTGAGAGAACTACGTAAGTCTTGATCTCACTCAAGGGCATGTAGCACAATATTTGGATTGGTTCAGCAAGGGTTATTCACTAAGGGTAGTCCAACCTCACCACACTAGTTTCTACTTTTGTTATCTAATGATTTGATTAAGGGTATTACATGTATCTAAGGTTTCCACTTTGTTGCATGTCATTACAAGTTGTGTTGGTTGTGTGAACAAGAGTGAAATACTGAGGAAGCACACATAACATTACAAAAGTTGATTACAAAAGGGTCCAAGTCCATATATTACCATCAGATTGTACAGAAATTGGGCAAGATTGCATAACAATTGTATAGTCCCTACCAAGTAATTTTCTAGTTTCATTGTTTGAAATGATGCATCTTGAGTCTTAGATCAATCTATTTCTCTTATCTACATATTTAGATCTCCTCTATTCTATTTTTTGAACTAAGTATTCATCTCCTTTTTGTGATTGATCTATCATTCTATCAATTATCTTTGTTGCAAGTATTAATATTTTGTTTGACTATGCATGATTAATTTTAAGTTAATTAAACTAGAATAACCCCATGTTACTGACCCCTTACATCATATATATTGTTTTGTATATCATATTTACATCACATTATATATTTTAGGTGTAAACAACTTTTAAATCGAATCTAGGAGTCTCTTCTTTTCCTTAGGGTTATAGTTTGAGTCGCACTTTGGGTTTATGAGACTTCCCTTCAGTTTGATTGGTTGTAAAAAAATATCCCTCTTTCCAATAGACTAAGATTTCTTCAAAAATATTGTAGATGATTGAGGTGGATTCGAAGCTTGATTTGGTTATACCAAATAAAGTTTTATTATCAATTCTTGGATCATGGTTCTATTATGACAAGTTTGAGTATGGGGTTATGCACAAGGGCATCGCCATGTCATATCTTTAGCTAGATTATTTTACGAGATGGACTAATGCTTTATTTGGATTCGTAATTGTAGGATTTTGTTCTAAGGCTGAATATGGACAATTTGGCCTTGAAGTTGAGATTTATTTTGTTGATAAGCAAGATTATAAGCTTGAAAGGGTCTAGTAGAAAGGTAAGATTATTGTCTCTTCATGAAAAACATGTTGTTAGACATAATTTGGAGTAGATTTTTCCCTCATTCAATTCATTTGCGAAGTTCTAGGTATGAAAACAAGTGGTTGAACTACAACAGTTAAGGATGATCTTGACGAGGGTATTATCTCATGAAATAGAGGCATAGGAGGTCCAGGACTAACTTTCTCACTTGTATCAAACTATTTTGAGATAAAATAGCAATATCACGAGGCATCGGGAGGACAATCCCACCCATTGATTATCTCATGATTGCTATATAGAAAATTAGAGCTCTTAGAAAGTATAAGAAAGTGGTATAAGATGAAGGCCTTACCAATAGGGGAATCATGTCCGTGTCCTTTGAAATCTAAAGTCAAAATTAGACAATGCTTATATTATTTATCTCTTTAAGGTAGTCAATTGTTTCATTCTTGACAAGTTGTCACTCTTGTCCTATAACCGCTTTCTATAACTCTCTCCAAATTCATCCTAAGTATTTATGGAGTTAGGTGAGAGGTTTTTATCTTGCTAGGTGAGAGACTTTCCTTTGAGGAAGATGTCAATAATCTCCTTGAAACATCAATTTGGGTAACATGTTAGACATAACATATATGAGCAACATATTTGATATGATCAATGGGATTGTCTGAATTTCACCGAGTGAGATATATATAAGGATTTTAAGAGCTTAAGATGGGATCATCGGTATTAAAGGAAAGGAAGGCATAATTCCTTCAATGAGCCATGCGGGAAATAGGTGGTAAGTTTCTTTAAAGGATATGGGTAGAATTATCGGGAGTAATGGATCTAGATTCACAGGCGAAGGAGAGATACACCAAACCTTTACTGCGAGATCTTTCCTATGCTTATTTTTTTTTCGGTGGTAGCTAAAAGAATTCGGTGAGTGACCTTGAACAACACTTCTCCTTATTACAATCTTTCTCATATGCTTGCAAGACAACTAAAGATTAGAAATCAAATCATAATAGAGTCACCAGGTGCTTGGAAACCAAAATAACTAAGAATATGCTATATCTTAGTTATTGTAGACACAAAATCATGCACTTACTACTATTTACTATCTTTGCCAGTACGATGTCTTATATATGGATCTTGCGTAAGAAAAGTATTCACTAATAACTCACTTCCTAGTCCATCCACTTATATTGTTTGTTTCTATTACTTTTATCTTTCACACTTGTCACTCATACACCCAGTTCTAGTCAAGTCACAGGGATCCATGGCTCCTAGTCTTCACATATTTGTCGTCAGTTGTCTCTGGACATTAGCACCTATGACTAGACCCAGGTGCTCAGGTGCCCTTGTCCATCCTAGGCACTCGTTTCCTCTTTATTTTTATCTTATTTTTTGATATTTGAGGTCGGTATTTTTGTTTTCCCACTCATATCCCAAGGTACTAGTTGGCATGTCGGGTCATTAGTGTCGAAATTCAAGCAAGAGATCCCTATATAAACATAACATACATACCATTATAATGGTAGGAAATTCCTATCAAGGGCTATCTATCTACATATCAAAGGGACTACATTTTGGGCTTATTACTCTGCATACACATTGCATAGGAAAGGGAAGTTCATTTTCCATCCCACACATTTGTATTCTATCTAGTTACCACCCGCTATTTTGGCGTCATTGGTGCGAGGGCAACCTAGGAGCACTATTGCACACACAATCACATAGAACTACATTGGGTATGAGATGTAGTACAATGCTTAGTCATAAGTTCACCAATTGACAAGCGAGACAGTCCAACCCCTCATTTTAAATCTTTCTTTTTAATGATTTTAGATTTTTAGTGTTTTGTAGGAGGATATTTGTGTTGCGGTTTATAGGTACTCCTACAAATCAAAGTGTAACTTTCGGGATATCAAAGAAGAAAAAGTACAAAACCTTAGCAAAAGTGTTAGAACTAGATCCCAAGATTTTCACAAGGCTACTGACGCCCACTGGAGGTCTAAGGCACTCGTAGGTGCCCCTGCTCCTATTCAGTGCCTATGTCAGGAATTTTGAGCACCTTTATATTTTTCTGAGCGGGATTGCGATGGTTTGTGTTTATTTATATCGCATTCTCTAGTACAAACACATTTTAGGATCGGTGAAATCAAGGTAATTGCCTTATCTCTTATATTTACTTTCATAAATAAATCAAATAACTTGCCTATTAACGGTATTTCAATGTATATCGGTTATAAACCATTGCTTTCAAATTTAATAAAATAAATTTAGATTTTATTGAGTCATTTTGGTGAGCCCTTCCTAGATGCCCGTGACCAAGGCGATTACATAGAATTCTTCGATTCAAGATAATCTATAGTACTCCACACAATGGCTTTTACAAGACAGATAGTCCTTAACACACAACATACGACATTTTTCTTTTTCGGCATTAGGTTGAAAATGGTCAAATCGGATTAGATTTTACACATCATCTGCACTGGTGTTCTACATTGCGAGAAGTAGTTAAAGGTTGGAGGATGACACCAAAATTTTCTCCCTACATTTCTTCTGGATCATTGGTGTGAGATCACCCAAAAACTCATGAACCGACACAACTGGTGTGAGATCACCCAAAAAAAAAGGTCTTCTACAACATTTATTGGATCCTTTCTACACTCTTTCCTCATCATGGATCAAGTTAACATGTTCCTTTTTCACATTTTTCATTTTACATACTTCTTTACATGATTTTTATACATATACATGCATATTTGACTACTTGTTCATTCTTCTCTTTTGCAGGTTCATCTATATAGGAAGTGTTATCCCAAATGTGCCCCCTACTCATTTTGTGGCTAAATCCTTTACATCTTTCCTTCTCTTGTGCCTCAGTTAGAATATTTTATTTTCCAGGCACTTAAAACCTTCTGGAAATGGCACCATTGGATAGAGCTCTTTCTCAGCTTTCCAGAAAGGTAAAATTTTCCTCCTAACTCCATGTATTTTTCAAGTTATGGCTCAACAGAGTTTTGGTGGGAAATTTTCCCTAGAAAGGCTCATGACCCAATCGGGAGGCATCACGTGTCCAGGGCGAAAAACACCAAGCGACCCGAAGGAAAAAATGGTCAGGAAGGGCCCATGCCCAATCAGAACGTGCCATGTGGCACCTGGAGTGGTGGAGCATGGGGAAAATTTGAAAAATGTTCCAAAGACCAAACGGGTAAAAATTCAAACTTTTTGCCCGCCGATCCGATTTTGGCCTGTTTTTGCCCTAAAACTTCAAATCGCCATAACTTTCGATCCAGAGCTCAGATTTTCACGTTCTTTATATCAATGGAAAGCTGGTGAAATTCTCTACAATATTCCATGGTCAATTTTGAATTTTGGTTTAGTTTGGAGGGAGAAAATCAAAAAACGCTTCTGGTATGCGCCCATGGACAGAACTGACGTTTCAACAACCAATTTTAATGCAAAATGGGTCACATTCTTCTCCAGCATGGTCAAAAATGTCGGGGGATGGGTTTTTCAGGTCACCCATGCTGTTTTTAATGCATTTTGGTCAATGAGGAATGGCTCCCACGTTTTTTCATGTTTTCTCTCTCCTGGGTTCGACCCATGCACTGTAAAAAGCCAGATTTGGCTCATTTTTCAAAGGGGAACACTTTTTTGCACAACAAGCTTCTGTTTTCACTTTCAACAAGTGATTTTGGCAAGTATCAGACCTTCCAGGGATTGTAACAGGTTTTTCTACCTCTTTGGTGTTGGAATACAAGGATTTTGATGTTGAAAATCACAATGCAGGCTCTGTGAATGCTTTCAGTCCTTTGTATGTGTTGTTTGCTTCATTTCAAACCCTTGTTTACAGCTTATCAACTTGTGCATGATGTTTTATGTTGCAATTTCTGATTTGTGTCAATTTGCATGAGCAAGAAGTGCTCACCACTCCTTTGGTGTATCACCCTTATCAGTTTAGTTTTAATTTTTGCATTTCTTATCCCTATCTCCTTGCAAATTAAGATAAAATTAGGATCTGAACCTCTGCAGTTGTGCAAATAATAGATCTGATCAGAGGAGTTTGAGGAACCAGCCTCTAATCTAGATATTCCTCTCTCATTTTACAAGTCCCACACTTAGAGAGAGGTTTCATGTTGTGCAATCACACCTTTGGATGCAAAACATCAACTTAGAAACTGATTTGCATCAGGGGTCTGGCTTGATTTCAACAACAGGAAGCGATGAGTCAACATCATTCATCACCATCCTACATCAAAAACAACAAAAAAAACATCAAACAAACAAGCATCGACATACATAACCTACACATTAACAACATCTACAACATGTGTTTCCACCCTAGGGTCATTATCTTATCATTTTTGCACTTTCTCATCTTTAGTCTCCACGCTCCACCTTTTTATCACTCCACATTTTTCCTTGTCTCTCGGCACACTTTTCGTCATTGATCTACATGGTTATCATGTATGCATCTCTTATCTACTTTATGTTATCAAGATTTCACTCAAAAACATAAAGTGGGGGAAAATGTAGACAAAAAATCACACACTTTGGGTAATTATCTAGTCTTGATTACATATTATTATTCATATGATTCCTAAGTAAGAAAAGTACTAATTAACCCATGTCCTTGGCCATCTTTGCTTTCTTTATACTACCACTTTTGGTCTTACACTCTTTCTATCTTAGTCTATCTTTTCACACCTCAACATTTATCATCCTAAATACCAACGTCGAGCCAGGGCCTTGGCGTCAGTGCCCTGTCCCCTCTGAGCACCCCTAACCTCTTTATACTTTGTTCACATATTTTGGGTCATTTCTAGCCATTTGAGCATCTTATCTTTTTGTAGTCATACTTTTCGGGGTTGATTACGAAATTCAAGCAAGGAATCATATAAATATAAATTTATGTGATCATAATAAAGGACTAAGAACTAAGCATTAGCTATCACCACCTAAGGTTACATCCAAAGGCTATTCAAGAGAATTCAAGCATCCATTCTAACATTCATTCAAGGGCAAGGGACTACATTATTCTGCATACACTTCATAGGAGGGGAGTTTATTATATTCCATGCACATATCTATTACATTTCTTTACATCTAATTACTTGTTTGTTATCTAAGTGTGACACGCAGAAGAGCCGCCTAGGGCACGATTCCACACACACACACACACACACACATAGAACTACATTGGGTCTGAAATGCAATGCAATTCTCAGTCGTAAGATCACTTGTTTGAGAATGAGGATAGTTCGACCCCTCATTTTACATCTTTATTTTTTAGGATTTAATGTCTCTTTGAGGGTTTTGCAGTCGGTATTTCATTACATATTTCTAATGACCTTGGCAAACATTGTGTGACATACTAGCGACCAAAGGAAAAGGACAACAAACACCTTGCGACTAGTCAAAGATGGTTTTCTAAGAATTTTCGAGTCACATGTGCCCATTGCCAGTTTGTGGTGCCTACAGGCGCCCCTATTCCTTTCCAGGCGCCCTTATCCACTATGTTCCTCCATATTTACATTTTTTTGAGCTTCATTGCGACAGTCTTTGCTTTGGATTTTCCAATTTTCCAACTCTATGCACTTTCAAGATTTTGCGAATCAAGACTTTTCTATCTCCTCTTTACACTTAAGGTTTCATATTTTCTAGCTTAGTTTGCTTGGGTTAATTTATGTACTTAATTGATTATTCATTCTTCACTTTCTGATAACAATCGGATTAAGCATTTTTATAGCATTTATTCATATCTTGCTTGGTCTTTGGTAGGTGATTTTCTCACCTTACCCCCCGATGAATGCACTCATGTTCTTATGGTTCTTACATGATTGTTGAGGGATATGTTACAATAAGAACCTCATTACATATTTTGCTACACATTATATCGATATATCTATCTAGCATACACTACTATATCACTTCTGACGATGCACTCATGTTCTATAGTTCATACGTGACTGCTTGAGGGGTCTTCTACAAATGAACCTCATCTACCATGCACACACTAGGTGAGGCATCACTCTTTTCCCCCTCTTCATCTTACATACAATATCATACAACATTATACATATTTTTCACATCATCTCATGATTCATTCATTTTATCTATCATGCTATAAATCATATACATATATTCCCATCACATACTATCTAGCTTCAATCATACATACAATCAAATTGTCACAACATTACTCATCATCATCTATATCACATAATAATTTATGCTACACAAATCAAACATCACACATCCACATACAAACATCAATCATAAGCACACACATCAATAAACATCAATACAACACAAATATGCCAATCATCCACACACATAGACACAAACACACACACACACACACACACACACACACACACACACACACACACACACACACACACACACACACACACACACACACACACACACACACACACACACACACACACACACACACACACACACACACACACACACACACACACACACACACACACACACACACATCGATCAAAATCATAGTTATAAAAATACCAACACACGAGGGCAAGCCCTTATAAATCACTACATCATCATCACTATCACTATATACAACTTTGAGCTCTAAAACTAGATGTTTTACCGCTCGATCTACGTCATTAGTCGTGGTCCCTATATCTCTCTACACCTATGTAATAAATTCATCTCAATCAAATGCTCTACAAAATTACCCTGCAGCCTTTAGAAATCTCATAAATACATCCTATGCTAAGGGACCTCCACCCACATCCTCTCTAGCTCGTTATGTCTCCTCTCGTGCCTCATCCCTCTCACTCAATAACACGGTACAAATTAGCCACCACCATTGCCATTGGATCAAATAGATGAGCATGCTCACCCACTCTAGCATCCCACCTCTAATGAGCACATCGGTGGCTACATTCCACGTCAATGTGTGGATCAAAGTGTCTACAATCAATGACCAATAAGCATCCCCTGCAACAATACAAAAACATCACATCATTTCATATGTACAAGATGGAAAACTCAAAACAAATCAATAACAATCTACAATTAGTAATACACATATACTCACACTCTGTTATCACTCACCGACACAACATCCCCACCATGGGCGGATGTCTTCCCCTTTCCTCCTCCTATCGGTGGTGTTCTCGTCATATCTATAAATACTGGGTATAATAGCACCCATTGGTGTGCTTCCCACCATGCACTATACTCATTTGTATAACCCGCGTCATCCACCTGTATTGGCCCTATGGTCGCATCTGACTCCTCTAGCCTAGGGGTACTAGTTGCGCCCCAGTGGGACTTGGTATCACTCTAGCCCTCCTTGATTCCCTCATAGATCTCACCCAAGTATAAAGCTCTGAGGGCACATCCTGAGCCATTCCCGACTAGCGTGACACACACTCTCCCTAAAATAGCTCCATAACCCCAGGAAACCTATCCTCTACCCACATAGTGCAACAAATACATCAAAGCTCCACTCCATCCTCGGGCCATCCACCATAGTCGCAATATGGCCTCTAGATAATGACCCCTAGCCCCATACGATCCAACATTGATCTATAAGTATCAGTATCCAACATCCTACTCATCACACCTACCCATCTTTGCAACAAAATATTTGGCCTCGCCCATTCCACACGAGGCCCACCAAGTGGCCTCAATATCGTGATATGCTCGTAAGCCCACACATGTAACAAAGTGGTGGCTCTAGCCCACACCATGCTCCTCCTACGTAAATCTATACAAATCCTTGTATAAATGGGCTAATAAACATCATGTCTGAGAATATCTTGTCACATCCTCCTTTATACGACAAAAAATATCATGCATTTTATACAAGATTCCTACACCACCTCCCTCAACTGCAACCGAAGAAGCAATCACAACTACTATAAAATTTCTCAAATGCAAAACCCTTAACCTCAGTATAACATCAAGACTGATATGGACCTCAATATGCACTTAGGTCCCTATAAAGTATTGTCTAACATCCCTCATTTGTATCTGCATCGTCTACGGCCATCACCTATACTCTATCACCGATAATAGGCGGTCACGGTATGCGATATACATCCTCCAAAGTCACTACCATCTCCCCAGAGTAACCAAGATATGAGGGTATCTACACACCATCTCTTGCACAATGTAGTGATCATTGACATATTATGGGGCACATCTCCCATCCTTCCTATGTGTCATGAAGCCAACATGGTCTAGAACATCCCACTCATCATATGACAACCCCAACCCCAGCAATGTACTCAAGTGGCGACCACCATGGAACTCTCAAATGAATATCTCTCTCCACAACGCAAAACAACAATAAACACGACATCAGTACATCATATACATGCAAAAACACCTACCAAAAACATCAATAAGCATCAATTTTCACATTTACAACACTTTGGGCTCAAACCTAGCCTTCTGGGTCGTATCACCCAAAAGTAGGACTTAGGTGCCTCGAAATAGGTAAATAATGCCCATTCCTATGCACTAGTGTCCCAAAGGTAATTAACGCCTTCGCCGCTCTTGCCCAAGTCAAAAATGCCAAGAAAATTAAAAACAAAACTTTTACAAAATTTCACGAAAAACAACCCAATTAAACATAATTTAAAAAAAATGCACTTACTAGCTCAGTTGTCATACGTGATGCTACAACTTGCTACCACCATCTCAAATCGACTCAATCATTGTGCTCTCACTTGTGGCATCCTCACACACTTAGAGCTCAAAATCACACTTGTGTAATATTCAAATGAAATACCTATTCACTTTTTCATATTACTATTTATAGTAACTCTCAATTACCTACCTCGTTATGGTCACTATTTGCCCTCATTCTTCCAACTAATACACATCACATGATTTTTCTCATATCTTGAGAATTACTACTCGATTCTTGTTTTTCTATGTTATTCTCTTTATAAATCCACCTACTATCGTATCGTATCATACATTCCATAGAGAGTATTTCCACATTCGTCACCGATTATAACTCAATTTTATGACATCTACTATCAAAATTACTACATCAACACACATTTACTTTCGACTCAATGATCATTCTCCTCATCACTCTCCCTTTCTTCAAAGTGGGGGCATACAATCGGGGCCATCCTATAATTCCCTTCACACCATTACGTGACCATTCTACATTTATAATTCGTCATTATCAAAAATTTACTCATACATCATGCGACATTTCACACAATTTTCTACCAATTCCCCCTAATGACCTAATCTTGGGGCAACAAGCATAAAATATCTCCATGATTAATCAATAAAACACATTCAAATCTCAAACACAAATCTTTTACTCGCATCAATCAATCCACACCAACATATCACACTTCTCCCAGATGACCTAACTTGGGAGTTACATCACCACTTTCCCAGATGACCTAACATGGGAAGTTATCTCCACATTTTCTATTACTTCTAGATGACCTAACATGGAAGCCATCTCACACATATTGTGGCACCCTTGGAGTGGGGAAATGAGATGTCATTTCCTTTCCAATACTACTCCTATATGGGTTATTCACATTTGATTGAAAAGTATCGAAATGAACAAATTTGGTATTTTTCGTCTGCAGTGGCTAGACCTTTTTAGGATGTAGTTAAAGTTGGAGGGTAAAACTAGACCTCTCTCCCTAAACTCTTCCTCTAGCGGTAGGATGCCCAAATAAGTAATTTTTCACACACACATAATCAGGTTGGGAACTGATCACTCCTTACCCCTAATAAATCTCCATCAGTGACAATATCGAAATCTCCAATCACTCAAAATCAAAATCATCAATCTCGCTTAGTGCTCCTCATAACGGTTCACCATCTCTCTTTACACCACATGGATCGACATGTCGATCCATGATTCACCATGCTATATGTTCTTAATCTACGCGTACTTCTACAACATATGCACGTAATTCTACAATAGGGCTTCTCCAGACTCTTCTTAGGTATCTTCCTTACTTCCTTTACACTACTTGAATTTCATTCAAATAGCATAAAGGGGGAAAATGTAGACACAAAATCACGCACTTACTACTATTTACTATACCGCTAAGTATGTTATTTTATATATGGATCTTGTATAAGAAAATTATTCACTAATGACTCACTTCCTAGTCCATCGGCTTGTATTGTTTGTTTTTATTACTTTTATCTTTCACACTTGTTGCTCATACACCTAGATTACGGTAAGGTCGCGAGGATCCCTATCTCCCGGTCTTTGCACATTTTTCTTTAGTTATATGTGAACATTAACACCCAGTGCACACCCTTGTCCATTCTGGGGCGCCCATGTCCTCTTAATTTTTGAACTTATTTTTTGACATTTGAGGTTGGTCTTTTTGGTTTTCCCACTCATATCCCGAGGTATTAATTGGCATGTCAACTCATTAGTGTCTAAATTCAAGTAAGATATACCTATACAAAGAAAAAATACATACCAGTATAATGGCAGGAAACTCCTATCAAGGGCTATCTATCTACATATCAAAGGGACTGCATTTTGGGCTTATTACTCTGCATACACATTGCATAGGAAGGGAAAGTTTATTTTTCCATTTGACGCATTTGTATTCTATCTAGCTATCGCCCGTTATATTGGCGTCATCGGCACAAGGGAAACCTAGGAGCACTATTACACACATAATCACATAGAACTACATTAGGTCTGAGATGTAGTGTAGCTCTCAATCATAAGTTCACTAGTTGACATTGAGGATAGTCTGACCCCTCATTTTGCATCTTTATTTTTTAGGATTTGATGTCTTTACAGGAGGATATTTGTGTTGTAGATTTACAGGTACTCCCACAGTCAAAGTGTGACTTTCAAGTGATCAGCGATGAATAAGTGTGAAACCCTAACGACAGTGTCGAACCAAATCCTAATATTTTCACATGGCTATATTGCCCACTTTAGAGGTCTAAGGCACTTGCAGGCACTCGTGTCCAGGATTTTCGAGCACCTCTATATTTTTCTAAGTGGGATTGCGATGGTATGTGTTTCTATTATATCACATTCTCCAGTCCAGACACACTTTGAGATAAGTGAAATCAAGGTAAGTGCCCTATCTCTTGTATTTGATTTCATAAATAAATCAAATAAATTGCCTAGCATATGTATTTCATTGTATATCAGTTGTAGTAGTCATTGCTTTCAAATTTAATAAAATAAATTCATATTTTATTAACTTAGTTACAAATTACAAAGCATGTGGTTTTGCACCTAAAAATACTATAAATCTATAACAAAAACACAAGAAAGGATTCGAAATGGTGTGCCAAAACTATTGGTTGTTGAAAATGTGCACCCAAGAGCACCAAATAAGGGTTATGTTTTAGTGGAAATAATGTGAATTCCTCGAGGTGTTGGAACTTGGCTCCTTAAGGAAAACCTCTAGAGAAATTTGACTCTTATCCTAACTAAACTAATGTTATTACTAAACTACCACTTGTTAGGAAAAGGGGGGAAACATGGAAAGCAAATCTAGTGATACACTAAAGGAGTTGGGGATCTCTCTCACACATACTATCTTAGAAATAGTAGATTAAAATATTACAAATACCACACACACCAAATATATCACAAAGAACAACAAAGAGGTGAGGCACAATAACACAACAATAAAAGGAAAATATGAGCCACAAAGAGAGTTATACTAAATCTTGAAGTATACACAATCTATTATACCTAAGAGAAAGGCACTAACTACATTAAAAGACTCATAAACAAAGATCTAGACACTTATAAGCTCGGTCCTAAAAAGAGTAGAGTACCTTTACATTCGGGAGGGAGGAACCCTTTACGACTAGATTAGATTGTTATTTATAGAGAAGAAGAGGAGAGAAAGGGGAAGGGATATAAGGGAATATGTTGGAATGTCCTACATATCTCATACCTAGCTTTTAGAAAATGATGCTTAACTAGAAATATATGCTCAAAAGAGACTAAAAATATTTTAGAATTTCAACCTAGCTAAAAATAAACACGTTTTATTGAAAATGGATCCCCTATAACCGCTGTCATAATTCGAATCACAACATGAGAGCAACAATTGACACTTAATATTTCCCATTAATCTCAAATCATGGAGGATAATGACCCGAAATAGATCACATGTTGAAGCACTCCTCAAGAGATTCCAACAAATATGATCATGCTTGATTTGGTTTCCCAATCAAAATATATGGTAAAAAATATTAGGTTCCAATCTTTATATATAGGTGACAACCACATCACCGTTAATTTTAACCTCAGAGCCACCTTTTGCCACTTGTCTCATTATCATTGACCATTGCTTTGAATTATGCCCATTTGAACTATACCAACTTATCAAGATTTGGGGTCGAACTTTGAGACATGCAACAACCCGTGATTAGCTCCTACCACTTGGATTATGTCTCCATTGGTCTTTGTATTCCTTCACTCGGTCTTTTTGACACCCAAGCTTCGAATCGGTGTCATGTGCTAACAACTGTGATTGGCTATGGGCTCTTTAGATTAGTGACGCATGACAGTCATGATTGACACTCCCGATTTGGTGACACATGCTAGCCTATGATTGGTTATGGGCTCCTAGTTTGGTGACATGTGGAAACCTTTGATTGGATACGAGCTACCGATTCGGTGACACGTGACAACCTCGTGGTTTGGTTATGGGCTTCCTGTTATGTCTTTGCACTAGCTTATTTCTCACACTTTGTCAACCTCTAATTACTTGGTATTGGGCTAGACGTTGGGCTCTAATTTTTATGGGCTTCGTGCTCTTGTATGCCTTATATGAATTATACCCAAATAGCTCATCCTTTTCTTGACATCGACCTTTTAGTATTAGGCCACATGACACAATCTAGATCCTTTTAGCTTTGGGATCTCCTCCACTCCTTAGTCATTTTTTCCTGAGCTTGAGGGTCAAGTACTTGGTAATTTTTGAGCTTTGCAAGAGCATCAAGTAAGTAGATCCTTTACTCCAATATACTATCAAATTGCTTTTATATTTAAACTCCGTGGAAGTTTTTTCTTGAAAAATGTGAGATAGTTCCCTAAGTGTAAAATAAAAATCATATCATATTTAAGTGTAGGTAAGATAAACGTGGATGTAAACCCAAAATAGGCGAAAACGTAGCCTCTAAGGTATCTACTTGACCATAAGGGAAATGCAAAATCTCACAATCCATCCTAAGGCTAACTATAAACATCGTGCAAAGTCAAAACCACCCCAAAATGATTACAACTCCATGAAAAGAGTTCAAAAAATCCCAAAGGCAAACTATGAACATTTGTAGAGCTTGGTCTTAATTACTATCACCATGGAAAGAGTCTAAAACATCCATAAGGCAAACCGTGAGACTATGTAGGCCAAAAACTCTTAATACTTAATTATGAAGGCTCAAATTCACCCCAAGGCCAACACTTGCTTGATGTCAACTCCTTTGTAGATTGTAGGACACTTGCAAAGCTTGGATTTGACCACCAACACCATGGATTGAGTTTAGAAGTAATCTTGAGTGAACTGCATAGAGGAGAAAAGTTGAAAGAGAGTGTGTCAATGAATTCAAATCCTCCCAAACTTTTTCATGTTGTTATGAGCTTATATAGACTTAACAACATCCAAAGGAGACCAAGAAAACATAAAATGTAAGAAAATGAGTATATCACAAGGTATTTGATCAAAATAGGGTATGAGGCCCATTTTGATAATCATCTTGAGAGGCGTTCTACAATGACAAACAAGGTTGTAATGGAGTGCATTGTTCGATTTCAATTTTGACATTAAATTTGAAATTCATTTGACCGTCATGTGATAATTCAATCATAAATTTTACTTCTATTTTTTTATTATAGGTAAAACAGGGTTGAGGGGACCCTACCCCTTACATGGAAAAGCTCTATTTGAGTAGATAAAAACCTTACAAAGAATTCCAAAAGATACATATAAAAGGTTTAATAAAAGTTAAGCTCCTTTCCTAGCATATATACCAATACATAACAAAACAACAAGACTAATAACAACATCGACAAGACCATAGTTAAGCTCCTTTATGTGCATATATACTAGTACATGAACAAAACAAAAAGACTACTAACAACATTAGTAAGACCAAAGTCGAAACTAACAACATAGTAAACTAACAACCAAACACACACAAACATTAATTTTTAGCTTTCTCCAAATTGGCTAAAAGTTTAGCCCATTCCTTTTCAGAGTATCAATGTTGGCACCTAAAGAACTCAGATCACATTCAACAACTTCCCCTTTCCTTTTTATTCGAGTTCTCATGCTCGTTTACATGCCTATAAGCATTGAAAAATTGTCTAAGGGTTTGAAGGTGTTGTAGAGCAGACCTCACAAAGGACAATAATCCACTCCATATAACTACACAAAATGGCTTTAATATGATCCACCTCATTGGAGAGGTTTCTACAATTTTATTTCATGATTTCAATACTTCCTCCATTGTTAATATTGGCCACATCGCATCCATGGCAGCGGCTCTACTCCTGAAGGGGAAAAGGCTTCCAATGTGGCTGCTATAGGCTCTAAAGCGGGTAAGGGTTTCACGGGCCACACCAAGGCTAGGGTGGGCAGCGGATCTCCTTCCTCCCCTAGCGATGGACAAGACACTTGGAGGCGGCAAGGCTTTGGAGGCTAATCACGAGGACTCGGCCCTATCCTGGATTAATCTTACTTTTACATCCTCTGAGGACGACAGCACAATCACCGGTCAGGTTCCCTCTGGTGGAGATGGGGCACTGTCTTTGGGAGTTCACCATGCTCTTGACGGGACTGGCCATGGCACATCTATTCACGGCCCCACTGTAACCTCATTCAAGGATGCATTAAGGGGCAAGGATTCTCCTATGAAGCCTGCAGACAAGACCCCATGCATAAAATTTGGGGAGGAGGTCATTACAACTGAAAAATACTGTTAGGAACATGCTCGATCTCTGATTCGGAGGACTCTGGCCCAACCTTCCTGACCTTCACGCATGGATCTCCAAGCACTAGACTCCATTGCTCGCTGGAAGGATAGACTTATACTTGTGTGCTAAAGGTATCTTCATTGTGACTTTTTCTTCAATAGCTGATAAAAACTCCATTGCTTCCAAGCTTTGGGTTTGCCAATCTAAGTACCTGGTCATTAAACCCTGGTTCCCCTCTTTTAACCCGCTCACTGAGTCTTTTTCATGCAAACCTGTTTGGATCCGATTGCCCCATTTACCCCTCCAATTCTGGAGTGGTGAATGTTTGAAATCTATTGGAAACACCTTGGGAACTACACTTTTTATAGATTCTCAAACTTCTGATTACACCCACACTACCTATGCTCGGATCTTGGTGGAACTTGACACGGCTAAAAACCTCCTGCAACCATTGATCTTAGAGTGCAAAACAGAACTTGGTCACAACCTTTAGATTACGAAGGTCTTCCATTTTGATGCAGAAGGTGTTTCTGTTTAGGTCACACCTCTATTGATTGTGGGATGGCAAAGCGCCAGCATGAGAAACGTAGTTGGTGGAAAGATGCCCTTCCGAACATTTGGTTTTCGATGCAAAAGAGGACCTTGAATCAAATTCAAATGCTGAGGTTGAATCTGAATTTGTCCCAGAAACCCCTTTGTCGGAAAATCCTATTGCTGACAGCAAAGAAAATGCAATAGATTTATCTCATTTAGTTGTTGACAGCAAGGAAATTTCAGTCGGAATTATTGCAACTAAGGAAAATTCTCCTTTTTCTATCCCTCCATTGGTGGAGGCATCATCAGGATGGGTAACGGTCCGTAAAAAGAAAAAGTGTATTTTAAAGAATGCCACTTCTCCACCTAGATGATTTGATTCTCTTCTGTTGTTGGCTGTTCTACATTGTTCCTTGTCTTTGCCAGGCAGCAGTTTTTGGCTCTGCAATGATGCTCCGGTGTTGTTGCAGACTAGTTGTTATTCATCAGCTATTTTTCAGTGGGATTGTTGCTGGATGTTGGTACTTTTCTGAGTAGAATGTTTTTTGTTGTTGGGATTTCATGTTCTATCCTGGCTATTGAGCCTTTCTGTACAAGGGTATAGTCCCTTTTAAAAACTATTTACCCATAATAAAAAAAATATTGGCCACATATTCAACCTTAATTCTCATAGAATGTCGGTCATTAAAGAGAAACTAAACATAATTATTCATGAGCCTCATGTCACCTTTTAAATCCTCGATGTCACTAGCCATTTTTGTAAGATGATTTTCACCCTTCTTGCCCCCACTGACCCAAAGCCTTGATCTGCTTTGCTTCAACTGGGTATTCACAGGAACATGATTCCTCTGCATGCTCAATTCTCCTATGGATTTGATAGACGAGTTTGTTCTTTCTTCATTTTAGGATCATTGAGGATTTGAACTGCATTAATTTCAACCACCTCCTTCTCATTCCTAGAATCATCATCATCATGTGACTCTGAAGCTTCGTTGGACTCATCTTCCTCCAAGTCCGAGTCCTCTTCCTCGGCATAATCCTCAAGGGCCTTAGTAAGAACACCGCTTTGTTAATGTCTAGGACAACTCTTTTAACTAATGCAAGTATGAAACCTTGGTGTAGGGGGACATTAACTCTCTGCCATTTTTAAATTGAGCAATAGAAGCACACAAAGACCAGAACAGAAAATAGGGGAAACAAAAGCTATGGCCATGTCTAAGAAAATTCAACATCGGTAAATGGTAGGTGTAAATGCATTTATGATGACCTTCCAGGGTCAGAAACTGGATGAGGGTTAAGGCCACTTCATCATAAGGGTGGGGTAAAGACGAGCATAAGAAACCAAAAAAATGGGGGTAAGTTTTCATTACCTTACAGGAAAAGCTTCAATTCATCTGTGGCCTCCATTTTTGTTTTGTACACCTCTTGACCTTGGTGATAAACCCATGATGTTCACCACCGTATCAATGGTAATCTCTATATGCATGCCTTTTAGGTTCATGATTCCACCTTTTTAGTAGATTTCCAGGCTCTAGCAAAATCCTTGCTCAGGTTTTCATAATGGCCCTCATAAATTTTGAGAAAGGGAGAGATCCCCTTCCTCTCAAAAAATTTCATAGCTTCCGCTTAACTCCTTCCAAGTCCCATGGTTTAGTTCACATGAGATCACCCCTCGTCGATTTTCAAACAAAAATCCGTAGAAGCTCTCGATTGAAGTTAACCGAGTCTATTTTGCACAATCCTAATTATGTCGAGTTCAATGAACGCATAGGAGGAAGTAATAATAATGAAATGGCATGAGCGAATCCAATTCCAAAGCTTCGCATGACCCCAATTTTTAAACACACATGTCTTGCAAATCTTGTCAATAAAAGCCCAATTATACGGTGGGAAACTCCATGATCTATAATAATTATCCAGTGGTGACGTGTCCATGTTGTTCATTTTGAAGGTGTGCTTGCACCTTAGTATCTATAGCTTCCACATTTGTGACTAATGTCATTCCATGACTTGTAACCCCCTTGTTGGCAAAATAATCCGCAATACCATTTGCTTCTCTATAAACATGTTTAAATTTGATTTCTTCAAACATATTTATCATCCCTTTTATGTTAGTTATAGAATTTTGAATAGAGATGGAAGTGGTACCTTTTCCTAGAATGTTGTTAATAATGTTGAGGAATCACCCTCCACTTCCAATCTAACAATGTTGTGTTGATGAGCTATAGAGATACCCCAAAAGGATGCAACAACTTCAAGCAACATGATTCGATTGTATTCTAAGTTGCAATGATAACCTAAAATAAAATTTCCCTGGTGATCTCGAAAGACCCCTCCACAACCAGCTTTCTCGGGGTTTCCTTTGGATGCTCCATCAAAATTTAACTTTATCAATTCTTTCTCGCTTTCACCCAACCTTGTAGCCTAGGATTTGGGATGGAAGGAGTCAATTGATTGGGAGTTAAACCCCAATTCTTAGATAAATTATTCTCATTCTGGATTATGGTTTTCTTATGTGGGGAATAATAGAAAAATTTGCATTAATAGCATTAAAACAATGAGCCCCCACTCTATTTTCTAACTCCTTACCTTTGAAGATTCGCCTATTCCTCTCCTTCCATATTTCCCAAACTAGGTGCATGAGGGTTAGAGTCCAAAGATGTTTGAGTCCTTGAATCTTGAAGGGACTGTACCATTGAGACCACAATTACTTAATGGAACATGGGAAAATCCACTTTATTTCAAAAATATTTAGAAGGGTGTTTCTAACTATTTCCAAAAAGGGACATTGAAGGAATAGGTGTAAAGAATCTTCAATATCTTTTTCACAAAGAACACACCTATTCACCATATGAAAATTCCTTTTATTGAGATTACCCATAGTTATAATTTTGTCATGAAGAACCAACCACCAAAACATGTTGACCTTGGGAGTAACTTCTTTGATCCACACACTTTCCCATTTAAATATTTCTAGATCTTCTTCCCCAATGAAAAAGGAATTATAGGCACTTTTAACCGAGAAAATCCCATTTTCCTCCTTGACCAGTATAAGCTATCTGGCTCTAAACTTTTGTTATTAATAATAACTCCACTTAATTTGTTATTAATAGAGTTGATCTCATTGTTGTTATGTCCAACCAAATCAATTGTTTTCCATTGACTCAAAGGGTTCTCAAGATTGAAGTAATTTCTTACCTTAGTGCCATATTTTTCAACAACATCTTTGTAAAGGTTAGGGTAGCTTTATTTTAGTGGTTTTTCACCTAACCATTTGTCCTCCCAGAAATTCACCATGCTCCCATCCCCTATCATCCATTTGTTTCCTTTAGATACAATGTGCTTAGCCCAATTTATAGACTTCCGAAAGTTGATATGTTAAAGTCTGCATTGCTAAAGCACCAATCATTAGCTTGAAGATTTATCCAATACTTGTGCCTAATGATAGAAGTCCACACACTGTCTTCCTTAACCAATCTCCATATCATTTTTGATAGCATGGATTTATTCATTTTTGCCCAATCTCTAATACCAGGCCACCTAGTCTCTTGGGTTTACAAATATTTTCCCAGGAAAGGAGGGGAATTTTGTCTTTTTGTTTAGAACCACTCCAAAGAAATCTTTTTTGGATACTTTCCAATTTATTAGCAATTGAGGTTGGTAATCTATAGATTGACATTGTATACACTGGTAAGTTTTGAATGGAGCATTTGAGGAGAATAACTTTACCAGCTTGAGATAGTAATGATCCTTTCCACCCTTCTAATTTCTTGAGGAATCTATCAATAAGAAAATTCCATTCAACAGCCTTTGGTTTCTCAGTCCCTATAATCATTCCAAGATACCTAGTGGGAATTTTTTTATCTCATAGCCAAGAATATCTGCTATCTTAACACATATTTTTTTAGGGGTTTGAAAAAAAAGACAGAGCTTTTACCAAAATTGACAAGTTGGTCATAAACTTCCTCATAATCGACCACCAACTATTTGAAATATTTAGCCTCTTCAACCATCATTGTATCATCAACAAAATGTTGATGGACCATATTAGGACTATTAACAACAAGAGAGATGTCTTTGATTCTTCCTTCAATATTAGCCTTATTGAGAGCTCTGCTCAGAGTTTCGCCATTATAATAAACAAGAATGGAGAAATGGGGTCTCCTTGTCTTAAACCTCTTGTGTTGTTGAAAAACCACAGGAGTGCCATTGATCAAAACTAAGAATTTGGCTGTGGAGATGCAAGTTTGTATCATATTCCTAAAATATTCACTAAACCCAAACCTGGTTAATACTTTTTGAAGAAAAGACCAAGAGACACGATCATAGGATTTCTCCATGTCAAGCTTGATGATCATAGCTTCTTTTTTATTTTCCTTGGTAGTGTGAAGATTCTCTTGGATAGTAACTATATTGTCTTGGATCTGTCTTCCCATCACAAACCCCCTGCTGATCAGAGATAATGGAAGGAAGAAGAATTTGAACTCTTAAGGCCATAATTTTTAGCACATTTTGTATATGCAGTTACATAGACTGATAGGTCTAAAATTCCTAAAATCAGTAGGATTGTGGTTTTGGGGATCAAAGCAAGAAAGGTTCTGTTTAATTCATGGAGCATATTTTTGTTCTTAAAAACTCTTGAATGGCTTTGCATGTATCATTCTTGACAATATCCCAAAAAGATTGAAAAAGAGAACGGAAAACCATCCATTACACTTCAGCTTTGTCGGGCTCGAGTCTTCAACATAAATTCAATTTCCTCAATAGTAGGTATCTTAGTAAGCATGTTGTTATCATCCTCAGTAACCAACTGAGGAATACAATCCAAAAAGTAACCTTCCTTACTGTTGTTAGATGTATTGGCTATAGAAAGGAGTTTGCTAAAAAAAGAAGTAGTAACATTTTGAATATCATTAGTTTTAGTTAGCATCTCTCCATCTTCCCAACAATACTCAAGATTCTATTAGTGCTCCTCCTTTTTAGAGTTGATATGTGGAAGAATTTAGTATTTTTGTCCCCCTCTTTAAGCCATTGCACCCTAGATTTCTATCTCCAGAAAGTCTCCTCTTTCAAAAGAATGTTATGGTATTCTGCCAGCAGTTCTTTCTTTTTTTGTTGACCTTCCTGAATACTGTCACTATTAAGGACCTCCAAAGAATCCTGTAGGGTTGTTAACTCATTCTCTAGGGATTTATTCTTCTAAAAAATGTTGCCAAAACTTTTTTGTTCCAACCTTTCAGATTGTTCTTAACATGTGCAAGTTTTTAGTTATTCTAAACATAGTTGTTCCTTTAATTTTCACATTCCACCATTCTTTCATAAGATTGAAGATTTCCTCATTTTGTAACCACATCTTTTCAAACCTGAAAGGAGTTATTCTCCTCTCTTTGTCTTTGATTTGGAAAAGAAGTGGATTATGGTCTGATCCAATCCTAGGGAGAGAGAAGAGGCAAGCATCTTTATTCAACCAACCCCATGAAGTCAAGCATTGTCTAATTTGACTTGTATCAATTGATCCCCTTTCCTCATGTTAGACCAAGTGAATATGCTACCCTTCATCTCTATATCCATAAGGTTGTTTTGCATGATAAAATCCTAGAGGTCTTCCATACTATTGGTTAAATCAATATTACCACCATTTTCCCCATGGCCTCGTGAGGAGTGTTGAAGTCTCCCAAGATCAACCATTCACTTCCTTTGATGATGTTATGAAATTTGGAAAGTTCAATCCAAAAGTTTTTCTTTTTCCTTTATTATTTGGAGCATAAATGTTAGAAAACACCCAAATTTCTTTAGATTTCTTATCTTTAAACAACATAGCCAGATGATTACTTCTTTTAAGAAGATTCATACCTTCGAGTTTTTCAGCATTCCATATGATAGTTATGCCTTCATTGTTCCTTTTGAACTAACAACAATCACTTCAAAATTCTTACAACAAGTTCTTTTAACCTCCAAAATTGTCCTTCCTCCATTTTGGTTTCTGTAAGGCCATGATATTAGTTTTGTGCTTAGATTCAAGTTATTTAATTAATCTCCACTTAGCTAGGTTGTTCAAACCCCTAGCATTCCATGAGATTATATTCATTTAAACACTTGATTTTGGTTCTTCTAAAGCTCTGTAAGTCGAGTTTAGATTGTGTTCCATCATCAATATCCCTTTGACTTTGATTTTTTTGGAAACCTATTTAGTAGGTCTCCCTAATCCAGTTTTCTTCTCCTTGGGGAGGCTTCTAAAGTTTCCCTGTTTTAGCTGGTGTTTTCATAGAGATCTCCTTTTCTGACTTGTTGGAGTCCCTTTCGACAAATTTGTTTTGTTTTGTTTTGTTTTCCTTCGATGGAGATATCGTCTCCTATATTATCCTTTGGATTTTATTAGCTTCCATCATTTCTTCATTTCCTATCAAAGAAATTAGTTCATTCTCTTCCAAACCCAAAATTTTATCAAAAGGATTGGTAAAAGGTCCTAGGGTTTCTTCAAGACTCATTTCCACTTGTTTTTGTGGGACCTGGTCCTTATTTCCCATGATAACAACTTCCTTTAAAAGAGCATCAAGGTTTTAGAAGATAGAATCTTCTCAACTGGACATGGGTCTTAAGCGGCTTGAAAATGGGGTTCAGACATGGCTTTCCTTTGGTTCTTCCTCTTCTTTACTTTTGTAAAACCATCATCATTTAACTTTGGAGTTTGGACTTGGTTTTCCACATTTTTGGATTTATTCAAACCATCTCCTTCATTCCCATTAATGATTATGCACTTATTTGGGTTGTTATTCTTGGCCGTAATGTGTTGAGATGTTTTTTCTTCTTTACCTTTCACTTGTTCCTTTCTTTGGGTTCTCCTTGTAGACCCTAGAAACCACCATTTTACATTGTTGTTTAACATGCCCCTAGCCTTGACATTTCTTGTATTTTTGGGGATGGTTCTCAAATTCGATCTTCTGCTCCCAGCTACCAAGACGAGATCTGAGGGTAATGGAATTAGGAAAAGATGACCCCATCAAGGAATGGATATAGAATCTGGCACATACTGACTTGAGATTTTGAAAGGGTAGCATTATCAACAACAACATAGGTTCCTAAAGTATTTTCAATCCCCTTAATAACATCTACATCCCATAGTTCCAATGGAAGACCTAGTAATCTAACCCACATGGGAAATTGGTTAATATTTTCTTTATCTAGGTTAAACATAGGTGGCCACTTTTGCAGGAAGAGGCCGAGCTTCCCCAAAACTAGGGGCATCATTGAGGATCCTTTGGGGATCTTTCGGGTTATTAAAACTAAACAAGAAGAAATTGTTTGGTAGTGATGTTACTTCCAAATGTCCTTTAGGTTTCCATTTCAGAATAGACCGAGATCTTATTGATTCAATATTTGGTCTACCTCTAACAAGTTTTCCAATCAAAGCATTCTCCATATTGCTCAAAGTTCTATCAATAATGCTATCAGGGATATCTAGTACTTACCTGATTCTCCTTGTTTAAGATGTGGAATGATCCCCATACTTTTCTCATTCCCAGATCTCAAGATTTTTGCATACGTTCTAGGGGCCCCATTTTCCACATGGGACCCAGGCACATGACAAGTCCCATCCTTACCTTGTTCTTCGTAGGCCGTTCCTCTGCAACTATCTCCCCTCCATACGAGATCTGTTTGTTGTCGCTTTCCGTCCATCGTAATATGAAACCTTGTCTCTCTACTTGAGCTCCTCACCACTCCTGCCCATCGTATTAAAATTTTACTTCTATTGAATTGTCACTAAAAAGTAATATCGATCAAAACTAGATAGGTGCCTCGAAATTGATATCTCTCAGCGTATTTTAGATAGATGTATTTAAGATATCTATATTAGTTCGCCGATAAGCATCCACCTTTGAAGATGTCCTTCTTTGGAAAGTGTCAAATTCCGGCAGCCTCTTCTCCAAAGTATTTTCTCGACAAAGTCTATTTCTTTCGTCTTTTTTTTTTATGCCGCATTGTTTATAAAAATTTTATGACGAAGTCGTCTGATCGTGATGTGGACTTCACTGGTAATCTCGAAAAGCCAAAGGCGGTAGAAGTTGAACAGCTTGACAAAGGCGGCTTTCAGAAAATCAGATTTCCATGGAGTCGCGATTACGTTTTAATAAAATGGCATTCCCTCGGAAAGACATAAAACCTAATCGAATGAAGCAAACTCTATGTCCGTGAAACACAATGTGGTTTAAACGTATAAATGATGCAACTACGACACATGCTATTATGGTCAAACCTTCTTCCTTTTCAATACTGTTAGAGATTTTCATTCATGACGACTGACTTTGGCATAAATCCTTGGTTTTAGTATGTTAAAATCTTCCACTCATAAAGAACGACTCTCAGAACAAATCTTTTGTTTTTAATATTGTTGTAGATTTGTTTAGCATTATTTTTGTGGGCCCTCCATTTACATTAACAAATGTATTTCCTCCTTCATTTTTTTACGCTTATAAATTGCATGACTGAATTATATACCAATTTTGACCATAAGACATAACAAACTAGACACGACTTCTATTGTCGGAGGACGACAATCATCCCTAGTAATTCATTTCTATTTGCCCTATGCAACCGCAATGGAGATAATGAAAAGCAACAACAAATTGCTCAGGTGTTGAGGCGTTTCAAAGATGCACTTAGTACCCTACTTCCACTCTTTCGTTGTACTCTTCATTCTCTGCATGACCATCCATGCGCATGAGGACAACAATGCCTCCTTCATCTGCTCTCCCACACCATCCCTAAATATTCAACTCGATCAACTCAACTTTGTCACTTACTCGCACGTCCTTAAAACTAAGAGTCATGCACAATAGGGTATGGACATCCATTAAGGAAAAAGAGGAAGTGTTTTTGTTGAATGTTGTAGTCATACTACATTGTTCGCTCCTCCCCGTCACACACTTAAAACAATTGAAGATAACATACATTTGACCAAAAATTACAACTCAAACAAATTTAAAATTGTTATCCTATCTGGCGTAATTTGCAACTCATGTGCAATTGCTAGTAGTAACCATTGCGCATATTGGCATGAATGGACTTTAGATAGATAAACACAAACAAAAATACTAGGTAGTGCGTTCTTGATTTCTTAAACCACACTCTCAAAGGTATTTCTTAGAATTTAAGCGCCATGTACTCGGCTTCAAACATAAAAATGTATGGTTGCAAGCAAGCGAGGAAGAAATGTGCGAGAGTTGGCATGGCAGCAGCGAGGGTCCCATACCCTTTCCATAAGAGGCATGCCACAACTTAACATTACCCTGTCTTTTTATGTACGAGTTAAAGCACAAGGTTTAAGGGTTTCATTTGCTGTGATTTTCCAAGCTAATCCTCGCTATCGTTGCAGTAAGGCATGAAAAATTGCTCTTTAGAAGGCGCAATTTGTTCTGCTCCAGTACCATTTGTAGTGGAATTCTGCCAATTTTAGCGAAATTGCTCCAGCTTTAGTGGAAGGGATTGAGCAATATGGCGGACAAAGGCAGGAAGGCCAGGGTGGACGATGTTAACCTTGACAGTGAACTCATTCTCGCGATTGAGAGGCTTCAGGAAATTCAAGACGAGCTCGAGAAAGTAAGCAAATCATACTATCTACTTGTGGTTTGTTTTTTTTTTTGTCAAAACATTTGGTGAATTGCTCTTGGAAAGTAAATCTTAGATGCCATAACTAAGGGGTATTTCTTTGGTAAATTCCTAATGTGAAGTAAAACGCGATTTATATGCCACAAGCGAAGGAGTATTTTTTCCATTAAAGCCATCCAAAACATTCAACCGGTGGCATCGGCTGTACTCAGGAGTTGAATGCTATATTTGTCTGGGGGATATGATCTTAGGCACAGCCTTTTTCCTAATCCTTTCCCACTTCAGCACTCCCTATTCTATAAATTTACCCAATTTCAACATTTTCTTTTGTCTTGCGGGGTTTGACCCTCGGCCTCCTTTATGGAAAGCCCGAGGCTTTATAGTTGAACCCATCCCATTTGAGTAAGGGTTTCTGCTTTTTCTGTTCTTGTTAATACATGGTTATTGTTGATTGAATAGGTTAATGAGGAAGCAAGTGACAAAGTGTTGGAGGTGGAGCAGAAGTATAATGAGATACGGCGGCCGGTGTACGAGAAGCGTAATGGCATTATTCAAACAATTCCCGATTTTTGGCTCACTGCGGTATGTTATTTTTTCTGGACAACTTCCGTTTGCAGGGGAGGACACATTGTTGTTACAAATTGGAAAATGACGACTTGTGTTTGATTCCTTTCTTAGGGATTTTTTGATCACCTGTGTTCAAATCCTATGTTGTGCACCTTCCTCCACTAAATCTAAGGGCCTATGTTTACTTAGGGAAGTTAGGATTTTTGTTAACAGGGATTGATCTATTTCTTGTAGATCACCATTTGGCTTAGAAGTGTTGTCCCTCAGGGCTTGAGCCTGGGTCATCATCACGGCAATCAATCATTCTACCTTGCCAACACATGGTATACTTTTTCTTCATAAATCTTGGGTGAGGTTATTGGCAATATGGGTTAAGCTTGGGCCACATTTCAGTGTGGGTTACTCTTTGCCATGTTCTTATGCTTGAATTGCACTTGAACCACACCACAATTTCACCATGCCTTCTGCAGCTATGGTCCACATAAATGTGGTGGCAGATATTTGAACCTGGGTTACACTCATTTTAGTGTCCACATCACCATTACCACAATCCCTTGAGGGAGCCATCCTCCAGACCATTGTTTCCTGTACTAGAGTTCAATGCACATGCTCAAGGAAGTTGGGAATGGCTTTATTTGGAAACTTACTGGGATGGGGCTGTGGGATTTGATGCTATACACAATTTACCATGTACAGAATTTTTGTTTATTGACCAGCCTGACTTTGGTGTTATATTTTTTTGCAGTTTCTGAGCCATCCAGCCTTGTGCGATCTACTGACTGAAGAAGATCAGAAGGTGCATTCTAAGTTTCTCAGTCTTGCACTTGCATTTCTGAAAGTCACTTGTAAATAAGGTGAAAAGGGAATCTTGTATACACCCTTATTTTTTTCCTTTGAAAAGTGGAAGGCTGTCACTTGTGAATGGAATGAAAAGGGGTCTGTCTGTAGAAAAACGTACATAGGCAGGTCTTTCCATTTCACAAAATAAAGAATATAAATATTGTTTGACAAAATGTAATTACAAAGTCATATACTATTTTGTTTTAATCCTTTAGGAAATGCAGTACAAAGTTCACGATGCTCTTCGGCTAAGAAGCCCAGTGGATATCAATCCCACCTAGATTTGTCTAGGACTTGTATCCAGCCTCAACTGTTTTTGGTCTACATCATTACATCTGTCCTAACACGGGGGCATGCTCAGCTGGGCTTAAATCAGGGTAGGTCATCATCTTGGCATCACTCTCCCCTACCACTAGACACAGTCCACTATGCCTTACCGTAGGCCCACAGTCCTTTCGACTATAATATACTTAGTTAACAATTTAATGCTTGTATGATTTTGGTGAATATAGTGAGGTTAGGTACAAATTTATGTAAATGTTATGCTACTACCTGTGGAAGATGTCACCAATAGGCAAATCTAGTTTTTGGCAAATGGAAAAATATTATCCTTGAAAAATAATCCAAAAGGCTTTTCCTGCATAGTTTTGTTCTCTATGGCGAGTTGAGTTTTCTCTTCAGTTACTGGTAGCTTCTCAAAGATGTTTGTGAAGCAAGTCTGTTGAGAATTCAAACTAAATCCCATTAAGTCTGCATTTTTCCCTTTTCGGAATGCATGGCGATCTACTTGAGGGATTTCGTTGGTGGTTACTCTCAATTTAGTCTATCTCAAAGTAGGTAAGGTAATTAATTTGTCGGTATAAGAAATTATTGGGAAGCAGTGTCTCATAAGTCATAATAAATTACAGAGAATGATAACTGCAGAATAGTTTGGATTAAAGTAAAACTTATTTGTCAAGCTTCACCAGTCATTTATTTAAGAAACTGACCAAGACTGTATATTTTATTCAAAGTTAGTTGACTTTTTGACCTTTATTTAAAAGTGTTTTGTGAAATAGTTGTTACATATGACGTCGCTAAATAACTAAAAGCCATGAGCATTTAAGATGTAAATTCTCTTGTTGGAAAGAGCCAATGGACATACTAAGGTCTGGGCATCTCCAACGGTGTTCATAATTTTTGTTGTTTTTTTGATAGGTAAATAAACTAATTGATTATGGGTGGGTAGGCCACCTTCCCACTATACTTCGTCATTGGCTGAGAAGACAACCAACTTGTCGTACTGCCATTAGATCTGGATTTACGAAAGCCAACTCCTGTGCTAAATCCATTGAGCTGCATTAACACGGAGATTGTGATTTTGAACCTGGGTCATCGTTATACCGCTAGACCGTAGCCCAATGGACCTTTCTTGTTGAAATTTATCCAGATCTTAAAGATGACAGTTTGGAACTACTAACATGATAGGTGGCTCTGATCAATTGCTACGCAGATGGAGGTAAACTCGCCAATGAAGCTTAAAACCTCTGCTTGAGAGCCGGTATAATAAAATAAATAAATTATGAGCGCTCGCCTCACCAAAGACCCTGATTTGGTCTTTTGGCATGGATTTACTTTTACAACTAAATTATTAGAGAGATACTTTAGAAGAGTCATCATGTTTGGCTATTTTGGGTGTGGATTTACATTTACAACTAATAGCTTATATGTCTTGCTTGATTGACAGCTTCTCTCTGCGCTAGTATTTAATCCAAAATCTATTCAACTTTTAGAGCTGATGCAAACACTTCATCAGGATAGATGGAGTTCTTGACTTGTTCGATGGCTTATTTGGCATTACGAATATTTTCAATCACATTATTTGTGATTTCTTTTGGTATCTTGCAGAAAATCACTGCCAATTTATTTCATTGATAAGGTCAATCTTAAAAAGGACCCACATCCCAAAGATAAAGTGTGAAGTGATAAAATATGAAAAAGAGCTCATCAGGGAATTGTTGGCACTCAAAGGTGAAATACCATTCATCAGCAAATATAAGAGTCTACTAAAATCCAAAACAACAGAAATGAGCTAACTTAGCGGGCATACAAAAATTAGCTCTACTGCCAATCGAAAGATATGGTTTATCCAGCCAAAAGAACTGTCCATAAGCATTGAACCATAGTCAACAAAACTACATCACACATCAGGCCCACCTGCAACAAGTCTAAACCATAGGGCCAACCAATTCCTAACTTGGTTCTGGAATGAAGATGGAGGAAGTGGTATGGCCCTTATCCATGTCCTGACCATCACGAATCAGCTCCTCCCATAGCATATTAAGTTTGGAATCAAACAGGCAATCAGCTTCAATCTCCAGTTGGGGCACAAACAGCATCCGGCTTCTTCACCTGCACAATCTTTTCCATGGCCTCTGCTTTTTGCAGTTTCCAAATCAAATCTAATTTGTGCGTACTTCCAAGCTTCATTTGTTGAATGTCTTCATGGATAGCCATAGTATTGCTTGCACTAAATAGGACTGCCTGCACACCAATTAACTGAGCAACTTTTATTGTGTTAAGCCTTGGAGTTGATTGACTGTGATCCTTCATAGCCTGCAGAATCTGGTCCACAGAAGCTCCTTCACCCAACCTTGCTAAGAGTTGAGCTTGAAAAATGTTTATAGAGGCCCATTTAACAGTTCATCTTTTATCCCATCTATTAAAGCACACTCCCAGAAATCTAATGCTTGCTCAGATGACATCCTTGTGGATTTGTCAAGAAGCACTTCTCCACCAAGAAGTTGTTTCAGTTTTTAGTCCTCCACAAGCCTGATAAAGGAATAATGGACATCATCAAGTGAAAGCAATTGATCATCCTACTTTTTGTTTCTTTATGATATTTTCTGACTGCTTTCCCTTTGACAGTCTTGGACTCTCATGAATCCCATAACTTTCCCCAGTATTGGCACCATCCTTACCCTCCAAATCCACAGAGGAAGCCATCGTAATCTGAAGAACAGAATAGGACTGAAAAATGTATGCACTTGGGTAAGAGTATGAATGCCTATTTAAGGTCCTAGGCTTCATATTGAAGACAGACCATATATTACAGATCTAGGCAAACCCATTAGCCTCACAGGACAACTAAATGTTATGAAATTCATGAAATGATTGCAGAAAGGACTTATTCCTTCGATTAGGTAATGATAAAAACTGCAACAAACAAATTCCTTTTCACTGAATCTGCAGAACTTTCTATTATCTACCAAGGCCACAGACAAACAGCTTGGAACAGACCTTCAAAGTAAAGGGCAGTCACCACAGAGCCATCAGGACCTAAAATAGACCAAGGACCAGAGATAGGTGGAAAGCTAAACATGGTCAAGGCTAGAAAAACCAGCAGGAGGACAGTTTCTAGAAATATTGCAGATACCCACAAATGAGAGAATCATGCCATGAAGAAGCTCATCACCAAGCGACAAAAACCATCAGGAGGACACTTTCCACAAATCTTGCAGATACACACAAATGAGAGAATCATGCCATGAAGAAGCTTTTCACTGAAAACACTGTCCTACATTCCCTGGGTCACTGTTAGGTCAGTGCATGAAAAACAAAACCCAAAAGGAGACCAAGATCAGGGGAGAATCCTTCTCCCATTATTACATTCAATTTTGTTACCACAGGCAATTCTGCGTTTGAACTTGAAGAGAGAACGAAATGGAGAGGAAGGTTGCTAAAAAGCATAATAAGAGACGAGCCAATCCCCAAATTTAGAGAAGAATGTAATTCACAGAGGATTAGACCACCCAAACACTCTAACAGACAGCAAGTCAGATCCACAACCAAAACATACAAACAGAGCCAAGACTCAAATAACAAATTGGCAGACATACACGGAAGAATGAAGTGCTGGCCCATACTCCTCCTCCCACTCTCTACACCTTCCACGCTGTTCACAAACGTCTGAATGAGGAAGGGGCAGAGGAGGGTGGTGGGATAAAACTGCCCCACATGTGGTAGCCAGGACAGCTGGCCAAAATATAGTTACATTGATAAAATCTATTTTGATGGAAAGATTACTGGGGGAGGGGACCCCTTAGGCATGTCATCTAATACCACTTTGACAAGATTAGCATTGGATGAAGGGGGACTTAGGATACACAATTTTTCTTTAGCAAAATTTAGGGCCACCCCCAAATTAGTCATACTATCAGTAGTCTTATTACATTATCTTGGGATATGGGTAAGTTCCATTACCTTCAAATTTCAATTGATATTCCAGTTGTTTGCAGTCTTTAATAATGGGCTTAAGTTGCCAATGCCTAGTCACTGCCAATTTATTAGTGAAGTGTGAACAATGTAATTTCTTTAGCAAAATCCTTTAGTCACACGATATTGTTTGACTGAGGGAATCATCCAAGCACGAAACATGTGTGAAGCAAGCAATGCAACTTCTTGTCCTAATGGTGGGCTGGGAGGGCTAGTTGACCCTCTTTAGTTGACTCTCTACACTGAAGAGTAGAATTTTCATTTTATCAAAGGAAATTTTCAATAATGATCCTGTACTTGAAAGATTTTGTGAGCCAATGGAGGTAGAATGACTTTACTTATTTATTTACTATCTGTGAACGCTTCTTGTTCTTATTTATTTATTTAGTAATACTGCAGTCTTTAGTGTACTCTTATCATCAGGAAACTTATGAAATAACAAATGGGCATTACCAATTTTGACCTGTATGAAGCCTTGATTCTAACATAAATATTTCAGATGAAAAGGCAACAGTTTTAGAAAGAGATGCAGGTAATTATGTGATTGCGGTTGTGGTATAGAAATTGCAGAGCCTCGAGGAATTGAATTCGAGTGTGTTAAAAATTTGCACTGAGATATGAAGTTGATATAGGTTTTTAGCATGAAAAATATGTCACGGAGTATGTGTTATATATATCATAAGTGTGCATTTGTAAAGGAATGGATTAGTGGACACTGATTATTTTAATGTGAGATGGCCTGCAGTTGGAAGAACACACAGTATGTTATTGTTGTTAATTATCATTAAGGAAGCTCAAATTTCCAGCAGTTTACTGTTAGACAATATGGTAGATTGCCTTTTTACAAAAATGGGGATGGCAGTGGCTACATGTCATAAATATAGCAGGAGCAGGACATGTGTCCCATGTTTGAACTCTAAAGCTCATAACAAGTGGGGAACTGTCAAATGTCCAAAATCTGAAAAGCATAAAGGTCAACAGTTACTGCAACATGTGGTATGTTATTGTGCTTATTTTGGCATATACTTCCAACTTGCTTGGTGGAACTAAACTAATTTAACTAAAATATAAAATGCTCGCATTTGTTGACCACTATAAAGAATGACTATTATTTGCTAATCTTTTTGTAACTGTTATAAATAATGGCTAGTTGGTAATCTTTCTGTCAAATTCATGATAACTATACTGTCTGATTTAAGATGGTGGATTATTGGTTCCGTGTAAAATCTTTCCTCATTGAGATGTTACAATGTGGAAGACTAAATGAAAAACAGCAGGATATATCATGTTAGTACATTCTGTTCTTCTACAAGGTTCCAGTATTTTGTATACAATCAGAGATTAAATTAACATAAGCGGACATTTTACCACTGGTAAGGAAATGAAAAATCTTATCTGAATGAAGACTATGGTTATACAAAATAGATTGCCTTTTCCAGGTTTGACTTTCATTGGCTAATTGTCTGATTATCATTTCAACTTTGAAATGAGAAGCATGTAATGTAACATTCCAGTGTGAGTTCAGGACAGGCTATACCTTTTGGCAATCATGTAAGATTATTTTGCATCATTGATAATATGTGCACATTTGGTTGGGCAGGCAATTCTATGTGTTTATGGAGGAGTATCACCGGTTTTATATTGAACACTTTTATTACTTTGTGCACTACTAATTCTCTTATATTCACTTAATGGGCTTCTGTAGGTTTTTAAGTATTTGCAATCACTTAATGTCGAAGACTTTAAAGATGTGAAATCTGGATACAGCATTTCTTTTGTAAGTGATTTTGTCTTTTCTGGATTTTAGTTGCAAAGCATGAAAAATCTATGATTGTAGTTTTGGGAATAATATATTTCTGAAGGGTCAAAATTTGGTTTTGTAATAGATATCTGTTATAAACTAAGTTACCAAAATGCCACCCCTAGGGCACCCTGGCAGGTCCGGTACGGCTGGGTATGTATGCAGATGTTCCTGGCTGTATGCAGACCTGCCTGGCCGTTACCAGGGTGTCTTCAGGCCTAAAACAGTTTTTGTCTACTTCAAATTTAATATATCGTTACAGCAGAAATTACAGTTTCTGCAGCAGCATTATTCTACGGAAGGTGCCAAATACAAGCCATAAAAAACAAGGACAAAAATATCATGTATGAGATAAATGTAATAAACACCTCGACTAGATGTGGTAGGGATGATGCTTGTGCCCAGGTTCAATGAAATTATGAGTAGTTTGTTGTGGTTATTTAGCTTGTTTTGTTTTTCATATGCATAATATGCTATGTTGCCAAGAAACGGAAACGGAGTACGGTACAGGTCCGAAATGCGGAAATGCCGATTTTCAAAAAAACCTTGGGTACGAAATGTTACGAAAATGTCTGTACAATATATTATAAAAATTTAAAATTTAAATATATATGCATAGTACTCATTTTAAAATTTTAGTCCATGGACCATAAGAGATAACTGATAAAGCACTCAAAACATTTTGTATCCATTGAAATTTGAAGTTTTAAAATCCACCATTCAACATGGTTACAATTTCAATGTTTCATATATACATGACTAAAATCTAGATTATAGAATATATCATCTAGATTTTCCTCATAATCATCTCTATAAATACCATTGATAGCTCCACTACCACTAGCTCCACTATCCATCCTTGTGTAAAAGTTCCCGGATCTTCATCATCAATACCAAGTTTCCTGAAAGTTTTGGCTAAGAGTAGCAGCATAGAAAAATTGGAGTCATCAAAGTCACTAACCTCAGGATCAATATCCCAAAGTTTGTTGGGACCTCTAATATGGTCTTGAACCTTGTGTGATAGGATGCGCAAATTGGAATGTACATATACTAAATCCTCACCTTTTTGGATGCTAACTTGTTACTGTTTGGCTGAGTGGATGAAGGTATATGTACTTCAATCCGTTCTGTGGAAGAATTGCTAGCCAACTATTACAAAAAAGTTAGAAAATTTTAATTAGTAATAATATTAATTTACTAAGAACATATATTTTTAATTAATAAACAAACTTTTGATTTCATTTTAATATTTTATACCTATGAGAGGATTTTAATGACAACAGGTCATAGGTACTTGGCATCATGGCTATGTACATACCATCATCAGGGGTCATGTTCTACTTGTCACATAATGCCTCCATTTCACCCATGGTACCATTAGATGCGAGACAAAGATTCCCATTTCATAGCATACCACACTAGCTACGGTTGGATCGGAAAAAGCCTTTGGAATGCTTTGCTTGAGTTCCATTTGCAATTTCTTGGTCATTATATGGTGGTTGCCTATTAGGTAGCCCAAGTATTTCATTGCTATAATAGTTGGGATTTAGGGCATAGGCAAGGAAATGCAACGGGGTGGTCATTTTATTCCACCTTCTCATGATCATGCTTTTAACTTGATTGTAGAAGATTTCTTCAAGATCTTGCTCTTTCTGTTGTATGATGTCTCTAATTTTTTCAAGCATAGAGTCAATGCCATCATAGATTTCCCCTATGCAAGTGTGATCTTTGTTTGCATATCTAATCATAGATAAAATAGGCTCAATAAAATTGAGCAAATATGCAACCTTTGTTCACCAATCATCAAGTATCAATGATTTTATTTTGATGGTTCGTTCTGTGTTTCCTTGCCTCCACACGGACCAAACATCATCAATCACCATATTGCTTAAGGCTTGTTTTACCTTCACAAGTCATCTCAAGAGTGTGAGAGGCAAATCTTGTTTCAACAACCTATTAAAATAAATTAAAACAAGTTAATAAAATATAAAATTAAATTTAAAAGAAATTCAATTGATAATTTCATAGAAAGTTAGCAAATAAAAATTAGAAACTAGTAAATTGTTCCCTTACCTTCAACAACTCCAACCTTGAGAACCTCCTAAAGATAGCTTGAGACATATGATGATTTGTGACAAACATCTGAATCTCATTTGCCTCCGTATAAATTTCCTCTATCCATGGTATTTTGCCAATCTTTTGCAACATCAAATTCAAGGAGTGTACTGCACAAGGTGTCCAAAATATGTGCTCATATCTCCCCTCTATAATCAATCCTGTTGCTTTACAATTTTTGGCATTGTCTGTGATGACTTGTACAACATTTAGAGGTCCCACTGACTCAATAGCCTTAATCAAAATATTAACAATAAATTGCTCATCTTTCACTTCGCCCTCACAATCAACAACCTTTAAGAACATTGCCCCTTTAGGGCACGTTGAAACAATGGTGATTAGGGGTCTATTTCGGTCATCTTTCCATCTATCTTAAATAATCGATATCCTGAGTCCTTGAAAGAAGTATGTATATGGTCCATTTTTTTGTCAAAATGATGTTCTAACCTTGGGGCTTTTGTACCCTTGTGGTGCCTCATTAATACCTTTCACCATTTGTTGCCAATATGGTGATCGCAACACATTGAAGGGCAACCCACATGCATAAATGCATCGAGCAACCAACTCATCAACAATTTCCCTTTTCTCATTTGCAAATGCTTGCTCTAATGGACCTTTGGTTCTCTTTTGTGAGAAGCTCTCTTCCTCTATGGGAGTTTCAACTTCAAGTGGTTGGGTTGGAGTTTGAATGAAAGGATGGTTTGATGGGGTGGGTGGTTTTTCTGAACCCCTCCTTTGCAAAGGAATGGTTTTAGATCTAACTCTTGCAACTTGCAAGTCAACCTCCTCTTGCTCTTTCATATATGCCAAAATTTGTGTCTTTTCAACCTTGGAACATTTTCTAATCTCTGTTCTCGTTTGCCCCATTAAATGAGTTTTGAGTCGGGTATATGAGGACTTAAAATGCATATTGCAATGACGGCATATCTAAGATCGAGAGCCACTTTGCCCGATCAACTAGACTGTTTTGGTATGGATACGGATACGGGTATGGGTGCAGTGCACGGTGAAACGACAATTTTTTAAAACCTTGGGTACAAGTGATGTTGTGGGTGCGTTAAGTATTAATATATTTTTAAAACGTAAAAAATATAAATATATATATAAAAATTTAAAGAAAACAAAGCTTATAGTCTCAACAACCTATGAAATATTTAAAGCCAACAACAAGCTTATTATGAATTGAAAAGCCATCTAAAGCAAGATTTCTTTGATTGAATACAAGAAGACCACAAAACATTAAATCTATGAGTCCATCTACTAATGGGCTCACAAACATTCCACTTATTGTTAAGGCCCATGGAAAGGTTTGAGGATAAGGCAATCTTTTTATAGAGTTGTTTGGAGGTAGCCTCTTGGAGAAGGGGCCCTTTGAGCCACCTCATAGTATTCCAAAAGTCATTCTCATCCTCCATAATTAGTCGAGTAGAGGGAGATGTGAAAACATTTCTGAGCATTGTATACATTCTGAATTGAGATCGAGGAAGCATATAGAAATCTTTAAGGTCTGTCCATTCCATCCACTTCCCAAATCTGTACATGTCATCAGATATTTTAATTCCTTTCTCAAACCAAAGGAGGGCAGAGCAGCCTCTTGTCAAGGCAAGGATCTTGTCATTATATTTCAGATTTGACAAAATCAATTTGTAGGCTTGGCACCTAGTGTCAAAGGAAGAGAAGATAGGCTGCCCAACCACCAAGTGCTTCACTTGTTCCCATGCCTTCCAAATTGACTGAAGAATAAAGGACCCATGAGGAGCAACAAGAAAGCACCCAAATAGTAAGTCAACCAAATGAAGTCATTTTCATCTCTCTTGACCCTTCGGAGCCTATTGGCAATATTGAATCTCACACAAACTTTCCAAGGTTCAATTCCAGTCAAAGCCCTCAAGTTTTATTTATTTTTTTCACTTAAAAAATTAAAAAACCATGTGGGTATGTCCCCATAGGCCCTGGCTATGTCTTGGGTACAGATTTTTGTACTGGTAAGTACCGAGGCCCTGTGGGTACGTACCCACAACGTACCAGTACTAGTACCTGATATGTA
This sequence comes from Taxus wallichiana var. yunnanensis, assembly GCA_018340775.1. Lineage (NCBI taxonomy): Eukaryota > Viridiplantae > Streptophyta > Pinopsida > Cupressales > Taxaceae > Taxus > Taxus wallichiana. The sequence goes on along the minus strand of CM031236.1, from coordinate 468,223,578 downwards.
TCAGCCCTGGTATGGGGGGTAACTTGGCATTTCCGTGCAGTCTAGGCCAGCAAGGTACTCCACCACTTGCATGTCTCCAAAGAGGAGCTTTAGGATCTTGTTTTGTGGGATCCACACCCCCACTTTGGCTTGCTTCCCCATGCCCTCCCCCTGAAGCTGAACTGGATGCCGTTTATGTTTTAATATCTCAAAGACTCAAAGTTCAAATCTACAATGAAAAAAAAAAAAACTTAGATAACAATAAATAAAATTACACCCTACATATCCTAGTATGCTTTTGATCACCAAGTTCACTGTATAGGCACGAGGTGAGAGCATACACAATGTTCAATTTTTTAATTAAAAAAAAACAAATTGAACTTAAAAAAAAAAACAAAAAGAATTTAACCCTACGTATAGGTGCGAGTTGAGAGCATACACAAAGTTTGGATTTTTAATTACAAAAAGTGAAATAAACTTTTAAAAATAGCAAAAAGAATTAAATTATTAAACCCTATGCATCCTATTATGCTTTTGATCACCAAGTTCACCGTATAGGCGCGAGGTGAGAGCATACACAAAGTTCAGATTTTTAATTTAAAAATACAATTTTTTTATAAAACTCTTACAATAGCAAAAAAAAATGAAACCCTACGCATTCTATTCTGCTTTTGATCACCAAGTTCATCATATAGGTGTGAGGTGAGAGCATACACAAAGTTTGGATGATATTTTTAATTTAAAAAAACAACATATACTTTTTATTTAAAAAATGCAAAGGAAATGTTACATTTTTTTAAAAACGTAGAGTTTAAAAATTATTAAATTAAAACTACATATTGATATTATGATCAATGATCACGAATGATGTGGGCATCAATCAATGATCATGAATGATGTGTGCATTGATCAATGATTATGAATGATGTGTGTATTGATCATTCATGATCATTGATCACATTAATATTTTAAAAAAAAGTGAAAAAACTTGATTTTTCCTCCTTGAAGTTGAATTGCTCATTCCAAATCTGCTTTTAAACTACTCCTTGATGGTCTTAGCTCTTACTAGCACCTCCTAAACTCTTCCTTCAAGTTGCTCCTTGATGTCTCTTTGCTCTTCACAATGCTAAATATTAGTTTAACGAAAACTGAATTTAGCAAGAGAAAAAGAGTGTGATTTAGAATGGACCAAAAATGTCATTATATAGCGTTTAGAAACTCTCTAGGAGTTTGGGTGGCTAGATTAGGTTTAGGTATAATAAATGTTAGGAATTTCTTTGTTTTAAATTTAAAAAAAAAAACCTTTTAATGAGGAAAAACGGTGGAAACGTCTGTGACGTTTCTGGCATGTTTCGTGCCTGTTTCTGTTTCGGAAACGCTTTTTAGCAAGGTATGGGGGCCCAGAGGCGTTTCTTGGTAACATAGATAATATGTGGTTAATTCCTATTTATTAGGCTGGAATTTATATATTTTTTAATATTTATATATATTTTGTACTGCTGTATCCAATGCCATATTCGGGGCCAATTTTCTTTTTGTTGTATCTGCGTATTGGATACTTTGTATCCGTACCCGTATCCAAAACTTATTGACAACTTAGGTTATAAAGGGTTTCTGGTTTCAAACTTCAATTATTTGGTGAAATATTAAATTGGATTTCTATTTTGACATTGATGGTCTGCCTAATGATTTATTCTTCTCCAGACTTTCCGACTCAATCCTTATTTTGAGGATATGAAGCTGGTGAAAGTATTCCGGTTTTCTGATGAGGGCACCACATCAATATCAGGTTCTACAGTAAAATGGAAAGATGGCATGGTATGCGCTAGAGTCTTTAGTATTGACTCACTTTCCCTCATTTAGTTGGAAGCTTTGGATCTTTGACATTTTTGTTGGCGTTTCTCGTTATTTACTTATCATTCAGGTACCGATTCTGACCTCTGACATTGCTGACTACTATGCAGTATTATGATTAATGAAAGCTGTCTGACGTTACTGATGAATGCAGGACTTGACAAATGGGGTTGGTCCAGAAAAAGAAGGGAGGAAACGTTCTCTCCAAGAAGAAAGGTGTTATGATGGTTCAGCCGTAGAATAGTAACATTGCGAGAAAAAATTCTGATTTTGATCTCTTCAGCATTGTGATATCAATCTATTCTATATCAATACTATTATTTGAACATATTGAGATTAATGCTTCTTACGATGTTTTATAACCTTCTCTTTATAGCTGATATGTTTCCTATCAATGGTGCAGTTTTTTCAAATGGTTCAGTGAGACCCAGGAGAAGGTTCCTTCTGATGTAATACATGATGAGGTACTATTATTTTCTAAGAAAGCTAGAATCCTCTTCATTTGACTATATTGATGATATTGTTGTTTATCACTTTTTGGTAATTTTCTTTTCCTTTTTTCTTTGATTTAATTGTCACCATGACTATTCAGTAAAAGTAGTAAGTGCTCTATAGTTCTTGAGAGTTGTAATATTACTTCTATCATAGGCGTATGGTTTCTTGGTTTGTCTAGTGAAACGTGAGTCAACAAATGAGGTTTTTAAGAGTTGTGGATGTAAACAAGCTTTGTGGTTTTTTTGTAAGAATACTCTGTAGCAACTATATAAAGTGTCATCTGAGGAAGGGATTTTCTTTATCCAAAACATTAGTCCTTTTGATGATTACAACATAAAGCATTAATTGGTAGTAAGAAGTGCCTGCTGTAATATTTTGCATTGACTGATTTTTTAATATTTTATTGTGATGGGTCAGGTGGCAGAAATAATTAAGGAAGATCTCTGGCCCAATCCACTGAAGTACTTCAACAATGTGAGTGACAATATGGTGAGACTTCTTGCATTATTATATTCAGCAGTAGCTGTTTTCAATTATGGAAGGACTTGTGCTGATCTAATCCCAGCAACTTACTAATGGAAATGGCAGGAAGCGGATGAAGACGACTATGAGGATGATGATGACAACGAGGATGAGGACCCTGTAAGTTAAAATATGGTTTTGAAGTGCTGATATGGCTGCCTTATTTGCTGTTGTATATGTACAATAAATAATCTGGTTAATGTGTACATTTGTTTCTCAGCTTCTTTTACAGAATAATTTAATTTTAATGCCTTGTGCTGTTTTCCTCTTTATTTGGCAGGGCAAAGGCAATGAGGGCACAGATGACGACGATGACGTACAAGATGAGGATGATGAAGTAGATGATGCCTGAAATAATTTACAATCTTTGAATTAAGTTTTTAGTTTCCGACTAGAACTCAACCAATCATCGTTCTGTGTTCATGTCACTCAAGATAAAGACTTATAACTTATAAACAGGTTGTAATTATTTATAAATTATGCATTAGAAAGCTAGTTGACATGCAAATAGGCCAGGAAATACTCTGTTCTAGGTTTTGATGATTGCTGCTATGTAATTATATGAATTGAGAAGACGAGGCCCAAACAACCATGTGTTCAGGATGGCCTAGAGATCATTCATCACCGTTCTCAACAAATATCATGAATTATTGAGACCTGTAGAAATTCCAAACCAATTTGTTATTTTATCTTTTTGTAAATCATATAATTGGATTCTTTGGGAGTTTAAAAGGATTTAATGGTGCATTTGCAAAAATTATGTTTCTTTTTATGGAAAAAGAGATTGAAGTACCATCACTAGTTTCCAACTTTGATCCTTTGTGTAAAGAAATACGATTTGTGAAACTAATATGTAATTGTAAATCATACGGTAAGAGTCTTGGGCAGTGTAAAAGGAGTTAATGGCGCGTTTGCAAAAATGTATGTTTCTTTTGATGGCAAAAAGATGCAAGTACCATCACGTAGTTTCCAACTTTGGTGCCTTACATATAGAAATATGATTTTTAGAACCTCGTGAAACAATTACTCATCGTTGCTGTACTAGTATTTCTGAAACAAGATGGACTGGCTTCTTTCATTGTCAAAATACAGCGGAATAGGGTGGTTAGTCTCCGCAAGCAGGCTCCCATGTTTAGGCTGGGACCTGATGGTACAACACCCTTTCTAAGATTGGCATTGATCTTCCTAAAAAGATACCTACACGAGCAACCCAGTATGACAAGGAGATTACGTAGAGGCATCAAAATGATAGTCAATTGCTCTCTATATTTGCTCACTTGCGAAATTATGTGCCAACAGTTTTTCTTGACAAGCTTCCTGGAGAAGAGCTTTGATGGGTAAAAGATAGTTTAGTGGGGTCAGTTCTTTTAGTTGGGTTAACAATTACGGATATCCATGGTATTGCAATGTTTTAGCAAAATGTATGGTTAGAAAATATTTTTATGAATTAAAGCACTATTTATGGTTAAGGAAAAAATGACACGCAAAAGTGTTGGGCTATAGCATTTAGTTTATGATTAAGATCAAATCCTAAGTATTAATGAGAACGAATTGTTTCATAAGGTTGATTACTAACAATTGCATGTGAAATGTACGATGGAAATGTCGAAGGGGATCTAGTGAATAAGTCAAAATGGAAGGAGAAATGATGGGGGAAATACGGGCAAAAAGATGCGGTTTGAGGGTGGGGAAGAACAAGGGCGGGAAATTAAAATGCGGAAGCAATATAAAACTCCAGCCTCCAACAACCACATGACATTTTTGTTAATCGTTGGAAGTAGAAAATGCGGGTTGTATAAGATGTCGATATGACTATTTTGTGGAGATACCTTAAAATGCAAGGAGTTGATGAACAATATCGACGAAACGATAAATTGTTTGCGATTTCAGCTCTTGCATACATTGGGTAGTTAAAACACATGTTTTAGACACCCTAAAATTACATACTTGCCTTTTGCACATTGCTCTTTGAATTAATATACACCCACATCTCACTATAATTAATTTAATTAATTTTATCATACTTAAACAATACACTTGCACTCCTAGCTAATTTAACTAGCTATTTGAATAATAATAATAAAAAATCCACTCACCTTCCACTCATCTCCACTCACTCAAGTTCTAGAGCCTTACAAAAGAGGAAGTTAAATTCCATGTACAATGGAAGAATTCAAGAGCTTACTATTCAAATTAAAGCCTCTTAAATTCTTATTCAAACTTAGCCAATTGCATAGACCAAATCAACATGCTAAATCAGTAAAATGCATTCATTAAGTTGCAATTAAGTAAAATGTATTATATGGCCTCTCCTTTAGCTATAAATAAGAGGCTCATTTCTTCACAAATCATCTTTGGAAGCTTAAGGCATTTGCAACATTACTCATCCAATTGCCACTTGAATTCATATGTCATTAGGCTGCCCATTTGATCAACAAGCTCATAATCAAGTTCATCACTCATCCATTTTCTTGTAGCATGAAGTTTCTTCCATTTCACATTTGGAGCATCCACATACAATCTATCAAGGAGATTCAACAAGCTTGGTACTTCACTCCATGCTTCAACCATCTCATCCGAGGTTGCAAGGAAACACGAGAAAATGATTTGGTTTGCATTCATTTGATTGTTTTTTTCCTTTACTTTCTTTTTCCATTGTTTACATTCGACACGCCCATCGAAAAATATAAAATCCAAAACATTAAAACAATACAAAACTCAAAAACAACAAAAATTCCAAAACATCAACACACTTAACAAAATCAAAATTTTAACTCCTATCATAGTGATCATTCCAACTATCCTATGACTATCAAAACAAATCATCTTACCCCTTGCATGTATCCTTGCTTGAGGGCAAGTCAAATCAATCCTATCCCTTGCGGGTATCTCGCACTTGGGGCAATATCGGCTCTCATTTTCTCCCTTACATGTATCCTTGTTTGGGGTCAATGAGCCCACTCAATCTTAGATTAATCTTCAACGTGAATCAAACAAGAGTGTCACTTGACTTCACTCTTTAGTCTCGATCCAATCCCCGCATGCATCCTTGCTCGGGGCAATTCAAATCTAGTTAAATATTCATTATGGAACACATTACATGTATAATTAATTGTCTTTATTTAAAGTTGTGTTGCATTGTTTTGACATAAGTTAATTCTTGACCAATTACAAGTTGTTTATCATCTTGGTTCATTTGTAGCCATGATGCGTACATTTACTGTGTATATTGGGTTTGTTTTATCTTTTGTTTATAATGTGTTTTATTTTTTGACCAATTACAAGTATTTTTTATCATATTGGTTCATTTATAGCCATGTTGTATACATCTACTGTGTATATTGAGTTTGTTTTATTTTTTTACTTTTATTTGCTCTGTTTTTGTTTGTATTATACACATAATGAGTTACTCTTCATGGTTCCTTAATAATCATGATGTAAACTATGTTGTGCAATAACAAAATAGGTTTCTCTAAAGTACAATATTTGAATGGAAGCTCAAGCTATGAGAAAAATCACTCACATCATCATCAATATCATATTTATCACATCATTTACCATAATAATAAAAAACACAAAAACATCCATCCATGAACAAATTACAATGTGCAAAATAAACCAATCATCATCTATATACATCAATAAAATGTCCATGTACAATGTCCAAACAAAAGTGTCATATACATGAATATACATCACAATGCCACAATCGAAATCTATACAAAAGAATATGCCTTCATCATGAGGTGTATACCAAAAAATACATCTATATAATACACATGAGTCATCCATGACTCTCTCCCACTCCTTGATCGCCTGACCCATCTCCTCCTCACCTCAGTGGTGGCATATGTATTGATCTAATGGATCTTGATGGTGCATGAGATCTCGACTAACCTCCTCGATCTGCTCCCCACTCTCGGACTATAGCATGACTCTCTTTGATCCACATGGACGACAACTTTGTATAACCCTCTATAATAGCCCACATCATGTGTCATTTGCTAATAGCTCATGCAATAGATCTCCCATCCCACTGGCCTCGGCTACACATCATGTCATATCTCTCTCTCTCTCTCTCTATAGTAACCCTCATCATGTAATCGCCCCCTAGTGGCATGTATGGCTCCTCATAGCCTCCACTCTATTTATAACCTTTATGTTAGGATCATAAACACATCACGTTGCTTATATAATAGTATCTCTCTCCCTTGTATCCTCCACACCTCCCCTTGTGAAGGTCCTTCGATAACACTTGTGCTCGTTGACCCCATATATCAACTTTTCCTCTATCTCCCCACCAATTATCTCCATCTCCGTTTCTGTCTCCTCCCCCCTGGACTAGGTACCCTTTGTGGCAAAACTGGTATATGTGCACCCTATACCCGTAAAGCTGTCCCACATATATCTCGTAAGCCATGTACATGTGTCTATATAGGTCCCTGTCTACCCCTGTACATGTCTATCCTATGTTTGAGATGGCACATGTGCATCAAATCTCCCTCCTCGGCTCTTTCGGCCTCTCCCTCTCCTCCGTATTCGTCTCCAAGATATCCGTAACGCCATTGCCATACCCACCGCCCTCACTCCTCTAGGATTGGTCAAACATGTATGTACTTATGCTACCATACCAAGCTCCATATCCCAATGACGATCCATTAACCACGATACCCGATCAAGCATTCCACACTCGTGGCAACACTCTGCAAAATTGACCCTGGCTATGCTCGACCTAATATGTTCTCCAAAACGAAAGTCTCCTTGATATCCTAACATACCATTGCTCATCCTTAGGTATCTCATACCTCACCCCCAATTGCCTCATGACCATATCTGGTCTCAGTAACGCTCCATGATATAAGAATGATTGACTATCATCCCGTAAACTATCTCCATTGTCCGTAACTCCTCTGCATTTGTCTCCCATATATTAACCCTATACGTACTCCGTATCACATGTAATCGTAAATCATCTAGGGCTCGTTGGTAATAGGCTAGGTCCCCTAACGTCCTCATGTCCAGCTCTCCGATCAGTGTGCCATCCAAATAATGAGGAATCCTATGTATTTCTATCCCTCAACACACTCTCTGGCCGACCCACGACTATGTGATCCCACACCCAAATCTGTAATAGTGTTGCGGTCCCTACCTCCTCGAAATCCTATACACTACCATGTGTAGATCCATGTATAAGTGAGCTAATATGCATGGTCCCCATGCAAACATGATCACTAACTCCATCATCTCAACGAATACTCCAATCAACCCTAATTGAAAGTAGCTCCCGGTCTTATCGGTAGAATAAGCCACTGATAAGAGCCATCAAATAAACAAGTATCCGATCTATCTCCTCATCTCGCCATACATGTTGCTAAATGTATCACCATCCCCTCTCTGTAAATATCCTCTCCACCGAACATAGTACTCAGTATGTGTGCTCGAATGTGCACTCAATGTCATCCCACTCTATCAACCTCCCCCTCATTAGAATTCTAAGAATATGATAAACATCCTCCAGAGTAACTGACATCTCTCCCGTCAGTAGTTGGAATGTTTGTGACTCACTGTGCCGCCTCTCCACTAATGCTATCAACAAGGCATGATCTAGTTGTGTGTCGACATCTCATTGCACGCGCTAGGTTTGTTGCCTTTAGCACAACCCATAGAGCCCCTTTGCTCAACGCGTGTCATCCTCCTCTCATACGTTCTCAAACAAGAATGCCTCTCTCTCATGTCCAACATACCTAATATCTCTTGCAAACATTCCAAACACTTGTTACACTTTGCTAACAAACTTTTCCTAACTCATTTTTCTCAAAAAATCCAACATGTTTTCTAAGTTTTCAACTCATGCTAGCACACCTACTTTCACGCTAACGCATTTATCTTCACGCTAGTACACTTACTTGTACGCTAGCGTACCTAATTTCATGCTAGTGCACCTACATGCATGCTAGTGCAATTTGTCACGCCTGACACACTTTATAAAGACGTTGACGCACTCAATTTCACGATAGCATAAACATTATCACACTAGCGCAAGCATTTTCATGCTACCACACTTTGCGACACGCTAACGCACTTTCTTGCTTGCACTAGCATTGTTGTCCTATTTTCTTCTACTCACAATTAATAGTAAATGCACTTCAAAATTCAAAATTCAAGTCTACATACCATGACAACGTTGTCGGTCCCCGTCTATACAATCATACTTGGTCTACAAGATGTGTACATGATGAAAACTGAGCCATCTCTCCCGAATCGAGCTCCAAAATCACTCAAAAGCACAAAGGACTCTAATAGCAAAAATGAACAATAAGTTTTTCTATGCTCCCACTCTTCTAACCCTAATTTCCCTCCAAAGACCCTAATTTTGGCCTTTGTGCCTTTGTGTCTCATTTTCTACGTCCGTTCTCCCGTTTTTCTCGCGAATATCTCTGTCTCTTCCTATCAAGAGGACACCCACCATTTTATCATGGCACCCACCCACTCGAGGGGTACTCCCTTAGCACCGCTTTCTAACTCGTTAGGGCATCCAAACGCTTCATCGGGAAAATCAAGCGACCCATCACACTTCTCCATTATTCGCTCATTGATCTACATGCATCTACTATCTTTGAAATGCTATTACTCCATAATAACACTTTAAAGAGGGGAAAATGTAGACACCCTAAAATTACACACTACCATTTACACATTGCTATTTGAATCAATATTCACCCACATCTCACTAGAATTAATTCTATCATACATAAACAATACACTTACACTCCTTAGCTAATTTAATTAGCTATTTAAATAAAATAAAAGTTAAATATCCACTCACCTTCCACTCATCTCCACTTCACTAGCTCACTCACTCAAGTTCTAGAACCCTACAAAAGAGGAAGCTAAATTGCACGTACAATGGAAGAATTCAAGAGCCAACTATTCAAATTAAAGCCTCTTAAATTCTTATTCAAACTCAACCAACTGCACAAACCAAATCAACATGATAAATTAGGAAATGTTGGAAGCAAAAGACTGGGGGGTGAATCGGTTTAAAACTTTTACTTCATTTATCATAACATGCATACATCATTCAAAACATCCATTCAACATTCATAAACCAATGTGAGATTATTAAGTGTGATACAACCATCCACAAGAACATGAAACAAGATAGAACACATGAACACAAGATATAAAGTGGGAAAGCCTCAAGGGGAAGATAACCCACTGAAATTTTGCATATATTACTCAATACATATGATTTTCATGAATATTATATATCAAAAGATATTTGTTTAGTGAGACACCAACCCCACAAGGAGCACCGACTCTTAGTTTAGTAAGGCACTAACCCTACAAGGAGCACCAACCCCTAGTTGAGTAGAATACCACCTCTACAAGGAAGCTACAACCCACCAAGATGCCCAAACACCAACTTAGCCACTTGAGTATGAAGATAGCTTTTAAAACTTGTTTCTCAAAAACTGATTGTGATCACTTTGTTAGCTCTCTTCACTCAAAACCTTCTCGAACAACTCTATTTTCTTCTTCGCTCATACATGCACCCGAATATGCCGATTAGGTCATGTGACCTTTAATTCATGCTCATCTACTCTTATCAACTCTTCATTCCTCTTCCCAACTATGCTCTAGATCCCTCTAACCCCTTTACTCACTTTAGCTTGCTTACATCTCGCATCCTTAAGCCTAGTTCAAATGAGCTAATACACCTTATTTTTATACATGAATTTTCTCACAACTCCCCTTAGGTCGGAAGGGACCATTAAGGTCGGTCATTCACAACATCAAAACACACTTATCTCATTCATATAAACCACATAAATAGACCTTATAGGTCGACATTAGCCTAAACACTTAAAAATTTCTCATAAGGCCTAAAATAAGGTATCCACACCCAATGGTCACATTATGATCTTTAAGGGAACACAAAATCTTCACCATGACTCCAAAATCTCTAGAAACATCAAAAACACCTTATCACACTCATCTACAAGATCAAACAACTCTGCATCATCCATCTTCATCATGGAACACACCATTTGGCAAGTACACCCATTTAGGTCTTAAGCACCTAAATATCATCCTCCAAAAGTGAACTGTTAGCACACCAAAACACACCATCATGACACAAGTAGCATATAACTAGAAATGTCTCAACATCGGGCATCCAAATAACTCACAAAAACCACCAAATTAGGGCATAACACTCGAAATATATCTATCTCTAAAACAACTCAAACCTTAATTTTGGTCTCAAGAATTAGTCTTGAGCAAACAAGATCCATCACCTCAAACCTCACTTCCAAACTCAACCACAACATGGAAAAATTTATCAAGGACTCGAACAACATCTCTAAGCACTCGCATCCATATGTCACATGGAGAAAACCACACTTGCATCCCGTTTCAAACCTCCTTCTTGGAAATCCTGTTATCCAAAATGTGCCCCCTGCTCATTTTGTGGCTAACTCCTCTCATTCTTCCCTCTCTTGTGCCTCAGTCACAAAATTTTGCTTTTCAGGCACTCAAAACCTTCTGGAAATGGCACCATTGGATAGAGCTCTTTCTCAGCTTTCCATAAAGGTAAAGTTTTCCTCCTAACTCCATGTATTTTTCAAGTTATGGCTCGATAGAGTTTTTGTGGGAAATTTTCCCCTAGAAGGCCCGCAGCCAATCAAAACTCGCCATGTGTCCAGGCCAAAAATATCAAAGCGACCCGATTTGGCCCTGTTTTGCCCTAAAACTTCAAATCGCCATATCTTTCGATCCAGAGCTCGGTTTTTTGCGTTCTTTATATCAATGGAAAGCTGGTGAAATTCTCTACAAGATTCAGGGTTAATTTTGCATTTTCGTGGAGTTTAGAGAGAGAAAATAAAAAAACACTTCTGGCACGTGGTCATGAATAGAAATGACGTTTCAACCATCGATTTTAATGAAGAATGGCTCGCATTCTCTCCCAGCATGGTTAAAAATGTCAGGGAATGGGTCTCACGTTAGGTCACCCATGCTTTGTTTTGATGGCATTTTGGTCAATGGTTGAATCCCTTCCACGTTTTCCCACATTTCTCTCTCCTGGGCTCGTCCCTTGCACTGTAAAAGCCAGATTTGGCTCATTTTTCAAAGGGTTGAACATTTTTTTGGATAGCAAGCTTCTTCTTTCACCTTCAACAAGTGATTTTTGCAAGTATCAGACCTTCTTCATGATTGTAACAGGTTTCTACCTCTTTGATGTTGCAAATGCAAGGATTTTGACAGTGAAAAATGACAGTGCAGACTCTGTGATCAATTTTCAGTCCTTTGTTTGTATTGTCTTGCTTCATTTCAGACCTCTAATTACATCTTATCAGCCTGTGTATGATGTTTCATGTTGCATTTTATGAAATTGTGTCAATTTGCATGAACAAGAAGTGTTCACCACTCCTTTGGTGTATCACCTATTAGTTTAGTTTCAATTTTTGCACTTTCTATCTCTGTCTCCTTGGAATTTAGAGTAGGATTAGGATTCAAACCTCTGCAATTGTGCAAATAACAGATCTGATCAGAGGAGTTTGAGGAACCAGCCTCTAATCTGGAGATTCCTCTCTCATTTTACAAGTCCCACACTTGGAGAGAGGTTTCAATGTTGTGCAATCACACTGGATGCCTGAAACATCAACTTAGAAACCTGATTTGCATCCAGGGGTGCTGCTGATTTGTAACAACAGTTTTGGCACGCCCGGTGGGACCTTAGAGGTCTTTCACTTTATCTTTGACAGGTTGGTGTGTTCTTGTTAAAGATTCAGCCTTTTGGAGGCACTTTCAAAAGCACATCTAGCGACTCCATCTGGTAAACAACTCATTCTCTAAGTTGCAGACCTGTTTTCCATTCATTTCCATCCATTCTTCTTTCCATCATTTTCATTCTTTTCCATTCCATGAAGTTGTGCAATCATGACTTCATTTCCATCATGGAATTCACATTTACAACAACAATTTATCACACCTCCAACATGTTTTACAAATCCTCCAAATCAGCATTTTGATCAAATTCAAAATCAACATGTCTACCCATATGAGCAGCAGTGCCAAAGTCAGTTTGGATATGAAGCATGTCAAGCACAAGGGTATGCTGGTTGTGAGGGCAGTCAAGAAGAAAATGCAGATCTGCTGGAACAAATCCAAAAGATGGAGGCGAAGATGGTGCAATCAAGAGCAACAGCTCAAATGAAAGCTTTCAGAATTGGTTGCAGGACTCCTTGTCCATGGGGAGGCCCTTTTCCAAGACACTTCAGCCCTCAGGAGAAGTTGGACTTCATGATGAAGATGCTGCCCCAACTTGCACAATGGACAACAAAAATAGAGGCCTATACACTTGGTGTTGAACAACCTTGTCAATGGGTAAGTTCTACACCATCATCTGTTTTTCTCTTCCCATTACTCAAGTAGCATCATCTCATTTGGAATTTCAAATTCTAAATCCAAATCAATGCTGCCCTGTGAGTTAATTCCATTTCTCCATTCCCTAGTCTTCCACCACATCTCAATTCTTCTTCCCCTTTCCTTCCAAACAGTCATCCCCTCCACAAAAGCTAACAGAAATACCCTCTCCTCCAAAGAAACAAGAGTTTCTACCTCCTCCACCACCACAAAAAATTGCAAAATCAATTGAGTTACAATCCACTTCTCCTCTTGCATTCCCAAATCCATGTTGGGAGGATAAAAATCAGAATTCTAGTCAAGGAAAACAACAACAAAAAGAAAAGCCAAACAAGGATGAAGAAATTCAAGTCTCAAGAGTTGGGCTCTTAAATTTGGGATGACAAAGATCCCCTTGATGGTTAAGCCTTTAGAAGAGGTTGGAGTTGGAAAACAAGTGGTGGTTAGGACTGAATTTGCTGCAGCAGGAGAAGAGCAAAAAGAAGAAGCAGATCAGCAATCAGTTTGCTCAAAAAGTAGTGTCCATGTTAGCATTCTATTCAAGAGAATGCTGATTCAATTCAAGTTGCACAATCAGCCATGGAGGAAGAAAGCTCAAAGAAGATCCTACAGTCCCAACTTGTCCTCTAGAGAATTAGATCGAAGAGTTTGACTTAACGAACTTTGTGCTAGAGGAAGAGTTCTATCAAGAACAAGATTGTCTTCAAGTAGTAGAAGAGGGAGAAGCTGCTCCAAATCCAAAAGAAGAGGAGCACATTCTAGTTGTGGAGGAGAAAATTGCAGATCCAAGGGCTTTGAGTGCAAAGCAGGCTACAAGAGAACCTTCAATTCTTCTTTCTACTTCATCTCTCTCGAGTTCTAGTGCTAAAGAAGAGTTTGATCTCTCAAACTCAATGTTGGAGGATGAAAGAAACCATGATGATCAAGTTACAGATCAAGAGGATACCGTGGAGGAAGTTGAGCATTTGTAGCAGGACAACAATGAGGTAGTTTATCTATCAGATTTGGAGGACTGTTTTGATGAAGAAGAACCGGTTGAGTTCCTACCATTCTCTCTTTCATCATCCACGTTCCAAACACCTGAGCCTACTGTCATGAAGGAGAGCACCCATTTGCAGCAGCCTGCATCTTATAGCAGCTCTTTGGAACCAAGATTGGAAGATTTTAATCTTTCATGTCCTTCATTGGAGGAAGAGAAAGGGCAAAAAGGTTCTACCTTTGCTTCTGCACCATCCATTCAAAAGGGTTTACAAGAGAACTCCATTCTTGGAGTTGAAAATCAGGGCAATGGGTATACTCAAAGGACCATACCTTGCCCAATCAGGTATCTGGCTTCATTGGAACCAAAGGAGAAGTCACAACCAGTCATGCTTGCTCCTAAGCATGAGGATGAGCTACAAAGAACCAAGGATCAGCTGTCATACCTCTCCAATCCAAATGCAGAACAACTAAAAGAGGTATTGAATTTGCCTTCACCTGATACCTTGATGATTTGGGTGGAAGACCAACTTCTTGTTGATTTTCCATTCATCCAATCAGCCATGTTCAATGCCAAATCAGTTGCATGGTTTCCAATTTTGAAGAAAGGAAGCTATTTTGCACAACCAGTTGCAGGGTTTGTTTAGCTTACTTTTGCTTCCAGTTAGAGTAGGATAGGTAGTTTTGCTTTCAGTAAAAGAAGTGCTTGTGCACACTCTGCATGTTCCATTTGGAGCATGTATGATTTTTAGTTTTGTACATAGTTTTTGTGGTGCTGGTTTTGCTCTTGCACAATCCATTTTAGTGGGTTTCCAAGTGGCTCAGAGAGGAGGTTTTCAAAGTTCAGATCAGTTTGCAGGCTACAACTCATGACTCCATGCCCAATGGATGCTTCAGGCAACTGGTAACTTCATCCAGCAGGGTATGACCCCTCTGAGTCACCAAAATTGTTATCCAAAATGTGCCCCCCTGCTCATTTTGTGGCTAACTCCTCTCATTCTTCCCTCTCTTGTGCCTCAATCACAAAAATTTTGCTTTTCAGGCACTCAAAACCTTCTGAAATGGCACCATTGGATAGAGCTCTTTCTCAGCTTTCCAGAAAGGTAAAGTTTTCCTCCTAACTCCATGTATTTTTCAAGTTATGGCTCAGTGGAGTTTTTGTGGGAAATTTTCCCCTAGAAGGCCCGCAGCCAATCAGAACTCGCCACGTGTCCAGGCCAAAAATATCAAAGCGACCCGATTTGGCCCTGTTTTTGCCCTAAAACTTCAAATCGCCATATCTTTCGATCCAGAGCTCGGTTTTTCACGTTCTTTATATCAATGGAAAGATGGTGAAATTATCTACAAGATTCCGGGGTCAATTTTGCATTTTGGTGGAGTTTGGAGAGAGAAAATCAAAAACACTTCTTCGCACGTGGTAATGAACAGAAATGACGTTTCAACCACCGATTTTAATGAAGAATGGCTCGCATTCTTCTTCAAAGATGGTTAAAAATGTCGTGGCATGGGTCCGTAAGTCGCCCATGCTATTTTGATGGCATTTTTCAATGGTTGAATCCCTTCCACGTTTTCCCACGTTTTCTCTCTCCGGGCTCGACCCATGCATTGTAAAAGCCAGATTTGGCTCATTTTTTGAAAGGGTTGAACATTTTTTGGATAGCAAGCTTCTTCTTTCACCTTCAACAAGTGATTTTTGCAAGTATCAGACCTTCTTCATGATTGTAACAGGTTTCTACCTCTTTGATGTTGCAAATGCAAGGATTTTGATGAAAGGAAAATGACAAAGGTCAGTGCACTACTGTGATCAATTTTCAGTCCTTTGTTTGTATTGTCTTGCTTCATTTCAGACCTCTAATTACATCTTATCAGCCTGTGTATGATGTTTCATGTTGCATTTTATGAAATTGTGTCAATTTTCATGAACAAGAAGTGTTCACCACTCCTTTGGTGTATCACCTATTAGTTTAGTTTCAATTTTTGCACTTTCTATCTCTGTCTCCTTGGAATTTAGAGTAGGATTAGGATTCAAACCTCTCTACAATTGTGTAAATAACAGATCTCGATCGAGAGGAGTTTGAGGAACCAACCTCTAATCTGAGATTCCTCTCTCATTTTACAAGTCCCACACTTGGAGAGAGGTTTCAATGTTGTGCAATCACACTCGGATGCCTGAAACATCAACTTAGAAACCTGATTTGCATCCAGGGGTGCTGCTGATTTGCAACAACAGTTTTGGCACACTCGGTGGGACCTTAGAGGTCTTTCACTTTATCTTTGATAGGTTGGTGTGTTCCTGTTAAAGATTCAGCCTTTTGGAGGCACTTTCAAAAGCACATCTGGCGACTCCATCTGGTAAACAACTCATTCTCTAAGTTGCAGACCTGTTTTCCATTCATTTCCATCCATTCTTCTTTCCATCATTTTCATTCTTTTCCATTCCATGAAGTTGTGCAATCATGACTTCATTTCCATCATGGAATTCACATTTACAACAATAGTATATCACACCTCCAACATGTTTTACAAATCCTCCAAATCAGCATTTTGATCAAATTCAAAATCAGCATGTCTACCCATATGAGCAGCAGTGCCAAAGTCAGTTTGGATATGAAGCATGTCAAGCACAAGGGTATGCTGGTTGTGAGGGCAGTCAAGAAGAAAATGCAGATCTGCTGGAACAAATCCAAAAGATGGAGGCAAAGATGGTGCAATCAAGAGCAACAGCTCAAATGAAAGCTTTCAGAATTGGTTGCAGGACTCCTTGTCCATGGGGAGGCCCTTTTCCAAGACACTTCAGCCCTCAGAGAAGCTGGACTTCATGATGAAGATGCTGCCCCAACTTGCACAATGGACAACAGAAATAGAGGCCTATACACTTGGTGTTGAACAACCTTGTCAATGGGTAAGTTCTACACCATCATCTGGTTTTTCTCTTCCCATTACTCAAGCAGCATCATCTCATTTGGAATTTCAAATTCTAAATCCAGTCAATGCTGCCCCAGGAGTTAATTCCATTTCTCCATTCCCTAGTCTTCCACCACATCTCAATTCTTCCTTCCCCTTTCCTTCCAAACAATCATCCCCTCCACAAAAGCTAACAAAAATACCCTCTCCTCCAAAGAAACAAGAGTTTCTACCTCCTCCACCACCATGAAAAATTGCAAAATCAATTGAGTTACAATCCACTTCTCCTCTTGCATTCCCAAATCCATGTTGGGAGGATAAAAATCAGAATTCTAGTCAAGGAAAACAACAACAAAAAGAAAAGCCAAACAAGGATGAAGAAATTCAAGTCTCAAGAGTTGGGCTCTTAAATTTGGGATGACAAAGATCCCCTTGATGGTTAAGCCTTTAGAAGAGGTTGGAGTTGGAAAACAAGTGGTGGTTAGGACTGAATTTGCTGCAGCAGGAGAAGAGCAAAAAGAAGAAGCAGATCAACAATCAGTTTGCTCAGAAAGTAGTGTCCATGTTAGCATTCTATTCGAAGAGAATGCTGATTCAATTCAAGTTGCACAATCAGCCATGGAGGAAGAAAGCTCTGAAGAAGATCCTATAGTCCCAACTTGTCCTCTAGAGCAGCAGATCGAAGAGTTTGACTTAACGAACTTCGTGCTAGAGGAAGAGTTCTATCAAGAACAAGATTGTCTTCAAGTAGTAGAAGAGGGAGAAGCTGCTCCAAATCCAAAAGAAGAGGAGCACATTCTAGTTGTGGAGGAGAAAATTGCAGATCCAAGGGCTTTGAGCGCAAAGCAAGCTACAAGAGAACCTTCAATTCTTCTTTCTACTTCATCTCTCTCGAGTTCTAGTGCTAAAGAAGAGTTTGATCTCTCAAACTCAATGTTGGAGGATGAAAGAAACCATGATGATCAAGTTACAGATCAAGAGGATACCATGGAGGAAGTTGAGCATTTGCAGCAGGACAACAATGAGGTAGTTTATCTCATCGATTTGGAGGACTGTTTTGATGAAGAAGAACCGGTTGAGTTCCTACCATTCTCTCTTTCATCATCCACGCCCCAAACACCGAGCCTCATCATGAAGGAGAGAGCACCCATTTGCAGCAGCCTTGCATCTTATAAAGCAGCTCTTTGGAACCAAGATTGAAAGATTTTAATCTTTCATGTCCTTCATCGGAGGAAGAGAAAGGGCAAAAAGGTTCTACCTTTGCTTCGCACCATCCATTCAAAAGGGTTTACAAGAGAACTCCATTCTTGAGTTGAAAATCGTGGCAATGGGTATACTCAAAGGACCATACCTTGCCCAATCGGTATCTGGCTTCATTGAACCAAAGGAGAAGTCACAACCACCATGCTTGCTCCTAAGCATGAGGATGAGCTACAAAGAACCAAGGATCAACTGTCATACCTCTCCAATCCAAATGCATAGAACAACTAAAAGAGGTATTGAATTTGCCTTCACCTGATACCTTGATGATTTGGGTGGAAGACCAACTTCTTGTTGATTTTCCATTCATCCAATCAGCCATGTTCAATGCCAAATCAGTTGCATGGTTGCCAATTTTGAAGAAAGGAAGCTATTTTGCACAACCAGTTGCAGGGTTTGTTTAGCTTACCTTTGCTTCCAGTTAGAGTAGAGTAGGTAGGTTTGCTTTCAGTAAAAGAAGTGCTTGTGCACACTCTGCATGTTCCATTTGAGCATGTATGATTTTCAGTTTTGTACATAGTTTTTGTGGTGCTGGTTTTGCTCTTGCACACCCATTTTGGTGAGAACAACTCTAAGTTCAATGGGTTTCCAAGTGGCTCGTAGAGGAGGTTTTCAAAGTTCGATCAGGTTGGTTTCAGTTAACTCATGACTCCATGCCCAATGGATGCTTCAAAAGGCAACTGTAACTTCATCCAAGGTAGATGACCCTCTCGAGTCACCAAAATTGTTATCCAAAATGTGCCCCTACTCATTTTGTGGCTAACTCCTCTCATTCTTCCTCTCTTGTGCCTCAGCCACAAAATTTTGCTTTTCAGGCACTCAAAACCTTCTCGAAATGGCACCATTGATATAGAGCTCTTTCTCAGCTTTCCGTAAAGGTAAAGTTTTCCTCCTAACTCCATGTATTTTTCAAGTTATGGCTCATGGAGTTTTTGTGAAATTTTTTCCCTAGAAGGCCCGCAACCAATCGAACTCGCCACGTGTCCAAAGCCAAAATATCAAAGCGACCCGATTTGGCCTGTTTTGCCCTAAAACTTCAAATCGCCATATCTTTCGATCCAGAGCTCGGTTTTTCATGTTCTTTATATCAATGGAAAGATGGTGAAATTATCTACAAGATTCCGGGGTCAATTTTGCATTTTGGTGGAGTTTGGAGAGAGAAAAATCAAAAATGCTCTCTGCACGTGGTCATGGCATAAAATGACGCTTTCAACAACCGATTTTAATGAAAATGGGTCGCATTCTTCTCCAAAGATGGTAAAAATGTCGGGCATGGGTCTGTAAGGACACCCATGCTGTTTTAATGCATTTCATTCAATGGGAATGGCTTCCACATTTTTACACGTTTTCTCTCTCCTGGGCTCGACCCATGCATTGTAAAAGCCAGATTTGGCTCATTTTTCAAAGGGTTGAACATTTTTTTGGATAGCAAGCTTCTTCTTTCACCTTCAACAAGTGATTTTTGCAAGTATCGACCTTTCTTCATGATCAGAATAGTTTCTACCTCTTTGATGTTGCAAATGCAAGGATTTTGACAGTGAAAATGACAGTGCAGACTCTGTGATCAATTTTCAGTCCTTTGTTTGTATTGTCTTGCTTCATTTCAAACCTCTAATTACATCTTATCAGCCTGTGTATGATGTTTCATGTTGCATTTTATGAAATTGTGTCAATTTGCATGAACAAGAAGTGTTCACCACTCCTTTGGTGTATCACCTATTAGTTTAGTTTCAATTTTTGCACTTTCTATCTCTGTCTCCTTGGAATTTAGAGTAGGATTAGGATTCAAACCTCTCGCAATTGTGCAAATAATAGATCTGATCGTGAGGAGTTTGAGGAACCAGCCTCTAATCTGAGATTCCTCTCTCATTTTACAAGTCCCACACTTGGAGAGAGGTTTCAATGTTGTGCAATCACACTGATGCCCGAAACATCAACTTAGAAACCTGATTTGCATCCGTGGGGTGCTGCTGATTTACAATTTTTGCACATGCCAAGGGACCTTAGAGGTTTTCCACTTTATCTTTGACAGTTGGTGTGTTCTGTTAAAGATTTCAGCTTTTGGAGGCACTTTCAAAAGCACATCTAGCGACTCCATCTAGTAAACAACTCATTCTCTAAGTCAGCAGACTGCTTTTCCATTCATTTCCATCCATTCTTCTTTCCATCATTTTCATTCTTTTCCATTCCATGAAGTTGTGCAATCATGACTTCATTTCCATCATGGAATTCACATTTACAACAATAACAATGTTATCACACCTCCAACATGTTTTACAAATCCTCCAAATCAACATTTTGATCAAATTCAAAATCAGCATGTCTACCCATATGAGCAGCAGTTCAAAAGTCAAGGGTTGGATATGAAGCATGTCAAGCACAAGGGTATGCTGGTTAAGGGAAGTCAAGAAGAAAATGCAGATCTGCTGGAACAAATCCAAAAGATGGAGGCGAAGATGGTGCAATCAAGAGCAATAGCTCAAATGAAAGCTTTTAGAATTGGTTGCAGGACTCCTTGTCCATGGGGAGGCCCTTTTCCAAGACACTTCAGCCCTCAGGAGAAGCTAGACTTCATGATGAAGATGCTGCCCCAACTTGCACAATGGAAGGCAGAAATAGAGGCCTATACACTTGGTGTTGAACAACCTTGTCAATGGGTAAGTTCTACACCATCATCTGGTTTTTCTCTTCCCATTACTCAAGCAACGCATCATCTCATTTGGAATTTCAAATTCTAAATCTAGTCAATGCTGCCCCAGGAGTTAATTCCATTTCTCCATTCCCTAGTCTTCCACCACATCTCAATTCTTCCTTCCCCTTTCCTTCCAAATAGTCATCCCCTCCACAAAAGCTAACAGAAATACCCTCTCCTCCAAAGAAACAAGAGTTTCTACCTCCTCCACCACCACAAAAATTGCAAAATCAATTGAGTTACAATCCACTTCTCCTCTTGCATTCCCAAATCCATGTTGGGAGGATAAAAATCAGAATTCTAGTCAAGGAAAACAACAACAAAAAGAAAAGCCAAACAAGGATGAAGAAATTCGAAGTCTCAAGAGTTGGGCTCTTAAATTTGGGATGATAAAGATCCCTTGATGGTTAAACCTTTAGAAGAGGTTGGAGTTGGAAAACAAGTGGTGGTTAGGACTGAATTTGCTGCAGAGAAGAAGAGCAAAAGAAGAAGCAGATCAGCAATCAGTTTGTTCGAAAAGTAGTGTCCATGTTAGCATTCTATTCGAAGAGAATGCTGATTCAATTCAAGTTGTACAATCAGCCATGGAAGAAGAAAGCTCAAGAAGATCCTATAGTCCCAACTTGTCCTCTAGAGCAGCAGATCAAGAGTTTGAATTAACGAACTTTGTGCTAGAGGAAGAGTTCTATCAAGAATAAGATTGTCTTCATGTAGTAGAAGAGGGAGAAGCTGCTCCAAATCCAAAAGAAGAGGAGCACATTCTAGTTGTGGAGGAGAAAATTGCAGATCCAAGGGCTTTGAGGCGTGCGCAAAGCGAGTGCTACAAGAGAACCTTCAATTCTTCTTTCTACTTCATCTCTCTCGAGTTCTAGTGCTAAAGAAGAGTTTGATCCCTCAAACTCAATGTTGGAGGATGAAAGAAACCATGATGATCAAGTTACATATCAAGAGGATACCATGGAGGAAGTTGAGCATTTGCAGCAGGACAACAATGAGGTAGTTTATCTGTTAGATTTGGAGGACTATTTTGATGAAGAAGAACCGGTTGAGTTCCTACCATTCTCTCTTTCATCATCCACATTCCAAACACTGAGCCTACTGTCATGAAGGAGAGCACCCATTTGCAGCAGCCTGCATCTTATAAAAGCTCTTTGGAACCAAGATTGAAGATTTTAATCTTTCATGTCCTTCATTGGAGGAAGAGAAAGGGCAAAAAGGTTCTACCTTTGCTTCTGCACCATCCATTCAAAAGGGTTTACAAGAGAACTCCATTCTTGGAGTTGAAAATCAGGGCAATGGGTATACTCAAAGGACCATACCTTGCCCAATCAGGTATCTGGCTTCATTGGAACCAAAGGAGAAGTCACAATCAGTCATGCTTGCTCCTAAGCATGAGGATGAGCTATAAAGAACCAAGGATCAGTTGTCATACCTCTCCAATCCAAATGCAGAACAACTAAAAGAGGTATTGAATTTGCCTTCACCTGATACCTTGATGATTTGGGTGGAAGACCAGCTTCTTGTTGATTTTCCATTCATCCAATCAGCCATGTTCAATGCCAAATCAGTTGCATGGTTTCCAATTTTAAAGAAAGGAAGTTATTTTGCACAACCAGTTGCAGGGTTTGTTTAGCCCACTTTTGCTTCCAGTTAGAGTAGGATAGGTAGTTTTGCTTTTAGTAAAAGAAGTGCTTGTGCACACTCTGCATGTTCCATTTTGGAGCATGTATGACCCTTTAGTTTTGTACATAGTTTTTGTGGTGCTGGTTTTTCTCTTGCACAGTCCATTTCAGTGGGTTTCCAAGTGGCTCAGAGAGGAGGTTTTCAAAGTTCAGATCAGTTTGCAGGCTACAACTCATGACTCCATGCCCAATGGATGCTTCAGGAAACTGGTAACTTCATCTAGTAGGTAGATGACCCTCTGAGTCGCAAAATTGTTATCCAAAATGTACCCCCTGCTCATTTTGTGGCTAACTCCTCTCATTCTTCCCTCTCTTGTGCCTCAGTCACAAAATCTTGCTTTTCAGGCACTCAAAACCTTCTGGAAATGGCACCATTGGATAGAGCTCTTTCTCAACTTTCCAGAAAGGTAAAGTTTTCCTCCTAACTCCATGTATTTTTCAATTTATGGCTCGACGGAGTTTTTGTGGGAAATTTTCCCCTAGAAGGCCCGCAGCCAATCAAAACTCGCCATGTGTCCAGCCAAAATATCAAAGCGACCCGATTTGGCCCTGTTTTGCCCAAAATTTCAAATCACCATATCTTTCGATCCGAGCTCGGTTTTCACATTCTTTATATCAATGGAAAGAGGGTGAAATTCTCTACAAGATTCTGAGGTCAATTTTGCATTTTGGTGGAGTTTGGAGAGAGAAAATCAAAAAATGCTTCTGGCACGTGGTCATGAACAGAAATGACGTTTCAACCACCGATTTTAATGAAGAATGGCTCGCATTCTCTCCCAGCATGGTTAAAAATGTCAAGGAATGGGTCTGTCAGGTCATCCATGCTATTTTGATGGCATTTTGGTCAATGGTTGAATCCCTTCCACGTTTTCCCGCGTTTCTCTCTCCCGGCTCGCCCGCACACCGTAAAAAGCCGATTTGGCTCATTTTTCAAAGGGTTGAACATTTTTTGGATAGCAAGCTTCTTCTTTCACCTTCAACAAGTGATTTTTGCAAGTATCAGACCTTCTTCATGATTGTAACAAGTTTTTGCCTCTTTGATGTTGCAAATGCAAGGATTTTGATGAAAGGAAAATGACAAAGTGCGGACTCGTGATCAATTTTCACCATTTGTTTGTATTGTCTTGCTTCATTTCAAACCTCTAATTGCATCTTATCAGCTTGTGTATGATGTTTCATGTTGCATTTTATGAAATTGTGTCAATTTTCATGAACAAGAAGTGTTCACCACTCCTTTGGTGTATCACCTATTAGTTTAGTTTCAATTTTTGCACTTTCTATCTCTCGTCTCCTTGGAATTTAGAGTAGGATTAGGATTCAAACCTCTGCAATTGTGCAAATAATGAGATCTGATCGAGGGAGTTTGAGGAACCAACCTCTAATCTGGAGATTCCTCTCTCATTTTACAAGTCCCACACTTGGAGAGAGGTTTCAATGTTGTGCAATCACACTGGATGCCTGAAACATCAACTTAGAAACCCGATTTACATCCGGGGTGCCTTTGTTGATTTGCAACAACAAAGCCTAATAGGGCTGATTAGGACATTAGGACTTCAACATGAAACCACCTCATCTCGATCACACAAAGGGCTCTGACACATCCTATCAAACCTATACCACCCATTAAAGCTCAAATTTCACTATTACACCATGCAAAATATCAAAAATCATCTTAGACCTCCATGTCTAGTTTTGACCCTTTAGGCCTTTAGCAGAGAGGTCAACTTGGAAGACCTATTACACCCATTTATTGCATTGAAACTTTCCAAATATTTTGATGATCACTTAGCACATATCCCAAGGTATCTGAAACAATTGGTTTCACTTCATGAAACCTGCACCTCATGTATATACCAATAAATATCCATAAAAGAAGGATTTTTCTCGTACCTTACCAACATACCCGGAGCATGAAACCACCACCAAAATGAGGTCTTATGAATTCTCTACAACCCTAAATCATCACATTAGCTTTCTCATGCCATTTAGAGACCAAACACTTCATTTCTTTCCTTTTGCTCTGCTTTGTTGGGGTTTTGCAAGGGTTTTGACCTACTTGACTTCTTAACAATTGTTCATAAATGATAGGGCATCATTTAACCTCATTCCAATTGAAAAATACTCTTGAATCCATGCCTCAACAATGATGAATGGCCCAGTCCCCATGTAGAGATTTTATGTGTGAATGAGCACTTCAAAATTGACCTTCGAGTTAGGAATGAGTGTTTTGGAAGCACGATAGAGTTCAAAACAAGTTTTCTTGATTTCCTAATTGAATCTTGACCTAAATTTTTCTCACACCTTAGGGATGACCTCCTTCATGCTTTCCAATGTTCAACCATGCTTGAACACCTCTCAAAACACTCCAAGCACCATGGTTTTTCCATGAATTCTAGCCTTGTCTCCTTGAGTTTACTTCTAAGGACCTTGAATCATGCACCCGATTTAATTTAATTTAATTTAAATCTAATATTGTAGAGAAACTATTGTAATGAATAATGTATAAATGATAAAATATAGTAATGACACAAGCAAATAAACATATATAGTGTAAAACCCTAAGCAAGAAGGAGAGATAGGAATACTTAGCTGATTTTTGAGTGAACAAGAAGTGATTTGGGCAAGTGAAAGTGTTGAATAGACTATAGACCTGGATCATCACCGCCCACCGTAAAATATGGAACTCGGGAATGTGTAGAGGTGCTTAGACATTGACTGGCCGTGCAAATGCTTAGAGACTTGTTTCTTACGTGTCGTAAGGGTTTCGTTGTTAGCTCATGTCTACCTCTTGATATTCGCACTATGATTGTTGATGGTATCTATAACTTGTAAAACAAAATGAATACCCATACATGTCCACAAACCACATCAAATCCAATAAAAAGGTGCAAAATGTGGAGTCGGACTGACCCTCTGGGTCACCGTAGTGTGAAATTATCGTTGAGCATTGCACTACATCTCAAACTCCATGTAGTTCTTGTGTGTGTGTGTGTGTGTGTGTGTGTGTGTGTGTGTGTGTGTGTGTGTGTGTGTGTGTGTGTGTGTGTGTGTGTGTGTGTGTGTGTAGAAATGATGCCCTGGGATTCCCTTGTGCAAGTTACACAATAATAGTGAGATAGATCTAGAATGTAACAATTTATACTATGTGTTGATGGAATGGAATATACTTCCCCTCTTATGTAGTGTATGCAAAAGTGATGCAACCCTTGTCTCTTGTATGGATGTTAGATGGATGCCTTTGGAGTGCTTTAGTGCCTTTGGAATGCAATATTAGGTGATGATAGTAATGCTTAGTGTTTGGTCCCCATTTTTAGAAGTAACTAAGTATATATATGATTCCCTTGTTTGAATTTTGTAATTGACAACTGGAAGGCCAAACCATAAGTGAAAAAGATTCCTAAAAGATAAAAGAGACCCAAAAAGAGAAAGTAAAGGTAAGAAAGGGTCGGAGGGATGAGATCTCTGGGTGCTAATGTCTGAAGCCATAAAAGATAAATAAGTTAAGTTTCAACTGGGTTGTAGGGTGTATAAGACCAAATACATAGCAACAGACAAAAGAAAAGAAGCCAAAGATAGTTGTCAATCACTATTTTTCTTGCTTAGGAATCATATATACATTAGTATGCTTTTGGACCTAGAAATGTACCCAAGTGCGTGATTTTGTGTTTACATTTGCCCCCACTTTATGTTGTTGAGTGAATACTCGATAACATAAAGTAAATAAGAGATGCGTACCTTATGATCCTCAGAGAGAGTGTGGCGAATGGTGCGCCGAGTGGAAAAGTGAAGTGTGAAGTGATTTGCAAAGTGAAGCGTATGTGTTGTAGTGTGTTATTCTAGCTTTGTGTGAGTTGATTCTTGTAAAGAAAGACCTCCGCAAAAGAAAATCAAGAAAGTAGTCAAAGTTCTATATATGATAAATTGGAGAAAAATGTGTATAAGTATGTAAAGATTGTAAAAGTGTGTAAAAGGAAAGTGTGCACCTAATATGTAAAAGAGTAAGGGATAGATATGTGTCATGTTGTTTAAAGTTTTTGATTTTGGAATGCTGATGGTGAGGTTTTTGAGGGATCTCATGCCAAGAGAGTTTTTTGGGCGATCTCACGCCAATTATGAGTTTTTTGGGCGATCTCACGCCAAGTGCAAGTTTTTTGGGTGATCTCACACCAAAAGGCAAGTGTTGGGGAGAGAGTTATAATTTTAATCTCTTTCCATGACTCTTCCCAATAAGCACCACTATAGATGGTACGTCCTAATTTGTTCCGTTTGTCCCGATTTGTTCTGATTAGTTCCAAATTGTTTTGATTGTACTGATTATAGGAGATAAAATGTATTCTATGACTGAATGCTAGTGCCTCAGCAACTATAGAATTGCTCTGTAAACTATTGTAGACTGTGTTGTACTGAGAAAATGATTGTCTGCCCCCCAGTGACATTAGTGCCTAGGGGAGGATAGGAGTGCTTAGACACTATTGTCCGATTCTAAGCGCTGGTCTCTGTATGTGTTTTGGACCCAAGTTAGATTCTGGGCCATTATGTGACCGTGTCCCTATGATTTTTATGTGCTATGCTAATATGAACCGTAGGTATGAGTTGATGTAGGGGTGATTTGTTCACCTAATGTATGCCCCCTCGTTTGGGGTGCATGCGATGATAGTAGGAGAATGTGGCCCAAAGGAGAGGACCTGATGTTGTTATGAAGTGGATACCTACAGGGGGTAGGGGATGTGCATGGTAGAAACCAAGTAAAATGCAAACAAAGTAGGCTAGTACCATGTGTTAGTGCAATCAAAGTATGTAATAGAAAATAATGTAGCAAGCAAGTGTGTAAATAAGATAGACTATGAAAAGTGGGTTTCATACATGGGACATCACTCAAAATGTCACAAGACAATCATGGGTGATGTGGACAGAAACATATAGTGATCACACAAGACATAAGGCATAGCCCGCAAATAATAACATACAATAACTAAAAAGATCAAGCAAAGTGTGACAGATAACCATAGTGGCATATAGTCTTGCAAAGAAAATGCTATACATGAAGCACCCATTAGCATGTTAGAAAGATAAATAATATGTCAAGAGCGTGCATATAGCAACGAAAATTAAAGTAAATGTAATGAGATGTAATAATAGAAACGCAAGATGTGATAATTGTGAAAGTAGATGCCCCTAGGAGCCTCGGTGGGACTGGTAAAAGTTACAGAGTGATGCCAAACATCATTACAACGTGTAAGAACTCAAGATATCCGCATTCACCTCAAAAGGCCCAATGAATGCACATGTGTATATATAGAAAGATAATGACATGTTAATAATCCATCTAGCATGGAAAACAAAGTGTAACATGTAAATAGAATAAGCTAGAAATAGTAAATGCAACCAAGATATGCAAATGTTGTGTATGAGTGTGATGGTATGGTATGCAAGATGTGAAGATGATAGGAGCAACGTGCCCCCAACGGATGTATATGAGGTGAGGTTAATTTATAGGGACCCTCAATAGTCAAGAATGAACCATAGAAAAAGAGCGTGACATCATGTAATAAGCGCGTTGTGCGAATATATGCTAGAAAGATGTACCTGAAGCACAAAGTATGAAATGTGAATAATGTGAGGTTCATTTCAAAATTAGCTCCTAGCAGTCAAGTATGAACCTTGGAACTAGAGTATGTCATAGGGTAATGATGATACAATGTGTTTATAAAAGGGTGTGAGGCTGCGTAGGAATATTAGTTATGATGCACGAAGTGTGAGGTATGAAGTAGGTGCTTTAAGAGACAAATGATAGTACTAGAAAAGGGGAAAGTGCATTTCCCCAAATGTGCCAATGCTTTGAGAGCTATGTGATGATGAAAGATATAAATTGTGATGGTGACAGAGTTTCAAATGCATCACGAGAAAGCATATTGTCGTCAAAATGAGCATTAGAAGCAAGAGTAGGGCCAAGGTTGGGTTTTGGGTTAATAGGAGGATGGATTTTTAAAAGAGGTTGATTAGTTAGAATGGGTAATGCCGTAGAAGACTTGATATGAGGTGATTTACCGAAATATAATTTATGTGTTAAACCCTAGATATTGCGAGTAAAAATGTAAACAATGAGTAATAACTATCGATACAAGAGGACACATTAAATAAGATAAAGAAATATGAAACCCTAGGTGCGAGAGAGAGAGTATAAGACTTACCTGATTTTGCACTTGATCCCGAAGTATGATGGACTGAAAGACTGATAAAAGGAGGAGAGAACTATCGCAATCAAACACATAAAATACTTTGGAACTTCCGGATATGCTAGGACTAGGGCACCTAGGCTTTGGAGACCTTTGTTAGGCGCTCGTGACCGCATAGGAGCTTAGAAACTAGTTTTCTTTATGTCGTAAGGTGGTCGTTGACCTTCACTATTTGTCACATGTATGTCACACTATGCCCGCAGAATTCACATGTAACCTATAAAATAAATTACATCCCGAAAACCCCAAAATAGATCAAATCATATAAAATAAAGATGCAAATGGAGAGTCGAGGCACCCAAAGGCGGTCACCCGACAGAGTGAACTCACAGTCTTTGCCGCACTACATTTCGAGACTCCATGTATTTCTTTGTGAAGTGTGTGCAAAATTGTGCCCTAGGAAGCTCTTATGCAAGATGCACTTGATAATAAACAATAACTAGATGTACCAATGTAGATAGATGTGTGGATGAAAAAATAAACTTCCCCTCTGATGCGTGTATGTAGAAAATGCAGTCCCTTGTCCCTTGAGTGAGTTCTAGATGGATGCTTTGATGCTCTTAAAATGCCTTTGAATGCAACCTTAGGTGATGATAGTAGATGCTTAGAGCTTGGTCCTTTATTATGGTCATATAACTTTGTATTTATATAATTCCCTTGTTTGAATTTTGTAATTACAAACTAGAAGGCCAACCCATAAGAAAACAAGATGCCCAAAAGATAAAAGAGGCCCAAAAGAGGTGAGTAAGATATAAAGAGGTCGGGGTGCCCAGGAGGGTTGAGGACACTGAGCATTGGTGTCTAGAGTAAATAAATATAAAGAAATGGAGATTAGACTAGGCCATGGGGTGTGCAAGACTAGAGAGAAAACAAGAAAGAAAAGAAAGATGCCAAAGATAGTAGTCAATTACTAGTTTTCTCGCTTAGGAATCATATGAATTGTAGTATGTGATTAGGACCTAGAAACATACCCAAAGTGCGTGATTTAGTGTTTAAATTTTCCCCAAATATATGTTGTTAAGTAAATACTCGATAACATAAAGTAGTTTAGAATTTGCGTACCTTAGTTCGTTTGTAGATCGATGGCAAAAGCGTGCTTAGAGATAACCGAAAGCGTGACGTGATAAAAAAATGAAGTGTGGAAGCTAAGAAAGAGGAAGTGACCCTAGGGGTGAAAAGCGTAATGTGTGTACCATGTTGTACTTATTTTTTTATATCTCATTTCATGCTTGAGATTGCTGCTTCTTATAGGGACAAACCTATAAAAAGAAGAGCAAAAGAGTAGTCAAAATCGTGCATACGAAAAATTGATCCAAATATGTAAAGTTGTAAAAGGAAATTGTGCACTGATTTGTGATGAGTGAAAAGATCCTAAAAATGTTTGTTGAAAAATAATTTTTGGGTGATCTCATGCCAAAAGAGAGTTTTTTGGGTGATCTCATGCCAAGAATGAGTTTTTGGGCGATCTCATGCCAAGTGCGAGTTTTTTTGGGTGATCTCATGCCACGAAAAAAAAGTGTTGTGGAGAAAGGTCTAATGTTATTATCCATCCATGACTTCTTCCCGAAGTTTATACACTATTGTAGATGGTGTGATCTTGCTTTGTTCTGTATTCAATCCAATTTGATCTAGTTCGTTCCAAGTAGAAAAATAAGTTATAATGCATTTTGATTCTTTGGAGGATTGTTCCCGCTATGAAAATTGCTTTGTAAACTGTTCCAATATGAGAAAGTAACTGTAACTTCCCCCTTGTCATAGGCACCCGGAAAGGTCGAGTGCCCATCCATTCATGTCTATATTTGAGCACCGGCATCTATGCTTTGAATTGAGGACCAAAGTAAGAATCGGCCCATTCTGTGTCTATAAATCTATTTTGTTCATGTCTTTGTACAAACATATACCGAAGCTATGAGTTGTTGTATGTGGTGATTGATTCACCCAATGTATGCCCCCTTATTTTGGGTGCATACGACATCGCTAAGAGGATGTGGCCGAAAGGAGAGGATCAAATGCTGATTGAAAATGGATACCTGCGAGGGGAATGAATATGTATGGTAAAAACCAAGGCATATAAAAAAAAAAGTGGATGGAAACATATGTTATTAGAAAAAGTGACAAACATGCAATAGAAGAAAGTGTAAACAAGCAATAGTACATACAAAGTAAACCGCAAATAATAGGTTTCAAACATGGGACATCACTCACAATGTTGCAAGAAAATCAGGGCCAAAGCGGCCAAAAACATACAAGCAATGAACAAGCAAGACATAGGGCATAACCCACAAACAATGACATACAATAAAAATGACAATAAAAAAAAATTATCAGACAACCATGGTGGAAAATAATTCCTGCAAGGCAAATGCTGCACATGAAGCACCTATTAGCATGTTAGAAAGATAAAAAGTATGTCAAAGCGTGTATAGATTAATGGAACAAGTAGTGTGCTAGTAACAATATCAAGTAGTATAAAATGAAACAATAGCACCTGTGATGTGTAGAAATGTAGATTCCCCAAGAGCCTTGGCGGACCGGGTAAGAGGTAGAGTGCCAAACATCTTTTTGCATGTAAAGAGATGTAGAAATTCTACATCCACAACTAAAGAACAAGTGAATGCACATGTGTATATAGAAACTATAATACCATACTTGATATCCGTCTAATATAGTAAGCAAAGTATAACATGTGAGTCTAAGAAAGTAAGAGTAAGTGCAACCAAAAATATGCAATGGGATGTGTATGAGTGGGAATGAAATGTGAATGATAGGAGCAGCCTGCCCCTAACTGATCTGGATGAGTATGAGATGAGGTTTATTTATAAAATACCCTCAACAATCAAGAATGAACCATAGAAAAAGATTGCATCATCGGGAAATGGTTTGATAGTGTGCACTAGAAAGATATGATCAATGAAGCATAAAGTGTAAAGAGTGTGAATGAGGTGAGGTTCAATTCAGATTTAGACCCTCAGTAGTCGAGTATGAACTATGGAACTAGAGTGCTCATATGGTGGCGACGATGTGTGAGAATTGAATGTGAGAAATATGTATCATGAAGTGTAGAGCGTGAAATGTGTAGTGTGTGAGGTTCATGGATGTAGTATGCCCTCAACAGTCAAGTGTGAACCTTAGCATAACAATCATCATAGGGTAATGATGATATAAGTTGTGTTTATCAAGTCGTGTAATGGTGCTTAAAGAGATGCAAAATGAAGCATGGAGCGTAAGAGTAGAAATTATAGACAACTGGGATGCTAGATGTATAATGCCCCAAAGTGTATGATGATGGGGATTTATGTGGTGACGTAAGAGATACCATGCCATTGTGGGAGACCATTATTTGTGTCCTAATGAGAGAGAGAGAGAGAGAGAGAGAGAGAGAGAGAGAGAGAGCCAACATAATGGTAGGCAGAAGGAACAATATGACCATGCCATAGTGGCAGAGTTTGAAATGTGTCTTGGACACCAATAAAAGGAGTAGTTGCTTTGACAAAACAAATTGGGAATGGAAGTGGAGTAGGATGGGGAGGAATATTGAATGGTGGAAGTCGAAAGATACCATATAGAGTTTATTGGTTTTGCTTAGTGAGTGGTTGCTTAGTTTGACTTGAAAATGTTGTAGAAGACTTGAGAGGAGAAGAGGATGGACTGATGTTGAGAGGAAGTTGCTTAGGTGACTCTTGACTTTCCATAGAAGGAACATTAGTAATGATGACATGATGCTCATTAGACATAGATGAATCAGATTTAGGAACCCAGTGAGATTTAGAAATTGGAGATGGGCATGTATTAGAATGTTGTGCAATGAATGAGATAAAACCCTGACGCTCAAGGTGCTTGATTCTTTATTGTAAAGCATAACAATCATTGTCATTATGTCCATTGATTCGATGATAATTGCAATATGGATGACCTTGATATTTTGCAAGCCGATAAGGAGGATAGAAATGAGTAGATGGCAAGTTGATTAATTGATGTGTAAGGAGTTGAGGAAGCATATCATGTTTTTAGTATTGAGATAAAACTTGAGAGATTTTGGTAATGGTAAGACTTGAGGTTCAATGATATGAGCACATGTAGAAGACATAAAATGAGGATGAGATGTAGAAGAAGAACAAACATGGGCTTGAGAAGCATCCTTAAGGTGTTGGATTTCAGATTTAAGAGATGTAATCATGGATTCCATAGCCTGAAATTTATCTTGAAATAGAGAATGTAAAGCTTGAATTGATTTGCAAATAGATTGATTGGAATTAGGACCAAGAGAGTCATAAAAAGATGATCGAATATAACATTGACTTGAGCAGGTGGTGTATCTAGAGGGAGGTAGATATTGTGTACAACTTTTTGGAGAAAATCTTTGTAAGATGGGTGCATTTGAAGTAATTGAAACAAGGAGACTTGAGAAACCTTATGAGCCATGAGATAAGAAAACGAAGAACCAAGAGTTTTCGAATGAGACGGGTTCACTAAATGATTTAACAAATATCGAATTTGTGAAATCCTAGATATTACAGAGTAACAAATGTAAACAATGAATAATAATTGCTAGATACAAGAGGACACAAGCAATAAGCTAAAGAAATATGAAACCCTTGGTGTGTGAGAGAGAGAGTAGAAGACTTAGCTGATTTCACACTTGATCCAAAAGTATGCTTTGAACTAAAAGACCGAGAAACATGAGGAGGGAACTTTTGAAATCAAACACGAAAAATTCTGAACTACAGGGATATGCTAGGACTAGGATGCTGGAATAGGACTAGGGCACCTAGGCATTGGAGACCTCTGTTGGGCACCCATGACTGAAAAGAGCTCAAAAATTAGTTTTTCTTGTGTCGAAAGGCGGTCACCGACCTTTGTTGTTTGTTTCTTGTATATCACATTATGCCCGTAGAATTTGCATGTAACCTGTAAAAAAATGATATCCTACAAAACACCAAAACAGATCAAATCCTAAAAAAGAAAAATGCAAATGGGGAGTTATATTGATCCCGTCAGGTCACTTGATAGATTGAACTTACTATCCAACCCTACACTACTTTTCGGACTCCATGTAGTTCTTGGTTAAGTCATGTGTGAAATCGTGCCCTAGGAAGCTCTTGTGTAAGTTACACTTGAAAGCGGAAAATAACTATATGTACCAATGTAGATAGATGTGTGGATGGAAAAAATAACTTCTCCTCCTATGCATGTATGCAGAAAATGCAGTCCCTCCTATGAGTGCTAGATGGATGCTTTTATGCTCTTAGAATGCCTTTGGTGATGATAATAGATGCTTAGATCTTGGTCCTTTATTATGGTCACATAACTTTGTATTTATATGATTCCTTTGTTTGAATTTCATAATTGACAACTAAAAGGTCTACCCATAAGGAAACAAGATACCCAAAAGATAAAAGAGGCCCAAAAGAGGCGAGTAAGATACAAAGAGGTCGAGGGCACCCAAAGGGGATGAGGGTGCACAGGCATTGAAGTCTGGTTGGGCGCTGATATCTAGAGTTAAAGAGGATAAATAAATGAAGATCATACTAGGTTGTTGGGTGTGCAAGACCATAAAAAAATAAAGAAAGACAAGAAAGAGGCCGAAGAAAATAGTCAATTACTAGTTTTCTTGCTTAGGAATCATATGAACAGTGAGTATGTGATTAAGACATAGACATGTACCCAAAGTGCATGATTTAGTGTCTACAGGAGGAGATGATGGAGGACATATTTTGAGAGGTGGTTACTTAGTTGGAATTGGTAATGTTGTAGGAGACTTGTTAGGAGGAGGGGATGGAGGACAAATTTTTAGAGAAGGATGCTTAGTTGGAATGGGTTGGATAGGAAACTCTTGACTTACCAAGAAGGAACATTAATGATTATAGATTGATTTTCATTAGACATGGAAGGACTAGATTTAGGATCCCATTGAGATTTAGCAATTGGTGTAGACACCCATAATTACGCCCGAGCAATTTAAATACTTAAATTGTGCTAATTATCTCCCTTCTTGCAAATTGACGACATATCGTCAAAAGTGCTCATCTTCGCTCTTATTGTCGCTAATTAATTGCACTATGCTAATTAATTAAGTCACCTATCCAATGAATACCCTAATTAATGACCTTCTCATTAATAAATTCTCCTTCTATCTAGACTAATTAATTATTATTAATTAATTAGCATCCCCTTTCATTTAACCAATAAATCAATATTCAATTGATTTAATCCCCTTCTATAGTCTAAATCATGCTAATATTCCTCTAAAAGCTTTTATAAGCTTGCACATCTATTAATTAAATCACCTTGATTAATTAATAGGCCCCCTTTATCCACATGAGCCACTAAAGGACAAACAAACCCTCCTAAAGTTAACTCAACCCTATCTAAACCCCCCTTATCCATAACTAACTCAACATCCCTATTATCCCACATGCAAAGGGATGTAGTGTTTCCTTTATCCATTGGGCTATATAAAGAGCCCTCCTCCTACCTTTACACTCACACCTAAACTTCTTGAGAAGACAAAAGCAAAGCATATAGCAAAATAGACTAAAAGTTTTCCTTTGTTTTCTTGAGAATTCACCATTTTCGAAAGAGCTAAAGCCTCTTTTCTAGACAAAAGTGCTTAGGTCATATGGGAAGAGTCAAAAGGGTCTTGTAGCCCAATTTTGCTAAGCTCTCATTCCTAGGTTCTTGGAACATCAAGAGCAACCAATTTGATTTCCATGGAGCTTACATAGGTCCATTTAATTTTGTTTTTAATTAAGAGAATAGAGGTTTTTAGACAATTAGCATGTTAATTTCAAAGTTATAATATAATAAATGTTAGTTTCTAACCTTGTTTAGTTATTATCTTGATGGTGCTTTGGACTTTGCTTTAACTTTGTTGATTAAAAACTTCTAGGTATTAGTTTTTATTTTTCATTAACTTAGTTAAGCAAACTATGCACACAATTGGAGATGTAACAAGATGTTGTGAAACAAATGAAATAAAACCCTGATGCTCAAGGTGTTTAATTATTCATTTTAAAGCATAACAATCATTTTCATGATGTCTATTAAGTCTATGATAATTGCAAAATGGGAGACCTTTGTATTTGACAAGCTGATAAGGAGGATAGCAATGAGTAGTTGGAAAGTTGATTAATTGGTGATTGAGGATCTCGGGAAGAATATCATGTTGCTTAGCATTTAGATCAAACTTGAGAGGTGCTTGGTAGTGGTAAGACTTGGGGTTCACTGATATAAGCACACATGTAGAAGACATAGGATTGAGATGAGGTGTAGAAGAAGAACTAGCATGAGCTTGAGAAGCATCCTTAAGATGTTGGATTTTAGATTTGAGA
This sequence comes from Taxus wallichiana var. yunnanensis, assembly GCA_018340775.1. NCBI lineage: Eukaryota > Viridiplantae > Streptophyta > Pinopsida > Cupressales > Taxaceae > Taxus > Taxus wallichiana. Next base: position 468,187,217 of record CM031236.1, on the reverse strand, counting down.
GATGTAATTGTGGTTTCCATAGCTTGAAATTTTTCTTGAAAAGCATGGTGTAAAGATTGAATTGACACTAAGATGGGTTGATTGGATGGAGTATTAGGACCGATAGAGTTGTCATACAGTAATCAAAAATGGCACTTACTTGTGTAAGAGGCGTATTGTGAGGGAGGTACATAGTATCTAGGGATTTTTGAAGAACATATTTACAAGGTGGGTGCATTTGAAGTAAGTCATGCAAGGAGATTTGAGGAATTTTAGGAGTTGTGAAGGAAGAAACATAAGGATATGAGTGTATGATCATGAGTTGGGTTCACCAAATGATTTAATTTAAATTTGAATTAAATATAATATTGTAGAGTAACTATTGTAATGAATAATGTATAAGTGATAAAATATAGTAATGACATAATAAAATAAACATGTATAGTGTAAAACCATAAGAAAGAAGGAGAGATAGGAAGGCTTAGCTAATTTTCAAGCGAATAAGAAGTGATATGGGCAGGTAAAAGTGCTAAATAGATCGTAGATGGATTGTCACACGCTCACCGTAAAATATGGAACATAGGAATAAAGATGAACAAGGGCGCCCATAGGAGGGCGAGGTGCACAGGCGTTAACCCACCAGATTTGGGTCTTTGGTGGTCATGCAAATGCTCAGAGACTAGTTTCTTTTGTGTCACAAGGGTTTCATTGTTAGCTCCTATTTTTCACTTGATATTCACACTTTGATCACCGACGGTACCTGTAACCTGTAAAAAAAATGACTACCTACACATTTCCAGAAACCACATCAAATCCAATAAAAATTGTTGCGAAGGATTCGGTCTAACCTCGACGGTCACTCGAAGCGTGAATTTACTACTAAGCGCTACACTATATCTCAGACCCCATGTAGTTCTTGTGTGTGTGTGTAGAAATGATTCCCTAGGATGCCCTTGTGTAAGTTGCACAATGATAACAGCTAGATCTAGAATGTAGAAATGTATAGTATGTGTGGATGGAATAAAATAGAATTCCCCTCCTATGCAGTGTATATAGAAGTGATGCAACCCTTTTCCCTTGTATGGATACTAGATGGATGTGTTTGGAGTACTTTAGTGCCTTTGGAATGCAAACATATGTGATGATAGTAATACTTAGTGTTTGGTCCCCATTTTTGAGAAGTAACTAAGTATATATATGATTCCCTTATTTAAATTTCATAATTGACAGCTAGAAATCTGAACCACAAGTGAAAAATATGCCCAAAAGATAAAAGAGACCCAAAAAGAGCGAGTAAAAGTAAGAAAGGATCAGGAGTGCCCAAGAGGGACATGAGCGCGAGGGCACTTTTTTCCTAGCTGGGCGTTGATATCTAAAGCCATAAAAGATAAATAAGTTAATTTCTGATTGGGATGTAGTGTGTGTAAGAAAAAATAGAAAGCAAGAGACAAAGATAAGAAGCCAAAGATAGTTGTCAATCACTATTTTTCTTGCTTAGGAATCATATATACATTAGTATGCTTTTGGACCTAGAAATGTACCCAAGTGCACGATTTTGTGTCAAGAACACCATAAACATGAAACTTGACCTTGTATACCTTCTAAACCTACAATGCAATGTCACAACACATTTCACATGCTCATAATGACTTACCTTAGCCCGTTCTACTTCATACCTCAAGTTATGCTACCACTAGTTCTAGGACTAGGCCTAGAATGGCCTGCTTTAAGACATGTCTCACAAAAATGACCTTGATATCACCTTAGAAACCTAATGCACCTTTGACACAACTCTATGGCCATTTTATACATCATACCAACCTTCATACATCCTTTGGAGCTCATAACCAACATCACCCTTACTTGACCATGCATCAAGAACATGCATGCACTAAGATACCATTGCCACAACAAAATTTCATGACACCAAGAAAATTCACTACCAATCAACCTTCATATTATTTGATGAATGAAACCTCATGCGACTACTATTCAACCTAGACAACCTTTGCCATCAATTCCACTTGACATCAATGACAACAACACCGACATAATGTCCAACAGAAAATGCATTCATTCACCTACAACTCAGTCAAATATTGATCCTCAATCCATGGCTTAAACTATAAATAAAAGGCTCATCTCATCACAAATCATATTCAAAAGGTTAAAATTTTTACAACATTACTCTGTCCAATTGCCACTTGAATTCATACGTTGTTAGGCTACCCATTTGATCAACAAGCTCATAATCAAGATCATCACTCATCCATTTTCTCGTAGAAAGAAGTTTATTTCATTTAGAGTCACATTCGAGCATCTACATAAAATCTATCAATGATATTCAATAATCTTGTTAATTCACTCCATGCTTTAGCCATCCCATCTGAGGTTGTAAGGAAACACAAAGGAAGGATTTGGTTTGCATTCATTTGCTTGTTTTCTTCCATTACTTTGTTTTTTCATTGTTTAGACACATAAATGTAAGGGGAATTTGAATGCATGTTCCATGGGACACAACTAAGACATGAAGATGTGGAGTGAACCTAAAATTGAAAGGTAGCGATTACACACACATTTTGGATTAGGGTTTCTCTCTAGCTATTAGGGAAAAGAAAAGGTTACTCCTCAACAACAATCGCGATGGTGTCTTTTGTCAACAAGAATTACCATCGATGATATAACAACTAAAAAAACATCATTCTTGAAAACTTGAATATAACATATGTTGTTCCTTATTTGCAACCAAGTGATTAGGTGAATTATGGATAAATGCTTAATCTGATTGTTATTATAGCACTAAATAAATATGTAATTAAGTACAAAATAGACCCAAGAAAATTAATCTATGAAATAATGAAACCCTAGTTGCAAAGAGGAGAAAGAGAAGACTTAGATGATTCATAGAGATCCCAAAGGTGTACGAGGCAGAGAAACTAGAAAATCAAGCAAAAGCGTCGCCATGACCGAGGCTCAAAAAAATCCAGATTTGGAGGAGTAAGGCTGGACAGGGGGTGCCCAAAAAGGGACAGGGGTGCTTGTAGATGCCACATACATGTAGTAGGCACTGTGATTGAGAAAATTCTCGAGAAAACCATCTTTGTCTTGTCACAAGGTTTTTATTGTCCTTCACCTTTGGTTGCTTTATGAGATCACATAATGATTTTCGAGGTTCTTTGAAACTTGAATGGAATAATGAACTGCAAAACCCTTAAAGAGACATGAAATCCTAAAAAAAAAAAAGATGAAAAATGAGGGGTTAGATTGTCCTCAATGTAAAAAATGTGATCTTATGATCGAGCGCTACACTACATCTCAGACTCCAATGTAGTTTTATGTGTGTGTGTGTGGAATCATGCCCTAGGTGGCTCTTGTGTGTGTCACACTTGATAGTGAACAAATAACTAGATGTAAATGATGTAAATAAATGTGTGTATGGAATAGAATGGACTCCCCTCATATGAAGTGTATATAGAATAATGTAGTCCCTTGCCCTAGAATGGATGCTTGAATGCTCTTGAATAGCCTTTAGATGCAACCTTAGGTGGTGATAGCTAATGTTTAGTGCTTGGTCCCTTATTATGATCACATAAATTTATATTTATATGATTCCCTTGCTTTAATTTCGTAATTAACCCCGAAAAGGCTGACTACCAAAAATATAAGATGCTAAAATGGCTAGAAAGGACCTAAAAGATGTGAGCAAAGTACATACAGTCACAGTGCCTAGAGGGGGACGGGGAGCCCGACGTTGGCGTCTTGGGCGGGTGTTGGTGTCTAGAATGAGAAATGTCAAGGTATGAGAATATAGACTAAGCTAGAAAGTGTATAAGACCAAAAGTAACAATAGAAAGAAAGCACAAATGGCCAAAGACATGGGTTAATTAGTACTTTTCTTACTTAGGAATCATATGAATACTTTGTATGTGATTAGGACTAAATAGATAACCAAAGTGCATGATTTTGTCTCTACATTTGCCCCCACTTTATGTTGTTGAGCGAATGGTCAATAACATAAAGTAGATAGAGATGCGTAGCTGATAACCATGTATATCGATGGTGAGAAACATGCTAAGAAACAAGGAAAAGCGTGGAGTGATAAAAAGTTGGAGCTTGGAGACTAAAGATGAGAAAGTGCAAAAAGTGATGAGATGCTAACCCTAGGGAAGAAACACATGTTTTATATGTTTCCAATGTGCTTGTTTTTGATGTAAATGTTGATGCAATCGATGATCTTTGTTGATTATTATTGATTTAGGGGGACGTTGAATGATGTTGACTACCACCTCCCATATAGATAGACCTGCAAAAGAGAAGAACAAACAAGTAGTCAAATACACATGTATATATGTAAAAAGTATGTAAAATGAAAAATGTGAAAAGGAACATGTGTACCTAATCATGACGAGGAAAAGAGTATAGAAAAGATGATGTAGATGTTGTAGAAGACCATGTTTTTCAAGTGATCTCACGCCGCTTGTGCGGCTACTATTTTTTTAGGTGATCTCACACCAATGACATGGAAAAAGTGTAGGGAGGAAATTATGGTGTCATCCTCCATCCTTTAACTACTTCTGTGATGTAGAACAACACTTGTAGATGGTGTATGAAAATACGATCAAGCTCAACCAACTCGATCCAATGCTGAAGAAGAAAATGTTTATTGTTGTATGTATGGTGGGTGCTAAGGATTGTCTGCCCTGTAAAAGCTACTATGTGGAGTGTTGTAGACTATCCGCACTTGAAATAATTCTATGCGCCCCCTGGTCATAGGCGTCTACGAAGGGTCAGGGGTGCCTGGGCGCTACTTTCCTAGTATGGGCACTTGATTTCTTTATTATAATAAGGACCCAAGTTAGATTCTGAGCCCTATTTGATGCTGATGACTATCTTTTATTGGTACTATGGTGTGATGAATTGTGATTGTGAACTACTGTATGGGGTGATTGATTCACCTAAATGATGCCCCCTTTATTGGGGGTGCATGTGATGTTCTTGAGGAGAATACAGCCCAAAGGAGGACCGATCGCTATGCTAAAACTATTCCTTGCGGGGAGGGAGTGTTCTTGGTAGAAGTTAAGGCACATGAAAACAAGTGGCTAGGAGACAAGTGTTAGTACAAGCAAACATGCATGCCAAATGTAAGCTAGTAAAATGAGAAGACTGTTTCACCTTTTTCTTAGATTGTTTCTTTGAATGGTTGCCGAAATAGATAGGGTAACGTGGGCGTAGGAGGAATACCTATTCAAATGTCGGTTGATGGGTTGTTGTGCGTGTATGACTTCTGAATCCACAGCTGACCATGAGAGCTTCCTTTTGGATAGGAGGAACTACCTGTAATGAAAGCAAGACCACAAGAAAGAATTAAACAATATGGGCAGTGAACTGCCTAGCGTAAGCTAGATCCGGAAGTATGTAACTTCCTAGATGGTTGTCAGTCCACTGCTTTAAACAAATTAATGTTGTAAAAAAGTAAATCCTATTGTTATTTTGAAATGATTTAGGTATCTCACTTAAAACACAATAAGAAATAGATCTAATCTAACAGGCTAAGCTAGAATAGAATCCACAGGTCAAATGGTTGGTTCTGGGTTCTGCAGGTCTAATAAAGGTCTCGAGTAGGTCACAAGTGAGTGAGGGTGAGGTAAAATTAGGTGGGTAGGTCTCTGTTTAAGGCTATGTGTAGCAAAACATAAAGACCGGCGTCGGTCAGGGGTGACCAATTGTGCTTAGGTATAACCAGCACCATTCTTATATGAGATCTGGAAATGTCACGAACGGGTTTTGGTCTCCTTTGTGATTGCACAAAGGATTTGGTTGGTCGAGACGAGGTAATGGGTGACTGGAGTAGGTTTTGGAAAGGTTTTTTTGGGTCTACGGAGGTGAAAAGTGTTGGATATGGTCAATAAGGAGCAAGATAAACAATGGGTGATAAAATAATGATGAGATGAAATAACCAGGAAAGTATGATGTTGTTATTACTTGGATTTCATTTCTGAAAGTCTGTGTGTGAAAGATGGAGGTGCTGATGATGGGTTTGAAGGCTACAAGTGATCACTGACTAAAGGAAAGCTTCTGCATGGGCTGCATGTACACTCTTCCTTGCTTAGATAGATTAGAATGTGGCATGGATGGTGTGCGAGAGAAGATGCTCAATCTCCTTCCTTGGATGTGAGTTCTCACTAGAATTTACTCTCTGAAGATGCGGTATCTCTTTGAGATTTCGTTCTTGCTTGTCAAATCTCTCCCAATGTTTTCCCACCTTGAGAATAAGGTAGCTTAGGAGTTAAAAAGGGGTAATCAATGATGGTTCGGCTTAATCGGCGATGGTTAGGGGTAACCGATGTCGGTCAAGGTGGGATTTCTAGGTTTACCAAACTTAGGGAGATCCTCTTGATTTCCTCGGATCTTGTGTCGTTATCCCACAGATTAGACTGGGAGCTTCTTGTGAGCATGCGGGAATGTGGTTAGAGGGAGTGTAGGCATTGATTTTTAGGGTTTGGGTAAGTCTTAGTTAGTTATGGTAACTTGCTAAGAATAGGTAATGAGTTAGCTTGAAGTGTCTGTGAAGAGTGTGTAGATATATTATTTAAATAATAAATATAGTGAGGATAATGCATTAATTTAATTAATTAATTAAATTAATATTAATGAGGTGAAGGGGGTCATGGCTAGGTGAATGTGATGAAGGGTGCTTATTTGTCGAGGGATGAAAGGGGAGTGTGACCTAATTTTAGTGTCTACATTTTTCCCCTTTTTGTTGCGTAACTTGTATTGGTAAGCGATGCTAACAAAAATAAGGTGTGGTTGCCCCATGTGGGGGTGAAGGTGATCCCCCTCAAACTAGAACTTGAAAGTAAAAGTTAAAGCGGTGAGTGGTTTGATAAAAGGTAAATGTGAGGAAAAGGGAAGTGGGTGCTAGAGAAGAGGGTGAAAGGTCTACTCAGGAAATCTAGGTAATGGGTCGGGTCAAAGGTAGCAGTATGATCAAACACACACACACACGTATAAACTACACGCTACTTCGGGTTGAAGATCGGGAAAAATCTACATCGTCTAAGGTTGATAGGTTTATCCAAACAAGGGTGAAGTGAATCCGGTATCCAAGGTATAGGATAAGGTCAGGAAGCACAACATAGGTTAGATACGTAAAATGTTTAGGTATGTTACGTACACCAAAGATAGGGTTAGGATAAACAATCACAACAATAGGTTAGGTAAGGTCATTAGGTCAACAACATAGGTAACAGTGCTGCAATGTATAGCAAACACATGATGTCAAAGGTCACTAGCGATGGTCCAAGTCCAAATATCGAGATCATGGCACGGGTAAGGCCAAGGTAGGGTAAAATAATAAGGTGTCAACAACGGATGCGAGGAGGTTGAAGAGGGTGGAGGGCCAGAGGTGAAGGTAAAGTGGTCCAGGTAGGTGTATGAAAGGTAAAAAGAAAGGGGGTAAGGAAAATGAGGTCAATGTGAGGGTAGTGAGTAGGCAGGGTAACCGACATCGGTTGATAATGAACCGATGATGGTGTAGGGAACCGACGGCGGTAGTCTAGGGTAGAAGACCGGTAGTGGTCAAGGGTTAACCGACGTCGGTCGGGTCGGGTAGGGTATAAAAAGTGAAAAAACCATGTTTGAAAAGTCATTTGTGTTGTTGGAAAGGGAGAAAAGGACAAGAAGATAGAAAAGAGGAAGAGGACAAAAGAGTACAGTAGAGAGCTTGGTTGACGAGCCACATAGCGAGAGTGGTTGAGTTAGAGGTGGGGCCGCGAGATCAGGTGACACGATTCATGTGGCCGAGGATTGGGTGAGAGAGTTGAGGTCACATTGAGGATGGCGAGAGGCTCGAGAGAGGTTGGGTGGTCCACCTGTACAGTGGCTAGATATACCACGATGGCGTCGGTAGAAGAATGAGGTAAGCTCCACACCATAGCTTAATAATTCAATTAATTAAGTAGGGTAAAATATGGGTTACAAGAAAAACATGGGGGGAGGTTTTGAATTTGGGATTGGGAGGTAAATTGGATATAATTGGGGTGGGGGTGGTTGGAATGTAGGTCAATAGGAGTGGGAAGGGAAGTAGGGAAGGTTTAAGGGTAATAGGTTCGGGTGGGTAGTTAGGTTGAATTGGGTGTGGGGTTTTGGTGCGTTTGGCACCACAAAAGGACCGTGGCGTCCCGGTCATGTAGAAGTGGCATTGGTCATGACACGAGTGGGCGATGGCGGTTAAAGGCTACACATGACGGTTATGGGTAACCTGGAGTCGAGTGAAAATAAGGAAATGGGGCGAAATGGGAAAAAATGGGTTAAGCAAAGGAATGGATGGGCAATGGATAGGGTATGTAAAGGTGTGGGTTAAGAGAGAGGGGATGGTTTGTGGGTGGGTTGGTAAGGGATTAGGGTAGAGCGGTTTCGGGAAGAATAGGCTGGTTTGGGGTGAACATTAGTGTAATTTGGAAAAATGCATACTAATATATAGTATTGGTTGGATGCGGGCAGAGATGAGCTGCGGATGAGGACCAGAGGTGCCAGCCGCTTATATTGCTAGACTTGTATGGACGAGTGAATTTCGAGGAGTGGAGTCACATGGATGATGTTGGCCATGATTGGGATTTGCCGGGCTAGATTATAGATGGGTTGTGAGAGAGCAGAGTTTGATGGTTGCACTCATTGAGAGATGGGATTCGACGACTAACACCTTCCACTTGCCGACGGGGGAGATGACCATCACCCTAGAGGATATATATAGGATATTGAGGCTACCGATTAGTGGAGCCCAGGTTTACTCAGTGAAATCCGAGGTCACGATGAGGTGTATAGATGAGGTGTTTGGAGAGAGAGCCATTAGCGAGAGGTGCACTACCATAGAACACTAGACCTCGAGTTACGAGAGAGGTTTATGCTTTGCACATCTTGAGGAGATGAGATTGCTAGTGTTGATGATGGGTATGGGTGCTACGCATTACTAGATTCGAGAAGGGAGATTCCCACGGTCCCTAATGGGTGTCCTTTGGGACATGATGATTGATCATACTAGTTTTGCATGGGCAAAGAATTTCTTGTGCGATTATATAGAGAGTTGTGGGCCTACGATTATTTAGGAGGTATACATTTATGTGATATGGGTGTACATTATATTGATACACACATGTATATATGAGGAGATAGATGATATTCAGGTGATGCTGTTATGATGTGTATGAGTTTTACTTTATTATGATATGGATGGAAAATAGATGAGCTAGGCATGATAGAGTCAGGTCATAGGCATGGATCGAGTTAGGTCGGTTTAGGCATGGATTAAGTTAGGTCGGTTTAGGCATGGATTGAGTCAGGTTGTTAGGCATGGATTGAGTCAGGTTGGTTTAGGCATGGATTGAGTCAGGTCGGTTTAGGCATGGATGTTCATTTCAGTATTTGATAACAAATGGTAATATAAATGCATGAGATAGTGTAAAATGTGGAAAATGTTGGTTATGTATGAAAATGTGAAATAATATAAGTGGTAAAATTTATGTGGTATATGGTTTAAATGTTGAGGTTTTGAGATGAACAGGAAATCAGGTAAGGGTGAGGAAAATGGTTAGGGTAAAGAGTGGCCGAGCTAACCTTCCAGGGCCCCATGCCCTGGAAGTGCTTGCCTACATAGTCCCGGTGAAAATGGACCTCAGACCGATGTAGTTCTCCCATAAGCTAGGGAAAAATATGAAAATGAGTTAGTAGGTTTGTGGTCATGTTGTGGGTTTGGGTTTAATAGGTGGGGTAGATGATAGTAAAAATGTTGTAGGTGAGGGTGACTATGGTAAAAGGGGAGGATGACCCCAAAAGGTAAGCATCGAGGACTAAGTCTTGTATAAGAAGATCAAAAGGTGATGAAGAAGAGAAAAGATAAGAGGGGGAAAGAAAGCCACCCGATTGGCAAGGATCAAAACGTATGAAACACATCTATAGATAGGCTAATGAACGTAAGACCCTAAAGACATTACATGATTGATAATTCTAAGAGTGACGAATAGTCACATGATCACCAAATGTCATAGGTTCAGCAGGTCCCTTGAGGTATGAAGTGAAAAGACAATGGGTAGAGAGGTGCAAGTAATTGGGTCATAAAATGGGAAGTAGAATGCCTTGGGCAATAGAGCCAAGATCACAATAGGCAAGTCCATGATGAAAAAAAGCCTTTTTTTTTTTATGATAGGCTGATCGATGTGGGAAGTCTATATGGGATGAATATATGTCTCCTTGAGGTCTTCACAAAGTTGATCGATGTGGGAAGCTTTTGAACTTTTGATTTTGAGAAAATAGTCTTCTTTTTGGAAAACTATGTAGAGAGTTGTGAGCTTTTTATAGTTGTCCTTCGAGGGAGCAGTCTACTTATAGCGACAATTGAAGGTGGAAGATGTCCTTTTGAGGGATTCATCTTTTATATTAGAAGTTTGACTCAAGGAGTTGATCCACATTTTGGAAGATGTCCTTATGAGGGATTCATCTTTTTGTTTGTTTTTTTTTTTTTGGCTTTTAAGTCATGGATGAGACTATAATGAAGCATTTGGATCTTGTTGAGAAGGCAAGGGTGAACGACCATGGGATCTCATCTAAAAGAAGATGAAAATTATCCATGAGAATCATGTCATGCGTAGAGCCGTGGTGCACATATTTAAGATAAGGCAAAAGGGTGACGGGTAATCACATGATCCTTGTTTAGTCATTGGAGAGGAGGTGTGGAAAAGGTAAATGGCGCTCAAGGGATGAGCATGAACTAGATAAATAGTGATGTAGGACTAGAGGTCAACAGTAGAATGGTCGAAGATGTAATGCGTTAAGGGGCTCAAGTTTGGGTTTACCCTCAAGCGAGGACAAACGATAGGCACCTGATCCATAGGTATGAGTTACGATGTATGGTCCAAGACAATTAGGAGCAAATTTTCCCGTTTTCTTTTCTTTGCTTTGGTTACGTGTTGATTTTCTTTCAAAACAAGGTCACCAACTTGGAAGGTTCATTCATGAACACATTTTCATAAGCACGTTTGATACGTTGTTGATAAACTTGAAGGTGATCTAGAGCATTAAGACGATGTTTGTCTAATAACTCCAGTTGTGCTAAGCGGTCCTGACGAAAGTCATCATCAGTAAGCATGTCATGGAGAGAAATGCGAAGTGAGGGGATCTAGACTTTGAGAGGAAAAACAACCTCTGTACCGTAGACCAGAGAAAAGGGTGTGGCCACGGTGTGGAGGTGCGAATACTAGTGCGGTATGCCCATAGGGCGAAAGGAATGTGCGTATGCCAATCCTTCCCAGTATCATTCAACCACTTTCATGAGAATTTTGTTGAGGGTTTTATTAGTGGATTTGGCTTGGCCATTGGTTTGTGGGTAATAAGGTGAGGAGAAACTAAGCTGAATGCCAAAGGCATCACAAAGTTTTTGTAGTGTTTTGTTTTTGAATTGTTTTCCATTGTCAGTGATGAGGCGATGAGGGACACCAAAGTGACAAATGATGTGATGGTTAATAAACTCACATATTTTCTCGCTTTTGGAAATGAGTGGTATGGCTTCTACCCATTTTGTGTAGTATTCGGTAGCAATTATGATCCATTGATGGCATTGGGAAGAATGAGGATTGATTTCTCCACAAGATCCAAACCCCATTGAGAGAAGGGCCAAAGGTCACGAGTGACCTGTAAGGCATGACTAGGTGTATGATGAAGGTTGGAATGTTGTTGACATTTCATGCAACATGTGACATAATTGCAACAATCATGATTAAGGTTCAGCCAGTAATAGCCTAGGCGAAGAATACGCTTAGCAACAGCAAGGCCACTGAAGTGACCTCCACATATGCCATCGTGAAATTATTTAATGGTATAGGGGATTTCAGAGCTGGTGAGGCATCGTAAGAGAATACCGTCAAAGCCTCGTTTATAGAGAAGGCCACCCATGATGACATAATGAGAGGCCCTTTTGAGAAAGGTGTGTTGTCCATTACGTGTGAGATCAGGAGGTAATATAGAAAGGGAAAGGTAGTCCGCAAGCTACTTATACCAAAGATCTTGTGTGTTCAGTGAGGTAGTTTGGACGAGGTTAATACAACAAGATTTATAATAAGGTCTTAGTATGCATTTTACGGTAACAAAGATGTCTGAATCGTCAGGTGAAGCGGGTATTTGAGAAGCGAGGTAGGCCATGGTATCCATAAATTTATTGGTGGATCGTGGAATGGTTTGAATTTTATAGCGGTCAAAGGTAGTCAACATGATGCCGACATAGCATTTATATTCTTGAAGTATTTCATTATGACACTAATAAACACCATTGACTTGGTTTACTACCAGTTGAGAATCACCAAAGATATTAATGGACTTAATGTCTAAGGCATAGGTAGTCATGAGACCTAATATGAGCACTTTGTATTCGGAAATATTGTTGGTGCATTCAAAGTCGAGTTTAAATGATAAGGGCATGGGTTCACCATGAAGAGGAATGAGGATAATGCCTGCACCACCCCCATGCTGACATTTGGAACCATCGAAGAATAAGGTCATTTAGTAAGGGTTATCATCCAAAGAGAGGTTGTGCATGGATTCATCGGGAAATCAAAGTTTGAGGGTTGGTCCCTTGAAATAGGTGCATCAACTAGTTGGTCAGCGATAGCCTGGCCCTTAATGGACTTTTGGTGAATGAATTCGAGGTCAAGATCAGCTAAAATCATAAGCCATCGTGTAGCACGTTGATTTTGATAGGGTTTAGTGTACATGAAGTGTAAAGGGTCGGTGTTGGTCACAACATAGGTTTTGTGGTTGAGTAAGTAATGGCGGAGTTTGGTGGCAAAAAACTAAGGATAAGCAAAGCTTTTCTGGGTGAGTGTATCGGGTTTCATAGTCCAGAAGGGTATGACTTATATAATAAACCACCTGCTCCCTATGTTGTTCATCACGATGAGTGAGCATGGCTCCCAAGGAATGATCGATAGCTGATATGTATAGGTAAAAAGGTTGATCATCTTTAGGTGGAATGAGGATGGGTGGTTGGAGAAGGTATTGTTTTAGGGCCTCAAAAGCTTTGTGATAGTCGTCATCCCATTTAAAGGAGACATCCTTCCTAAGTAGATGATGAAATGGTTGACACCGATCTGATAATTGTGAAATGAAATGATGAATGGATTGTAATTTACCTTACAGGCTATGGAGTTGTTTGAGGTTCGTGGGTGGAGGCATTTCTAGAATGGCCTTGACTTTAGCAAGGTCAAATTCTATACCACGTAAGGAAATGATAAATCCCAGGAGCTTTCCTGAGAGAACCGTAAAGACACACTTTTTAGGTTGAAGGCGGACGTAATATTTAATGAGGCGATCAAAGATGGTTTTGAGGACAGCGAGGTGCTCGGCATGGCATTTAGATTTAGCCAAGAGATCATCCACGTAATCTTCCAATATGCGATGCATGATATCATGGAAGATGTAAGTCATAGCATGCTGATATGTAGCACCAGCATTTTTAAGGCCAAAAGGCATGACTCGATAGCAAAAGGTCCCCCAAGGGGTAATGAATGTGGTCTTGTGCTGATCTTCTAGGGCAAGAAAAATTTGTTATAACCCGAGAAACCATCCATGAGTGAGAGCATCTCGTGATCCGCAGTAAGGTCTGACAAGTTGATCAATGCCGGGAAAGGGAAAGTCATCTTTCGGGCGGGCGAGTTGAGGTCTCGAAGTCCATGTAAATGCAAAGTCCCCTTGTTGCTTTAGTAACATGGACAATGTTAGAAATCCAACGAGGATAATCAATGGGTAAGATGAAGGAAATGAAAAGAAGGCGCTGAAGTTCTTCTTTAACAAGAAGAGAAATGCGAGGGTGCATTTTCCTCAGCTTTTGTTTGATAGGTTTGGCATTGGGAATGGTTATGATATTGTGGACCACTATGGTGGGGTCAATACCGGGCATGTCTGCATAAGACCAAGTGAAAGCATGGTTATGATCTCGAGAGAAAAGAAGTGATGGCTTCTGTTCAACAACATCTAAAGATTGTCTGATCTTTAGGATGTGCGGGTCATCTGAGTATGAATGTTGATCTCGATAGTTGATTCATTCAACATGGTTTGTGTCTCAGAGGGTAATGACCGATGAATATATGAGTCTTCTACACCAAGGTAGGTGAGTATGGATTCATCATCCTAACATTGAACAATGTTAATGGTAGGTGTGTCATCGTCGATCATCTCAGGATACAGGAATGGAAGAGTGGAAGGGGCCTCACCTTCACATTGATAAGTCAAAGGCCCCAAGGAAATGGTGTTTATGAAAAAAAAAGTTAGGAGGGATAGATTCAGGATCCATCGACTCTGTCGGTGAGGGTGGTGATGAAGGTGGAGAAGGGCTAGGGTCTCAATGAGTTCAATGCATGGGCTTGTTTGGTAGGAGGTTCGGGAAGCCGATACCACTACGGTCATTATGTTTGTGGGTGGTACATGGAATAATGGTATGGCGACCTTGCTCGTAGAAGCCAAAACCAAAACCCTTCCATGCACAGCGGTGCAGGAAGGTGTGGGTGAAACAACGATTGGTAAGTGATTGGAAGTCAACGAGAAAATGGGCGGGGTTGTGATGGTGGTTCAGGTGTGTAGGTGGTAGTATCAAGTCCCCCATAGGTGAGACTAGTACGAAGATGAGGAGGACCATAAAGGAGGCGTTCTCTATACGGTGATCATAGCGAGGGTGTTGGTGAAGGCTTCCATACTCATGTGGAGTAAGGAAGGTGTTGACACTATATAGGTGGTACTCCCCCAGAGTGAGGCGTTGAAAAACACCTTCCAAGGGATCAATGGTTGGTATGTGGGTAGTTGGTATGGATGATGTGTCGGAGGTCGATGCGGAGGTGGTGTTAATGGATTGGGAAGCTAATGGGTCAACCATGGAGGTTATAGCAGCGGTAGGCATGGAGGAGGTATGTGCGGTGAAAGCAACGGCTGTACTCTTTGGTAGGTGTGGGTGTAGGTGTAGGTGAAGTGTATTGGTTGCGGAAGTAGATGGCTTAACTAGTATGAGTACATCGTTGGGTCGGTAAAGCATGTTGCATGTTTTGAAAGGTGATGGGTCAGCTGGAATGGTATAAGTGTGTCCTCGTGTTCAAACTTTACACAATGATGCAAAGTGGAAGGAACACAACCCATGACATGGATCTAGGGTCTACCAAGCAACAAGTTATATTGGAATTCCCCCTCCAAAACATAAAACAATTCTAGAATAGTGCGGGGGCCCACACGAACATGCAGGATGATAGTGCCTAGTGTGGAGGTGATAGCATCGTTGAATGAATGCAACATGACCGGATGTTTGTGCATGTAATTGTCAGGTATGCGCATTTGAGAAAATGCATGGGATGAAATGATGTTAATGCTAGCACCTCCATCAATCATCACATGGCATACCTGTATGTCATCAATGTGTATAGAGATGAAGAGGGTTGGGTCCGGGTCATCATTTTGGTATGGCGCGATCTCCTCCTCTGAGAAGCTAAGGGAGGCCACTTGGTGAATAAGGTGAGGTGAAGATGAAGGTGGTAATTTGGTGAGGAAGGTACATGATGGGGTGTGATAATGGAGGCTATGGGTGTAGGGTCATTGGGTAAAACCTCGATAGATTGAAGAACCTCCATGAGGGCTTGACGATGGGATTCCAGGTTTTGGATGAGGTCATATAAGGACATTTTGAGGGTGATTGGTGTAATTGTTTGAGCATGGTGTGATGTGTGACACCATTAGAAATGGGGTATGTGGGGCCATGGATAGTTATCTTAGGTATGGGTGCAGATGGTATGTTGGGTATAGGATTGGTTGGTGGGTCAGCTGCCTTTTCTTTACCCTTTTGCGCACGTGTAGTGATGTGTACCATGTTGATTTGAGGGAATTTGTCAAATGGAGAGGGTGTAGGGTAAGTGGTATAATGACATGAAGGGCAAAAAAAACCTATGGGAGGAGAAAATCCTTGTGAGGTCAGTTGGGCACAATGACATTTGGGTGGTGGCGTGGCAAGTTCTCTGATGTGAACCATGTTAATTTCAAATTTTGTGTGTGGTTCTAGGAGCTGTGAGGGTGGAGGTTGTGGTTGTTGAGTGGGTAGTGTGGGAATGGGTGTAGGTGAAGCAGGGTCCTCATCAAGAAGGTCATCATCATCAAAGTTGGTTTCGGTGGACACAATTGGATAAGGACGGTTTTCAAGGCCTTATAGTTCTCCACATCGTGCCTTGGCACATGATGGTATGCACAAATTTTAGTATCATCAAACCCTTTTGGCTTGGGTTTGAGGGGGTCATAAGGTCGGAGTGGTGGTAATGTGATAACAGAAGTCTCGAGGAGGTTGGTTAAAATTTTGGCATAGGACCTGCTAGTGGATCACAATGGGAAGTGAATGTGGGTTTGGGTGTAGGTGTGGTTGATTGTCGAGGAATTGTTTTTGGAAGTGTAGGAATAGGTCGAGCTATGGGTTTAGGTGTTGGTGTGGTTTGAGGTATCAATCGGGTTTGTTTGGGTAGGGTATAGTAGATGGATGGGTAGGAAGGGTGTGGTTTTGTTTTGACTACCTTGTTGTGGGGTAGTGGGGTTTTGTTTTTGGGTTGCACCTTCTTGGGTAAAGGTGATGTGGGTGTACAAGGTCTATGAGGGAAAGCAGATGGAGGAAGAGGGTGAGTTACCCATGGGGATAATGGGGGTGCTATGAAGGTAGATGATGCAGTCGTGCTTGGGGTGTGAGGGACAATGACTGAAGTGTAGTAGGTAGTGAAGCAACGAATGAAGGTATCAGAGGTATTGGTGGTAAAGAGGCTACAGGTGTGGGTATGAGTTGTGTTGTGTGCTGGGTAGGTTAGAGATTTGTGAGGCAGGAATGGGTGGTTGTGTTATTGGGTTATGAATGGGTGAGGGGTGCTTGACCATGTTGGGCAGCTGAGGTCTTAAGGTAGATGGGACAAGTGCGGGTGTGATTGGTGTGGTAGGGGTATGAGGTTGATGAGTTTGTTTCTTTATTTGGGTGTCGAGTAGGTGTGGTTTTAACGTTGGAGGATGTAGCTAAATCCAATTTAATAGGTGGATGAGTAAGGCTGGTGATCGGGGTGACCCCTAAAGTGGTAATAGGTTTAGTGGAGGTAAATGTTGTGGGTATGGGTTTGGGTTTAGGCATAGGTTGGGTTATGGGTAAGGGTGTGGTGTGAGTGTTAATAGATATCGTGGAAGGGGTTGTGACAACAGTGGTTGTATGTGGTTTGATGGGTGGAAATGTGCTTGGGTAGATAGTGGAGGTGTCATCGAGGGATCTCTGCATTTGTGTTGAGATAGGGAGTAAGAGGCACCCCCATAACAAAGCTCTATCCACATACTCTAAGTGATCAGCCAAACATGAGAATGACATTCTGTGGGTGAAGTTGGTGAGGACCTAATGGGAATTCCCATAAAATGTATCTTAGAGATGGGGAATCGGCCGGCTTCAGCTTCCATGGGTAAGAGAGCTGAAAGTAGGTCTGTTGGATGTTAGGTAGTGGATGGAGAATGTTTTCCAAGAGGAAAAGGTATCCCCACCGGGTCTATGATGGGTGGAAGGGATAATGGGAGTTCCTCTATGAGTGGAGGAATGGATAGGTGCTCCTCTATGGGTGGAGGAGGTAATGGGTGCTCCTCTGTGGGTGGAGGAGGTAATGGGTGCTCCTCTATGGGTGGAGGAGGTATGGTAGGTAAAGGTTCGCTAAGTGGAGAAGCTAGGGGTGAGATGGTCTCAATGTCAACAGAAGACTCCTCTGTAGGTGATGTAGGAGATAAAGGGTGTTCTTCTATTGGTGAAGGAACAGTGATGGTTGGTTCAGACATGGAAGGAGGATTTCGGGCTAGGATTTCCTCTATGGAAGGGATGTGAGGTAATTGAGATGCAATAGGTACCTCGTTAAAGATCGCATGAACCTCACGAGTATGGGTATCGTGAGTGGATGTCTCACCGGTTTGATTGGATGAAGGGGCATGATTGGGAAATGGTTTTTTAAAGATTTGTAGATTTTGGTTAGGGGCGCGTTGGGATTATCCATAGTTAGCTCACCTTTCTTGAGCATTTCTGGACAATATTCTTAAAAGTGATGCAATTAGTTACCATCACTATGACCTTTCACTCGGTGATAGTTACAAAAATCTTGTTCCTTATACCATGCGGGCATGGGGCGAGTAGGGTCAAAACCAGTGTGTGGTTTTATGGGTGGAAGGGTGATGGCGCCAGCTTTGATCAACTTTTCTAAAATAGAAGAGTAAGGTTCCCCAATTGGGGTATATTTTCTTGCTCTTGTTTGAATCAAAAGCACATGGGTGATAGATTAGATGAGGGCGTGGCTTGATTGGATGGATGAGTTGGGCGGCCTTGAGTACCACTACGTTTAGTGGTACCTTTAGCCTTTGAATAATTGGTTGGTGGTTTAGAAGAAGAAGAGGTTTCATCGACTTGAATGTCGAAATTCTTATTTCATAATTGGATTTTCTTCTCTTCGATAGCCCAATTTCTAACTTTCATGCCATAGTAAATGCCTCATCGAATGTTCTAAAAGTTTGGACCTGCAAGGTCGGGGAGATATGTCAGCACAAGCTCGTGTGAAGAGCTCGATGAGTTCAGTTTGTGGCAGTTGAAAGGTAAGTTGATTGATCAGGCTGCACTAACGAGCAACAAAATCTGTGATAGATTCATCCTCGTACTGACGTGTGGAATATAGATCGGTCATGGTAACTTTCTTGGCGATATTGATAGAAAAATGATCCAAAAAGCTTGGGCTACCTGATTGAATGAAAATATGGAGTGTTTGGGTAACCCACTATACTAGTCTAATGCAGGTCCAGTGAGGGACATGGGAAAATTTCTCAAAAGTAAGGCATCATCATGAGTAATCAAATAACATCCATGTTTAAACGAGCGCAAATGTTGTTGTGGGTCTTCCTTACTATTGAAGCGGTTGAATTTAGGAATTTCCCAATGCACAGGGTATGAACGGATGGATGGGAATGGATGGGTGAATAGGCTCATTGCAAATCTCATCGTAAGTGAGAGTGTTGTGGGAGCTAGAAACCGATGCCTCCAGTGTTTGCATCTTATCCATCATCAATCTAATTAGGTCATTGGTGGGTTGTGATGATTGGATGCCTCCTATAGCGTGAGGAGGTTGGTTTTGGGTGTATAATGGGTGTGACATTCTAGTGTATGGGGCTGCCATGTAAGGTGGTGGAGAAGAAGGCAATGAAATAGGGGTAGTACCTGGAATGAACAATAGATGAAACAATAGTTGTTAGTAGTATGTATATGGGGAGGAAGGGTTGTGGTAACCCTAGTGGCAATAGGGGCTAGTGATTGTGGAATGGAAAGAACTACATTCTGAAATGGGGTAGGGGTCACCAAAATTGGAGGTGGGAACGTAGCTACGGGTATGTATGAGACATTAGGGGTAGATGAGGTCATGTTTGGGGTATTCATCGAGGGTATGGTGGATGTAATGGGTCTTCTAGGGGGTATGACATGTGCGGTATCATAACGGTATAGGACCTAACTATAAAATGACCCAGGGGTAAAATGGAAGCAAGCAACACAAGCTAGATGGGGTTGATGTGGGAAGTGGGTGCGAGATTCGAGGGGGATAGATATGGGCATGCCGTATATCAATTGACCCGAGGCATCTCGAGTGGATGAATGGGAGAGAGTAAAAATGGCGCAAGGGTTTTGTCAAGGATTCGTGTCAACTCCTCATCTCTGGTAGTGATATTAGTAGGCTGGATGGGATCCATGGCTAGTGATAAAATAGAAGGTGGTGAAGGACTATGGGGAGTGGTTGGTAACTAGCGTGGAACACGAGGGCATTTGCGTTGTCTTGGTCGAGTACCATGTGAACCATTATCGATCGGTGATGCTTTTTCTCTGTAAATAATACAGAGAATAGTAGAACAAGTGAATCTAGTGATAAAAAATGGATGAAGTAACAAATGGTGCGTGGAATGTGAAATAGGGTAACCGATGCCGGTTAGGGAAAACCGATGTCGGTCGAGGTAACCGCTACCGGTTACTATGGAAAATAGGCAGTGAGAATAATCAATGAGGTAGAAGGAAAAATATGACAAGTATGCCAAATCTGGGGATGTGTAAAACGTCAATGGAAAAAGTGACAATGATAGAGACTATGGAAAGTGGAAGAAAGTGAAGTGAAAATGTCCTTTTGAATAGGTTAGCAAAAGGACCTGGAACCGATGGCGGTTGAGCTTAACCGATGGTGGTCAGAGGTAACCGATGATGGTCACTGTGAAATTGATATAGTGATGAGAAAAAGTGGTTGTGAATTAGAATTTGGTGTGGAATCAAACCCAAAATCTGAGAATGATGTAGATGTGGTCCAAACACACTCAGACAAAGTCAGAATACTCCGACTATGATTGGGAATGTGCAAGGAAAGACAAAAATAATGATCGAAAGCTCTCACCTCAAAATAAAATCAAACAAAACACTAAGAAAGAACGTTCCTAGAGTGCCTATTCTATTACGTTTGTTTAGCTTATGCTATTTAGGGACTGACACATGAATTGTGAAATAGATTTTTGGTGAGGATGGCTTCCTACAAAGAAGGAGATCTAAAGGGTGAGGTTTCAGGTTTGTTATGGTGGGGGTGGGCTACGCTCTGAAGTATGACTCGACAGAGCAGCGAGATGGGTGCCCACTATGCCATGATCATGTGATCACCTACAACTTCTTCCAGGTAAGATGTTGTTTAAGAATGTATGTATTTTGAATTTTTGTGTGGTTTGGTAAGACTCAGAGAAAGAGAAAAGGATAGAAGTGCTTTTCTATGATTCGTTTGTCAACCATCAGCTGGTAATGACTTCCAGTGTATAGGTTGCCCTCAATTAATGTGAGCTAATGTAGAAAATCAGAATGAAATGCAATGATTTTAAAACCCAAATCGAAAATGTGAAATTGGATGACACAATAAGATGAATAGGAAGAGGGATGCTCTTTCACTAAAATGTAGAAAACATGAAGAAATGATTCCTTTTAAATACACCAAAAGAAAAGTTTCCTTTAGAGAAAATAGAAAGAAGGAGTGGATTACCAAGGAAGAAAATTAGTGTGTATGCTTTTAAAAGGAAACAAACACACAATTTTTTCCTAGGAATGAATGAAATGTAAGGAACCCCGATGGGTCCCACCGGTGTGCCAAAATGTTTCACCTTTTTCTTAGATTGTTTCTTTGAATGGTTGATGAAATAGATAGGGTAACAAGCATAGGAGGAATACCTGTTCAAATGTCGGTTGATGGGTTGTTGTGTGCATATGACTTCCAAATCCACAACTGACCATGAGAGCTTCCTTTTGGCTAGGAGGAACTACCTGTAATGAAAGAAAGACCACTAGAAAGAATTAAACAATATGGGCAGTGAACTGCCTAACGTAAGCTAGATCCGGAAGTATGATACTTCCTAGATGGTTGTCAGTCCACTGTTTTAAACAAATTAATGCTGTAAAAAAGTAAATCCTATTGTTATTTTAAAATGATTTAGGTATCTCACTTAAAACACAATAAGAAATAGATCTAATCTAACAGAGCTAAGCTAGAATAGAATCCACAGGTCAAATGATTGGTTCTGGGTTCTGCAGGTCTACTAAAGGTCTCAGGTAGGTCACAGGTGAGTGAGGGTAAGGTAAAATTAGGTGGGTAGGTATCTGTTTAAGGATGTGTAGGAAAACACAAAGACCGGTGTCAGTCAGGGGTGATCGACCACGGCTAGGTATAACCCATGCCCATTCTTGTGAGATCTGGAAATGTCACGAAATGGGGGTTTTGGTCTCTTTTGTGATTGCACAAAGGATTTGGTTGTTTGGGATGAGGTAATGGGTGACTGGAGTAGGTTTTGGCAAGGTTTTTACTGGGTCTACGGAGGTGGAAAGTGTTGGAGATGGTCAATAAGGAGCAAGATAAACAATGGGTGATGAAATAATGATGAGATGAAATAACTAGGAAAGTATGATGTTATACTTACTTGGATTTCATTTCTGAAAGTCTGTGTGTGAAGATGGAGGTGTTGATGATGGGTTTGAAGGCTGCAAGTGCTCACCGAAGCTGAAAAAACTTTTGCATGGGTTGTATGTACACTCTTCCTTGCTTAGATAGATCGAGAACATGGTAGGGATGGTCACAGCGGGAGAAGATGCTCAATCTCCTTCCTTGGATGTGAGTTCTCGCTGGAATTTTATCTCTCGAAGATGCGTTATCTCTTTGAGATTTCATTTTTCTCGTCAACTCTCTCCCAATGTTTTCCCACCTTGAGAATAAGGTAGCTTAGGAGTTAAAAAGGGGTAACCGATGGCGGTCCGGCTTAACCGGCGACGGTTAGAGGTAATCGACGTTGGTTAGGGCAGGATTTCCTAGGTTTACCAAACTTAGGGAGATCCTCCTGATTTCCTCGGATCTTGTGTGGTTATCCCATAGATTAGACTGGGAGCTTCTTGTGAGCATGCGAGAATGTGGTTAGAGGGAGTGTAGGCATTGATTTTTAGGGTTTGGGTAAGTCTTAGTTAGTTATGGTAACTTGCTAAGAATAGGTCTTAGGTTGAGTTGGCTTGGTGAGTTGTCTAAGTGAACTGTATGTGTAGATATTATTTAAATAATAAATATAGTGAGGATAATGCATTAATTTAATTAAATTAATTAAATTAATATTAATGGGGTGAAGGGGGTCATGGCTAGGTGAATGTGATGAAGGGTGCTTATTTGTCGAGGGATGCAAGGGGAGTGTGACCTAATTTTAGTGTCTACAAAGACAATGTGTAATCTAAGACACAAGAAGAAAACACATAAGAAAATGATATAGACTTTGAAAAGTGGGTTTTAAACATGGGACATCACTCACAATGTTGCAAGACAATCAAGGCCAACCAAGCCAAAAGAAGACAAGTGTGCACACAAGACAAAGGGGAAAGCCCGCAAATAGTGGCAAACAATGATAAGCAATGGAACAAAAAATCATGGTGGCATAGGGTTCCTACAAGACAAATGTTACACATGAAGCACTTGATAGAATGTTAGAAAGATAAAAGGTATGTCAAAGCATGTGTAATCCGATAAAGTAATGTGTTATGAAAAATGAAACAATAGCACCTATAGTGTACAAAAGGATTCATTATGGGACCGGTAATAGGTATTGTGCCAATCATCCATGCTGTGTGTATCGATCCATGGAATCTATGATCACAACTAGAAAGAAAGTGAACACACATGTGTGTATGGAAAAATATAATGACATACACGATATCTATCTAGCATGTGTAATAAAGTGACCATGGAACAAGTAAATTTAATCAAGATGAAATGCGACCAAGATATGTAGTATGTTTTGGATGAGACAGAATGGAATACACGAGTGAATGATAGGAGCAACGTGCCCCCGATTGGATGGTTATGTATGAGGTAAGGTTTGTTTATAGATGCCCCCTCAACATTCAAGAATGAACCATAGAGAAAGAGTGCATCATTGGGAAATGGTTTGAATTGTGTGTATTAGAAAGATGTGATCGTCAAAGCGCAACACATAGAGTGTAAGTGTGTAAGTGAATGATTGAATGATTGAACACATGAGTGTGGTGAGGTCCATTTGATATGTATACCCTCAATAGTTGAGTATGGACCATGGAACTAGAGTGTGTCATAGGGTAGTGACCGCAACGTGTAGAAGTAGATGCGAGAATGATATATCGTGAATGTGTAGAATGTGCGGTGTGTATAATGTACAATTGATTCTATGAGAAGGAGATGAACACGTGATGTGTGAAGTATGTAGTGTGTAGTGTGTTGTGTGTGAGGTTCATGTGTATAGGATGCCCTCAATAGTCAAGTGTGAACCAAATCATGAGAGTGCGTCATCGGGTAATGATGATACTAATGTATCAAGATGTGTATGTTGTATGTGGGAGACTTAGATTTACATTGATGAGAGAATAAGACATATGTTGCCGTAGTGGGGGAATAAGTGTGATGCCCCACAAGTATGTGATGATAATAATGGTCAAGTAATTTCATCTAAAAGGTATTCATTGGCATGGTCGAAGCCGAATGGTAAAACATCTAAAACTTAATAAACGATAGTATCAGGTTGGTCGAGTAAAACACCATTTACGTGTAAGCTGTAAATGTCCATAACATATTCCTCATTAGTGAATGAAGGTAGTGGAAAACCATGTGCATACCAACGAGTATGATTTGGCAAATAACCAAGAAATGAGTCATTACAAATGAAAATGTGACCCAACGACATGAGAAATGATATATCAAGATGATTAGCATCTAGTGCACCACCAATGAAGACAAGCCAAGACTATTCGAGTGTAAGTGGAGAAGTACGGGGAGCATGTGTAAGAAAAATATGAGATAAAGAGTCAAAGACCATAAGCAATGGTAATACGAATTGACCCATGGTAGAGATGATGATGATGAGGTGGAGGAAATATTTTGTCAATTGTAAATCCTAGCCGAGTTAACCCATCATGTGTGCATATAGTATTGGACCAAGTAGTATTGAATGGAATGTGCTCCCAATAAGATTCATTCATGAAAAGTGTACATGTAAATATAGGTCTTGCTAATGGAGGTTGTGTAGACATCAAATTTGGGTCAAATTCCCTTGGTCCCCTTCAATTAATTAATGTAACGTATTCACTTAACCATGACCCCTTACCCCACATTCATATTTATTTAATTACTTACAATTGAATTAATGTGCACCCTCACATTATTAATTAATTTAATTAAGTTAATTTAATCCTCACACATCCACCTCACCCTAGACCCATTCCAGGGGCATTTAACTCATAGTGACCAAGTCATCACTCCCAATGCTGAGTCACCACTTGACCTAACTAAATGAGACTTCTTCCTAAACCTAATTGGACTTCTTTTATGATCTTCCTATCTTTTCTTTCAAGAACTCCACTTCCCTAAGCAGACCCAACTTGGAAAACATGCCAAATGGGAAGATCTACCTATTTTTGGTAAAAAGACTATTTCACCCTAACCGATGCCGGTTTATCCTCGGTCAATGCTAGTTACCTAACCACAATCAATTACTTTATATACACTTTCACAACTCTTCACCCAAGTTGGTAATTCAATTATTGGATCCTTATTGCATTCAAGCACGAATATTCAAGTCTTCCTGCATCTAGACGTTGAACACACACAACCATAGTGCAAACAGTGCATTGGTTCTCCTTCTAGAGTATTGGAATACTCATGGGATCACACAGTTACACTCCCACAACACTGAAACCAACACCTCTTATCCAATCAACCATCAACCATATCCATTCACAGGGTCTACAAAATACCAAGTATTATGATTTTCATCATTTGTGCTTATTCAAGTGTAGATCTCTTACTTCTTTTTGTATTTCATTTCTTCCATTACCCGCATATCACCTTCTTCCCACCAACCCACTATTCAACCACCCCAAGCCTTTTCACCCTTCTTAACCTCCTTCTTAGTATTCCCAAGTCTTCTCAGCCATATTATGACCCAAACCACACTACCCTCACTCTCTATGCAAACACAGAGAGCCTAAAAACCTATTTTTAGTAGTTTACTACCTATCGCCCCTACCGACGTTGGTTCCCGGCCACCGTTGGTTTCATCCCCATACCGACATTGGTCACTAGACCGATACTAGTCTTTGTGTTATTTTATATTCTTAGACTAACAAGCCTTCCATTCATCCAAAACCAACCCAAACCTCAACCAAATAGCCCTAGACCCTTACTAGACCTCTGACAGACCTGCTTGACTTGAACAAACCTAGTTCTAATTAGATTTAGTGTTATTTTTGATATCTAGCATAAAATCTAGTTCATTGTGTGTATGAGAAACCTAAATCATTACATTACAATAGGACCTATTTATTTCAGTTTCATGTTTGCATTAAATTGTTATTAAACAATGGATTGAAAACCTTTCTAGGAAGCACCTCACTTCCTGGGTCTAGCATATGCTAGGCAGTCCACTATCCTGTGCTATTTAATACTCTTTTTTTGGTCTTTATTTGCATTTATAGGTAGTCCTTCCTAGACAAAAATGAGTTCTCTACATTCGGCTTAGATAACGTCAACAATGCGTGCATTCTACCTTCCACCTTCACTTCACAGGTATTCCTCCTTAACCATTTACCTTCTATCTGTTTCATCCTAGAAAGCGTAAAAATTATTGGTGAAACATTTTGGCACACCTGGTGGGACCCTCTCTTGGGTTCATTGCATTTTATTCATATAGGGAAATATTGTGTGTGTCTCTTTCTTTCATGAAAAATACACATTTAATCTTCTCCCTGGTAACATTCTCTTCTTCTAATTGATCTAAAGGAAATTTTTAATTTGGTTCTTAAAACAAATCATTTATTTCTTCTTTCATTTTCATAGTAGTGAAAGAGCACATTCTTGACCTATTCATCATTTGCTACATCGAATCTAATTGTCGATTTGGGTTCTAAAATTTGTTGCATTTCATCCTTGTATGTTGCATTGTAGCTCATTTAAACTTATTTATAACCTATATGCTTTGGAGGTCATGACCAACTAATGGTTAGTGGGAATGAAGCGTAGCTCACTTTGTGCACACACACCCTAAACCAAATCACTGAAACAAATTACACATTTCTTAAACATCTTCTTTCCCAATATTTACCGTTAACGACTAATAATCAGATTAGCGGCGGAGCTAGCTAGTGTTGTGGCCAATCATCATATCGGTGCGGGGCCTCACTTACTATGAAGTATATATTGGAATCCCAAGCCAAAATTTACCTGAAACCAACCATAATTGTTAGTTTCTGCGGCACCTTCGTTAACCAAAAATTCTATTTTATTCACAAGTCAATCCTAAATGACATAAGCCACAACATAAAATCTACATCATAAGATTTCATGTTTGTTAGATTTTTCTTGATTTGTGTTTTGAGGTGTGAGTTCATCTTTCTCCATTTTTCTCTCCCTACACACTCCAAAATCATAGTTGGTGTATTTTGATTGTTTTTGAGTGTGTTAGGATCTATCATTGCTATACTCGAATTATGGGTTAGCCTTTTATTTGATCTAAATCACCAAAATTCACTTTTTCCATCTCTTCACAGATTTCACAATAATCGGTATCGGTCCTAGCGACCGTCATCGGTTACATCATCATACCACTATCGGTTGACTGACCACAATCGGTTGTATGATTTTTTTGTCATTTCTACCAAAATAGCATTCAATCTACATTTCTATTCTTTCTGTGACTTGTTATGTCACCTTATCATCTTTTATGTGTTCTGATTATCACCTACGAGTTCGAGATCCATCTCATTCATACCTTTTCATCTCCGATTTTAATCTATTATTCATTCATAGTAGTTGGTATTGGTTTGGAGACCACCATCGGTTAATTAATCATACCGCCATCGTTGTATTGAGCGTTTTCGATTGCTTTTTGTTTTTGTCACTTAACTAAAACAATGTTCAAATCACTTCCATCACTTGTTGTGACTTCCTCTGTCACTCCACTACATTTATGGGTCTTTGATATCACCTTCAAAACCTAGTTTCACATGATATTCACCATTTATAGCCAAGTTTTCAAATCTTTCAATTTTCCACAGTAATCGACATCGGTTCATCGACTAGCATTGGTTACCCTCCTATACTAGCATCGGTTAACTAACCAATGTCGGTCTTTGTGTTTTGGTTTTTTAATCAAAACAATGACCAAATTATTCCTTTCGATCAATTTTGCTCCATCTTTCATGTTTCGTATCATCAAAAATTTCAGATTACCGGTTCTACTATCACCACATGGTTCGACTCATAGACAAGCTAACGCTCTCATGTTTCACGCTAGCCGCCACCACCGCCCCACCTAGCCCATCACCACCTTCCATTTCATCACCTATGGATCCAAACCAACCCATTACCATACATACCGATGATGAGGAGTTCGTAAGAATCCTTGATCAAAACCCCACCACACTACAATATTACCTTTGTCACTCATCCACCCGTGACTCATCCGGAAAACTCCTATATAACATGCTTGTATCTATTCCTCTTGACATTTCCCCTACTTCGCATTAGCTAATACTAGTACATCATTACCCACTTCTACCTCATCACCCATGGTTTCTCAGCTTGACCCCACATTATTGGTATCTATCACACCTATGAAAACTACCATGCCCTCGACATCCATCGCCCCTATGACATCTACCATATCATCATCCACTACCCTTAGTGTAGGCATACCTACATCATCTACTTCCCATGTACCTTTTGCATCCCAACCACCTTTGGTGTCAACAACCCACACTCCCTTCCAAAACCTTTTCCTCTCCATCCCGCAATCTCTTCCACCGATCACCACAAGAGTCTTTATGTCCATACCACCTACCTACACCTATCATCAACAACCACCTATTTCATCTACCACTTATCTTGGGTATTTTCCCACGACATCCATCCCGTCCTATATTCCCTCATCACAATTTTTGTACTCGGAACCACCACATACTGGAGTTCCATCCATGTCATACCCATCTTACCTCCCCCCTTATACTAGTAGGGGGTGCTCCATCATCACAACCTACAAATGATCTTATCAAAATGTAATGGATAAGATGCGACATTAATAAAATCTATCTCCACTCGCGTAAGTCTCTCGACAAACAAAAATATTTGCAATGAGCCTATTTACTTTTCCATTCCGATTCATCCATACCCTACGCATTGGGAAATTCCAAAATTCAACTGATTCAATAACAAAGAAGACCCACAACAACATTTTTAGTCTTTTAAACATGTGTGTTATCTCATCGCTCATGATGATGCTTTACTCCTGTGAACATTCCCAATGTCCTTGACGGGACCCACTTTAGATTGGTATAGTTCTCTACCCAGGCACTCCATCTTTTCATTTAATCAGGTAGCTCAGGATTTTCTAGACCAATTTTCTATCAACATTGTCAAGAAGGTCACAATGACTGACTTGTATGTGACACACTAGTATGAGGACGAGTCTATCATAGACTTTGTCGCTTGTTGGCGCGGCTTGATTAATCAACTCACATTCCAATTGCCTCAAATCGAGTTAATAGAGTTGTTTACCTGAGCTTGTGCTAGAAACATCTTACTAAATATCTAAGTCCAAACTTTCCGTACATTCGACGAGGCATTCATAATGGCCCGAAACTTGAAATCCACACTATTGAGGAGAAGAAGTTGCAATTGTGTAACAAAAATGCTCCCTTAAAA
Source organism: Taxus wallichiana var. yunnanensis (assembly GCA_018340775.1). Lineage (NCBI taxonomy): Eukaryota > Viridiplantae > Streptophyta > Pinopsida > Cupressales > Taxaceae > Taxus > Taxus wallichiana. The sequence goes on along the minus strand of CM031236.1, from coordinate 468,157,920 downwards.
ATAATGATTCTTCTTCTTCGTTCAAACCACAAAATAATTATTCTAAAGCAAAAGGATTTGCCAATGCAGTGGTTTTAAAAGATAGACCTTGTCATCCATCCAACTAATCAAAACCTTCTTCTAATCTTTCCCTATTCAAACTTTCTAGTTCAAGTGGGAACAATGAAAATATACTCCCATTGGAGAACCTTATTCTTAGTTTGGAAAAAATTCTAAAAGATGGAGCAATCAACCTTCCACTCGTCAAAACACATACTTGGTTTTGACCCTTCCCATCATGTACCTACATGGTATAAGGAGAATGATTACTTGTAATTATCACCATGTTAGAGGTCATAGTGACGGTAATTGTATAACTTTCAAAAACATCATCCAAGAATTATTAGATAATGGAGATCTTGTCTTGGATAACCCCAATGCACCGGCTAACCAAAACCTCCACATCTTCAAGAAACTATTTCCAAATCACACCCCATCATCCAACCAAGTGGTGAAACCTCAACTAATGATACCAATGTTTGAGAGGTTCATGCCATTTTTGATATCATACCGGCTCCTTCCGCTTAGTTTCCTCCCATCCCATCTATTGAGGAAATTCTTGCATGAGCTCCTCCACCCACAAAGGCACTTGTTTCATCCACTTCTCTACCCACAGAGGAGTCTACCTTACCTTCTTCTTTACCCGTGGAGGAGTCTTCCTTATCTTTAGATGCATCTATCCCACTCATCTTGCCACCTATTGAGAAACCCGCATTACCCATTATTCTACTTATGGAAGAGCCCAACGTACTTTATTCTTTATCAAAGGAAGAGCATATGTAATCAACCTTTCCTCCTCCTTTGCCTACAGAGGAACCGCTAGTGGCACCTCTTTCTCGTTGGAAAAAATTCCCCCGGGATTTTAAAGACCCTATTGATTTTCTATCATCTCTTCTACCTACAGAGTTTAAAGCCAACCATTTCCCTATCTCACGGACATTCTTCAATGGATTACTATTAAATGAACATTATACCCCTCCAATTCTGTGCCATTATCATGTTTGGATGAACGCTTATATTATGTTGACAATTCCATGTTTTGGGGATGCCTTCGACTTCCTGTCTCAACTCAAATGCAAATTTTGTGTGTCGAAATTTCCACGATCTATCCAAAGGTGTTTAAGACAACCAAACCCACCATGCCCATAGTAGTCACCTCTTCTTCATCACCCTCACCCACACCTAAACCGTTACCATCAACCAAAATTTCACCTATGCCTAAAACCCTACCTGCACCCATACCTTCACCCATGCTCAAACCCATTACCACATTGGGAGTCATGCCGACATCAAGCCTAGTCCATCCTCCTGTCAAACTGGATTTAGCCACATCCTTGCAAGCCGTCACAAATACTATTCCCCTACCTAAGAGGAAGACCCAACCTCTTAGGCCACATACACTATCTTCACCCAATACCCCTCCATCACCTTCATCACTTCCAGCTATCCTAGGTCTAGACCCATCAACCTTGGTCAAACATCCTCCTACCCAAGGTAAATAAAAAAAAACAACAGCCTACCTCCTCCTCACAATGATCTTCTATTCCACCCAAATTACCTACACAACCTACGCCTTCTGTCATTACCTACATCCTTTCCACCTCCCATACCTACACCACTTCCAATATCCTCATCATTACCCATGCCATTCCCTTCTCCTCAACCAGTCCTTTCCACATTGCCTCCTACCACCGTCTTCACCGCACCTCCATTATCACCTTGGCTAACTTGTTCCCTTCCGCTATCTCGCTTTCCTTCTATATCACACACTCCTTCTACACCTTTACCCAAGAAGGTGTAACCCAAACCTAAAGTTCCACTACCTTCCAAAGAGGTAGTTAAACCTACACCGCCTCTAATAACCAGCTCACCAGCTACACCTTTACCCAAGAAGGTGCAACCCAAACCAAAAACCATACTATCTACCAAACAAGTAGTCAAACTTACTCAACCTATGATTCCACCTCCAGTGATATCTCTCCCACCAAAGTCACCCAAAATTCCATCCAGACCCACACTCACTTCACATTGTGATCCATTGGTAGGGTCTTATGCCAACATCTTAGCTAACCTTTTGGAAACCTCTGTCATCACATTTCCACCACTTAGACCTTACAACCCAATAAAATATAAACTAGAAGGGTTTGATGATACCAAAATTTGTGCTTACCATTGTTTCGAGAGCATGATGTAGAAAAATATAAGGCCCTTAAAAATATTATTCTTCAAATGTGTTCTCCTGAAGAGCTCTTTGACAAAGATGAACTTTTGGATGAAGATCCCATTCCACCTTTTCCTGTCGCCACATAGCCTCACCCCATATTTATTCAACGACCTTCACCTCCATCTCCACCTCCACAACCCTTTTACCCTCCTCCAACATTTGAGATCAACATGGTCCACATTAGAGAACTAGCCAAAACTCCTCCAAAACAGTAGTGTGCCATATTCTTTTCACAGACTCTTTTCCTTCACCAATTTTCCCATCCTCGCCACTACACCTTACATGATACATCTTCTTCTTCACCTCAAATCAATATGGTTCAAGTTGCCACTCAAGCTCTGAAATAAAAAGGAAAAGAGAAAATCGGTATCCCATCTAGTTCACCTTTACCCGCTATCCAACCTCCACCTACCCCCAAGGTAACATTCCATGGGCTGGCATATCCTGTTTGTGATGGTTTCACACAAAGACTCCACGTTTCAACAGCTTTATGAATCTCCCAAATGATGTCATTATCCTAACCAAGACTTCTTCCCCATCTTCCTAAACCTTGCCTAAACTTTTCCCAATATTACACAATGTTACCTATCATCACCTTATTCTACTTTACCCTATGGGGACTCGACATTCCCTTTTATTCTATTTGTACCTCTCGTCCAAAATAGACCGTCGTCATCTACCTTACCTAATCTACTCACCACCTGCCTCAACCTTGCCTCAACGTTGCCTAAACCTTTGCTAAAATTGTACAATCAACCTTGCCCAATTTTTCCCAATTTGTCTCAACCAATCTACCTTACCTAATCTACCCACCACCTACCTCATCACACTCAACCTTGCCCAATCTTGCACAATGATATCTATCATCACCTTATTCTTCCTTATCCTATGGGGAATCAACACTCCTTTTCTTCTATTACACCTCCCTTCAAAACTAGACCTTCTTCATTTACCTTACCCTACCTTGCCCAACTTTACCCAACCTTTCCCCATCTACCTTACCCAAATTTACTCACCCTTTCCCAATCTTACCCAACCTCACCTATCACCATCTCATTCTTCCCTATACCCATGGGGGACTTGTCACTTCCCCTTATTTTATTGAATGTTTCACTAAAACCATACCTTTTACATCCTACCTTTCCTTCTACCAAAACATTCCAGTTGACAAACTTGTCTTGAAGAAAAATCAACATGTAACCAAAGTGGAGAAAAGTAAATGGGGCAAGTTTGCTCCTAATTTTCTTGGACCCTATATCGTTACTCATACCTATGGATCAAGTGCTTATCGTTTATCTTCCCTCGAAGGTAAACCCAAACTTGATCCCCTCAATTCCTTGCATCTTCGACCATTCTATTGTTGAATCAAGTACTATATCACCTTTTTTCTATTATGCACTCATCCCTTGAGTAACCATTCCTTTCATCTACCTCTTTTAAGGATCAACGACTAAACAAGAATCATGTGATTATCCATCACCTTTTAGCCTTATCTTCAATATGAGTACCATGACTCTACTCATGACATGATTCTCATGGATACTTTTCATCCTTTTCAAGATGGAATCCCATGGTTGTTCATCACTTAAAAATTATCTTTCATAGTTAACCTCTGTGTGCTATGGTTTTTCCTTCATAAAATAAGCCTATACTCCTTTATAGTCTTGTCCATGACCAAAAAGTCCAAAAAGTTCAAAAGTAATATATGGGATTTGCAAATCAAACTCCTTGCATCAAAATTCTTATAAATAGATGACTCCCTCAAAAGGACATCCATATCTTTATATCTTTACTATAAATAGGCTATCCCCAAGGACAAATATAAAAAGCTAGCCATATTGTACATAGTCTATCAAAAAAGAAGACTTTTTCTGCAAAATAAAAATAAAATATTTTGAAGCTTCCTGCATCAATCAACTTCATGAAGATTTCAAAGAGTAATTATATTCATCCCACATATACTTCCTGTCTTCCACCAGTTTATAAAATAAAATCAAAAAGAAAATACAAAAAGATCAAGAAAAGTACAACTTTTTCATCATGGAATTTCCTATTCTAGTTTTAGGTATCTTGCAGAAGGGGCATGCTATCTCACAACAAGGTTACGCTAAATAAACCACTCCACCTCACCTTCCTTCCTTTCTCTTCTTCTACCTACTCAAGGGATGTGCCGTAAATGTGACATTTCGTGATCATGTAACTTCTTTCACCCTTAGAACAATCAATCATGCACTACCTTTAGGGGTTTAAGTTCATAAACCCATCCTCGGTATGCTCATTATGGTCCTTGAAACTTATGGAGCATTTCACCTTTTCTCTTACTTATTGATTCTCCTATACAAGACTAGACCTTCGAAACTTACTTTAAGGGATTTATTCTCCTTTCTAATCCGAAAATTATCAAGTTTTTATTCACCTGATCTCGGACCCCTATAGCTTATTTTATTTGCCGATAATTTTCTCCTTTTAAGTAATCAATTTAAAATTAATGCAAACATATAATGACAAATTACACAATGATTGATTACGGAGTTTGGAAATTGCCTATGTCTCCGGGTTCTTATCGAACCATTCCACTAGTCAAAACTTGTAAGTTATAATAGTACTTTCACAAGAAAACCTAATGGAAACTATTAAGAACTTGCTTAGAAGAATAACTAGACCTTCAGATGACAAGGGTGAAATATAGCACCCGACTTCCCCTTTCCTAGCATATTCAGCAAGCTCTATGGCACCAGCTCCACTTGTTTAGAATCCTCTAGATCTCGATTAGCCTTCCAGATGCTTTGTAATGCCCTATGGCACTCCGGTTGATATTCCAGGCTTCACAATATTTTAGTGTGGTGCTATGGGCCGAATAGGTAGTATTAAAAACTCCTAGCCACAATAATGCGTATTTAAATAGATAGGTCTTCACAACTTTGTAATAATCCTATTAAATAGGTCTTATAAAAATGCTCTTCTCCACTCGCTCAGGCAATATTCCTTAAGCTCTTGCTTTGAGCTTCCAAGTTATGTGTGTTCTCTATAATGGAGAGGGGTCCCTATTTATACTAAAATAGGGCCCTAAAATAATGATAAATTATTTATCTTTATGCTATAATAAGCCTTAACCTATAGCATAAAAAATGGGCTAAAATCCCATATTAGGGTGGCATGTATTTTTAAGTGGGTTATATCCCACATAATCCTCCAAATTCCACGTGAATGTGGATGTATTCAAAAAGTGGGTAATATCCCACATTAGGTGGGAAGGATAATGTTTAAGGCTTTATTAAAGCCTTTTCCACACATATAAAGTGGTCAAAGGACCACTTGAGGCTTAACCGCCCCTTCCTCCTTCTCCTCTCCATGTGGAAGCTTGATATGTGTGGGGCGGATTTACATGGGGTGGTTGCATTAATGTTTGAACATTAATATGTGGAGGTTGATATATATGTGTGGCATTTGGCAATAATGTGTGGAAAATAATTGCAAAGTAATATGAAATTTGACCCACATGAAGTATGATGAAATAAGACCACATGTCAACCCGCGATTGGAAAATCAAACTCGTGGTGGCAAGCCACGTGGTGGTTTGAGGACCCACCATGTCGGCGATAAAATAATCATCCTCACGGCAGCCAGCTCCCCGCTTAAAACCCTCCAATTTTGCCAACGCCTTTTTGCCACGTGTCACATTGCGATTGGTCCAATATTGACATGTTGACTAGAGTTGACTTTCTCGTTGACTTGAAATTTGACCAAACATAACTAGAGATCCTAATGTCCATTTGTCGTGTTCTCATAGTCGTTGGAAAGCTCTCAAAAATATCTTCTACACTGACATAATTTAGGGATGTTTAGGGAAATTTTGATATAAAAATGATCCCCTAATCACACCTCCCCACTGAGAAAGGCTTTTTTTCCCAAAAAGCTTATATTGGAACATTTTTCCATCCTGTCCTAAATTTGGAAACTCTGTTGTCACCTTGTAAGTGTTGCTATAGTAGAACCTTTGGTATCTTCTCCTGCAACCTTCTCACTTTAAAAAATTTGTTCTGATCTTGGGACCTGTGGGTAATGGGCCCACGATACTCCCATTGCGCCACTCTGATATCTGAAGAAGACCTCCACACCTCCGTTGTATGGTGCTAAGTTTCTAAATGAAACTTCAATGCTCCTACTATACGGTGCTAAGCTTCTAAATATCTAACAACAAGGATCTTATTTTACTCTATAACACAACTCCTGGCTCTGAGTTGATTCTGCAGAATCCAAACTGGTTTGAAGGAACTCCATGCTACTTAGAGCTATGATTGATCCGATGTCAATGATGGACAATGACTTGTCCCTTTTCAAACCTCAACACCTCCACTATGTAGTGCTAAGTCTCTTGTAGACCTCAATGCCTCCGCTGTGTAGTGTTAAGTCTCTTGCAGACCTCAACGCCTCTGCTGTGCAGTGCTAAGTCTCTTGCAGACCTCAACGCCTTCATTGTGTAGGGATAAGTTTAATGATCAACTACCATTCAAAGACTTACTTTAATCTAATTATTAAACCTATCCATACATGTGCTCAAACTGAATGTCCACCCCTCTAAAAACAACTCTTGTTTGATGCCAAGTCATCTTAGAATAGTGCTTTTCTTGTTCGGAGCTCCAACTTGTTTTTCTAATTTTAGCCAATGACTGAAAAATTGGCTAAGTCTTGAGTGCTTTCTTCTTGGGTGTGAGACCCCTACGCATAACTTTACTAATCCTTGTGCTTGCTTATGTGCTCCCTTCTTACATGCCACACTTTCCTTCATGCCCTCGACACTTGGTTATTTTTCTAGTCTAACATTACCCCACACTAATTTCATTTCCATCCGCGACAATGGGGTTTCTTGACTTATCCCTCCAAGAATACAAAGAATAAATAATGGAATTACAAATAATGAAAGAATGAAATAATATAGGCTCCAATTATTCCTTACTCCTTAGTAGGTATCGATATTTCAGGTACTCCTTATTGATGATGCTCTCTGCTCACTCCATTCCACCAACTCCTTCTTTGCAGTATTGGGGACTGACCCAATTATCTCAACCATCTCTTTTGGGGTCATATCTTCCCTCTTGTGCTTAAGATCCCTTATCACACTAGTTAGGCCTGATACCATGCCTTCCATGAAGTCCATTTTCTATGCCACCAATGACCATAACTCATTTATTCTCTCATCATGTGGCTCCCTAGATGCCTTGAGCCATTCACACTTCTTTGGAATCATAGATATCTTATCTCCTCACCCAATCACCTCATCCTTCTTAGTAAAGAGCACTTCGTTTTCCTCTTGGAGTGTATATGCCTTAAGAATCTTCTCTAGATCATGGAATTTTCTCAATATCCAACTTGCTTTCTTTAGTTCATCCTTCAAAGTTTGTAGCATGGCATCATATTCCATAATTTTTGTGATACAAAATTTTTATTCGGTTCCTTATCTGCAAATATATTCACTTCACTTTGCTCCTACAAACTTTTCTTTTCTTTTAATAGTAAATGTACCAAAGTCTATAAATAGTGTAGTATGGAGGAAACTATCCAAAGAACCTAGTCCTCATACTTTGTGGGTGTGATTTCAAGATTTATTCTTTTATCTACTCGGCCATATCTAGGACAACCTTCGCCTTGTGCTTTACTCTCTCTTTCCCCTCTATTAATCATTGGAATTCCTCTTATTACTAGCCTTCTCATCCATGAATTCCATGGGATTTATTATCACATGTGTAGATTGTAACATTTTATTCATCCTGCGCTTAACACATGCCTCCTCACTCATGTCGAACTCATGTTTATCCATGTGAGTTTGCATACTCTAGGAAAGTTTCTTTCTAGTGCACATATTTGTACCTTCCAGATTAAACATCTCCCGTCCATATAATTGTTCCAGGGGCCAATGTGCTCTCGAACCTCATGCAAATGATATTATTATGGTCATCGATATACCCTAGGCTTGATGTTTGAAATAATTCTTCTCCCCTTCATCTACTAGTTCTCCTTATTGTGGGTATGTGCATTTCCATGCCCGAGACCGTGCCTACTCTCTTTCCACCTAAAATTCCCCCATGTTCTCCCGATGGCTCATCCTTGATGGTTTCGTTTTTGTATCTCCCCTATTGGGATCATCTACCTCACGCTCACTGGGTACTTCCTCATTGCTATAATTCTCCTCTTCTCTATGCTCATCTTCTCCATGTACCCGAGTATCATGTGGAGAAAAATTGTCACATGTAGCCCCTTTGATGACCATTGTTTCTCATTGTCATTACATATAAGGAGCTTGTGCATTTTCTTCTTCTTCTCTAGACTAAGATTTTTTGGTGTTATTCTCGGTGACCTTTTGACAGGTTGTGATGTTTTGGTGCCGCTACTTGGATCCTTATGTCATCTTCGTAATTTTATTCTCGCCCTCGGTCCAACACGCCACTGTCTTCTTTCTTTTCACTTTTTCCTCTTCTTGCCTTAGAGGTTTAACCTTGTGCGACCTTTTTGTACCTACAATCTACTTTCCCTTGGGAGGGTTTGGAATGGGAAAGTCTTCTCCAAAGAACATACTTACCATCTTGGAACCTCACCTAAGATAAACATATACACGCGCGCCTCTTTCTTCCACATTTCCATAGATTCGGAGTAATATCAATATTATTTGACTCCATCGTTTCTTCATAGGCCTCCTTGTTGGGATAGACATAAATCTTGTGTAGAATATGATAATTTGCATCCACTTTGTTTTCATCAAATATCATCTTCTTTGCATTATACAATCTCTTGACAGAGTCTTTGAAATAACACACGGTAAATGCAAATAATAACTTACACCATGGGATCTTCTCCCCAGTCTTCATGTAGAATCTTCCTAAGCAAAAGTGCTGATAAGTTACAAATTCAACTTGTCCATCCAAAACAATAGGAAATTCCCTTAGGATGCACCAATCCCATTCAAACGCGTCACGCATCCTTCTATACCATTTATCTACGTATTGCTTGTAAGTGATTGAAATGTTGCCCTCGGAAGTAAATTTTGCAAACCTCTCGGTTGGTGACTTGTGCTCCAAGGGATATACCCACATATTATCCTTGGGCCCATCCGACACAACAATTTCAATAAATACCAAAAGAAGAAAAATCATGCCCCAATTTATTTTCTCACTTATATCCATTTGCACGTGTGCCTCCTCAATAATACTCTCTTCGAATGTACTACGTGATGTTGTAATATGTCTTATTTTCCATTTTATGTGTGATGTGCAACCAACACTTGTTCACTTCCTTCCATTGTTTAGACACACCTAACTTGCAACTTACAAGGCATGCGACCAATCTTGTAGCACGGTCATAAATATTGGAGACATCTATTACACGACCTCCCTTATGGTATTTCAAAGGTCGACTTATGTGGCTTCTACTCACACCTCATCTTTGAAGTATGGTTCTATGTCTTTCCTAGATCTACGTACAAAAAAATCACTCTACTTATCATCAATGACCCTATAAGCCTCATTCTTCTACCCACAAAGTAGAAGTAGCCCTCATGGACTCGCAACACCAACCAATGGTACCAATATTTTGGATTTCCAAAGAAAGGAAACTCGTAGAGTTGAAGCACTCCAATACTCTCTAGAAGTTTGTGCACGTAATCATCATAAACCCTTTTCCCATCCTGTCATCCTCCGTTTGGTCTTAACAATGGTATATTAATTAATTTCCTTAAGGGTATTATCTCGAGCGATGATTGAAATCACTGATCTTACACTTGGTAAAATGATACTTCCATATTTTTCCCTCAATGACCTCTTCGAGAACCGTATCTCCGCAAACCATTCCTTTGGTGCTTCCTCTATAACAGATCCTTGTTATTAGTTGCGTATTTCTTTGGTGCCATTACAAAATAAATAAATTTTCTTAACCAATAATGTGCTCTAAAATCAAGTGACTTACCACCATTTACTCTTGTAACCCTCTATCTTCGTTCTATCTCTCTGGTTCATCTAACTTTGCATGCCATAGTTGTGATTCCTTAATTTTAAACCCTAAATATTCTAATAAAACCCTTAAGGAATGCTTTTCCTCTTCCCATACCTTCCTCGTACTCTAAAAATTCCCACGAAGGAGCTCTATCGATATCATGCAAAATTCTCTTTAGGCTTGATCAATTCACCTTCGTACTCACACCGTGCACTCGTTCGCTCTTCAATTCACTCTTAGGGCTCAAATACTCAAACATGCAAGGTAAAAATTGGGTTGCTTACACTCCTTTTATAAAAATTGTAAAAAAAATTCCACAGTAACCGCTCCTCACCTACCATCATACTCTTTTTTAGTTAAACTTTTACGTGCTCTGCGCTACTTTTTCCCATGCCGCAATCGTAACCTTCTCGACATGCTTACTACTTTTCAAGCCACATACCTCATTACATGCACCTACCTATGCAAAAGTACGTAATCATTTGTGCCATAAAACAAGTAGTTCATCATTCCGTTTCCTACCTCGTATTAGGCCATGCGCTCCTTCTCTACGCACGGTCTTCATCCCAAGAAATTTCCTCCTAAGCACCATTATCCTAAACCTTTATAGTACCTTTTCAAAATGTGCTAACTTCTATGTAAATCACAACCCCAATATACTTATTTTTGAATGTACTGGATCCACCCCATACTAAAAGTATGTGTGGTCTTCTACGCATGATCTCAAGAGATTATTATTAGCTTCCCTTGAAAATGTGCTTATTACAACAAAATAAATAAACAAAATAACAAATCATAGAAACGATTGGAAAGAAACACATGAAAGGAAAACCTAATCTAAGTGGAAATATTTCCTTATTACAGACACCAAGAAGCATTATTTATGGTAGGGCTTCAACCTACTCCCATTGAAGTAACCGGGCAAAAAGTTACCATCCAAAGGTTTTTAGCTTTACATGCGCATGATTCAAGTATCTTGGTTACCACAAATAGTATCAACCAATGCACCTTTAATTTCCATGGGTGGCACACAAAATTGGAGTCATAGAGAAGTACAATCTTTCCAATGTCAAACACCTTGCGCTTGATGTTCTTATCATGTCGACCTTCTATTTTTCATTCTCAGTCTTCTAGCTCCAACACACAATGATGCACCTCTCATCTAATTGCATTAGTTTGTCAATGCACTCTTCAACATATTTTTCATCATGTAGTCCACCTAATTGTGTAATACGTAGGCATGGTAACATGAACTCCATTGGTAGTACCGCTTCATGCCAAATACCAACTGAAAAGGTGTGGCCTTATTCAACCTTTTGTAAGTATTCATGTAAGCCCAAAGTAAAACTAACACTTTATCATCCCAGTATTTTCTCCCAACATCACATTTTTTTTTCAATGTCTATCCCAAGATCTTATTGAAAGCTTCTACAATACCATTAGCTTGTGGGTGATAAGGAGTTGTTTTATGGTGTGCCACCATAAAATATTCCAATAAAATTCTTATTGTCTCATTTAGGAAATGAGTTCCTTTATCACTTGTCAAGATTAATGGGAAACCATACCTACTAATGATATTTCCCATAAGAACTACATGGGCTATATTACAATCCTTTGTAGGTGCTACCTCTATCCACCTTGTCTTATAGTCTATGAATGTAATAATATATCGTGCACCAGTCCTATGCGTGGGTGGTGAAATAGGACCTACAAAGTCAATAGCCCACTTTTCAAACAATAACATGTTAGATCCTAACGGAACAAACAAGGGTGTTATAACAGAAACAATGATCATGAGGCTTCAACTTCATTAAATCCACTAGTCGCACCCCAACTAAGAACTCAACCCCAAACTAAGATAGTTGGTCCGGTAGAGTTAGACACCGAGCTATCTGTAGAAACCATAAAAATAACACGGGATTATTCTTCTCACCTACTCCAAGTTATCCATTGGAACCAGGATAATAGTCAACAAACGTTGGTAAAACCCATAGGTGCCTATGATTTAATTAGACGCTTGCAATAGGATGCAACAACATGTCATATTTATTTCTAGGTTTTCCAAGGCATTGAAAATGATCACATGCCTTCACATATTCCTTAGTATCCTTGTAAAAGTCTCCCACCAAATTCCAACCATTAGAATTTTTCATGTTGTAGCATCACTAACATAAAGTCTTGTTGCTATTCCACCATGAGCTTCTTCCATAATAGCCTTGTGTGTATGCTCCAGAACACAACGACGTAAAACTTCATCATGAACCAACTTGTACAAATCTCCTCCAATCAACTGCTAGGGTGTCATGTGTATATCAAGCTACTTTTTCTCTAATGTCTTCATTCCTTCGTGTGTCGCCTTTGTGCAAAAATATTACAATATCCTCCAAATATGCGGGCGCGTGGTTTAACCTAAAAATATTTTCATATGGCATTGTTTCCTCAATGCTCTGCGCATCCTCGTTAGATTTGATCCTTGGTAAATGATCGGTCCATGAATTTATCTTTCTAGGTTTCACAAAAATTGTGAAATCAAATTCCTAAAACAAGTATCCATTTGCATATGCGTCCTTGAAAAACAGGCTTGTTGACTAAATACTTGAGCACCATATGATCTATGTGGAAAATAAATGGGGTTGTCACAAAAATACTATCTAAAATTATGCAATGCATATATCATAGACAACGCCTCATATTTAGTGGTTGTGTAATTCTGCTCCACGGGTGTCAACTTCCTGTTTACAAAGAAAATAGGATGATCCACAATTCCTTCTCTTGGTTGCGCCAAAATTGCGCCAATTACCGTGCTAGAGGCATCGATATGAACATGAAAAGGTTTTTCTTATGAAGGAAAGCGTAAAATAGGTGTAGTAGTAAGCCTCTCCTTCAATGTCTCAAACATATGTTGTTGCACGCCTTTCCAATAAAATTTCCCTTTAGCTTTCAAAAATTCTTCCAAGGGCACGAAAATATTTGCATAACCTTTAATGAACTTCTTCTGTAGTACCGGTATGTCCTAGAAATTGTTGGTCGTGGATCCCGATAGCGATGGGGGGTTGCAAGGGGGCTTCACCCCTTGCAAGGTCTAGGGGGATGACCCCTTGGGGGGGGTTTGGGGGCAACACCCCAAAAGAAACATTTTATATGTATTTATGTATTGTGAAATCTAGACCGTTCCTTATTAGGTCACAGATCTAACGGGTGGCTTTCTATGTTTCCCCAAAATGATAAAAACCCTAATATATTTAAAGGATCGTTATGTATGAGGCTCATTATTTTAGTCATGACACTTTGAGAGAGATTTTTGTTGGACTGAATAAAAGGATTGGTTGTTTCTGGTGGATGAAGCCCATTTTGGGTGAACCACGTTAAATCTGCAAGTCTTTGTCTTATTGCATTCATTTCTGTTTTACATTTTTGCATTATTCATTGTATGCTTGTTAATCTGCATCTCTGGTATAATCCTAAAAATTGGTATCGAGCACGTTTGAGATTTATTTGTTGACACTATACTCATAAAGGAATTTTTTTTTGAGTGGGAGGAGCAACAATGACAGAGAGAGAATAAGTTCAGAGTTGAGAAGTTTGACGACCGAAATTACCAGCTATGGAAAATGCAGGTGGAAGATTACCTGTATCAAAAGGATCTATACCTACTGTTGGGAGGTGAAGAAGTGAAACCCTCAATCATGTCTGATGAGGAGTGGAAGGTTCTAGATAGGAAGGCTCTTAGTGATTCGATTGAGTCTGGTATCATCTGTAGGTTCAAATATATCACAAACGAAGAGTACGGTAGAGTTGATGAAAACCATAGCTAATTTATAAGCAACACCTAGTGCATCCAATAAAGTTTATTTGATAAAAATATTGTTTAATCTACAAATGCAAGAAGGTGGATCTATATCTAACCATCTTAATGATTTCCACACTATTGTAAATCAGTTAGATTTAGTTAATATCCCATTTGATGAGGAGGTTAGAGCATTATTATTCCTATGTTCTTTTCTAGAAAGTTGGGACAACTTAGTAATGGCAGTTAGTAATACATCATCTACTTCTCTTAAATTTGAAGATGTATTCAGTGCCATTTTAAATGAGGAAATGCGCATGAAAAGTACAGGGGAAAATTCTTCTTCTAGAAATGCTTTGGATATGGAGAGTAGAGGGAGGAGCAAGGATAAATCAAAGAGTAAGGCTCGTGGGAGATCTAAATCGAATATGGGCATATCCAAATCTCGGAGTAGAGGCATTACTTGCTAGAACTCTGGAAAGAGAAGACATGCTAAAAAATATTGTTGGTTCAAAGGAAACAAAGAAAACTAGCCTGAAGGTATTAAAGAGGAAAATATGATAGGTAATATTGTTCAGATTCTCGTATACTTTATCTTGATACTAGAGTAGAATCTTGGTAATAGATTTAGGTGCCTCTTTCCATACAACCCATGATAAGGTCTATTTTAAAGAGTATGTCCAAGGAAATTTTGGATAGGTTTATTTGGGTGATGATGAGCCATGCAACATTGTCGGGAAGGGCAATGTACACTTGAAATTACATAACGGAAATACATGGATATTGAGAGACATGAGGCATGTGCTTAGCCTCAAGAGAAATATCATTTCTACAAGATATTTGGGTGGTGAAGGTTGAATACCACATTCACTTCAGATGCTTGGAAGGTTTCCGAGGGTGCCTTGGTAGTGGCATGGGGTAAGAAAGTAGGCACTCTTTATTTGTCTACTTGTATATCTAATTCTTCTACCATATTGTCTACTTCAGATGGGGATGCCAACATGTGGCGAATAGATTACGAAATATGAGTGAGAAGGGCATGAAAATTCTACAGGAAAAAGGTAAGCTTTAAATTTTGAAGCAATTGGACTTAGAGTTTTGTGAGCATTGCATTTTTGGGAAACAGAAAAGAGTTAGATTTCTCAAGGCAGGGAATACCAAGAAAGAGAAAAATTTGGAGCTAGTTCATACAGATGTGTGGGGGCCGACCTATCTTACATCTCATGGTGGTTCTCTCAGACTATGTCACATTTATAGATGATGCCATAAGGAAGGTATGGGTATACTACATTAAGTGTAAGTCTCCGATGTCTTTAATACATTTAAGAAATGGAAAACACTTACTTGAGAATCAATGTGGTTTTAAATTGAAATGTTTGAGATCTGATAATGGTGGTGAGTATTGTAGTAAGAAATTTGATGATTATTGTTCCTTGAACAAGATTTATAGAGAGAAAATAGTTCCCAGGACTCCGCAACAAAATGGTGTTAGTGAGAGGATGAATAGAACAATAATGGAGTGTGCACGGTCAATGAGATTACATGCGGGGATACCTCTTCAGTATTGGGCAGAGGTCATAGATATTGATGCGTACTTAATCAACCATAGGCCTTCGAGTGCACTAGATAGAGGAATTCTTGAAGAATCCTATCTTGGGAAAGAGGTAGAATCTACATTTTTAAGAGTATTTGGTTCGTAGGGCATTTGTGCATGTTAATAAAGAAAACAAGAAGAAATTGGATTCAAAATCCAAATGTTGAACATTCATAGGCTATGGCTCCAATGGTGATTATGGATTTCAGTTTTGGGATCTAGATGAATATAAGATAATTAGAGTCGTGCTATTATTTGACGTGAAAATAGAATGTACATGGATCAGGTATAGGATGAAAAAATCCCAAGGAAGAATTGGTTGAGGATATAGCTCCTAAAAATGAACTCTCGGGTGGAAAATATCCACCTACAGGTACCGAGGTTGATAGATTACAGAGGCCGAGCAGGACAACTAGTGTCAACATCGGCACCTCTCATCAAAAATTCAAGAAAATGAGCAACAGTGAATAATGATCCCGTGACACTCCCATATTTGGTAAGAAGGTCAAAATGTATTAGTAGACCTCCGAAAGATTTTCCACGCTTTGTATTATTTGTTACTAATAGATAGTGGTGATCCAGAGAGATTTGATGAGGCAATGCAGGTGGAATCCACTAAGGAGTGGGAGTGTGGCATGAATGAGGAGATGGACTCCCTGGAAAAGAACCAAACATGGGATTTAGTCAAATTTCCAGCTAGGAAGAGAGTACTACAAAACAAATGGGTCTACCGTGTGAAAAAGAAGAAGAAGGTGGATGGAAAAGGTAAAAAGCAAGGTTTGTAGTGAAGGGGTATGAAAAAAGAAATTACACTTAGAGAAACTTGATGTCAAGAGGAAATTTCTCCATGGTGACTTGGAGGAGGAGATTTATATGCGAGAAACCACTTAGGTATCGAGGTGAAGGGTAAGGATAAATTGGTTTGCAAGTTGAAGAAGAGCCTATACAGCTCAAGCAAGCTCCACGGCAATGTTATCTAAGGTTTGATAGTTTTATGCATGAGCAAGGTTTTACTAGATGTCAATCGAGATCACCGTGTGTGTACTTTAAATGGTTGAATAGTGGGAGATAAATTTTTCTTCTGTTATATGTAGATGATATGCTTGTAGCAGGGTCTAATATGTAGGAAATTGCAAAGCTTAAGGAAAATCTTGCACAAACATTTGCAATGAAGGATTTGGGTGCAACAAAGAAAATCCTCGGTATGCAAATCAAGAGGGACAAGAAAAATAAGAAATTGGTTTTGTCTCAGGAGGACTATGTAGAAAAGGTGTTAGAGAGGTTTTAGATGCATAATGCGAAACCAGTTAGTACACCATTGGTTGGGCATTTTAGATTAAGTAAAGAGAAATGCCCAACAACACAAGAGGAAAAATATTATATGACATAAGTTCCTTATTCTTCAACAGTTGGGAGCCTCATGTATGCCATGGTTTATACCAGGCCAGACATTTCCCAAGCAGTGGGAGTTGTTAGTAGGTATATGGAAAATATGGGTAAAGAAAACTGGAAGATAGTCCAAAGGGATTCTTAGGTACTTGAGAGGGACCAATAGTAGGAACTTGTGCTTCGGAGGGTCAGATTATACTTTACAGGATTTGTGGATTTAGATATAGTAGGAGATTTGGATAGCAAGAGGAGCACTACTGCATATGTGTTTACGCTTAGTGGTGTGGTAGTGAGTTGGATCTCAAAGTTGCAAAGGTAGTTGCCCTGTCTATTACAGAGGTAGAATATGTTGCAGTGATTGAGACAAGTAAGGAAATTTTATGGATGAGAAGGTTCATGGAGGATTTGGGTAAGGAGAAAGGGGATTTTAAGTTACATAGTGATAGTCAAAGTGTAATTCACTCGCAAAGAACTCGACCTTCCATTCCGTAACCAAACACATTCAACTAAGATATCACTTCATATGACAAAGTTAGAGGATGGGAAGTTTGAGTTGGTGAAGATTCATACGAGATGATAATCCCACCGATATGTTTACTAAGCCAATGAAAAAGGAGAAGTTAGATTTACATTCAACTTCTGTGGGTCTTCAAGATTGATCTTGAAGTGGAAGAAACAAGACAAGAAGAAAAGTCCAAGCATGAGTTGTAGTGGTGGAGTTACATCAATCAATCTCCAAGTGGGAGATTGTTGGTTGTGGAGCCTGATAGTGATGGGGGTTGCAAGGGGGGCTTTCCCCCTTGTGGGGTCTGGGAGCCATGCGCCCTGATATGGGTTTGGGGGAAGCACCCCTAAAATCCACATTTTATATGTATTTATGCATTGTGAAATATGGACCGTTCCTTATTAGGTCACATATATAACATGTGGTTTTCTATATTTCCCCAAAATGATAAAAACCTTAATATCTTTAAAGGGTCATTATGTATGAGGCTCGTTATTTTAGTCACAACACTATGAGAGAGAGTTTTGCTAGACTGAATAAAAGGATTGGCTGTTTCTGGTGGACGCAACCCATTTTGGGTGAACTACGTTAAATCTGTGTCTCTATCTTATTGCATTCATTTTTGTTTTACGTTTTCTGCATTATTCATTACATGCTTGTTAATCTGCATAAACTTGTATAATCCTAAGAGAAATATGTGCACTTCACTCTAATTGTTGGGTTCTTCTAACCCCAAAATTACAACAATCTTGGCTGGGTCTACAGATAATCCTTCCTTTCAAATGATATGCCCAAATAAATTTCTTAAAGGTGTAGCAAAAATGCACTTCTTAATGTTAAGGGAGATGCTCAACTGCCTACACATCTCAAACATAAGCCTCAGATTATCACAATGATCTTTAAATAAGACATACACTATCCAATCATCCAAACATACCTATAAGAAGTTATGAATAAAATCTTGGACGTCCCGTAAAACAATGCACGAGAACACTATTGATGCATTTTTTAATCTAAAAGGCATAATGGTATATGAAAAACTTCCCCATTCAGTGGTGAAAGTTGTTTTTCCTGGTCCTCTTTCACGATGCACACCTAGTGATAACCTGAAAATCCATTTGTAAAATAATATACCTCATTCTTAAAAACTCCCTCAAGGATTTCTTAGTGAATGGGATCGAAAAGGATCAATAACACATGAAGCATTGATTTATCTATAGTATACAAAAATATTTATCTTCCCATCCTTTTTAATGCTTATTACCATGGGGCTAACCCATTTAGATTATTCAATAGGCTCAATTATTCTAGACTCGAGCATATTGTTAATTTCTTCCTTCAACTTCATGCACATATTAGGATTCATCCTTTAAGGACTCTTCCTAACCAGATGTGTGCCTTCTTTCAACTTGATCTTCATTTCACCTAAAGAAAGGTGCACCCACTTCAACTCATGAAGCCCCTTGGGAATAAGTCTTGGAAGTCATATAAGAGCTCAATAATATTTGTTACTTCCTAATCTGACCAATAATCACCAATAATGGCCTCCTTAGGCTCAACCTCCATACTAATGTAAACCTTCTTCGTCTTCATGGGAGCATGGTATGTGCATGCCTTCTCATCTGCTATGTCTGTTACCTCACGTGTCCCTTCAGTGTGGTTAACATCTAGGTTATCAACCTCATCAACATCTATCATATATACAAAATTTCCCTTTTCTTTCTCTATCTAGGGGTGGCCCATCTACGATTATTTTGTCTCCTCAAGATCAAGGCGCACCTCAAAATCAAATTCCCAAACATTCCCAACATGAGTTCTTCAGCCTTCACACTATCACCCAAGGTAAGGTGCCTCATGATCTACAATGATTCATGGAATGGAGGATTAGTAGAAAAATAATCAAAAGTTTGAATCATACATGCAGTCATCTCTTACCAATTTGTTGTTTCTCTTTTTAACTCAACATGGACATACCATGCGCACACAACTATGCAATGTGGAATAGAAATTATGTACCTAAAGTGATGGAGGTAAGGCCTCCTTTCCCTATGCCCATGATCTCTCAAATTCATGGATGTGATGAGAGACAAGAGACTTCCCATGAAATTTTCATGTTTGTGTAGGTACATTTCTTTGAGTAAACCTAGTAGAAAATGTGATTCTCACTTATTTCCATTCTAAGATGCCATCTCTATGTGCTGCCTACCAAACGTGATGATGTCCCACATAGATTATAAACCAAATTTTTCTTCTATCCCCTTCATTTTTCCACCAAGTCTCCATTGTGTGCAAGAATGTATCAGGATTCCCTTCACCAATATACCTTGGTATGTGAGTGAAACCTAACCACCTCACCATGTGTGACTGAATCATCCTTGTCACCCTTCTTATGAATTCAAACCCAAAAACTCATACATTCCATGAGCCCAGTTATCATGAGAAACACTAGTAGTGTCACTTACAAATCGCATATCTTCCCACCAAGGATTCCTTCCTTGGATGGTTCTATATTCTCTAGGTTGCACGTTGACTATACATATATACTATTGAGCTCCTCCTCACTCAATGGTTCAACATAAGGCTCTGCATTCTTATCCTGTAGAGGTATGATCACACATTCTTCATTGTTCTCAAAATTGATGTACCTTTTATTGAAGTGTAGGTTTTCCTTATTAGCATAACACCGGGGGCACCCAAGTAAGGGTAGGAAATTGTCTACTTTAACAAGCTCTAATACCTCAAAGTCCCTAGTAAATTTGGATCATTGAATAGTAATAGGTATAGCCCTAGTTTTATTTTCCATATACAACACATCTGAGGATGGCTACAATGTTGGTCTAGCCATCGATTCCAAGCATCCAAAGTTAATACATTCACTTCCATGCCGTTTCAATCAATATGTTGCGTAATAACCACCCATCAATTACTACATAAAGTGTAATATCCTTATCAAATTCATGGTTATAAGGTGGTAAATTTGCATGAAGTATTTGTCTCTCGTGCTCACCCCCAACACTTGGTACCTTTTCACGTAGCCATTCACCTAACAAAGGGATAATGTTCTCCTGACGACGCAACATCCAATATACCTCCTTCAAGTAATCCACATTCTTCTATGGGATCTCAAATGTCTTTGCTCATTCCCTCTCACACACTTTATCTTTTAAGAACTGTATTTCACCCTACAGATCTCTAATGACTCCCATAGTATCTTGGTACACTTCATTCTGATGCGCAACATCTGGATACTTAGCATGTATCACCTCTTCCTTATGAAAAAGTGGCTTTGTCTTTAGATGTTCTCACTTGTGTGCTGCCTCAATGCCTGTAGTAACAAGAAAAGGTTGTGATCCAAGTTCAGAATTGACTTTGACATCCACTCGATCCATAGGCGTGCGCTATACCTTTATTATCTCCACACCTTTTTACTTCTTCCTTGTCTTACACATGTGCTCATACAGCTCAGGAAAACCCTTCAACTTATGCTACTTCCCACACCATGAGAAAGTTGTATTCTGAGGGGATTCATGCTGATAATGATCAAGGGACCCACAAGTATAACAAGTTCCTCACATAAATTTTCCTCTACCACCTCCTCCATGACTGCGATATCCTCCACGGAAGCCTCGATTCCCGTTATCTCCATTGTGGCGCCCCTCATTAGTTTGTACTTCATGGTACTTTGATCCACTCACTAGACTATTTGGGCACACTCCTATTTTAATGGCTTCATGAATATGATCAATCAATCTACACTAAGCTTATTCATGAGTATGGGACTTGTAGATCTTATAATACATAGACATGTTCTTTTGTATAGCGCACTATAAAAGAGGACAATCTCGAACATCATGGTTCAGGTGGAAAACCTCATAATCTAATAAAAATGTGTGCACCAACCTACATGGGAAACTATCCTTAGTATGTCCTTCAACCTCACAATCAAGTGCACCATATACCACTATGTGTCTCATGAGATGAATTAGCGAGAATCTTATCCACTACTTTTCCATGGCTACAATCAATGCTTCTAAGAATGGGCTTACTATAGTATCAACACTCCCAACCGCCTCAATGCGCATGGCTGATTCTAAAGCTTTGCGGATCAACATACGTCTTATGAGAAATAGCTCTATGGAACATAGTTAGCAAGCCTCCAATAAACCACTATTCATTCTGATTAGGATGAATGTCATAAGATAATTTTGACAACAAAGTCTTGAAACACGTGTCATATTCCCTCACACTTTCAGCTAATCCCTCGCTTTATGTCCTTGAGCATGCTGATACTTTGTTGCTAAAATTTTGGAATATGAAACAACCAGAAATGTAGAGCACAAAGCATCATAATCTACCACAGTCTGATGGGGGTCATACTTTCTATACCAACTATGGGCGTGCCCTTGAAGAGTAGTGTAAAACCGACCCACTTTTCTATCTAGAGTCATAACTCCTTTAGTGTGCCATATTAGTTCACACTTATGTATATGCTTTGTTGCATCTTCAATACCTCTATACTCTGGTAATTGGAGAGACATATCATAATAAAATTTCTGGGGTTGATGTGGGGGTTACTAGGGATGTGGGCCTTGTCCACTAGATCTAGAGACAAAACCTCCACCTGTATTTCATCCTTCTAATCCACCCGATCCTCTTGAACTACTTGATCCTCCCGACCCGCTCGCACCCTCGATAGTGGGCTATGGATCGATCGATGTAATGCCTTGTGCCCTAGTTTTAGTATTGAATTGGACACCCATGGTATGCATGGTCGTAAACTTATTGAAGTACCCCTAAGTGTCTGTGTGCCCACATTTTGTTCGATGATGCGCCTAAAAATAACCCTACAATAGAACTTCCAAACAATGACACCAATTGTGCTGCCATAGGTATATGTGTTGTATGATGTACTTCTAAATTCATTAGAAAATGATATCTACCCGTCTCTAGTTTCTTACCTACACAAACTCGATTCTCAATGACTACCTCTCGGATCCGAAAAACCAAGCACGGGGATAGTTGGATAGGTGGGATCAAATGCACACCTACGTTCTTCATTATTTCCTCTAACACCCTCACATATAATGCCAAAGGGGATTTTCTACTGCACTTACCCAAGGTTGGGAGGGCTCGATGCTACGGATCCTCATCTTCTACTAGAGATTCAAAACCTTTGTGATCCATTACTCCCCTCAACTCTAATGCTGCTACAATCTCTCTAGCGTGTGCCATATCCCTCTCTCACTCTTCATTAAACTTGAGCCTTATTTCCTCTCTCTCTGTCTTTATGTCGCTAGGTTTGCCATATTTCACCACACTTACTCCTACCCCTATACACGGTGGGGATTTAGCTAGCCATAGGGAGGCGCTCTCAATCTAATTCTATCGGTAAAATCTTGATAGCCAAAGGTGTAGCGTGCAAATACAATCCTCTAGGCTCACGTAAAAATTTAAATTCAGCTTCCTCTGAGCACATATAGGTAGAAATAACATACTCCTAAGTATAATTGTGAAACACTCCATTCCACCAATGATCTATAACTCTAGTCGAGTCCACATCAACATCAAAAATTCTGGTAATTGTCCTATGTCCAAAGCTTTGACCTATAACCCTAACTCTTTCCTAATGCATATGCTTCTAGCCACCTATACAATTCTACTGGAAAGAAGCTAAAGAACATCTAATAGAGCTCATGATATAGATTCTCCTCCACCCACCGTCATGCACTTAAATTAGGTCCTATGCTATATCTCCATGAAAACTTATCCTTTCCATATTCTACCCAACTTTCAATGCCCTCAAGAGTTAGTCAATATGCCATTTGCATGCTTACTCATGTTTCTAATGATTTCATTACTATATTCATGTTCTAGTTACCACTGATATGTGTAAGCATGCTTTTGGTGTGTTCTTGATTTTTGTGTTGGGATACTTTGTACATCTATACACTATGCAAAGGTACATGTTAATAAGTTCTTAATCTCACTTGATAATATTTTTGTTATTTAAATATTTCAATATATGAATTAAAAGAAAAGGCATTGGTGGAAATGACTTGAAGGTATATTGATAGGTGTATATAAAAAAATATTTAATTATTTGTTAAGGACTTCATAAAATAAATCACTCTCGTAAAGTTCAAGCCATAGGAATATAACTTTAACAATTTGGTTTGTTACTGGTGAAGTTTTTTTAGATTTTTTTCATCTACATTTGAAAGATTGCTAATATCAAACTATTTAATTGTTTTGAATGCACAATTTCTACTAGTTCATGTGTAAACATATAAATAGGAATTTATGTATTTACAATGACCTAAAATGAAAATATTATGTTGAATTGTTAATAATCTAGTGTGATTCCTTTCACAAAGGTAATCGGAGTTGTGCTATGGACATGTGCAAGATAATAAGAGACACTAATAACACATGCTTTGATTGCTATCTACTCATAGTTTTCACCAATTTCCAATACTCAATCCATATTTATTAAATTGAAGGTTAGAAATTACCTGGAAATTTGTTTAAGTCAATTTTGTTTTCAACTAAATGCTATGAAAATTAACCCTTTCATGTGTCAAATGCTGAATATTAATTTCAGTAAATAAAAATATTATTCCTTTTTGGAAAAATGCCGAGATAAAAAAGTTTTATATACACTATATCTTAGACCTCACTTAGGATAATCATTCAAGAATGAATGAAGCAAGAAAGAATATTGATTGATCACATGATGGAAAACTTAATGGAATGCAATGTATTCTTGCATAAAGTGTATTTATGATGTATTTTTTTATTCCTACAAATAATATTTTTGCCACTATTGACACTAACTACTAAATAATGTAATCTTCTTGATCAAGGGGCATTCTAGTTGTGATGTCATTTCACACTCATTTCCATTCAAAATTTCTCATCCATTCTCGGTGCCTTCTAATAACACCACAAAATAATTGCATGAAATTAAAGTTCCAATAAATGTTAAAGAAAATAAGATTTTCATACCAAATGTTGTCAAATCACAACTGAGATGTGTACTATATATTTTAGTAACCATGGTTGAGCCCATATTGAATTAAGTTCTAAAAATGATGATGTCCACCATTTAGTTGTGATCATTATAAGAATGTTCCTCAACATGCCATTTTTGTCATTGTCCAAGATGTCTATTATGCGGTATGCTTATCTCATGGCCATCGATACAATTTTTTTTTTATGATTCGCCATCACCGCATAATCACAACGACATATATTTGTTTAAAGATTAGGAAGGGTGTATGGTGTGTTGGATTCAACCCCATTTACCGCAACACACACACACACACACATTGCACATCTTGGCCTCACTTATTTGTATTTTCTATCATTGAGTTTTTCATTGAGATATCATATGTACAAGTAGCTACTATTGTTTCAAAATGAATGATCTATAATGTGTACTAAGGTTGTGTTATCTTCCAAGCCACACAAAATCATTACAAAACAAAGTAAAAGTTGTATTGTTGTTCAAAAATCCATAGCTAAAAATTAGCCAATATAAAATATAACACACCAATAGTAATTTGGGTGTGATGTCATGTGAAATTAACATCCCAAATATGCAAAAATTGATCCATGACAACCAAGCCACAAAGTGAAAATATACTTCTAAACCTTCATGAACCCCTCACCGGTCAATATGTCTTCCATGTCATGATCATCATGACATTGTAGGTCCTCCCAATATATTGAATAAGCATGTACAAGTGTTAAAAGTGATGTGATAAGGTCAACTCTTCCATTTAGCAAAGTACATCAAAATATTAGTTCTCCGACATATTTAGAAAGGCAATTTTTGGCTATTTCAAGGTATGTGTGCATCCTACAAGAAGGTTCTAAAAATATCATAAACATTTGGAGGTGGTATTAGAGAGAATTGAATGTGTTGGAAGTAATTTAGGGAGGTTTAAGGAATATTTGGTGGTTTAGGACAATTGTGGCAAAAGTGGGGTTTCAGTGTAGGGAATGAATAGTTAAATTATAAACCTCAACTTGTCCAAATGATTCCGTAAGCTCAGTAATGAGTTAGAATGTAAAAATATTCAATGTAAATATGAATGAATTATATACATGGTGGAAGAATCAAATTTGTTCCAATACCTAAGAGTTTCTCAAGGTAGTTCAATTTTTGCAGTGCACCTTGTCATTCCGATAAGAAAGAGGATTTTTTTGGAGTTTAAAGAATAAAAATATCTGAAACTTGTTCCCTTGATCTTATAAGGTATCTTGGAGTCAGATTCATATAATATTTCACCTCCAAATACCATTCCAAGCTCCGAGAGTGAAGTTTTCAAGTTCTCACTAGTGAAGAGTGTGCAGGCTCCATACTTAGCCAATTTTTTTACTGCCACATGTCAACACCTTGCTCCATGGCACCATTTTATGTCCATATTTTATTTTTACCAAATGGGATAGAGGGGAAAAAATTTATCACCCACGAGAAATCTCTTTCTCTGGTCCCCCATGTGACCCTTTCCAGCTGCCACATGGTGCTTATTTGGCTAACCCCATTTCCTTAGGCTGCTTTAGTTATGTCACTTGTCATCATCTCTCTCCAAGTTCCCTTTTGTGTTCATCTTGTCCATTTTTTCAAAGGGGACATTGGGGACAAAAATGAGTGTCCATGAGAAAGCCCCTCATCCGGTTGTAGATGTTTGATCAAAAGTTTCATCTTCCTAACATTTCACCGCATGATGACACTTAGCATGATATTGCTCCAAGTTCCCTTTGTGTCCCCTTGCACCATTAAACCTAGTTTTTAACTCCACTTAAGCTTTCATTCAACCCAGGGTCAAACCACAGTTAGCAAGGAAACACAAAAGTAAAAGATAACTTGTTTTTAAGTTACTTTCTTTACACAGGTCGACCTATTCACCACTCAAGCTGCTGTAATACCTCAAAGAAAATCAAAATATACCAGAAATGATGCTAAAATCATTCAAAAACATCTATATCCTTGGAAATTGGTATTTATTCACATTTTTTCAATTAGAAACTGGATTCAACTAATATTTTCACATAATACCCTACTCCGAGGTGCTTTTAAGAAGATTGTTGTTGTATATCAAATGAATGGTGGTAAATTGTAGAAAACATTAGAGGTCTCCAAATTCTCCGAATATTCCATTTCGGGGTTCATGGAAAAACTTACCCCTTGCAATTTGCATCAAATTTTACCTTCTCCTAAAGAATAAGAAGGAAGACGAATATTCTTTGGATATTCATTTCACGGGGTTTAGACTTGTATTTGTAAATTGAAACTTTGCAAAAATTTAAAGTTTCTCCATTATCCCACTTTCCACCGATACTTCAAATATTTGAATTTGCGGGCCTTATTTGTAAATTTAAAGTTGTAAACTTGCAAAAAGACCAAGTCCTTCACATGGGCGGCTCCAATTCAAAAGTTTCAAAACATGTTCCTTATGCCATTAAACATGCAACTTTTTCAAAACATCAAAATCAAAGGAAACATTAAGATGTAAGTATAAATCCATGTTACAGGGTTGAACCATGATACAATCACAACATTAAAGATTGAGGAGCCACCAAATAACTCATAGAATAGATGAACAATGATGAACCGAACACAATTACTTCAACAAATTATAGAAAAATCACAAAACATGCCAAGATTTTAATAAGACAAAATCAGGCACCAACACCATCTACATCATAGACTATAAAACTAATTATTATTATTCATATATGAAACCTTCCAAAAGTTTTCCTTAAATTTTTAATTTATTTTTTGGGTTACTTTTTTCTCTCATGCAACATGTGAAATGAGTGTGAGAGTTCTTTATCATCTTCTTTTTTACGCTGCACATAAAATCAAATAATGATTTTTCCCAATTAAACCCTAGTTGTAAATTCTAGGTATAATTCATAAACCGAGATGTGGGAAATCATGCTTCATAATATCATTAAAAAATTGTTATTATGGTTTGTAGGTTCCCATGTTAAAGAGAAAATCCTTGACTATCCTTGGCATGTTTTATGTAGTTAAACCTCATATAACTATGTAATTTTCAAGAATATATATAAAATGTTTCCTTTATCACAAAAAGGGGGAAAAGCAATGAAAGGATATAAAACAAGGGTCATGTTGCTGCATCAATACATGCCTTCAACAATTCAATGTTAAATTTTATAAGTGTTTTATGACAAAATTCATTTCTATGATTTAAATACTTTCCCATGTAAATATTCCTACATTTATCTTTAATAAATTATAGTGGCACATCAATAACCTATTTCAATTAGTTAAGTGAAAACATTGCTAGATGAGATATAATAGATGTTTTTTTAATTTCCCTAGATTACCATGTGTGAGACTATGAAAAATCAATTCAAATTATTGCTATTTAAAATATGGAAAGTGATTTTTCTCCAACAGTTATACTATATTAACTATGTTTAAGGTCAGCACTTCAAATTATACCATATTAATTATATATAAGGTTGTGATTAAGTTGAATTCAAATAAATATAAATATCAATAAATTTAATATACATATAAAAATAAGGTTTAATTTAAATTGTAAGATTCTATCAAATGTTTACAATAATTAACTAAAATGTTTTCTCTATGATTATGCATGAGGTGATATAACATATAATTTATCAATTTCTCTCATATCTATTAAAAAGAGTTGTTAAAATTAGTTTCTTTACATCTTCCTAAATCGCAATTATAGAAATTTTTTCATCCACTTTATAATTTCTTTATAATAGTTGTGTAATTTTCCATGTCCTCATGTCCTACTCCATGGATGCTCCACTTTGCAAAATTTTTGTGCACATATTTCCATATTAATAAAAGTTATTTCAACTATATTTTATTATAATCTTAGCCTATGATTTACTTGCTATGACACACATGGCGACCTAAATGGAAGGTAAGATATTAAACTATCTAGGATTACTTTTGTATAATATAAATGAATATTTATTATTTTCACCAAAAATTACAAATCAATCTTTGATTTTTGATCTCGCATAGTTTTCAAAACAATTTAATTACTCTCGGGTGCCATCCTAGAAGTCTTGGCTCTACTGGAACTTATGATAAGTTTTCAACTTGCACTCAAAGGGCCTTAACATAAACTTAGTGTATTTTTCATAGTTTAGTCCAACTTTTCCTTGAAATTATATGTTGTGGATATCATACCTATCTCGATTATGGTTTTAGTTATCTCTCATTTTTGTTTGTTTGTACGGATAAAGGAGAAACAATTCCATTTCCTAATGAGCCAAACATCCTTAGAGAGTATATTCCTCATCATTTAGGGAATTTATAGGGATAAAGGATAAACAATTCCATTGTCTCCAAATATTTAATAAAGTTGTAGATTAAAAAACAATGATAACAAGGCTTTAAAATGTTATTGTAAATTATCCTTGTTAAAGATGACATTTATAAATATAATGCATCAAAATAAGTTAGTTCACGTAGGCTCTAAGATTAGAATCGAGAATCACTTGATCATTACTAATCAAGATTTAATTTCTTTTAAAAGAAATTTTTCGTTATAATATTTTTATTGAGTTAGTAAAACATTTACTCGCATTCTTAATTATTTATGTACTATAAATTTATCGAAGTTAAAATGTAATGTTTCAATATATTATTCTACTTAACTTCAGGAACTATAATATTCTAAATAACATCTACCCTTCTTTATCATTATTCCCTTTACACCTAAAGGAATGATCACTAGTCTTATTATTCACTTCATCATAATTCTAGAGTCTTCCTTACTATTACAAATTCCCAAGTCATTTTCAAAACTTTATTTCCCTTTATCACTTATTTGATTATTAATAAAATTCCCTTTAATAATTTGGATTAATCTCATTTTCTATAAATATTCACAATCTCAATTCCTTACATGTATTTTTTTCAACCTCTTTAAATTTGTAGTAATACGATATAGTGTTCACTTGATGTTTGTATTCCCTTACATTAAGTCAATCGTGCCTAATAGCTCATCATTATGGGTCACCTCCACATAGGTTGAGAGATAATATTGTGTCACCCAACATTGAGTCTCAAAGTGCGAGTTTACTAAATTTACCAAAATTCATGTTATTAAACACTTGGGTTGTCAAAGGGGCAATTCAAGTTCCAACAAAAATATTCATGTTGTTACACTGATAGAGCATATAAACAGAGAGAAGGAGCAACACTTGATTTAAATGGGAAGTAGATTTATATGTAGTTGTGGGACCCTAATTATCATTGGGTATGTAACACAACACTTTTTAGAATTCATTAGAAGGTAAGCAAGGTCTAGCATAAGTTATTTTCTTCAATGTTTACTGAGCAAATTGTAAGGGAGAAACAATATTAAGAGAATCACTCATTGTCATGTAGATCATAGAAATGTTTTTTAGATCATATTCCAAGAAAATGCAGTCAAATTCAAAATCAACACATTCAAAGAAAGACAATATTAACAATACAAAGGTGACTTTTAGTGACCAAAATTATCCTCCTTACTTCAATCATTCCAAAAACATCTATAAGTAATCAAACTTGATGAGTGTGATATTGAATGAATTATAAGTGTATGATAAAATAATGAAATTCTCATACTAATAAATTCAAATACACTTGTCAAGGTAGGATCATACCGATAGTTCTTATACACTTTCACCTTTCCAATTGAAATCACTTAAATCGGTCTCTTTCCGTCGCAATTTAAATCTGATTTATTATTTATTATTATTTCATCTATTTTGCACTTATTTTTAATATATTATTTATTTGACTCGAATAATCAAAACAATGAAAAGGAAAACTACTCTTCATTGTTATTTATTTAGATTAGATGAATTGTTATCTATTTAGATTAGATGAATTGTTAAATTAATGAGATTTATGTGTGAAGTTTACTATGGATTGTAAAATCTATTCTTAATGCCACCTTTAAATTTTAAGTAATACAAAATTTCCTTATATTTTTGCTTTCATTTGGTTGTAGTAGTTGCTTACTCTTTTGTAGAACATCTACATATATTTTCACATTTTGTACTAATAGTTTCCAATTTTGATTTGTGTTTATATTATTTGTATTCTCTAAAATCAATTATAATTTTGTATTATTTTAAACAATTAATAATTGATTTTATATTATATATTAAAAATAAAATTTATTTATTTATAATTATAATTATATTCACTTTATTTTAATGTTAAATAGTAATTTACTATAATTATAACCATTAACAACATATAAATAAACGAAATATGTTATTTTAATTACGCTTTTTAAAGAAAAATCCAAATATGTCATAGCCATACATGAAACCATTCGCTCAATTGAAAAATCCAAAAGAGAAGCTATGATTATAAAATTGGATATGTAGAAAGTGTAGGACAGGGTTTCTTGGCAATTTTTGTTTAAGCTCCTCCATAAGTTGGGATTTGATAACCACTTCATCAATTTAATCCAATCTTGCACTACTACCTCTATGTTTTCAGTCATTATAAATGGAAAACCTTATGGTTTCTTCAAGGTTGAGAGGGGATTAAGGTAGGGTGATCCAATATGACCCTTCCTTTATATCATTGTGGCTAAGGCTCGAGAAGGCTATGATCAAAAGCTAAAAAGGAGAGGAGAATTGAGGGATTTAGGGTTACAAATGATGTGGAGAATCAATGTATCCATTTTTTTGATGATACAGCTCATCTTGGCCAGAATCATGTCCCAAGAAGCCCATTCTTTCAAAACTATTATTAGGAAACATGAGGAGGTTTCGTGCCCAAAAATAATTTCTAGAAGATCTCGTGCTATTTCATCAATGTTAGTGAACAACAACAATAACGCCTTCCTACCATTCTAGAATGTAACATAAAAAATCTCCCGATACCTATCCGGGAATTCCTCTTAATGTGGTAGCAAAAATGGATGACAAAAACTGGAATAAAATCATCAAAATATTTCATAGAAAAATTACATCCTAGAAAGGATCTTTACCGACATAGGTGGTAAGACTCAATTGCTTCAAATCTTGATGCAAGGTGTCTTACTTACAAAATGTCAATTTTTACTATACCCATTCAAATTAGAAAGGCAAGTGAGGGTATACGAAAAAGATTCTTATGGTCGTGGACTCGAGGTAAAATCTAGGATACCTTTGATAGCTTGGGAGAAGGTGACAAAACCCAAAGATAGAGGTGCTCTTGGTCTAAAAACATGCAGATGATGAATCAAGATCTCATAGCCAAGGTGGGATGGAGATTACATAAATAGGAAGGCATATGGGTCGACATATTGAAAGTGAAATATTTATGGAATGTTGGCGGAACTTTAGACATTTTTTAGGATAAGGATATTCCTAAAGGTTATATTTTCTAGAACAATTTGGGAAATGCTAGAGATCTAATGAACAAAGGGATTAAGTGGAACTTGGGGAATGGTACGAATATAAAATTATGGGAAGACCCATGGATCAGGAATCAGCCCCTAAAGGATGAGGATCCCTGGAGATATCACTTCTAGTTTTATAAAAGGGAGGTTGGTGAAAAGGTGTGTGACTACTAGAATGAAGAGATAAAATGGAAACATATTATTCCTCCACCTACTTTAAATGGATCTCTTCTACCTTTTTAAGCCCTCAATGATGATATTAAATTCTCTCACATCCCTCCAAGACAAATCCAAGATGAGTTGATATGGAGGAATACAGACTCTAGGAGTTATGAAGTTAAATCTGGTTACTTGTTTAATTTTGAACAAACCGAAGCTAATGTTTTTGGAGGAATCTTTGGAACAAAAATATGATACCTAAAATTAAATTTTTCTTTTGGGAAGTTGTCCAAAAGAAAATTATTGCTGTGGAAAAGCTGAGAAAAGAGGCATGATAATCACAAACAGTGTATCCTTTGCAAAAACCAAGAAGAAACTGCTAACCATTTGTTTTTGGAATGTTCGTTTTCTTTTCAGTTTTTTCTGGTTGGCTTGGATATGTTTAAAATGTAGATGATCCTTCCTAGGGAAGTCTCAAATCTTCCAGAGCAGTGGATATCCATTTTTAATCATGATATTGTCAAGGAATTATGGAATTTCTTCCTCTCGCACACACTCTGGGGTATTTGGATCGAAAGAAATAACAAGATTTTCATAAATTAGGGCTATAATCCCAAGAGAGTGGTGAGGCAAACAAACCATTATCTTAAAGAAAATATTCAACTAATCAAAAGTAAGTCGACCAAACCCCCATCAAATTTAGAAATTGTTATTTTAAGCAATTTAAATCTTAGATCCATGAATGAGAGTAACAACAAAGTAGGTGAGGAGGAAAAAAAAGGCTAAATGAAAAATTCCACCTACAAGATGGTGCAAACTCAACTTTGATGGCTTGACCAAGCTTAGGGAAGGGTGTGCTAGGGGAGGGTTAATCCATGACCATAGGGGAGAATGTCTCGATGGCATATGTGGGGACGGTTGGGAACCACTCTAATAACCATGTCGAAGCTATAGCCGAGGTTTTGGGGATTAAAGATAAGTAGCACTATGAACATAAAAAAATTGATCATCAAGGGGAATCCTTATGTGTAAGTAATTCTCTTAAGCATGATGGAAGCACGGATGGAGGCTTAAGAATATCATTAAGGAGGCCAAGCAATTGATTATATCTTTGGAGTAGGACGAGATGCAACACATGTTTAGAAATGGGAACAAGACAAAGGATGTCCTAGCCAATCATGGGAATGACTTACCCGAGAAGGTGAGTTGGCAAAAAATTAATTACCATAGAACAATATAAAAAATTTGATTAATAGGACAAGACATGTTGTGATAGGAGTCATGATTATAAGGATTCGCAGGACAGGATTTGTGTGGACTTGAATCATAGTTTAGATAGGTTTTTGATCTCAACACATAGTTAATTATCTGTTTTTGGGCCCTCTCCCATAGGTGGTTTCTTCTCGGGACTAGTTTTTTTCAAGGGATCGACATGGGTGGCAATAGAGTTCATACTCAACCCACAACTTACTTGCATTTGAAAAGGGATGCTACCTTGTGGAGGCTCCTTCGTCGGGAGGGGCATGCCTATTTTCATTAAAAATATGTAGGGGCATAATCCGCAGTTGGCTAATGAATTTGGGAAAGCCTGGGAGGATGGTTGTGTCAACATGAGGAGCATTGAAATCATTGTCAATGAGGAGTCTATTGCACAAAGCTATTGGTATGTCCATCGTTGGTCTTAAAATTTTTAAGGAAAATCTAGAAGAAAGCATGAAATTTCTACCTTTTTTGGTCCTGGGAAAATATCCTTATGTATGATGATGGGATTACGTGAACTTGTTTGCCAAATTAGTGGGCGAATGTGTGTGTTGTGGTTATGAAGTACCTCACATTAGAAGGAAAATTCAGGAAGATTTTTCTTATCACCTATCCATTTTGAATTTTATGAGAAGAAACCAGGAGATGAGCTTCCCATTTTCTCCTTAGGTCTCTTACCGCTTCTATAGAGGACTATCAAATGATAAGACAGAACACCACTCCATCATGGCTTAATTTTGCTATTGTTTAAGAAAGGAAAAATCCTTATCCCTCCCCGCCCTCAGGGAAAAAGTGATGATTATGACAATGAAACCCCGATGGCTCACATGAAAAGGAGAAAGAAGGGGGGACAATAGGATGGATCTATTGGCATTACATACATTATGTTTAAAATGAAAAAAGGTGACAATAACAGGGATGAGAGTGATGGCAGCAGGGTGAGAGCCAAAGAGATTTTTGATTGGGAAGTCTGTATCCTGAGAGTGGAATCTATTGTCGATACCATTCTCGTGGTGAACAAAAATCTTGTGCAAAAGGTAAAAGAATGCCACAGAAAATTGAAATCTAAAATAAGATAATAGGGGGATTGAATGTTGACTTAGTCATGCAGAACAAAGGGTCTCAATTATACAAGAAATAATCACTAAACTTGGTGCTATGCAAGATGAAGGGAGGATGAAGTTGGAGATAAGTAGTTTTGATGACGAAGACAATAGGGAGATGGAGGAAAAGTTCACTAAGAAAATCCCTTCTAGAGTCATCATCAAGTGCAAGGGGAATAGGGATGCAGGACCCATACGACAATCACAAGCAAAGAATCCCAAAGTAAGATGGACTAATGGCTAACCTTTTGCAACCCATTTCTCTCGTGTTCATTTTCTCATGCATTTGTTGTTATTTCGATCTTGGGGTTCTAAGTATTTTGAGGTTTATAATCTCTTTATAAAAAAAATCTATATAAATACTTAGATTAGTTGTGGTCTACTCTG
Source organism: Taxus wallichiana var. yunnanensis (assembly GCA_018340775.1). NCBI lineage: Eukaryota > Viridiplantae > Streptophyta > Pinopsida > Cupressales > Taxaceae > Taxus > Taxus wallichiana. The sequence goes on along the minus strand of CM031236.1, from coordinate 468,123,076 downwards.
TTTTGTGTGCATTGTTGGTCAAGATTGTTTGACTTCATGCCTTTGGTCTCTTTTGTTGGCTTTTGGGCCTTGTACTTCGCTTTTAAGTAAAGGGGTTTTTGGGTCCCTTCAAAACCAACTTTTATTACCTTATCTATAGAAAACATTTTTTTAAAAAATCATCAAAGTTGATCTCTACTCATTCAAATCTATAACAATTTATTAAGAAACATAAAATGTAGTACCTCAATAAATTAAAATAACAGATCTATATTGCTTTGTTTGAAATCGAATTGCCTATTCTATTGAGTTTTAAAATTGTAATAAACACTATAATAAGAGTTTTCATTATAACACATGGAATTATTTCTTTTTAACATGTAATATTTTTTCAAAACTAGGTATTCCTTATTAGTCTTTTTTTTTTTTTGGGAGAAAATGAACTATGACAATTACTTTTCTTAATGTAATTTAATTAATTATTATTATTTGGAGTTTTTAATGAATCAAAAATTAGTATTATTTTTGTATATTGATTTTCTTATGTCTTAAAATTTAGATATCCAAAAATACTACAAAATGTATTTATCTATTTTGTTATTGGTTCACCTCTTACTACCTTCTTGATGTAGATTGAGGCACCATGATATCATCACATTTATAATAATTTTCAATTCATCTTTTCATACATTATATCAAACATATTTTATTTACAAAATTTCTTAAATATACTCTTCTTCAAACATCTTTTATTTCCAAAAACTCTTAAATATACTCTTATTTATGACATAATTATACTTGTTGCATATATCTTCTAACCTCTCTCAATATAGAATACACAATCTTTTTAATAGTTGATGTGACTATTTCATTTTTATTATTTTCCAACTTTTTACACACAATTTTATTAGTTAACCTAATTCAATCTTACTAATTCAAATCTTTACAATATAATGTAAAATATGAGTAAACCTAAATTCTAAAAAAATAATAATAACATATACATATTGTAACATGATTAATCTAAACAATGAAGTCACATAGACATAACAATGTAATAGTGAAATATAAATTTACAATATTCAACATGAACTAATCGCTTTGCAACTTTGTTTTCTATGAGAATTTTGAAACTAACATTGCTAGATATGATGTGTATAATGTAATTCAATAATGTCATGTACAAATAATAATATAATATCAAAATGCAAATTACAATTTTCAACATGAACACCCCTTCACATCACACAAATATACTTTGCACATTTCATATCACACAAATATATGAAGTTATATATATGATATTTTTCTTCATAAACAATTTTTAACATAAAATTATTAAAAAAAACAACATATTCAACTTTATATTCAACTAATATTAATGCTTTTGGTAATTTCCACTTACAATTGTCTTACTTGTTAGTTCTTCTTCTTAATCACTCCTATTTCACACATGTAAATAACATTCTACAAAGTACTCTCGACCCTTGCTAAATTAATAACTAGCAGTTGATCCCTTTTTTGGGGAGCAAATATACGCTGTGTAGGATGGTAGGGAAGGCTGTATGTTGAGGTGGTCGTATGTACTTGGTTTGTTTCATACAGTGTTTGTAAATGCAGTTTGGGTTTTGTGATTAATACTACAAGTTAAAGCTTTTAAAAGTGCATAAGATTAGTTGTGGTACTAAAAGAACTGAATTCTGGAATTAAATTGTTGATCATGTTACATGTTGGCAAAGTTTTTTTACAACAAATTAAAGAACATAACTATGGAATTAAATTGATGGTCATGATTATGGACCAATATGCTTCGTGTATGTGTGTTGTTTGACAAAATGCCATACACACATGTGCTTTTATTTACTGTGCTGATTGGACGTTATGTATACATGAATTGTTTGCCAAATTCTCTGTCAATAAAACACATTAAATTCCAAGGGAAAAATAAAATGTAAATATCAGTACGATGTTGATCCTCTGTCTTTGGTTCCCTCCTCTTTTTTATAAAAAATTGCACAACCGTTTTTCTTGTTTTCCATGTGTGTGCTAAAATGGGATAATTAGAACAACACGTGGACAATCACCCAAACAGATGTGGTCTCATGGACTGCCATGAGTGCTGGAGTCTGTTGATGGAATTCAAATTTGGCGAACAACAATAACAGTAAATAAGTTTTTAATTGAACAATATGTTATGCCAGAATTGTTGGATGCAAGTGTAGTGTCGAAAGCAGCATAAGAATACTATAAATATTTTGAGAATTGTAAAACTAAACTATTTTGTAAATTTGATTTACCGTAATAAATAAGATAGTGTATCCATTATCTAAGTTTCATTGAAAATGTAGTATATGTAATGTTTAGCACATGGCTGGGAGAGTGTTTTTTGCAGCAGTAGTAATTGTATAGTCCAGACACTTGTAAGTTGTACTTACATTTTTAAAATAGTATGGAAAGGTGGGGAATTTGTACAATTTAAAGAACAATAGGTTTGCAAATCATACTATCAACATACTAGAATATGATGGTAAGGATATAGAGATGTCAAGCAAATGAATTACTGTGTTTTAATATTTGCATACCATATTATTAGTAGCTCATACATGGATTCAGGATGCAATTTTACGATTTGTAAACTCCTCTTCTTTCAAATGATGGATTAATTCCAAAAAATTATAAAACTAAACAGGTTTATCAACTAGTATTGCTTAAAGATCATTCATTCTGATGATTATAGTATCGCGTAGAGTCATATTTGGTAAGAGATCATTTCTGCTGCAACATTCTTCAATTGTCATACATTTGAAAGTAGCTCTGAAATGTATTGGATAAATTAAGAACACATTTAAAAAAGAATCTATATTCAACCACTCCTTTCATACTCGAACACAAATTTAACTAAAGTTTAGAGATTAATGATAAATAAAATATTACCAATCATACCTGGAATCTTACATTTATGACAAAGCAAGCTCACCAATGTTAATGAGGAATACTCCATGACAAAGGTCATCCGTGATGCCATGCTACAGTCTGCTCTTTTTATTGAAGAACTACTTTTGTGTCTTCTTCTTATTGTCTGGATTGTTTCACTGTAATGTAATCTGTCCATACCTTATTTTGCATGTATAGAGTCCGTTCATTCATTTAGGTCAGAGAAGAGGTTACGCTCTAGAATCGTCAAAACAATGTTGTTCATTATGGTGTTAATGATGAGAATAATTTTGTAGCAGTAGTTACTCGACGCATGTTGTTTCTACAGAGTTGGGGAGTAATATCGATCTTGGGAGTGATTGCAGAATTGAAGGGAATAGCTGCAAGATAGGTCAGAAAAGAAATAGGACATAAAGAGGAGAAGAAGATGGGTTATTACAAAGATCATATGTTTTGGTGCAGGAAAAGGACAACAAATGAAGACAAAGAAAAAGAGGAGTTTCCTTCTAAGAAAGCAAAGTTCGATGGGTAGGAACATTTTCTCATAAAAGAGGAAAAAGCTGGAAAAAGGTTGGCAGCAAATTGGAGCAACATAGTATTGTCTTTGAAAAGGCATAGCCCAAAAACTTTCGATTCCCTGTGCATTAGGCCAAAAAGGTCCTACATAAGTCTTTGAGCAGATCAAATGTAAAAGCCTAAAACATCTTAAAAATACAATAATTTTTTTTTAGGATAACAGTGCAATATGAAACCTGGTGGTAGAAAGAACGCCTCAAATTCCATTTTTTAACATTCTACTATTTCTGACAACGTCCAACTAAACGGAAAAACCGATACACGTACTAAACAATAAATTCTCAAACACATTTAAACTTTGCACACAATCCACATCTTATTAAAAAAAATACTACAGTGTGAAAATGAGAGCAAAGCGAAACAAAAAATATAAACTTGAGTAGGGCATATCATTTAAATGCCTACACGAACAAGATTTCCCCAAATTTAACTACTGTGCACCCAATATCGGAAATTATAAAGGAATTTAGTTAAATGACATATTGCAATATTATTATGGTTAAAAAATCCCGTGCTTGTGGAAAATTTCAGGGGAATGCACAAAACTTAACTGGGACAAAAGTAATTAAATGCATGTATGAACAAGTTTTGAACAAATTCCAGTTATAAGACAAAATATAGCACAAATTCTAAAGGAATTTTAGAAAAATCAAACTTCACGGATTTGACTACAGTTCAACATAGCAAAGTTTGTGTGAGATGTAATATTTAAAATGGTGCATGGAAAGGGAACGCATTTAGTCAAACGGTTCATAAACAACATGTTGTTGCACACAACAACAACAATTCTAAACAGTTAACAAGAATCCACAACTGAATATTAAATATGTTAAACAATTAAATTTATTATTATTAAATGATGGATAATAAATTCAAAAAACAAATATGCGATTATTGATTGAAATTTAGTATAAAATACTGTAATTTTGTCAAACAGTTGACAAACGCCATGCTCTTCCACATAGTCGTATCCCAACAAAAACAATTCTAAACAACAACATTTAAAATTGTAACTTAGTTATTTTCCTGGTTCTACAATATCAATTCCCAAGCCAAACTCAAAAAAACTATATTATACAGTTGCAAAGTTGAGCAATATCATTAACCAAATTAAAATCAAAAAACAAATGTAAGGGGAAAATCAAAAACCTGATTTGAACCCCTTGAAGATCGATCACATGATGATTTGGGGTGAAGCTTCACATTCCAAACTTTGAAGTGTCAATGCCTTCTAATTGCATATTAATAAACACACCTCTGAAACTTGGGCGGCCACCGATGATGCAGGAGAAAAGCCTGAATGCAGCGGCATGTGCCTCCCGGCAAGTAAATGCCTATGGCATAATAAATAGAAGAAGGTAGTTTCATATCCAACCCTCCCAAATAATGATAGGAATTATCCTTCTCTGAAAATTTATTCGTAAGGACCAATTGCATGGAAGAAGTTAGTCCCTCCAAAAAAGACTTTGAACACCAATAACCACTTCAGTTAAAGCATCATTTAGAAGGCCAAAATTAAAAAAAAAAAACATTATGAACTATGTTGATCCTATACAATCCTCGGCTATATATATACCTAAGTAGATTGTTAAAAAACTTATTGGACCTTCATAGAGCAGGATATCGCCTCGTGGCCTTGGTCCCTTCTGTAAGGAAGAGATTAATTTAAACCTAGAAAATGTGACTTGGTTTGACCGAGTTTTATACCATGAGGATTTAAATAAAAGTACGTATAGCCCATTGAGTTCATATATATATTCTCAGATCCTCTTTACTACATATACAACTTCCATGAAATTCTTTAACAATTTCAAGAAATTCTATGCCAAGTATGATAGTGAAAATAAAGACAAAAATAGTAAACTAACATCTCTTTTCTTTAATAACACATAGGTGGGCATATGCCATTTGAAATTTAGTATATTCATATTTCAAATAAAAACTATATTTTCTCAATTTATGTATATATTTCAGATTATATTTCTCCTGTCCACCCCCTCTCCCCTTTAACATATTTTCTCCAGTTTTCTCCCGTCATGGAATTCTACAAAATTCACAAATACTCTTTCTTAATTGTAAATCAATGCCACATGATAATACATATTTGAAATCTTATGGCCTTGTTTATTCTATTGAAAAGAGTTACATTCTACAATATCTTGAAAATCGCATTTTAATAATAAACACTATCAGTGAACAGAAAAATAATTGCAAACATTTGAATCCATTTAATTAGTTGATGAAGTGATGCATGCATTTTTCTTGAATTCCACAGGTGGATGTGTTACCCGTAAACAATTCTGCCATTTGTAAAGCCTTGGACCTTATTTTCCCACCTTCTTCTTCCACCATTATCCACTTCACAGCTTTAGAAATCGCTTCCCTATTGAGCTCTTGCTCTCGGTCTCCATCCTACTTTCTTCTCTCAACTTCCACCCCCACGAGGAACTTGATCGAGCATTCAGTGCCTGATCTAATTGCATTGACAGAGCAATCAAAGGCAACCCATTAATCAATCCTTCCATTGTTGAACTCCAAGCACAGTGGGTCACGAAGCTTCCAGTACAACGATGAGAGAGAATCTCTCTCTGGCGCCCAACTCACCACAAGTCCCCTTTCCCTATTCGAGCTTCAAATTGATCGGGCAATAAGCTAGATAGGTGGCGCTCTGCTGATCACCATGAAAATCCTCCTCATAATAACAAGGAAAATGAAGAACGCATATAAAAGGCTACTGGCTGGCCTCTAAACCCAGAGTTACATCCTCTGTCTGCTCTTTTGAAAGAAAAAACTCAATACTAAATGAAACATACGGAAAAGTCTTGGTACTATACGAAGGACGTAGTTTTTTCTGATTTCTGCATCAAATATTTCTTATGCAACGTTGTCGCTTTTGAAATGAACAGGAAAAGTGTAGTTTGGAGATGAAGGGTTTGAATGAAGAAAATATTGTGAAACCTGCCCAGATCTTCTTCCAAGAGCCTGATGAGGACCAGAGCATTAAATATTGCAAATATATCAATTATTTAGGATTTGAAGCATTTGGCGGACGTAGTATGACACATCTCTGCCTTCGGAAATCGAGAATAAGTCATTGGTGCGGACTTTTCCCCTTGAACAGGTCAGTTGAAACATCACTTTGCGCCAGAAGCAAATTTAATATCTTGTGCGTAAGGCTTTGCAAACGCTTGGTTTTATTGAAGAGTCAATCTTGTTCAAGACAAGCTTTCGGATGTATTGGTAGCGGCATGTTCTCAAACCCGACATTATAAGGATTGCTTGTCTCGCCTAAATTACTCACAGATTATTGTTAAAAAATGTTTTCCACTGTTCAAGCATTTTGAAAATTAAAAGTTAAAATTCTGCAAGGATCGAAGGGGATGGTGCGCAGATTGCATACTTTTCAAATCCATTTTCCCCGTGGGTTTTCTCAGCAGAAACATGGCGGAAATTATAATAGCCAAGCGTGAAAAGCAGGCTGGAGTTTGAATTCCTGGGACTGGGTCAACGTGATGTTCCTGGCACCAATAACACAGGAAAGTAGAAACAGAGGGAAACGGAACGCATTGCATAAAGCAGGTGGTAGCAAACAAACGGTGTTTCCCAACGTCGGCAACGCCGACGACGAAAACGCAGCACGGTGCCTCCCTCATAAAAACGCCTACGGCGTAATAACATTCTCCTCTTTTTTTTAATGTTTGCTTTTAAATTATTCTTTATATCCCTATATTAAATTACCTTTTACACGATATTGATATTTACAAAACAATGGGATAAAGATAAACATAAAATTATAATTTGATGACCATATATGCCGAAACACTTTTCAATGATTGTAATTTATTAATATAGCCTTTTGAAATTTGCAAATCAATATTATTAAATATAAAGTTGACAAAAATTTAAAAGGGCAAGCCTTTATTTATTTTAACAATTTTAACTATGTATTTCATAATTTTATATATATGCAAAAGAAAAAATGATCTTCATATTTTAAATATTTAAGTCTAACATATATATTTTTTTCAAAATCTACAAGTATTTTATAACTAAAAATAAGAAAAACACGTGATCTATTGTCTAATTACAAAATAAATACATATTTACGCCGTAGGCGTTTTCACAGTGGGGGATTTTTTGCCGTTTTCGTCAACATGCTTGTGCTGCTCCTGTTCCATTTTTGGTGCCCACGTGTTTGTCCCGACTGCTTTCTTTGCCACCGCATGCATGGGCATGCGCTTATGTTTGTCTCTATTGCCATTTGCGTTTGTCATTGGCTCCTTCAACGGTGGTTCGGCTGTTTTGGGGTGCGTGTGGAGATGGCTCTCTGTCGTTGTAGGTTGCTTGCACCTGCCGTTTCCCTTCAGTTTTCCCTCCTGCATCATCGGTGGCTGCCCAAATTCTGAGGGTTTGGTTATTTAAATTGTGTGGCGGATCTGGTCAGATACATTGACAGTGCAAAGGTTGTGAGGGTTTATTCCAGTCTATCTGCTGCAGTTTGGTTTACAGGTATTTACCTAGATTTTTGTTCTATCCATAGTATTTCTGCATTTGTTTTGATTATGGCTGTGAATCTTCTATAGATATACAATTAATTGCAGAATCTTCAGTGTTTTGTATAGCTTGCGTTGATTTTTTTTCTTTTATTTGGTTGCAATGGACATGTAGGATGCTGCAAAAGGTTGTGGAGTTTGGATTTAAATCTGACAATTGTATTTGCTTGAAAGTTTCTAAAGCCTTTTCAACAAATCCATTTTTCCCATATCCTACAGTCAATGTTATGCAGAAACCTCTTTCAGGCATTCTGTCAAACAGTTCACTTGTCTTCTCTTGGCTTCCACATTTTGCATACATGTGTACTGGGGTAGTTGCAACTACAATATCTGATAAAATTCCTCTATCCTTTATGCTTTTTTGGGTGTTCATACCCTGTTCCACAGCTCCCATTTCAGCACAGGCTAGGAGTATATTAGAAAAAATATTTATGCTTTCCCATAATTTTCCTTGGCATTTTTGAGATCAATTTCTGTAAAGTTTCCTTCAAAAAAAATTCTCAGAGGAGGTTGTATAAGGATCTTTTAATTAGAATTTTACCATGTAAATGAGGTCAGTTTTCCCTTCTGTATTTCCACCCTTGAACTACTCCCGCCCTGAAGCTGAAAATCTATAAAGAGAAATTATTAGGTGCACAACTGACCAAAATCTGACCCAAAAAGTACAGGTAGCTAACAGAGCAACATGAGAAAAGAGCCATTGATTTCAATTTCTCCACATCTTTCTTTCTGTGAATCATTGAATGAATTACAGAGATGGCTGCATTGAATGAATTACAGAGATGCTTCAACTTCTGGCTGATAGGCGTCCTCTCATCTTTAATACCCACTTCACAATTTTGGCTGTCCATGACAAATATTGTCTGTTCCTATGCTACTTATGTTTTTCCCGATATCTGCAGACTCTAATTCATGGTTAGAAATCCTTCATTTCTTGTACCATCTTGTGTGTTTTTTCCAGGTCTGTGTTTGTCCTCACCACATATGCAAAACACATCTGATTTGTGTGGTACTTCACAGTTCGTCTGATCTTGCTGATTGTTAGCCATTCTGAAAATTTTTCAACCGAGTAGGCCATAGTGTCAACAAGATTTATACACTCTATGCGACTTCATATTTTAAAGTATTACAGTCTACTCATGAGCTAAAAATTAGAACACCATTAATATTTCTTATTCTTTTCCAGTGAAATTCGGAGCCAATGGTAAATGCTAATATACTCCCCTGAACGGTGTGCTTTTGATGTATCCCCCACAGCTCAATACTCCCATGGGAACTGCAATTGCATCACCTTTCTTAACTTTCACCACACACTCCGACTCGCCTCAGGCAGAAGGACCTTAATAATATTGTATTTATAATAACATAGCTATTAAATTTGTAATTGTCTTGCTTTGACTTTTCCAATAGACGTGTCAACAAAGAAAAAGTTAATATGATTTCAGGGTTCCAGTCCTTTGTGGGTGGGTTTTTTTTTGGTTGTCTGCAGGCCACGCTCCAGCTGCTCCAAAAAGAATCTAAATTCGTCAATATAGGAAGTCCCTTGAGACAGTTAATTTAATATTTGAGATAAGAAGATGCAAAAAAATTAAGATTGAAACATAATATACAATGAAGAATCTACAGTGAGTTTATAGCAAAAAGTGAACAATCTACAGTCAGTTTATAGCAAAAAGTGAAGAATCTACAGTCAGTTGATAGCAAAAACAACGAGACAGTTAATTTAATATTTGAGATAAGAAGATGAAAATAAATTAAGATTGAAACATAATATACAATGAAGAATCTACAAGAGTTTATAGTAAAAGTGAACAATGTACAATCGGTTTATAGCAAAAAGTGAAGAATCTACAGTCAGTTGATAGCAAAAACAGCTCTGTATCAGTGATTCAAGATGCAAAACAATTAAGATTGAAACATAATATATACAATGAAGAATCTACAATCGCTTTATAGCAAAAAGAGCTCAGATCAATGATCAAATATCCTTTTATTTTCCTATCCAAAAGAAGGTTTTTATGACCATTGCAATATCAGTTTTCTTTCTGAATAAATTCATTTGTGACATCACAATGTAAAATTATCCGGTGCGCAGATTATTTAGTTGCTTATGTTTTTCTGGATATGCACAAGGAAATAAAACTAGGACAATAAGGTTACGTATTAGTTCTGATCCTTATCAACTCAAAAACAAAATTGAAAAACGCTAGTCTGTCTTATAATAGTTTAGTTGAATGATGAGGACTGAGCATGCCTGGGCATAAAATGATTATAGCCGTAGATTTTAGAGGCCAATGACCTGGTAAACATTGTAAATTTACCAAGAATTGGATAGCTGCAGAGATTTAAATAGAAATGATTTTCAGTTTACATTTAGTTTCCAACCTAGCTAAATAAGCTCATGACACCACCCTTTCGATCTCTCGTACACCTCGCTGCACATAGCAGCAAATTGTTTTTCCATTATCATAAAAATATGTTTCTTATTTCGTTGCAGCTTAGTATATATTCATTCATAAAAAATGTTGTAAGCATCCTGTTTAGAAAATTGTTAAATAGACACTCCTTCTATTATAGGAGATTTCAACTATAGTACAACAGACCATCTCCATGGCAAATTCTTTTATGACCATTGCAATATCAGTTTTCTTTCTCAATAAATTCATTTGTGACATCACAATGTAAAATTATCTGGTGGCAGATTATTTAGTTGTATTCCCTTACTAGTAGGACTTCTATTTTTCCATACCTCTGGCCACCTATGCATGTTTTTTTTTATCTCAATATTTACAACTCTCAGCCTGCCATTATGTAGAGTAGCTTAAATTGCAGGCCATGTCCATTTCCATTGGCAATAGTTGTTGTTGGCCTACAACTGTGTGCCAAAGCACAAGGCCTGTGAACTGTTTGACAAAATGTCTTGAGGTAATACGATGGCATAGAGTGCAATGGTTGAGGAAATCCTAAAGCCTTAAATGTCTAAGGATCTAATTCTGCAGAAACTGTTATTTGAAACAGGTTTAGCCATCCACAAATGTTCCCAGCCCAAAGTCTCATAATTTTTTCTATGTTGCTTCCATCTATTACAGCTACATGTAGTTTTGTTTTGCAAGCTACAGATGTATTTTTAATTTCATTAATGGTTAGAAATTATTATTATTTCCTCGTAGTTAGATCTGAGGAGGTGGTTCATTTATTTATTGTATTCCAAGTTTCCTGCTTCTTGTAGTCAATGTTATGCAGAAACCTCTTTGAGGCATTTTGTCAAACAGTTCACTTGTCTTCCGTTGGCTGCCACATTTTGCATGCTTTGGAACAGGGTATGTTAGTGAATCAAACACTCTACACCTAAATTTTGGTTTCATTTTGCTTTGAAGAATGTCGATACCATGCGCCAAAGCTGGTTTTTTTAAATGTGACACGCACTTACTTCTTGAAAATATGTAACAGTTGTATATCTTCAAAACTATGGTTACCTGCTGTTTGCTTTTAGAGCTCTCTTTTTCGCTTCGCTTTGCCATTCATTGGTGGAACTGTTTGACAAAATTATACGGGTTTTTGAGGCATTTTTAGACCTGAAGGTTTTTTATTTCATTGTCAATTAACATTGCAGCATTGGAGGAGACCATTTCCAGAAAAAAACATAGCATACAACATATGAGGCAAGATCTTCTACCTGTGGCAAGGGCAGTTCGAAGACATTGACAGTAAAAAGTTTGTGCGGGTTTATTTTAGGCAATTTGCTGCAATTTCATTTACAGCCACCGCTTACCCGGCCTTCTGCTCTACTTTGCTCACCAATACTCTCCACCATCTTGTGTGCGAGTCAATCGAAGCTCGTGCATGCAGCACGGAGCTCGTAGCCGCAGAAGATGTGTACACATTCCAACTTGCTATTGGCAAACTCCAAGATACTGCTCAAATACTGCTACATGCCACGATCGCCGTCGAAGATACATACGACATTGTGCGCAACAAGGCCTATGAGCAATATTACTGTTAATTACATGTGACAAAATATGTGTACATGTTGTAATTTGATTCCCAATTATGCTGTAATAACTGTACTCTCTCCTGCAAAAGAGGAACAACTTGTATTTAACAAACTTTCTGCTTACTGTAATTCGCATATGAAACTTGCAAGCACTTGTTTGCTTATCTGTGCAATAAAATTGTATAGTGTTTACTGCTATCCTGAGAGTATTTATCGATATAGTCTTTTGTTATTCATATTGCTACTATAGGACAAGATACAATACTTTTTTTTAACACATTTTGGTTAGTGATCCAAGGTCTGTAGGCCGTTTTTTTGTGATTTTAATTGTATATTACAAGTGAAAAAATTTAGACGCAAGAGGTATGAACAGAATATACAAATATGTATACAAATTACTGGAATGTACAGCCAATTGACACAGCTAAACCGTCAGCTAATTTTGATTTGATAAGCACAGCTAATTTAACTTATCAATTACAGTTACACACTTTTTCATCGTAGGCTCAATATGAGGTCTGTGTTCTGTAATTTTGTTGCTATGGTACTTTGTCCACTATTTCCTTTGTACTTAGATTCTAGTTGCAATAAGATTTAACTCTCTATGTTTTTAGAGCCATTTCTTAGGATTTTGATTTGGCAATAGCGGAAATCTCTTACAGATTTGCAACAACAAAATAAACATTTACCTAAGAATTTTGATAAACAAGAAAATCAGATAAAGGAAGATAACCATATACTTGAGAATCCTGATAAACAAGAAAATCAGGAAGTGGGTATGTATAGAAAGAAGATGCAGCAGCCTTATTCACCTTGTGAGTGTGGCTTAAATACGAAAAAAATCAGTCCCTGAAATGATATGACTATTGGAAGAGAATAGGTCCGTAGAACTGAGCAGAACAATTGCAGATTCCAGCGCTTACGTATGTGTTTGTAAATACAATATCATTAAACAAAAAAATTACAAATTTAATAAAAGGATATTTGATCACTGGTATTTTTAAGGCCCAACTATATGAAATTATATCAGGCATTACTATTGTGGCCCTTTTCATTAAAAAAAACATTGTCTAAATATCCCCTTCTCATGTTGTCCCCTACCTCTGTACTATACTCAATTGTGTTGCCCCTTAAGATATAATAATAAACAGTATTAAGGGACACATCTAATCTGCTGTATATTCATTCACAGTCTCCATCGCAGAAAACGGCCTTCCCCACCATCCTCCACGGCTTATATTTGCTCCCCTCAAAAAGGGAGCAACTGCTAGTTAATTTATTGGTAGGAATGTGTAAACTGCTATTTAACTATAAACTATAAATATAATCAATTTATCAATATAAACTAGTGACCATGCAACATTTGTTATATAAAAGTTTGTGCTAACTATCAAACATAAAGTGATTTAATAAGGGTTACTGAGTAGAATATTGAGAATATGATATAATATATAGTAGTGGAATTTGTGAACACTGTAACTTTTATATGCGCTTGCACACACGCGCACACAGAGAAACTTGGTAGTTGATAATAGGAGAACATTTATATGCACAATATAAATAAATGTGATAGCTTTGCTTCCCTAAATTAGATATTGAAATGGGAGTTTGGAAGCAGGGCGAGCCAAGAGAGGAAATTTCCTTGGAACAGTCAAACCAAAAATTTCGTCCATATTGACTTTGCCCTCAACACTCCAATGGAAGCAATGTAGGAGTTGAGCAAGTGCCAACTCAACAACAGAAAGACCCATCAAAATCCCAGGGCATCCTCTCCTTCCCGTTCCAAAGGGGAGCAAATCAAAGTCCTGACCTCTCACATCCTTACTGTTACCCTTACCCATAAATCGCTCAGGGTTAAATTCATAAGGATCTTCCCAAATGCTTCCATCTCTTCCCATGGCCCATACGTTTATGAACACCCTTGTTTTTGGAGGAACGTAGTAGTCTCCCACATTGCAACCCTCCATGGACTCGTGCGGTATGAGCAGTGGAAATGGCGGATGCAATCGAAATGTTTCCTTCACTATACATCGCAAATAGTCGAAGCTCGCCACATCGTCCTCCTTCACCTTGCGATCTCTACCCACCATCGACTCAATTTCTTGTTGTGCTCGTGCGAGTATATGCGGATTCCCCAACACCTCACTCATTGCCCATTCCACTGTTGTGGAAGATGTTTCTATTCCTGCATTTAACATATCCTACACAAATTTCTATTCCCAAAAATCAATACACATACCTATATACTATGCCTACAGGGAAAATCTAGTTGTGGGGGATTCTTTGTACTTACCAAGATGATTGCTTTGATGTGGACTCGTGTGATTTGCATCTCCGTTGGAGTTTGGGTGTCGAGCTCGGCCATGTCCAGCAGCACGTCTACCATGTCTTTTACTTGATCTTCTACTTGATATGGTTTCTTTCTTCCTTTAACGTGCTCCTCGATTACTTTCTCAGCAAACGCATTGTATATTTTGTGAACTGCCTGCAACCGACGACGGATGCCTTGCAAATCCAGGCAGCTTAGCCAGGGATGTAATCGTTAATGCAAAAGGCACCGGCGAGAGTGAACATATCATCCACCATTTCTTTAAAGACATGGCCTCCACCCAGATCGTCGTCTGAGTATGTTCTGCTGGAAAACATTCTGCAGGTGATGTTTCGAGTGAAGCAGGAAAGGTTCTTCTTCAGATCCACACAGTTCAGTCCCTGCCCGCTCTGCTCCCAAATGGAGTGGATCATGGCCGATGCCTCTTCCTCCCTCACAGATCGGAAAGAGTCGACTCGCTTGGCTGTGAGCAGCTCGACAGTGCAGAGCTTTCTCATTTGCCTCCAATACGCTCCATACGCACAGTAAGCCACGTCTTTATGATCGTAGCAGAGATACTTCCCCAGGCTGCAATTGGGTCTGTTGGCGAAGACTAAATCATGCGTTTTGAGGAAGTCTTTCGCCATGGCAGGAGAAGAGACAACGACGGTGTGGACGGAGCCCAAGCGTAGAAACAGAATGGGTCCGTATTTCTTTGCGAGAGCTGCGAGTGCCTGGTGAGGGAGGTTTCCCAACAGATGGAGATTTCCTAAGACCGGCCATGGGCGTGGTCCGGGAGGCAATAATCTCAATGATCTGCTGCTGCTCTGCACATAAACAATAATCCAGATGATGATTGCAGCTCCCAGTAGTGATATTGTTACACCCTCGCCCATCCACTCCATTGAATTCTACAGCTTCAAGTGGAAACAGGCAACAGACCTCACTCAATAATTGAAATCTCAATCAAGTTCACTTGCAGGGTCCTAATATTAATATAAACCTTACAGTAAATACGTATTTAATATTTATAGAGTCAAGTGCCCTTTTTAATAAAAATTCAGAGAATCCGATGACGAAATAATTCTAAAATATATGGATTCTTGTCTGGCGCGGAGACAGTGCCTTCCACTAAATGGCTAATGTACGAGTGGACAAGAAAGGAGGGCGATTACATGATTGTCCTTTAAATGGTAAATCCTTTGGCCAATATGTAAGGATGCTGCAACTCTTTGTAATGGGGTAGGGTCCCCTCAACCCTAACTTTTACCACTAATCCAAAAAAATGAAAGGAGGGTGTGGTCAAATTGTTTTCTTATGGGCCATTGTCAAATTCATACACAATATGTGATAGTTGAGAGCTGGACAAGTGCTGTCATGGCGGTGAAAGAAGAAGACCTTGAAAAATGATGTTAATGTTTATAAATGTTTTATAATGATAGTTGGGTGGTAGTATTCGGTGGATAAATAATTAATTTTGAGATATATTTGATTAAGTCTAATGTATTTATGTAATTAGATTGACATTATTTATCACTATTTAGTTGGAAATTTGAGAAGAAGATAATGGAATTATGTTTTTCAGCATGTGTGTTTTGAAGGACAAACACCCTTTTGAAAAGAGTGGTTGCCATTTGTAATAAATATTCATTTATATGATTTAAATACTTTTCCCATAGATATTCCTACAATTACCTTTAATAAATTATAGTGGCACATCAACAACTTATTTCAAGGAATTAAGTGGAAACATTAAATTATAGTGGCACATCAACAATTTATTTCAAGGAATTAAGTGGAAACATTAAATTTTTTTTTTTATAATAATGTACTAGAGAAGATATGATAGATGACTTTTTTATTCCTTTAATCAATTCAAATTATTGTTATTTAAAATATGGAAAAGTTTTTTCTCAAACAATTCACTTATTTTTTTATTATTGGTAAATAGTTTTGAAGGGACTATAACTTGTTTACATAGAGGGCCTAAAAGCCGATAAAACATGAAGAGGTTCCACAAAAAGGATCAACATCTGCATAGGCGTAAAGCCAACTTTAACCGAAAGAGAGTTACTAAAGAAAAGCAAAACAAAGCATGCGTTACTGCAACAAAGCGACCAAAATACAACAAAAAGTAAGATGAAAAGCAACATCTGCAACGAAGACCTCATTTACTTCTTGGTAGCTCACGGTAATTATGGACTTAATAGATTGCAACGAGGTGAAAAGAGCCACCGTTGTCATGTGTGTGGGGTCCTTAGTATCCAACGTTGTTATGGTTTGACTACTTTCCTTGTTCGTTCCCCAAAGAGTGTCCGGGATCTCACTAAGCACAGAAATGCTACGAACATGCTGTTCAAGGAAATCACCGATAGCATTAAAAATTGCCATGTTGTGATCATGGCGATCCTTTGCTCTCCCCAGACGATTGTCCAAGGAGTTTAGCTTTTTGTAGATGTCCTCAACTTGTTTATTGCCAAAGCCAACATCCTTATCCATCTTCCTTTTGCCTTTTTGATTGGCCAAATGCTTTGCACTTCTTCTTTCAGTTGCATCATTTCATTTTCCAAAGCTTCCAGCCTTTGGGAAGTACTTTTTCCCTCTTTTTGTAAGGTCTCTTCTTGGCCTGCACTACTGATGTGCAATAAGTTTTGGACCTCTTATAAATCCCGATTCTTTGCGAAGAACTCGCCCAAACAGGGGTGTCCAATTTGGGCTTCTTATGGTTCTTTGTTTTAGGCTTGGTCATGGTGGAAGGGATGGGGGTGGGGGTAGTGGTGGTAGGAAAGAGTGGAACGGTGTTGGGGGATGATGGGAGACTGGGTATTTGGAAACACAGAGCTTGTGCAACAAAAGGATAAGGCCTTGATGTAGGGAATAGCACGGAATGCTTCTGGAAATCCAAGATGGAGCGTTTCGAGGGAGTTCAAAAGATAATGTGGGAAGCAGACAGTGATTTTCTTGCAGAATGGTTTAGGAACACCAGGTGTTTAATAGGAACTGTAACATATCTCCCTTCCAAAGAGATATACTGGACCATCATTCGGGTGATTTCATCAAAGGGCGAGGGGATAGAACTTACCCTCAATCTCTTGCAATAAGAAAACCAGCTCCTCGTTATCAGAGAAAACTTCTTCTCCTCAACATTTTTGTCGATCCTCTTATTGAAGAAATAGAAGCCATCCATCTCCAGGCCTGTAGCTTTAGCTATTAGCTCTTCATTAACAATGATTTTATGTCCTCCATACTCCACTTTTCGATCTTTCCAATCCATAAATGAATCGGGTCAAATGCTTTGATCGTGTCCCTGAATTCGATCAATGAAGTTTGTGATTCCGCCCTTCTTGAGGAGGTTCCATAGCTCCTTATTGCTCTTCCATTCTGGGTCACTGTTGGGTTCTAACTGGCAACGGGCTCCTCCCATTTTTTCCTCTCTGAAATTACTACAAATCTTGTCCTCAAAACCCTTGTTTGAACTACTGTTTGAAATGCAGTTATCTTTCTGCCTATCCCGATTTTAAGAGTTCCGCACACTTGTTGGGAGTAATGAAAGTTAATGTGGCCGTAGCTTACATGATATTTCCCACAAGTGCGATCTTTTATCCCCTCTAAAGCCCACTTCAATTTATCATTATCCTTACTCCATACTTGAGTGCCCATAAATATCCGCTTTAATGCTTTGCTTTGTACCTTCTCAGGGATGTGATTAACATTATCCCAAATAATTAGATTATTATTTATGCCATGATTAGCCAATGCATCAACAACCTTATTTCCCTCCCGGTATGTATGCTTGATTCGAGATATTTTTGAAGGTTTGACAAATGCTTATAGATTCCATGATGAAATCCTTGATATTCCAGCTAGGAGGCGAAGATTGATTTAGATGATTAATGATGTTTAGTGAGTCTCCTTCCAGAATAATATTCTGAATGTTATGTGTCTAAGCAATTCTAAGCCCCCATAGAGCAGCCAAGGCTTCAGCATAATGGTTAGTTTGTATCCCCATTTTTCTAGCATAGGCAACAATCAGACTGCCTCTATGGTCTTGAATCACTCCTCCCCCTGCAACAATCCCAGGATTACCCTTAGAAGCCCCATCAAAGTTCAACTTGTGCCAGTTGAGATCAGGAGGGTTCCAATGTATCAAAGACCTGTCAATGTTGGAAATGATGCTATTATGAATATTATCAACTCCAATCTTCCAGTTGGACAAAATATGCTCTTCATTTTCAGGATAATTGGGAGGTTTGAATCTTTTGATGTTCTCTTTGACAACATTAGTAATCTTAACAAAGCTGAGCTTGCAATGCTATTTAATATTTCTAAAAATGATGTCATTTCTATCTTTCTATATCCTCCAAACAATTCACTTATTATAACTATATTAACTATATTTAAGGTTGCACTTCAAATTATACTATACCAATTATATGTAAGATTGTGATTAAATTAAATTCAAATGAATATAAAAAATAAGGTCTAATTTAAATTGTTTAAGATAATATAAAATGTTTAATATAATTAACTAAAATGTTTTTTTCATGATTATGTTGATATAACATACAATTTATCAATTTTTTCTCATATCTATTAAAAAGAGTTAAAATTATTTTCTTTACATCTTCCTAAATCTAGTAATTATAGACTAGCATACATATATTATATAAATATATGTAAAATATGCCAAGAGGTATAGTTCGCAAGGCGTTTATACCTCTCATCATATTTTACCATGTTTTGATTTATGTTTATATAAATGGTAAAATATGCCGAGAGGTATAAGCACCTTGTTAACTATACCTCTCGGCATATTTTACATATATTTATATAATATAGGTATGCTAGTAACAACCGCAAGAGTTGCATTATACATAAAATGATACCAAAAATAAAGGCAGGAAAATAAGGCGAGAATTTAGTTTGTGCATGAATGACCTTGATGAGAACCTATTAAATTGGTGACTTAAGACTCATATTATTAATAATAAGGATCACTGCCCACATAGTTCATTGGTGTTCATTGTAGGATCTCCATCCACGTAGTTCATCGGTGTTCATCGTCATGATCATCATCGTCATTGTCATTATCTTCATCATCATAGTGATCAAACCGTCTTTGTCATCGTTGATCATCATCATAATCGTCATTGTCATTATCTTCATCATCATTATCACCACCATCACCATCACCAAAACCATCATCATCATTGTCATCATCGACATCATCACCAATACTAATCTTACTACTAATATTGATATTATTATTACAATTTATAAGAAATAAAAATATTATTATTATAATTATTATTATTGTTATTAATATTAATGTAGTTATTATTATTAAAAATATTATTATTATAATAATTTTATTAATAGTATTAGTAATATCGTGGTTATCATCATCTTAATGATTGCCATCATCACAATCGTCACCGTCCTTGGTGTTGTTGTCGTTTTCATCATCATCATAATCATTGTCATCATTTTAATGATCGATATAATCATTTTCATCATCACTGCGTCATCTTCATCATCATCATCCTCATCATTATTATCACCATTATCACTACCACAACCATCATTGTCATCATCATTATTATCAATATTAGTCTTACTAATAAAATTGATATTGTTATTAGGGTTTATAAAACATTAAAAATCTTATTATTATCATTATTATAATTGTTATTAATATTAATGTTGTTATTATTATTATTTCAATAATTATTAATGTTATATTATTATTATTATATTAAAAATAATAGTAATAGGCATCACAAACATCATCCTTATCATCGTGGTTGTCATGATCAATTTAATCATATTCACCATTATGATCTCCATCTTCTTGGACATGGTTATTTTCATCCGCCATCATCACATCATTGTCATCATCATTGTTGTACATGCTTACGCTTAGGGTTTTTGAATCGTATTTTTGCAATTTATAATATAAACATAAATTATTAATAATAATATTGTTAAAAATATATATCTATTATTATTAATATTAATAGTTAAAAAATATTATTATTATACTTATTAATATTAATAATTTCATCATCATCATTTTCATTGTCATCATCATTGTAATTATTGTCATCATTACAGTCTTCATCCTCATCATGATCATCGTTGTCATCATCATCATTGTCACGATCATCGTCATTGTCATTATCGTCATCATCTTTATCATCATTTTTGTGTTTGTCATCATCATCATGATCATTAGCACTCATCATCATCATCATCATCATCATCATCATCATCATCATCATCATCATCATCATCATCATCATCATCATCATCGCCGCCGCCGTCATCGCTGCGTTGTCGCTTATCGCCATCATCGTCATCATCATCATTGTCGCTGATGATGATGATTGTGTTGCCATGATTATCATTATCTTTGGCGTCATTGTTGTTTCATCGTAATCTTAGTCATTGTCATCATTTTCATGATCGATTTAATCATCTTCATTATTATCCTCATCATTATGATCTCCATCTTCCTGGTCATGGTCATTCTCATCTGCCATTATCACATCATTGTCATCGTCATTGTTGTACATGTTTATAGTTTAGGGTTTTTCAATCGGATTTTTACAATTTATAATATAAACATAAATTATTAATAATAATATTGTTAAAAATATAGATTATTATTAGTATTAATATTAATATTGTAAATAAAATATTATTATTATTCTTATTAATATTAATATTTTCGTCATCATCACCATCATCATTTTCATCGTCATTATCATTGTAACTATTTTCATCGTCATCGCTTCGACGATCTTCATCGTCGTCATCATCATTGTCTCGATCATCATCATCGCCAAATGTCGTCATCATGTCATCATTATCATCTTCATCTTTATCATCATTGTGTTTTTCATCATCATCATCATCAGTTACTCACCATCATTGACATGATCATCATCATCATCGTTGTCATTGTCATGATGATGACGATGGTGACGATGTTGACGATGATAATGAAAATGATTATGATGAAGGCGACAATGATGATGATGACAATGAGGATGATAATGATGACATCAATGACGACGATGACGACCACAACCACTACAAACATAATTATTGTTATTTCCACATTAAGTATTAAAAATTGAATATTAAATAGTGAATAGTAAATATTAAATATTTAAATAAGATTATTATGATTGAAAAATAATAAATAATAACTACTATAATTAAGAAAATAATAATACTTTTATAAATCTTCTTCACGAGCGCTTAATATGTCAAATGAGTGTTCAAGGTGGTGCATTCTTCCTTAATGGTCTCATCATCTTGTATAGTGTTATGTGTTTCGTGTTCAGGTTTCGTGGTCTATGATGTCAAATAAGTGTTCATGTTCAACAACCAAATTAAACCCTAATCACCATAAAAAATCTTAAACATGAATTCATATGGAAATGGACCTCAATATAAACAAAATGGATGATTGATTGCACTTGATGAATATGTTTTCTTCCTTTGTTGTATTTAAATATATATCTTACTACCCCAAGACCCATATGCCTATTTAGTGTATCTTGGAATTTCTTCTATGATTCTAAAATCCTCATTCATTCAAAAAAATATACCCACATTAGTTAGTATGTTTGGTCTTGTTCTACGACTCTAAAATCCTCATATGTATGTATGTATGTATGAGATATGATATTGGAATGTTGTATTTGGGAAAGTATGAGAATTCAAATAGTGTACATGGCCCAATAATCAAGTGGTTTATAGAGATATATGTAAAAATATCTAACATAGCTTATTGGAGAGATTTATTTCATGTAAAGTGTAGAAAATATATTTGCAACAAGAATGTAAATTGTATATGAACTGTAGGAAACTTCGTTGTAAGATCTTTTCTGCCCCATCTATTGTACATGTCTAAGATATTGACAAATATTTTTCATTCTATAACATGTACAATGATGTTTGTTAACTAATATAAAATTTTGTAAGTTTTTTTTTTGTATCTGGTCCATTATTCTAGACTGTGTGATTTCCTTTAATGAATAAGAGGTTATGATTGTAAATTGATGAGCATTTCTATTTTTAGTAGTACTATCACTAAATTTAATTACAATCCCATTTTCTATTTGATATGTTTGTGAGACTTCATCGATACTATAAGTGGACATGAATTTGGTTTTTTCATAGCAAATCATCCGTAAACATTTTACCACGAGAATGCATTGCTTTGTAATCCCAAACATGCATAATTACCAAACATGCAAGAATACGAAAGACCAATTTACATGATAAAACCCTAATTGGCTATTTAGGGAAACATCCACGGTGCAAGATATCAATATTTTACTAACTCAACATGAACATATTACATGCAAACTCGTTATGAGATATTTCGGTTTTTCCACAAAGAGAAATACACCTAATTCGTAAAGTACAGATTAGCTAGAAAGCACACCGCAAAAATCCAACATTCAACTTTATTATCACATATCTAAGAGAAACTTAAACATGACTATAACACATTTATTAGGTTATAAAACTTGTTTCCATTACTTTAAATTTGATGTTACTTATTTCTTGTTCCCAAATAACCCAATCTTGGTTGCCTCTATTTTGTAAGCATGATATCAACTTCTCTATTTCACACCATCTCTTGTATCTACACACGTGTTCTTAGTCCTAGAGTGTATAATGTCCGTAATTACATTTAGCTTGCATTTTAGTTAATGACATCACAAATCAAAAAATTTAATGTCATCATCTTATTTGAGGTTTTTATATACTTAGTCTAGCACTTCTGTCGAAAAATCATGCCCTTATATAAAAGCCTTCCATATTATCGCCATATTGTGTTTTTAAAAAAACCTTGGATTTGAAATCGTAATCAAATCTAAATTCTTAAGAAAGCTGTTTCATCTCATTCCCATTTTCAATCCATTGAACCAAACCATTATGAAGTTCCAAATTCAAATTACTAGTAATCATACACGAAATGTACAATGGGAATGTCAAAGGGGTTATTTTGAAGGATTCATATTAGAAGGAGAGAAACATTGGGAGAGGAAAATAGGTGAAGATGAAGGGTGTAACAAAATTAGAAAGTAGAAACAATGTGAAACAATTTTCTTTGGGAATTGTGACAACCTACTATAATGTGCAGGCTCTTGAATCATAATTTAGGGTATCTACAATTTAAGTGGGAATTGTGACACCCTGGCTGAGAATTTCTAGCCGTGTAAGAAGACTAATGAAGCTATTGTTAAAATAGGCACCTACAACAAACAATACCAATGTTACCTATAAGTTTCAAGCTTAAGCAATCACAATGTCAATGTTGCAGGTGTCATTACAATGTAGTTATTGAGACATTGAGTGCAAAAAATTGCACCCAAGTATTATGTCCCAATTCCTAAACAAATATGCTTACACTTTAAGGGAATTTGAAGATTCATAAGATGTCATTAACTATATTGGAGGTAATTGTGAGAAAAAAAAGTGTTATTGTGCAAGATGCATTAAAAGATTTGTTGTTGTGTAATATGCATTTATCTCTTAATGCGTTCAATTTAATAGATTCTAAATGGACAAAATTATGGTAATTTCTTCTAATATCATTGAAGTCACCATAACATCTCAATATAGTATGGCATTTATTCAATGTTGATGGGTTATGTAGATTACACAACATAACACATGATCAACTAATTTTAAAGTTGATGTTGTTCAAGAACCAAATTTTAGTAACTGTAGTACAAAGCTGAATAATTATTCATATCTAATATTCATCCATAAAAAGAGGAAACTATGTACAAATGAGTAGTAAAAAGGTTCTTCTATTAACATTTGCACATATCACCACACACAACTGAGTAATTTCACAAACTGGAGTAACACATCCATTAAGGACCCATTCTATGTTTCCAATTTGGTCGGCCTTCAATTACCAATCAATTATTTATGAAACAATGATAATATATAATCGATAAACTAAATGTTTTCCTTCCTATATGCATATATGAACATTTCTCTTGGGAAAAGGATTTATGTACAAGTACATCAGGTAAATGTCAACTCAAAATCATAGTTACCTTGTCTCTGAGACTACTTTTATTTTTAAAGATGGGAGCTTCTTCAACTCTATTATCAGGTTCAGCCAAATGAGGAGCAGATTTCAACTCCTCTAATAAAAGATGGGACCTTTTAGAATCATTTTGAGAGAATGCTAGTGATGGGCCCAGTAGAAGATCAAACATGTTTTGAGAAATATCATTTGGTGTTCCTACATGATCAGAAACATTATTGCTCTAACTTTGAGTCACTAATGTGAAAATTTCTTTCTCACCTATATTACTCTTAGAAAAACTCTAGTAGTATTTTCAGTAACTGAAGATGCTACTTCTGAACATCTGGTGCTATAAGAAAGATCTTTCCACTCATCATTACAGAACACAGAAGTGGCCTTTCTGGGTAGCTTCTTTGGCTCTTGAAGCTCAACCTTCTCTTTTGCTTCAACAAGCTTCACAAAGAAAAGATCAAACTAGACCAATAGCCAAAACTAGACCAATAGCCAAATAAAGTATTACGTTCTCTCATTTTTCTACTTTCAAAGTCTATGAACCCTTAACTTAGCTAACAAAGACTTGTAAATCAGGCTTTTGAGCTTTTAAACATGAAGCAATATCGTATTTTCAAGCACTAATTCTAGTATATTCTTTCATACAAAGACAAAAAAACTACATGTATCACATGTGTATCAGGCTTCTGTACATTCTATGAGCAGAGAGACAAGAATATTTTATAGAAGATAGTTTTTACAGAAAGGTTCTTAAAAGAAATTTATAAATGATCATGAGACAACGTCCTTTCTAGTATTTTTATGAATGTCAATCAACTAAATCATTTATGTATTTAAGCATGGCATAAAGGGTGGTAACCAGTCTGCTTTGATAATCACAATCTACCAGGTTTCTTCTTGTATCTCGAAGGAAGGGTAGGGTAACTCAGTATCCAGAAAGTGAGAAGGTGACTCTGCAAAATCTCCTTGTAGATCTATAGGTAGTGTGTGAATAATTATAGGCAGGATATTGGTATCTATACGCCTGAATAGAGTTAAGTTCTTTTGTCAGTATCACATGTCACATTCCCTTCAAAATCATTATCAATTGTAATATATCCAGGTTTTTATATTGGTATTTCTCTACAGAGAATATTCAATGTTCTGAAACAAAATATGTGATCCAAAAATTGTTTTGTGTACTTATGATTATTTATGAAACTCCAACCTGAGTTTCTCTTCCTATTGGATGACACCACTTTATGAGGTAAAAATCCAACATCAACTTCTGCTTGTAATTTGTAAATACAATGTGCTATTTTAAGCAGAAATTCAGCCTCTTTGTTGGGCACAACATTCTGCTACAATTCAGGCCTTTTCATTGCTTACATACCTTGGATTTGATTCAAGGTTGCTGGAATGTAATCAATATTGCTAGACTGACATGGAAGCTTTCAGATGCTTGAGTAGAGGATTTTCTGGGAAGTTTAGTTCACTGAAATGATGAAACATTGTAGTTTATGGTGGTGTTTGGTGTCATCCATTCATATAAATCTAAACCTACAATTTGTATCAGATGTCTTTTTTCGGTACCCAAGACATGAAATAAACATTCTTTGTGAATTTTTTTCTTATGGGTATACTTTGGCTGAATAAAATATAAAATATTCCATCAATAGATAATGTGCTTGTGTATGATGTTCTTGGACCCAATGTAATTGATGCGTCAAAGTTGAGAAATGAAAATATGATCATTAACATGGATGTCAACACCAACAAAATGAAGCATGTAATACAGATAATGGAAATCATGACACATACTAATCCTTCGGTACCTGTGTAATTAAAGCATCAGATGCAAAGGTTTCTAAATTAACTGATTGGGAAGAGATTTTTTTAGGTGCAAATGAAACATTCATGAAAGCGTCAAAATATTGGCTTCAGTATGACATTTGGCCCAGATGCAATTGATAAATTTATGTTAAAGACAAAAAATGGTATTCTAACCATGAAACAATGATCCATTTCTTGTGGAAAATAAAATTTTCACTCTTATAAGTCATTTTCTGAACCTGATGCATGGAATGGAATTTTTAATATGGTTTTCTAATTTGACCTTGAAGCCTTGGTGTGCCGGCTAAAGAAAAGGAAAATTTTCTAACGGTGTGTTACTTCAGAAACTCAATAGATGCAGTGTATGGACAAGATATTCTGGCTCTAACATTATTAACTGTCAGAAGCCGGGAATGGATACTTTACTTATGAACACAATAATTTTGTCACCTAGTGAAGCATTAGAAAAATTCTTTGTGAGAGAAACGTACACAGAAAAATTGCTGATGATTGTTTTGACCCTGAAGCATTAAAGTTTGAACTGAAGTACAAGGAAGAAACAATCCAATAGGCAAGTACTTCACCTGGACACAATTGATCACCAGATGCAGGTTATATGGGTGACATATTATGGCTCTAACAGAATCCAATATTATCCACAGTGAAGCATTAGAGAATCTTCCTGTGAATAATAATTTTGAATACAATGCAAGGAATAACCATATGAAGGTAACAAAAGATTTGTTAATAAGTATTTCAACCCTGAATCTTTGTAGAAAATCTGTAGTCTTATACAACAAACAACATAAAAGAAATAAACAGAATACTTAAATAACTTGCATAAACAGATGAATATTCGTACCAGAACTGCTCTGCGTAATCTCCATTAATAAAAGCTTCATCATACTCAGAGCTTCATCTCTTTACAATCAAGTTGTGCGTGCAGCTGTGTGCTTTCAATGCACATCCTTCCTTGCTTGTGCAAATTTCACACCTTTGTGTGTGCATACAAAGCAATTACAATTGTTGTTATTTAAATAGAATAACTCACCCACTAACAACTCTTCAACTGAGCATTCTAAATCTAAACTCATGCTTTAAAATAGTTGCATGCTATGCATGAATTAAAACAGATTTATTTGAATTAAATCTAATGATAAAAATAAGATAAAGCTAACTTAACTAAAGAAAACTAAAACAAGACTAAAGCTAAAATTAGCTTTCCTAAAAAGCTACGGTTGGAATTAAATATGCAACACATGCATATTTCCAACACTCCCCCTTAATTTCAAACTGTAGCTTTCACTCTTCTAGAGTTGTGTTTGCTTTTTCAAGATCTGCCATGTGTAGGATCACAAAATCCCAAACAATCTCTCAAATATTCAAAACTTCTTTTGCTAAAGCCTTTGTAAAAATGTCTGCAAACTGATCTTCGGATCTACAAAATTCAAGATGAATTTCCTTGTTGTTTACCATCTCCCTGATGAAATGATACCTCGTATCAATATGCTTTCTCCTCTTATGAAAAACATGATTTTTGGACAATGCTATGGCTGAGTTGTTGTCACAAAAAATCATGTAGCTTCCTCTTGTTTCTATTGTAAATCATCAACACTCTTCTCATCCAAACAACTTGACATGCTGCTCCTATTGCTGCTACATACTCTGCTTCTGCTGAAGATAACATGACAATGGGCTGCTTCTTTGATGCCCATGAAACCACTCCTGTTCCAAAGTGAAAAGTATAGCCGGATGTGCTTTTCCGATCATCTATACTTTCAAAGACATGCACTATCTCGTATAACCAATGAGTTTGAACTCATCTGAACTTGAATAAAGAATTCCATGATTTCTTGTTCCACGTACATACCTCAAAATTCTTTTTCCACTTACCAATGTGAATCTTTTGGAGATTCCATGAACCTTGATATGAGGCTCACACCATACATGATATCGAGGCCTTGTGGCCGTCAAATACATAAGACTTCCAACCAACTTTTTAAACAATGTTGGATCCACAAACGATCCTTCATCCTCTTTGCTCAACTTCAAACCTCTGCGCAATGGTGTTGGTCTTTGGCTTACAATTCAACATGTTGAACCTTTTCAAAATGTCACTTGCATACTTTGCTTGTGAGATAAAAACTTCACCTTCTGATTGTTGAACTTCAATACCCAAAAACAATGCATAAGACCAAGATCTGTCATCTCAAACTCCTTCTTCATGGCTGATTTGAATGACTCTATAGATAGATTTCCAGTAATGATCAAATCATCTACATATAAAAAAATAATTAAAATTTTACCTTGCTCATTTATCTTGGTGTATAAGGTAGGCTCACTGCTGCTCCTACTAAAACCATTCTCAATCAAATAAGAATCTATTCTATTGTACTAAGCTCTAGGTTCTTGCTTGAGACCATAGAGTGCTTTCTTCAATATGTATACTTTTCCTTCATGACCTTCAATCTCATAACCTTCTAGTTGATTTACATAAACTTCCTCTTCAAGGAATCCATTTAAGAATGCTGATTTAACATCCATTTGATAAATAGGCCATTTGTTTTGAGCTGCAATTGCTAAAACCATTCTTACCGTGTCCAAACGTGCTACTGGTGCAAATGTTTCGTTGTAGTCAACTCCATATTTCTGCGTAAAACCTCTTGCAACCAGCCTTGCTTTGTGCTTCATGCTTTTCCATCAACATTGTATTTTGTCTTGTAGACCCACTTGACTCCTATCACGTCCTTTCCTTTTGGAAGATCCATTAGCTCACATGTCTGATTTTTCTCTATAGCATCAATCTCATCATCCATGGCTTTTCCCCAAACTTCATTCTTTATAGCCTCTTCGTAATATACTGGATCTGCAACTTGAGAAAATAATGCAAAAACTGAAAATGAATTAGTTGTATCAACATTATAAATCTCACTTAGACTTCTTGTTTTCGGCTGCGTAGGAGTATTTGATGTAGGACTACTTTTTGGTGATGGAGTAGCTTATGGTGTTCCCTGTGGTGTCTCTTGCATGGCTGAAGATGGCTGAAATATTGGTGACCTCCTTTGTAGATGGAGGTGTAGCTTGTGCTACAACTTGTGGTGCATGTCCAAGATTTGTAGATACAGTAGCTTGTTGCTCTAAAGTTTCATCTGTCATATCATCATGCGGAATAGATGTTGCTATACTCACTATTTTCTCTATATTTCCATCCCATGCTTCATTCTCAATAAAATGTACATCCCTGCTAATCACAACCTTTCCAGGTGATGGATTGTACAACTTGTATGCTTTTGTATTCTCTGAATACCAAAAAAAAATACACTTTTCTCCTTTGTTATCTAACTTCTTCCTTAGCTCATCAGGTACATGTGCATACGCTACACAACCAAAAACTCTGAAATGTGAAACAATGTGTTTCCTATTAGTCCATGCTTGTTGAGGAACCATGTTCCTAACAAGTTTCGTTGGACACTTGTTCAAAATATAAACAGTTGATCATCTTTTCACTTGAATACTCATTTGGAAGATGTTTTGCCTTCAACATGCTTCTCGCCATCTCCATGATGGTTCTATTTTTCCTCTCTGCCACACCGTTCTGTTGTGGTGTATACCTAGTAGTAAACTACTTGTGTATACCATGATATCTACAAAAATTCATAAACTCATTAGAAACATACTCACCTCCTCTGTCCATTCTGAGAACTTTGATGTAGTATCCACTTTGCTTCTCCACTAATGCCTTGAACTGCTGAAATGTATCAAAGGCATTTGATTTATTTCTCAAAAAATAAACCCATGTCTTCCTTGTGTAATCATCAATGAATGTCATAAAATAAATACAACCTCCAATAGAAGTTGTCTGCATAGGTCCACATAAATCAAATGTACAATCTCAAGTGGCGCACTTGCTCTTGCTGTTTTGCCAACTGGGAATGAATCTCTGTGTTTCTTTCCCAAAATACAACCTTCACATACCCTTTCGGTTTTTGAATCAATGGAAAACCTTTAACCATATTTTTCTATGTAATAAATTCAAACCTCCAAAATTCAAATGTCCATACCTTAGATGCCAAAGCCATGTTTCATCCTTCATGACTGAATGAAAAGCTGATTGTGTTCCTTCAGCGTAGAACTCAACTATATTTACATAGGAATCAGTGAAGGACTCAAGCTTCTTGTAGCACGGACACCTGATTTTCATTGGCACAGGACTCATCTGTTTGAGCGCAGGACTCAATAAAAACTGATTTGGCTTAACGCATGACTTTGTTGCAAACTGAGCTGCTAATTTTGCTGCAAACAGATATGATTTCTTCTTCTTCCAGGTTTAAAAATCAATGGAAACATCCTATTGCTACTCATATTCACTTTTGCAATCAATCGAGTGTGCTAGGATCTTTGTCCATAATCACACACTCATTTTCTTCCATATAGACTCGGTATCCTTTACGTACCAGTTGTCCAATACTCATAAGGTTATGTTTCAAACCTGTAACGTAGTAAACATCTTGCATACTTTTTTTCTCCCCCTGTCTTGTTAGAATACTAACCGTGCCTTTTCCTTTCACAGACACAATATTGTTATTTCCAAGAGTTACATCACTCTTAATTGAATCATCCAAACTAGAAAACAAATCTAGATTACCTGTCATGTGATTAATGCAACCTGAATCCAAATACCATACATCACATGGACTCTCTTTTGAAAAATTACATTTAATAGGGGATAAATAAGGTATTGCTTTGGCAATCCTTGTGCATGCAATAAACATAGGTTTAGAAATAGAACTTCCAACCTGATTTTGATTTTGTCTCTCCTGATCATATTGCTTTTTCTTGCAATCATAAGCATAGTGCCCATACTTATTGCAATAATGACACTGGACCTGAGACTTATCTTGTCTCTAACCATAACTCATTATTGATTCTCCCTCTTCCACCTAAGTTTGATGAACCGCTGCCACATCCTCTAGATGGACTTCTTCCTTTGCCTCTTGGGCTGAAACTTCCTCTTCTTTTGCCATGACTACCTGTGTCTGAGATGCAAAATCCTGATCTAAACTTGCATGTGATCTATTCATCCTCTGTTCATGATTGATTAGTGATGCATGCAACTCATCAATAAAAACCGACTCCGATCCTTAGTTTCTTCAATAGCAACAACTAAAGGATCAAATTTCGTAGGCAAACTTCTAAGCAATTTTTCAATAATCCTTCGTCTCCTCAAGAGTCTCACCATGGGATTTGATTTGATTGACTAAGCCAACTACATAAGTAAAAATGATTCTACAGAATCTGAATCTTTCATTGCTAAATTCTCAAAATCTCTATGAAGTAATTGTAGCTTGGAAATTTTTACTTTCTCCTTACCTTGATATGCAACTTGTAAAGTATCCCATGCAGTTTTTGCTTGACTGGCTATTGCCACTCTTGGAAGAATGCTTTCATGCATTTCCTGATGAATATAGAAAAGAGATTTGCTGTCCTTCTTTCTTAACTCCTTCAAAGTATCTTTCTCTACTTGAGAAAGTGCAGTATACGCTCTGCATTTGTGGGATCTGTGTACCCATCTTCAACGATCTCCCACACGTCTCGAGATATGAATAGCGCCTTCATGGTCAATGACCAGATTCGTAATTCTTTCCATTAAATTGCGGCGTCTGCATGCCGGATGTAGAAGCCATATCTTGCTACCAATTTAATAAGCTACTAGAATAACCTCGCTCTGATACCAATTTGTAGAAAATCTGTAGTCTTATACAACAAACATCATAAAAGAAATAAACAGAATACTTAAATAACTTGCATAAACAGATGAATATTCAAACCAGCACTGTGTGCATAATCTCCATTAATAAAAGCTTCATCATACTCAGAGCTTTAGCTCTTTACAATCAAGTGTGTGTGTGCAGTTTGTGTGCTTTCAATGCACATCCTTCCTTGCTTGTGCAGATTTCACACCTTTGTGTGTGCATACAAAGCAATTACAATTGCTGTTATTTAAATAGAATAACTCACCCACTAACAACTCTTCAACTGAGCATTCTAAATCTAAACTCATGCTTTAAAATAGTTGCATGCTATGCATGAATTAAAACAGATTTATTTGAATTAAATCTAATGATAAAAATAAGATAAAGCTAACTTAACTAAAGCAAACTAAAACAAGACTAAAGCAAAAATTAGCTTTCCTAAAAAAGCTACGGTTGGAATTAAATATGTAAAACATGCATATTTCCAACATTCTTAATGTACCAAATGGAGGAAAATGATAAAATACCTCGAGGGATGTGAATTCGATGCAGACAATAATACAACGCCAAATATTGGAGTACGGAAAGGTATTTTGGCTCTTACACAATGAAGCATCAGAGACAAATAAGGATTTTTGTTATATGTCGTACAAAAATTTGTCCACAATTGAAGCACAAGAAAACTTTCTTGACTAGTGTAAAAACTAAGAACCCTAAGAAATTATGCAGATTTGATAATGAGTATGATAGTTTGGTCCACATATCTAATCACTAGATGAGTATAATCACAATTTTGTGATAAGCAATGTTAGTTTGTCACGTGTGCTCAATTTTTTCATATGGCAATGTTAACTTTCTCTTAACGAAGTTTAGCTGACTATAATGTAGTGACCATGTATGACCCATTATGATAATGCTAACCAGGGTTTAGTTCCACATTGATTAGATTTACTAGTGAAAAGGTGTTTTGTGCCTACAATGTGCTACTAGTAGAGTGTTTCCCTATTTACCTACAAATTTTTCAAACATTAGATCCAATTCAACATAAAATTAGCTCGCATGTATAATTTTTAATATTACTCTAATATTGAAAAGAGCATGGATCAATTTCAAATCCCTTCCCTAATTGGGGCAGACATGGGGTAAGTTTGAAGCTTAAATTTATAAGTTTCCATGTAACCATTAGAAGGGGTATTTTAGCTTGAACGCTGATACATGTCACCAAATTTTAAGAATGAATCTTTAGCATACACTATATTAAAAATAAAGAAAATAGTTCATGTTCTTAGAATACAAGATATCTTATAGGAAATGAGACCACCATGCACCAGGGTGTTCTTGGAGTATTGGGGATGCCCACTCCAAATTCAAGGATACTAATGCCTTGGCTCCCCACTCAAGTATAAAATCTTGAGTCGAGTCCACTCATATTGGGCCACTACCCCATTCGAGATTTCCCAAAGAATTAAAAAAGAAAGGGTATTTATTCAAAATGAGGCTAAAATCCTAAGTCAAGAAAAATTACACACCTATTTGGCCATGCTTTGAGAAGATCTTCCACATTCAAATCCAACCCATTCTCAACAACAATATCCTCATATTGGCCCTCAAAATCATCCTCAACGTCAAATATGCGATCTTCCTCAAACTACGGATTTTTTTCTTACTCTTGCCTCTGGACCTAATTTGTTTTCTTGGCTTCGGCACTCTCTTTCCATCATCTTGATCACCTGAATCATCCACACTACCCATTTCTACCCTTGTTTCGGGGAATCTCCTTGTGCTGGAAGAACCTACATGTTTTTTTGGGTCTGGCTATAACTCTTTTGGGTATTTTTTTTTGGATGGATTCCTTCATACGAAATATCATTTTGCATCCAAGCGACCTCGCCCTCATTAGATTTCTAAAAATTGTGAAAACACTAAGAACAATATAAAGCCAAGAAGAAAATAAATCGAGAAAGAGTAGATAGTGAGGGGTAAGGAAAAGTGGATAAATGTATTGCTTTATTTATAGAAAACATAATTGAATCGAGGTCGGATGCGGGTTTACAATCCAATCGATCTCAATTGAATCGGATAATGGAAACTAGGTCTATGATACTAGCGTCGCTTAACGGTGAATGCACTACCCTTACGCCAGATTACTCTTCATCTACTTTGCCACGACCATACTTGGTATTCCCTATCGCTTCCCAATGATCTCAAAGCTTCACTCCTAAAACCCCTTGCCCTACAAAAACAAAAAGGTTTAAACTTCAAAATAAGTTTAAATATTAAAACCCTAGATAACTTCTTACAAACCTATAAGTTTAAATATCAAAACCCCATAAAATATATAGGAAGAGCACATGATCAAATCGAGAGGGAGCAGAAGAAAAATGCTCAAAGCTGCGGCTTTGGATTCGAATCTCTCTCGAAAGACTTGAACCGACTTTACATGTTACACACTTTTGGGTCTCCTCACATCCAAATACATATTTAAACAAAAAAACCACCGCCGCATTTTGCATGTAATCGCCATTGATTTGGGAATGACTAAAAACAAAACAAAAATGTGTAAACACCAGCAAATTTAATCCCATGACTTGAATGATGGGGGTTATTTCCCATAGGGGAAACACCTTTTGATGTAATTAAAAAAATCCTAGCATCAACTTCAATTATACAACTAATATTGAAAATCTCCTCTACAACCTTAACTCGATGAATTAATGTAACTTCTCATTTGACCCGTATTATATTGGTTTTCCATTTCAACCTATGGTTTTTGTATTTACATTATTCACTTCGCTTCATATGGTCCTTGTATATTTGTATTTTGATGGAGTTGCTACGAGAAGAAAGAGATATATCGGTAAATATAGGTAGGAAATGGGAAGAAAACATTTAGTTAAATTACTACACATTTCCTTTGTGTGATTTACCTCAAAAAATTCTATATTTGATATCGTCATATGACTACTAAAAAATTAAACGATCCAACTTCCATGGTCTTCTTTATTCTTTCTTACAAGAAACTAATGTTGGAAAATTCGGTGCCAAATGCAACCAACACAAAGGGAAACCACAAACAAAACACAAAACACACCAAAAATTATATATTATAATAGATTTATAAATCTTTTACAATCTCAGAGCTGCTGCTATGTTTTCCTTCTATTACAAATTTTTTTGTGCTGCTGCACTCTATATATTCTTCTCTGAATATTCCCTCTTCACTATATTTTCCTTTTCTATATTTTTCTTCTTTCTTCCTTGAGTTGTTGCTCTTTCCTTTCTATATTTTTCTCCCCTTTCTGTTTCTTTTGTGCTTCTACACGAATTAATTAAATTTTCCTAAAATCCCTTTTATATAATTGTTGTATATAAAAATATACTCCTTTTGCTGTTAAAAATATGCCACAAAAATGGACCCGAAAAATAGCTAAAATCCCACATATAATAAAATATATATTAGGCCTCCAAATAATAAGTCACGACCCAAAAAGAAATTGGACCCGTAAAGAATCCCCAAAGTTTCACATCCGTAGGAAGTTAGAGCACTTTTATATGGAGACCTCGACTTGAAATATAACCTGAACATTCACGTCATGAAGGGCCCAACATAACAAACAAAATTTCACTTGCGGGGAGGAGAAATATCCAAGGAGTTTCATGTGGCTAGGAAAAGGAAGGGGAAAAAAGTATTCAATGGCCCTCAAAATTCAACGACCAAAATATTAATGAAATTTAATGCGGTGTTTGGAGGCGGAAATACAAGTTTCAAATATGGTGAGGGGATCAAGATTAGCCGTATTCAATTCTGACACTCCCCCTTAATCTTGAGCCAAACAAAAATTAATATCTGGAGCTAGGAGGTCCATTTATGACGCCCATATTTTCTCTCAAATGCTCAAATATTTCCTTTGAAAATGGTTTGGTAAAAATTTTAGATAGCTTTTGCTCGACTGCAAAAGTTTAGCTCAATTTCTCCCTACTCAACCAATTAACGAATGAAATGACATATGATTGCAATATGCTTGCTTCTACCATGAAAAATAGAATTTTTGACAATGCAATTGAAGACATATTATCACAAATAAATCATAGAACCTCCTTGTTGTTTTTCTTACAAATTTGAGAGGATTCGTTTTAGCTATATCATCGACAAACGATTGAGTTTTTTTGTAATATACTCTACTTCTGCAGTAGACAATGAAACTACTGATTGTTTCTTCAAAGCCCATGAAATGGCTCCTGATCCAACATTAAAAACATATCTAGATGTGCTCTTTCTATCATCAAGGCTACCTTCCCAATCACTATCTCGTATAGCCAACTAATTGAAAATCATTATTAACAACATATAAAATTCCAAAATTCTTTGTTCCATTCACATACCTCAAAATTCATTTGCCTGCTTTCCAATGAGACTCTTTTGGTGTCTCCATAAATTTGGAAATTAAGTTAACTACATATATTATATCTGGTCTTGTATCAGTTAAGTACATTAAGATTCCTACCATACTTTTGTACCTTGTAGGATCCACATTGCTTGTTGTAATCTTCTTTAGTCAATTTTAGACTTATTTTTGTTGGAGTTGATGTTGGTTTGCAATCCACCATTTTGAATCTTTGCAAAACTTCCTTTGCATACTTTGCTTGACATTTAAAAATGACCTACTCTATTTGTTTAACTTTAATGCCCAGAAAATACTTCAAAATCCCAAATCAGTCATCTAAGACTCCTTCTTCATGGCTGATTTGAATTCATCTATTGCTTTCCTTGCATTTCCAGTTAAAAAATTAAATCATCTACATACAAAATAATAATTAAAATCTCACCATTGTTTACTTTTATATATAGTGTGGGCTCACTACTGCTTTTTCTAAAGCCATTACTAATCAGATAGGAATATATCCTACTATACCAAGCCCTTGGTGCTTGTTTCAGTCCATATAAAGCTTTCTTCAGCTTGTACACCTTTCTTTCATGCCCTGGGATTTCATAACCAGGTGGTTGTCCCACATACACTTCTTCTTCTAATACTCCATTAAGAAAGGCTGATTTTACATCCATTTGATGGACCTTCCATTTGTGATGAGCAAGCTATGGCAATAATTGTTCTCACAATTTCTAACCTTGCTACTGGAGAAAATGTCTCATTATAATCACATCCAGGCTTTTGTTTGTAGCCTTTGAAAACTAATCTTTCCTTATGTCTTTCAATTTTTCCTTCGGGAGTAGTTTTGGTTTTATAAACCCACTTGACTCTAATGAATTTCTTCCTGTTGGAAGATCTACTAACTCCCATGTTGATTATTTTCTATTGCATGCATTTCTTCATCCATTGCTTCACACCATTTATTATCTTTAATTGATTCTTCAAAATAAATTGGATCAACTTGTGAAAATAAAGAAAAATTAATCATTTCATCTTCATTTTCTTCATACCTTAACTGGTCATAAATCTCTTGTACATTCCTCATTCTTCCTTATTGCTGCAATGAGTCTGATGATGATGAAGATGCTTCATTATCTGGTCCTTGCATGCTTTTTGGCTTCTTCCATTTGAAGATTCACCCCTTTGAGAAATGGGTGTCCAAATTGGTACATTGTTTTCTCTTCCTTTTGTTGGTTTAGGCACAATGATAGGTGCATTTACATTTGTTTGTGGCTACTCCACTACTTGTGCATCTTCCCAAGATGCTTCCTCAATGAATTAAACATCTCTACTGATAATCAATTCCTTTGTAATTAGATTATACAATCTGTAAGCTTTTGATTGCTCACTATATCCAATAAAAATGCACTTCTCTCCTCTATTATCCCACTTTGATCTTATTTTCTTTGGCACATGTGCATATGCCACACATCTAAAAAATCTCAAGTGTTCAACACTTATTTTTTTCCACTCCATGCTTCTTGAGGTATTTTTTTCCTCACACTCTTTGTGGGGTTTCTATTCATAAAATATACTACTCCTTACTACTTCTTCGCCCGGAATTCATCGAAAATCCTCTTGCTTTCAACATGCTTCTTTCCATTTCTTGAATGGTTTTGTTCTTCCTCTCTCTGCTACACCATTTTGTTGAGGTGTATACCTTGTTGTGAATTGTTTCTTGATCTTGTGCTCTTTATAGAAGTTTAAAAACTCATTTGATATATACTCTCCCCTCTATCTATTCTCAATGTTTTTATATAATGGCCACTGTGCTTCTCAACCATGGCCTTAAATTTCTTGAATACCTCAAATGTTTCTGATTTATTTTTTAGAAAATAAATCCATGTCCTTTTGTTGAATTCATCTATGAAAGTAATAAAATATAAAATTTTAGACATGGAGGGAGTCTTCATGGGACCACACAAATATGAATGTATCAGCTCAAGAGGTGAGCTTGTTCTCCATGATTTACTTGAGGGAAAAACATTTCTATGTTGCCTCCCAATATACATACCTCACAAACCTTGTCTAGTTTTTCAATAGGAGGCAATCCCTTAACCATTTGATTTTTATAAAGAACATGTAATCCACCATAAATAAAGTGCCCATACCTGAGATGCCAGAGTGTGGATTGATCAATGGCTATTTTATTGAATGTTACTCTTACACTTTGCATCCTTTGGCATATTCATTTGTGTTATTTATAGTGTTGTAAACAACTTCTTGCTTCCACCTTTATCATATATACTACATTCTCCATTTTCAAATCTCACTTTATATCCATTTTAGACAAGATGCCCAATACTGAGAAGATTATACTTCAATCCTGGCACATAGAAAACATTATTGATATGCTTCTTGTCTCCTTGCTTGGTGAGAATGGATATTATGCCTTTACCCATCACATGAACCTTATTTTTTGTTCCCATCTTCACTTCAGATATGATTGCTTCATCTATATTATTAAACATTTATTTATTTCCACACATGTGTTTCTGCAAGCACTATCCAAATACCATACTTTTTGTTTCCTTGCTCAGCTACATTGCAAGTTAGAAAGAACAAAATTTCCATTCTTTTCATTCTTCTCAGTTCAACTTCTTTTTCATTAGAGAAGCTTGCATTATGATTATGATTATGATTATGATTTCGCAAATCATATTCTTTCTTCCTACACTCACTGACATAATTCCCAAACTTTTTGTAGTAATAGCATTACACATTTGATTTGTAATACCTTTGTGAAGAACCACCTCTGGAAGTGTTGCTGCTTATTTCTCTACCTCTACCTCTTGCCTATGGATCTTGATAGTGGTTGTGACTTCCACCTTCTTTCTGGTTATTAGATTTTCCTCTTCCTCTATTGTATGCTACTTTCCCCCGCCTCTAAAATTTGTATTTGTTTAAAAGGCTTGTTTATTAGAGGATCTTACTTGATCTACTCATTCTTTATTCATGGGTTTGCAAAGAACCCATCAGCTCATCAACACTCATTTTTTAAGTCCTTAGACTCTTCTATGACTACCAAAACTGGGTCAAATATGACTGGAAGGCTTCTCAATACCTTCTCTATGATCTTCTACAATATCACCATTAGTCCTCATCTGATTGAAAATGGTCATTTCCCTCAGAAAGAAGTCATTTAAAAATTTGAGGTCTTTCATGAGAAGAGTTTCAAACTCTCTCCTTAACATCTATAATCTAACTACCTTCACCTTGTCACTTCCTTGATATGCATTTTGCAAGGTGTCCCATGCTTTCTTGGAGTTTATAGCTGCTGTTATCCTTGGAAATACTGAATATGTGACTGCATTCTAGATGTAGCTTAAATATTTTGCATCCTTTCTTCTATTTTCCTTTAATGCATTTTTCTGTGCTTGTGTCAGTGCATTAAATGCAGCCTAGTCTCGCTATCTCTCTCGTATATCAACTTTCAACTAATTACCATAACTCTTAAGAAGATAATAATGTATTCATTTTAATACACTAGATATCATAAATTTTCCCATCAAATATTGGGGTTGTTGCTAAGAGTTACTGCTATTAGAAGCCATTACAACTCAACCCAAAAATAAAAACTCAAACCCACAAAATATTGAGCTTTTGTTCACTTTGATACCAGTTTGTTGGCAAAATTTAGTGCCAAATGCAACCAATACAAAGGAAATAAAAAAAAGAACACAAAACACACCAAAAATTATATATTATAATCGATTTATAAATCTTTTACAATCTCAGAGTTGCTGCTCTATTTTCCTTCTATTAAAAAAAAATTCTATGATGCTGCACTCTATATATTCTTCTCGGAATATTCCCTCTTCATTGTATTTTCCTTTTCTATATTTTTCTTGTCTTCCTTGAGTTGATGCTATTTATTTTGTGTTGATGCATGAATTTAAAAGTCTCCTCAAAATCCCCTTTTATATCATTGTCGTATATAAAAATATACTCCTTTCTTTGTTAAAAATATGCCAAAAAAATAAACCCTAAAAATATATAAAATCCCACATGTAATAAAATATATATTGGGCCTCCAAATAATAAGTCATGACCCAAATAAATCAGACTGTAAAGAATCCATGGAGTTTCATGTCCACGGGAAGTTAGAGCACTTTTCCATGGAGACCGGACCCAAAATATAACCTAGAACATTCACGTCATGCCGAACTCGGAATAAAAACAAAACTTCACTTGCGGGGAGGAGAAGTACATGTAGTTCTGCGTGGTCGGGAAAAGGCAGGGAAAAAGTATTCAATGACCCTCAAAATTCAACAAATGCCGAGTATTAATGAAATTTAATGCGGTGGTTAGAGGGCGACGATACAAGTTTCAAATGTGGCGAGGGCTCAAGATTAGCCACATTCAATTCGACAACTAATTAGTTGACACATATAATGCATGCATTTCCTACATGATTGTTAATCAATACTCAACTTGCTCATCGAAAACCACCACTAAATTGAGCGGGCCATTACCACATTCTCGCAAGACTATGCACATATTTCATAAACTATACATTTTAAGGTTCAAATGAGCAGAAATCCCCAAGAGTAAGTAAGTTACTTTAATATATGCAAAAAGAGTTCAAACCAAAAATAAAAATAAAGAATAAACATTGGCACATGAAATTAATGAGAAATAATTACAAAAATCTCTTGTAATTCACCGACACAAGAGAAATAATTATGGAAAATGTTGTAATTCAATAGCATGACATTAGGCAGTATGCGACCTAGATTAATCCATTTAAATCTTACATGAAAAATGTTTCACAAAAAGTCTCTTGCTTTAGCTCTAGAGAAAGCTGATTTCCTCTTAGTTGAACCATCTTTTTGGATCTCTTTTCCTTGATCTGCTTTTGGGGTTCCTCGAAAACTGTAGCAATCGAAGTGGGTGCAAGTGGGTGAAGATTCAGTGGGCTTCCCTTAATGCATAGGCTGAATCATGTGTTAATACATGCATGAATTTTACACCCACATCTATTCTCCTATTCAAATTCCCCATTTCCAAATTATAAAGAAATCCCCACCACTTCGATTGGCTTGAAATGTCGTTATAAAAGATGTATGGGAAGTTATAAATGTTTTATTTTACCGGTGCATGCGAGAAGATGTAAATGGGAAAGTTACTTATTCTTTTTGGTAATTATTATTTATATTTCACGGACATGACATCACACACTTTCACACCATATATACAAATATATATGCCTCTCGGCATAAAAATGTTTCATTCACTTTATAATTTATTTATAATAGCTATGGAATTTTCCATGCCCTCATGTCCTACTACATGTATGCTCCACTTTGCAAAGTTTGTGTGCATATATTTCTATATTTATAAAAGTTATTTCTACTATATTTTATGATAATCTTAGCCAATGTTTTACTTAATATGATACACATGGCGACCCAAATGGAAGGTGAGATATTGAACCATTTAGGATGGCTTTTGTGAAATATAGATGAATATTTAATATTTTCACTAAACATTACACATTAATATTCAATTTTTGATCTACATAGTTTTCAAAACAATTTAATTACTCTCTGGTGCCATCATGTGAAATCTATGCTAAGCTTCTAGCTTGCACTTAGTGGCCTTAACATAAATTTAGTGTATTGCATATTTTAGTCTTTTTAACTTTCCTAAACAATTCCATTGCCTACTATATTCCTCATCATTTAGAGAATTTAGAGGGATGGAGGGTAAACAATTCTATTGTCTCTAAATATTCAATAAAATTATAGATTAAAATTCAATGTTAGCAAGGTTTTTAACTATTATTGTAAAATATCTTTGTTAAAAATGATATTTAAAAATATAATGTAAACCGAAATAAGTTAGTTCATGTAGCTTATAAGATTAGGAATCGAGAATCACTTGATCATTTGTAATAGATTTTAAAAGATTTGTTTTAATAAGAATTTTTTCACTATAATATTTTAATTGAGATATTAAAATATTTACTTTGTATTCTTAATTATCTATGTACTACAAATTTTTCTAGCTTAAAATATAATGTTTCAATATTTGATTTTATTTAATCAGAAATTATTATATTCTAAATAACATCCT
Source organism: Taxus wallichiana var. yunnanensis (assembly GCA_018340775.1). Classification (NCBI taxonomy): domain Eukaryota; kingdom Viridiplantae; phylum Streptophyta; class Pinopsida; order Cupressales; family Taxaceae; genus Taxus; species Taxus wallichiana. The sequence continues at coordinate 468,080,581 of CM031236.1, read as the reverse complement.
TCCTTCTATATCCATGTTCCCTTTACACCTAAATGAACAATCAATAGTCTTATAACATAATTGCTAATCTTATTATTCACCTCATCATAATTATAATCTTTCTTACTATTACAAATTCCCAAGTCATTGTCAAAATTTTATTTCCCTTTATTACTTATTTGCATATTAACCAAATGACCCTTTAATACTTTGGATTAATATCATTTTCTCTAAGTATTCACAATCTAAATGCCTTATATGTCTTTTGTTCTCAACCTCTTTAAATTAGTAGTAGTACGATATAGTGCTCACTTAAAGTTGTTCTAGTCTTGACATTTTTATTCCCTTACTTTAAGTCAATCGGGCCTAACAGATCGTCATCGATGTGGGTCACCTCCACATGGGTGAAGGGAAAAGAGATACACTTGTGTCACCCAACATTGAGTCTCGATGTGTGAGTTTACCAAATAAACCAAACTTCATGTTATTAAACACTTGGGTTCTCAAAGGGGTGGTTCAAATTCCAACAAAAAAATCATGTTGTTGCACTTTGATTGAGCATATAAGGAGAGAGAAGCACCAACACTTGATTCAAGTGGGAAGTAGATATATATGTAGTTGTAGGAGCCCTAATTATCATTGGATATGTAACAAAACATTTTATTTAGAATTTATTAGAATATTTCTTCAATATTTATTGAGCGAATTGCAGGAGAGAAACCATATTCAAAGAATCACTCATTGTTACGTAAATCATATAAATATTTTTGTAAATTATATTCAAATAAAAATATAAGTCAAATTCAAAATCCACACATTCAAAGAAAGACAAAATTGACACTACGAGTGTGAAAATCAATGATCAAGATAATCCTCCTTACTTTAATCATTCCAAACACATCTATAAATAATCAAAGTTGATGAGTGCGATTTTGAGTGAATTATGTGTATATTAAAATTATGATTTTCTCATACTAATCAATTCAAATACACTTGTCAAGTAAGATCATAACCACGATTCGATAGACTTTCTCTTTCAATTGAAATCACTTAAATCGGTCTCTTTCCCACGTAATTTAAATATGATTTATTATCTATTATTAATTCATCTATTTTTCTCTTAGTTTTAATATAATATTTAAGTCATTTTACTTAAAATAATCAAAACAATGAAATGGAAATATATTATTTATTATTTCTCTTCTCTCGTTATCTATTAAGATTAGATGAATTGTTAATGAGTTTTATGTGTGAAGTTTACTATGGATTGTAAAATCTATTCTTAATGCCACTTTTAAATTTAATTAGGTTGAGGGGTTGGGTTTGACATAGATGTTGACAACAATGGCAGCGGCAATGCAAATAGACGACGAAGCATCTTATATTTTCTACTATCCACATGACAATTTTAAGTCCCGTAATTGCCTCCCAACCGAGCTTCCCCTACTACTGTGCATCAATATTTTATGAAAACATATATTTAAAAAAATAAAATTGATGAATCGACCCTGTCCATGGAACCCGCCCATGCATTGACATGCATGTCATATATGGCACATTTTATTCAAGCATTCATATTAAGTGGTGCATTATATCGGAGAATAACTCTGCTACCCCTCCCCACCTCCTCAATAGACAATCTTTTCTAATGCTTGCTAAACAAAAATTCCACAACCAATGTCAAGTTTATAGGTTAGTATTTTGAATCCGTAGGAGTGGGGGCAAATATGTCCTCCGAAGCCATCTATCCTGCTGACAGGATCACATGGCCCCCATAAAAATGACCATAATATGCCATATAGAATGGCATAAATGCATCGTCCACCGTGGGACTGCATTGTCCGCCGTGGCATCTAGTCAACTCAACCTAGTCACCATTCTCTCAATGAGTCATGCCACTCCATTCCCGAGGCCAATCCCAAGGTAGATATGAGAAGAGAAATGGGATGAGGAAAGGACATGAGAAGGTGGCAAAATTTAATGCAAAGCTTTGGAAAACTGTGCCATACCATCGATTAAACAAGCAACAAAACTTTTAGCACCAAAACCAGGAACTTTGCAAAATCGTATTCATAGAAGTTCAATTATGAGAGAATTGATGAAACTTGAAACTCTGCAATGTAACCTCAATAATCCTCCAATCATTTTCAATGTAACATTGTTTGTCACATACACGAAAATGTGAGACCCATTATATACCACGGGTTTTGAATACCAGATCCTATAACGTTGTATGTGACATTTTTGCATACACACAAATTTGACACCCTATGTATACCATATATTTTGAATACCAATATCCTATAACGTTGTTTGCGACATTTGTCGCATACGCGCAATCGTGACACCCTGTGTATACCACATATTTGGACTACCAATTTCCTATAACGTTGTTTACGTTGTTTTTCACATATGCACAAATGTGATATCCTATGTATACCAAATATTTTGAATACCCGTATCCTATTTATGCACAAACATGACACCATGTGTATACCAAAATTTCAAATACTAGCATCCTATAACTTTGTTTCCATCATTTTCACATACGCACAATCGTGGTACCTGTGTATACCATATATTTTGAATACCAGGTATCCTATATTGTTGTTTGTGACATTTTTCAAATACACGCAACCGTGACACCTGTGTATACCACAAATTTGGACTACTAGTTTCCTATAATGCATACGCAAAAACATGACACCTTGTGTATACCACATATTTTGAATACCAAGATCCTATAATTTTGTTTGCAATGTTTGATGCATACACGCAAAGTGACATCTTATGTATACTACAAATTTGGAATACCAATTTCCTATAACGTTGTTTCCGTCATTTTTCACATATGCGCGGTGGAGACCCTATGTATACCACATATTTCGAATACCAGTATCCTATAACACATACACATAAATGTGACACCCTTTGTATACCACATATTTCGAATACCAATATCTTATAACATTGTTTCCATTGTTTTTCGTATACGCGCAATCGTGACACCCTATGTATACCGATATTTTGAATATCACTATCCTACAATGTTGTTTGTGATGTTTGTCACATATGTGTAAATGTGACACCCTGTGTATACCATAGATCTGGACTACTAGTTTCCTATTATGTTGCATGTCATCATTGTCACACGCGCACAAGCATGACACCTTGTGTATACCAAAAATTTGGAATACAAGTTACCTATAATGTTGTTTCCGTCATTTTTACTTACGCATAATTGTGATACCACTGTTTATACCATAGATTTGGACTACTGATTACCTATAACGTTGTTTCCTTCGTTTGTCACATATGCGCAATTGTGAGACCATGTGTATACCACATATTTTGAATACCAATTTCCTATAAATCTGTTTCCATCATTTTTTTGCATACGCGCAAATGCGAGACCCTGTGTATACCACAAATTTCAAATACCAGAATCCTATAACACTTGTTTTATGACATTTGTCACATATGCACAAACGTGACACCTTGTGTATACCACATATTTGAAATACCAGTTTCCTATAATGTTGTTTCCATTGTTTGTCACATATGCATAAATGTGAGACCACATGTATACTAAAATTTTTGAATACATGAATCCTATAACACTATTTGAGATGTTTGTTACATACGTGCAAATGTGACACCTAATGTATACCACATATTTGGACTACCGAGTTTCTATAACATTGTTTCCATTGTTTGTCGCATATGTGCAATCATGAGACCCTGTGTATACCACAGATTTCAAATACTAGTATCCTATAATGCATACACGCAAACATGACACCATGTGTATACCACATATTTCAAATACCAGTATCCTATAACTCTATTTCTATCATTTTTCATATACGCGCAATCATGACACCTTGTGTATACCACATATTTCAAATACCAGTATCGTCGCACAACATTATTTGCAACATTTTTGCATACGCATAACATGACACCCTATGTATACCACAGATTTGGACTACCAATTTCCTATAACGCATACGCACAATCATGAAACCACTGTGTATACCAAATATTTCAAATACCAGTATCCTATAATGTTGTTTGTGACATTTTTCACATACATGAAAATGTGACACCTTGTGTATACCATAGATATGGACTACAGGTTTCCTATAACATTGTTTCCGTCATTTGTTGCATACACGCAATCATGAGACCCTATGTATACCACATATTTTGAACACTAGTATCCTATAACACATACACATAAATGTGACACCTGTGTATACCACATATTTTGAATACCGATATCCTATAACAATTTTTCTGTCGTTTGTCACATATGCGCAATCGTGACACCCTGTGTATACCACAAATTTTGAATACTAGTATCCTACAACGTTGTTTGCCACATTTTCACATACACTTAAATGTGAGACCCTATGTATACCATACATTTAGATTGCCAGATTTCCTATTATGATGATTGTGTTATTTATCACATGCACACAAATGTGACACCACATGTATACCACATATTTGGACAACCAATTACCTATAACATTGTTTCCATCATTTTTAGCATACACACATTCATGAGACCCTTTGTATACCACAAATTTGGACTACCAATTACCTATAACGTTGTTTCCATCATTTTTCACAGACGCGCAATCGTGAGACCACATGTATACCAAAATTTCAAATACCAATTTTCTATAACATTATTTTCATTGTTTTTCACATACAAGAAAACGTGATACCATGTGTATACCAAAATTTCAAATACCGAATCCTATAACACTATTTGTGACATTTGTCACATATGCACAAATGTGACACCCTGTATATACCAAAGATTTGGAATACCAATTTCTATAACACGTTTTCCATCATTTTTCATATACGTGTAATTGTGACACCCTATGTATACCATAGATTTTGAATACTAGTATCCTATAATGCATACGCACAAATGTGACACCCTGTGTATACCACATATTTTGAATACCAGTATCCTATAATGTTGTTTCCATCGTTTGTCACATACGTGCGGTCGTGTCACCCCGTGTATACCACATATTTCAAATACCAATATCCTACAACATTGTTTACGATGTTTGTCACATACGCATAAACGTGAGACCCTATGTATACCACATATTTGGACTACCAATTTCCTATTACGCTACTCGTGTCATTTATCACATGTGCATAAAGGTGATACCACTGTGTATACCACGATTTGGACTACAAGTTACCTATAATGTTATTTCCGTCATATACGCATACACGCAATCGTGAGACCCTATGTATACCATATATTTGGACTACCATTACCTATAGTGTTGTTTCCATTATTTGTCGTATATGCACAATCGTGAGACTTGTGTATACCATAAATTTTGAATACCATTATCCTATAACAATGTTTACAACTTTTGTCACAAACACACAAACGTGAGACCCTGTGTATACACATATTTGGACTTCAATTTACCTATAACATTTTTTACAATGTTTGTCGCATACACACAAATATGAAACCCTATGTATACCAATTGTTTTGAATACCAGTATCCTATAACACTATTTGTGATGTTTTTCGCATATACGCGCAAACGTGACACCCTATATATACCACAAGTTTTGAATACTAGTATCCTATAACGTTGTTTGCAACATTTTTCACATACAAGCAAACATGAGACCTTGTTTATACCACATGTTTCGAATAATAATATCCTATAACATTGTTTGCAGAAGTTTTCACATACGCATAAATTTGACACCTTATGTATACCACAAATTTTAAATACCAAAGATCCTATAACGTTGTTTATGGTGTTTTTGCATACACGTAAATGTGACACCCTGTGTATACCACAAATTTTGAATATCAGTATCCTATAACGTTATTTGTGACATTTATCGCATACACGCAAACATGACACCCTGTGTATACCACAAAAATTTCATTGCTTGTCAAATACACAAAAAAATGACATCCTGTGTATTCCATAATTTTTCACTCCTAGTATCCTATGCAATGAAAGCATTAATTTAGCAGTTTATAGGATACTTTATTCATGGTTTTAATTTTTTCTAAATATTGTCATTTTAGCTACACATTGAGTTATATTATTCTTGCTCCAAACTACTAAGAATTTGTGTGCAGCTTCCTACGCTTATCAAAGATAAAAAATAGTCTAAAACTACTAACCCTTTGTTTTGTAGGATGATCGGTCCAAGAAATTTGGGTTTATAAATCAAATTACTAAGCTTTTTTTGCAAGTCCTTCTCTTGAAGACCCAATCAAAAATATTTATCATTTAATTTTATTATATTGCATCATCTTTCTTGTGTGTTTTGTATCATTGTTTGTTTATCCCAAAGGTTAAACCGTGTATGCTCTCCTCTCGCGTCTTAGGATGATCTTGAGGATCAAAAGCGGCTAGCCTTTCCATTTTTGTTTTTAGGGAAACATGATGTGGAAGTGACATCCACACACTTGTCATAGTCCTAGGAGTCTCGTGACCATGGAATTCACCTCCACGTACATAGACACACCCCGTGTTCCGACGAGGTATATAAATTCTTAGAGAGCTATCGTTATTGCATAAGTGTTTTATTTTTTACGAGTGATGTAAAGTGAGATGCTTCCATGTCCCAATACCTAGGCCTTAGATAACATCCTTGCAACATGAACTTGGGCCCCATGTACTGCAAGGTATATTGGGTACTCCCTAGTGAGCTCGTATATCCTAGTCTAGGCAACCTTTTGGCCGCATATCAAGCTATTGTGCAAGGATATTGCACTCCCCAAGATCACTCACTAGCCGACCCCACATTGGTACATAGGTGGTGAGCCAAGAGTGGCACCCCTCAGTGTGTGGTATTGAAAGTGGGAAATATCTTGATTGCAATCCCACTTGACTAGTTAGGGTGTGTATTGCATGTTGGTTTCTTGCTCGTGAACACCCTTAACCATCATATCACCTTAAATTTTTAATCAATCAAACATCATCATAATCAACCATCCTTAATCAAACAATCCCAACCCAAATCCCATCACCATCCTTAATCAACCAACCTAATGCAAACATGACAGCCTATGTATACCACATATTAACAATGTTTGCAAGGTTGAATAAGTCTCAGTATTTTTTATTCTCTAAAAGTCACTCTATGCCTTCTTACTTCCTTTTTGTCCTTCAAATCTGAATTTTTGAGCATAAAACACACATTTTTATGAATCTAGTCTCACCTCTAAACTCTTTGAGGACCAGTTCAACCCAATAATCATCCTACAAAGTTTCATCAAGTAACTCTACACCCATTTACTTTTATAATCCCTTTACTGTTTTTGCCAATTTCTCCCAATTGCCCCTGGTTTTGGTCAAATCACTATGTACAGAGAAAACAATCCACTTTTATGAAAATGTAAAATAAGTTTCACATACCCATTACCCTTTTTATGCTTTGTACATATTTTCTAGTGCTATCTCTTGCTCCATCCCTCCAAACACCTTTTTCCTCATTTCCTAAGGCTCCTTTAGGATTACCTCAGGTTTAGAAGTCATTTTTAAATATTTATCATTGATACTATATTCCAACCTTTAGTACACATTACATCCACTAATTAAAACTTGACGAATCTCCCCATAAGGTCCTTTCACCTCAAATCTCCTTTCTTACTAGTTTCCTAACTTTGTTGCTTCTTTGGTTACCTATAACTTCTTAGGATTTCAAGGGCTAAACAAAAATTTGTTCTTTTTCACTACCTTTAACCTCTGTTACACCTTAAATCCCTTATGCAAAACATGTTCAAGACTTTATCAAGTCCTTATACTTGTTATTTCTTGAACTTGTCAAATTTTCCAAATCTTGACCTTCTAGGTTCTTGTTCATTCTTGCACAACTAGTTCTTTAACTATGAGTTCCTCCTCTTTAGTATTTTTATCACCACCTTAGTTATCTTGTCATCTCATTGGATTTATCCTAATCCTTTCAATTTTTGATTCTCTTAGCCATCACCTCATGACCATTTAAAAAAATAAACTAGCTTAATCTTCATTTCACTTCCCAGATCAGAACAAGATAGTCACTCCAAGTTTCCATTATTTTCCTTACTTTGAGATGTCCTTATAACTTCTCGATATACTTTCCTGGTTCCATTGATCCACTCTTCACTTTTCATGCTTTTCCACTTGACAACGAGTTGTTCTTATCTCTCATTTGTGCTTTTGTTTTGAGATGATCTTATTCTCACACCCTACACGTTCTACATGCATGTACAGTATCAACACTTAGTCACTTTCAATTGACACTCAGGTATTTATTTAATCTTCCCCAACTATCATGGTTCCACATATTCCATCAAGTGGAAGATAGGTTATCACCTTCACTAAACTTGCTTTTGATATTATTAGTTATGTACAGTCATCTTGTTTCTATGATTTTCATTTTTAAGTTTAAGTCTTGGATATTCACGGTCCTCAAACTTTTTGACAACTGAAAATACATTAAACTATTCTTCTCACTATATTATTTTAAGATTATAAGGTTATTACAGTTTCTTATCTCAATTTCTCTTGTCACCAAAATAGAGTGTACTCAGATTTAGTATAATTTCCTAACCCCGAGATCTTGCATGCATGTTGCTTTACAAGAATAGGGATATAATTTTTTTTGATTACTCCTAGAACACTTATAAGGGTTTTTAAACATTCATCATTTATCCAATACATCGTACTCAAACTCAGAACATTGTGTTTAGTTGTCTTAGTCCCATACAAAGTTCCTTCTAATCTCACTCATTATTTTAAAACCATACCTTCAAGTCTTGACATACTGCAACATTAGTTTCATTCCTTGACAGAGGTTATAAATATCATCAATCATCATGCACTTAACTAGTAAGATTATATGATCATACTTCTTAGTTTCAAACCATTACATAGTTCCATATGCACATAATGTTATACTTTTCCAAACCCTTTTCTCACCATATGGAACTTACATATTCATTTTAGAAGATACCTAATGGTGATTAATTATCCATTTCATAATCACTTAATTCAAATACCAAATCCACAAAGTCATACACGTTTATTAAGTATAAAGAAGCTCTATTATATTATTCAAGAAAATGCAAGCTTTAAGATCTTTCATGGCTTCCCAAACAGAAAAACCTCCCCTCTCTTTTCACTCCTCCTCATCATTCAAATTCCTCCATAGAAGATATGAAGAAGGTGAGTTAGTTAGGGTTCTCTTGTCACAACCTAAAAAAGTGGCTTCTCATTCCAACATCAGAATAGGGGATTGGTGCTATCATATACACTTAGAGTAACTACAAACAACGATTCATGTACACACACACAAATGGGACACTCATGCATTAATAAAAGAGTCATCCTTCATAATTACAACTCAGAAAATACCTCTCAAGGTCAGAGTAGCCTACCATTGAACTTAGATACATATATTAATATATTTTTTTCTTACAAATTCACAGCTCCTATCTCTATTACTTCCTCCATCACAAGGAGTGATCTTCCTAACTTATTCCTACCCTCCTATACTCAAACTCACACACATGCATGTACCTAACCTAATAATGTAACTAAATTTTGAGCTTCCCTTTCCTTTTAGATGTAAAAGTGCAATTTTGACATTATTTCAAGCATCCTAATGATGCACAAACATACAAAGACTCCACACACAACCTATATTCACCTAACAACACAATATCTCATCTTAATAAACACATAACATTCTTGGAAATGTCCTTCTAATGGGATTAAATAATATCACTCGAGGACCACATATGCTGAAATTGAACTTATGAACCTTGGAACTAAATTTATTTAGTCTCATTGGAAGATGCCACTACATTAGTTTCTAGTATTAGTTCTTGCTCAAAATTTACTATTTACTTTCAATGCTTCTCATCTTAGTTACCCTACTCACACACCTCAAAACATAGCTAGACAGACCACAAAATGAATTTAAATCAACCAAACAAATTGAAATCCTTTTGTTTGTCAATACTGTCATCTCATCCCCTTATTATAAGATTTCTTGGTACATTCATGCATGGAGACTTTTGTAGCTACCCAAAAACTCTTATAAGCTTCACTAGACTCAATTTTTCTTCCCTAAAGTGTATGCAAAATATTAGGACCCCACTGCTTGATTTTTCTTTCTTGCTCGCAATGCCCTTCTAGCCTATGTAAGCCTACTCTAGCCTATCATAAGGGTTTAAGGTAGAAGGGAAACATTTTTAAACACCCTTTTTTGTCTTTCTTTCCATGTTTAAAGTTGTAAGTGTTCGTTCTACCTTTAAACCCTAGTCACAATCCCTAACTCTTAGCTCATTTTAACATGCATGGCACTAACATGAAGATTTTACCTTAATGATCCTACAAATACCTCCAAACCACCACATAATCCAATTGTTGTTTGCATCATTTTTCACATACCCAAAAATGAGACAACCTTTGTATACCACATATTTTGTATATCGGTATACTCTAATGATGTTTTCATCATTTGATGCATACTCACAAACGTGACATTCCATGTATACCATAGATTTTGACTACTAGTATCCTATTACGATTCTTGCATCATTTTTCACATGCATGCAAATGTGATAACCTATGTATACTACATAATTTCAATACTAGCATCTTAATACAAGGTGTTTGCATCTCTTATTGCATATGCTAAAAATGAAAGTTTATGTATACTGCATAATTTCACTACTAGTATCCTATTATGGTGTTTGCGTCATTTGTCACATACACACCAAAATGATAACCTGTGTATACCACATAATACGTATTAAGATCATTTTTCTAATTTGTGTCATATTATGGTGCCTTATGTTTACAAAAATAACATCTTATGTATATCATTTCATATACTGATATGTTAAATACCATGCTTACTGATTATACAAAGTTGTTTACATTATTATGTTTAGGATGCCACAAATGACAAAGTATGAACAATTTCTTTCCCTATATGTTCAGGACGTGGGAAATGGGAAACCACATCTTTCTCAAGATGTTCTTGAATAGACATCGATTTAAGAAGATGTTGGTCACAAGGATATTTGTGTGGAAATCCCTCTAGCACAGTTCGATGCCTTTATTAAAGGGGAATTCCTTCTTGTTAGCTTTGAGACAACATTCATATGCAAGAAGAAAATGATATACACTCTTACAGAGGAAGACACACCACAACAAGCTAACATTATGTATTTACAGTTTTTTATATTAACTTTATATTTGGTCATCCTTAAGAATAGTGTTCACATATATTAGTTCCATGTTTTTCACATTCCGTACCTGATATCAATATGTATTTCCTTTTGTTTCAGATATTGGTGTCCTTATGGCCCCGAGGACAACATGATCAAAGCACCTACTAGTGAAAGAATTAGGAGGTTTCGAAAATACGTGGATGTCAATGCCATTTCAATGTGAGTGCTATGTTTGGTACACCGGATGAGGCACATATCATTTAAAATGATATGTATCATATTGATAAGAATGGTGAGTTATTCCATGGTGTAAAAGACACAAGCTTGGATCCACAAAGTTTTTTTGCTATGAATTTATCAATTGAATGTCAGGTAATACTTTGAATCTCTTTTTCTTTCGGTATATCTATTGACACCATTATTGAAAGGCACTACATGGATCCAAAGTTGGTGAGGATTGTAACAAAAGGGATGAGTGCTTAACTAGGAAAGACGTGTTGAACACATGGAGGATGGTGAAGAAAATTAGATCCCAAAATTGTGGCAGTACGTCGCGAGAAAGGGATAAATTTTATTATTATCGTGAGGCCATGTGGGACTAACGTGCCTTTCATCATGGGCCTTTAACAACATTAATGCAGCCAAATTAAGAACAACCAGGATATCTCATAATAAAATGAACTCCAAAAGAAAATAGATCTCCTTCTTCGTTCTCAAATAATGAATTACAATGTTTCCTAAATAGGAAAATAACTCCCAATATCTGTCGGCATGTCGCGAGAAAGGGATAAATTTTATTATTATCTCGAGAACAACCAGATATACAAATAAAATGAACTCCAAAAGCTCAAGTAAACTCTAGCTAACTCTGACTAAATCTACTCTAGGTGGCGGAAATTACTATTTTTAGCAGTTTACTAGAACCTACTATTCTTAGTAAGTTCACATGCTTATTCCTACGGGCACATAAAATTGCCATGCATCTTCTACATCCCTAAATTAGAGGAATTGCCAACTTTCTAACTCATAATGCAATTAATAGACTAAAATTAACTAATGCTCAAAAATAGGAAAAAACCAAACTATAACTTAAATCCTAATTTTCGGCCTCAAGATGGCGGATTTAGGGCCCGAAAACGTGTCAAAACTTGCCCCAACCGGTAGGGCTGGTTGCCACTGTGTTCATCTCATCAAAACATGTGGTTTCAAAAAAAAAAATGGACTCAAACGGACACCCGGAGCTCAAGTTATGACCTTGTCAAGTTCCTGCTAATTCTGGCGCATCATTCTCCCCTGCTTGAAAAAAACGCAGCTCCTGCAAGTTGTCTTCTTCAAACTGCTTCCATTTATCTGCATCCAACTTTTGAATCTCCCACTCTGTGACCCAAGTATTGTCCTCTTGTTCCAATCCTTTCCAATGTACCAAATATTTGTTGTATTTCCCATGTCGCGTGTCCATTGTTTTCTTATCTAGAATCTGATCCACTTCTTCTTTCTTCTTCACCGGAACCTGCTACCTCCAATCTACTACTTCATCAATAACATCCCCTTCTACACCATCCCCATGAAAAGAATACAAATCTGAAACATTAAACACTGGAGAAATATCAAAATTCCCTGGCAATTCTACCTCATAAGCATTATCGTTTATTTTTTCACGATTTTACAGGACCAATCTTCTTGTACTTCAACTTGTTATAGGTTCCTCTTGGAAACCTTTCCTTCCGCAAATATACCATAACCAACTCACCAACTATAAATACCTTTCTCCGTCTATGCACATCTGCTATTTCCTTATACTTATCATTACTATTTTGCAGCTTCTTCCGCACTTCTTCCTGCAATTGTTGTATATGTTCGGCAAATGCTTCTGCATCATCACTGACTCTGCCATCAACTGGTAGTATGTACCAAATCTAACACCCCATTTGGATTACTCCCATACAAAATTGAAAATGGAGACTTTCCCGTGGATCTGCGGAACTCGTTATATGCAAACTCAGCTTGCGGTAATGCTAAGTCCCATTGTTTCGGCTTTTCCCCAATAATGCACCTTAACAGGTTTCCCAAACTCCTATTTACCACCTCTGTTTGCCCATCATTCTATGGATGATAAGCACTACTGAACTGTAGTTGAGTACCAAATTTCTTCCATAAAGTTTGCCAAAAGTGACTTAAGAACCTTGTGTCCCTATCTGAAGTAATGGTTTTTGGAACACCATGCAAATGAACAACTTCTCTAAAAAACAAATCTGCTACGCCTGTTGCATCGCTTGTTTTCTTACAAGCAATAAAATGAACCATCTTAGAAAACCTATCAACAACCACAAAAATGGAATCATTACCTCGTTGTGTTTTTGGTAATCCCAAAACAAAGTCCATACTCAGATCTGTCCATGACCCTTTAGGAACAGGCAACGGCATATACAACCCTGTATTCTGTGCATGGCCTTTCGAGACTTGGCAAATTCGACATCTCTCCACATATCTTACCACATCTCTTTTCAGCTTTGGCCAATAGTATTTGTCTGCTACCAAGGCTATCGTCTTATCCTTACCAAAATGCCCAGCCAACCCTCCGCTATGCAACTCTTTCACTATATTTTCTCTCATAGACCCAACTGGAATACATAGTTGGCATCCCTTGAATAGGTAGCCATCCTATAAAATATACTCATCCAAGACATCTCCCATTGTCTGACAATGGACGAATTAATCTTTCAACAATATCCTTGAAATCGAATCAAAGAATACAAACCCTTTATTGCTTCAAAACCCACCACCTCATTTTCCATAGTGGTAAACAAAGTCACACGCCTACTCAATGCATCTGCAACTTGATTCTGTTTTCTGATTTATGTTTTAGAGAAAAAGTATAACCCTACAAAAATGATACCCACTTTTCATGCCTACTATTCAACTTCTTTTGTGTATTCACATACTTTAGGGCTATGTGGTCTATAAATAACACAAACTCCTTAGGCACTAAGTAATGCCTCCAATGCCTTAATGCTTGTACAATTGCATAAAATTCCACATCATAAGTAGAGTAGTTCTTTCTTACCTCATTTAGTTTCTCACTAAAGAAAGCTACTGCTTTCCACCTTGACTTAGAACAACACCAATACCCACATGTGAGGTGTCACAATCAACCTCAAACACTTTATCAAAATCTGGTAGTGCCAAAATGGGTGCCTCTGTCACCTTCTTCTTCAAGAATTGAAAACTATCCTCAGCTGCCTTTGTCCACAAAAACTCCCTTCCTTTTGTGCAATTTGATAGGTGCTACAATACTGCTGAAATTTTTAATAAATTTTCTGTAAAATGTTGCTAGACCATGAAGCTCCTTACCTCTGTTATACTGTGGAGTAGGCCATTCAATAATTGCCTTTATCTTTTCTAAGTCCATCTGTACCCCATCTGCTGAAATAATAAAGCCCAAGAATACCAAACTCTCTTGCATAAATGTGCACTTCTTCATATTTGCATAGAGTTTCTCTTTCCTTAACACTTCAAATACCAATCTTAGATGCCTCAAATGTTCTTCTTTAGTTTTACTAAAGATCAAGATATCATCAAAATAAACCACAACAAACTTACCATTATACTCCCGTAGCACGGTGTTCATCAATCTCATAAAAGTACTAGGTGCATTGGATAACCCGAATGGCATCACCAACCACTCATATAATCCATTTCCCGTCTTGAATGTTGTTTTCCACTCATCTCCTTCTCTGATCCGAATCTGATGATAACCACTTCGAAGATCAATCTTGGTGAAATAATTAGATCCAGCAAGCACATCCATCATATCATCAAGGCGAGGTATTGGGAACCGATACTTGATTGTAATTTTATTGATCGCTCTGCTATCCGTGCACATTCTCCATGTTCCATCCTTCTTTGGTGTTAATAAAGTCAAAAGGTTGCACACGGACTCATGCTCTCCTTACGACCCCCTTTCGCACAAGCTCGCCACTTGCCTATTCAACTCGCATGCAATGTCGGGCTCATCCTATAAGCCGCTTGATTTGGGAGTGAAGACCCTGAATCAAATCAATATGGTGTTGAATATCTCTTTTGGGTGGTAATCCATCTGGTAGCTCATCAGAATAACATCTGAAAATTCTTCTATTAATTTTGTTGTTTCTACTAGTATTTGTGCACTTACAAGTTCATCCTTATTTGCGACTAGTGCATAACAAAACCGGTTGCCTTTGCCTCCTTCACAAATTCCTTTGCAGAAAAGCATATTTTCAGCCTTCCCTCTTCTTTAAGAGGTATCAAAACTATTTTTGTGCCATCCTTCCGTAAAGTATAAGTATTTTTTCCCCATCATGAATAACTTTTCTATCAAATTTCCATGGTCTTCCTAAGAAAGATATGACATGCATCCATAGGAATAACATCACACCAAATCTCATCCTTATAATTGCTTCCCAATAGAAAAGCTTATTAAACATATCTTATCAATAATAACTTCATTACCCTTCTTAAACCATGCAATACGATAAGGGTTAGGATTCTTCTCACAATGCACCCAATTTATCGACCATCTCATTTGAAACCATGTTCTCACAACTACCACCATCAATAATAACATTACATACCTTTCCTCCTAAAGTGCATCTTGTTCTAAAATATTTGTACGTAGCCATGCATCCCCCTTGACCTCCTTTCTTGGAGCAATCATCGTCCTCTTGATCATCAGAGTTTCTCCAACATCTGGTGGAATTTCCAGGTCCTGTTCATCTTCTACTTGCTTAGCTTCAACAAGATTTACTCTTGGAGCATCTCCTTGCCTTTTGTCATGTGTATAAGTATGTGGGCATTCAAAAGCCCGATGCCCTTCTTCACCACATCTGTAACAAACAAATGGTCTTCTTGGATCCTCCCATCCTCTATCGCCAAAGATATCCTCTACCCCTAGAAAATCCTCTCGCCTCTTTGTTGATTCTCGGAAATCTTGTCTTGTATCCTCTTGCTTTTCCAATCCACGAGATGATTCTCCCTACCTTGGCTGAAACCAGCTCGTCCTCGAAACGAAGATAGGCCCCCTATTCATTCCAGGTGATCTCCTAAAACTTTGACGATTTTATTTTTCCTCAGCCTTTAAGGCTAATTGATAGGCATCCTCCATGCTTTTAATCATATGCATACTTATCTCATCTTGAATAGAAAATTTTAATCCATTTACATACCTTGCAGCCATTTTTTCCTCAGTTTCTTCATGCTCTACATGAATGGACAACTTGTAGAACTCATCTCGTGTATTCTTGCAGCACATTTGAAGTTCCATGTCTCGAGATTCTGAAACCTCCTGTAAAGGGTTTGTGCATAATCCACAGGAGAAATTTATCTTTTAGCTTCTTCTCCATCTTACTCCACGTCCTAATTCTTTCTTTCCCTTTCTTGACCGCTCTTTCTGTAGGTGATCCCACCATAACATAGCATGACCTTTCAATTTCGTGCATGCAAATTTTACCTTCTTTTCTTCTGACATAGCCTTCCACTCAAAAAATTTTCCCATGCTAGTCAACCAGTCTATCAGCTCCTTTGGTTTTAGACTACCACCATACTCTAAAACATCAACTCTTATCCCATCATTCTTTCCTTCTAATGCTCGAAGCATCCTTTCTTCAAAAGCTAATGGTGGTGCTTGTGTTTCCTCCTCTTCACAAACTTCTTCTTCATCTGTGTCATCTCCACCTTGATTTCCTCTTTGGGTTATCATTGTAAGCAGCGCAGCAAACTTGTCTCTGCGCAGATCTTGCATATTTCTATTCATCTGGGCAATACCGCCTCCTCTTCCTCTTCCTCTTCCTGCCATTTTTAACAAAATACTTCGAACCAGCTCTGATACCAGATAATGCAGCCAAATTAAGAACAACCAGATATACTGCAATAAAATGAACTCCAAAAGAAAATAGATCTCCTTCTTCATTCTCAAATAATGAATTACAATGTTTCCTAAATAGGAAAATAACTCCCAACTCGAGTTGCCAAGTAAACTCTAGCTAACTCTGACTAAATCTACTCTAGGTGGTAGAAATTACTATTTTTAGCAGTTTACTAGAACTTGCTATTCTTAGTAAGTTCGCATGCTTATTCCTACGGGCACAGAAATTTCCACGCATCTTCTACATCCCTAAATTAGAGGAATTGCCAACTTTCTAACTCACAATGCAATTAATAGACTAAAATTAACTAATGCTCAAAAATAGGAAAAAACCAAACTATAACTTAAATCCTAATTTTCGGCCTCAAGATGGCGGATTTAGGGCCCGAAAACATGTCGAAAACTTGCCCCAACCGGTAGGGCTGGTTGCCACTGCGTTCGTCTCATCAAAACACGTGGTTTCAAAAAAAAACGGACTCAAACGGACACCCGGAGCTCAAGTTATGACCTTGTCAAGTTCCTGCTAATTCGGGCACATCAAACATGGATGCTTGAAATGATGGTTCTTCATTCACACAACTCCATCATTGAAATGGATTCCATGTTCTCAAATAATAAATATGGGGTAAGGACATTGCTGTCTCATTTCCATGCATAATTGATATTTGGATATATTTGTTTAAGTCATTCTCATACTAACAATAATTTCATGTACACATTTTCCTCAGCACTAATTGTACATGCTTCTTGTTTTTGATGAGAAAGAATCTAGGGTTCTGTTGCATGGGAAGTTTCATCCCATAATAATGTGGACAACATAAATGCATGGTTTTCTAAAGTCTACACAAGGGGGAAAAGAAAAATGATGGATTGGAATGTCAATGTATTTATTACGATGATGTGGCTTTCAAATACAATATATAAAGTATAAATTTACTAATAGTTTTTTCTAAAATTTAATACACAATTTACATCCCTAACGATGTTATTTGTGTCTCATGGTTGTATTCAATTTTCATGTCTTGTTATGCATATGGCATGTTCGCAGGGCTTGGCTAAAGAATATTTATAGTTTTATTTTTATTCATTTTTGTAATACAATGTTTACAGGTTTGGGTTGATTTTTGTTGTTATGCATTACTTATTGTCATGTAAAATTTTTATTTAAGATATACAAAGAAGGAGGTGGGGACGGTTATGTTCCAGAGACTAGGCAACATCATGTGTGCCATCAGTGATAATGAGCACATGACCTTTTTCCTCATCGAAAAATTCATGGAGGAGTTCAAAGAGGAGACTATCTTTATGGAGTATTTCGAAAGATGTGGATGCAAGAGAGACATATTAGTAAGTGCTAACTACATATGATTATATTTGTAGATATGTGTAGAGTTAATAATTTTTAAGTCATTTCTAATGGTTTTATTGTTTTTGCGTGTAGTTATGTGGTCAAATAATTTCCACAACTTCACCCATACCAATCAGGATATGAATGCATCTATATAATCTTACCATTGTTTCTTGAAGACCCGATACTTGTGCGATCAAAGAAAGAAATGCACAAGGAAAATGGATTTTTAGTTGTACACATTGGTGTTTCGAGTTGAACCCCATTACAAAAACAAGAGGAAGTTGCAAGTATCGAAATTTCTAATGCCAATGAGAGGGCTAAAGAAATACCGAGAAGAATCGTTGGGAAAACCATACCATTCATGGGTCTTACATGGTTATAAGTCAAACATCCAAGGATCGATGGTATTTTGTTTGGAGACTCGGCCTGAATTTTTATGTTTCTGCGATGCCTCTTAGGATACCAAAGAAAACACCTACAAACATGTTTTGAAGGTATTACATCTTGAGAGGACACACGATAGTAGTGCATCTACTAGGAATTCAAATTTCAGTGGTGAGGGTGTATGTTTTTGTTTCATTATTTCAACTATTTTGTATCATTTTTATCCTCATAACAATTCATTGTACATCCTCTAAAATTATTGTTTCCATTATAGATGACCATGTTGTTCATGTCGCGGAATCGATTGAATGCACTACACCAAAGAAGCTCCATCGAGAGAAGCCCCGCATTTTCATTGACAATACACATTTTATTATGAATAAATAATGTTTGATTTATCAACAATTTATCAATTAGTAAATCAATTTTATTTTTTGTGATAGTTGAGGGTGATGATAGAATTCAACAGGAAACACAATACCTTAGTCCTGAGAAACATGTTAGAAACAATGGAAATGCATTACAAGTGCTCAACTAATATAAAGAGTTTTTGAAATCATTGTTGGATGTGGTGCCAAACAGTGATGAAAATATTTTTTCTTTTGGAGACTGTGTGCAACAATTTCAGAAGATTTTACATGACTCTGTTTTGTTGCCATTTGATTTTATTCCATATTGTAGAGTAAACAAGACTTCTACCACCCATTTGCAGCCATGTTTTAGTGCAAGTAGACAAAGTTTAAAGAGGAAGAAAATGAGATCATCGTTGTGGATTTAAATATTTATGCTCAACAATACAAGGAGTATATATTTCCCGACATAACTTGTGGAAGGAAACTACTCAAGAAGACACAAAACGATTCAAGATAATAATCGGAGAAAGTTGTGAGTCTATAACGGAGAGTTTGGGTGAGTATGATTGTAATGTGATTACAAGACGTATTCATTAGAATTAAAAACACTTAAATTTGTGTTTTGTGAATCACAAGGACAACCCCCTCAACCAAAATTCAAGTTCTATGTCATCGGCTCTCTTTTGGAACATCAAATGCATCTTGAAGGTATTTATGTATTTATGAAAAATAATGTTTATTGTTGGTTTTTAATGTTATATGGATTAAACTTAGTTTGATTATGAAAAATAATGCTTCAAGGTGCTTCATCATGTTTACAAAAAATAATGCTAAATGTTGTATTATGTGCATTCTGAGTTTTACACATTTTTCTTTTATCGTATTATGTGTATATTTTTTGATCTTGTATTTGATAATGGTGGTATCTATTTTTTTGTTTTGCATCTTATACAATGGAGGGGTGTGCAGAATTCTTAAAGATTTGAATAAATCATTGTTGTCACATTACATTAAATTTTTAACATCATTACTGTTAACCCCATTGTATAGGGGAAATTTATTTCCGAATTTTATATATATGACTCTCAAAGTTCCGAGTAAATGTATACACATTCATCCATGCCATTTTTTCTATACAAAACATGCTCATATTTTTTCCAACAAATTTAATGTGGCATTAGTCTATTGTGTAAACATAAACATTATTAGAGCATAACAATAGTGTGTTTTAATGTAAACATCCGATAAAATTCAATAGAATTAATGGTGCCAATATTAGTTCAACAACCTATATTCTAGCTTATATCTTAAGAAAATTCAATTCTTCACAACCCACATGCCTATGAATGAAATCTGGTGTCATAAGATATCCTCATGGAGCTCATATTATATATAGGTCAAAGTCATTTTAATTTCACGATTGATTTCTCTAGCTATATGTTCACTCTAACATGTAACCCAAAAACAGAGTCCTTCAAGATAGTTTTGTTGATGGGAGAAGGTATGTTGATGCATTTTTGGGTGATTCATGCATGTGAGTTGTCTATTCATGATGTTGAAGGTGTACACTAAAACTAGAAGCAAGACCTTTGTACTATGTGTAATGCATGTTTAACAACTATAACCATGCAAAATTTGATATATGCTATGACTATGATTACTCTTGTAAAAGTATTTTGAGGAGTTAATTCATGGTGATCACATGGAGCAGGGTATAGATAGTCATTCTTTTTGGATTTGGAAGATGTATTACATGAAAAATTTGTTACTTGTTGGAATGAATAGGAGACATGTGACTGAGCAAATTGTAACATTGAGTTTGTTGTTTGGAGGAGTGTCTAGTTGTTTAGGAAGATCTCAAAAGGGTGGATGTATAATACATTATGTGGCCATTGTGTGAGGGGTGACTAAAAAGTCCATGCATGCAGGGTTAACAATCAAATAGAAGCACTTCTTTGCCTATACAATGAGTTGTGTGATCCTTAGGGCAGTGTTGGGAAGGAAACTAGGAAAGCTCCGGTTTTGGATGACTCCCCTCTCACCGGTAATAAAATTCCTTACCTAATACTGAATTGACCTCAACTTCCAATTTGAAGCTTTAAGTCAAGTTACGAGAGAGTTATGACAAAAACAAGCCTCTCGGGCTGACTATGCACCTAGTTAGGGTTTGATAAGGGAATGAGTGATAAAAAATACCTATGCATGGAATTAAGCCCTAGAAATTTGTACTAATAATGATGACATGGTCTTCAAGCCTATTCAACAATAAATTTGGTATTCCACCGGTGCCAGGGGTAGATATCCTTGTCAGTCCCTTAGGTGACTGTATGCACTCTTGTAAACCTAGTTTGAGAAGCTCATTTGCAAAGCAACTATAATTTGGACTGTGATTTGGATAGGGAAAATTCAATGCATTCAAGCTATGATACACACACAAAATTATGAAAACTTCATAAACATCAACACTATGGAAGAATGCACTCAAGAAAATATTCTACACTCCGAGCAAGTAGACAATATTTCTAAGAAATAAGATTATACGGAACATCTTAATATTATTTTTAGGAGTCCATCGACACCTATAAAAGTGGTTAGAAAGATGGGAAGTCAAAGCAGGTTGTGTCAACCGATGACATTTTATGGTCCAAACCTATAATACCGTTGTCGTGAAATCACCGCACCCTCCAAATGGCTAGAATGTGAACAGGACATTCGGTGTGATTGGGACACATGGCTTCACCTCTCAAGCTATGGGACTTGGGCTCGAGGTGAACCTCTGGATAAGGATATCTTCCTCTTCCTAAACTAAGTGTTGTATTACTCATAGTGTAATAAAATGGTTATCTAGACCTATGCTAACATTTTCATGGGTTTTAGGGAAAGATATTTGTACAAACGAAAATATACTAGGGATGGTGATGCACCAAAAAGGGTGTTGCCATACTCGAAAGGTTTAATTTGAAGAGGGTGTTGTGCACCACAGTCAAATTCACCTACTGCAACGTAGAGAGGGTAACAAAATACCACGAGACTAAGAAGTACACGTTCCCTTAGTTAAACTCTATCGACAGAGCAATATATCGGTCTCCTAGTTAAGAAGGATGAACTTGAGAAGGGTGAATAAAAAAACAACTCAACCGCATGCAATACTCCACCACTCGATAAGCATAGAACTCCAAGACCCTACAATAGAAATGTGAACTTGCACAAGTGTACTTGCAAGTATGAGAAATGCACAAAGAAGTATAAAAGGATGAAGAACCAAGATTAGTCACAAAACATAGTTTTATTACTTCAACAACGTGCACAATGCATCATACATTCCTAAGAGGCGAGAGTTTCCATTACGCCTTGGAAAGGAGGCTTGAAAGTTCCCTCAATATACAAGGACCACTTACGGAAGAAGGAGGTTTCTTGAAAAACTATACACTTGTCTCAAAAGTCCAAATTGTCCAACTGTCTCGACCGGCTAGAACCCATTGGAATGAGATTCTAACTTACATTTATAGAATAAGTTGAGAGAGAGAGGAGAGAAGAAGTCATAAATTACCTTCCTAAATTGAAGGCACATGATGTATTTATTACAATTGGTTGAACCACTTTGAGAAGCTTCCATCATGTGTCATTAATGCCCAGTTGACCTAATCTTCTCAATTAATTAAAAGAATATTTAAATAAAATATTTTTTTAATAATAATAAATATTATTAAAATATTTAAAATAAAAATATTAATTTAATTTAAAAATATTGGCGGGACCCCCTTTGACTAGTTTTCATTGAAGAGGGAGGGGTCCATAAGAATAGGGAAAATAACTCAACTTGGTGGTTGGATAGCCGAGCTAACTCACCGAGTTGAGCTCGAGATTTCGTCCACCACCGCTACCGAGATCACGTTCTTAATGTATGGCTCAACTCGTAGATTTAATATCCTTTCAATTTTTTCCCCGAACCCCTCATAACTACCTTATACAACCTCGTGCAACTCATGCATATGCCTGAGCGAGTCATGAATCACTCATTACATTCAATTTTACATTGACTGGATCATAGTCTCCCTACTAGACTTGTTTCTTGAATTATACCAGCTTTGAATTCGTCATGTCCGAGTAACTCGTCCTAAAACTCCCCATCTACCTACATAGCTCGGCCTTCCGAGCTCTTTCCACGAGCCCTTTTCTGACCCAACTCTACACATCATTCCATTCTCTGGCTCGACTCGGCTCTTCCACATCAAATCCATCTTTGGAAGCTCATGGAATCCAATACATCTTTCTCTAGAAATAATACTTGCCATCCTTAGAAATTAACGAGTTACTCCTGCTATTCCACTATTGATGGCTTAATCGAGCACCCTCATTAACCTTGCCCTCAATCTCGATCGAACCAAACAATTTTATTTGAGCTCACTGTGACTTCTACCATGAACCGAATCAATTTATCAAATGATCTCTGCAAATGGACTCGCTTCCCTTGTATCACCCAGCTAACACTTAATTGCCCATAAGTTTGATCATGAGATCACCGTATACATCTACATGATATGACCGTAGATTCTATTTCTTTTCCTATATTTCTGACCTATCATGCGTCATCCTATTACGCTCACTTGATGTCACGAGCTAAGCCATTTCCATGATTTGAGGGGAAAGAGTTTGTTATGTTTCAACCGATTCTAATTTCTTAGCCAAAAGACTCAAGCATTTCTCCAATGACTCAACAAAATCGTCCTGTGATGCCATCGTGTCGGCACTAAAATCGGTGTTTCATACTTAACCACTCAAGATAATCTCATTCCCATGATGTGACTTGTCGATCACCTTACCTATTGTTGACATAACTCTTTAATGGCTTCCATTTTTCCAATCTTGAGATGACGAGTTGGATTTGGATATCTCCCACTTCCACCTTTGCAGATTTTAGAATTCATATTACCAACACATCAATCTTGGTGAGTTGGTCTCTGATCTCCACTTTTCCATGATGAAATTCATTAAGTCATATGCTTATCTTTGGTGCATGGGAATTCACTCCATAACATGCCATCTTCGGCAACCCAAATTTGGCTCAAACTCATATTTTCCCCACAAGGTTGGTGTGGCCCTTAGCTTTGCATTCTCGAGCTCTTCACAATGAACTCCTTTGATCCTCATCCTGGCTTGAATTTTTCCAACGCTTGATGGATTTCTACTCTTATGAAAACAAGCACAACCCGCTCGCTTCCATGAACCACTTCCCTAAATTTGATGCCATGAGATATTCATTAACTCAACCTTTCATGCTATTATCTCAAGCTTGTCTTAATGATGCCCAGTTGTTCATTTTCCCATGATATTTTCCAATGAGTGACTCATCATTGAGATGACCACCATGATCTTACTAATTTGATCCACGCCCTTTATATATTTTGAGCTCACTCGTGAAGCCATATGATTTGAGTCATGAACTCTCCCAATCGAGCTCAAATTTATGAGATCTCTGGCTTCCTTCAATTCTCTATGATCTTGGACCAAACATTCATAACTCAATCATGCATCAATTTCATTCTTTCTAACATATGCATTCAATCATCCAAAATGTTCTCTATGTGGATGCATTGAAACTCGATATCTGGGTTGGTCAACAAGGCCTCACCATGACAACTTTAAGCTCAATATATTCCATTAAATTGATCAAAAATCCATCAATTCGATGCAAATCATCCCCTACTAAACACCTCATCAGTCTATGCTCGAGCCACCGAGTTACCCATGCATTGAGTCACTCATTATGAGCTCGAATCGACCGAGTGGATCTATCTTCATTCTATTGAGTCATCTTCATGTGAATTTGATGTCGTAATGCTTGGTTGATCAATATAATACTTGCAAGATTTTTAATTGGCCATGGCTACTCTACATGGTCATGGTTGAGACTTGATAAGGTGACGAATTTAACTTCTCACGTGTCAGTGAATCTATGCATATAATGCAATCCTAAAAATATCGTGATGAAATGGCACTTGGCTAATTTCCAAAATGGTGAGCTTGCCAATGATTTCTTAGTATCTTGAGTGAGTTTCCATCTTGAGCAATGAGCTCTCCTCGCCGTGTGCCTTTCCCAATAACCTGATCACTTCGTCTCAACCTATGACTCGGAGATTCTCTACGTGTTTGTTTCCATATTCCACTTCAACCATGGCATGACTCACCTAATAACTTGGAAAAGGAACCAAAATTCTTACCGGCATATTTGGTTTGTGGAACTAGTTCCTTAGCTTGCCACCGTTAATATTCCACTTGACCATGTTTTCCCGAACCTCCCATGCACGGAGTTCATGAATTGGCTTGCCATCAACGAAAACCCACTTGGAAATGCCTCAAAATTCTCCCGCATTTACATGACTCGACCGAGATCCTTCCAACATTTGGCTTGAGTCGACCCATCGAGTTGAGCTCCAACCTCGACCGGGTATGGTCTTTACGTTGTGCCCAATCTTCACAACTCGGTTCAATCTCTAGCTCAACCTATGAGCTCTCTTCCTTGTCATGTACTTTGCAATGCTATTCGATCCATCCTACTCACGAGCTAGACATGTATCTTCATGGAGAGAACCATTTATGCACCCACGTCTTGACCTCTTAGCTTGATGGGGTGAGTTGAATCCTACACCAGGTCAGCACATATGTTTCTATGCCTTGCATCATTCTAAAATTGAACCCTATAACCGAGATCACTCTCATGTTTCTCGAGCTTCCTACCAGTTGACACTTTGAGTTCCCTATCAACTTGACCCTAAGATCTACACTAAGTTGACATCAAATTGGTGCCATTCAATGCTAGGTGAGATCACCTATGCAATTTATAAATTATTTTAATCGCATTACCTTTGTGATGATTTCCCGCTCCTAAACTACTCCGCCACAAGCTATTCCAAAGGCAGGCAAAGCTAATCTAATCCTAATCTAACAATGCCAAGGAGACAGAGAGAGAGAGAGAGAAAGGAAAAGAACAAAAGCCTACACTAAAACGGTGATACACCAGAGAAGGAGAATGTTGACATCTATCAAAACTGCCATGGGACAAAGAGAGGTGAGCAATGGGAAGGATGGACAGATGCATCACAGGCCCAAGGATAGATTTCACACAGAAAATGTCCCAAAACTCCATGAACACAGCTCCAAACCTGCAATGAACATTCAAACATGCACAAATACCTGCAATGAAGAGAGGCAAGAAGAGAAACAAGCAAAAACGAGCAAGGATGGACAGATGCATCACAAAACACGCTTTTGTTGCTCCAGAAGTTTGCACAGAACATCATTTCAATAGTAAAAGGCAAAAACACCATTACAGAGCAAGGGAGGAGGTTCGAACTCCATTTTCAACCCTAGAGAAGAAAAGAAGGGAGGGCAGAGTAGAAAAGATGAACAACTTGTTATCTCTTTTTAAAATGAGCCAAATCTGGCTTTATACAATGCATGGGTCGAGCCCAGGAGACAGAAAACATAGGAAAACGTGTAAGCAGCCCAACCATTGACCAAAACACATTCTTCATTAAAATCGGTGGTTGAGACATCACTTCTGGCCATGCTGAAGAAGAATGCGACCCATGTGCATTAAAAAAGCGGTTGTTAAACGCCGCTTCATTACACACGCGCAGAGCCGTTTCTCAATTTTCTCTCTCTCTACTACACACAAAATTCGAGATTGATCCTAATCATGTAGAGAATTTCAT
Organism: Taxus wallichiana var. yunnanensis; assembly: GCA_018340775.1. Lineage (NCBI taxonomy): Eukaryota > Viridiplantae > Streptophyta > Pinopsida > Cupressales > Taxaceae > Taxus > Taxus wallichiana. The sequence goes on along the minus strand of CM031236.1, from coordinate 468,053,655 downwards.
AAGCTTTCCGTTGATATAAAGAACGTGCAAATCCGAGCTCGATCGAAAGTTATGGAGGTCTCAAGTTTTAGGGCACAAAACAGTGAAAACGTGTTTTGAAATCTTTCCCGCGCTCGCCACCCGGATGACACGTGGCACGCATTGATTGGTCACGATTCTCTCTCTCTACCTTTCGGCGGGCTTTCTTTTGAAATTTCCTCAGGCCCTTAAACTTGGACACGTGGCATGCCCATTGATTGGCCGACCCTTCAAAACTCGCTTTTTGACTTTTTGACCAAAACTCATGCCAAATTCTCTAACTCCTTCCCGAGCTCCGCATTCCCTGCTCCATGAGACACGTGTCCTCTTTTGATTGGCTCGGCCGACCCTCAAAATTCACCCTTTGACCTTTGACTTTTCTTTCCCCGCGACACGTGTCGCGATTCGCGTTGGTTTCGGCCCTTTCGCACCTTCGCCCTTCGCGTCTTTATGTCCCTTTGATGTCTCAAACCGCTTGGGGCTAAAAACTTCTTCGATCCGCCCGAAATGGGCTTCCTCGTCCCTCATTTGGTCGATGACACATGGCGTTGTTTGATTGGCCTTCGGCTCCTTCGCGCCTTCTCGCCGATCCCCGCCCCTTCGTCCCTCTGTCCCGATGTCCCAAAGGCGATTTAACTTTCTCTCAGTTCTCTTGTTTTCGCCGATCCAAGCTTCTCCATTCAAGGCCCCATTTGTCCCAAATGTCCCAAAGTTGCTTCGTGGGACAAATTCTTCCGGCTTCACCCGATCCGCCGATTCGCGCTCTTTTTTGTCCCACTTGTCCCTTGTCTTCGGGCCTGCTTTGGGCCGCCCGCAGCTTTTCGCCGATCCGCGCCTTCCGCGCGTCCCCAAATGTCCCACATTGTCCTAGGACAAGGACTTAGCCATTTTTCGTGATTTTTTCTGGCCTGAGCCTGTCTTCTGCAACTTTTTTCACATTTTCTCAGAGCTTGCTCTTTCCTTCTTTGGTCAGGGGAGTTAGAAAAAATCTGAGGGAACCCCAGAAACATGATGTTTGCTCTGAATCAATTATCTGCCTGGGACTTGAGAATTCTGATGCATGTTATCAAATTAACCCTGGGGGGTGAATTTTGGATAACAATTTGGCGACTCAGCGGGGTCATCTGCCTGCTAGATGAAGTTACCAATTGCTTTCAAGCATCCATTGGGCATGGAGTCCCGAGTCAGAACTCCGAACCGATCTCGAACTTTGAAAACTTCCTCCGAGCCACTAAAACCCATCAACCCGGAGTGTTCTCACCAAGATGCCACCAAACGAATCTGCAAGAGCAGAACCAACAACACCAAAACTATGTACAAAATTGAAAATCATACATGTCCCAAATGGAACATGCAGAGTGTGCACAAGCACTTCTTCTACTGAAAGCAAACCTACCTACTCTACTCTAACTGGAAGCAAAAGCAAGCTAAACAAACCCTGCAATTGGTTGTGAGAAATAGCTTCCTTTCTCAAAAGTGGCAGCCATGCAATTGATTCGCACTCGATCATGGCTGTTTGATGGATGGAAAATCAACAAGAAGTCGGTCTTCTATCCAAATCATCAAAGTATCACTGAAAACAAATCCAATACCTCTTTTAGTTGCTCGCATTTGATCAAGAGGTATGGCAGCTGATCCTTGGTACTTTGTAGCTCACCCTCATGCTCAAGAAAGCATGACTGGTCAGGACTTCTCCTTTGGCTCCAATGAAGCCAAATACCTGATTGGGCAAGGTATGGTCCTTTGAGTATGCCCATTGCTGTGATTTTCAACCCCAAGAATGGAGTCTTCTTGTAGACCTTCTTGAATGGATGGTGTGGAAGAAATGGTGAAATTCCTCTGTCCTTTCTCTTCCTCCAATGAAGAACGTGAAAGATTAAAATCTTCCAATCTTGATTCCAAGAGCTATTATAAGATGCTGGCTGTGTTGTAAATGAATGCCCTCCTTCATGACAAAGACTCTCTGTTTGGAGTGTGGATGATGAAAGAGAGAAAGGTGGAAACTCAACCGGCTCTTCTCCATCAAAACAGCTTCTCCAAATCTGACAGATAAACCGCCTTATTGCTGTCCCCCCGCAAATATTCAACTTCCTCCATGGTGTCTTCTTGATCTCAGAATTTGACCACCATGGTTTCTTTCTCCTTCAACATTGAGTTTGAGAGGTCAAACTCCTCTTCAAAGACTGGAACTTGAGAGAGGTGAAGTAGAAAGAAGAACCAAGGTTCTCCCCGTAGCCTCGCTTTGTGCTCGAGCTCTTGATCTGCAATTTTCTCCCCACACTGGAATGTGCTCCTCTTCTTTTGGATTTGGAGCAGCTTCTCCTTCCTCCAATGTTTGAAGACAATCTTGCTCTTGATTGAACTCTTCCTCCAAAGCATGAAGTTTGTCAAGTCAAACTCTTCAATCTGCTGCTCTCTAGAGGACAAGTCAGGACTGCAAGATCTTCTTCTTCTCGCTGCAACAAAATCAGCCCCACCACCATTTGTTCAACCTTAGCCTCTTCTATAGGTTTAACCATCAAGGGATCTTTGTCATCCCAAATCTAAGAGCCCAACTCTTCGACTTTGAATTTCTTCATCTTTGTTTGGCTTCTCTTTTTCTTTGTTTTCCTTGACTGCATTCTGATTTTCATCCTCCCAACATGGATTTGGGAATGCAAGAGGAGGGATGGGTTGTAACTCAACCGATTTGACATTTTTTTGTGGTGGCGGAGGAGGTGAAACCTCTTGTTTCTTTGGAGTGGAGGTATTTCATTTAGCTCTTGTGGAGAGGATGACTGTTTGGAAGGAAAAAGGAAAGAAGAATTGAGGTGTGGTGGAAGACTGAGAGGTGGAGACATGGGATCGACATTTGGGACAGCAGATGGAGAGTTTAAAGCTTGACACTGCTGAGATGAAACAGATTGGGAAAGAGGAAAAGAAAAGGCATGAGAAGGTGTGCTTACCCATTGACAAGGTTGTTGAATACTCCTCTCATACACCTCTATTTCTTCAATCCACTTTGCAAGCAAAGGCAGCATTGCAATCATGAAGTCAAGCTTCTCCTGAGGGCTGTAATGCCTTGGAAAAGGTCCCACCCATGGACAAGGTGCTCTGCAACCGATTCCAAATGCTTTCATCTGTGCCTGAGCCTCGACCGCACTATGTTTACCTCCATCTTTTGGATCTTCTCCAATGCACCAACATCTCGCATCTCGATGGTCTTCATTGTATGCATACTCTTGCTCTTGGAAGGCTCCATAGCCAAACTGACTTTGGCACTGCTGCTCATATGGGTATGCATACTGATCTTGAATCTGCTCAAAATGTTGATTTGGAGGATTTGTAAAACATGTTGGAGGTGGAATATACTGCTGTTGTTGATGTGAATTCCATGATGGAAATGAAGTCATGATTGCACAACTTCATAGAATGAGAGAATGATGGAAGAGATGGAAGGAAGAATGGATAGAAAAAGAATGAAAATGAATGGAAAGGAAGGTCTGCAACTTCAGAGATGGGTTGTTGACCAGATGGAGTCGCCAGATGTGTTTGCAAGTGCCTCCAAAGGCTGAAATCTTCACAGGAACACACCAACCTGCAAAAGATGAAGTGGAAGACCTCTAAGGTCCCACCGGGCGTGCCAAAACTGTTAGTGCAAAATCACAGCACCCCTGGATGCAGATCAGGCTTCTAGGTTGATCACTCAGCATCCAAAGGTGATTGCACAAACATGGAAACCTCTCTCCAAGCGTGGGACTTGTGAAACCGAGAGAGGAATCTCCAGAGAGGGCTGTTCCTCGCTCCTAAACTACCCGCCACAAGCTATTCCAGTGCAGGCAAGCTAATCTAATCCTAATCTAACAATGCCAAGGAGACAGAGAGAGAGAGAGAGAGAAAGGAAAAGAACAAAAGCCTACACTAAAACGGTGATACACCGTAGAAGGAGAATGTTGACATCTATCAAAACTCCATGACACAAAGAGAGGTGAGCAATGGGAAGGATGGACAGATGCATCACAGGCCCAAGGATAGATTTCACACAGAAAATGTCCCAAAACTCCATGAACACAGCTCCAAACCTGCAATGAACATTCAAACATGCACAAATACCTGCAATGAAGAGAGGCAAGAAGAGAAACAAGCAAAAACGAGCAAGGATGGACAGATGCATCACAAAACACGTTTTGTTGCTCCAGAAGTTTGCACAGAACATCATTTCAATAGTAAAAGGCAAAAACCATTACAGAGCAAGGGAGGAGGTTCGAACTCCATTTTCAACCCTAGAGAAGAAAAGAAGGGAGGGCAGAGCAGAAAAGATGAACAACTTGTTATCTCTTTTTAAAATGAGCCAAATCTGGCTTTATACAATACATGGGTCGAGCCCAGGAGACAAAAAACATAGGAAAACGTGTAAGCAGCCCAACCATTGACCAAAACGCATTCTTCATTAAAATCGGTGGTTGAGACATCACTTCTGGCCATGCTGAAGAAGAATGCGACCCATGTGCATTAAAACTGGTTGTTGAAACGTCGCTTCTGGCATTACCACGCGTCAGAGCCGTTTCTCAATTTTCTCTCTCCAGACTACACCAAAATTCGAGATTGATCCTAGAATCATGCAGAGAATTTCATAAGCTTTCCGTTGATATAAAGAACGTGCAAATCCGAGCTCTGGATCGAAAGTTATGGAGGTCTGAAGTTTTAGGGCACAAAACAGGCAAAAACGTGTTTTGAAATCTTTCCCGCGCTCTGCCACCTGGATGACACGTGGCACGCATTGATTGGTCACGTGATTCTCTCTCCTCTACCTTTCGGTGGGCTTTCTTTTGAAATTTCCTTGTGGGCCCCTTAAACTTGGACACGTGGCATGCATTGATTGGCCGACAGGGGCGCTGGCGCTCTTGGCTTTTAGCTTTTCTACCAAAACTCATGCCAAATTCTCTAACTCCTTCCCGAGCTCCGCATTCCCTGCTCCATAGACACGTGTCCTCTTTTGATTGGCTCGGGCCGACCCTCAAAATTCACCCTTTGACCTTTGACTCTTTCCCCGCGACACGTGTCGCGATTCGATTGGTTCTCGGCCCTTTCGCACCTTTCGCGCCCTTCGCGCCTTTATGTCCCGGATGTCTCAAACCTTGGGGCTAAAACTTCCGATCCGCCCAAATGGGCTTCCTCGTCCCTCATTTGGTCGATGACATGACACGGCATTGCGCATTGTTTGATCGCCTGGCCTTCACGGCCCGGCGTCCCATTCCTGATGCCTCCTGATGATCCTCGCCTTCGAACGGCCGCTTCCCCCCATTTGTCCCATGTCCCAAAGCATTAACTGGGACAAATTTCTCCTTTCGCGCCGATCCGGCGCTTTCGGCCCGCAAGGCCCATTTGTCCCAAATGTCCCAAATTTCCTTGTCTGGACAAATTTTCCGGCTTCGCCCCGATCCGGCCGATTTCGCGCTTTTTGTCCCACTTGTCTTTGTCCCACTTGTTTTGCTGCTTTGGGCCGCCCGCAGCTTTTCGCCGATCCGCGCCAAGGCCCCAAATGTCCCACATTGTCCTAGACAAGGACTTAGCCATTTTTCGTGATTTTTCCGCCCGAGCCTGCCTTTCTCTGCAACTTTTTTCACATTTTCTCGCAGCTTGCTCTTTCCTTCTTTGGTCAGGAGTTAGAAAAATCCAGGGAACCCTTAAATGATGTTTGCTCAATCAATTATCTGCCTGGACTTGAGAATTCTGATGCATGTTATCAAATTAACCCTGGGGGGTGAATTTTGGATAACAATTTGGCGACTCAGCGGGGTCATCTGCCTGCTAGATGAAGTTACCAGTTGCCTGAAGCATCCATTGGGCATGGAGTCCTGAGTTGTAACCTGCAACTGATCTGAACTTTGAAAACTTCCCTCTGAGCCACTTGAAACCCATTGAACCTGGAGTGTTCTCACCAAGATGCCACTGAAACGAACTGTGCAAGAGCAGAACCAACAACACCAAAACTATGTACAAAACTGAAAATCATACATGTCCCAAATGGAACATGCAGAGTGTGCACAAGCACTTCTTCTACTGAAAGCAAACCTACCTACTCTACTCTAACTGGAAGCAAAAGCAAGCTAAACAAACCCTGCAATTGGTTGTGAGAAATAGCTTCCCTTTCTCAAAAGTGGCAGCCATGCAATTGATTTGCACGATCATGGCTGTTTGGATGGATGGAAAATCAACAAGAAGCTGGTCTTCTATCCAAATCATCAAAGTATCAACTGAAAACAAATCCAATACCTCTTTTAGTTGCTCTGCATTTGGATTGAAGAGGTATGGCAGCTGATCCTTGGTACTTTGTAGCTCACCCTCATGCTCAGAAGAAAGCATGACTGGTTGTGACTTCTCCTTTGGCTCCAATGAAGCCAAATACCTGATTGGGCAAGGTATGGTCCTTTGAGTATGCCCATTGCTGTGATTTTCAACCCCAAGAATGGAGTCTTCTTGTAGACCTTCTTGAATGGATGGTGTGGAAGAAATGGTGAAATTCCTCTGTCCTTTCTCTTCCTCCAATGAAGAACGTGAAAGATTAAAATCTTCCAATCTTGATTCCGAAGAGCTATTATAAGATGCTGGCTGTTGTAAATGAATGCCCTCCTTCATGACAGCAGACTCAAGTGTTTGGAGTGTGGATGATGAAAGAGAGAAAGGTGGAAACTCAACCGGCTCTTCTCCATCAAAACAGTTCTCCAAATCTGACAGATAAACTGCCTTATTGCTGTCCTGCTGCAAATATTCAACTTCCTCCATGGTGTCTTCTTGATCTCAGAATTTGACCACCATGGTTTCTTTCTCCCTTCAACATTGAGTTTGAGAGGTCAAACTCCTCTTCAGCACTGGAACTTGAGAGAGGTGAAGTAGAAAGAAGAACTGAAGGTTCTCCTGTAGCCTGCTTTGTGCTCAGAGCTCTTGGATCTGCAATTTTCTCCCCCACAGCTGGAATGTGCTCCTCTTCTTTTGGATTTGGAGCAGCTTCTCCTTCCTCCAATGTTTGAAGACAATCTTGCTCTTGATTGAACTCTTCCTCCAGCATGAAGTTTGTCAAGTCAAACTCTTCAATCTGCTGCTCTAGAGGACAAGTTGGGACTGCAAGATCTTCTTCTTCTGCTGCAACAAAATCAGCCCTGGCCACCATTTGTTCAACCTTAGCCTCTTCTGTAGGTTTAACCATCAAGGGGATCTTTGTCATCCCAAATCTAAGAGCCCAACTCTTCAGACTTTGAATTTCTTCATCTTTGTTTGGCTTCTCTTTTTGCTGTTGTTTTCCTTGACTGGCATTCTGATTTTCATCCTCCCAACATGGATTTGGGAATGCAAGAGGAGGGATGGGTTGTAACTCAACTGATTTGACATTTTTTTGTGGTGGCGGAGGAGGTGAAACCTCTTGTTTCTTTGGAGTGGGAGGTATTTCATTTAGCTCTTGTGGAGAGGATGACTGTTTGGAAGGAAAAAGGAAAGAAGAATTGAGGTGTGGTGGAAGACTGAGAGGTGGAGACATGGGATCGACATTTGGGACAGCAGATGGAGAGTTTAAAGCTTGACACTGCTGAGATGAAACAGATTGGGAAAGAGGAAAAGAAAAGGCATGAGAAGGTGTGCTTACCCGTTGACAAGGTTGTTGAATACTCCTCTCATACACCTCTATTTCTTCAATCCACTTTGCAAGCAAAGGCAACATTGCAATCATGAAGTCAAGCTTCTCCTGAGGGCTGTAATGCCTTGGAAAAGGTCCCACCCATGGACAAGGTGCTCTGCAACCGATTCCAAATGCTTTCATCTGTGCCTGAGCCCTGGACTGCACTATGTTTACCTCCATCTTTTGGATCTTCTCCAACAGACCAACATCTTGCATCTGATGGTCTTCATTGTATGCATACTCTTGCTCTTGGAAGGCTCCATAGCCAAACTGACTTTGGCACTGCTGCTCATATGGGTATGCATACTGATCTTGAATCTGCTCAAAATGTTGATTTGGAGGATTTGTAAAACATGTTGGAGGTGGAATATACTGCTGTTGTTGATGTGAATTCCATGATGGAAATGAAGTCATGATTGCACAACTTCATAGAATGAGAGAATGATGGAAGAGATGGAAGGAAGAATGGATAGAAAAAGAATGAAAATGAATGGAAAGGAAGGTCTGCAACTTCAGAGATGGGTTGTTGACCAGATGGAGTCGCCAGATGTGTTTGCAAGTGCCTCCAAAGGCTGAAATCTTCACAGGAACACACCAACCTGCAAAAGATGAAGTGGAAGACCTCTAAGGTCCCACCGGGCATGCCAAAACTGTTAGTGCAAAATCACAGCACCCCTGGATGCAGATCAGGCTTCTAGGTTGATCACTCAGGCATCCAGTGTGATTGCACAACATGGAAACCTCTCTCCAAGCGTGGGACTTGTGAAACTGAGAGAGGAATCTCCAGAGAAGGCTGGTTCCTGCTCCTAAACTACCTGCCACAAGCTATTCCAGTGCAGGCAAGCTAATCTAATCCTAATCTAACAATGCCAAGGAGACAGAGAGAGAGAGAGAGAGAGAAAGGAAAAGAACAAAAGCCTACACTAAAACGGTGATACACCAGAGAAGGAGAATGTTGGACATCTATCAAAACTGCCATGGGACAAAGAGAGGTGAGCAATGGGAAGGATGGACAGATGCATCACAGGCCCAAGGATAGATTTCACACAGAAAATGTCCCAAAACTCCATGAACACAGCTCCAAACCTGCAATGAACATTCAAACATGCACAAATACCTGCAATGAAGAGAGGCAAGAAGAGAAACAAGCAAAAACGAGCAAGGATGGACAGATGCATCACAAAACACGTTTTGTTGCTCCAGAAGTTTGCACAGAACATCATTTCAATAGTAAAAGGCAAAAAACGCCATTACAGAGCAAGGGAGGAGGTTCAAACTCCATTTTCAACCCTAGAGAAGAAAAGAAGGGAGGGCAGAGCAGAAAAGATGAACAACTTGTTATCTCTCTTTAAAATGAGCCAAATCTAGCTTTATACAATACATGGGTCGAGCCCAGAGACAAAAAACATAGGAAAACGTGTAAGCAAAGAAGCCAACCATTGACCAAAACACATTCTTCATTAAAATCGGTGGTTGAGACATCACTTCGCCATGTCAAGAAGAATGCGACCCATGTGCATTAAAACTGGTTGTTGAAACGTCGCTTCTGGCATTACCACGCATCAGAGCCATTTCTCAATTTTCTCTCTCTAGACTGCACCAAAATTCGAGATTGATCCTAGAATCATGTAGAGAATTTCATAAGCTTTCCGTTGATATAAAGAACGTGCAAATCCGAGCTCTGGATCGAAAGTTATGGAGGTCTGAAGTTTTAGGGCACAAAACAGGTGAAAACGTGTTTTGAAATCTTTCCCGCGCTCTGCCACCTGGATGACACGTGGCACGCATTGATTGGTCACGTGATTCTCTCTCCTCTACCTTTCGCGGGCTTTCTTTTTGAAATTTCCTTATGGCCCCTTAAACTTGGACACGTGGCATGCATTGATTGGCCGACAGGGCGACTCGCCTTGCTTTTAGCTTTTCGCCAAAACTCATGCCAAATTCTCTAACTCCTTCCCAAGCTCCGCATTCCCTTTTCTCCATAGGACACGTGTCCTCTTTTTTTATTGGCTCGGGCTGACCCTCAAAATTCATTTGACCTTTGGACTCTTTCCCCGCGACACGTGTCGCGATTCGATTGCTCTCGGCCCTTTTGGCACCTTCGCGCCTTTCGCGTCTTTTATGTCCCTTTGATGTCTCAAATCGCTTGGGCCAAAACTTCCGATCTCGCCCAAAATGGGCTTCCTCGTCCTCATTTGGTCGATGACACGTGGCGTTGTTTGATTGGCCTTCGGCTCCTTTCGATCCAAGGCCCCGCGTGGTCCCTTCGTCCCGATGTCCCAAAGCATTTAACTTTCTGCTTTGGCCGAACTGCTCGGCTTCGCGCCCATTTCCCAAATGTCCTAGTGCTTCGTGGGAAAAATTCTTCCAGTTCACCCGATCCGACCGATTCGCGCTCTTTTTGTCCCACCTGTCCCTTTGCTGCTTGGGCCGCCTGCAGGCTTTTCGGCCGATCTACGCCTTGGCGTCCCAAATGTCCCACATTGTCCTAGGACAAGGACTTAGCCATTTTTCGTGATTTTTTCTGGCCTGAGCCTGTCTTCTGCAACTTTTTTCGCATTTTCTCAGAGCTTGCTCTTTCCTTCTTTGGTCAGGGGAGTTAGAAAAAATCTGAGGGAACCCCAGAAACATGATGTTTGCTCTGAATCAATTATCTGCCTGGGACTTGAGAATCTTTCCTCATAATGGATTTCCATGCAGATGATTTGATAATGGACATGGTGAGACTCGAGAGTGAAAACTGAAACAAGCCCAATTTTTTAGTTGGTTTACCAAGGCATTAACTGGAAAGAGAAATAATGTCTCTTTTAGTTGCTCTACATTTTTCCTATAGAGGCATTGCAACTGATCCTCGAAATTGTGAAACTCATCCTCGCATTCTGAAATGAATGTGACTAGTTCTAGATTCTCCTCTAGCTTCAATGAATCCAAATACCTTATGGGACATGGTCTAACCCATTGAATATTCCTGCTACTCTAAACTTCAACTTTAACAAGAAAGTCTTGTTGAAGACATCCTCGAAAAATATGGTTATTCACGACATGATTTCCCTCTTGTTTCCCATTTACAAACAACTAATATTCCACATGGATGAATGGAATAGAAGTGGTGTCCTCCTTGTTTCCTTTTCCTCTTTGATAACTATAAGTTCCCCCACAAAATATACTTCTTTATCATTGCATGTAGTCTCTAATAAAGTCACTGGAAAATCACTGCAAGTGTTTGAAGTGTACTGCTCATATAGGAGTTCCACTTCCATTTGAAGACAAAGTTGTTTTGCATTTTTAACCTTCTCATCCCACGTGAAACCTGCAAGGTCATATTCATGCAAAAATTCTCCTCCAAAACTAGTTCATTAACCAAAATAGGTTCCACAATTGAGAGCAAGAAACTCCCAATGATGTCATCTTCACTTAAGGCTTCTAAATCTGGTTCAATTTCTCCCATATGCTCATTTGCTTCTTCATTCTCTGACTATGTGAAGGATTCAACCTCCCCTATGATGTTCTCCAAATTAGCAGTGGATCCACCATAACCTTCCTCATCTTCAAACATAAAATTTGCAAGATCAAATTCATCTAAGAAATCAGAGTTTTGAAAAATCAAAGGACTTGAAACCTCTTGCATGACCTTATCTAGCATCCAAGACTTTTGAATCTTCCTTAGTCTCATGAAAATCTTTTTGGCTGATTGTAACATCTAATGATGACCTTGGAAAGTTGTTACAATCTTCCAGAAGTGTTTTCGGTTCTTGACATGCATGGAAATTAGGATCATCACACTCATTAGAATTACCTTGTATACTCTAACATCTTTCTTCTTCAACTTGCACATGTTGTTCTACAGCTAATTTTTCCACTTGTGGTGATCCAAATTCCTCTGATGATATGGAGTCAATGTGGATACTGCATTCTAAATAGGTAGACTTTTGGTATTCATCTTTTAGTTCTATATTTTTTCCTGGTACAAAACTAGTTTGTTCTGTCTGTTTCTGATCTCCAACTTCTATAGAAGGTTTAGTCATGAATGAAGTTTTCTTGATGTTAAGCTTTGCAGCCCATTCATTTAGATTCTCTTCATGCTCTCCTTTTTTGGTCTCCTGAACCATATAATCCTCCCTTTTTCTTATTTCTTGATCATGATCCTCCCAAAATGGATTTGGGATTATAAAACGAGGGAATAATTGGGATTCAACTGATTTACTCACCATTTGAGGAAGTGGAAGAGATTTAGCTTCTTGTCTTGATGGTCTTCATAGAAAAGAAGGGAAATTAGGAAAATGAGGAACATAAGATTCATGATGGGATGGAAAAATAGGAGACGAAGAATTGAAATCCACCGTAGAGGTTATAACTAGAAGGTTAGGACTATGTGACTCAAGTTGAAATGGCATGGATGGAGACATGGGAAGAGGGTTACAAAGTAATTATGTAAGAACCTCCCATTGACATGATTGACTAACATGAAAATCTCTCTTCTTGATCCATTATCTAACTTGAGTCATCATCTTGATTATGAATTGAAGCTTTTATTGAGGATTAAGCTCACATGGTATAGGGACATTCCATGGGTATGGGATTTTGAAGCCAATATGATATTCCTTTGTCATTTCATTGATCCTTATTTACATCATTTTATAATCCAACTCTCGAACCCTTTTCTACAAGTGGTCTTCTTCAGGTGTATGATGGATTTCAGAATCTTCATGCCATTGTTCTTTAGTAGCCCCCTATTTTGGTGGGTGACAAAAATGATCTACATCTTGCTCATGTGGGCATGCATGATGAAAGTGATATTTATAATGAAATTGGTCTAGAGGTGGATTATAATATCCTAAAGATGGAAAGAACTCAGTTGCTGCAAGTGGGAATCCCACTGTGGAAATGAAGTCATGATGGCACCGCTTCATGAATGGAAAGATGTCAAAGAAAACTAGATGGAAATGGGTAAAACTAAAATCCTACAACATAAAGAGCAGGTCACTTTGAAAAATGGATTTTATAGTTGTGATTGGGTATGCCTCGTAAGGCTGAAATTTCACTAAGAGCACAAAAACTTAATGAAATGAAGTAATGCTACAACGGGTGATGTTGAGATGCCTCTTCTCCTTCTCCTTGGAGGAGACAAGGATAGTTTGATATGCTGATAATTCCCTTACTTTGAAGAATATCTTATCTGAATCCATCACATGAGTTAACACACTAATATTTGAAGTCTAGAGATATATATTCCCCATGTAATTTGAATTGTGCAAGCGAGAAGAGAAGTTCCAACTCTTTATCCCACCGGTGTGCAAAAATATTGTTGCCAAATCAATCATTGCACCCTTTGAATGGCCATAATGTGAACAAGATATTAAGTTCTATTGGGACACATGGGATCACATCTCAAGTTGTGGGACTTGAGCTCTAGGTGAACCTCCGTGAGAAGGTTGTATTCCTCTTCCTAAACTAATTGTTGTCAGACAACTCCTAGTGTAATAAAATGGTTATCTAGACCTATGCTAACATTTTCATGGGTTTTAGGGAAAGAGATTTGCAAAAAAGAAACTATACTAGGGATTGTGATGCACCAAATAAAGGGTGTTTTCAGACTTAGGAAGATTTAATTTGAAGAGGGTGTTGTGCACCACGGATAAACTTCACCTACCGCAACGTAGAGAGGGTAACAAAATTCCACGACTAAGAAGCACATGTTCCTTCGTTAAACTCTATCAGATTGAGCAATATATCAATATCCCAAGAAGAAGGATGAACTTGAGAAGGGTGAATAAACACCACAACTCAACTGCATGCAATACTCCACCACTTGATAAGCACAGAACTCCAAGAACCTACAATAGAAATGTGAACTTGCATAGTGTACCTACAAGCATGAGAAAGACACAAAGAAGTATAGAAGGATGAAAGGACCAAGATTAGTCACAAAAACACACTTTTATTACTTCAACAACATGAACAATGCATCATACATTCAGAATAGGTAGTAGTTTCCATTACAGTCTTGGAAAGGAGGCTTGAAAGTTCCCTCAACATACAAGGATGACTTACGTAAGGAGGTTTCTTAAAAAATATACACTTGTATCATAAGTCCAACTTTTTCAACCTATCTGACCTATTGGAACCCATTGGAATGAGCTTCCAAATTACATTTATAGAATAAGTTGAGAGAGAGGAGAGAAGGAGTCATAAATTACCTTCCTAAATTGAAGGCACATGATGTATTTATTACAGTTGGTTAAACCACTTTGAGAAGCTTCCATCACGTGTCATTAATGTCGAGTTGACCTAATCTTCTCAATTAATTAAAAGAATATTTAAATAAAATATTTTAAAAATAATAATAAATATTATTATTAAAATATTTAAAATAAAAATATTAATTTAATTTAAAAATATTGGTGGGACCCCCGTTAATCGGCTCAGCATTGAAGAGGGAGGGGTCCATGAGAATATGGAAAAACTCAACTCAATGGTTGGCTCACCGAGCCAACTCACCAAGTTGAGCTCGAGCTCCTCCATCAAGCTTGTTGTCCACCACCACTACCGAGATCACATTCTCAATGCATGGCTCAACTCGGAGATTTAAGCTCCTTTCAATTTTTTCCCCGAGCCCCTCGCAACTACCCTAGACCACCTCGTGCAACTCATGCATATGTCTGAGCGAGTCATGGATCACTCCTCACATTCATTTTTACATTGGTGGGGTCACATGATCCACACTAGACTCGTGTCTTGCATTATACCGAATCGAATTCATCACGTCCGAGTAAATCATCTCAAAACTCTCCATTTGCCTACATAGCTTGGCCTTCCGAGATCTTTCCACGAGCCCATTTCTGAGCCAAATCCACACATTGTTCCATTCTCTGGCTCAAATTGGCTCTTCCACGTCAAATCCATCATTGGAAGCTCCCATAATCCGGTGACGCCTTTCTCCGAAATAATACTTTCCATCCTCAAAAATTAACAAGTTACTCATGCTATTCCACTATGGATGTCTTAACCGAGCACCCCCATTAACCTTTCCCTCGATCCTGATCGAACCAAATGATTTTATTCGAGCTCACTATGAATTCTACCATGAACCAAATCACCCTATCAAATGATCTCTATGAATGGACTCTCTTCCCTTGTATCACCCAGGCTAACACTTCATTTCCCATAAGTTTGAGCCCGAGATCATTGTATACATCTGCATGACATGACCGAAACTTCTATATCTTTTCCTAGATTTCTGACCTATTATATGTCATCCTATCGTGCTCACTTGATCTAATAAGTTGAGACATTTCCAAGATTTGAGGGGAAAGATTTTTTTATGTTTCAACCGATTCTAATTTCTTAGCCAAAATACTCGGGCATTTCTCTAATGACTCGGTGAACTTGTTTCTGTGATGCCATCATGTCATTACTAAAACCGATGTTTCATACTTAACCACTCAGATAATCTCATTCCCACAATGTGAATTGTTAATCACCTTGCCTACTGTTGGCATAATTCTTTGATGGACCCGACACGTTAGCTCAGCCGACTCTGAGACTAACTATCGTCATGCCTTGTCAATCTCCCTACTTTGGCTATTCTTACCTGGGAACCCAACCGCCATTTTTCCAATCTTGAGATGATGAGTTTGGTTTGGATATCTCCCACTTCCACCTTTGTGGATTTTAGACTTCATATTACCAACACATCAATCTTGGTGAGTTGGTCTCCGATCTCCACTTTTCCATGATGAAATGCATTGAGTCATACACTTATCTTTGGTGCGTGGGAATTCATTCCATAACATGCCATCTTTGGTAACCCAAATTTGGCTCCAACTCAGATTTTCCTTGCAAGGTGGTGTGTCCCTTAGCTTTGCATTCTGAGATCTTCACAACGAACTCCTTGATCCTCATCCTGGCTCAAATTTTTCCAACGTTTGACGGATCTCTACTCTTATGAAAACAAGCACAACCCACTCGCTTCCATGAACCACTTCCCTAAATTCAATGCCATGAGCTATTCATTAACTCAAACTTTCATGCTATTATCTCAAGCTTATCTTAATGATGTCGAGTTGTTCATTTTCCCGTGAGATTTTTGAATGAGTGACTCATCATTAAGACAACCACCATGATCTTACTAATTAGAGCCATCCCCTTTATATATTCTGAGCTCGCTTGCGAATTCATATGATTTAAGTCATGAAATCTCCCAATTGAGCTTGAATTTGTGATATCTCTGGCTCCCTTCAATTCTCTATGATCTCAGACCAAACATTCAGACCTCAATCATACGTCGAGTTCATTCTTTCAAACATATGCATTCAATCATCCCTCGTGAAAATGTTGTCTGTGTGATTATGCGTTGAGCTCGATATTGAGTTGGTCAACATGACCTCACCATAGGTGACTTTAAGCTTGAGCTAATCCATTACACTGATCACAAATCCATCCATTCGATGTAACTCAACCCCTGCTAAACACCTCATCGGTTCTATGCTCGAGCCACCAAGTTACCCATGCATTGAGTCACTCATTATGAGCTCGACTTGACCGAGTGGATATATCTTCATTCTACTGAGTCATCTTCGTGTGAATTTGATGTCATTATGATTGGTTGATCAATATAATACCTACAAGCTTTTACTTGGTCATGACTACTCTACATGGTCACCGTCGAGACTTGATAAGACGATGGATTAAACTTCTCTTGTGCCAATGACTCTATGCATATAATTCAATCATGTGAATGGCGTGATGATATGGCACCTGGATGATTTCAAAAATGGTGAGCTTGCTAATCATTTCTTAGTCTCTTGAGTTATTTTCCATCCTGAGGAACGAGATCTCCTTTCCACGTGCCTTTTCCAACAACCTAACCGCTTTGTCTCAACCTATGACTCGGAGATCCTCTCGTGTGTTTTGTCTGTATTCCACTTCAAACATGGCACGACTCACCTAATAACTTGGAAAAGGACTCAAACTTCTTACCGGAACATTTATTTTTCATATTTTTTTCCTTATCTTGCCACTATTCATATTCCACTTGAACATGTTTTCCTGAACCTCCCTTGCGAGGAGTTCAAGCCTTGGATTGCCATCAATGAAAACCCACTTGGAAATTCCTCAAATTCTCCCACATTTATGTGACTTGACTAAGCTCCTTCCAATGTTTGGCTTGAGTTGACCCATCAAGTTGAGCTCCAACCTCGACTGGGTATGGTCTTTACGTTGTGCCCTATCTTCACAACTCGGTTCAATCTCTAGCTCAACCTACAAGCTCTCTTCCTTGTCATGTACTTTGAAATGCTAACCGATCCATCCTACTCACGAGCTCGACATGTCTCTTCATGGAGAACACCATTGATGCACCCACGGCTTGACCTCTTAGCTCGATGGGGTGAGTTGAATCCTACGCCTGGTTGCACATATGTTTCTATGCCTCACATCATTCTAGAAACCAAACCCTGTAACCGAGCTCACTCTCATGTTTCTCGAGCTTCCTACTAAGTTGACACCGAGTTCTCTATCAACTTGACCCTGAGATCTGCACTGAGTTGAGCTCAACTTGGTGCCATTCAATGCTAGGTGAGCTCACCTATGCAATTTATTAATTATTTTAATCATATTACCTCTAGTGATGGTCGGAAGTGGGTCTCTGGGACCAATGTCGTAATTTGATTGTAATAGGACCCCACGTTGTCCAATTTTTCCATGTGCACAAAATCAGATAACAATAGATATTAAGGAGGATTTGATTTCACAATTGTAATTTAAGACTTGTACTTTGAATTAAACTCTAAAAATTGGTACATAACATATAATAAAAATAATAAATGATAACTTGAAGGTTTTAAGGATTTAATACCACTCAAGAAGTCACTCACTCATATATTTCTTAGGTAATAGAAATGAGTATAATAGATTTCTCATATATAATCCTCACTCATAGTTTCCTTTTATTTTTATCTAATAAATTGTTTTCACTATTACAACAAACTTGTTCAATGCATTTAAGATATGATACACACAAAAAATTATGAAAAATTCATAAACATCAACACCATGGAAGACTACACTCCAAAGCAAGGATCCATACATGGTCTAAACCCATACATGGTGCAAGGATCCATTGTCTTAAGGAACAAGGAGGGCAGTCTAAGGAAAGGAAAAACAACATTGAGGAGAGAAATTATTATGATGCTATTTAATAGTCAATCTATCATCCTTTGAAGTGACTAACATGGAACAATGAAGTGGAGAATACAATGATGGTTGAAGCCCCATAAGGTGCTAGTAGAAGGAGAAGAGAAAGGAGAGGCAAGAAGGGCATATTGAACTGAGTAAGGGAGTTTTTGTGGCTATGAATTTATTTCCATTGATATTGCATCTTGTGTCTAAACTATGATGCCTCTCTTTCTAAAAATCTTAACCTTTATTCAATCCTTCAATATTGTCCTAGTTGTAATAAGTACTTCACATTGTTCTTTCATAACACCTACATGTCCTTGCAACAACCATGTAACCTCATAAAGATCTGAATGTGTTATGCACTCTAATCCTTGGTTTCACACCATATCCATATACACCAAATTGTTTTTACTTATGCTATCAACTACCACTATATAAAATTTTCCCTTAGTATTGCATCTTGTGTGGAAAGTATTTTTCCTCTCTTGCTGCAACTCTTACCCATTTTTCAATCCTTCAATATTGTCCTAGCTACAAATAATTCTTCACCCTTCTCATATTATTTTCCACATGGAAAGACATTGTGAAAGGTTTGAGGGATGATTGATAGGTCTTTTTTGGTTGCACTAGATTGAAGAGGATGAATTTTTTATAGTTAAGTTACATGATTGCAAGGATATATTATATCTATTGATTTTTAAGATCTTGCTCTCAATGGTTTAAACCCTTTGTTATGCATAGTATGGTCTTGACACGTGAAACCTTTTTCAAGATTTGAATTGATATTTTTATGAAGCTATGACTGCTCAGAATTTGAGGAGAGACTAATAAAGATCCCTAGTAAAAGTTATAGGTCTTGAACACAACTTTCTTGAATTTCATAATTGTTGAGGGTTTGCATAGAGCAAGAACATTGTTTTGATAAGCACAAGACAATGACCTATGAGAAGTTGTATTTGGTTAGAATATTATCCATCACCCACTGCTAGAAGAAATCTATTTAGAAGGTTAAGAAGGTGTTGAGGATTAAGTTTGAAGGTTTTGTTGAAGTATTTTGCATTTTATACCAAAACTTGTCTTCTCAGGCAGTTTAGAAACCCTCTTAGGGTTTGTAAGATGAAGGTAGTTTGGAGACATTACACATACATTCAATGATCTAAAATTGGTATGAATAATATTCATAGAGTCACTATCCATAATTAAAAATAATCAGTGGCAGATAAGGTTACAGAGTTTGAAAAGCGATGACAATCCTTAAGGACAACTAGTAGGTGGTAATTTTGGAAACCAAAATACAAGATATATTAACTATTGAGTGCCCTATGAAACAAGTTATAACTTGAAACTTTTAAGATCATTTGTAGGAGTCCATCAGAACACCTATAAAAGTGGTTAGGACAATGGGAACTCAAATCGGTTGTGTCAATCGATGACATCTATAGTCCAAACCTGTGATAGATAGTAAGGAGCATTTGATTTCACAATTGCAAATTAATACTTGTACTTTGAAGTAAGCTATGGAAATTGGTACATAACATATAATAAACATAATAAAGGATATATTGAAGGTTTTAAGGATTTAATACCCTCTTAAGAAGTCACTCACTCATATATTTCTCATATATGTCTCAAGTAATAGGAATGAGTATAATAGATTTATCATATATAATCCTCACTCATAGTTTTCTTTTATTTTTATCTAATAAATTGTCTTCACTATTACAATAGACTTGTTCAATGCATTCAAGCTATGATACACACAAAAATTATGAAAAATTCATAAACATCAACACTATGGAAGACTACACTTTGAAGCAAATAGTCTACACTCCAAAGCAAGTAGACTATACTTCAAAGAAAGAAGATTATATTGAACATATTAAAAACTTGACATATCTCTATTCACTACATATTAACTATGGTAAAATATACTCCAAAGCAAGTAGACTATACTCCAAAGCAAGTAGACTATACTCTAAAGCAAGTTGACTATACACCAACTAAAGGAGACTATACACCGAAGCAAGTAGAGTATACTCCAAAGGAAGATGACTACATTCCTTGGATTTATCATGACCAAAACAACTATCTATCTATATGATCTCCTATCTAACTTGAGACTTGTCCTATCTTCCTTGTTGAGTTATTCTCACAATTTACAAATGAGTGATATGAAAGAGTTATTCTAAGCTAAGTTGGCACCAATTGATATATGTAACATTTTAGTATAATCAAAGTCAAATTATGCTAAAAATAGGTAGTACATCCACATGTTAGAATTAACATTCTTTGAAGCTATGGAAAAATATCCATAATCTGGACTACAGTCCTGTTACAACAATAATTCTATTAACAACAAATTTGATGCAAGGGAAGATTTAAACAATGTTATTTATGAGAATGATGAACAATTTGTAATAATCATATTTAGAAAAAAAAAAGCACAATATTTTTAGACAAAATGTTAAGCTTTATTGAAAATGAAGAAGAGCATATAAACCACCTTTAACTAGTATTAACTTAATAAAACTTCTTGTACACAAGTTGTACAATTTGTATGCTTCACTATGAAAGTGTGACTTTCTCCACTCAAAGGTAGCATGGTAGGCTATTCAGGACATATAGTATCAGACAAAAGTAAAACAATAGAACTTAAAAAGATCAAGGTCATTCAACATTGGTGAACGCCAACTGGTGTTAAAGTAGTTAGTTAATTCTATGCACTATCCTCATGCTCAACCTCATCCTCATCAGGCACTTTAAAATCTGGATCAAAATCCTGTCCTCCGATATTTTCTCAAGTCAAAAACACTTGTGTGAAGTGCCCATGTATTTTCCAATGAGACACAAAACCCTTCATGTTCTTCAACATCTATTTTCCATTTCTCGAATGCTTCATTGCTCTTCTAATGTTGTTGTTTTCCATGAAGAAAGAATAAGTGGTGGTCTAAACCACATTCCTATCCATTTTCTTCCTTTGTTTGAAAAATTTGTGGAATCATCCTTGTAATTTCCATTTCTCTTCTCATGACCACCTTAGATTTGTGGGTGAAAGTACCTCCCTCCTTTTCAAGGGAATGTTCAATGTATCCCATATTTTGTCACACGCTACTGCCAATGCATTTTGCAAACTTTGTTTGAGGAAGGAATTTGTGAACACTTGCAATGCTCTCTTTTAGCTTAGCAATATGATGGTCTGAATATTGGGTTGATAGGACAAAGCCCTAAATGTCACACGTTGATCTGTTGGTTTGGGAAATTGAGGCCTCATGCACAACCTTTTTCCTTCACTTTCTCAAAATACTCATTTGTCCTTTGATCCCATTCTATTTGATTTTGCATGGTAGAAGCAAAAACTCTTAATTAGGACTCCCTACAAAGATATTTATTTTAAAATCTGACATGTGGCCAAATAGAATATTACACAAGTGGAATTCACACATGAGATTTTGATGTTCAGGGAGATTTTTGTAAATGCCTTAAAAAAGTCTATGTCATTTTTTATTTCAAATGGACAATTCACATGCTATTCTTGATAATTTCCACTTATAGAACTGTTCTTCCAAGAAAGCACTATATACTAACGAAGGTATTCTACTGGAAAGAAATTTTCCCCTACTTTATAGATAATCATGTAAGTCCTTTTTGATCTTTTCCTTTTCTTTTTCTATTTTGTTCTTTCAATCTTCTCCTCTTCCAACTAATTTTTCAATGTCTCGTTTTGAGAATGCAATTTTTCATAATTATTACAAATTATACCCCACACATTTCTGACTTCCTCTATGTTTAAGGAAGTTTGAAATTCCTTATCAAATTTTACTTTAGTGTTGGAAAGGGCTATTTCTTCCTTTTCCTTGCATTGCATTTCAAGTTTTTCAATTTGCATTTGTAAAGAAGAGATAAGGGTTTATTTTGATTGTACCTTTATTTTTAGAAAATCTATTTCTTCTTGCTACTACTTGATGATTTCTTCTTTCTTAGAGAGGAGAATCACATGCTGCAATTGATCTTCTTCAATACCTTGACTTGGTGAAGTGGGAGATATAGGTTCTTCTTCTGTAAGAGGAGCCTTTCCTTTTTCTGTTTCCTTACTGGAAGTAGAAGGTTATGCCAAAGTGTCAGGACTCCTTTGTTCAGTGATTTCCATTTCTCCTTCAAGTCTAGCTTGTTCTGCAGAG
Organism: Taxus wallichiana var. yunnanensis; assembly: GCA_018340775.1. Taxonomy (NCBI): domain Eukaryota; kingdom Viridiplantae; phylum Streptophyta; class Pinopsida; order Cupressales; family Taxaceae; genus Taxus; species Taxus wallichiana. The sequence goes on along the minus strand of CM031236.1, from coordinate 468,031,629 downwards.
TCCTCTATGACTGAATTTATGCTTCCCAAAATTTTAGTTACCTCCTCGATGTCTTCATCCTCTAAGAATCAATTTTCATTTTCTTTTCCAGTTTCTTCTCCCAATTTTTCAATTTTCTTTTTCTTTTGGCAATTTTTCCAGTAGATGTGGCACCAAATATATCACCTTGTTTAGTGCTAGGTGCCACCATTTATCCTTCAGGTTTAGCAGGGATGGAGTTGATTTAGGTGCAATAGATTCAGAGAGAGTATGTCTCTATTTTTAGGAACTTTACCCATCTCCTGCAACAAAGTTTTCCAAGCATTTTACCCTTCTGCTCTTTGATGGAGTATTGAAAAATCAGGTAAATGAGACCATGGTGCTTGATTGATCCTTTATTCTCTTTATATCTAGTGGCCATATTGTGGATGTTGTCACAAAATATTGAGGTAAATTGACTCAATGCCCTGGTTTGTGCAAACCCTATTTCAAATGAATCAGAATCCACATTGTATCACCTCCTAGGAGATTGTATTCACCTTCACAGGTGAAATACTTCACTATCCAAAAGGTGGTTTCCCCATAGGGTTCAAGAATTGTATCTCTCCTAATGCCTTTGACATGTTTTGCATTATTTAGGGCCAATTATGGTTCAGGCTCTCCATGGTCATGAAAATTTGAATTAGGTATTTGTATGTAGACCTTCCTGTAATCTGTATCCCTTCACAAGGAATCCCTGAAATTTCACTAATGATCTTACTATTGATAGTAATCTTCATGCCTCTTACCTTCAAAGAGATTCCCTTGAAATTTTTGACGAATTCTTCCACTACTGCTTCCTTATAGCCTTGGAATTTCTTTATGAATTCCAACCATCCTGCCTTTTCAAATAGCTCTGATACTTGTGAATCTCACAATAAAATGGAGGTGGACTCTAGTTCTAAATATTTTTTATGCCCATTCTTCTAAACCAAAGCAAGGGATAAACACAACTAGAACGATAATGAATAGTTCAGGGAATAATCCGAAGCAAGACTAAATATAGATCGAAGAAAGATTTTTTAGGGAATAATCTAAAGCAAGGGAAACAAGTATGCTTTAAAGTGAGGGTTTCTATTTCGTAAGAAGGTAAAGGATGCCTCAATATTTCCTTTCACCCATGTGAAGTGACTCCATTTTATGCGATGAATTCATATTATAAGGGGCGATTTATTATAAACACACGTTATGAACCTACTAATTGATGTGTTAAAAAAATTAATTCACTCCTAATTAATTGTAAATTCCAAATGCTTTATACCCATACGTAAAAAGGAAAAAATGTATGCAATAATTTATTAAGATAACTATCTTATAGGACATAGGTTCTTTACTCAACTTGCTTCAGAGTATAGTCTACTTGCTTTAGAGCATAGTCTACTTGCTTTGGAGTATAGTCTACCATAGTTGATATGTCATGAACATAGATATGTCAGGTTATTGAGATGTTCAATATGTTAACCGATTGATTGCAAAATTTAATTGTTATGAATAATGCTACACAATTTACTATTTAATTGTCTAGTGTGTGTTATTACCATTTACATGTTTTGTTGTTCAGATATAATTTGATGTGTTAAAAAAACTTTATTCACTCCTAATTAATTGTAAATCCCAAATGCTTTATACCCATACATAAAAAGGCAAAAAAATGTATGCAATAATTCATTAAGATAATTGTCTTATAGGACATAGGTGCTTTACTCAACTTGTTTAATTAAGTATAGTCTACTTGCTTCAGATCATAGTCTACTTGCTTTGGAGTATAGTCTACCATAGTTGATATATCACGAACATATATATATGTTAGCTTATTGAGATGTTCAATATGTTAATTGATTGCAAAATTTAATTGTTATGAATAATGTTACACAATTTACTATTTAATAGTCTAGTTTACGTTATTACCATTTACATGTTTTTTTGTTCCAGATATAATGTGTTAAAAAAATTTATTCACTCCTAATTAATTGTAAATCCCAAATTCTTTATGCACATACATAAAAAGGAAAAAATGTATGCAATAATTCATTAAGATAACTTGTCTTATAGGACATATGTGCTTTACTCAACTTGTTTTAGAGTATAGTCTACTTGCTTTCAGAGCATAGTCTACTTACTTCAAAGTATAGTTCTACCATAGTTGATATGTCACGAACATAGATATGTCAAGTTATTGAGATGTTCAATATGTCAATTGATTACAAAATTTAATTGTTATGAATAATGCTACACAATTTACTATTTAATAGTGTAGTTTACATTTATTACCATTTACATGTTTTTTTGTTCATATATAATTTGATGTGTTAATAAAAATTTATTCACTCCTAATTAATTTTCTACTTTCTTTGGAGTATAATCTACTTGCTATGTAGTATAGTCTAATTTCTTCAGAGTGTTGGTAACCTTCTTCGGAGTATAGTCTAATTGCTTTGGAGTATAGTCTACTTTCTTCGGTGTATAGTCTACTTGCTTCGAGTGTTGGATACTTGCTTCGGAGTATAATCTTGAAGGTGAAAGAAGGTAAACAAGTTGGGAAGGATGTTTGTTAACATCACTTTAGGTCTTAAATACTAAAAAATCAATGATAATACATTTGTGGATTATGTGCATTTGTATGTAAAAGAATACCTCAACTTTGAGGAAATGAACCTCTCTTCATCCATCTCAAGGATATAGTCCATATAATCATGGTACTAACTATAGAAAACCCAAATCCATTGTGCTAAATTTAATTATAAATTGAAATAGTCATACCATAACCCCCTTTCATTTATTAATGAATGATCATTCATTAATTATTTACATATACCTGTATTTTATTTGTTTCACATACCTGGACCTTTGTATTATCATGTGGTAGCATTGTTTTTGGTATACACATTATGTGTATACCACAGAAGAGATAAGAGGTGGACATTGTTGAATCCAAGATTAGGGTAATACCTTCTCATACACCCAAACTTTGGGATAAATTGAAGACAACTACTTCAAGTCCATATTTGACATATGAGAGGAGGACGATATCAAATAAGGATATAGAGAAAAGAAAGTGTGAAGAGAGAAAAATCAAGAGAAGGGTTTGAATAAAAACCACTTTTTGGAACATACTTCAAAAGCACCACAACATGTTGTAGAGAGTACAAATGAATCTCATGTCGAAATCTTATGCTTAAGAGTTTCAAAGGATCAATGTAAACTCTTTTTACCATACAAGGATCCAAATAGAGTGTAACAATGATGAAAAAATCAAGAAGCCTAGGATGACGATGATATGGGTGAAAGCTCAAATAAGAAAAAGAGGACCATAGTTCAAGCACGAAAGCACATAACACAAATGCAAAGAAAAATTAAGACAATCGGCCCACTAAACCAAAAGATGTTTCTACATCAAAAATTGTTATCATAAAGTGTCCAGAGATTAATACCATCCAATATACACCTAAATAATATGGAATCCACTTTAGCTGGTATGCAAAAGCTTCCTCTTTACTATACCTTTAAGATATTGACATGAACAAACTTTTCTCACATAAATTTTTAATTAATACACTAGATCTATCTAGAAGGGAGACAAATAAAGGTATTAGTGAAGAAATCTATAAATCTTACAAATCCAAGAGGGGCCCAACTCAAAGAAAAGTTATATTGATTAAAAAAATAGATACAGAGCAACCAAATAATTATTTTCTCTACTCCAATTGAGGTATATTACTGATAGAACTAAATCCATTCCAAAAACTAATGTCACACTTACAATTTTTTGTAACATAGTGTAAGATTTTAGTCATCGTTACCATATTATTTTATCTTCCCAGCCTTCTTCCATTGAAACAAAGACATAAATCCATATAATAACTAAAAATAAAATACAATTATAATAAGAACATGTGGATCCAAAACAAAAACTAAAATATCATCAAATATAATTAATATAATTTGCACAACAAATAACATTTGATGTGTTACAAATTATAACAATAAATAGTTTTACAAACATGTGTCAATGCCACATTTTTAGTTTGTTTTCTCATTACATTGATCCGGAAATCCCAACGTGATTTTGAATAGTTCTTTCAAATGTTTGTGTTCCTAGTCGTAAATAGTGATCATCTCTTGAACCTTGGCCAAGGAAACTTATGACATTTACAACCTTGCCACACTCATTGTTTCTAGGCCTTTATGTGTCATATGTAGTTGAAGCAAGTCCATCTCTATATTGGCCTTCGACTCACATAGATCTATGAGCTTCAACCTTACAAATTTTCTTTCTTCTCATAGTTGTTTGTTCTCTTTTTCATAAAATGTAATTTTCTCTTCCAAAACCTTTATATGTTTTTTTCAACTTCCGCCATCTCCTCGTAACTTTTACAAGGAATCCTCTAGGGTGAACGAATCTGTGTGAAAACATTATGTTATAGTCTTTACATTTGTAAAATCAATGTAAAAAAAATGTCAAAGTAAATAATTTGTTATGTTGTTTACCTCCAAAGATATTAGAATGCAATTCATCCCTTCTCCTCTTGGATGCAACAATGTCATTGTCAAACTTTTTAGCATTTTCCAATGGATCTTTGACATGTGAAGCTTTCTTCTCATTACCGAGAATTTTAGTCCTAACCATCACGGTTGATGGTGTGAATCTGGAAATGTGATAGAGAAGATGAATGATTTCCCACAAAGTAATAATTTATAATATGAATAATGATTAATATTACAATGCTACAACCTACTATGTCCCTAAACAATTTTCCAACCAGAAAATGCCAGAATAAAAATTACACCATTTCTTCATTTTAATGTCATGAATTATTGCTAAATGGGGTTGAATTCATTACTAGCTACTAATAAATCATGAGCTAGATTGAATTGAAGGAATTCTTGACATAGATGAAAAATATAGTAGATTTTATGAGTTTCTTTTGGCAATTTGTTCAGGTTTATGGGTGGTAAGAGTAAAATGAAACACCATTTATACATCTTGTAGGCTTACCTTTTAATCTAGTGCTAAAAATAAGAGTACTTTAGATCCCCATTTTTTCCCCTACATAAAATATATTTTTCACCACTCTTGTTCCTGAAAGATATGCACAAGGAAAACAAAATAGAGAAGAAACAATACAATGTATTCAATAATACACTTGTAGTCTTACACAAGACCTAGGAGTATGGAAAAGGTTGAAAAACTATGTCCTTGTCTTTTTCATGTCCACATTAGATCATTGAGTCACAAAACTACTATAATATCAAAAAAATCCACCAAAACTCCTATAATATTCAAAAATTAATAATTTTATAGCTTCCATGACTGGGCATTTCAAATTTCTTGTTGAATCTTATTTCCTTGTGAAAGTGGAAACTGAATTAGAAAAATTACAAGATTAGATCTTGTTTCCTTGTGAAATTGGAAATGAATAAGAAACTTACAAGATTAGCAAATGCTATAAAAATCATGAACAAAATCTTTTGCTACAAACAATAGTTTGCAGGTATATTATTTGTTTGAAAACAAGAGTGTGGTATAATGATAGAAAAGATGAACTCGATGTCCACCATTCTTATTTTCCTCATCTACATAATATTCCCAATAACGTGGATTAGGGAAAGTGTAAATAGTTGGTGAAGCATATCATTCCATCAAAATGCCAAAATACATTTGTGTTTATGAGGTTGACAAATATAAGTAACACTTTACTTTCTTGTTCACACTTGTTCCTTTTCATAAATTTTAAAAATGGCCCATTTTAATGCATTACTTATAAGATAATGTAACCAGCTAAAAACCATGGTTGGGTATCATGAACATTCATATAATTATTGTTGAAGGGTATTCCTTGAATGTTATAAATCATCTTAATCGATGCATCCTCCAAGTTTGAATTAAAGATTTCATATTAGAAATCTAACAATAATGCCACACCTTAAAAATATTAAAATTTTCCATACATATAGAGATATATGAAAATATTTGATTTGATAAATGAACTACATAATTTAGTAAATGAACTAGTTAAAAAATTTATCACTGGAATAATGAAAAATTACATTAACTTGCATAGTACATAATTCTATTACCAAGGATAAATATGACATCTACATCTTATGGAATCACTAATGATATTTTCTAGGATTTAATGGAAATAAAAAACAATGTTAGCACATAAATAAGAGGAAATTATATTTATAGTCATCAAAATTTGACATGCATCCTTAGACTTGTATTGGGATTAAAAACCATTCTAGGAAAGATAAAAATAGCTTATTTACTTAAACTAAGTGTGGTTTTAAGTAGGATAATTACTTTGAAATCACGAGAGGAAGGAAAATGGGGGGAGATCCGTGGTAGTTAGAGCCCAACTATGATCCCGCTTGGAAGGATAACACTCGATGTGATGGTGGAATTTTCTTCAAATCTAGGGGGTGTAACCAGTGTGTTCGAGAAAATCTTAAGGTCAAGACCTTAAAAAATAGGGGTATTTTTGGTATGGATTGGAAAGAAAGGAAGGTTAGGTATGGAGGAAAAAGAGTTTTGGTGAATGAGGATCTCATTTCCAAGGTTACGGGTCTAGCTTTGGATGGAATCAGGTTTTTTAGAAAAAGGGAAAAGAAAATGTGGAAGTGAAGAAGTTTTAAGAGGAGGAGCTCCTCTTGTATTATAGAAACATCATTAAGGTAAGTTCCATACCATAACCCTTTGATGAAATTACCATAATGATGGTCCGGTTTATCTCCCTTGAAGTTTGGTACATCACTATCCCCACAAAACACTTGATATTTCTTAATCATTTTAGGAGAAATTTTGTTGTTTGCTTCCCACACTATCTCTTGAATTCAATGGAGTGTTCCATTCTTGACTTTCAAAAGCGTACTAGGGCCATTCCCCTCCACCAGGGGCTCATCTTTCTCCTTCACAGGAATTATCTCATCAATTTTCATGCCATTCCTACTACCCCTGGCACCCTGCCCATTCCCATTCACAATATTCCCACAAAGTTAATCCCATGTAATTCTTTCCTAGTCTCTCAATGTCAAGACTAAGAACCCTTCATTCTCTAAAGTGACCCCATCTCCCTCCGTCACCGTGTCCTCGGGAGTGATATTTACTTCTTATTCTTGGGGTTCTATGGAAATAGTCACATGATTTTACACATCATTAATGCAGGAAGGATAATGTTACTCAACAAGAGAGGGAAAATATTCTCCTCAGAATGGAAATGCTTGAGGTGGAAAGTATTAAAAAGATCTGCATTAGTTAAATAAGCAAAAGGGGAAAAGAAAGATGAATGAGGATGTTGGTATTGGGACAAATCAAACTGATGAAATATACAAGAAATTGAACTCCATAGATAATAAACTTGGGAAATCTAAGGATAGACATGATCACAACATGACGATCTTCAAAGCTATATGTGATTTTCTTGATCATTGCATGAAGCATCACTATTTTGAGTGGAGTTGAGGAGATTTAGAAATTGAAAGGAAAGAACTAGGTCATCTCACATTACTAAATTTTAAATGACCCCACATCGATCATCAATTTAGCACTTTTTACCTCTTTGTAGATGATCAATTAAAGAATTGATAGGGCTTCGAAGAAATAACACCTTTTGGGAAGGTAGGATGCGTTTGTAGTTGTTGTTTTCTTCCCATTTATGTCTGTTTTTGGATCTATTTAGTTGCAATTTAATCCATGTCTTTCTTTTTCTTAAAGTAGAATTCTCTATTGACTACTATTGGAATTATTGTAATATCCGTAATTCGATCCTTTTTTCTAATTTTTCATGTTTATATGGTTGTTGAGCCTCTTTTTTAATAGGGTATAGTCCCTTCAAAACTATTTTTCCATTAATCGAAAAAACTAAACAACCATATGATTCACATGATTTTTCAAGCAATATCATTCTAATTCCAATGTATATGGCATTTCCTCATCATAATGTGATAATAGTTTATCCATTTATTCAAATTTTATCATCATCGATAATCTCTACAGATGCACACTTTTGTTGGTGTTACAACAAACCTTCCACGATTTGGATATCTCAGATAATTATATTTTTATCACTCTATGACCATGTAAATTGAGGCCCTTTTTCATTTCATACTTGTTCCTCAGAATCATTGAATATAAAAATAATTCAGAAAAATAAATAAAGTAGTCCTTAGTGCATTACTTATAAGATAATTATTTGTGTTGAGAAAATGTCATGATCGATCGATAACAAGATACATAATGCATGGAATACAAAGAACACAAGTTTTTAAAAATGGCGTTGAGAGATTTTTAAAAATTGAATTCATAGGTTATATTATCTAACAAAAATTAGTTTGTTACGATGATTATGAAAATATGAAAAGCTTTCCTTTCACTAAAAATATGAAAATATTTGATTTGATAAATGAACTAGTAAAATAAATGAACTTGTAGAAAGAAAATGTCACATTCACTTGCAGATGTGATAAATGAACTAGTAAAAATATGAAATTACCTTAACTAAGATTGATGGATGGCAGAAAATGGATTCAAATCTCACCTGCAATACAAATAAAAAACAATGTTAGTTTGTTGCTATAAATAGAGTAAAAAATAGGTTCACATGTTAAGTATTTTGCAAAATCACATGATGGTTGAATAAAGTGGGGAGAAGATGCAATGATTACATGTGGTTGTCATTGTGATGCCACATGGCACATATAAAAAAAAATAATTATGGCAGCTATAAACATGAATAATCGACCCATTGTGGTGCCACATGGCACATTCAAACAAAAAAAACATTTGTGACATATATAATCATGAATAATCAACCCTTTGTGATGCCACATGGCACATTCAAACAAAAAACAAATGTGACAACTATAATCATGAATAATCAACACATTACAATGCCACATGGCACATTAAAACAAAAACATTTGTGACAACTATAATCATGAATAATGCACCGATTGTGAAGCATCATGGCACATTCAAACTAAAACACTTATGAAAACTATAATCATGATTAAATCCAAAAATACACAATTAAAACACATGTTAATGTTATTATATTAAAACAAGCCACAATTTTATCAATTAAAACTTTGTCATTAAATTAATGTTAATGTTTTGAAATAATTTGGTTAGTAGTATGAAATCAGTTTTTCCTCCATTGTCTAGTGCACAGCAATGGAGATAATTCTTTTGAAATATGCTTTTTTATTTTGGGGTTCTTATGTATCGAGTTGGGTGTCACTTTTGTACTTGGTTCCCACCTTGTTTTTTTGGGTACCACATCATCCTGTAAAATTTAAACAGTTTGTGTTACTATAATTCATATATACTAAGAATACCACAAATCCAAAACTACATGTAAAACATTTCCAAACAAGCTATTACCTGAGGTGGTTGGCTACGATGCATTTTAAAGTGGCCAAATGGTAAATCCATTGACAACATCCACCAGCATGTCCGTGAAAGAGGTAGGAAATAGTAGAGGGAATCATGATCAATGACACTAAGGATATTAACAATGACACAATCTGATGGAACTTTCCTCCCATGGCAATTGCATCAACACCGACATTGTGCAATTTTCCATGGCCCACCAATTCTCCATACATCTAGACATCCACCGCATCACCAATAGATGACACCATAGCGGGAAATGCTACGGATGTAGTAGGAGTGGATGAGGCTTGCATTATAGGAACATTTTAGTCTTTTGAAATAATTTTGTAGTTAGTCAAACAAAAATAAATTTATATACTATAAATTTATTCCTATTTTTAATACTATTTATATAATAAAATGATTCACAATATAGAATCTCGATTCCACTTCACGTAAAGGTTACCTATAAATCCTCATGTAATAGAATATGCTCCTCCCCTTCTCTCTTGAGGCCACTTGGAAGATGCCTGCAATCATTACACATTAAATTAGTTGCAGTAAGTAGAAAAATAAATCATAATTAAATGTTCATGTATATGTGAAAAATGTAATCAATTGATATTTAATTATGTACCTATAAACCGGGGTGCATGTCTCCTCATTCTCCTCTCTCCCATGGGTCCCGGGAGATGCCTGCAATCAATGAAATTGAACGTAAATATGAGTTACAAACAACATATAAAGATGTAAAAGCACAATATTCATCATAACCACTTTTAAAATTTTAAAGAGGTAAATATTTGTTAAAACAAACATATCATAGCCGACAGAGGTTAATAAGTAGTGAAAGTAGTTGACAGAGGTTAAAAGGAACTCAGAAAAGGTAAAAGGGAAGTAGTGGAACATGGTCTAGAAGCAAGGAGGTGTCCCAAGGCAAGACAAGCTCTTAGGAGTGATGTAGACAAAAGCATATAATCTCATTCATATACTCAGATATCAAGATATTTACAAACTTCACTTCTACCTACTCTGCAATTTGAGGATCATTTCTAGTCTAGGAACAACTTATTCTAGTCTATCCTAAACCAAGAAAAACCTCCTACTATGCACATTAAGAAGACAAAGTGATGTAGTAACTAAGTCAAATTCTTGTACTCCAACTATCTTTACCTTAGAACATCTTGAACTTTGTCCTCAAATCACTTAAAATAATTCAATTTTCAACCATCATACTCACACAAGTAACTCTTACATCTTAGCCTCTCCTTTGTACAAGTGGTCATGCTTAGCCACCTTGAGGAATGCTATAATATTACTCAAAAAACTCATAAACAATGGTTAGAACCAATATTCTTACCTTAATTGAACCTGCCTTATATAGGCATTGGAAAATAGGATTCTAACAAGCATAACTTGTACCTCTCTTACATGACCTCTCAACACTGCTATTGTCCCTACCTCTTATCCTTCTCTAATCATTTCCCACTTTCTCCATACTTATTAACTGATCCAAGAATCCCTATTACCATGTTTTGACCCCAACTTCTTCTAACCATGGTCCAAGTAGTTCATTTCTTCTTAAGGAGAGGAACTTCACAACAAGTCACAGTTCATGTTGCAGACTTTAATGACCTTCATTAGCCATTCCTACATGCTCCTAAGGTCTCATTCATCTTGTCTCATCCATCAAGTTTCCCTAGATTCACTAAAAGTTCAACCTTACACTCTCTTTCACACATAGTATTCCTTAGAGCCTAAAAACCATGCCTTTTGGTCACTCAAGACTAGGGCACTCTAGGTGTATTACAAGAAATCTGAGGGCATGTTCCAATACCATTTTACAAGGAGAAGGTGTTAGCAAAAATTGGTGAATTCATTCTTTGTGCAAATTCCCTTTCCACAAAAGTATTCACTTCTTGATTACTCTAACTTGTAATTTCCTCCTTCAACCAATTAACTCTTTACCTTTTTTGTCATCCATTTAGGACTTCTCCATGCATGCAAAAACCTATATGGTCTTTCATCCTAAAATCTTACTTAACTCATTGTTTGGGGCATTGAATATCATGTCTTCTTCCTTAACACAAACTGAGATAGCTAATTATCATGAACTGGGAAGATTCTAGATTGTCTTACTCCTTAAATTCTCAAGATCCCTTGAAAGGATTGTGTAATAATGATATGTTTCAAATTTCAATCCATAATTCCACCATTTGAGCCTTTAACTCCTCAATCACAGCCAAACACTAGGTCTGTAAACTGAGATAACCTATGGGACAACCAACTGTCAAAAATAACTTAAAAATCCTCCAACAAAATACCAAAATTCTTGTTGAATATTTTAAAGGAGTATTTCAAGATGGTTTCTTCAAAATTTTAGGATCAAATTCGATGTTTAAGGCCTCAAATTCACATACCCTAGCCAAATATTTAGTGAAGGTTTATGGGGACCCGAGTACAAAAACTTTGTCATAAATTTCTTTAAACTTGATGTCATGACTCCTAATTTTAGCTTGAGGCTCTATTTGCATCTATTCCATGAAATCAAATTACCAGGGAAGAAAAATTATTCACATTATCTTAATACTACCTCTCTTTGTAGCTTCATGTTTCAGTTCCCTATCACTTGAGTGCTCAGAAAGCAAGGTATTGATGTCTTGAAGTATACCCTAACCAAATGCTCCTACTCACAACTTCTGAAGATGGTAGAAGGCTTAAAAATTCAACATACATGCATCCTCTTTCTAAAATCCTCTTATTCCAAGATGAAAAACTCTCAACTTATTGATCTCTCAAAGAATGTGTTACAATGTTATAAATTTATTCATGTCTGTGTTCATTTATACCATCACCGGAACTTTCAAGTATCCTTTCTCTCACAATAATTGTCTCATCACTCTTCCACCCTTCTCAAGGTTGTATTCCTTGCTATATTATTTCTCAACTAAGGGAAATTCATAACAATCATAGAGATACCCTATTCATCAAACATACATTTGCATGCAAACAAAAAACTTACAAAGCTCAACATAAAATTTCAACACAAATCAGTCTTACACTACTTTACAAGGCATGCATCCCCTGTTATACTCCACCACAACACAAAATTTCATATCACACTACTATACCAAGAATGACACACAAGAAAAACACATTTTTCCTACTCTCCTTGAAGAACCCTAACATGCAAGAAGAACACCAAAAATGAGCCTCACACTCTTGTATTTGTTTTCAACCTTCCCAATATGCAAGAAAGGATATCAGTTATGGATCTTTACATTTTACCTTTACATGTACAACTTTATTTGATCCCTACCATCCATAAAAACCTTCTCACACAAACTCACTTGCATGGACTTCAAAGAAGGTACTAGGGAATGATGCAGTCTTGAACAAGTTTCAAGCTTCCTCTGTCATCAAGAACTTACTCCAATCCTCATAACTATACAAACTAAAGCTCTTGTTAATCTCAATCCATTATACAATTACATAGAGTACAAAATCCAAGGATTACACCCTTATAAAATGCAAACATATAGTCATACCTAAGTAATAAGGAATAATAGTGCACAAGAATCAATCTACAAGAGCCAAATGCTCACCACAATGCTTAAGATCACCTTGTATTCACTCAGAGAATCAAAATATTCTCTGAGACTAAGAAGTGCATACATATACATATGTAAATACTGAAATCATGTCAAACTATAGGTGAAGATACAGTCCAGTAGGGATAGTAAAGAAAGAAGATAAAGAGAGGAGTCTCAAGTGATTACAAGGTCAAATAAAGGATCCAAGAGTTCAAACATATGCAATGTTGTGCATATTTAAATGACTATTACACATATTTATCCATACTTTTTAGTTTTATATCAGGAATGATTACCACCGACACACCTTTACGTCATAATTATCTATCAAAGATATGCATAGAGATGGAATATCTACATATCATTTAAGTAAATATTTAGAAATCAAACAAGTACTTATTCACTTAAAGAAAATACTTAAACTAGAAATCTAACAAGTTCTAAAATTCCTTATTACAATACAAATTTATATTTTTTACATTTAGAGGGGAAAATGATAACTTGAAATTTAGATTTCAATTGAGGTCCATGACTTACCATGCCCTATGCATTGCTTGCACCGCCACATCCACGATCAGCTAAAAAGGTGTCGTTGCATCATCCACTTGCAAAAACCAACCTACAAAATAACAACTTTTTTATTACAATGGTTTTATAACAAAACTACAAATTACAATTCACAAATTTTGTGTTCACTTTTATTTACCTCAACTTCCTTTCTGTTGGTTGGATTCGTTGCTACTTTTTTTTTTTACATTTTCATATAGATGCAACAACGACATGTCATCCTCCTACATACATATTGTATCAATGCAAATGTTAATGAAGGATTCATGAACAAGTGTTTAACTAACAAAACTAAATATAAAACAACTAACTTATGTCGTAATCACCTCCACTAGTTCTTTCGGGAATGACCCCCTCATTGCTGCATCCATCTCACCCTCCTCACCCTATGAAGACAATGACATGTAAATTATAAGAAATAGATAATACTTATGTACTGACAATGAGAAACAAGTGAAATGAAACCATTACTCAATAAACTTACCATGTTTTTCTTCTTTTCTCTCAAAGCCAATATGTTTTCCCTCCTCTTAGCCCTCATAGTCTCTAATCATAGACCCTCATGGCATCAACAACCTCTTTCTTGGAGCATCTACTAAGCTTTTTGAATGATGCCTTTCCATCCCTCTTGCAAATGTGCTTTATCACGTGTCGCCTCTGTAATATAGAGAACTACATACACACACCTCAATGTTTCCCTCTCTCTGATTCCCTATATTACCTCCACTTTTTGGAGGCCCACCGAGGATACTTTCTAATAAAATTTCTCCCTTTCCTCTCAGGGGGAACATGAGAGAGAGAGGGAATGGGCATTTTTCCTGTGGATGTTTAGCATCCATAATGTGTAAAATTTTCTATCACAACTAGGGTACTCAGCAATAATAAAGTATGTGATCCCATAATGCTCCCTCCTATAGTGAAGAGGAGCCTATTCAACAACATCATATAAAAGTTAGACACTAATGGACATAAATGAAAACAATAAATTACAAGATTCAATTTTTGATTTTACCTCATCGATGATGATATCATCCTCTCGCATGACTTGGAGAAGCAACACTAGGTGCATCCTCTTGCAATCATCATTCCAAATATCATGTTATGAGTCATAAAATCACTTACACACATACACAATAATATATAATCAAATTAAATTAAATTAAGATAAAAAATACAACGTTAAATTAAGGTAATTTTACCTCCTCTACATCTATATCATCCTGTACATGTGACAAAAAGCAACGTTCACTGTAAACCGCCTCATCGTCCTTCACTCAACAATCCATACCATATAAAAACTCATTACTAACATAATAAATAATACCAAAGTCCAAAATTTTAAAAAATAATGTTAGAACAATTAGTAGATAAAGTACACACACATACTGAAGAAGATATCTAAAGGTAAAATGTTTGCCTTCGTCATTTTGATCTTCTGATTGAGGCCCAAGAACAGTGCTTAAAATAAGATTGCATTAGTTACTTAAAAAAATTTGTTTCAACATAAAAGATAATACAATTATTTATTTTTCAATTGCAACAATGTAATGCAAAATGTAATTGAAAAGCTTGTATTCTTACATCTGATGAAAGACAAGCAATGTCCACAAAATGAAACTTCGACAAATCCGACCTCGACACTGGATAAATAACAAAAAATCACAAACAATCATAATTCATCTTAACAATAACAATTTGGACAGATATAGTGCCTACATGTATTTTGCTAAGAGTACACACCATAACAGAGTATGATGACTCCAAGGTGAAGTATCTTGTGATAACATTCATATTTATCTCCATGTGACATTATTCCTATAATAAAAAAGATATGTCTACCATTCCAAAAATGCATCACATATAGCACATATTAATCCATTAAATAATTACAAACATAATTATACATAACACAAAAAGGAAATACGGTGTGTACATATATCATATTACAATGTCATCCATGGAAAGTGCTAACAACACTACCACTTCTTCATTTATTGTGGCCCTAGACACTTGACATACATCCAACCTACCTCTATTAACTTTTACATGTACATATGAACATTTCACAAAGCAAGATACAATCTCTAGCACTTGAACTCAAAGAATAGAAAGATTTACATTGTTACATTGGTATACACCATTCATTTGATTCACAACAATCATATCATGAGAAAACACACAAATGTTTTGAACTTCATGATGTAACACTTCCTCAAGACCCAATATCAAGGCCCTATACTCAGCCTGGTGGATGGTCATACTGGCATCTCCCATAATGGTGCCTCTCTCTACTTTCTTGTTACCATTAGGGTCATATAATATGAATGATGAACATGTAATATTTTTGAGGTATTAGAAACTCCATGAATTTCCAATCTCCAAATGGAAACCATGTTTACCTTTACAATGGAAAACATATATCGTAAGAAACAACAAACAACATGTTTTTTTTTTGCATATTCAACACTATAAATTTGAAATTTTCAATGCAACTATCTACATTACAAGACATATGCATATCTATATATTTATGATATATATACATGTTTATTTTTTTGTGTTAGTTATGATATACAAACTATTTTTTCATTTTCTTACTGTGGTATACACACCATGTTTTGTATGCATATGATGATTATTCAAATGAAAATTCAAATTACGCTTATATGGAAGATATAAGGATTAAGATGGGGAGGGGGGGATAAATATGATCCCTATTTCCCCATATGTTGTGGTATAAAATCTTATAGGGAAGAATAAGGGAGGGAGGGGGATAAATATGATCCCTATTACCCCATATGTTGTGGTAGAAAATATTATAGGGAAGAAATAAGTAAGGGAGGGGGGATAAATATGATCCCTATTTCCCCATATGTTGTGGAAGAAAAGCTTATAGGGAAGAAATAAGGGAGGGATGGGGGGATAAATATGATCCATATTACCACTAGAATGTTGTGGAAGACAATCTTATTCCTCAAAGAAATTAGGGAAGGAGATGAGAGTATGTCATCCTAGTGACATGATCACATGACCATACATGCCTACATGTAATGGTATACACAAACACATGACTTGGAATTTTTTTGGTTTTGTGGTATACATATATGACATTGTGTATACCAAAAATAAAAATGCATGTGGCTATACTAACTCCTGGATTTGATATGTGATACCACATGCCTTATATGACATGCATGTATGGTCATACAATCCTATCACCATAGATAAACAACTCCACATGAGCCTTAGGATATCCTACACAAAATCACATGACCCGCATCCTTATCGCATGATCCTCATGCATATACACCATGATATTGGTACGATACTTCAGATTAATTTTTTTGTATGTCATGAAATATTTCATATTCATACACTTACATACACATAGTATATATGTATATATATATACATATACATATACATATATGTATGTACATATATATATATATATATATATATATATATATATATATACCTACACACATATACACATCAACACACACACATACACACACATACATATGCATACACTGTATGTATGTGTATATGTACATGCATACATCCATATACAAACATATATGTACAAGTATACATATACATATGTATATGTAATGGTCTCACATACATGGATGTTTGTATGTACATATGATATTGTTGTTTGTTATATAGACATTGTGTGTATACCACGTAAGATAGAAATGGACGATCTTGTCTTCGATCACAAGTAAATGACTGGGTTGTGACTGTGGCTAGTGTATATACTCTTGTCTTGGTTGGCTAGCCATTCAATATGATGTCTATACTCTTCTCTTGGTTGTTTTTGATTTAAACATGATTATAGTTGTCATAATTGTTTTTTGTTTGAATGTGCCATGTGGCATCACAATGAGAACAATAGGTAATCATTGCATCTTGTGCCCACTTTATTCAACCATCATGTGACTTTGAAAATACTTAACATGTGAACCTATTTTTCCTCTATTTATTATAACAATATTTCATTGTTAGTATTTGTATTGCAGTTAAGTTTTGATTCCTTTGATAATTTTGATATCCTTGTTGATTTACTTGCTTCTATTTTGGATTTACACACTACTATTTTAGATTTACAAAGCATGATCATACACAAAAAAAGACATCTATAAATCTAGTATATCCTATTATTATTATCCTTAATTTCTATTTCACCACATTCATTGACTAGCCAGCCAAGACAATTGTATAGACAATTTTTATCTCTTTTCATGGTATAGACACAATGTGTATATGAAAATATAAAATACCATATATAAGTATTGTTATTGATACTATAAGTACATGTTTTCCTCTAAAATACTTCACAAATCTATAGAACAAAGAAATAAAAAAATGTCTATCTTGTGAACAATTTTAAAATCTGAAAATTACATAGCCTTAAGAAGTTTCATTCACCTAAATATTTTTTAAGATCTAATGTTTCTCACCAATTCTCATTCACCTTCTTTCCAATCTTCTCCCCATTCTTATGAATACATATACATATCAATCCTTCTCACCTACACTTGTAATATAGTTGCAGAGTTCCCAGATTTTGGTGCTTAAAGTTTTTTTGTTTGTTTAATCTATGGAATGGGGCAGAGTTTTCCAAAGAGATACATTAAATGTTGCCACCTTCTCATGTCATTTCCTCCTCTAATTTTTATGCCTTCGTATATGGGTCGTATCTGCCTTGGGATCAGCCTTGGGAATTGGCATGACTCATGGAAAGGATAGTGATTGGGTTGTGCTTCAGGAATTCTCCCACAATCAGCCTTCACAAAAATAGTTGCAGAGTTTTGGTGCTTAAATTTTCTGTTGTTTAATCAATGAAATGGGGAAAAGAAAACCAAATTGATGCATCTTAAATGCTCACCACCTTTTTCATCCTTTCCTCCTCCTTTCTCTTCCTTCGGATATTTTTAGGGACTAACACATCTTGCGACTGGCCATCATACATATACATATATATGTGTACATGTACATGTACATATACTATACCTATACCTATACCTATACCTATACCTATACCTATATATACCTACATGTACATGTGTACTCATACATACATGTACATATATATGTATACGTATATGCATATTCATGTATGTATAATCACATACAAATGCACAAACACACATATAAGGAATAAAAACATATAGGGAAGAAATAAGGGATGGAGGTGGGGATAAATATGATTCCTATTGCCCCAGATGTTTTGGATGAAAAAACTTATAGGGAAGAAATAAGTGAGGGAGGGGGGATAAATATGATCCTTATTTCCCCGTGGTTGTGGAAGAAAAACTTATATCAAAGAAA
This sequence comes from Taxus wallichiana var. yunnanensis, assembly GCA_018340775.1. Lineage (NCBI taxonomy): Eukaryota > Viridiplantae > Streptophyta > Pinopsida > Cupressales > Taxaceae > Taxus > Taxus wallichiana. Next base: position 468,012,741 of record CM031236.1, on the reverse strand, counting down.
GGATATAAATGTGATCTATACAATCTTAATGTATAACTCTTATATACATACAATGATAAGGAAAGGTGATCTTGCATCATATCAAATAAATAAGGAATGGGAAAAGATATAGAATGAGAATTGAGATTGTGGACTCCATCAAGGTATATCAAGATTATTTCTTGTTGGCTAACTTTGCATTGAATTCTTGAAGATAAGACTGATTCTTGAATTTAGAAACACCACCATCAATCACCTTAAAAAGATATCAAGTAAGAATAGGTCAGGGAGCAAGTAGAAATGGAAGGGTGAGTGTCTAAACACAAAAGCTAAGTCTCAAGAAGATGTAAAAACAGAGTTAGGAGGAGTGCGAAAACAACAAGACCAAGTAGTCAAAAATTATTTCAAGTCATTGTAATAAATAAATTGTATACATATGATTCCAATATATGTTAATTCCAATATATGTTTCTTTTTAGGTTGTTAATTGACATTACCCTCTCCATCACCAGCCAAGACAAGCGTATAGACAATTTTATCTCTCTTATGTGGTATACACATAATGTGTTTCTAATAAACAACACTACTATATGATAATAAAAACGTCCAGGTATGTGAGACAAGTACATATTGATGCCTCATGCATAGACCTTTTTCTTCACTTTCTCAAAATACTCATTTTTCCTTCGATCCCATTCTATTTGATTTTTCATGGTAGAAGCGAAGGATCTTAATTGGGACTCCCTACAAAGAGATTTATTTGAAAATCTGACATGTGACCCAAAATGATATTACACAAGTGGAATTCACACATGAGATTTTGATGTTCAGGAAATTTTTGTAAATGCCTTCAAAAATTCTATGTCATTATTTATTTCAAATGGAAATTCACATGTTATTCTTGATAATTTCCACCTGTAGAACTGTTCTTCCAAGAAAGCACTATATACTGATAAAGGTCTTGTGCAGGAAAACAATTTTTCCCTTACTACACATGAAACATGTAAGTCATTTTTGATATTTTCCTTTTCTTTTTCTATTTTTTCTTTCAATCTTCTCCTCTTCTAAATTATTTTTCAATGTCTCGTTTTGAGAATGCAATTTTTCATAATTTTTACAAATTATACCCCAGGACATTTACGACTTATTATATTTTAGGAATTTGAACTTTCTTATCAAATTTTACCTTTAGTGTTGAAAGGAGTGTTTCTTCCTTTTCCTTGCATTGCATTTCAAGTTTTTCAATGTACATATAAATAAGAGATAAAGGATTCTTTTTTGTTTGTATCTTTATTTTTAATACTCTATTTCTTCGTTTTTTTCTTATAGATGATTGCTTCTTGCTTAGAGAGAGAATCACATACGTAATTGATATTCTAAATACCATATCTTGGTGAAGTGGGAGATATAGGTTCTTCTTCTGTAAGTGGATCCTTTCCTTTTTGTTTCCTTACTAGAAGAAGAAGGTCATGGAAAAGGTTCAAGACCCCTTTTTCAGTGAATTCCTTGATTTCTTCTGAGTCCATTTACCATAGTTTTGGCACTTAAAGTTTTTGTTGCTTGTTTAATCGATGGAATGGGGAAATAAAACCAAAGTGCTTGCATTAAATTCTCACCACCTTCTCACGTCCTTTCCTCCAACACCTTTCTCTACCTTGGGATCGGCCTCAAGAATTGGCATGAGTTTTGATTGGATGGTGACCCTAAGGTTATATTAACTAGATGCCACGGAGGAGAGGATGCAGAGTCCTACATATGAGCGTTGTGTATGTATGGCATTCTATGGTGTTTTTTATGGGGTTATACAATCCTGTCTATCATGATAGATGAATTTTTTTTTGAGAGTTCTCTACAGCTTGAATTTATGCTTCCCAAAATTTCAAATGCCTCCTCGACATCTTCATCCTCTAGAAGAATCAATTTTTTTCTTTTTCCACTTTGGGGTTCAATGACAGTTTCTTCTCCAAATTTTTTCAATTTGCTTCTTCTTTTTGAAATTGTTCCTATAGATGTGTTACTAGATATCTCACCCTCTTCAATGACTAGGTGCCACCATTTATCCTTCAGGTTTAATAAGGGATGGAGTTGATTTAGGTGCAATAGATTCAAAAAGAGTATGTCTCTATTTTTTCGACAACTTTACCCATCTCCTACATTAAAGTTTTCCAAGCCTTTTTACCCTTCTGCTCTATGATAGAATATTGACAAATCAAGTAAATGAGATCGTGGTGCTTGATTTCTCCTTTATGAACTCCTTATATTTAGTGGCCATATTTTTGATGTTTGTCACACAAAATATTGAGGTAAATTGACTTGATGCCCTAGTTTGTACAAACCATTATTTCAAATGAATCAAACCACATTGTATCACCATGTGAGATTGTATTCACCTTTTAGTGAAATAATTCACTATCTCCAAAATGTGGCAGTCCCATAGTGTTTAATAATTATATCTCTCCTAATACCTTTGACATGTTTTGCATTATTTAGGGCTAATTGTAGTTTAGGCTCTCCATGCTCATGAAAAATTTAAATTAGGTATTTGTATGTAGACCTTTCTATAATCTGCATCCCTTCATAAGGAATCCTTGAATTTGACTATGATCTTACTATTGACAAGAATCTTCATGGATCTTACCATCAAGAGCTCCCTTGAAAGTATCAATGAATTCTTCTACTATTGCTTCCTTATAGCCTTGGAATTTCTTTATGAATTCCAACCATCTTCCTTTTCAAATAATATGTGTTGCAACTTTTGAATCTCACAATAAAATTGAGATGAACTCTAGTTTTTAGTACTTTTTATGCCCCATTCTTCTAAATCAAGCAAAGGATAAATGCAACAAGAATGATAGCGAATGAATATCAAAGTGAGACAACCGAATATAGACTAAAACAAAGAGTGTTTTTATACCACACTAAAAAATAAATAAAATATAAGGCATGTAATGTGTATACCACATATGCCCATACATATAACCCATGCAATCTTGTCACTTGGATAGCCACAAATATTGTGCCCACTGTGGTCTGTCCTTGTGGGTGCTATTGTATATCCTAATAATATACAAGATTGCATGGCACCCATATATGGGTATTATGTCTTAGTTTTTTTAAATTTTTAGTGTGGTATACAAACTTTGTATACAACAAGGTGGTCAGTATGCCACAAAAGGGTGTGGTTTTGAACCCATGACCTCATCTTTATAACTAGAAGAAGCCCAATTACCTGTGCTGCATTATTACACAAACACATCCATGTGAAAAATGCATATAATTACATGACAACTATGTATGTAGCCCATGACTATGGGTCCATATGTATGTATGCATGGGGGCAAGATCACATGGGGGCATGTAATGCCCCAATGCATACATACGTATGTACATATTATGGACCCACTAGTGTACAACACATATACACATAGTTGGAGAGTCATGTAATTATATGTGTTTGTATGTACTTATGTTGTATACATATGTGTATAGTGTATGTCATGTATGAAATAGTATATCATTGGCATGGTCTTCACTAATAATAATCAAGGTCAGGGTTTATTTCTCCCACACCCTTTTGGTATACACACATAGTGTATATGCACACATACACTACCAAAAAAAAAGGTCCAGGGATATGTGAGACATATACATGTACATATGTATATGTATACTCATACATACGTGTGCATATACATGTATATGGATATGCATATGCATGTATAAACATACATATGCAATTACACACACACACACACACACACACACACATGTGTACATGTATGTACGTGCATATGTATAGGTATGTATAGGTATGTATTTTCGAGTAGGTATCACAACACATTCATTCACTAGCCAACAAAGTCAAGAGTATGGACAATTTTTTATCTCCCTTTTATGGTATACACACAGTGTGTATACCACAAACAACACTACCATATGATAATACAAAGGTCCAGGTATGTGAGACATATACATGTACATATGTATATGTATACTCATACATACGTGTGCATATACATGTATATGGATATGCATATGCATGTATAAACATACATATGCAATTACACATATATACGTATGTGTACATGTATGTACGTGCATATGTATACGTATGTATAGGTATGTGTATGTATTCGAGTAGGTATCATAACATGACAAATGGGCATGCATAAGACATGTTGAGCAACACATTCATTCACTAATGCCAACAAATTCAATAGTATAGATGGGTTTTTTATCTCCTTTGTGGTATACACATAGTGTGTATACCACATATAACACTACCATATGATAATACAAAGGTCCGGGTATGTGAGACATATACATGTACATATGTATATGTATACTCATATAAACATGTGCATATACATGTATAAGGATATGCATATGCATGTATAAACAAACATACATATGCAATTACATATATATATGTACATGCATATGTATTGTATATGTGTATGTATTCAAGTAGGTATCACAACACATTCATTCACTAGCCAACAAAGTCAAGAGTATAGATGATTTTTTATCTCCCTTCTGTGGTATACATATAATGTGTATACCACATACAACACTACCATATGATAATACAAAGGTCTGGGTATGTGAGACATATACATGTACATATGTATATGTATACTTGTACATACATGTGCATATACATGTATATGGATATGCATATGCATGTATAAACATACATATGCAATTACACATATATATGTATACTCATACATATATATATGTGTACATATATGTGCATATATGTATATGGATATGCATATGCATGTATAAACATACATATGCAATTACACATATACATATGCAATTAAAAATACATATACACATGTGGTATACACAAATCAAGGACTCTTTTTTTTTTGTGTATTTTGGTATACACACTAAGTATGTATACCACACTATGTGTATACCACAAAATATGGGATTTGAATCCACCACCTCTTGTTTATCATTACAATGCCCTACTAGCTCTATTGCATTGTAGCATAGAAAGGTTGGGGAAAAATTTATACATGTTTACTCAATTTCAAAATGCACCACCTCATAAGTAGTGGGCCCCACAAAAATGCATGTATGTTTGGGGCATTACATACATGGATGAAATATTGTTGCCATGATAGCCACAAATATGGAATAGGGAAAATGACATATTCAATGACTACTACAATCCTATGACATGATTGCATGGGTGCATGTAATGCCACATACATACATGCATTTTTTATATCCCACTAATGAGGTGGTGCATTTTGAAATTTGAGTAAATATGTATAATTGTTTTCCCGGATTTTACATGTACAATATATTATAGATATGGTAGGAATTAGAATGATAAACCGAGTTCATGGGTTAAAATCCCATTTTTTGGTATACACACGTAGTGTGTATATGTATAATAAGTGTATACCATAATACCAAAAAATTTGAGTCCTTGATTTGTGTATACCACGCATGACATGCATGCATGTATGGTCATGTGATCCTGTCACCAGGATAGATGGATCTGATAGAATAAGGCTACAAAGGGTTGATTATTCATGATTATACCTATCACAATTTTTTTTTTGTTTGAATGTGCCATGTGGCAACACAATGACAACCACAGGTAATCATTGCATCTTGTCCCCACTTTATTCAACCATCATGTGATTTTGTAAAATACTTAACATGTGAACCGATTTTTCCCTCTATTTATTACAACAATCTAACTTTTTTTTATTTGTATCACATTTAATCTTTGAATCCATTTGCTCCCATCCATCAATCACAGTTAAGGTAATTTTAATTCTTCAATGTTGGTTTCTAACAAAACAAGTAAGAATATTATAATTTTAGTCGTCTATCCTGGTGACAGGATCGCATGACCCCCATAAAAATGACCATAATATGCCATACACAATGGCATACATGCATCACCCATCTGTATATGCATAGGTAGATACAACAAAAACTTTAAGCATCAAAACTCGCATATGCATACATGTATAAACATACATATGAAATTACACACATATACACATATGTACATGTATATATATGTATGTATGTGTATATGTATAGGTATGTGTATGTATTCGAGTAGGTATCACAACATATTCCTTGACTACCCAACAAAGTCAAGAGTATAGATAATTTTTTCTCTCTTATGTGGTATACACACAGTGTGTATACCACATACAACACTACCATATGATAATACAAGGTATGTGAGACATGTACATATACATATGTACATGTATACTCGTACATATGTGTACATATACATGTATATGGATATGCATATGCATGTATAAACATACATATGCAATTACACACTATATATGTATGTGTACATATATGTATGTGTGTGTGTGTGTGTGTGTATATATATACACACACATATGGATAGGAATGTGTATATATTCGAGTAGGTATCACATCATAATCCGTGACTACCCTGCAAAGTCAAGAGTATAGACAATTTTTTGTCTCTTATGTGGTATACACATAGTGTGTATACCACATACAACACTACCAAATGATAATAAAAGGTATGTGGGACATCTACATGTACATATGAGTACATATACATGTATATGGATATGCATATGCATCAACTACAAATATATATGTATGTACATGTATGTGTGTGCCTATTTATACGTATGTATAAATTTGTGTATGTATTTGAGTAGATGTCACATCACATTCATTGACTAGCCATCAAAATCAAGAACCCCATAGATCTAAAATAAATATTCAGTGAATGAAACTGCCTAAGCCTATGTGATTTCAGCTTTTAAAATTGTTCATAGATAGAATTTTAATATGATCCATACAAAGGCATAGAAATCGGAGGATAAAAGGACGTGAGAAAGTGGCAAACATTTAATGCATCATTTTGGTTTTTAGTGCCCCATTCCATCGATTAAACAAGCAACAAAAAATTTAAGCACCAAAACTCTGCATATGCATATGCATGCATAAACATACATATGCAATTACACACATATACGTACATGTACATGTATATGTATACATATATATAGTTATGTGTATATATTCAAGTAGGTATCACATCATCAACAATCAGTTATATGCATGATAATAAAAGTGTGTGTGTGTGTGTGTGTGTGTGTGTGTGTGTGTGTGTGTGTGTGTGTGTGTGTATGTATTTCTTTGTATCAACATTTCTCAGTTTATATGTGAAAAAACCTAGCACTTATAAGAAGAGGGACCATGAATAATCATATTATAAATCCAAATGGATTCCACACAATGTGGATAGTTTTACTTTAAGCATCTCTCTACATAGAAAGCTGCTTGTTGGAGGCAAAATCAAATTGAGGAAGCTTACAAATCCAAGAATACCCAACTCAAAGCAAAGTTATATTGATTAAACAATTTTTCAATCTCCTTCTATGGTATACAAACAAAGGTGTGTATACCACATAAAACACTACTATATGATAATACAAGGTATGTGAGACATGTACATATACATATGTACATGTATACTCATACATACGTATACATATACATGTATATGGATATGCATATGCATGTATAAACATACATATGTAATTACACATATATATATGTATATGTACATGTATGTATGTGCATATGTATATGTATAGTATGTGTATATATTTGAGTAGGTATCCTTCACTTGTAAATAACAAAATAGAAATGGAAGAAACCACAAAAATACCAAAAGTATATGAATCCTTCACTTGCAATCAATGAACCAAAAGTATCAAACAATTTAGGTGATAATATGCTAGATACAGAGGCTAGTGATGAACCACTTGTCATGGATGATATTACAATAAATTTCAAGTGGAGGAGTCAAGTTTGCAAAGATGGCAAATAGATTGAAGGCCAAAAGAAACATATTCATGAAGAACCTAATACTCATAATCAGAAAAGAAGAAAGTTAATACGCCCACAGTTTGATTTTCCCAAAATCTCTAAAATAAGTTCTCTTCCACTTTCAATTGTGGAAACAATTCAAAAGTGTAATATTGAAAAAAAAGTTTCACCTCAGCCAGATAGTAGTGTACATACAATGAACAAAAACATCATAAGTGTTCATTCTCCTCCTATCAATTTTCAGCATATGCATCTACTCAATACCATAGATGCAACAGAAAATAAGAGTTTTCCCACCTCGGGCTCTATGCAGGATCACAAGGATTGCACATATCTATAAAGGCTACCTTGTTTTAAGAGATCATGGTAAGAAATCAAACTTATTTCAGAGCTTTTGGAAAGATCAAATTGTTGGTAAGAAATCATGGTAAGAATGAATCCTTGAATGCATGAGGTGGGTTTTATGTGTTCTATAATTTTTTTACATTTGGGATAAACTATGGACAAGTGCAAAACCGGGAACTCTGCAGAACTTTATTCGCATAAGCTAGATGGGTTTTGGAGTGGATGTTACAACAAATATTTGTATAAACTTTATGCATAAACTTGAATATGCATGGTGTATATGATGGAGGGATTATCTATGGATAGTAGAGGAAATATTTCTATTCTTTTAAAACCCTAACACAAAATATATAAGCAAAAATTGTAAATAACATAATAGAACCATAAGAAACTGCAAAACAATACCCGAATACAAGAGGGATAGATGAATGTGACTTCATTCTAAGATTCTAAAGAGGGATGAGCTTTAACAAGAGGGAGATTGGAGCCAAAAACAAAAATGTGGGAAGTCAATGGTCAAGACTTGGCTAGAGGAGGCATCCCCAATTAAATTCTGAAGTGAGTTGAGAAGGTGGCAGTGTCCTCTACATCTTAGAATGGCATGTGATGTTCCAACTCATTTGAAACTAGACACCTTTTCGCTCACTAATCTGGTGACGATAAAATTTCTCTAGGCTGGTAATATTCCACGTTGGTAGGTGACTCATTGGGAAAAGTGTGATGCATGTGTAAGAGGCATATGTGGGGCCATCATAAATATGGATGTGGGTTCTTGTTGGAAATATTGTCATTGATATCAAAAGAGGTGTTGAACTCGGTAAACGGAAATTTGTCGAAAAGTAACGAAATTACTAATGGAATTGTGAGTATGTCAACAAAATAACCAACAACATATATAGTAGCAAAAAGAGTAGAAATAAGATATTTATATATGTGAAAAGGGTCTCCTTTATAGGATAAATATAGTAGTATCTATGTAAAGTGAACATCATTCAAGAAAGAGGAAGATCTTGACAACCATGATGAGAAGAAAGCAACACTTTTTCATGAAGACCGTGATTTATCCTTGAGGCCCATGACTTGCTTAGAGAGCAGCACTCATGTCTTAAGGGGCTGCATTAATGTTTAGGTGATAATTAAATTATTTGGGGCAGTCTTTATGTGTGCATTAATTAATTCAAAGGGGGCAGCGATTTGTTGAGAAAGAATAAATTAATAAATAAAGGTCGACTAATGTTAATGAAAAGGTGTGATGGTTTAAGGTGTAATGCCCTTTCAAAAAGGTACGAAAGGCTATATAAGAAGATTCATATGAGACTTATTAAGCATGGATTCAAGTTGAATATCTTAAGGAAAAATAAGAAGAAGAGGAAGCGTAAGGGCGGAATTTTAGAACAGCAAATATGAAAGTAAGAAGAAGAATTTTCCATTATTTGTTGAGGAAGAAACAAGTTCAAAAATGGAAATAAAATTTTGTAAGGAAGGTTGGTGCCTTCATATTCAAAGAGATCAGTGTCTCTTCTGAGTTGGTGCTTAGCAAAAGGGGTGGGTGCTCCCGTAGGTTGGTGCCTAAAAAGCGTAATTTGGGGATTGGTGTCTCCAGGTAGGTTGGTGCCTACAAATTTTTGAGAAATATATATAAATAAATAAGTTTCTCCATGGTTTTCTCCCAAAAGGGTTTCCACGTATATCCGTGTTTACTTGCATTAAGCTTTGTGTTCTTTGATTGATTTGATATATTCACATTGCTCGTGACTATAGATCTAAGTTCAAGTATTAAAGTTTGAAATAATTTCATAATCTTGATTCACCCCCTCTCAGTATTATCTTGTGCTCAACAATTGGTATCAGAGTAGGTTCCTTTAGGAACAATCTAACAGTTGGAAGGTAGATCTCAGGAGCACATATGGCTAGTCAAGTACAAGAAGGATTTTCCTCGAACAAGGCTCCGTTGTTTAATAGAACAAACTATGCATTTTGGAGCGTAAGGATGAGAACCTATCTGATGGCACTAGGGTTTGATATTTGGTAATCGGTAGCGGTCGATATACCATTCCATCAACTCCGCCACCAAGCCGGTAAGAAGGATTTTGAAAATAATGCCAAGGTGATGAATGCAATCTTGTGTGGTCTGTCAGAGTCCAAATTTGTCAAGGTAATGCAATGTGACACAGTAAAGGAAATATGGGATAAACTTCAAACAATATATGAAGGTGATGATAAGGTCAGAAAAGCTAAGCTTCAAACCCATAGGAGAAAATTTGAGAGCCTAAAAATGAAGGATGAGGAAGATGTTTCAGCTTATCTTCTACGGGTGGATGAAGTTGTCAATGCCATAAGAGGGCTTGGAGAAAATATTGAGGAACCTGTGATCGTCCAGAAGGTCTTAAGATATTTACCATTAAGATTTGATGCTAAGGTGTTTGCCATTGAAGAAATGAAGGATCTTGACAAGCTAAGCATGGACGAACTACATGTAATACTGATGGCTTATGAAATGAGGACCGAGTCTAATAAACCAACAAAGAAGGAAGCTGCATTCAAAGTCTCGAAGAAAAAGGAAATCAAGGAATCTGGAGCGAATGATGAATCAAATAGTGAATAAGATGAAAAGGAAGCTTTATTCATTTGAAAGCTAAAGAAAGGATCTCGGGAGATACAAAGATAAGTTACCATTTAAATTCTTTAATCAGGTAAAACTGGTCATTTTGCAGCTAAATGCCCAGAGAAGGAAGATAGTGAAGATGAAGAAAGCAAGCCCAAATGCAAAAGAGAATTAAGGAAAACAGAGGCAAGAAAAGATTTGAAAAGAAAAAGAAGAGTCTATATTCAAAAATAGGTAGCAACTCATCCAAAGAAAGTGGAATAAGTGATTCAGACAATGATGATGAAGAAACATTGTTTATGGCTATAGAAGAAGGTTCATCAACTAGCAAAGTTGATTTGAAAGGAATCGAGGACATAGAAGAAGAAGGTGAGGTAAACCTCGAAGAAGAACTCATTTGTGCATTGGGTGAAATAAAAGCACTCAAAGAGAGGAATCAGAAGAAAATACTTTAGCTCCAGAAATATGAAGAACAAAATCAATCTTTTGAAGCCAAGTTAACCTAGAGTCTTGAAGAATCAAAGAATCTAATCTTTGACCTGAAGACCTAGATTGAAGAAGCAAAGAGAATTGAGGAAGGGTTGAGAAGTCAGCTCAAGGTGAAACAAAAAGAATGTGAAAATCATGAGTCAGAGATTGTTGCGATGAGAAAAGACTTAGAAAAGGTAAATACCAAACTAATGAACAACTTGAAATTTGAAAAGAGTACTAAGGTTCTAGATGAGATTCTAGAAATTCAAAGATCACCATCCAATAAATCAGGACTCGAGATATGAAGAAAAACTAGAGAAAGCTTCAAAATCCATTGAGCTTCCGGAGAAGAAAGGTTTCAAAAGGAAAAAAGTTATACGAAATTCTAAATACGCCCATGAAGAATAAAAGCGAAAGGAAGAGGAAACTACAAAGACCAGTTCCATCCACAAGGAAGGTGTTAAAGAGAACGACACCAAAAGACCATTTATTCCACGACATAGGAATATGAACAAGTTTGAAAGTTCCTTTCATGGTTATTGTTTTTATTGCAATATATATGGGCATAAAAAGATAGAGTGTAGAAAGTGAATGAGAGATAATGAAGCTTGGAACAAACCAAAATCTGCTCATAGAGTGTTGAATATGAACTATAATTCGTTTTCTCCACTATCCTATTATAACGAGGAAGCCATTATTTGCTACAAGTGCAATAATTATGGACATATAGCACACTTTTGTAGAAGTGTGTTTGAATCGAGACAAGATCAAAAGACAAAGCCTTTAGATACAAAGAAAAGGGAGGCTTAAAAATCCTGGACAAGGAAGCGGGAGGAAGATGGGCTAGACGAAGAAAAATCCATGCTCGTTCAAAAACTTTTCATGCTCGAGATGAAGGAAAATAGTGGTACATTGATAGCGGATGTTCAAGACATATGACTGGTGATAAAAGTAAGTTTCTCTCCTTACGAGAAAGTAGATGAAGGTACAAAGAAAATTTGGTGATAATGCTACGGTGAAGATCGTTGGCAAAGGTACGCCGAGTTTGGATAATGGAAAATGTAGTGCCCACATTTTACTCACCCAAAAACAACATTAAAATACCGTGATATATATATATATATATATATATATATATATATATATATATATATATATATATATACTTTGATTACATTGTTCACTACACACAACACAACACGGGCTCCAATTACAGTAAAATCGAATCACATACGAAAATCACATAAGTCATCGACTCACATAGACCCATGAAAATGACCTAGGCATGTCGATGCCACACTTTTCCCAATGAACAAAGACTAGCAATGACCCAACCACAAGAAACATGACTTCAGGAATGGCGAACCCACAACACACCATTACTTTAAATGTATTTTAGTTACGATTAACATTCCAAGAACATTATTGAGCAAGGATAAATTTCTCATTTTCCAACTACATATAATTTAAGTTCATCCCACATATAATTTACTGATTCGACCATTTTAAGTTAGCTTCTTATTCTTTACAAAGTTTCCCATAACTTACACACTTATTTGGAATAATTCAAATGCATATAAAGTACTTAATTATCTTACTCTCATGTTAAAAATCTTCTTCTCGAACATACATTCAATGTCTACCTGTTTACTCTTACCACTCAAGTGAATGTGACTTGGTGTCCATATAGTGATATTAGGACTTAATAGAGATTTGAAACACAAGATAGCTTTTTACCGAAAACATTCTTTGACCACGAAACATTTATTTACCTACCATAGTTATACTAAATCAATGATTTAATGACTTCCTTTTTATATTTATATATATTTTGTCTTCTCGTAGTTTGATCACAACAATACAATACATATTCTTAGAAATAAATAAAGATATTTAATGGAGTTATAAGGTCTCCAAGAGTGGTAGTATCCCTAACCTCAATTCTCGTCTTTTCTCTTATATGCTTTATTTTCTACGTCAAATTCTAGCCTTATTATAAGCATTGTCTTGAAAAGGAGTTACAAAGTGTTTGACTAACCTCTTGAAGACATAAAGGATTAGAAGGCTTGAAGCTACACACGAACCCAAGTTAACATCCGAATCAACTGAGTTTAAGATTAATTCCAACTTCACCTAACGGTCTACCCCTCAACTATATATGCGTTTTAAGCAAGAGGACACAAATGCTCAACCACCTTTAGAAAGGAACAAGGCGTTATATCGAGAGAAACCAAGGTAACACATCTAGGCTGAGTGGATATAAGGAGTTCGTTAACGAGGGTGTAAGGCAAAGAACAACTATGTCCCAATCTCCATTTATGTCTTTTAGATCCAAAAGGGATTTCATTCGATGAAGAAATTTACTTATAAATCTATCTTCAAAAAACAAGGAAATCAACTAGGCTACGAAGGAGGGGTTAACTCTACACATTCCAAGAAAATTTTGACTACATCACTCCTATCGAGACGGGTTTAAGACAATGTCACTAAACCTACCAACTACGACGATAAGTCCATTCTTGAGCTCTAATTTTCATAAATTAGGGCATTCCACCGAGAGTAAAGATTAAGCTCATCCTACGGTGTTCAATGTATTCTATGGTAAGGAGTATCGCACACAAAAAAAAAGTTATGTCCCGAAGTTGAACAAGGGTAGTGTGTTTTCGATTAAAACTCTTTATTACATTTACAAGGTATGAATGCACAAGATGACTCGTTAATCATTTATTGAACACTTAACATACACTACAATATATTACTTCAAATTTATTTACCTTATATAAATATCAACCCCTTTTAACCATGTGTTCTCTGAATCAAAATTGAACCTAAGATTAAATGCACATTTCCTAGATGTCCTAGAAACCAACATCTCATACATAACAACAAATTATCAAATATAACCTTCTGAAACATGAGACTACAAAATACATTTATTCATTTAAAAATGAACTATATAAATTACAAAGATAATTAAATGAATTACACATCGCCTTTTTGTCGTCATTCTTCCATCCTGTAAAACCCATGTGAGCATGATATCAGCGATAATTCACTGGCATGGCATCCACCCTAACCTAACATAAGTATCATTTTTCAGTTTCCCATTTACATATGACAATAATTACAATTTGCAATTGAAATAAAAAGGTTTAGAGACATGTATTCATTACATTTCATTTTTCTTCATTTTATAACCCAAGAGAGAGAAAGAGAAGGGAAGAGAGAGAAAACACCATTTTGTCAAAATTTCTAATGCACACAACAAGTTCCACTATAGATTTTTAAACAGTTATTTGTATGTGTTAAGAGTTTACAGGGTGGTTTGGAAACCCTACGAGGGTCCGTAACTTTCTATTTTTACATTTTCTTACTAGCTACAAAAATGTACAAAATGGGCTCGAGGCTAAGAAACCACTTCCAAAAGTTATCTTCCGATGAGAACGCACACCACAATCAAATTTCTACGTGTCCCCAGATATACCAAGAGTTCATAGCAACTGATGGAAATGGAAAAGAGCGAATGGTTTACGTTTGGTGGCTAGTTCTCTGGGCCACTAGGTTGTAGTTGGCCCAGTTGCAAATGAACAAAATTTAGCTCGAGGGCCAGAAACCGCATCCATAACTGACGTTCGATGGATGAGAATGTAATGAAAACTTCCTACAAGTTCCCTATATGAGGAGAATTCATCGAGAGTTTATGGGACTGAGAACTAGAAAGCCATTTTCAAACGGCGACAAGTCGAATTGGTCCATTTGACCTTCAAACCGCAAAGCTTTGAGGCCTACAAAATGGCTTTGCCAAACTATCCAGAAGAGTGCTTTTCCCTAAGATGAATGTTCCATGTAATTTTCTAGTATAAACACTAGAGGTTTGCGAAGACAGAAATAATTTCTCTATCCAGGTTTCAAATGGTGGTTCAAAATGAAAGCCAACTTTCTAGATTTAATAGCTTTTCTCTGCTATAAACCAGTGTAACAGGGCTCCTATAAGAGCATCAAAAAGATCACATATGTTTGTTCAGGGTAAATCTAGATGTCATGGTGACTCCTCACATAACAAGGTACACAAATGAAACCTAACATCTCATTTTCAGAGTTCCGAAGGGTACTTAATGAGTCTCGAAAAATGCAAAAATTAACTATTTAATAGGAAGAAGGTCAAC
This sequence comes from Taxus wallichiana var. yunnanensis, assembly GCA_018340775.1. NCBI lineage: Eukaryota > Viridiplantae > Streptophyta > Pinopsida > Cupressales > Taxaceae > Taxus > Taxus wallichiana. Next base: position 467,997,303 of record CM031236.1, on the reverse strand, counting down.
AATATTACTGGGAAGTCAAACTCGTCTTGTCGATATACCAATAGTGTAGTGATCTAACTAGGTAGGAAGATTTCTAAATCACCTCAAAATGAGGGCATAAGTTCATGTTTTAATGTAACAAGTTATTTCGACATCGAGAGTTACAACAAGACATTTCATTGTTTTTGCACGAGTTGAAATAAAAAATTAACTATATTGAGATCTTGATATTTTAAAATTATTTTAAGTTGTAAATGAAAACTAAAATATGAGAGTTATGAGAGATGAGGGAAGATGAACCATGCCTGGAAGGAATGGAGTCGGTCGAACCCGCGAGCTTCGTTTTTCAAAGATCTTGCTTGGGGCACTTCATCAACCGTTCACGAGCATCCACAGCTCCACCATTTTGCATACACATCTAACAAAGAATTTGTAACTGCAGATTTTCAACCATTACTCTACTCTTTATAATTTGAAGGACATCCATAATGTGTTCCACAACTCGCATCTGGCATAGGACGAGAGATGCTAGCAAAAGTTATGGAAATTGGCTTGATCTACCATTCACGGTTCTCGAAGAATCTAAAGCCTTTTCAACAAACCCATTTTGTGCATATCTTACAATCATGGCACTCCATGAGACCACATTCCTTTGAGGCATTCTATCAAACAGTCCAAACTCCTTTTTAACAAATCCATTTTGTGCATAGGCTGCCATCATGGCATCCCATGAGACCGCATTTCTTTGAGGCATTCTGTCAAACAACAGATTGTTGCCTTGTGTATGCTTCCGCAATTCACATACTTGTCTACTAGCGCATTTGCAACTAAAAATCATTTACCATTATTCCTTGATGGTTGTTTGAGGCCTACTCTAAAGCTCCCATTTTGAGAGGTGGGAGGATGCTGGAAAAAGGTTGTGGAGTCTGGCTTTACACGTACTAATTGCATTTGCTTGAAAGTTTCCAAAGCCTTTTCAACAAACTCATGTTTTTGCACATATCCCTATTCCTAAGCTTCCACATTTTACACACTGGTCCGACAGTGCACGTCTAACTAAATCAAAATTGGTAAAATCTCCCCCCCCCCTTTTTAGCGCAGCTTGGGAGGAGCTAGCAAAGTGAACAAAACAAAACAAAAAAATAGATTTCCAATATGTTTTCTTTGGATGTCCATACGATGTCCTGTGCTCATATTTTGGCACAGTCATGTGTGCACTTTGGAAAATGTAAACTCATTAGATTGGAGCCTTGTTCACTACACATGCCCCATTCTTTCATTTGGTCAAACACTGCACCGCGCCCCTAAGGGATTTGCAAACTAAAACATCTGACAACATTCCTCTGTTTTTTTTATGCATTGATAAGTGTCCACGCAGTGTGTGCGCAGCGCAGTTGGGAGGATTCTGGCATAGGATGGGAAGGTGGGGAGGAGGCTACAACAACCCCGGCACTCCATGAGAAGACATTTGGCACTGGTTTTCTCTGCCGCCATCCCCCAAACTCGCCCATTCCAAAAAGCCAAAAAGATAAAAACCCTAACTGTGATTTTTAGAGTTTCGTATTTCGCCGTAACTCATTTAGGTTTTATTTTATTTTATATTAAATTATAATCATATTTTTATTGGATTAAAAACTATAATTCCTAAAATTTTATCCTAGATCGCACTCACCACTCAAAGAAATATTACAAAACAGAATGGTGGAATCCCAATTTATATGTAACAAGGGATGCATGGTAGCAGCGATACCTGCCTTTCGAGCTAAGTTACGAAAAATGGAGGTGAAATGAAAATGGTAAAATATGGAAGACATCAGTAAAACCAACATAAGAAAAGTGGGAAATAGAATATCTTGGAAAGTAGAACAAAAGTGAGGCACGGAATATTGAGGAATGTGGTTGCTTCGTCACAGGTTCAAAGCCACTGGCTGATTCACAGTAAACCTAGTCGCATTTAGAAAAACAATAGAGCTTCCTAATAAAGTGCTTAAAATATTATGTAAAGAGAATGAAAGGCTACAGGCTGCATAGGATGCCAATGTCCTTGTCTGAGAGCCCATGTTCTATCCCATCAATCCCCTCATCCTTGCCAGCACGCATCCACACTCTATTTTCAATTTTATTTTTTTATAAAAAAAAGTTCTATCTTGGTCGGCACTACATTTCCCTCCCCTTTAAAGAGCATCATCCTCGATGCGACACAACACTGAAGCTCGAGGGGTACGTAAGCAAGAAGCTAATAATGAAACATGTTGGGTAACAAAATAACTAGTTGTTAAAACATGACCACAAGGAAGAAAACTAATTTTGGCAATATCTTAACTTATAACATTCTGTGAAGATTGGTAGTTCCAGTTTACCGTATTACTTTGTTAGCATTTTCTTTTACAGTATTTCTTATCTCAAGATTATAATATTCATTGTTTAGATTTTTCTTTTTTTCAAGTTGTCTTAAGTTTGTGAGTGCCCAACAATAACTAACATCAAGATTTCACATGAAACTTAACACAACACAAACAACCCACGAGACATCTTGCTATGTACTTTCACAACTCGTATCATATCACAAGGTCTTTCACCAAACCATGGAATGACAACAAGTAGACCACATAGTAAATAATTTCCAACAATTACGTTCTAGACATAGATATAGTACACACATATGATCGAAAAAGCTGGGTCAACACACTGCTTGATACATATACAACGGGTATCACATGACCCAAAACAAACCATGACTATACCAACATAGTGCCAAGACAATATCCAATAGTCAATACAAATGGAAATGTCAATCCTCAACCATAACAAGGTGTCAAAAAGACTCACACGAGTACACATAACTCATTATACCAACCCCACACATAACAAGACATCATGAAAAAAACCCCAGGTATCTCCAAAAGTGCAAGGTAAAACTCCATATACCTTCCCAAAGCATCACCAAATAACCTCCATATACCTCTCATAGAGAAAGAATCATCATGCCTAAACCAAGTCGGGTCACTCAACCATAGAGCCCCATCAAGAATATTAGGTCACTCAACCATAGAGTGCCATAAAGAATAATAGGTCACTCAACCATAGAGGCATGTCTCCTTTCTCCTTTTAATGAGGTCGGGTCACCCTATGGCCCTAGGCACATAGAGCCCCGTCACCCCAACCCAAGTGACATAATAACTTGTTGTTCAACAACCCGCTAGTTATATGTAACTCCTTGGGGTGTACCCCCATACAACGAAGTGGGTTTATAGGCTCAACCACTCCATGGTTAATCCCATGACCCTATTCTAACACATTATGACATTAGAACCACCATAACAATCCATTCAAATACCAAGTGGCAAAATCAAAAGCCTTGGGCTAGGCTACAAAACTTTTAAATATGACAAGAAAGTTTTAAAACTAAGAAAAACAAATGGCTAATTAGCCATGGTTATTGCAAAATCCAAATGTTAATGCAACAATCAAATAAATGCCAAAAATATAAGAACATGTCAATCAAGAAAATGGTTGGCTCTAGTGAAAAGAGATAATGATCAATTTACGAATAAAAATACGTATAGAGGAATAACACATTACAATCACTATGTGGCCTCATATCGCCACCAAAGGGGTACTCATCGAGTTGTTGGCACTCGGACATCGAGCCTTAGCTCATAAAAATATACATGTAACTAGAAATGAGTATGTCAAATAATGTAACTGTCATCATCTCTGCCTGAATCATTACTCCATACTCCCACAAGGATCAACATAGTCAAAATCACATAGGATTATTCAATGAACAATCCAATAAGAAAGAGCAGGGAACTCTAGTTGCATAAGTTGAGCCTAAGGTGGTGCACACCCATAATATACTTGAGCAAGCTTGAAGTATACTAAACAGATAGAAGTGGGTTTTCAGTCTATATAAGACTCCACTTCCTCACTCGTACTTGGCTCAAGATTATGAAAACCTGGTCCACGCCTCCTCTCTCCACACATACACTCTTGACAGTTTCCTCCCCTTAGGGTCGTCTAGTGTAAGGTTCACAACATACACATACTACATCACTATCACAATGGTGATTCACACAATGTAACCATAGCGTCTTACGCATGGTATTTATATACAGGGTATAACACAATCATTACTTCATGGGTCACGATACATCACATTACCACATCCTGCACCCAAAGTGCAATCACTGTACACTAGGGATCATACTCACCATATCCCCTAAATCACGACATGAACCATCACATATTACATGAATTATAAGTATGACGAACACAATGTCTAACATTACAACATATAGTCAATTGCAATACAACACGTCGATGCACACAACTAATCACAATGCGGTGACGACATCACAATAAAATGTGATTCAATTTACATCAATTTTTTCATGCAATACCTCATTACACCTTCATATCACATAAAGCCAAAACGTTTTAACCCTCAAAGAATCCATAGTAACATTTCTTTCACAAACAACAAGGCAGTACATTATACCCGAATTCCCCATTGAATCAACAACATCGAGAGTGAACACCCTATCCGCAAGCACATCAATATGATAACAAATACGCACTAAATGACATACACAACATGTGCGTTCACAATTTCACAATTACGACATAGTTCACATCACCCATATATCACATTACTCTTCCAATATCCACCACCATCAAGCGATTCATCACAAATCCAATCCATCCCGGAGGTTTGAGAGCATGAACCTCCACTCTGATACCATATGTAATGCCCACATTTTATGCACCCAAAAACAACAATAAAATACCAAAATAATTTTTTTGACTTACATTGTTCACTACACACAACACAACACGGGCTCCAAGTACAGAAAATTGACGCACATACGACAATCACATAAGTCATTGACTCACATAGACCCATGAAAACGACCTAGGCATGTCGATGCCACACTTTTCCCAATGAATGAATACTAGCAATGACCCAACCACAAGAAACATGACTTCAGGAACGGCGAACCCACAACACATCATTACTTTAAATGTATTTTAGTTACGATTAACATTCCAAGAACATTATTGAGCAAGGATAAATTTCTCGTTTTTCCAACTACAAACAATTTAAGTTCATCCCACATATAATTTACGATTCAACCATTTTAAGTTAGCTTCTTATTCTTTACAGAGTTTCCCATAACTTACACACTTATTTGGCATAATTCAAATGCATATAAAGTACTTAATTGTCTTACTCTCGTGTTAAAATCTTCTTCTCGAACATACATTCAATGTCTACCTGTTTACTCTTACCACTCAAGTGAATGTGACTTGGTGTCCATATAGTGATAATAGGACTTAACGGAGATTAAAATACAAGATAGTTTTTTACCACAAAACAATCTTCGATCACGTAATAGTTATTTCCCTACCATATTTATTCTAATTCAATGACTTAATGACTTCCTTTTTATATTTATATATCCTTTGTCTTCTCGTAGTTTGATCACAACAATACAATACATATTCTTAGAAACACATAAAGATATTTAATTGAGTTATAAGGTCTCCAAGAGTGGTAGTATCCCTAACCTCAATTCTCGTCTTTGCTCTTATATGCTTTATTTTCTACGTCACATTCTAGCCTTATTATTAGCATTGTCTTGAAAAGGAGTTACGAAGTGTTTGACTAACCTCTTGAAGGCATAAATGATTAGAAGACTTGAAGCTACACACAAACCCAAGTTAACATCCAATCAACTGAGGTTTAGATTAATTCCGACTTCACCTAAGGGTCTACCCCTCAACTATATAAATGTGTTTTAAGCAAGAGGACAAAAATGCTAAACCACCTTCAGAAAGGACCAAGGTGTACTGTCGAGAGAAACCAAGGTAACACATCTAGCTGAGCGGAGCTAAGGAGTTCGTTAACAAGGGTGTAAGGCAAAGAACAACTATATCCCGATCTCCATTTATGTCGTTTGGATCCAACAGGGATTTCATTCGATGAAGAATTTTAATTTTAAATCTAACTTTAAAAGACAAGGTAGTCCGCTAGGCTACGAAGGAGGGGTTAGCTCTACATTCCAAGAAAAGTTTGACCGCATCACTCCTATCGATGGGTTTAAGACAATGTCACTAAACCTACCGACTACGACGATAAGTCCATTCTTGAGCTCGATTTTCATAAATTAGGCGTTCCACCGAGAGTAAAGATTAAGCTCATCCTACGGTGTTCAATGTCTTCTATGGTAAGGAGTATCGCACACAAAAAAAACACAAGTTATGTCCCGATGTTGAACAAGGGTAGTGTGTTTTTGATTAAAACTCTTTATTACATTTACAAGGTATGAATGCACAAGATGACTCGTTAATCATTTATTGAACACTAAACATACACTACAAGATATTACTTCAAATTTATTTACCTTATATAAATATCAAACCCTTTTGACCATGTGTTCTCTCGAATCAAAATTGAACCTAAGATTAAATGCACATTTTGTAGATGTCCGAGAAACCGACATCTCATACATAACAACTAATTATCAAATATAACATTTTGAAACATGAGGCTATAAAATACATTTATCCATTTAAAAATGAACTATATAAATTACAAAGATAAATAAATGAATTACACATCGCATTTTCGTCGTCATTCTTCCATCCTACAAAACCCACGTGCGCATGATATCAACGATAATTCGCTGGCATGGCATCCACCCTAACCTAACATAAGTATCATTTTTTAGTTTCCCATTTACATATGACAATAATTACAATTTGCAATCGAAATAAAAAGGTCTAGAGACATGTATTCATTACATTTCATTTTTCTTCATTTTGTAACCCAAGAGAGAGAAAGAGAAGGGAAGAGAGAGAAAACACCATTTTGTCAAAATTTCTAATGCACACAAAAAGTTCCACTATAGAGTTTTAAACAGTTATTTGTATGTGTTAATAGTTTATAGGGTGGTTTGGCAACCCTACGAGGGTCCGCAACTTTCTATTTTTACATTTTCTTACTAGCTACAAAAACGTACAAAACGGGCTTAGAGGCTAAGAAACCGCTTCCAAAAGTTATCTTTCGATGAGAACGCACACCATGATCAAATTTCTATGTGTCCCCAGATATACCAAGAGTTCATAGCAACTGACGGAAATGGGAAAGAGCGAATGGTTTGTGTTTGGCGGCTAGTTCTTCGGGGCCACTGGTCGTAGTTGACCCAGTTGCAAATGAACAAAATTTAGCTCGAGGGCCCATAGAAACCGCATCCATAACTGATGTTTGATGGATGAGCACGCAACGAGACACTTCCTACAAGTTCCCCTATATGAGGAGAATTCATCAGAGTCGATGGGACTGAGAACTAGAAAACCATTTTCAAACGGCGACAAGTTTTCGGAGTGACAAGTCAAAATTGGTCCAGTTTGACCTCGTCAAACTGCGGCCGGAGGCCTACAAAATGGCTTTTCCAAACTATCCAAAAGAGTGCTTTTCCCTAAGATGAATGTTCCATGAAATTTTCTAGTATAAACACTAGAGGTTTGTGAAGATAGGAAATAATTTCTCTATCCAGGTTTCAAATGGCGGTTCAAAACGAAAGCCAACTTTCTAGATTTAATAGTTTTCTACTGCTATAAACTAGTGTAACATGGCTCCTATAAGAGCATCAAAAATATCACATATGTTTGTTTGGGGTAAATCTAGATGTCATGGTGACTCCTCACATAACAAGGTACATAAATGAAACCTAACATCTCGTTTTCAAAGTTTCAAGGGTACTTAATGAGTCTCAAAAATGCAAAAATTAACTATTTAACAGAAGAAGGTCAACAATATTACTAGGAAGTCAAACTCATCTTGTCGATATACCAATAGTGTAGCGATCTAACTAGGTAGGAAGCTTTCTAAATCACCTCAGAATGAGGGCGGAAGTTCATGTTTTAATGTAACGAGTTATTTTGACATCGAGAGTTACTGACAAGACATTTCATTGTTTTTACACGAGTTGAAATAAACAATTAACTGTATTAAGATCTTGATATTTTAAAATTATTTTAAGTTGTAAACGAAAACTAAAATATGAGAGTTATGAGAGATGAGGGAAGATGAACCATGCCTAGAAGGAATGGAGTTGGTCGAACCCGCAGGCTTCGGTTTTCAGCATCTTGCTTGGGCACTTCGTCAACCGGTTCACGAGCATCCACAACTCCACCATTTTGCATACACGTCTATCAAATAATTTGTAACTGCAGATTTGAAACCATTTCTCTACTCTTTATACTTTGAAGGATGTCCATAATGTGTTCCACAACTCGCATCGGGCACAGGACGGGAGATGCTAACAAAAGTTATGGAAACTAGCTTGGATCTGCCAGTTACGGTTCTCGGAAGAATCTAAAGCCTTTTCAACAAACCCATTTTGTGCATATCCTACAATCATGGCACTCCATGAGATCACATTCCTTTGAGGCATTCTATCAAATAGTCCAAATGTCTTTTTAACAAATCCATTTTGTTAATAGGCTGCCATCATGGCATCCCATGAGACCACATTTCTTTGAGGCATTCAGCCAAACAACATTGAATTGTGTATGCTTCCGCACCCATACTTGTCTACTAGCACATTTGCAACTAAAAATCCTCTACCATTATGCCTTGATGGTTGTCTGAGGCCTGCTCTAAAGCTCCCATTTTGATAGAGGCTGGGAGGATGCTAGAAAAAGGTTGTGGAGTCTGGCTTTACACATACCAATTGCATTTGCTTGAAAGTTTCCAAGGCCTTTTCAACAAACTCATTTTTGTGCACATATCCCTATTCCAAAGCTTCCACGTTTTGTACACTGAAGATCAACAGTAGGCACTTACAACAAAATTAAAACTGGTAAAATCCCCCTTTTGTCACAAAATTGGAGGAGCTAGCAAAAGTGAACAAAACAAAAAAAATAAAAAAATTCCAATATGTTTTGCTGGATGTCCATACGTTGTCCTAGGCTCATATTTTGGCATAGGTCAGGCGTGCACTAGAAAATGTAAACTCATTGTATTAGAGTTTTGTTTGTTGCACATGCCTCGTTCTTTCATTTGGTTAAACACTCGCACCGCGCCCCCAAGGCATTTGCAAACTAAAACATCTAACATTCCTCTATTTTTTATGCATTGATAAGTGTCCACGCAGTGTGTTGCACGAGCTAGGAGGATGTTTGTGCAAGTTGGGAGGCCGGGAGGAGGCCACAACAACCCTAGCGCTCCATGGGAAGACATTTGGCACTAGTTTTCTCGCCGCCATCCCCAAAACTCACCCATTCCAAAACACAAAAAGATATAAAAAAACCCTAACTCGATTTTTAGATTTTCTTTATTTCACCCTAACTCATTTAGGTTTTATTTTATTTTATATTAAATTATAATCATATTTTTATTGGATTAAAAAACTATAATTCCTAAAATTTTATCCTAGACTGCACTCGCTACTCAAAGAAATATTACAAAACAGAATGGTGGAATCCCAATTTATATGTAACAAGGGATGCATGGAAGTAGTGATACCCGTCTTCCGGCTAAGTTACGAAAAATGGAGGTGAAATGCAAATGGTAAAATATGGAAGACATCAGTACAACCAACATAAGAAAATTGGGAAACAAAATATCGTGGAAAGTGGAACAAAAGTGAGGCACGAAATATTGAGGAATGTGGCTACTTCGTCGCAGGTTCAAAGCCACTGGCTGATTCACAGTAAACCTGGTCACATTTAGAAAAACAATAGAGCTTCCCAATAAAGTGCTTAAAATATTGTGTAAAGAGAATGACAGGCTATAGGCTGCATAGGATTCTAATTTCCTTGTATGAGAGCCCATGTTCTATCCCATCAATCCCCTCATCCTTGCAAAGATGCGATGCATCCACACTCTATTTTCAATTTTTTTTTTATTAAAAAATAAAGTTCTGTCTTGGTCGGCACTACGAGAAAAACAAAAAAAAAAAAGAATGTTTTGTATGTTGAAGGATTAAAACATAACCTCTTGAGTGTGAGTCAAATGTGTGATCGGGGACACACTCTTAAGTTCTATGCCAAATGATGTGATATAAGGAAAGTAGATACAGAGAACTAATTGCAAATTGCCACCAAATCGTATATAATCTATATATGCTCGGAGAAATAAAAGAAGAAAAATGTTGCCTAAGTCAAGTTGAGTAAAGTTGGCTATGAAATAGAAGGATGGGACATATAAATTTTGATAATATTGTGAAGATAAGCAATAAGCAGGCCATACGGGACATGCCTAAAATAACAAAGCCTTCAAGTACTCTATGCAAGCAGTGCCAGCTTGGGAAGCAGACCAGAACAAGATTCAAAACAAAGGAGTATTCATCCACCAAACCATTGGAGCTAATTCACATGGATTTGTGTGGACCTACCAGAATGAAAATTATTCAAGGTGAGAGTTATTTTATGTTACTCATTGATGACTACACTAGAATGACATGGGTAGCATTTGGAAAGTTCAAAGCTTTCAAGGCATTAGTAGAAAATGAAACAGGGTTGAAGATAAAATGTCTAAGGTCATATCGTGGAGGTGAATTCATGTCAAATGAATTTATTGAATATTGTGAAGACCATGGAATTAAAAGACAATACTCAGCTGCAAGAACTCCACAAAAAAATGGAGTAGTAGAAAGGAAGAATAGAACCGTTCAAGAGATGGCCCGAATAATGCTGAATGAATCTAAGCTATCAGATAGATTCTGGAAAGAAGTGGTAAGTACTACCGTTTATATTTTGGATAGAGTGCAAATCAGAGTTAACCATGAAAAAACTCCATATGAATTATGGAAAGGAAGACCAACCTTGGTCAAATATTTTAAGGTATTTGGGAGCAGATGTTTCATTAAAATAACCGAAGAGGACTTAGGAAAATTTGATTCAAGATCCGATGAAGGGATTTTTCTTGGGTACTCCACTAAAAGTAAAGCCTTTAGATGTTATAACAAGAGGTTGCAGACTATCATAGAAAGTGCAAGTGTCAGAGTGGATGAGGGTCTGGATCTAAAGACAAAAGAAAATCCAGAAGAGTCTTTAGAAATACCAAGTCTTGTGAAAGAAGAACAAGAGGAAGAAGAAGATATTGAAGAATGGCGTAAATCGAAAGGCAGGATACCAAGATGCCATCTCACTTCGTTCAGAAAAATCATGATGAAATTTAGATTATTGGAGAACTTGCTACCAAGGTTCAAACTAGAAGAAGAATTACAAATGCTTCTGAGAAAGGGTATTTTTCTTTTCTATCTAAGGTAGAACCTAAGAAATTTTTAGAAGCAAGACATGATAAACATTGGTCAAGGCGATGGAAGAAGAATTAGATCAAATTGAGAAAAATGAAACTTGGGAACTGGTTCCTAGACCAAAGAGTCAGAATGTGATTGGCACTAAGTGGGTATTTTAGAACAAACTAAATGAAGATGGTCAAATCACTTGAAATAAGGCAAGATTGGTATGCAAAGGGTATGCTCAAGTGGAAGGTGTTGATTTTGAAGAGACTTTTGCTCCAGATTGCGAATAGAAGCAATCGAGAATGTTCCTTGCTTTCACAAGTGTTTAAAAATTTCAAAGTCTACCAAATGGATGTCAAATCAGCCTTTTTAAATGGGAATTTAGAAGAGGAGGTTTACATAGAACAACTTGAAGGGTTCCTATTATCAGAAAATGAAGATTATGTGTGTAGGTTGAAAAAGGCATTGTATGGATTAAAACAAGCCCCTAGAGCATGGTACTCAAGGCTTGATCAACATCTACAGGACCAAGGATTCAAGAGAGGACATGCTGACAGTAATATTTACATCAAAACTAAAGATGAACACCAATTAATTGTGGTTGTATATGTGGATGACATAATCTTTGGAGGAGACAATGAAGAAATGTCTAGAAAATTTGTAGAAGACATGCAAAAGGAATTTGAAATGTCTATGTTGGGTGAGTTATCATTTTTCCTTGGATTGCAAATTTCTCAATATAATAAAGGAATATTTATATCCCAAACCAAGTATGTGAAGGAAATGTTGAAAAATTTTGGTATGGAGGAGTGTGCACATGTCAGCACACCGATGATCACTAGAACCAAGTTAAGCAAAGATGACAAATCTCCAGATGTTGATCAATCTCTCTATAGATCAATGATTGGGAGTTTATTATATGTGACATCATCCAGACTAGATATCATGCAAGCAGTGGGTATGGTGGCACGTTTTCAAGTAGGGCTGAAAGAAACACATGTGCAAGTTGTAAAATGCATATTCAGATATCTAAAGGGAACTATGGTCTACGGTTTGTGGTATCCAAAAGGAAAATATTTCACATTGACAGCTTATACAGATTCAGATTGGGTAGGATGTGTAGATGACAGAAAAAGTACAAGCGGAGGAGAATTTTTTCTTGGAAACTGACTTGGTATCTTGGTTAAATAAGAAGCAAAATTTTGTATCCCTATCCACAATGACGAGTATATAATAGTGGTACTATGTTGCATGCAAATTTTATGGATGAAGTAGACCTTGAAGGATATCAAAGTAGAGTATGATCATCCCATCTCCATATTATGTGATAATACCGGTGCAATAAGTATTTCAAAGAATCCGGTTATGCATTCCAAAACAAAGCACATTCCCATAAGATATCACTTCTTAAGAGAGAAGGTGGCAGAGAAACATGTAAAGTTGGATTATGTCGCTACATCCGAACAGATAACAGATATTTTCTCTAAGCCACTTCCAAAGGAGACATTTGAATATCTACGGCATAAGTTGGGAGTAATTTCTTTTGCATCTTTACATTGAAGAGTCAAGGGTAGCATTTGTTAAGGGGGCTAAAATTTGTAAATTTTTCAGCTCCACTTACGATGACCCTTTTCCATTGATGTCAAAGGGGGAGAATGGTAGTAAGGGGGAGCTACGGCAAGAGGAAGTTGCAGAAGAGGAGATTATTTTTTTGGGGTTTCCATCAATGACAAAGGGGAGATTGTTGGAAATATTGTCATTGATGTCAAAAGAGGTGTTGAATTGGTAAACGGAAATCTGTCAGAAAGTAACGGAATTACTAACGGAATTGTGAGTATGTCAATGGAAATAACCAACAACATATAGAGTAGCAAAAAGAGCAGAAATCAGATATTTATATATGTGAAAAGGGTTGTCTTTATAGGAGAAATACAACAAAGATTCTGTAAAGTGAACAACATTCAAGAAAGAGGAAGATCTTGACAACCATGATGAGAAGAAAGTAACGCTTTTTCATGAAGACTGTGATTTATCCTTGAGGCGCACAATTTGCACCAAAGAGGGCTCACGACTTGCTTAGAGAGCAGCACTCATGTCTTAAGAGGCTGCATTAATGTTTAGGTGATAATTAAATTATTTGGGGCAGTCTTTATGTGTGCATTAATTAATTCAAAGGGGGCAGCAATTTGTTTAGAAAGAATAAATTAATAAAATAAAGGCCGACTAATGTTAATGAAAGGGTGTGATGGTTTAAGGTGTAATGCCCTTTTGAAAAGGTATGAAAGGCTACATAAGAATATTCATATGAGACTTATTAAGCATGGATTCAAGTTGAATATCTTAAGGAAACAAGAAGAAGAGGAAGCGTAAGGGCAGAATTTTAGAACAACAAATTTGAAAGTAAGAAGAAGAATTTTCCATTATTCGTTGAGCAAGAAACAAGTTCAAAAGTGGAAAGAAAATTTTGTAAGGAAGGTTGGTGCCTTCATATTCGAAGAGATCGGTGTCTCTTGATGAGTTGGTTCTTAGCAAAGGGGTGGGTGCTCCCGTAGGGTTGGTGCCTAAAAACTGTAATTTGAGGATTGGTGTCTCCGAGGTTAGTGCCTACAAATTTTTGAGAAATATATATAAAGAAAGAAGTTTCTCTGTGGTTTTCTCCCGAAAGGGTTTCCACGTATATACGTGTCTACTTGCAATAATCTTTGTGTTATTTGATTGAATTGATATATTCACATTGCTCGTGATTATAGATCTAAGTTCAAGTATTAAAGTTTGAAATAATTTCATAATACCGATTCACCCCCTCTTAGTATTATCTTGTGCTCAACAAATCCTGCCATCTTTTCGCCAAGATAAAAACATGCATGTCCTTTGGGTTTCCCACACACGGATGTTGAAGTATAATAGGCTAGACACCACAAAGGATGGGATAGGGAGAGTCAAACTCCTATTTAGCCACATGGATGAACTAGCCCAGCTTGTAGTTTTTCCATGAGTATGAGATAAAATTCATGGTCGGTCGAGATATTATTCCCTTCCAAGCCCGTAACAATGCTCATCACTTGCAGATAATGCTCATGTGCTCTCCTACCACTCTCACATCTGCATTCATGTGTTGCAAAATATTTATGAGAATGCCTAGTGTCGGCCGATGCCATTTTACACCCCCACTTAAAACCCAAATCCCAAATCCATATTCTCCTAGCATGGGCACTCTAGTGTGTTCGAATTATAGATGGCAGAATAAATGTTAGTCTCTTGAAACTTGTAATGTACTCGGATAAAATTCTCCCATCTTAATCCATAGGAAGCTTAGGAAGTGGTCCCATGGGAAGGGCTCCTAAATTTTCTTACTTGGTGTGGAGAATAATTTTAAGAGTATTTATAGTAAAAGCGGAATAATTTTCTTACATGAAAAATAATGGGCGGCGGTGATTGAATTATAATGAGGGTATATAATTACCCTTCCGTTACCACCATATTGATTGTAGTTATGTGGGCTCAAGTCAATCCTTAGTTTCACTAAGTTGTTGTTCTAGCGTTGTGTTTACGTTATGAATAATTTATAAAATAAGCGTAGCATTTATATTAATCTTTTATGATAATAAAATAAATAGTGAAATTTTGAATTTTTCTTTCATGGAAAAACCTTTTAGAACACTAGGATAATCCATGTGTCTTCGATTTGTGATGTGAAGTCATTATTCTCGCGATTTATTGAACTCGGGATCATTCTCAAACATTGAGTTTTAAATATTTATAAATTTATGTATAACAATAAATGCCGATCTAACTAAAGTATATTTCATTATCAATAAAAGGATTCCACATAATTATCAATGAAGATATTTACATGTTAATTAAGGGCCATATCGGGAGTGGTGAAGGTTTTGATTAAAGAAAATGTTAAAACAATTAAATAAATCATGAAATTAGCACGATGCAAGATTTTTTCGTTCAAAAATAAATAATTCATTATTATCCTAAAATATCTCCAAATTTATTTTGGAGCTTGATCCAAACCTCATTTCAAGAAGAATTAATGTAAATCCTTGGGTATTGTATTTTTGGTTTTCCGTGAGAGAATTAATGAAATTCTTCTTGGTTTTGTAAGTTTCCTTCCATGAGATGATTTTTGGAAAATTCTGGTTAGAGAATGTAATTTTGGGCATGCATACGATGGTTGGGAACAGCTCCGTGATATAACAAGTTGGTGGAATGCCATGTTTCTTGGGTATGGTCTATGTCAATTTTTTTATTTTTTGTTTTATGGTGGAAGCATGCCCTGCAAGCCATAGAGGCTTTGTTGAAATGTACCTTAGAAACTTTCAAAATATTCCATTGGAAGGTTTAAAGCAAACTCTACTTCCTTTTCCAACATTTCCCATATCCCTGTCTCTTATTGCCACCTAGTCTGTGTCTAAGTGAAGCTTGTAATAAAGTATGGAGGTGGTTTGGTTTCTTTGGAAGGAGGATTTTTTTAATTTAATTTTCTTATGGCAACTACGAGTGTTACAAATGTGCATGGGGGAGGTCATTGAAATTTCTTGTCCATGAGGGAATTCAACCCATTTGACCCTAAATCCTCTATATCTACTCTTCTGGAGGTGGATATGTATGCAAATTTTAGAGGTAAGCATAACCCACGTGAGTTGTTATCAAAATGTCACAAAATATGGCCTCATGACGAGTGTTTAGGACACTAGAGTAGTTTGGAATGGCCCTGCGTAGGGAAATTAAAATTCCTTAAAAAAATGTGGCCATGTGGATTGTTGTTTAAGCTCCGAGATGCCACAAAGAGGAGTAACATGGAACTTACACAAAGTTACAAATAATTTGGAAAAATTCCTCATTTTAGTGTTGTCAAGTGGGCATCAATGATTGCATGATATGACCAAGAGGGTCTATGCTCCTAGTAAAGATTCGATTCATAAATTTTTCATCCTTTATGGTAGCTACAAGTGCCTTGTTAGCCATGCATGTCAAATGATGGGAGCTTAAACAAGGCACATGATCTGTTTAGATAAATGCCTTAAAATTGTGGTCTCAAGGACTGTGCTTGATTTTTGGTTGTGCACTAAATGGGGTTGTTGAAATAGACCTTGGAAACTTTAGTAAAATACGCATATAATGGTGAGAAACTAGTTTCCATAGCCATGTCATTTTAGTTCCAGCTTGTGCTAAGATGGAAGGTTAAATAATGACCTTAAGATAGTTCTTGGCATGGGAGGTTCTCATCTCGAACAAATCCTGATGTTTTTTTCCCACCAAACATCTAGAAAAAAAAAGATGGTGAATGGGAGAGTGGAGGAATTCCTTGCACCATCTCTTTATAAATGAGATGATAGAGGGAGATGGAAAAAATGTTCCTATGACGATAATGCCAGAGTGTAGTACACTCAACCGTAGAGGTAGATAAAGTAATTACAAAGGATGAAATTGTATCTAGTATAAATAAATTATCCTTAAAAATATCTAACAAATATCGTACCTTCTCATGAGATTAAACATGATTTGATGCCTTTCTAGAGCATGAAATCCACCTTGAGTTTGTGATTCAAGAGTTGAGAGACAGATAAGATATTTTTGGTCAATCCCAAAACATAGAGCACCTTTGTGAGAGTACAACTTCTCATCCCAAGAGGAATGGTGACATTTCCTATTCCTTCTACAACATACTCCTCATTGTCTAGAATTCAAACCCGATGTCCAGTGGGTTGATCGGTCAAAATCAAAAATATTCCTATCACCTGTCATGTTTTTTCTAGCACTGAGTCAATCAATCAAAAAAAAATTTCGATGGTTGTGATGTTTAGGATACTAGAACAACATATTCATGTACACTGCTTGTAATGTTTTGATTCCGGTACTTCTTCATCCGAGTAATCATCTTGTTGGGCCACAACATGTCCTTTCTACTTCCTGTGGCGAGGACATTGTCTAGATTTCTTTGAATCACTATGAATCGGATGTGATCTATTCTCCATAATTACATTTTGTGAGGTAAGTATACTAGCAATTCACAATGTCACGTGTATTCATAATATAGTTTTGACACCATTGCTTCAACATATTAGACTTATGTTGTTATGGTTTCTTCTTGGGTTACTTCTTTGACCACTTATCTTGTTTTCCCTTATGAGACTTCGACTCTTCTTTTGTCTTGAGATCGCTGCCTTATCTTCAAACTCCTCAAGCACTGTCTAGATGGATTCTTCCCGCTAGAGAAAATTCACCGATTCTAAACATAGATGCCATTTTACTAGTGAGAAAGTAGTCTCCACAACCATGCCATTTTACTTCTAGCCATGTCAAGTGGAGACCGGTGAGAAACCATTCTCCACTTGACTTTTACTATAAAGCTAATATGTTGTTGTTACACCATCACCCATCGAATCCATTGTATTATGTAGCTTCAAAGTGAGTGAGAATGACAAGGGGTGGTAAAAATCCTCACTCAATAATTTAAATCCCATGTTCACCAGAAAGGTCCTAATAATAATATATTTATAGTAAAATTCAAGTGCATTTCTTATAAAAAAATTTAGAGAATCTTATGACAAAATAATACTAAAATATATGGATTTGTATCTGTGTAAAAGATAGTTCCTTCCACTAAATGGATAAGGTGGAGGATATTCTTATCATAAAATTGAATACCCTATATCCATGTTCAAACATCAATACATGCATACCATGTGTTGTCATGTGTTTTTGCATGGGCAAAATTTAATATTGAAAACATGACAACTATACCCTAGTGTCAAATTTTTTTCTTGTAAGCCCTCCCTCGATCATTTCCCCTATTTCAGGGCTATCCCAATCCTCCAAGTGCTCATATGTGTGTAATAACATTTCCCATGTGTACTAAATGTGAAAAAAACTTCATGAATTTCTTCCAAGACAACGCCTCTCAAGGCATATTTTTCAATAGACTTAGAAATGGCTATTTTTAGCCTTTCTTGGGATAAGTGTGCATCCTCTAGAACAGATTTGAAGTGTGAAATTCATCAAGAAGTTGTATTGAGGAGCTACAATAATATTTCAATTTATTTAGGAATATTAAAGAAATATTTGGAGGTTTAGGAACAAGTTCAATGAAAGCGTGTTTTGAAGGCAAAGGAGATTTCCATTAAAAATAACACCTAAGCTTTGGAAGATGATTTCAGGAGATTCATAATGAGTTGGAAGCATAAAAGGATACCATTGGAATGCTAATTAAATTCTCTTAATGATGGTTTTTTCAAAATTTTCACAAGACTAAAGTGATTCTTTTGACGATACTATTTTTGTAGGGACACCTTGAATTCTTGAGAAAAAGGCTATTATTGAGGGTTTTAGGAACACTTATATCATAAGACCCATCCCATTATTCTCAAAAGGTTTTTTCATTAAAAATCATATAAATAAGTGTTAAAAATACCTCTGAGAACTTCGACAACTTCGTTTTCAAGGTCCTTCCTAAGGTACACTTTAGTAGTAAGAAAATATTTCCAGAGTGCCACATGTAATCATGAGGCTAAGGCACACTTTTGTGTCCCTATTGTCCATTTTCCAAAGGGAAAAAGGGTACAAAAATCTTGTCCCTCCCCATTTGATCTCCTAGACCCACCACATGACACTGGGAAGCCTTTGTAAGCACTTTTCGCAAGTTTTCTAGCCCCCGCCTCATGCAATGCATGCCCACCACTTGTCACCATGAGGCTAGGGTGCATTTTTGTGTCCCTTTTACTCCTTTCCCAAGGAGATAAGGGGGAAATTTTTTTCCCTCCCTCTTTCTCCCACATGGTTAATCACGTGACCAAAACTCAGCCCCCCAAGAATAAGCTTTTTTCCCTCATTCGCTAACGAATGCATGTCCGCCACTTGTCCTCATATGGATAGGGCACATTTTTGTATCCCTTTCATCCCTTTTCCAATGGTAAAATGGGGACAAAAATAATGTCTTTCCCCATTAAGCATGAAAAACCAAAAAATGTCTAAGTCCCTTACTCTCATGTGCTTCCCCCTTCCACCCCTCACTCCGCTTTGTGCATTTAATCATGCTCACTAACACTCACGACTCAAAAGAACAAATAAAAAACATAAAGTGGTCTCCTTAGCAGACATTAAATCACATTAAATCTGGTTAATAGTATTCAAACATAGAAAAACTCCTCTTGTGCCCTAGATGTCGAAATCTTGTCTTGTTCATAACTCATGCTCCCGAACTCTGATTGCCATGAGATCTGAACTAATGGATTCCTTGTGTGAACACCTTCAAGAAGAGGATTTACATGCCCTCATTTATGCATTCATGTATTTTTTACTATCACATGAAGTTTCCTGCAAAAAAACACATTTTATTCGATACACAATAATCTAGTGAGCATAATCTCTCAAAATTGGAGTAGAACCCTTAAATGAATTATGTGAACTTCTGCAAGTGGTTTTGGTAAAATATGACATTGGGAAGAAATTTTTTTATTTTTTATTAAGTCTCTAAAGGAGAACATACTAGAAATATTAAGTTTTATAAAAAAGTTAATGCATACTCCTCACTCAATTGCCCCATGACCAAGACACTCAAAATTGGCAAAATTGACAAAGATGGTAAAAATTGGCTAAATGGGACCATATTGGTGGATATTCTAAAAATACTAAATGGGTGAAATGAGATAAAACTGATGAAATTTTTGTCCTTCACTCATCCTACAATGGTCTTTGCATCCACGAGAGCTCCTCTACTTGTTTCAAGTCAATTCCTGCATTCCATGATGCGGTGAGCGAATAATGCTAAAATGAGAAAATTGTCAATTTTGTATCAAAAACCATTCTATTTCATTTCACATTGGGTGCATGATCAAAATTTGGACTACATTGGCATTGGTTTCATTCTTATTTTCCTACTCTGGAATAAAAATGATTTTTTCTCATGCTTCACTCATCATCAGTGCTCTTGCAGTGACAAAATCAATGATCATAGTTGGGTGGACAAAGTACATCCAATTTCTACCATATGAATGGTTGATCACAAAGATGTAACAATGTGTCAAATATCAAAAGGATTTTCTTAATGAGGGGAGTCATCTTCTGATATTCTCATTGGTCCACTTCTCATCTACTTATCACTCCTCTTCTCGGTGTGTTTGAGTAGTGTGGCAAAGGTTCATCATTTCAAGGATTTTCAAAAGAGGCAAGGTGTTCAAAATGGTCTTCATCAAAGATATTTTTCAAAGTGCATTAATGTGGAGGGTAATTAGTGGTCAGTTTTTCATCTTCAATGTCCTTAAGGTGGCAAAATCATCATGGTTGCATTATATAATAAAGTTGTTTCAAGTCCTCATTCATATGCATGATTGGTCAAAAAGGAGTGGAAACTTTTCATGGTTTGTTCAAGTGTGTGAGGACATCCTTCATTGTCTATAATGTTATAGTGATCAAGTGCCTCTCACTTATTCACCAACATCGGGAAAATGTTAAGGAACCCATACGATGGAAAAGTAACAAGCGAGCGTGGGAATCTACAAGTAACTCTTCCTCGCACCCGACCTCTCGAGGTCGTGTGTCGAGATAAATGCTGGGGATGGAATACGTGTGGGATGTAGACAAAATAGTTAGGAAATCTGATGTCTTCGACATGCACTAGTGGAAACTCGCAAATCTAAGGCAAAGAAGGCCCTCCTAACTCGAATCGGTGTGATAGATCGATCGCGGATGACTCAAGGCTCCAATCAATATCGAGCTCTGGCGTGATTTGGTCTATGGGTTGTGGAATATGCGGAAAATGACTTGGGATAGTTTCGTGTATATCTCTAGATAGGGTCATAGGGTGGATGATGGGTATAGTGGACTCTACGGGTGATTATCTGGCCTAGTCTAGAATTCCCTAGCTTTATTAGCTGCTACGTCTAACAAGGATAATTGTTCGATGATGATAGGTGGAAGTGGAGTAGATCTGAATACTAATGTATGTAGGCCAACATCTATGTCTGATTCACCTATGGATTCGTTGGGTTATGGGATTTTGGGTCACAACCATAGATTCGTGTTTGTTGTGGTCCTATTATGGTCATGTGTGGACTCAGTCCCTAATCCCTAGTATCCAATAGTCATATGCTTTCTCAGCCTCTATATTTAGAATTAACAGTTGTGTGATCTTTTCATAGTATCTCACAGCGTTCATGCAACCTGAATTCTTAAGCTGGTATCTATATCTGTGAGAGTGTCTCCTGCGTCTGGCTATGGGACCAAAGGATCACAACCAAATGTTTGCTCTCTTTCAAGCCCTTCCACAGTCATGCGGATATATATCTAGGGTAATATGTAGTTTGGTTGATTTGACCAAAACATGTGCACTTGGTCATCTTCTATGTTTAACCCGCTTAACTGGAGGCTGATCTGTTGTAAATTTGTCATTGTTCGGAAGACTTGGATCCTAAGATTCTGATCTATATCAGTTATTGTTATGACGAGATTGGGTTGGGGCACGATTGGCTCGAATACGTATTCTCTGGGCTCTCTAGGTCCCGTGATTGTCATACAAAAGCAACAATGTAAATCCAATTGCAGCAAAGTAAAATTAACTATGTGAAGTATATTTATAGCATATATAACTTCTCTATTTTTGTATTTTTCTGATGAATTTATATGAATGAAATTGAAGGAGCAACTATTTTTAATATATCTAGAAATTGAAAACTAATCTAATGACGAATTTAAAACAAACAAAGCAACCGAGTATAGCTACTTGCCTGTGCAGTTGTAAATCTATTGTAAATAATGAAATAACTAATCTAATCTATTTGAAAGACTCTCGATCCTACCTCAGAAGTGAGGAATGAATCATAGTTTCTCAGAAACTATCAATCCCCACAGCTTCCCTGGCAATATCGAAAGTAAAATTGACTGAAATAAAGTGATTGGCTACTCTATTTGATATGCTTCTAACTAGAACTTTGAAAGCTAGAACCTGGATTTTGCAGAACAGTGGCGAATCTGATGGTGTGTGTGGTTTTTCCCCTCAGTGTGATCTCCTCGTTCCTTCGTGCTCACGTGGATCCATAAAAGCATGTAATGCTAGCATCAATAGAAGTAGATTTTGGAACAAAGGTAGCTTAGGATACAGACTGAATACAATGCGAGTAGGAGAGGGATAGCGCAAGAGTACAGAGCTTGGCTTATGCAATTCCTAGCAGGATTTATTGCGAGTCATGCAACATAAAACATCCAGAACCTGAAACTATCCTATTTGACGAGTAAAACCTGTAACTTTAATGGCTTCCTACTGAGAATTAAATTGTTCTACTTTAATGGATTGCATGAAGTAATGACAACACTTGCACAAGATGGATATGTGGCTTTCTAATAGCAAAATAACATTAACTAAGCATGCAATGAACTAAACTATGAATCCTAAGCAAAATAAAAGACTGAACTACTGAAATGAGAAATTGAGAGGTAAATTTGAGGGGCCATTTGCTTGAGCACAAGCCAACTATTTATAGCATTTGCATTTACCCAAAGGTAAAAACCAAATTGATCTCTTAAACCATAAACAATGCCAAAACACTATTCCAGGGAACCAGAATCATTAATGCAAGCCAAAGGCGGTGAAAAAAGTTGGTAAACGTTGAAATTTACGTGAGTCGCGTTAAAAGAACATTCTGGAAAATGCGTGAAGGACCGCCGCCCTGAGCAGGGTGGCGTTAAGGACCGCCGCCCCGGCAGGGCGGCGGTTTCATCACTGAAGAATAAAACACAAAGAAAAGAGGGGAAAAGAGAACAACAAAGCACGCAGGGGCTAAGCGGGGCATGCGGGATGTTAACGCACACTTGGGGAGCTTTTCGGATCCCGAACACCTTGCGAGGAGACTTGTATCATCATTAGGGCACGTGTTACGTTGTTCCAGCAGGTAAGACCCTACAATTTTGGGTACGTACATATTTCCCCCTCGAGAAGCATTTTAGCCATGAAGAGGCGTAAAACGGTGGGTCCGAGTATGGTGGTCCCGAAATGGGAAGTTGGAAGTTATACCTGATATGTCCATGTGTGTGAAATGATGCCATCCAAAATTCCCGCCACCTGTAAAATGAAAAGAGGAATCAAGTGCAGATAGACAAAATAGATCGGAAAATAAACGCTAAAATAATGGGAAATGAGGACGTACCATTTGTGCGGGGGTAAGAACTTACCTCCGTTGGCGCTCCAAACCTATGAAAAGGGGATTCAAAATGAGTCAGGTTGCTATATATATGAAAGTGGGCCCATTTTCCTATTCATTTGTGCATGTTGATTTGGTTGGTTTTGAGCTCTGGGACCCACGGTGACGGTTTCTTACGAGAGTAGAGTCAAAACGTTCGTGACGAGATAGCGATCATGCCTCCGCGAGTAGATCATCGACCCGCGAGATCACAGGTTAGTTTTTCTCAATTTATCATTTTTACCCCCAAAATTTTAAAATGTTAAAATCTTTGTCATGGGGGGGTTATTTTTGAAAATGTTAGGTTCAAAAGGTCTATCTAGGGGGCGCCTACTGGGTAGGCTTTGTTTTAGTTAAAATAGTCCCTTTTTTGCGTTTTTAGGCTTTTTTAAGGTATAAAACCCACGTGGGTTTTCGGACACGACCGCCGCCCTGAACAGGGTGGCGGTCACGTGACCGCCACCTTATTCAGGTGGACAAGACCGCCACCTTTAAGGTAAAACCGCCCAAAAAGGAACACTTGTTTGAAATTGTTTTTGCATTTTTAGCATCTTTATGTGTTTTCATGATTTTTCTAATGTCATTCGGATGCTAACTTGCTCTTGTTTTGTGTGTTTTTGGGTGTATGCAGTGAGGGAGGAGTACATTCGATGGAGTCGAGAGAGAGAGTGTGACTAGCTCCCAGCAGTATTAGATGCCCTTTCACAGGATGAGGTGGACACTCTTCAGAGGGCCGGTATACTGTGTATATCATGCATCCCACATGTTGCTCCATCCAGTCACATACTTTGTGACTTATTTTCTTATTGGGATGCTGTTGATCGAACACCTTCTAGCTACCAGGGGTCCGAGGTGAGTGGACCATCACTTTGGAGGATGTTTACCATATTCTGGGGTCCCGATCATCGGGAGACAACTTACTCTTGAGACGGCAGGTTCACGGGCCCAGATAGCACAGTGGGCTTCTTACATGGGAGATGCAGTTATCTCCACTGGCTCAAAGAAGGGGGTGAGGGTCCGATCTATTCCTAGCCTGCCCATCCCCTTGATTCACTAGGCCATTATGGGGATCCTTGCCTCGAGATTGATCGGGACAAGGGAGGAGACACACTACTATATTGTTGGTCCCCCATCATTGCACAGATCGAGGGACATGGCCGATTTATGCCTGGGGAGCCGATATACTTGGGACTACCTACCACGATTTGTACAGGGTAGTCCATTTACAGGGGCAGTCTTTGAGCCACCCGACCCTAGTTATGAGCTGGGTCTATGAGCGCTTCATCCCCTATGGCAGAGGTGTAGAGGTGGCAGATCCCGAGCTGTGAGGGCAGCCGATGGACATGACATGTCAAGTGCTCGAGCACACTCACCAGCCAGTTGCTTCCCTGACCACCGATGACATGGAGGCCACACCGTATCAGGCCATGGCAGGTTTATGGGGCGAGGAGGCTCTTACTTTGATCTCCTGCTCCACCACAGGCAACTTGTTGACAGAGTAGGGAGAGTGGAGATACACCCTTTGGCCGAGTTCCTCAGCAGTTTGGCCTACCTTATATGGGTATGCTTCCCCGGTAGTGCCAGTATACAGGTCAGTTCGAGAGGCCAGAGGGGGTCCTAGGGCCGGGTTTGGATAGTTGTTACCCCGGTGTTCCTATCATGCTAGGTGGGTAGTACATGCCCGAGGGAGAGCCGGTGCTCCTCAGGCACCCTTACTTCAGATTGCCACCGGTCCCGCTCATAGCAGTGATGACCCTATTGACATAGACTCCGAGTCTGAGGAGTTCACAGGGGGAGACGGAGGAGGAGACCGAGGCTGAGGCAAAGAGAGGAGGAGGATAGTGATCCTGAGTGGCATGACACTCAGGATATCATGCAGGCAGAGAGGGCAGAGCAGAGTGCAGAGAGGGTGACTCTGGTTTCAGAGGAGCCACTCTCCTAGGGCCATGGTGGGGAGGATGAGTCCATTGCGGGACACTACGTCGCTCCAGCCATGGGAGGAGTACCTCAGTCAGCGGCATATCTGTGGCAGGTGCTGACCCTAGAGATCCATCCTGGAGGCCCGGTGATCCGAGTAAGTTATCTTCCCTTTGCTTTGAGTTAGGATCACTTTAATTGCCATCTCTCCTTTTGTTTACACTTGTGTTTATCTCTTGTTTTATTTCTAATTCATTTTCTCCTTTGTTTGCAGAGACCGCCGATGAGTGGCGAGACCTGATTCATAGGGTATGCACCGATACCCTGATGATCCCTATGGAGAGGACCCATGCAGAGCTATCTGTGGATGCAGGGGAGCCCTCAGCAGCTGGCAGACATACCGACGTCTTTTCCCCCATCTGGCATGTGGCCAGGATGGTATCTACCCTCCGTACTGAGCTGGCAGGGTATAGGACAGCAGAGCACCTGATGAGGAGTCATTCTCATGGCGAGACCACAGCTGCCCCTCGGATCGTGAGCCCTCCATGCACTCAGAGCACCGGCATAGCCGGAGTCCTAGGCATGGGCGTGCACCCTCAGAGGGATCTCATAGGGGTTGAGAAGCCACTTGGCTCTCTTAGATTTTTGTATGATGTTTTTGTATTTCCTGGCTCTTTGAGTGTTTTGACCATGCTTAGCGCATGATGGCATTGTACAGGAATTTTGACCATTTATATATATATATATATATTTTGGATCAAACTCTTGGCATCTTGACTTGACTCTATGACCTTGCTTCCATTTCCATTTCCACATGTAAACTATGATGTTATGCTTATATGCTTTTTAGAATGTATGCAATGGAGAACAAATGATACAAGTGTTTACTTTCTTTTTGTATTTCATGATGCTGATATATGATAATGTAGATACAATGTGATTTTGAATTTTTAGTTTCTTTAAGCAATTTTGATACCTCATATCTGTTTTGGCAAAGTGGTGAAGATAAGCCGGTATGATGAGCAGATAAACTTGCCCCACTCCTAACTCCACGCAACTAGTAAGATGCGAGGGCTCATCACCGAGAGCTAGAAAGGGCACAAGTTATGAAATGTGTTGAAATGATAGTGATGAAAGATAGACAAAGCTTTGGTGGAACCAAATTAGGATGCTACAAGCCTACTCTACTCGAGTGACTCCATAGTTTGGGATGCAACTTGCTTTGTGGTTTATCTAGACTTAGATCCGTAGATGGCCACATGGTAGACAAAATCTGGGTTTTAGGATTTTTAACTCTCTTGGAATTTTGGACATCTGATTCATTTGTTTTTGACTCAAGACTTCAAGATTTGAATTGTTTGTTTATGACCTTTAACATTTGTTTGTTTGTCAAGAGGACCCCCTACACCTTGCCCCATGCTACTAGTAAGAAGCGTGGGTTTATCACCATGGGCAAGGCATAGGCGAGTAAGGGCATTTCCATCCTTTCCCAACCCTACGTCACTAGTAAGAGACGCAAGCTCATCACCAAAGGTTGGTGGGGCAAGGAAATGTGTAAATTTAAAATTTTTTGTTTGATCTATATTTGACTTGTTTACTTGAGCAAAGTGTCAGCATGCTCTTACTTCCAAAGAGATATACATACGGGATAGATGTGACATGATGAAGCTTCTAGAATAGACCATAGGCAAGACACCTATCCTAAGAAGAAACCAAAAGTGAGAACAAGTATGCAGACCTTGGTATGGTTACCGTTAAGACTTTGTCATATCTAGCTTTATTTGATGAAATGATTCCGAAATAGTTGATGATATCATGGAAATGGAGAAGTATGATTAGAGTGTTTATGCCAATACCATCAGAAGTTTGTAATGAATTGCTTTGAGAATAAATTCCTTGATCACAAAATTGTACAAAACAAGCGACAAAATGATCCTAACTATATGAAGATGCAATGTAGATATAATTATACAAGTAGTGTTGGTTGCTTATGCATAGAATCGTTTAAGGTGTAGGGAATTGACCGTTTCACCAAATTCTTCACCTTCTAGTGTGCATAAGAGATATGCACCATTTCCATAGTCCTTCATGACTCGGTATGGGCCCAACCATTTGGGCCGGAACTTCCTTCCTTCGCCGGTCTTTTTATCGATCCGGCTGTCTAGCCTTAGAACTAGATCACCTTCATATATGTCTCATTCATAGACCTTCTTGTTATACTACTACATCCGGTCAGCATAGACTCATGCCACTATTCAACATCTAACCTAGCTTCATCTAGGCTTTCTAGTTGGGAGAGACGTGCTTCTCTATAAGCATCTTCATCCGTAATCCTTGTAAATGAGATACGAGACTGGGTATTTCAACCTCAAGCGGAGAACTACTTCTACCCCGAATACTAGCGAGAAAGGAGTCACCCCTGTTGGTGTTCTTATTGAGGTTCGGTGGGCCCATAAGGCCGGATATAACTTCAAATGCCAATCTCATTTTTTTTTCTTTCACCGCTTTTAAGAAGAATGGCTTTTAATGTTTTGTTTCGCTTCACTTTCCTTGTCCATTGGCTTGGGGTAATACAAGGAGGCCGTATGATGGCTTATTTTAATTTATTACACAATTCATGAACTTCATCATTCTTAAAAGAAGTCCCATTATCTGAGATAATGATTTGTGGGACACCGTACCTATAAATGATTTGGTTCAAAATGAACTTGGTGATTACAGAACCCGGTACAGTAGTAAGAGGCATAGCCTCTACCCACTTGGTAAAATATTCGGTGGCCGTGATTATGAAATTATGGCCATCTGTAGATGAGGGAGAGAATTTCCTATCAAATCGAGGCCCCACGTAGAAAAGGGCCATGGAGTAGTGATTGGTTATAGAGCTTGTGCCGCATGTGGATCTCATGGGAGAATTCTTGGCACTTATGACACCTTCATACAAACTCTACTGCGTCGTGTTCTAGAGTAGGCCAAAAATAGCCCATCCGATGTATTTTACGAGTGGTGGCATGGCCACCGAAGTGGCCTCCACACATTCCACTGTGAGATTCATGTGGAGAATCTTCTTGGATTCTTCTATGTCGACACATCTTAGAAGCATTCCATCGAATGCTTTTCGATAGAGCACTTGCTCTATAATGACGTATTTGGCTACAATAATGCGTAACCACCTTCTTTGTTGTGGTGTAGCACCTTCCGATACGTATGATCCATGATATAATTAATAATATCAGCATACCAAGGACACTCAGAGATGGGAGGTCTGGTTTCGATGTAGTATACGCATTCATCAGGAAAGTCCAGATCTACTAGATTGCCTCCGTCTAGTGGGTTATCAGCTAACCAATCCATGATGATTTGTCCTTTAATGGACTTTTGATTTACAAATGTTAATTCAAATTCACCCATTAAGGTTATAAAGCGTCCAACCTTTTTAGACAAGGACCCTTGCGTGAGGAAAGTTCGTAAATGCTCTGTCTTTACAATGACCTTTGTTTCTTGATTTAGCATATAATGTCTTAAGCGTTTGGTTGTAAAGACTATGGCAAGGCATTCTCATTCTGCCTATGTATAACGTGTTTCATAGTCGAGCAACGTTCGGCTAATGAAATAGATCGCACGTTCTCTCTTGTCATCATCTTCTTGAGCCAAAGATACAAAGCTAGAGACATCGTAGCTCGCGAATATAAAATTAACGGGCGGTCTGGCCTAGGTGGCCTTAGCGTAGGTGGTGATAACAAGAAACGCTTAACTCACATTGAAAGCTTCATCAGAATCTTCTTCGGTCCAATCAATACTATAATCTTTCTTGAGTAGATTGTTGATTGGATGAATGGCGAAACTTAAGTCCGGGATGAATCTCCAGATTGCACCAAGCTTTCCGAGAAATGACCTGATTCCAGATTCATCCGAAGGTGGGACCATTTCGAGAACAACCCTAATTTTGGTTGGGTCAACATCGATCCCACGTGACGATACAATGTAACCTAGGAGCTTCCTCCTGTTACACCAAAGACACATTTTTCTAGATTTAGGGTGACTCCGTATTCTATCAGACGTGAAAGAATGACGCGAAGCACTTCCGGATGGTCACAACGCTTCTTGGCCTTGGCCAACAAGTCATCTACGTAGGATTCCACAATTTTATGAATAAGGTCATGAAATATATACGTCATAGCCCACTGGTATGTAGTGCCAACGTTCTTGAGACCGAATGGCATAACAACATAGCAATAGGTTCCCCAAGGAGTTATAAACATGGTTTTAGCTTGATCTTGTTCGATATTCTGATTTGATTGTATCCCGAGAATCCATCCATGAGAGACAAAAGCTCAAATCCAGCTGTTGCATCAACAATGACGTCTATGGATGGTAACGGGAAGTCATCCTTAGGACATGCCTTGTTAATGTCTCGGAAGTCTATGCAGATGTGTATCTTCCCATTCTTTTTGAGAACGGGAACGATATTAGATACCCACTGAGAGTAATCGACTAGCTTGATGAATCCTACTTGGAGGAGTTTCATTACCTCCTCTTTCACCATGAGAGCTACCTTAGGTTTCATTGGTCTCGATTTTTGTTTAATCGGCTTTGCATCTGATTTAGTGACGAGGTTATGTACCGCAATGTGTGGTGCAACCCCTGTCATTTCCTTATAATTAAATGCAAAAGCCTTCCGATGTTCCTTGAGGATTTGAGTGTGTATTTCTACTTCCGATGGAGTTAACGAGGATCCTAACTTCAATATCCTTGGTTCATCCTCTGTTCCATGTTAATATCGATTGTTTCTTCGATTAGAGAAGCGTTACCTTCTTCAAACTCAAGGCTAGAGGTAGTTTCAGATCATCTCCATTCTCGACTGTGTATATGCTAAGTTCCTTTTGGGGGAAGCTCTGTCATGGGATTTCCAAAGTAGGAAGATGAATGCGGGATTAAGGATAAATCTACTGCGTGATGGGTGAGATGTAACGCTGCATAGGTGTTTAAGTAATTCAGAGTGGTTGTATCACTATCAATGTGGTCTAGGATAGTAGATTTGTTTTCATTTCTATTTGTTAAAAGAGGATTTGACATTTTTTTACTAATGGTTCAGTACGAAGGGATACCATGAAATGGGTATCTTCCAACTCACTGTTTGGAGTGAAGCGTGATGCCGAGGTCGCTATTGAATCGGCGAGAAGATTTTTCTCTCATGGGATTGCTTCAATTGATATGAAGTCAAACTCCTTGCTTAAATTCAATACAACTATTTTGTAGAGCTGTAAGTGCTCGGCTCTGGTTTCATACATCTCAGAGACTTGGTTTGCTACCAATTGTGAGTCTCCTAACACCCTGATATTATTAACACCGATCCTCTTAGCTAGGATGAGGCCAAGGAGGAGGGCTTCATACTCAATGGCACCGTTGTTTGTACATTTGAAATTTAGTTTAAAGGCAAATGGTAGGACTTTTCCCTCGGGAGAAGTAAAGATTACACCTGCCCCAGCTCCGTAACGACATCTAGCTCCATCGAAATGGAGAGTCCAATACTTAGCTGGGAATATGGGCGTTGGGATATTTGTTGTGTTAACATCTTCTACCTCTACCATGCAGAGATCCACTGCTGGAAGAGAACCAACACCTAGGGTATCCCATGCCTACATAATCAAATGGTAGGAACATTGGTAGATCCTGTTCTAGCAATTCAACAATTTTTGTAGTAGTTCCTAATGATACTATTTCTACAATCTTAACCTCATCTTTGAGGGCTGGGATCATCTTGGCTAGGCTCATAGTCTCAAGATCTGTCGTAGGTACCAACTTTTCTTCCGGTTTCATGTCTGGTAGGTTTATTAAGTTGGTTTGTTGGGAGTTCAAACTCCGAGTGCACACCTGGTCTTTTCTTTAGGTCAGCTAGGTGTACATCGAATGGTTTTGGATCACCTTTGGCTATGAACACCTTTCCTAAATGCAAGAATCTTACTTCTTGAAATAATGTAGAAGGGATTGCCTTCATACGGTGTATCCATGGTCAGCCGAGGATCATATTATAGTTAGTTTCCCATCTATAATATAAAACTCAGTCAGGATTGTTTTGGGTCCTAAGGTGACCGGTAGTATTATAGTTCCAATCGAGGTGGCTTTAAGGCTATCATAGCCTCTTAGCGTATTTCGAGTCGTGGAACAATTCGTTTCTCCATACCCTAGCTTTTGAAGGAAAGAGAAGGGGACTATGTTAACCGCTGCCCCATCATCAACCATCGCGTGTTTCACATAATTGTTATAAACCCATACTTGCAAATGTAAGGCTGGATCACCTTGGCGTGCAATCTCAACGATTTGTTGGCATTTTGTTTATTTCGAATATGAATTCGGTATCCCTATCCGGCTGCCCCGGAGGGTGGATATCAAAGTCTATATGGTTTACCTGTGTTTCGGGAGGTGGAGTGATGTTAATTAGATGGCCTAAACCTAATGCCTCTAAAAGAGCAGCCCTGTGGGTAGGAGAATTCTTTAGTAAGTCCAAAAAAGAAATGTGCGAGAAGGTTTTTGTTAGATCACTAATTAAATCATAGGCACCTACGGGTTTTACTAACATTTGTTGGATGTTATCTGTCTCCGGTAGGTAACTTGGACTTGGCTGAGAGGAATACTCTCGTGTCCTTGTTACAGCTTCTATGGGTAGTTCGGCGTCTAACTCCACTAAACCGACTATCTTGGGTCGCGGTGACTTCCTAATTGTGGCGCAACTAATGGATTTAGTGAAGTCGAGGCTTCATGATCATGGTTTCCTGTCATTACACCCTTGTTTGTCCCATTCAAATTTAACCCGTTGTTGTTGTGATTTGGGAGTGGATCATTGAAGATCTTAAGGGGTGCATTTTGAGGGGAAACTGCCCCTGTAAAAGTATTTGGTGCCGGTGACGTAGGATCTGCCAAGAACATATCTATGAAAAGTTGTCTTTGTTCCTCTGGCAAACGTTGCATGAATTTATTATAGTCACGACATGTTCTAGGTGTCATGGCCTCGATTTTGTGAAAACCACAATACGAGTTAGGATTGTAATTCCTAGTCTGCTGGTTTGGTGTATATTGTGGCCCAAAACTCTGATCAAACCGTTGCCTATTAGGATTAAAGTTTTGCATTTGTTATTTTTGGTTTTGGTTTTGGTTTTGATATCCAGTTGAGTTTTGGCTTGGACCCTATGTAGGGTTTCACCGTTGTTGTTGTTGTTGTTGATGATGATTAAAATCCACTGCATTGATTGTTGGGGTAAAGTTGTTATTTCGTTGGTTGTTTACTTTACTGGGTGGAGTATTCACAACATTTACCCTTTTAGGGCCGATCAGTTACTCCATCTGTTGTCACTCCATGATTTTTATTAAGGATTTTAGGTCCTTGATTGGTATTTGTGGTGGTAGGATAAGCCGTAGTATTCTGGTTGGAGGTGATTAACCTCCCGTTTGTTCCATACGTCTTACGACCGCTATCTATTGCCGCTTGATCTATTCGAGAGCACTCAAGTACTTCATCGTAAGTCCTTAGTGGGAACTTCTAGACTTCTTCCTTCACTTCTCTGCTGAGAGAATGAAGGAATAAATCACATAGTTCCATTTGGTCCATATTTGGAGCACTGGCTGAAGAATAAAGAACTGTACGCCACCTCTGGATGAAATGAGCAACAGATTCATTGTGTTCTTGCTTAATGTGCAAGAATTCCCTGATTCCTATTCTTAATAGTTTGTTCATGTCAAATGCCTTAATGAACTCTGAAACGAGTTGTTTAAATGAATGGATGGAAGCCTCAGGTATTCTATAATACCAATCGAGAGTGATACCTTCCAAAGTTTTGGGGAATATTTTAGCAACAACCCCATCCCAAGGGAGTAGTTCTCAATGGTCTGTGGCGTAAGCCTTGATATGTGCATTCGGATCTCCCTCACCTTTGTATTTGGGAAAATCAGGAAGAGGTCTTGGAAGCATAACGCTTCGTATGGTGAAGTCTAAGGGTTCTTTCAAATATTCTGAATAAGTCCCTATCACGTAGGTTTCGACCATTGATGGTGCCTGCTGAGGGGGTGGCGGTGGAATGGGTTGTTGATATGGCATAGCATATGCATTGGCAGGGGCATAAGGAAGCCCCTGTGTTTGAGAAAACATGCTGGGAGAGGAGAACATGTCCCCTTGTGGTGATTTGGAGTACATGTTTAAGTATGAAGGGGTATTGTCTAGGAATGGATTATTTTGTACTAGACCGGGAGGTATCGGAATGGTGTTAGAAATGGCGGTTCTTGTTGGCGTTTGTTGTGAATACTGAGGAGTCATGCCTAACGTGCCTATTCCTGTGAGGAGGTCTACTTGGCTAGGATGGTGTGGAGGATTAGAATTTCCTGCCTGTATGAATTGAGAATGGTGATTTTCCTGAGCAAGTTCCAACCCCCTAACTTTTTCTACTAAAGTTGAAATGACCTCATTTGGTGAAGTCATGATATTTTTCCTTAGTGGCATTTGTTGTATATCCTGATGTTGTATAGGCATGTGATATCCTGCTATGAATTGATCACTGCCCTGCCAAGTTTCCCCGAGGGCATTTCCTATATGTAGTGGCATGGAGGTATTTTCTTGAAAAGAGACCTCGGGTTGTGCTTTGTAAACTCCTATGGGTGGGTACATACTCCGAGAGTGTTGTTCATTCCTGGCATAACGTACCGAATGTTCATCATCTAAAACCAGGTATGGGTCTGATTGTCTACTAATTTGTGGTCTAAGTAGTACTGAGGAGACGAACCAGATTCTCCTGTGAACGTCATATTGTTCGAGCCTGAAGGCTCTGTTTGTTGTGTTTGAGCGAGCTGATCCAACTCCTCTGTTTGGAAAGATGAGCCATATCTGATCCTTGGAGATGGAGTTTGTGTTGATAATTGGTTATTTGAATAGTTGTCACCCCATACTGAGAGCGAGGGTGATGACTGTCTATTCAGTTGAGCGTAGTATGCTTCAAGACCTAGGAGAGGTCTACCATATGCATCGAATCCCGACATATTCGGGGTATATGAATACCCACAGAATAATGGGTAAGAGTGAAGGTGGAAGGAAGAAGTGAAAATAAAAGAGGAAGAACTATTTCGTTCACGTTAGGTTCACCAATTTTGTATGATGGAAAAGTGACAAGCGAGCGTGGGAATCTACAAGTAACTCTTCCTCGCACCCGACCTCTCGAGGTCATGTGCCGAGACAGCCGGTGGGGATGGAATACGCATGGGATGCAGACAAACTAGTTAGGAAAATCTGATGTCTTCGACGCGCACTAGTGGAAACTATGAATCTAAGGCAAAGAAGGCCCTCCTAACCTGAACTGGTGTGATAGATCGATCGCAAGGATGACTACTCGAAGGCTCCAATCAATATCGAGCTCTGGCGTGATTCGGTCTATGGGTTATGGAATACATGGAAAATGACCTGGGATAGTTTCGTATATCTCCAGATAGGGTCATAGGGTGGATGATGGGTATAGTGGACTCTACGGGTGATTATCTGGCCTAGTCCAGAATTCCCTAGCTTTATTAGCTGCTACGTCTAACAAGGATAACTGTTCGATGATGATAGGTGGAAGTGGAGTAGATCTAAATACTAATGTGCGTAGGCCAACGCATCTATGTCTGATTCACCTATGGATTCGTTGGGCTGTGGGATTTGTGGGTCACAACCGTAGATTCGCGTTTGTTGTGGTCCTGCTATGGTCATGTGTGGACTCAGTCCCTAATCCCTAGTATCCAATAGTCATATGCTTTCTCAGCCTCTATATTCAGAATTAACAATTGTGTGATCTTTTCGAGTATCTCACAGTGTTCGTCGTGCAACCTGAATTCTTAAGCTGGTATCTATATCTGTGAGAGTGTCTCCTATCTAGTTGTGGGACCAAAGGATCACAACCGAACATTTTCTCTCTTTCAAGCCCTTCCACAGTCATGCAGATATATATCTAGGGTAATCTGTAGTTTGGTTGATTTGACCAAAATGTGTGTGCTTGGTCATCTTCTATGTTTAACCCGCTTAACCGGAGGCTGATCTCGTTGTAAATTTACCATTATTCGGAAGACTTGGATCCTAAGATTCTGATCTATATCGGTTATTGCTGTGACGAGATTGGGTTGGGGCACGATTGGCTCGAATACGTATTCTCTGGGCTCTCTAGGTCCCGTGATTGTCATACAAAAGCAACAATGTAAATCCAATTGCAACAAAGTAAAATTAACTATGTGAAGTATATTTATAACATATATAACTTCTCTATTTTTGTATTTTTCTGATGAATTTATATGAATGAAATTGAAGGAGCAACTATTTTAATATATCTAGAAATTGACAACTAATCTAATGAATGAAATTTAAAACAAACAAAGCAA
Organism: Taxus wallichiana var. yunnanensis; assembly: GCA_018340775.1. Taxonomy (NCBI): domain Eukaryota; kingdom Viridiplantae; phylum Streptophyta; class Pinopsida; order Cupressales; family Taxaceae; genus Taxus; species Taxus wallichiana. Next base: position 467,961,581 of record CM031236.1, on the reverse strand, counting down.
CCGAGTATAGCTACTTGCCTGTGCAGTTGTAAATCTATTCTAAATAATGAAATAACTAATCTAATCTATTTGAAAGACTCTCGATCCTACCTCAGAAGTGAGGAATGAATCATAGTTTCTCATAAACTATCAATCCCCACAGCTTCCCTGGCAATATCGAAAGTAAAATTGACTGAAATAAAGTGATTGGCTACTCTATTTGATATGCTTCTAACTAGAACTTTGAAAGCTAGAACTTGATTTTGCAAATATGCTGGCAAATCCAATGGTGTGTGTGGTTTTTCCCCTCAAAGCAGATCTCCTCGCTCCTTCGTGCTCACGTGGATCCAGAAAAGCGTGTAATGCTAGCATCAACAGAAGTAGATTTTGGAATAAAGGCAGCTTAGGATACAAACTGAATACAATGCGAGTAGGAGAGGGATAGCGCAAGAGTACAGAGCTTGGCTTATGTAATTCCTAGCAGGATTTATTGTGAGTCATGCAACATAAAACATCCAGAACCTGAAACTATCCTGTTTGACGAGTAAAACCTACAACTTTAATGGCTTCCTACTAAGAATTAAATTGTTCTACTTTAATGGACTGCATGAAGTAATGACAACACTTGCACAAGATGGATATGTGGCTTTCTAATAGCAAAATAACATTAACTAAGCATGCAATGAACTAAACTATGAATCCTAAGAAAATAAAAGACTCGAACTACTGAAATGAGAAATTGAGAGGTAAATTTGAGGGGCCATTTGCTTGAGCACAAGCCAACTATTTATATCATTTGCATTTACCCAAAGGTAAAAACCAAATTGATCTCTTAAACCATAAACAAAGCCAAAACACTATTCCAGGGAACCGTAATCATTAATGCAAGCCAAAGGTGGTGAAAAAGCTAGTAAATGTTGAAATTTACGTGATTTGTGTTAAAAAGAACATTCTAAAAACACGTGAAGGACCACCGCCCGAGCAGGTTGAAATTTTTCACGAACAAAATGCACCAAATTTAAAAGACAATGAGACATTACCAAAGGCCACCAAATTTAAAAGACCAAGTTATGAGACTCCACCAAACATCCAAAGACATTAAATGTGTCCCATTCGGATTTATATTCCAACGAAAGGATTCTCGACGGACTTAAATCCTATGGAATAAGCCATAATTAATATAAATTTTGGGTCCAGATATGGGGTTAGGTCTTGGGTGAGTGATCCATGGAGGAAAAGTGATGGCCAAGGAAGGAGATACATGGTGCAGATCAAGAGCATCAATAGGGACATGTGTCGAAGGTATTCTGAACCTCTTCAAAGTGATTGCGTTCCACTTAGTGCTTAGTTTCTACAATCTAGATCTATGTATATATATGTGGAATATTTAATAAAATTTTGAAAAAATTCCCAAACATGTCAGCGAATGAGACTAAATGACCAAGAAGGTTCCATTGATTTCCTAGCGATCGAAGAATATTTTAAAATCCTAGCCCATCAATCATGTGGAGATTCAATAAAAATTATACATTGAGATTAGAGATCCATTGGCTATTCACATGGGACATATTAATGTTTATGGAATTTTTTTAGTGAAACGCTGCACCGTTATGGTCATAAAAATAGCCAAATGCATAATTCAAAATTCCTACTTTTAGCCAAATTATGAATACTAGACACTAAAATTTTCCATGCCAACATATTTTGGTGACTCCACTAGGAGAGATCTGCCCTGTGCACCCAAAAATATCTCTCAGTAAAATACAAAAAAATTATATATTACAAAAATTAAAAAAATAATATTCCAAAGAAAAATCAATTCTTGAAGGCGACTCAAAAGGAATGAATCCATGTCACATTCATTTCCCGCAACACAATGAATAAATTTTTAGATTGGAGTGAAGTACCAATGACTGATAGTGAAGAAGAAGAAGAGGATGGTTGCCGAGAAATGTGAATCTTTCATCAACCATTTTTCTCGACCAGCTTCTTGCAAATAGGAGAATTCAAGAACGAAAAATGGTCTCTCGCTTCAAGTGAAAATTTGCACTTGGACAAGGGAAAAAAGGCTAGTGACATGTCTCCAAAAATAAAGGAAAGACTATATAGAATGAATAAAATTTCTACTTGTGAAGAACATGTAAGAAAAAAAGTGGTGTTAGTATGTAATATACAAAATTGGAAATAAACTGATTTAAATCCTAAATTAGCACTATTATTTACCTACCTCGATTGAGGAATGATAAAAATCGGACAAGATCATATACATGTACTTACCTACACGTGGAAATCCTCATTCTTTGATAGCTTGGATTCACTCCTTAGATGAAGTTGGGATGCTTAAGATTTGTGAACTAATTTTAGCAAGCACTTCCCCTTAGTAAAATGATGATTTTTGTTTATTAGATGTTATGGATATTGATGGTTTTCTTGGAGATTTTGACAACATTAGCTCAGAATTATTCTAAGGTGGTTTGCATGGAGGGTGGAACTACTATTTATAGTAAGGAAGGAGAAATGGAGGGTTGTGATTTAACCATGTAGGAATTAGATCAAGGGTTAAAAATGCATGAGAATGAAGAATTCTCTACAATTAGAGAATTCTATATTTTGAAAGAATCCTCCATTGAATTAAAAATTCAATGGAAGGAGGTATATTTATTTGAATATTTGAAAATAAGAGGGAAAATTGAGAGGCTTATAGAAATAAAAGCCTCTAGATTTATAGGATCATTTACCTTCTCGTTAGGTGGGATTAATTATGTTTAGTGGGGTGATTAGATGGAGAGGATAGATGTAGAGTAGACATAGAGTAGGTAGTAGGTGGGTAGGTATTTTTAAATTTCTATAAAATAGTTAATGAAGATTAGTTAGTAGGATAATGGGAATATTAAAAATGTATTAATATGACTAAGGGTAGGATGGGATTTAGAAATAAATAATAGAAATAATTATAATATAATAATTAATTATTATATGATTATTGATAGGATTAATAATGTAAAATGAATGTGTTATTTGCTAAATGATTATGTTGACATTTTACATGTCTACATTTTCCCCCTCTTTGAAGTGCTATTGTGGAGCAATGAAAGTTGAAAGAAAAGAAGAGGAGATAGGATAGATGGTGAGGTGATGCCCCCTTAAGGGGTTAGGTGGGGAGGAATGAGTCGGGTAATCGCTCAAAAGAAGAGAGGCCCAAGTTGGTAGATGAGAGAGGATGAGAGGATGAAGAGAGTTTAGGATGACTAGGATTAGAGGATTAAAAGAGAGGACAGAGGATTAGAGGAGTTATGAGATGAGAGGATGAGAAGAGAGGATTAGAGGAATAAAATAATAGGATATTTGAGGATTTAGAGGATGAGAAGTTAGAAGATGAGGATTAAAAGATTAGAATATTTGAGGATATTAGATGAGGAGATAAGGGTTAGAAGATTAGAATATTTTAAGATATTGGATTTTAGATTTTGAATGTCCCAATCAATGATGTATGACAAGGGTGAAGATTTTGGATTTTGGATTAGAGGATGCCCCAGTCAAGGGTGGATGACAAGGGTGAAGATTTAGGATTTGGATGTGAGGATTTAGGATTATAGGATGTTGTATTTTGAGGATCAAACTATTGAGGATGTTGGGATGATGAGAACAAGGATTGATTTGGATAAGAGGATGTTAGTTGGATGCGAGAAGATATGTGGATAATGATAAGACTAAAAGATGATGATAAAAGGGGTGTGCTACCACAAAGTGCCCACTATTATCATCATCGGTAGTGCTTATGGATGTGGCACAAAGTAAAATGCATCAAGGTATAAAGACCATGATGATCGAATTTCCATATGCCCTTGTCCTCATATCATCGACAAATTAGTGTAAGAAGAGGGTCATCATATCATTGGTCGATGTAGAAAAAGTAACAAAAGGTGTCACATATCATCGGCCATACATAAAAAGAAACAAATGTGCCCGTACGCGTCGGAAAAGCGACAAGCGGCGTGAGAATCTACAAGTGACTATTCCGCATACCCGACCTCCCCGAGGTCGTGCTTGAGACAAATGGTGGAGATGGAATACGGTAGTATACGGATAGACTAGTTAGGCAATCTAATATCTTCGACACGCACTAATGGAATATGTGAATCTAAGGCAAAGAAGGCCCTTCTAACTCGGACTGACCGGTATGATAGATCGATCAGCGATGATGACTCGCTTTGCAAGGCTCCAATCAATATCGAGCTCTGGCGTGATTCGATCTATGGGTTGTGGAATGCGTGGGAAATGACCCGGGATGGTTTCGTGTATTTCTCCTGATAGGGTCATATGGTGAATATAGTCAACTCTATGGACGATTCTCTGGCCTAGTCTAGAATTCTCTAGCTTCGTTAGCTGTTATGTCCAGTAGGGATAACTGTTGGATGATGATAGGTGGAATTGGAGTAGACTGAAATACTAGTGTGCGTAGACCAGTGTCTATATCCAATTCTCTTATGGATTCGTTAGGCTGTGGGATCTGTGGATCACAACCATAAACTCTCGGTTGTTGTGGTCCTGTTATGGTCATACGCGAGATCAAGTTCTAATCCCTAGTATCCAATAATCGTATGCTTTCTCAGCTTCTATATTTAGAACCAACAGTTGTGCAATCTTCTCAGAATACCTTACAGGCGTTCTTGCAACCTGGATTCTTAAGCTGGTATCTATATCTACGAGGGTGTCTCCAGTGTCTGGCTGTGGAACTAAAGGATCACACCCGAATGTTTTCTCTCTTTAAAGCCCTTCTACTGTCATGTGGATGTTTTTCTAGGGTAATCTGTAGTTTGGCTGACTTGACCAAAACGCATGTGCTTGGTCATCTTCTATGTTTAATCCTCTTAACTGTGAACTGATCAGTTGTAAATCTGTGGTTGTTTGGAATACTTGTATCCTGAGATTTTGGTCTATGTCAACTATTGCTGTGACGAGGTTTGGTTGAGGCACGATTGGCTCAAATATATATTCCCTGGGCTCTTGAGGTCCCGTGATTGTCATACGAAACAAAATGTGATCTAACTGTAATGAAGCAAATTCTAACTACGTGAAGTAAATCTAACTGCATATAACCTTTATTCTTCTATGAAATATTTAACAATTTTAAGGGAAGCAAACTATTTTAAACGTATCTAGAAATAATAACTAAACAATAATTAAAAAAGACAAGATAACCGAGTGTAGTTATTTGCCTGTGCGAATTGATAGAATTCTAAATAGGTCTAATCTATCTGCAAGATTCTCGATCCTACCTCAGAAGTGAGGAGTGAATCATAGTTTCTCGAAACTATCAATCCCCACAGCTTCCCTGGAAATATCGAGAATAGAATGAAATGAAATAAAGTGATTAACTACTCTATTTAATATGATTCTGACTAGAACTTTGAAATTTAAAACCTGGATTCCGCATAACAATGGCGAATCCGATGGTGTGTATGTGATCTCGTCCCCTCAGTATGGTCTCTTCGTTCTTTCGTGTTCACGTGGATCCAGAAAAGCGTGTGATGCTAGCACCGATAGGAGTAGATTTTGGGATAAGGACAGCTCAGAATGCAGACCGAGAATGCGAGTAGGAGAGGGATAGCGCAAGAGTACAGAGCTTGGCTTATGCGATTCCTAGCGGGATTTTACTGCAAGTCATGCAACATGAAGCGACCAGAACTTGTAACTATCCTATACGAAGAGCAAAACCTGCAACTTTAATGGCTTCCTAAGCTATTCTGTTCCAAAATAAAGACACGGATTGGATGGAACAACAAAGACCTTTGCGCACAAGATGGGTCTGTGGCTTACAATCACTAAGCAATACTAACCAAGTAAGAAATGAACTATGCTATCAATCCTAAGCAAGCTGACAGACCAAACCACTAAAAATCAAAAGACTCTAACAAAAATTGGTGGCCATTTTCATGTGCACAAACCATGCATTTATAGGAATTCAAACACCCAACAACCAAAACCAAATTGAACTCCTAAACAATAAACAAAGGAAAAACACTATTCCAGGGGACCAAAAACATAAATGCATGCTCAAGTCGGCAAGGAAAGCTGGTGAAACGTGATATTTCACGCGGGTCACGTCAAAAGGGCGTTCTGGAAAATGCGCCCAGGACCGCCGCCCTGCAGGGCGGCGGTTTCGTCACTGAAGATCAAAAGGGGCAAGAAAAGAGGGAAAAAGGGGAAAACAAAGGACACGGGGGCTAAGTGGGGTATGCGGGATGTTAACGCATATCCGAAGAGCTCTTTCTGGATCCCGAACACCTTGCGAGGAGACCTGTATCATCATTGGGGCATTTACTTACACTGCCTCATGATCATAACCTTACAATTTTGGGTACGTACATATTGCCCCCTCGGAGAAGCGTTTTAGCCATGAAAGGGCATAAAACGGTGGGTCCGAGTATGGCAGTCCCGAAATGGGGGGTTTAGAAGTTATACCTTACACGTCCGTGTGTCGAAATGGCGCCATCCGAAATTCCCGCTACCTGCAAAATGAAAAGAGATCTCAAGTGCAGATAGATACAATAATTTGAAAAATAAACGCTAAAATAACAGGGAAAGAGGACGTACCATTTGTGCGGGGATAGGAACTTACCTCCGTCAGCGCTCCAAACCTGCGAAAAAGTCATTTTAAGACGAAATAGAACAATATATATATGAAAGTGGGCCCATTTTCCTATTCATTTGCGCGAGTTGATTTGATCGATTTTGAGCTCTGGGACCCACGGTGACGGTTTCTCGCGTGAGTATAGTCGAAACGTCCGCAGTGAGATCGTGATCATGCCTCCACGTGCGGAACGCCACCCCGCGAGATCACAGGTTGGTTTTCTTCAATTTTGCATTTTTCCCCCTTCAAATTTGAAATGGCAAATTATTTGTAATGGGGGGGTTATTTTTGAAAATGTTTGGTTCAAAAGGTCCGTTTAGTCAGGCGCCACTTGGGTAGGCTCTTTTTTTAGCTAAAATGGTCTATTTTTGTGTTTTTGGACTTTTTAGGGTTAAAACCCGCGGTTTTCGGACAAGAACCGCCGCCTAGCCGGGCGGCGGTTACTGACCGCTTCCCGATCGGGCGGCGGTTCAGAGAAGACCGCCGCCTTTAAGGCGGCGGCATAAACCGCCTCCCCCTCGGGCGGCGGTTTTGCACAGAATGCAAAAGAGCTTGTTTTGGAGACTTATACTTATATTTTCTTGCATTTATATGCGTTTTTATGACTCTCCCGGCATTGATTAGATACTAACTTGCTCTTTTGTGTGTTTTGGGTGTATGCGGGGAGGAGGAGTACATTAGATGGAGCTGGGAGAGAGAGTGTGATTGGTTGCCCGGGGTATTGGATGCCCTTTCGCCAGACGAGGAGGACACGTTGCAGAGGGCCGGCATATTGCGTATATCGCGTGTGCCCCATGTTACGCCATCGAGTCACATCCTTTGTGACTTATTTTCTTATTGGGATGCAGATCGGAACACTTTCTCGATGGCAGGTGTCCACGGTGAGTGGACTATTACTCTGGAGGATGTCTACCATATCTTGGGGGTCTCGATCATCGGAGGAGACTCACACTGGAGACAGCTGGGTCCAGAGCACAGATTACACAGTGGGCAGGTTATATGGGGGATGCAGCTATTTCCATGGGGCCGAAGAAGGGAGTGAGAGTTAGATCCATTCCTTCTTTGCCCATCCCCGTATTTCGACAGGCCATCATGGGGATCCTTGCCTCGAGACTGATCGGGGACAAGGGAGGGGATACATTGTTATCTTCTGGGCCCCCATCATTGCACAGATAGAGGGGCATGGCCGGATATACGCCTGGGGGTAGACATTTTGGGGACCACCTATCACGACTTATATAGGGTGGTCCGTTTACAGGGACAGTCATTGAGCCACCCAACTCTAGTCATGTGTAGACACCAAATTCGTGTCTTACGACCCCTTGTGACCCGCATCCCATTTCGCAACCTAACCTCATTACCTAAACCTTACACAATTATTTATTAATTACCTTGTAATTGATAAATCCCCATCACCTCACCTACCACCTCATTTTGCCACCTCATCATGACCTAGCCCTAATCCTAAACTAACCTAATTAAGACCTAAAACTTGGTCTATACCTACACCCATGACTAATGACCCCTTTCTCGCACCCAAAACCGACCTTCTAGTCACTTGACCAAGCCCGCAACTAATCTCTCGGAGAAAGCGGGGAAGGTGGGCTATTTTACTAAAAATAGCCTACTTTTTCCCTTACCGATGCCGGTTCCTACTCGACCGCCGTCGGTTACGTAACCGCCATCGGTTCCCTGTAAATGGCCTCCCCAAACCAAAAACAAGGGATCGAAATTTCATTTTGGATCAAAGGGGAAAGGATTTTTGAATCAACGGAGATCTTTGGGAGTGAAAACAGAGTCCAGATCTTCACTTGACCGAAAGGTAGAGACAGTGGAGATACCCAAGTGTTTACAAAGAAAGGAGATCAGCTTGCATCTTCGTCAAAACCAGTAAGTCACATCTTGCATGTCCTCTGTTATAACATTTCTTATGCTTCTTGAATCACAGTCCTCATAAATCCATTTCTAGACCCACTACCTAGCAATATATCACATCTAACTATCATTCATCTACCTCTCATCACCTTATTACGTAATATCACCCATATACAGCCTTACAAATAACACAGCTACCAAACAACACAAACACCCCACAAAAACAACCAACCTACAGATCCTAAACCCTACCGACATCGGTTACCAGTAACCGGTATCGGTTACCCAGACTACAAACCAGAAATCAGCCTTTCCCCTATCTGTTCCAAATGAAGTAATTTGATTGATATTTTACAGTCTTTTGTGTTAATTCATATTAGCAGGGAAACTGACCACCTTCGAAAGGAAGTTTTATATTTCCTGGGCCCAAGGCAGTTTCCTCATTTATTGTCTAATCAAAATCTTGTGGTCTTGTGTTCTTATTTGCAGGTAGTCCTTCCAAGACAAAAAGGAGTTCTTCGCAGTCAGCCTGATCTTCCTCTACGGTACGCGCACACCATCTCGACATTCCACAGGTATTCCTCCTAGCCCTAACCCTTATCTGTTTCTAAAAGGAATGAAAGGATAGAAGCAACTCTATTCCCAGAAGTCGAAACATTCCGAGCGAAACATTTTGGCACGCCCGGTGGGACCCATTTTGGGTTTCTTTATTTCTTGCTTGCTTTCATATAGGGAGCATACTTGCTGTTTTCTTCTTCTAAAGATATTCACAAGGTATTTTATTATTTTGGTAAAAGAACTTGCTTTGTTTTTTGCATCTTGCATTAGTGAAAGTCATCTCTTTTGCTTCATCGAATATCATTTTCGATTTGGGTTTAAAACACGTGCATTGGCATCCTTGCTTGCTGTTTTCAATTCTAGTAAACATAGATTAAGTAACAGGTCGTACACGTGGGGGTGATATCCATGGTATTGACAAGAAATTAATCTTACATTCACTGCACAACACATACCGAATCACTTCACAATTAACACAACAGCTCAAACATCCCCCTTTTTCTGCGGTATTCCTCCGCCCGATTGAGGTAACCTTATAAGCCAAAACAAACTTGACATTTCCCTTAAGTCTTTTGTTTAGGATTCTGACATCATTCTACGTCTAAAGGCATAAGCCCACAATAATTAAAATTAACCCTAGGGTTAATCTCTGGATTTGCGTGTACATCTTGCTTGTTTTTAGTTCTGTTTTCTTTCTCATACTCTGTCTTCTGTGATCAATAATTGGACAAGTATACTAAACGTTGTTAAAAATCAAATTAGCAGCCTTTTTATACCTTGTTAGCCCAGACTTCTTGCACCGACATCGGTTACCTGACCGACGTCGGCTATAGTATAACCGACATCGGTTACTAGACCGATATCGGTTACTGTCTTTCCCAATTCCTGACAAACCAGCAACCTACCAATTTCACCAGTCTGAGTTTGTTTCTGTTCCTGACAGATTGAAACCCTACTGTGAACACCTGTCCATGGTTGTTATCACTCGAAAGCAAGCCGCCGCTATGGTTTCACATGCTTGCTCTGTTTCTTTACCTGAATCACCCCCTTCACATTCTGTGGGGAATCCTACGGATACCAGCGAGGTTCCTAAAATTCCTGTGGGAGATAAGGACTTTGCCAAGTTTCTAGATGCTAATCCTAGTGCTTGTCTGATACTATTTGTCTCATGCCCCCGACCGTAGGCCCGATGGTCAGCTCTTTGTTGGCATGCCTATTAGTATAGCTGCTCATTTAGCGCCCACTCGCCTGATAACACTACTTGCTTCCTACACCTTTAGCCCCATCTCCCAATCCGACAGCCTTCGTGAGATTCATACGACTCGATTGGCTTTCCTTTGGCTAATCTTGGACCCCACATATCATTACCACCGACTGCCCCTACCTCATCTCTCTTTGCACCACTCCATTCATGACTTGCTCTCTGGCCACCTATCCACACGAGCTTTCCTTCTCAAGCTCCGCCTACCTTTTCATTCCCATACACGTATCCAGTAACCTCAACATCTTATATGGGACATCCCTATTCAGTCGCCTCAACATATTCATCCTCCATACCTTATCAACACTTAACCCCACCATTGTCCAGCGGAGGCCCTTGGCCCAATTTGCCTCCGTTTACCACAACCGCACCATCATCTCATCCAACCACAGAGTTCATCAAACAAATGATGGACAAAATGCAAAATCTAGAGGCTTCTGTTTCGGGAAGTCGTAGTGCCTTGACATACAAGCAATTTTTTCGGGAGCCTATTCACCCTTCTATCCCCCTTCACTCATATCCTCCTCAATGGGAATTGCCGAAATTTACTCGTTTTAATAGTAAAGAGAATCCTCAACAACATTTGCGATCGTTTAGACATGCTTGTTATTTGATTGCCCATGATGATGCCTTGTTACTCCGCACATTTCCCATGTCCTTATCAGGACCCGCCTTGGAGTGGTACAGTGCTTTAACCCAACACTCAATCTTCTCTTTTAACCAACTAGCCCAATCTTTCTTGGATCACTTCTCCATTAACATTGCTAAGAAAGTATCCATCACCGACCTTTATGCCATTCGACAATTCGAAGACGAATCTATCGCAGATTTCGTCGGACGATGGCGCGGCCTTATCAACCAACTTACATATGCCTTGCCTCAGGCTGAACTTATCGAACTTTTCACACGGGCATGTGCTAAGCACATTTCTCCTACTCTTCAAATTCAAACTTTCCGCACATTTGATGAGGCCTTTACCATGGCTCGGAAACTAGAAATTCGAGCCTTAGAAGAAGAGAAATTGCGGTTCTAACAACAAAACCCCAATTTCTGAACTCCTGATTCTACCAATAAACCAAACACCACCACTCCTCACACGTCCACTTCTTCTAAATCAAAAGGAGCTGTCCACGCGGTGATGGTTAAATCTCAAACACCGTCTAATACCCCACCAAAAACCACCTATAAGTATAAAGCAGAGCCCATCAATTATACTCCCTTGGGAGAAACCTATGGTGTCATCTTGGAAAAATTGCTCAAAGCCGGAGCTATCACCTTGCCTCCTGTTAAACCTCACTCCGGGTTTGACTCCACTCGCGCTATACCTTCCTGGTACAAAGAAAATGACTTCTGTAACTTTCACCGTGTAAAAGGACATAGTCATGAAAACTGCAAGATGTTGAAAAACATAGTGCAGGAAATGGTTGACACAGGCGATATAACCCTATATAATCCTAATGCCCCTGCCAACCGAAATTTGAAAATCTTCAACAAACCATTCCCGAATCACTCTCCCAACAGTAACACAAACCAGGATATCTTAGCCGAGGAGAGTGTTCATGAGATCCATGCAGTCTTCGATACCCAGCCAAAAGCCTCTATCGAGAAAATTTTGAATCAAGCCTCTTCACTAACACAGGAGCCCGAACCTCCTTTACCACCATCAAGCCAAAGCGAAATCATTCCTTTACCCATAAAGGAGTTAACTGCCCAGACTTCTCTTCCCATCGATGAGTCTTCTTATACCACATCCCTACAAGACTGCGAACGGATGTTATCTAATCTATCTATTTCCCAAACTTCCCCTTCTACCACTCTTGCTGCACAAGAGGAAGGTACGCCACTCCTTTTGACATCCTTAGACGAGAAATCTCTTGCACCAACCTCACCAAATTCTTTAACCATAACGAGACCCTCTCAAACATGCCCTCCTGCCTATTAGTCCTTCTTCGCCTAAATCTTTTCAACAACCGGTCGACCTCTTAATATCTATTGATACAGTACCTCATCTACCCCCTGTATCACACCCACAGTGGACTGGAATCACAACCCATCTTTCTTCCGTACCAAATTTACAATTCATGCCTGAAGATTGTCATTCTCCAGAAGATAGACGAGTCCTATGGGAATGTTTGAGTACCCCCTATTCTACTCAAATGCAGGTGACCGATCCGGACACCTCTACCATATACCCTAAGTGTTTACAGAAACTCAAAATGCCTATGTCCTCATTCTCACCCCCCGTATCTATACCAAGTAGCCCATCCACCTCTATTAACCTAACCAAATCTTCCCCTACACTTGGGACCTCACCAATGCCCAGTCTAACGCACCCGCCTAAGCGACTTGATTTATCCAAAAATAAAGCCGCCCCGCCACCTAGGAGACAAACTCAATCCGTGCCTCTATCACAATCAAAACCATCATCGTCACACCTACCTTCCATATTGGGACCTCATCCCTCCACCTTGCATCAATATATCATACCTCCTGCGTTTTCTTCAAAACGACCTACGCCTTCTGCACCTATACAGAGATCAAAGGGTATATCAACATTGTCACCCCACGTATCCTGTCCACCCATCAACCCTAAACGAACTCCATCATCAAAGGATTTATTTTCTGTCACTCCCCTTTCTCCGTGGTTGTTTCCCGCTACCACGTCATCGGTAGCCTCATCATCTAACCAGCCGAACGTAGCTCCTGCGCCAAAGAAACCATGTTTGGTGAAAACCACGTGTCAACACCCCTTGGCTAAACCACCACCCGTACGAACCAACCACGCCCAAACATTACCGAAACCTGCACAACCAATGCCCTCATCCTCCTCCGATTTTGACCCACTCAAAGGATCTTACGCCAAAATCCTTGCTATGTTGGTGGAGAATGCGACCATTTCTCTACCCCCACTTAGACCTTATGACCCTTCTAAACCTCACCCTATAGGTTACGATGAGTCTAAAATCTGCGCTTATCACCGCACACCAGGACATGATGTGGAGGGATGCAAAGCTTTAAAAACCATCCTTCGTCAGTCACCTCTCCCAGATAGAAAGGTTAAGAAAGACAACTTACGAAGGGAGAGACCTTTAGCTTCCATTCCCTCTCCTCTACCATCTGTCCCCGCCTCACCAAGATCTATCATCATTACAGCCCCACCTCTCGAAGACCATGATTTATCCCAACCATCTTCCTCATCTCAGGTTTACGAGATTAATATGATTAGTGTTGCTACTCGAACGCAGAAAAACAATGAGAAAGTGAAAGAAAGCACACCTGCGTCCTCTCCTTCTCCGTCCAGCATCCCGATTGCACCACCACCCAAAGTGGTTATTCATGGACCCGCTTACCCCGTCTCTAATGGAGCTGCCCATCGAGCCATGATCAAACAGCTTCACCAATCACCTGTAAAAATGACACTATATGATCTCATTCAGACTTCTGAATCTCATCGACAAGCTCTCATTGAAATTCTTCAGGGGATCGAGGTCTTACCTAATGAAACCCTGCCCGTTGCCTCCATTCTGACACCCAATCACGTTGCCTCTCTCACCAAACAACCCACCGCCCCAACCACTTCCGTCTCTGTACCACAAGCTGCTGCAGTCAGTTTCTCTGAAGATGAAATTGTTGACTTTGGTACAGAAGACCCTGACCCTGCCCTTTTCATCTCCGCTTACATCCGGGACATTCGGGTACGTCGTGTTATGATTGACGGGGGCGCTAGCCTAAACATCATCTCTTCAAAATCCTTCCAACAAATGAATATCCCTTCTAGCTACATGTGTGCCAACCCCATCATGTTGCGGTCATTTAATGATGCTATTACCTCTACCTTAGGCACCGTGATCCTCAACATTCGGGTAGGACCACGTACTTTACCCGAACTCTTCTATGTCCTTGAGGGAGAGTTCCAATATAATATATTGCTGGGTCGTCCTTGGATCCGGGCCATGGGATGCGTTCCCTCAACATTACATAGATGCATAAAATTTGAGTACGAGGGGAAATCCTACACCGTAAAAGCTGATCCCCCCCCTTTAAAACCTGCAATATGTTATACCACCCAAACGATGTGCTTGTACCAATCAAGACACCCGTTCACTCAACCCAACCATCTTCTTCAACTGTGCCTCAAACATCCACCTCAACCACACCTATGCCTTCAACTGATGAAACCACCGTCGCAAAACCCACTTCCCTTCCCGCAGCTAACATCCCAACCGCGGACCCCTTAGTAGATGTTTTTCAATGCCTTACGCTGGGGGAGTATCACCTATATAACATTAGTTCTTTCCATACCCCACAGGAGTACGGACAGGTACATGCACATCCTACTTATGACCGTCGTGTGGGAGAAGTAATCTCCTACGGACCACCGCACTGCCATACTAACCTAACATATGGGGGTGTCGACGCATCTTCCGCTGCCCCTGAGCCTCCTCTTGGTGTGGTTCCTTTCCAATACGATTTTCAATACCTCGACAAATCGCCGCCGCCCTCACCTTCTTGACTCGCTGTGCTTGGAAAGGCTTTGGTTTTGGCCTTTATGAACAAGGCCGACATACGCTCATCCCCATTACCACACGCAAACATAATGATCGTAGTGGTCTCGGATTTCCAGAACACTTACATCGACGGAACCTCGTGTCAGTTATCTTCTAGAAGACGATGACGTCACCCCTACCGAACCATCATCACCCATTTTGCCTTCGTCTCCCACCGAGTCGATAGATCCTGAATCTATCCCTCCTAACTTTTTTTTTTCATAAATGCTATCTTCCTAGGTCCTCTCACTTATCAACGCGATAATGAGGACCCCTCTTCTATTCCCCTTCTATATCTAGACATGATTGAAGAGGACTCCCCTTCAATTAACGTTATTGAGTGCCAGGATGATGACTCCATCCTCACTTACCTTGGCGCGGATGACTCTTATATTCAACGAGCCTTACCATCTGAAACCCAAACCATGCTGAACGAATCTACTATAGAAATCAACATCCACACGGAGGAGGATCCTCACATTGTGAAGATCGGACAATCCCTTAACGCATCAGAACAAGTCGCCTTTACTACTTTCCTCCGTGCTCGCAACCAAGCTTTCGCTTGTCTCTACGCCGACATGCCAGAATTGATCCCGACATTGCAGTCCATAACATTACCCCGAAAACCGATTCCAAGCCAATTAAATGTAAATTGAGAAAATGCATCCGCGCATTGCCCTCTGGTCAAAGAGGAGCTCCAACGACTCCTTTCTGTTTCCTTCATTCTACCTATTGACTATCCTCAATGGATTTCTAACATCGTACTGGCTCACTAAAGCGACGGGGGACTTCGGATATGCATGGATTTCCGGGATCTTAACCTCGCTTGCCCTAAGGATGACTTCCCCTACCTAGTATTGACCAACTTGTTGATCTCACCGCAGCCATGAGATGCTCTCTCTCATGGATGGCTTTTTAGATACAACCAAATTTTGGTTGCCTCGCGATCAACACAAAACGCCTTCATAACTCTTTGGGAACCTTCTCATTACCGTGTAATGCCATTTGGCCTTAAGAATGCCGTGCGACCTATCGGCGGGCTATGACCTACATTTTTCATGACATTATGCACACTATCCTTGAAGATTACTTTAACGATCTTATTGGCAAGTCTAAACATCGCAGTTGAACATCTCGATGTTTTAACCATTATTTTGATCGCTTTATTACAATATTCTCGTCCGTCTTCAACCAAAAAAATGTGTCTTTGGTGTCCTTTCAGAAAACTTCTTGGCTTTATCGCCTCTTTGTGTGGCATTGAGGTTGACCCATCTAAAGTCAAAGCTATCCTAGAAATGCCCCCACTTACCAATCTCAAACAATTGCATAGTTTACAAGGTAAGCTCCAATCTATCCGACGTTTCATCTCCCAACTCTTGGATCGATGTCAACCTTTTCATCACCTTCTTAAAAAGAAATTGATTTTCAATGGAGCGAAGAGTGCCACCAAGCCTTTGAAGCTCTCAAAACTTATCTCTTACAGCCACCTGTGCTTATCCCACCTCAAGACGACCGCCCTTTCTACCTTTACCTTTCCGCCACTGACCACGCTATAGGGGCCATGCTTGCACATCGCGACTCTGAAAATAGAGAACAAGCCGTTTATTATATAAGTCGTACTTTGGTGGACTATGAGACTAGGTATACACATGTGGAAAGGTTGTGCCTAGCCCTATCATTCGTGGCTACCAAACTCCGACACTACCTTCTGAATCACAAAACTTTCGTCATCACCAACACGGACCCCATCCATTACATGTATGCCAAACCTCATCTAAACCAACGCATCGCCCGATGGCTCATGCTCCTCGCCGACCTCGACCTTGAGTTTGTCCACCAGAAATCAATCAAAGGACAAACCATCGCAGACCAACTTGCGGAAGCCCCTTTACCTGGGGAACAATTTACCAATTTTACATTCCCCGACGAACTCATTGCCACTCTTTCACTCCAGGAGGAGTCGTATTCAATGACTCTCTTCTTCGATGGATCCAAATGCCAACGTGGTGGAGGAGCCGGCGTTGTTCTCATTCCTCTCGACGCCGAGCCTATGCCTCTTTCATTCCAACTCGATTTCCCTTGCACTAATAATACAGCGGAATACGAGGCCCTTGTTCTGGGTCTCCAGGTTGCGCTGCACTTAGATATCAAATCTATCAATATTTTTGGTGACTCTCAATTGGTAGTCAATCAAGTTATGGGCATCTACCAATGTAAAAATGAGGAACTTCAAAAATACAAACACTACGTGGATTCACTTCTAGCCTTATTTACTCACTATTCTATACAAACCATTCCCCGCTCCACTAACAAATTTGCGGATACTATGGCTTGCTTAGCCTCGCAAATTCCAGCCTCATCAACTGACTCTGACATTTTCGTCTTGGTCCAACAACTCTTTGCCCCATCTTATTCAGCCCCGGTTGTTTGTACGATAAATACTGTGTCTGCTAACTCGCAGGATACTTGGTATCACCAATTCCATGACTACCTTACAACCTCTGTTCTCCCTTCTGACCTTACTAGTACTGGTAAACGCGCTTTTCTTAAACGCGTTTCTCGTTATGTAGTTATGGGGGGACTCCTTTATAAACGTGGCTTTGATGGCATCCTCCTTCGATGTCTCACCGGCGCGGAGGTCACCCATACCATCCAACAGGTCCATGACGGTATTTGTGGTGGACATTTTAGCGGCCTTGCCGTGGCCAAACGAATCCTTCGCCTTGGTTATTATTGGCCTACTCTCAATAACGACTGCTACGAATATGTTAAGCATTGTGTTATGTGTCAACAAGATGCCAACCTTCAACATACTCCTAGCCACTCACTCCAGTGTCGCCGAGATCTTTGGCCCTTCTCACAATGGGGTTTAGACCTTATTGGGGAGAGATTCATCCATCCTCTTCGCAACGTCACCGATGGATTATCATAGCAACCGAATATTACACAAAATGGGTGGAGGCTATTCCACTTATTTCAACTAAAAAAGAAAAAATTGTAGAGTTCATTAACCACCACATTATCTGTCGTTTTGGTGTTCCTCATCGCCTGATTACAGATAATGGCAAATCTTTCAAAAATAAGTTGTTGCAAGACCTTTGTGACAACTTTGGTATCAAACTCAGCTTCTCATCACCGTACTATCCACAAGCAAATGGACAAGCCGAATCCTCTAATAAAACCCTAACTAAAATCCTCATGAAAGTTGTCAATGAGTCCGGATGAAATTGGCACGATCACATCCCCTTTGCCCTTTGGGCTTATCGTACTAGCATTCGTACCTCTACTAACGCTACACCTTTTTCTTTGGTATATGGTACTGAGGCCGTCTTGCCTCTCGAAATACAAATACCCTCCCTCAGAATATCCCTTCAGGATATTCTCACCAACGATGATTTCCGCCAAGAGCGGTTAGCCCAATTGGAGCTTCTTGACGAACGACGTCTTACAGCTCTCGATCACCTTCAAATCTATCAAAATGCATCAAGCGTGCTTATGATAAGCGACTTCATGAGCGTACCTTTAAGGTTGGTGATCTTTTCCTCAAAGAGAATCAACATGTAACCAAACTAGAAAAGAGTAAATGTGGAAAATTTGCTCCTAATTGGATTGGGCCTTATATAATCACTCACACTTATGGATCAGACACTTATCGTTTAGCTTCGCTTAATGGTAAACCTGAGCCTGAGCCCCTTAATGCCTTGCATCTTCGACCATTCTACTGTTGAATTTAGTGTTATATCACTTCTTATCTACCTACTGCTCGTCCCTTGAGCTCATTTACCGCTACATACACTTTGTTTTCTACATCTCAAAATAAAATCAAGATCACCTCTCACCTCCCCTTGACAATGCCTTCCCCTTTTTAGTCTAGTCCATGACTTCAAAGTATTAAAATAAGCCGTATTCTTATGGGATTTTCTTGAGTCAAACTTCCTACTAAACTAGATGCTTCACGCCAAAAGAACATCTAGTCATCTAAATTAAATATAGACTACTCCCTCGAAGGACAGCTATGTGCCAAACTATTGCTGCTATTATAAATAGACTGCTCCCCCGAAGGACAGCTATGCATTAAAATCATATCTCATGCTACTATAAATAGATCGCTCCCTCGAAGGACAGCTACACACGGTCGACCTTTATCGAAGCTTCTCGCATTGATCAGCTTCGTGAAGACCTCAAGAATAGTACAATCAATATCCTCAGTAGACTTCCCGCGCATCGATCGAGCCATATTCAATAAAATAAAAGCTTCATTCAAAAGAACTTTTGAGTCATGGACTTGTCTATTTAGGGTAGGTTCTCTTTCGTCCAACACTCACTTTGTAATAATTTTTCCGTACTCAACTATACCATTCACCTCACCTCACCAAATTGTTTCAACTCAAGGGACGTGACGTACACACTGATAGGATGTGATCATACAACTCTTTTCACCTATTGACTTCTCGCCTATGCACCGGTACCTAGGGCTTCACGTTCATTCTATGTTGTGTGGTTCGTTTTACTCTTTTCACCTACGGAGCACTCTTTCCTCATTGCCTCGTATCTAGGATTGTGTGTTGATCTTAATCAGGACATGGTTCCCTACCACTTGGGTAGGCTAACTTTCGCTTCCCTTATACCTTTTACAACATCACCAACTCGTTACCAACACCATCACCCTTACCTTACCAATATTAATATCAATACTTTTACCAACCAACCAATTGCCTAACCATACCAAATTGCCTAAATTTACCTCTCCCTGGTCCTAAGGGAGAACTACATCGGTCTGAGGCCCCTCCTTGCTTTGTGCAATGGGCTATGTAGGCAGCACTTCGGAGACATGGGGTCTCCCAAGGTTAGCTCGACCATCCCCTACCATAACCTATCATGTGTGGTAAATATAAATATTTTTGTGTATTTCTATTTAATCACATTCCTCTTTATCCTTTTTCAAAACACCGAAATTCAAAACGAAAACATTCTTATTATTATCATAACTCAAATCAACATACATATTCAGTTTTATTTAGATGTTAAACAAATACATCTTCTCTATCATTGACACGCAGGTCAGCATCCTTATTAATTCTTATATCTTGCTAACATTTATTTAGACCCTTACGCCTCATCCCGAACTAGGTGAGGATTGTGATCATCGACCCTCTCGCCAGCCTCTCGGTCCTCAAAGGTACCACGACTATTGGTACCACCCACTGATCTGCCAACCTCTCCTGTAACATATGAATACGCCTCTCTCGCATGGAGGACTCCAGCCTCTAGTCTCTCCGCTCGTGACTCCGCAATCGCTAACAATCCTCTTGTCTCATTCACCTACGTTTGAGCTGCTGAACTAAACTCGTAGACGATCTCTCTCTGCTGTAATCATAGCTATGTCAGGGATGATCACATACACCTCGCAGCTTTGCTACCCACCATAATCTATAGCCTCTATCGCTCTCGCATCCATTACCCCGCGATCGGGCTGCTACTTCTTCAGACCTTCTCGGAGGTGTTGGGTGGGAGGTGAGAATGCTTTGCCTCTGCGCGATCCTCATATATGGTCTATAAGCTCGCGGTATGTCCCGCACAAATCCAAATTATCACCGCACGCGATCTATAGGAATCCTCTCATATTCACTGCCTCGTGCCTCGCGATCCACCTCAATCGCTCTCTACACCCTCAACTCCTCGGCACTATGTTCTCTGCTTACCATATAGTTCCCGTAAGGCCTCCAATAGATATCCGCAACCGTCACCCTCTCCCATACCCGCTGTAATACTCAATGTCACCCGTCACGGCTTGAGATCTTGCCTCTTGCTCTGCCTGCGGACCCATCGTCCGAATCCCAACCTCTCTCGGTCTCCCCTTCTGGATGGGTCGGCCTATTGGTCGCACACAAACAATGTGCTCATAGGCCCAACTGTGTAATAAGTATGAAAATCTAGTGTCGCCCTATGATTTCACCTACAAGCCCATAAACCCCTCGTATAGTTCCGCCAAATATGCAGTGCCCATGCAAAATTCACGTTCCTTTCTATCATCTCCCAAATAACACACATCAATGCCTTTGAAATCTTCCCTTCGCCTCGGTAACGCATAATACCCTACCGCTATCATTAATATCACTGCTAACCTTGTCTCCTCAGGGTGTGCTGCATACATTACCCCATATGTGAATGTCAAACCTCGTTGTGTCAGATCTCGTGCGTATGGACCAAATACTGTTGTTATCGCTCCCGTGCCGCGCTAGGTAGTGCCGATATAATGGTTTTCCCCGTAATAGGGAGCCTCAAAATACGGAACACATCTTCCAATGTTACCGCTCATCTCCCCGCTTGGCGTGAGATAGAAGGTATTTTTCTCAGGATTCCATCTCTCAATCAACACCTGTAACATAGCATGGTTACGTGCGATTCGTGAATAATAGCGGATTCCACTTAACCCCAAATGATTTATCAATGTCCATTCAGCTGGCGTTACATCCGCCGATTCGTGACAACAAATACTGGAACACTATCATTCATCCTCAACCCTGCCTCTGCCTGCATACATCCAAATAACAAACAACCATTCAATTCCTCAAATCCCCCCGGGTTTTTTCTCAAATTCTGGAAATTCCTACAAAGAATCGGTATCGTTATTACATGCTAACTGTACTGGTTGAGTAATCGATACCGTTATCCATAACCGATATCGGTCATCATTATCTTAATACACGCCTAAATACACCACCTACGACAATAATTTGAGCATTTATTCCTTTCTGTACATACAAACATACCTGAAAACCCTGATTACCTACCCCGTAACACTCACCTCATCTATAACCCTTGCTATCATGTTTTCTTTCTCATATCTACCCACTTAATCTCCCTCCTCCTATTCACAAAACATGCAAAAATCAAATCACAACCAAAACGTTTACCTCTTGGGTTGCAGCAGCTTGCGGTGGCACTTGTCTTCCCTCTCGTCCCTGCCTGCTGGATGCTTCTCCTCGTTCTGTCATGATCACCACTCTTTTTCAAATTCACCTTTCTATCGTCTGAATCTCAGATCGCATTCACTTCCCCTGTCTCTTTTCTTATCACCTAAATCTCTCATGCAATACCCTGTCTCTTTTCTCCTTATCACTCAAATCTCTCATGCAAATACCTGTCCCAGTCGTCAAAAAGTGTCGCGTTCACGTATTTAACTTCTTGCATGGCTCTCAAAATTAGAACTTAAGTTGCCACCCTAGCTTTTCTATTTTTAGAAAAGCTCATCCCTAAATAACCGGTATCGGTTATATGACCGATATCGGTCTATTAGCTACCGACATCGGTTCCTAACCGATATCGGTTACACACCTGCCCTTTTGAAACATGGTCTTTTCTTCATTTTTTTACCTAATTTTTGTCGCGCCCGCCTCTTTTCCTGCATCACAACACCATTATCCATATTTGTCCATCCACCACACATATCATTACAATTTCATTAACATCATCTATTTTACAAAAACAAACCAGCCATCAGCTAAGGATACCAAACCAAAACAAAACAAAACAAAAAACTATCTATCTATACATCATTTGAATCCAACTCATCAGATACATATATAACAATGTCACAAAACCAGCCCAAAACATGCAACATTTCATCATATAACACATCATCCATATATCAACATGTCAATTAAACTCATCATACATTCTATACCACAAACCATTGACGAAATACTTAAAAACATTTTCAACACTGCATATGGATCAAAACATCATCTCTATATATATATACAAGTTTCAAATGTACAATGTGCCCTGCATCGGGGCCTCTGTGATCTCATAATACAACAACAAAGCCGGCACGCAGGCCGCAATAAATATCAATCACCTCGACTCGGCTCGCAGGCCGGTCCCTCATATCAAAAATATACTCGGTTCGCAGTCCAGATCAATCGTATAACCTGACTCGCTCGCAGGACGGTATATAATAAATGAATGAATTAATACATGAATAAATGTAGGCACGCAGCCTCTATCAACACAACCGGTTCGCAGGACCAAAGTGCCCATGTCCATATACAAAACTATGTGGGGATCCTCGCTCTCCCCACCACCTCGCAAAGACCTCTCCCCTGCTGGTCCTGTGGTGCCTCTCGCCTCCTACTCAGTAACGGACACGCCACTTGGGCTACGCCTCCTCGCGATCTCTCGACTATGCGAGGTCTCCGCTCGGTGTGCCGCATATGGTTGATACTCCGCTCCGTACTATTCGAGGACATCTCGATAGTACGGGCCTCCACTCGCCTCCATGTATCTATCTCGTGCCACCGCTTGCAGATTGGGGGTTGGTCCCAGACTCCTACCGCGCACTTCCCAGTGCTGTCTTTGTGGTGCTCTGTGGCCGCCGATCTTGGCGGTGGTATCTCGTACTCACTGTGCTCAGAAATGGGCCGTGGCTGCGCCGCTGGTGGTGGTGGTGCTGTGCTCGTGCTCTGTACTGTACTGCGCCTGGGCTAGCTGCCCCTGTAGGACACCTATTCGTGCTCGTGCGTAAAGAACCAACCGTCCTCGTAATAGCCGCACTGGCCCCGAGCTGATCTCGCTCTGCTATCATCAACTGCAGCCAAGTCTGGGGTGCTTGGCGGTACTTATCCTAGCTGCTTCTCTCGACCACCCACCAAACCATGAATGCCCCGTGCACCCAAAGATCATCTACACCATCATCTCGCCGGCCTCTCAAGAGCCCCAACTGGATCCATGGGCTATGGTGCGGCAAAGTGGGGCCTCGACATCATCCCTCTGTCTTCGAGGGAAGGGAGGTGGCTTCGTCCCGCCGCAGCCCCATCTGCCTGCGTGCCCTCTCTAGGGGTATCCTCTCGTACTCTCCCGGCCTCCGTCCTGCTATCCAGAAGGTGTACTAGATCCAGCGTAACTGTACTCGGGCTCCTCTGCGCGGGTGATGACCTCTGTAAGGTCTCCATACAATGTCTACCGCTGTCAGGCCCTCTAACAAATGTCTATAATACGCCACATCCCGACCTGCAAGAACTGCTCGTGGCTGGCCCATGACCCCCAACCATCTCTGAAAGCCATATCTGTATATGACCTGTGGCCCTGGCTGCTGGGGTAAACCTACTGGCCTGATGCATATGATGTGCTCATATGCCCAACAGTGAAGTAAAAAGGTAGAGCAAATCCCAAATCACCTCATCCGGCGATAGCCCCATAGCTCCCTGTATAACTGCACCAGGTATACTTGTGCCCAAGCGTAACAGGTGTGCTCCTCCACCATCTCAAGTAGCACCCCCATCAATGCCCGTGGAAAGCATCCTCCCTCTGAGTCCGGGAGGGCGAAGCAGGTGATCCCGATCATCATCAGCACGGCTAGCCGTGTCTCATGTCGGTGCGCATGGTACATGTCACCATACCCGATACTCGTGCTGTGATAGGTAAGTAGCGCGGCTGCATCTCCAAAAACCTGCAGGATGTTGTCCATCGCCGTCTCCGACTCTACCTGGAACACTACCTCTCCCTCGATCGGTAGTCGAAGGATGCGATACACATCCTCCAATGTGATAGTCATCTCCCGAGTCGGGAGATGGAACACATTGGTCGCCGGATCCCATCTCTCGATGAGGGCAACCATCAGGCTGTGATCTCTATCAATAGCTCTCAGATCGCCGGACTCCGCCGAGTCCCACTCGCGCATGATAGCCCAGTGTGCCATGGATACGTGTGGCCGCATCCGCACCAACAGCGGGGGCATCCTATCCCGCATCGTCAACTGCTGACGTGCCTGCAAAACCAACCCACAACCTTAGACCTACTCTTTATCACATCATCTACTTTACCCTCTATACCCCCTTTTTATCCCCCCGACCACACCCCAACTCTCTAACACCCCCCTCTAGCCACCTATCTTCTCCACTATCCCCCTCCCTCTTCCCAACCCAAAACCCAACCCAAACCCACACCATAACCAACCGAACCCAAACCCAAACCATACCCACCCCAAGCCTAACCCATAACCCACCCAAACCCAAATCAACCCACCCATACCATAACCAAGCCCAACCCATAACCCACCCACACCATACCCACACCATACCCAACCCATAACCCACCCAAACCCACAAAACCCACAAAACCCACCCAAACCCACAAAACCCAAATCAACCCACCCAAACCCAAATTAACCCACCCAAACCCCCACCGACGCCGCCGATATACGATCCCAGTGCCGGTCGCCAAAACACCACTGTCATGAAATTTGCGACCGATGCCAGTCGCTTAGCAACCGACATCGGTCGCTGTAAAAATACGGAGCCGAACCCGACGCGGCCCCCAAAACCTATTTTTTGACTATTACTACCCTTTTACCCATTGAAAAGCCCTACAAACCTACCCACCCTACCATTTTAGCCTAACTACCCTACCTACCCTCTCTATTTTCCAAACAACTTCCATTTACCCCTTCTTTTATCAAAAACTTGGCTTCCTACCCAAAACCCCAAATTTCGCATAATGTAATAAAATGAACACAATTAAAGAGTTTCGAACCTACCCGTGACAACACGTCGTGCCGTGGTGGGATGGGTGGTGGTGGTCCAACTAGTCCAGCCCCTCCCGCTCCTCCCCGCCTGTGCCATGGGTCCAACTTTGCTTTGCTGGGTCCTCTACCAATCAAATGTTGCCTGCTACTCACTCAGGCCCACCAATCAACTCACTTCTCCACTCAACTAGTGCCACCTCACCAACAAATACACCAATATCAATATTCCACCTCGCATAACTTAATTTGGTTTCCAAATTGACAAAGTGACAATGACCGGCCGTATTTTTCTTTTTTATAGGTTTTTAACATAGAACCGATACCTGGCCAAATCATGCCCTAAGGAATCAAGCGTCGGTTATCTAACCGTGGCCATAGATAACCGATATCGGTTTTGTCTTTATCCACCCAACTTTCTCGCCCCTATTTACTAATCGCCCTTTCTCCCCAATATCGCCTATATCCACCTTTCTTTGAACACCATTTGTTCACCTATCCACCCGACCCAAGGCCTCAACCAACTAATCCGCCCGACCCAAGGCCGCCACCTTACCCATCCGGCCCGACCCAAGGCCTCACCCTACCCATCCGGCCCGACCCAAGGCCTCAACCAACTAATCCGGCCCGACCCAAGGCCGCCACCTTACCATCCGGCCCGACCCAAGGCCTCAACCTACCTATCCGGCCCGACCCAAGGCCGCAACCTTACCATCCGGCCCGACCCAAGGCCTCAACCTACCTATCCGGCCCGACCCAAGGCCGCAACCTTACCCATCCGGCCCGACCCAAGGCCGCAACCTTACCCATTTGGCCCAACCCAACGCCGCACCCCAACCATTTGGCCCGACCCAAGGCCGTACCACTTCCATACCTTACCCAACATCACCAACATACACTCTTATCCACCCATCCTGTAGTTTTTTGTACAATCGAGCTCACCTGTTCGTGTTTTAGCATAATTAGGGTCCTTGACTTGATCTGTCGACCAACTTTGCCTAGACCTAGACCGTGACGTTTATCTCAACCAAACCAACCATTTGGTACTGCCGAACATGCCTAAACATTCTTGTACCTTACCTGTTATATACCCTGGAGCTACTTCCTATGCCTTGGATACCAGGATTATATCACCCTTGTTTGGATAAACTATCGACCTTTGCCTATACATTGCTGGTTTGCTCGCCAAATCATGTACCCTAGTCGCACTATTGCATTTCAACATGCGTCTGCTGCCTTGGACCTCCCCCACCACCTTACCATCCTCTCTACAACATGTACCCTTTATCAACCCTATCCCTGATTTCCCGTTCACTCAATCCGTGATAGATTTGAGGGGGATTACCTATATCCTTAACAGGAGAAACCACTTCATATTATTGTCCGCGCAGCTTTACAACACAAGCTACACGACAATAAGGGGCTAATGTAGACACCAAATTCGTGTCTTACGACCCCTTGTGACCCGCATCCCATTTCGCAACCTAACCTCATTACCTAAACCTTACACAATTATTTATTAATTACTTTGTGATTGATAAATCCCCATCACCTCACCTACCACCTCATTTTGCCACCTCATCATGACCTAGCCCTAATCCTAAACTAACCTAATTAAGACCTAAAACTTGGTCTATACCTACACCCATGACTAATGACCCCTTTCTCGCACCCAAAACCGACCTTCTAGTCACTTGACCAAGCCCGCAACTAATCTCTCGGGAGAAAAGCAGGGAAGGTGGGCTATTTTACTAAAAATAGCCTACTTTTTCCTTACCGATGCCGGTTCTACTCGACCACCGTCGGTTACGTAACCACCATCGGTTCCCTGTAAATGGCCTCCCCAAACCAAAAACAAGGGATCGAAATTTCATTTTGGATCAAAGGGGAAAGGATTTTTGAATCAACGGAGATCTTTGGGAGCGAAAAACAGAGTCCAGATCTTCACTTGACCGAGCAGAGACGAGTGGAGATACCCGAAGTGTTTACAGCAAAGGAGATCAGCTTGCATCTTCGTCAAAACTAGTAAGTCACATCTTGCATGTCCTCTGTTATAACATTTCTTATGCTTCTTGAATCACAGTCCTCATAAATCCATTTCTGGACCCACTACCTAGCAATATATCACATCTAACTATCATTCATCTACCTCTCATCACCTTATTACGTAATATCACCCATATACAGCCTTACAAATAACACAGCTACCAAACAACACAAACACCCCACAAAAACAACCAACCTACAGATCCTAAACCCTACCGACATCGGTTACCAGCAACCGGTATCGGTTACCCAGACTACAAACCAGAAATCAGCCTTTCCCCTATCTGTTCCAAATGAAGTAATTTGATTGATATTTTACAGTCTTTTGTGTTAATTCATATTAGCAGGGAAACCGACCACCTTCGAAAGGAAGTTTTATATTTCCTGGGCCCAAGGCAGTTTCCTCATTTATTGTCTAATCAAAATCTTGTGGTCTTGTGTTCTTATTTGCAGGTAGTCCTTCCAAGACAAAAAGGAGTTCTTCGCAGTCAGCCTGATCTTCCTCTACGGTACGTGCACACCATCTCGACATTCCACAGGTATTCCTCCTAGCCCTAACCCTTATCTCTGCTTTCTAAAAGGAATGAAAGGATAGAAGCAACTCTATTCCCGTAAGTCGAAACATTTCGAGTGAAACATCATGAGTTGGGTGTATGAGCATTTTATTCCTTATGGCAGGGCGTGGAGGTGGCAGATCCCGGGCTGTGAGGGCAGCCGTGTGGTCGAGATATGTCGGTGCTTAGAGCACCTCACCAGCCAAGATAGCTTCCCTCACCACAAAGAAATATGGAGGCTGCACTGCACGTACCAGCTCATGGCCGGCATTTGGGGAGAGGAGACTCTCACATTGATCTCTTGCTCCACCACAGGCAGCTTATTGACCGTGTGGGATGGGTAGAGGTACATCCTTTCGGCAGGGTCCCTCAGCAGTTCGGCCTCCCATATGTGGGCATGCTTCCTCCAGTGGCACCAGTCTATAGATCAGTCCGGGAGGCTAGAGGGGGGCCTAGAGGCCGTGGTTGGACAGTGGTCACCCCTGGTATTCCTATTGCAGCCAGGGGGATTGTTTAGGCTGAGGGGAGAGCGGGTGCGCCTCGGGCACCTTTACTTCGGATTACTGCGGGTCCTGCTCATAGCAGCGATGACCCTATAGATATTGACTCTGATTCTGAGGAGTCCACAGAGGGAGGGTCGGAGGAGCAGACGGATGATAGCGATCCTGAGTGGCATGACACCCAGGATATCATGCAGTAGAGAGGAGGAGCAGAGTGCAGAGAGAGAGACTCTAGTTTCAGAGGAGCCACTCTCTCAGGGCCGTGGTGGAGAGGACGAGTCCGTTGCGGGGCGTCATGTTGCCCCTACCACAGGAGCAGCCCCTCAGTCAGCAGCGGCATCGGGCAGTGCTGGCCCTAGTGACCCATCTTGGAGGCCCGGTGATCCGAGTAAGTTATCCTCTTTCCCTTTCAGTGTTAGTTTGATTTAGGACTTGTTTTAACTGCTATCTCTCCTTATATTTGTATCTTGTATATTTTAGCCTCTTGCCTAGTTTCTAATTCGTCTTTCTTCTTTGTTTTGCAGAGACTGTCGACGAGTGGCGGGATCTAATCCGTAGGGTATGCACTGATTCTCTGATGATCCCTATGGATAAGACCCGTGCGGAGCTATCTGTAGATGCCGGGGAGCCCTCAGCAGCCGGCAGGCACACCGACGTCTTCGCTCCCGTTTGGCATGTGGCCAAGATGGTGTCGACTCTCCGTACAGAGTTGGCAGGCTATAGGACAGCCGAGCGTCTTATGAGGAGCCACTCTCATGGCGAGACCACGGCTGCTCCTCGGGACCCTGAGCCCTCCGTCCATTCAGAGCGCCGGCGTAGCCGGAGTCCTAGGCGAGGGCGCGCACCTTCAGCGGGATCGCGTAGGGGTTGAGAGGCCACTTGGCTCCTATGCACTTTTTGTATTATAGATTCTTTTGTGTATTACGGGCTCTTTGAGCATTTTGACCATGCCTAGTGCATGATGGCATTGTATACAAACATTGATTATTTATATATATGCGTCGATTTTGGATCAAAAGCTTGTCACTCATGTGTGTCCTTTCTATTTCCAACTGCTTTGTGTATACTACGATGTATGTTTTATATGCTTTCTAGAATGTATGCAATGGAAAACAGATGATGCAAATGTTTGCTTTCTTTTTGTGTTTCATGATGCTGATACATGATATTGTAGATATACTGTGATCTTGAATCTTAACTTTTGTTAGCAATTTGGATAACTCATGCTTGTTTTGGCAAAGTGATGAAAATAACCAGTATGATGAATAGATTAACTTGCCCCGCTCCTAACTCCACGCAACCAGTAAGATGCGAGGGCTCATCACCAAGAGCCAAGAAGGGCGCAAGTTTATGAGAAATGGGGAAATGATAGTGATGAAAGACAGACGAAGCTTTGGCGGAACCAAATTGGAAGCTACAAGCTTACTCTACCTGAATGACTTCATAGTTTTGGGTGCAACTTGCTTTGTGGTTTATCCAGACTTAGACCCGTAGATGGCCACATAGTAGACAAAATCTGGTTTTTAGGATTTTTAACTCTCTTGGAATTTTGAACACCTGATTCATTCGTTTTTGACTCAAAGTTTGAATAGTTTGTTTATGACCTTTTAACGTTTGCATTGTCTGGAGGACCCCCTACACTTTGCCCCATGCTACTAGTAAGAAGCGTGGGTTTATCACCATGGGCAAGGCGTAGGCGAGTAAGGGCATTTCCATCCTTTCCCAACCCTACGTCACTAGTAAGAGACGCAAGCTCATCACCGAAGGTTGGTGGGGCAAGGAAATGTGTAAAAATAAAATTTTTTGTTTAATCACTTTTTGACTTGTCTTTTTGAGTAAAATGTCAGTATATGCTTGTTTCCAAAGAGATGTGTATATAGGATAGATGTGACACCATGAAGCTTCTAGAATAGACCATAGGCAAGACACTTATCCTAAGAAGAAATCAAAGCGAGAACAAACTTGCAGATCTTGGTATGGTTACCGTTAGGACTTCGTCATGTTTGATTTTATTTGATAAAAGATTCCAAGATGACTTGATGATACGAAGATGGAGAGGTATGATTAAAGAACTTTATGCCAGAAACATCATGAGTTTGTAATAAATTGCTTTGAGAATAGATTCCTTGATCACAATTTGTGTAAGAACAAGTGGACAAAATGATCCTAATCTATATGGAAATGCAATGTAGATAGTTATATAGGCAGCGCTTGCTGCTTATGCATAGAAACGTTTGAGGTGGAGGGAATTGACTGTTTCACCAAACTCCTCACCTTCTAGTGTGCATAAGAGGTATGCACCATTTCCGTAGTCCTTCGTGACTCGGTATGGGCCCAACCATTTGGGCCAGAATTTCCTTCCTTCGCCGGTCTTCTTGTCGATCCGGCTGTCTAGTCTTAGAACTAGATCACCTTCGTATATATCACGTTCATAGACTTTTTTGTTATACTGCCGGCACATCCGGTCGGCATAGACTCTATGTCGTTGCTCGGCGTCTAACCTAATTTCATCTAGGCTTTCTAGTTGGGAAAGACGTGCTTCTCTGTAAGCGTCTTCATCCAGAATCCCTTGTAGTGAAATGCGGAGACTGGGTATCTCGACCTCAAGTGGGAGAACTGCTTCTGCCCCAAATACTAGCGAGAAAGGAGTTGCTCCCGTTGGTGTTCTTATTGAGGTTCGGTGGGCCCACAAGGCCGGATATAACTTTAAGTGCCAATCCCGTTTGTTTTCTTTTACCGTTTTAAGGAGAATGGCTTTCAATGTTTTGTTTGTTGCTTCAGCCTGCCCATTGGCTTGGGGATAATACAAGGAAGCCGTATGGTGGCTTATTTTGAATTTACTGCACAATTCACGAACTTCTTCACTCTTGAAAGAAGTTCCATTATCTGAGATAATGATTTGCGGGATACCGTACCTGCAAATGATTTGGTTCAAAATGAATTTGGCGATTACTGAACCAGGTACAGTGGTAAGAGGCATGGCCTCTACCCATTTGGTGAAATATTCAGTGGCCGTAATTATAAAATTGTGGCCGTCTGTAGATGAGGGAGAGAACTTCCCTATCAAGTCCAGGCCCCATGTAGAAAAGGGCCACGGAGTAGCGATTGGTTGCAGAGCTTGTGCTGGCATGTGGATCTCATGAGAGAATTCTTGGCACTTATGACACTTGCGTGCAAACTCTATCACGTCATGTTCTAGAGTGGGCCAGAAATAGCCCATTCGATGTATTTTTCGAGCGGTGGCATGGCCACCGAAGTGGCCTCCACATATACCGCTGTGAGATTCATAGAGAATCTTCTTGGATTCTTCTGTGTCGACACACCTTAGAAGCATTCCATCGAACGCCTTTCGATAGAGAACTTGCTCTATAATAACGTACTTAGCTATGATAATGCGTAACCACCTTTTTTGTTGCGGTGTAGCTCCTTCTGGATACCTATGGTCCATGATATAGCTAATGATATCAGCGTACCAAGGGCACTCAGATATAGCAGGTCGGGTTTCGACGTAGTATACGCATTCATCGGGAAAATCTAGATCTACTAGATCTCCCCCGTCCAACGGATTATCAGCTAACCAATCCGCAATGATTTGTCCTTTTATCGACTTCTGATTTACAAATGTTAATTCGAACTCTCCCATCAAGGTTATAAAACGTCCAGCTTTTTTGGACAAGGACCCTTGTGTGAGAAAAGTCCGTAAATGGTCTGTCTTTACCATGACCTTCGTTTCTTGATTCAGCATGTAATGTCTTAGACGTTTAGTAGCAAAGACTATGGCAAGGCATTCCCGTTCTGCCTGTGTATAGCGTGTTTCATAGTCGAGCAATGTTCGGCTAATGAAATAAATCACACGTTCTCTCTTGTCATCGTCTTCTTGGGCCAACATACAGGCCAGGGAAACATTGGTAGCTCGTGAGTATAAGATCAACGGGCGATCCAGCTTAGGTGGCATTAGCGTAGGTGGTGATAACAAAAAACGCTTAACTGCATCAAAAGCTTCATTGCAATCTTCAGTCCAATCGATGCTATAATCCTTCTTGAGTAAATTGTTGATTGGATGAACGGCGAAGCTTAGGTCCGGGATAAATCTCCGGATTGCACCCAGCTTTCCGAGAAATGATCTGATTCCAGATTCACTAGAAGGTGGGACCATTTCGAGGACAGCCCGAATTTTGGTTGGATCAACATCGATCCCTCGTGACGATATGATGTAACCTAGGAGCTTTCCTCCTGTTACACCAAAGACGCATTTCTCTGGGTTTAGCGTGACTCCGTATTCTATTAGGCGTGAAAGAATGATGCGGAGTACTTCAGGGTGGTCACAGCGCTTTTTGGCCTTAGCCAATAAGTCATCCACGTAAGATTCCACGATTTTATGAATTAGATCGTGAAATATGTATGTCATAGCCCGTTGGTAAGTAGCACCAGCGTTCTTAAGACCGAATGGCATAACAACGTAGCAATAGGTTCCCCAAGGAGTTATAAACGTGGTTTTAGCTTGATCTTGCTCGGATATTCTGATTTGGTTGTATCCCGAGAATCCATCCATGAGAGACAAAAGCTCAAACCCAGCTGTTGCATCAACAATGACGTCGATAGATGGTAATGGGAAGTCATCCTTAGGACATGCTTTGTTGATGTCTCGGAAATCTATGCAAATGCGTATCTTTCCATTTTTTTGAGAACGGGAACGATGTTAGATACCCATTGGGAGTAGTCAACTGGCTTGATGAATCCTACCTGAAGGAGTTTTATTACCTCCTCTTTTACCATGAGGGCTACCTTGGGCTTCATAGGTCTTGATTTTTGCTTAATTGGCTTTGCATCTGATCTAGTGACGAGGTTGTGCACCGCAATGTGGGGTGCGACTCCCGTCATCTCCTTGTAACTAAATGCAAACGCCTTCTGATGTTCTTTGAGAACTTGAGTATGTATTTCCACTTCTTCTGGGGTTAACGAAGATCCTAGTTTCAAGATTCTCGGCTCGTCTTCCGTTCCGATGTTGACATCGATCGTTTCTTCGATTAAGGAGGCGTTACCCTCTTCGAACTCAGGTGGTGCCGGAGGTAAATCCAAGTCATCCCCATTTTCTATTGCGTATATGCTAGGTTCCCTTTGTGAGGGAAGATTTGTTACGGGATTTCCGAAGTAGGAAGACGAATGTGGAATCAGGGATAAATCTAGCATGTGATAAGAGAGATGTAATGCTGCATAGGCATTTAAATAATCCAAAGTAGCCGCATCATTTCCAACATGGTCTAGGACGGTAGATTCACTTCCACTAAAAAGAGGATTTGTCATTGTTTTTATTAATGGTTCGTCACGAATGGATACTGTGAAGTGAGTATCTTCTAGTTCATTGCTTGGAGTAAAACGTGACGCTGAAGTTGCTATCGAGTCAGCGAGGAGATTTTTCTCTCGCGGGACTGCTTCAATGGATATGAAGTTAAACGCTTTGCTTAAATCTAACACAGCGTCTTTGTAGAGTTGTAAATGTTCGGCTTTAGTTTCATATATTTCAGAAACTTGGTTTGTCACTAATTGCGAGTCTCCTAAGACTCTGATGCTGTCAATACCAATTCTTTTGGCTAAAGTGAGACCAAGGAGGAGGGCTTCGTACTCAGCGCCGTTGTTTGTGCATTCAAAGTTTAACTTAAAAGCGAATGGGAGGATTTTCTCCTCAGGCGAAGTAAGAATTATACCTGCCCCCGCTCCATAGCGACATTTAGCTCCATCGAAATGGAGAGTCCAATACTTAGCCGGGAGCATAGATGTTGGGGCATCAGTTGCGCTTGCGCACTCTATTTCTACCATACAGAGATCCTCTGCTGGCAAGGAACCAACACCTAGGGAAAATCCCATGCCTACTGAATCGAATGGTAAGAACATTGGTGAATCTTGTTCTATCAACTCAACGATTTTCGCAGTAGTCCCTAATGATACTGTTTCTTTAGTTTTACTTTTAGGGGTTGGAATTGTTTTGGCTATGCTGGTTGTTTCGAGATCCGTCGTAGGTATCAACTTTTCCTCTGGCTTTGAGTCAGTGGGTTTATTAAGTTGGTTTGTTGGAAGTTCAAATTCCGAGTGTACACCTGGTCTTTTCTTTAAATCAGCTAGGTGCACGTCAAATGGCTTTGGATCACCTTTGGCTACAAATACCTTTCCTAGATGCAAGAATCTTACTTCTTGAAATAATGTAGAAGGGATTGCCTTCATACGGTGTATCCATGGTCGGCCGAGAATCATATTATAATTGGTTTCCCGATCTATAATATAAAACTCAGTCAGGATTGTTTTAGGTCCCAAGGTGACCGGCAATATTATAGTTCCTATCGAAGTGGCTTTAAGGCTATCATAGCCTCTCAAGGTATTTCGTGTAGTAGAACAGTTCGTTTCTCCATATCCAAGTTTTTGGAGAAAAGAGAAAGGGACTATGTTAACTGCGGCCCCATCATCAACCATTGCCCGTTTTACATAGTTATTATAAACCCACACTTGCAAGTGTAAGGCTGGGTCACCTCGGCGTGCGATCTCAGCATCTGTGGGCATTTTACTTATTTCGAAGATGAATTCGACATCCTTGTCCGGCTGCCCCGAGGGTGGATATCAAAATCTACGTGATTTACTTGTGTTTCGGGTGGTGGAGTGATATTAATTAAATGACCTAAGCCTAGTGCCTCTAAAAGAGCGGCCCTGTGGGCAGGGGAGTTCTTTAGCAAGTCAAGGAACGAAATATGCGAGAAGGTTTTCGTTAGATCATTAATTAAATCGTAAGCACCCACAGGTTTTGTTGTAAGTTGCTGGATGTTATCCGTGTCTGGCGAGTGGCTTGGACTTGGTTGAGAAAAATATTCTCGTGTCCTTGTTACAGCTTCAATAGGTAATTCCGAGTCTAATTCTACCAATCCAACCACCTTAGGTCGTGGTTGACTCCCTAGTTGGGGCGCAACTAATGGATTTAGCGAAGTCGAGGCTTCATGGTCATTGTTTCCTATTATTGCACCCTTGTTTACTCCCGTTGAATTTAGTCGATTATTATCGTGATTTGGGAGTGGATCGTTAAAGATCTTGAGAGGAGCATTTTGAGGGGAAACTGCCCCTGCGAATGTATTGGGTGGCGATGGCGCAGGATCTGCCAAAAACAAATCTGTGAAGAATTGTCTTTGTTCTTCCGGTAAACGTTGCATGAACTTGTTGTAGTCACGACACGTTCTAGTGTCATGACCCCGAATTTTATGGAAACCACAATAAGAATTGGGATTGTAATTCGTGTTTTGTTGGTTTGGTGTGTATTGTGGCCTAAAATTCCGATCAAACTGTTGCCTATTAGGACTAAAGTTTTGTTGTTTCTGGTTTTGATTTTGGTTTTGATAACCAAATGAGTTTTGGCTTGGTCCTTGCATGGGATTTCGCCGTTGTTGTTGTTGTTGTGGATGATTAAAATCCACTGTATTGACCGTTGGGGTAAAATTGTTGTTTCGTTGATTGTTTGTTTGTGACGGAGTATTAACAACATTTACCCTCTTGGGCTGGTCGGTTACCCCATCCATTGTTACCCCACGATTTTTGTTAAGGATTTTGGGTCCTTGATTGACGTTTGTGGTAGTTGTAGTATTTTGAGTAGAGGTGATTAACCTCCCATTTGCTCCATATGCCTTACGACCACTATCTATTGCTGCCTGGTCTATTCGTAGAGCGCTCTCAAGTACTTCATCATAAGTCCTTAGTGGGAACTTCTGGACTTCTTCCTTCACTTCTCTGCTGAGAGAATGAAGGAATAAATCGCATAGTTCCATCTGATCCATGTTTGGAGCGCTTGCCGAGGAATAAAGGACTGTGTGCCACCTTTGGATGAAATGGGCGACAGATTCGTTATGTTCTTGCTTGATGTGTAAGAACTCCCTGATTCCTGTCCTTAATAGCTTGTTCATGTCAAAGGCTTTGATGAACTCAGACACGAGTTGTTTGAATGAATGTATGGAAGCCTAGGGTATTCTGTAATACCAATCGAGGGCAATGCCTTCCAGCGTTTTGGGGAATATTTTAGCAACAACCCCATCCCATGGGAGTAATTCTCGAATGGCTGTAGCGTAAGCTTTGATATGCGCATTCGGATCTCCCTCTCCTTTGTATTTGGGCAAATCGGGAAGAGGCCTTGGAAGCATAACACTTCGTATGGTGAAATCTAAGGGCTCCTTCAAATATTCTGAATAAGTCCCTATCGCATATGTTTCAACCATTGATGGTGTCTGTTGAGGAGGCGGTGGTGGAACGGGTTGTTGATATGGTGTAACGTACGCGTTGGCAGGGGCATAAGGCAACCCCTGTATTTGGGCAAACATGCCGGGAGAGGAGAACATATCCCCTTGTGGCGATTTGGAGTACATGTTTAAGTACGAAGGGGTACTATCCAGGAATGGATTGCTCTGTACTGGACCAGGAGGAACAGTGCTAGCGATAGTGGGTCTAGTTGGCACTTGTTGTGAATACTGAGGAGTCATACCTAATGTGCCTGCTCCTGTGAGGAGATCTACTTGGCTAGGATGGTGCGGAGGATTGGAACTCCCTGTTTGTATGAATCTTGAATTTTGACTTGCTTGGGCAAGTTCTAATCCTCTAACCTTCTCTATTAGAGTTGAAATGACTTCGTTTGGTGAAGTCACGATATCGTGCCTTGGTGGCGTTTGTTGTATGCTATGGTTTTGCGGAGGTATGTGATATCCTGCTATGAACTGATCATTATCTTGCCAAGCATCTCTGAGAGTATTTTCTATACGTGATGGCATAGAGGTATTTTCTTGAGGAGATCTCTCGGGCTGTATTTGCAAACCTCCTACAGGTGGGTATATACCCGGGGAGCGTTGTTCACTCCTAGGATAACGTATTGAGTACTCGTCATCTAGAACCGAGTATGGGTCTGATTGTCTACTAATATGTGGTCTAAGTAGCATCTGAGGAGATGAAACAGATTCTCCAGTAAATGTCATATTGTTTGAGCCTGAAGGCTCTGTTTGTGTTTGAGCGAGTTGTTCCAACCCCTCTGCTTGGAAGGACGAGTTATATCTAGTCCTTGGAGTTTGCATTGACAACTGACTAGTTGAATAGTTGTCGCCCCACATTGAGAGTGAGGGTGATGACTGTCTATTCTGTTGGGCATAATATGCCTCAAGACCCAGGAGGGGTCTGCCATATGCATCGAATCCCGACATATTCGGGGGGTATATGAATACCCGCAGAATAATGGGAAGGAGCGAAGGTGATTTGGATAAGATGAAACTTCTCAGAGAGAAGGTGAAGCAATTGTAAGTTTCACGTCGGGTTCACCAATTTTGTACGTCGGAAAAGCGACAAGCGAGCGTGAGAATCTACAAGTGACTCTTCCGCGTACCCGACCTCCCGAGGTCGTGCCGAGACAGCCGGTGGAGATGGAATACAGGTAGTATACGGATAGACTAGTTAGGCAATCTAATATCTTCGACACGCACTAATGGAATCTGCGAATCTAAGGCAAAGAAGGCCCTTCTAACCTGGACCGGTGTGATAGATCGATCAGCAAGGATGACTGCTCGAAGGCTCCAATCAATATCGAGCTCTGGCGTGATTCGATCTATGGGTTGTGGAATGCGTGGGAAATGACCCGGGATGGTTTCGTGTATTTCTCCTGATAGGGTCATATGGTGAATATAGTCAACTCTATGGACGATTCTCTGGCCTAGTCCAGAATTCTCTAGCTTCGTTAGCTGTTATGTCCAGTAGGGATAACTGTTGGATGATGATAGGTGGAATTGGAGTAGACTGAAATACTAGTGTGCGTAGACCAGTGTCTATATCCAATTCTCTTATGGATTCGTTAGGCTGTGGGATCTGTGGATCACAACCATAAACTCTCGGTTGTTGTGGTCCTGTTATGGTCATACGCGAGATCAAGTTCTAATCCCTAGTATCCAATAATCGTATGCTTTCTCAGCTTCTATATTTAGAACCAACAGTTGTGCAATCTTCTCAGAATACCTTACAGTGTTCTTGCAACCTGGATTCTTAAGCTGGTATCTATATCTACGAGGGTGTCTCCAGCGTCTGGCTGTGGAACTAAAGGATCACACCCGAATGTTTGTTCTCTTTCGAGCCCTTCTACAGTCATGTGGATGTTTTTCTAGGGTAATCTGTAGTTTGGCTGACTTGACCAAAACGCATGTGCTTGGTCGTCTTCTATGTTTAATCCTCTTAACTGTGAACTGATCAGTTGTAAATCTGTGGTTGTTTGGAATACTTGTATCCTGAGATTTTGGTCTATGTCAACTATTGCTGTGACGAGGTTTGGTTGAGGCACGATTGGCTCAAATATATATTCCCTGGCTCTTGAGGTCCCGTGATTGTCATACGAAACAAAATGCGATCCAACTGTAATGAAGCAAATTCTAACTACGTGAAGTAAATCTAACTGCATATAACCTTTATTATTCTATGAAATATTTAACAATTTTAAGGGAAGCAAACTATTTTAAACGTATCTAGAAATAATAACTAAACAGTAATTAAAACAGACAAGATAACCGAGTGTAGTTATTTGCCTGTGCGAATTGATAGAATTCTAAATAGGTCTAATCTATCTGCAAGATTCTCGATCCTACCTCAGAAGTGAGGAGTGAATCATAGTTTCTTGGAAACTATCAATCCCCACAGCTTCCCTGGTAATATTGAGAATAGAATGAAATGAAATAAAGCGATTAACTACTCTATTTAATATGATTCGACTAGAACTTTGAAATTTAAAACCCGGATTCTGCAGCAATGCTGGCGAATCCGATGGTGTGTATGTGATCTCGTCCCCTTAGTATGGTCTCTTAGTTCCTTCGTGTTCACGTGGATCCAGAAAAGCGTGTGATGCTAGCACCCATAGGAGTAGATTTTGGGATAAGGACAGCTCGGAATGCGAGACCGAGGGATAGCGCAAGAGTACGAGCTTGGCTTATGCGATTCCTAGCGGGATTTTACTGTAAGTCATGCAACATGAAGCGACCAGAACTTGTAACTATCCTATACGAAGAGCAAAACCTGCAACTTTAATGGCTTCCTAAGCTATTCCGTTCCAAAATAAAGACACGGATTGGATGGAACAACAGCACTGCCTGCACAAGATGGGTCTGTGGCTTACCAACAGCTGAGCAATACTAACTAAGTAAGAAATGAACTATGCTATCAATCCTAAGCAAGCTGACAGACCAAACCACTGAAAATCAGAAGACTCTAACAAAAAATGGTGGCCATTTGCATGTGCACAAACCATGCATTTATAGGAATTCAAACACCCAAGAACCAAAACCAAATTGAACTCCTAAACAATAAACAAAGGAAAAACACTATTCTAGGGGACCAAAAACATAAATGCATGCTCAAGTCGGCAAGGAAAGCTGGTGAAACGTGATATTTCACGCGGGTCGCGTCAAAAGGGCATTCTGGAAAACGCGCCAGACCGCCGCCTGCTCAGCGGCGATTCATAGAGACCGCCGCCTGTTCAGTGGCAGGCGTGGTCACGAGACCGCCGCCTGCAGGCGGCGGTTTCGCCAAGAAGAAGATCAAAAGGGGCAAGAAAAGAGGGTAAAAGGGGAAAACAAAGGACATGGGGGCTAAGTGGGGTATGCGGGATGTTAACGCATATCCGAAGAGCTCTTTCTGGATCCCGAACACCTTGCGAGGAGACCTGTATCATCATCAGGGGCATTTATTACACCGCTCCAAAGATCAAAGACCTTACAATTTTGGGTACGTATAGTGCCTCGTATCATCAACCATGTAGAAAAAGAAACAAAAGGGGTCTCATATCATAAACCCATGCTAAAGAAAAAGAAACAAAAGTGGCCTTATATCATTGACCAAAATGTAAATGCGAAAAGGAAGAATACAAAACAAAAACCAATATAGTGTATTTTATTTTTGTGAATGTTTTGATTTCTAGATTGTTTTTATGTTTTTGAATTTTTTTAATGATTTTTGATGTATTTTTATTGTTAGATGATTTCAGTATTGATTTATGGATTATGGATGGGATGAGGATTATGGTAGATGTAAGTTATAGTTTCTGTCATAGATTTTGATGTTTGAATAAATGGATGATAATTTGATGGATGACTATGTTATTGTTGTAATGTTAGTATTTACATGTGGAATGAATGCTAAGTGTTGTCAAATTTGTACAAATATTTACAATATAACCATTGCGTTAATCATGGCAGGATAACAAAGAGAAGAGGAAGTGGTTTTGTAAGGGGCTAAGTAGTAGTAGGAGGTAGATGGGGGAATGGAAAGAAATGAAGGCCTCAAGATCTTACAAGGGTTGCATTTCTTAGAATTTGACTTAGATTCCTTGGAAATTTGTGTCCCAGGATATAATTATGGACAATGCAACTTTAGTTATGATCAAGATATATTCCTAATCATGATAGATCCTTTTCTTTGTAGGAAGGATCAGAAGAAGTTTAGATTTAGGATATCGATAAGGTGGAAAGGGATGAAAATATGAATACGCATAAAATACATGTAATAGTGAAGGGGTGCTTTCCCTTAGTGTGCATGAGTATCTCATTGTAGAGTGCTAGTAGACATAGGACCCGATTTACCATAGCGTCGAAACCGGTTTTCACCATGGTACTTGCCCAAGGCACCACCGAAGTGGTTTTCACCATTGGACATTTTTTTTTTTATTATTATTTTTTTAATTATTTTATTGGTTTTATTTTGATTTTAATTTGGAGTAATAGATATTTAGGTGTAGAAGCATCATATATGCATGATATTCATGGGTTCATCTAGCTCGTACTCCGTTTGGAGTAGCAAGCTTATAAGAACTTTTGAGCCGAATTTGGCTATGACGACATATGGTCCAAGCCAATTAGGTTTAAACTTACCCTTATTTTATCGATCGAAATTAGTGTTGCATTAGTTTTCCTTCAGATCGGTCACCAAATTCAAACTCACGATCTTTTATGCACTTGCTATAATGTCCATGAAGGTGGTTTTGGTAGGATTTTAGATGGTACAAGGCTTGAAAGAATTTCTCATCTAGGAGTTTGAGTTCTTGAAGGTGACGGGCGCGATATTCTTTGTCATCAATGAGGTTTTGTTGGGAAACGCATAGAGATGGGAGCTTGATCTGCATAGGTAAAATTGTTTCGGTACTTAAAATGATGGAGTATGGATGAAGGTGCAATAGTCCCACAAGGTGGGAAATATTTACGCTTTCCAATCTTGTCGTAATTGATTTAAAAAAATTCAAGGATATGCTTTAGTGTTTTATTAGATTCTTTAGATTGGTCGTTTCCTTATGGATAATAGGGAATGGAAAATTTGAGCTTGATATGGAATTGGTCACAAAGTTCACAGACTTCTTCATTTTTAAAGGAATTTCCATTGTACATGATGAGAGAAGATGGAATACCATATCACAAAATAGTGTGGTTAAGGATAAACTTGGATATTTGTTTTTTGGTAACATAGGTGAGCGGCATTGCTTCAACCCATTTAGTGAAGTATTCTATTGTAGTAATAATAAATTTGTGACCATCAGAGGAAGTGGGATTTAATTTTCCCATGAGATCGAGACCCTAGGTAGAAAAAGTCCATGGGGTAGTGATGGGTTACAAGGCTTGGGATGGCACATGCCTAAGGTCAACATGATTTTGATATGGGACACATTTGTAGACATATGAATATGTAACTTTTTCCATGTTGGGCCAATAGTAATGTGTTCACGTAATATTTTTGGCTAGGTTCATACCACTAGTGCGAGAACCAAAAATTCCCACGCGAAATTCTGAAGTGTTGATTCACCTCTTGGGAATTCAGGATCATAATAGAGTTCATCAAAGCTTCTACAATATAGGTATCACCAAGGATAGTGAAATGAGAGGCTCTTGGATGAAGGATTTGTAATGGCATGTGAGGGAGGTCGGGAGGAAGAGTGTGATCATGGAGGTAGGTATAGATATCATTATACCAGGGAGAACTAGGACCAAGTAATTTCACATACCATCTCAAAATCAAGGACTTCATAGGTTGGCACCATTAGTTTCTTAACTAAAAATATGAATTAGATGCATCGAGGGCATGTTGAGAAGGGAGGAAATGGTAGCCATATCATCTCGCTGATTTTTGTCTTGTACAAGGGACCTATTCAAAATGAATATGTTGGAAATAATCCTTGACTATTTCAATCATTCATTTGTAGGGAACTAATTTCTTGTCCTTGATGGAATATTCATCACCGACTTGTTTAACGATTAATTGTGAATAACCAAAGACATTGATATGATTTATATTCCATTCAAAGGCCATTTTTAAATAGGTAATGAGTGCTTCATATTCGGATATGTTGTTAGTATAAGGGAAAGCAAGAGGAAAGATTTTGGAATTAGGTCGCTTGTAGGAGTGATAAATATAATGCATGCTCCCGAGCCATGATGTGTGAAAGATCCATCAAAGTATAGTGTCCATGTATCTGGCTTTGCAATAATACATATGGATTCATCTAGGAACTAAGTGGTGAGTGGTGTAGAATCGGAACTGGAACTTCTGCTAATTGTTTGGATATAACTTATCCTTTAATAGATTTCTAATTAACATATTCAATGTCAAATTCACTCAAGATCACAATCCATTTATCCATTCGTCCTATTAGAGATGAATTGGAAATCATATATTTAAGTGGATCAAATTTAGCTATGAGCTTGACCACATTATTAAGCATGTAGTGTCGCAGATTTTGAGAAGTAAAAACAATGACAAGACATGATATTTCCATGGGAGTTTAATTAATATCATAGACAATTAATGTTTAGCTTAAGTAATAAATGGCTTGTTCCTTTCCAATGACATCGTTGTGTCAGGCAAGCTCCCAAGTGTCTTTGAGTAGCTAATA
The DNA here is from genome assembly GCA_018340775.1 of Taxus wallichiana var. yunnanensis. Classification (NCBI taxonomy): domain Eukaryota; kingdom Viridiplantae; phylum Streptophyta; class Pinopsida; order Cupressales; family Taxaceae; genus Taxus; species Taxus wallichiana. Next base: position 467,918,188 of record CM031236.1, on the reverse strand, counting down.
TGTAGAGAAGAAGAGGCATTCTCAAAGTAAGAGGTACCAAGATAGGGGATGCATCATATATTCCTTGAGCTTATCAAAAGATGCATGGCATTCCTTGTTCCAATGAAATTATGTTCCCTTTTTGAGTAAATGATGGAATGGATGGAATTTTTCTAACTAGTTGTGATATAAATATTCTGATGTCTTGAATCTTTTTGTAAGGATATTACTTGTATAAATCAGAACATATACAGCAGAATAACATGAGAGAACACCAAAATATAGATAAATGATGACAATATGCTCATATAATAGCCTTGCCACTTCAAGGGGGCAACCTCCAATACCACTTCGAGGGGGTAACCTCCAAACCATACAATAACACTCCAATACTCAATATGATGATTAACTACAACCTTCTAACCCCTATATATACCATTCTAACCTATGGCCAATATTGAGGCCGACCTCCTAAGAATAATAAATCATAAATGAATGATATAATAAGATAAGGGGATGTGTGCCACATGTCGAATCTCCATCAATAAATATACATCATAACATCCTTTCCCAGGTGCATATCAATTTTCCCGTAGGCTTCGAGCTGTTTGAGATTCTTAGGTGGAGACATTTCAACCACAAATTTGACTTTATCTAGATAAATCTAGATTTTGTGACATGAAACAATAAAGCCGAGTAGCTTTCTAGATGTGACACCTAAAACACACTTTTTATGATTGATCCTAACCTTATATTCTCATAGTATTTCCAATATGTAGCGAAGAACCATGGGGTGTTCTTTACAAGTTTTGGATATTCCATTGATGTCATCGATGTAGTCTTCAACAATTTCATGCATCATATCATGGAATATGATGGTCATAACATGTTGATAAGTGGCTCTAACATTTTTAAGGCCAAAGGGGATGACTTTTTAGAAAACGTGCCCCATGGCATAGTGAAAGTTGTTTTATGTGGTCTTCTTCTACAATTTTAATTTGATTATAGCTAAAGAATCATGTCCATGAGAGATAACATCTCTTACCCTATGGTAGAGTCAATGATCATATCAATGTTTGGTAGTGGAAAATCATTTTTAGGGAAATCCTTGTTGATGTCGTAGAAGTTGGTACAAATTTGGATGCCCCCAATCTTCATGCGTACTTTAGGACAATATTCGAGATCTAGTCGAATAATCAATGGCAAGGATAAAACCAACATGAAGCATCTTCTCGTAATTCCTCCTTGACAAGTAGAGCGACCTTCGATGCATCTTTCACGCTTTTGTTTGACCGGTTTGGCATCTTTATGGACTACAAGATTGTGGACAACTAGGGAAGGATCCAAACTAGAATATCCACATAGGATGATGCGAGATACATATAAAAATTTATTTAGAAGTGCGGTAAAGGTGGCATGTTCGCTCATTGACAAGGATGTCCCTAGTTTAAATATATCATAAATATCTTGGGTTTTTCCTCTATGTCGATGTTGATGTTAATTATTTCCTCAATTAATGACACTAAGTCATCTTGTAACGCTTTCAAGATCTGAAAAAGGTTATCCATAACTAGATCATGTTCAAGATTTGGATATTATTAGAAGAATTCGGCAAGGGGATCTTCCTCGTCAAGGTGACAAGAGAAGTGGGGATGAGGGATAGTTTATTGGGATTGAAGAGAAAGGGGAGGCTCTTATTCACCAAAGTAGGCATCAATGTTTAAACATATTTGGAAACCCTTTTTATGATCTCCAATAGGTATATTGTCGTGAGTTCCCATGAAATCTAGAATTTCTTCATCATTTTGAAATGAGTCAAGAGGGGCATGCTCTGATTTTTGGTCCCATTGAATGAGTTGTGGATAGGTGAGAGTGATATTGATGGTGAGAATAGTGGTGTCATGGAAAAGGTTAGTGGTGGCGAGGTCTTCATATTAGCTACAAATAGAACTTGTGTCAATATTATCGATGGCCTCCTTAGCTATGTTGGAAGTATCACTAAGGTCGTCGGGAATACTTTCACTATGTGTTTGGTACCTATGGCCATGACCATCAAATTTGGGGATGATAGTAGGAGGTTTAGGGATGCCTTGTTCATGGAAACCTAGTCCTCATCTAGAATAGCCCATATGTGTCATTATTTGTTTAGGGATTGGATATTTGTTGTTAGAGAAGCATGATGGTATAGAATCATCAATGAGTAATGTAGTATCAAATGGTTCAAGGTACTCATCAGTAAGGTACCTGAAACAAATAAAAGTGGATGAGCCTAATAAATATTTTTCCATTTGTTTTGATAGATACCGGCTTGTCGTGGTTGTTTAGGTGATGGTGGCGCTTGATCGATGCTGAAATTTTTGTATTCTCTCCACCTTTTTGATTTCAAATTAAGTGGTGGAGTGAGTAAAAGGGGGTTGGATATGGATGGAGTGGGTAAGAGATGAGCAGATTTATGACAAGGTGTGTGATGTAGATGGAAGACTGCCTAGTGAGACATATGAAATGGTAGATGATGATGGTGAAAATGATTGTACAATTTTGGTAATGGAACAATATGGTTCCCGATAATCAAGCTTTGCTTCAAGTGCTTGGAAATATTGGAAAGGTGAGGATCACCATGTATGGTGAATTTTGTTCCAAAGCATGCTCGAATTTGAGACATTGATGTAGTGTAGATGTTATGGCATGCATTTCATGGATCCATGGTCATCCAAGTAATAAGTTATATGACAACCGAATGTACACAATGTGCACAAGGGTGGGGAACATGACATGCTTGACATTAATAGGTAAATATATAGTGCCAACTAATTTACACTCAGTATTATCATAAGATTTTATGGTAATGTTATCTTGCTTTAAATATAATTCATTGTATCCTAACCATTGGGTAAGAGATAAGGTACAAATATTAGGGAAGATCCATTGTCTACTAGCACGTGTTTAACATGAGTATGTTCGATATGTACTTTAATATAGAGATGAAACTTATGTGTGGGACCATGTGGTGGTAGGTCTTCTTGAGTAAATACGAGTAGAAGAATTAGATATGGATAAAGATGGGTGATGAGGGCTTGAAATTGTGTGGGGTTAATTTCATTTGGAGAACACATTTCTCAAGGGCACAAAGAAAGGATATCTTTGTGAACGGAGGATGTTTTGAGAAGATCCATAATAGATATTTGTGCGGGGGTCTTCTCAAGTTGTTCAATGATGTTGTATTGGGGTTGTGGTGTGGGATTAGAGGAGGATTTAGTGGCTCCTTGGACCACCACACTTCTCCTTTGAGTGGTTACAACACACTTTGAGGGTTTTGTGTGTGATTAACTAAAATTTGGAAATATGGGTGGTAGTTAATCTAATATAGGAGCACATAAACACAACAAATAATTGTGCTAAGATAATATGTAAAGTAACTAAATAATTTAACTAATGTAACAAAATCCTGGTATGCAAGGAGGTAAGGAAAGAACTCAATTGATAATTGGTGACTATTGCAGAGTGTCGTAGAGGTGACTGGAGAAAACAAGAGCAGGAACGACTATGTAGAGGTCCCGAAAAGACTATATCTGGAGGATTTGAGTGGAATGGGGCACCTAGAGGACGATTGGGGAGCCCATGGGTGATTTTGTCTATAATATGGGAGCCATGGTCTAGGAAAAATATCTTATACTAGTTCTTACAGGGTCGAAGGTGGTCCTCAAACCCTTTCTATGTGTTGAATAAGATTCATTGTCCCACACTATATGTCACCAATAATTCAAGTTGATGTAAAGACCTGCAAAAGACCAAAAGGAAGTATCAAAACCCAAAAAATAAAAATACAGAATGAATGGGTCAAACTAACCTCGGTTACTGCCACAACATTGGGCTTAGTACTGAGCACTACACTACATTTCAGACCCAACTATATTTTTTGTGAGTGTGTGCATGTCATGCCCTAGGTGCTCTTGTTCCAAATCGCACTTTTTGAAATAGCAAGTAATAAATAAATCTAGAAAATGTAATAGTATGTGTGCATGGAATAGAATAAAATCCCCCTATGAAGTCCGATACGCACTCCTAGCTTGTGTCTTGATGATGGAGCTATGTGGATGCAAATGTAATAGATGGATGCAACTCTAGTTGAGTGATAGAAGTAGATGATGTTTGGTTCCTAATTATGGTCTCATAACTTTATATTTATAGGGTTCTCTTGATCTGATTTTTTAATTAACCCCAATATGGCTGACTACCAAAAATATAAGGATGCAAAATGGCTAGAAAGATCCTAAAAGTGGCAACAAAGTAGTAAAGGACCATGGCGCCCTATTAGGACCAGGGCACCCGAACTAAGGCTAAAATGATAGGAAAATTCCAAAAAGACTGGTCATATGGATAGAAATGTTTCAAATGATGAAATAAAATTAAATAGGATGGCCAAAAGATGAGGGTTAATTAGTACTTCCTTCACCAAGAAACTTCTAAATAGTAATATGAGACCAGGATAAATATTGTCTAGAGTGCATGATTTTGTGACTACATTTTTCCCCCACTTTATGTTGGTGAGCTGAAAGCTTGGTAACATAAATTAGTTAGAAATGCATACCTGATGATCATGAAGAGTGTAGTATAAATGTGCCAAGGACTAGACAAAATCGTGGAATGGAAAAGAAAGAAGGAGGAGAGTGGAAACTAAAGATCAAAACTATACAAAGAAGACGTGATGCGAGTGAACCTAGGGTGAAAGGTGTGTATACATGTTGTGATGTGTAGTGTAATTACATGGCTAATAAAGAATGTGTTGTCACAGAGTGTTTTTGTTGATGTTATTGTTATTTATGCCCCTAATTTGACTACTTGTTTCTCATACGGCTAGACATGCAAGGAGAAAATGATCAAGTAGTCAAATATGTATGTATGTAAATGTAAAAATATATGTAAAATATGCATGTATAAGAAAGTGTGTAAAATACGCAAATGTAAAATATGTGAAATGAAAATTGTAAATAGAACATATGCACTTGATCCATGTCGAGAGGAAGAGTGTAGAAGGATATCCTGTACTGTGAGTTTTTTTTTGGGTGATCTCACGCCACCCTAGCCGAAGAAGTGTAGGGAGGAAATGATTTGTGTCCTCCAAACTCTAACTGCTTCTCGCTGAAATGTGTGTGAAGAGATATTTGTACTATCCTAGTTTTTTGGGCGATCCAATGCCACTGGCCAAAGTAGTGTAGAGAGGCACACCCATTGTAACCTCCAAGCCTATAACTACTTCCCAAAATGCTAAGAACACCATGTCCTATAAAATCCATTGTGTATGGGGTTCGTAGACTGGTCTGAACCCACTCACTGTATAAAACTAAACCATGTCAATGTAGAATATTTGTGTTAGTATGTAAAAACCCTAAATGATGCCCCCATCTTTGGGGGCGCATGCAACGTTGCTGATAAGAGACATGTAGCCATTAAAGAGGACCAACCGCATGTATGATGTACTGTGGAAAGTGCTTGGTAGAAACCAAGGCACACACAAACAAGAAGGCTAGCCAAAGACAAGTGTAAACAAACAATGCATGCATATAGAAAACATGTGTAAGCTACACATATAATGTAGTAAATGTAAACACGCAAGAAAGCAAGTAAGCTACAAAAAGAGGGATGAAAACATGGGACATCACTCACGATGTCGTAAGACACACAAGGTAATAATGGCCGCAAATAACAAGCAAGTGTGCACAAAAACATAGGGAAAATCCCACATACAATAGCAAATAATGGCAAACAAGTATAAACAAACAAACAAGTAGTCATGGAAACATATAATTCTACAAAACAAGTACTACACATGGAACACCCGTTAACATGTTAGAAAAATAACCAATATGTCAAAGCGTGAATAACCAAGTAATGTAAAGTTCTTAAGTAAAAACTGAAATAATAGCACCTGAAAGAGATGAATGTGGATGCCCCCACAGACCAATATAGGAATAGTAGAAGGTGCACATATGTGCTGTGTGTAGGATTTTTTTATCTTTGATCACACTAAGAAAAGGCATGAAAACACATATATGGATGACATATATAATGAAATATAATATAATAAATCAATCTAACATGTGTAGTAAAGTGATCATGCAAAACACTAGTAAACAAGAGTAAATGCCCCTAAGACAATGTAGTATGTTGTGAATGGATGGAATGGAATGCAAGATGGAATGATAGAGTCGTATGGCCCTAAGTGAATGGATGTGTATGCAATGAGTTTCATTTTTTTCCCCCTCAGAAGTCAAGAATGAACCGTGAATGAGAGTGCATCATCAGGAAATGGTCAAGTAGCGTTTGTTGTGTCTAGAATGTTGTGGTGAATGTGTATGTGTAGTAATGAAGTGAGACATATAAAAAGGATGTGTGTAAACCCTATATCCTAAGCTTATATCATGACTTAATGAATGGATAAGTGGTGATTTAGCCTAAGTGTATATCACTATATTATGAATGGAAAAGTGATGATTTATCCCTAAGCGTATATCACTATAAGATGAAAGGAATAAGTGATGATTTATCCCTAAGCATATATCACTATATAATGATTGGTAAGGAGTGGTGATGTAACCTAAGGTGTATACCACTACAAGATGATATAATAGAGGTGGTGATCTATCCTAAATCATATACCACTACTAGATAGAAAGAGTGAGTGATGATCTATCCTAAAGCATATGTCACTAGCCTAGGAATGTCATAGGATGAAATGTCACATGGTGAGTGTAAGGTCCATTTGATTTGTAAACCCTTGAAGTCGAGTATGGAACGAGGAACTAAAGTGCATCGTAGGGTGGTGAATATAGCACATAGAAGACACGTATTATGTATGATGAGAACAAACAACCGTGAGATGAATAGAATGTGTAAATGTGTGATGTGCAACATGTAATGTAGAATGTATAGGATCATGTAATGCTAGATTCTTATGTGATGAATACTTATATAAGATGTATGATATGAAAACATGAAATGTATGATGTAAGGTATGGGACTATGTATATAATGTGAGGCAATATGTGTAAGTAGCCTAATAGTGTATGGTGCTAAATACGTACAATAAAAACTAGTATAATGTATGAGGTATGAATGTGCAAATGCCAAAATTTTGTTAAGTGAAAATGCATGGTGTAAGATGCGCGGTGTGAAATGTAATATGTAATGCGTATAGTACAACATGTGGGGTTCAATGTAATAGTAATCTCTCAACATTCAAGTGTGAACTGAAGCACAAGAGTGCGTCAGTGTATTGATGATGATAAAATATATGATGAAAAATTCCTATACACAAAATGTAAATATTATAGATGTTACGACAAAATAGGGGGGTATGTATTAGATGTTAGGCCCCCAAGTGTATACCAATGAGTAAATTAACCAATGATAGTGAAGGAATAAGGTCCTCCATTCAATTGCTATGGCGATGGAAGCGTAGGACTATGCTCTAACGATGGTGATAGGGTAGACAAATGTTGTGCTTTGGTGAATGAAGTCTAAATGCATGCGAGGTATGAATATCATGGCATAATAAAATTCATTGGTGATGTAAATCTATGTGATGCCGTATGTGAAGGGGATGGAGATCCATGTGGAATAAAGCGAGGTAATGATCGACACCAAGATGTAGTAACTATCCTAGGATTAGATCTATGCTGATGTGTAGGACTAGAGGAATGATTCAATCATGTAGACGACACTTGAGTAGGTGAACTATGAGTATATTGTGCTTTTAGGAATATAGAATGAGGCGTGTTAGAAGAGGGATATGATGTGATAACTATTGTGCAAGGAGATGACGACCATAGAGTATATGGATGTATATCGTTAATAGAAATGAGTTGCACTTTGTGAATGAATTTGAGTCACAAGTGATTCATAGCAATAATAGATTGAGAGTGACGAATCCAATTGAGGCCAAGAAGCATGTCACATCCCTCAACTGTGTTTCTGATGAGGAAAGGCATGAATAGTGTAAGAGGACCAACTGTAACATGTAATTTGACAACACCAAAGGGTTTACGGAAAGGGTACTTGATTTGTGATGGAGGATAATCGATAGCCCTAAGGAGGGCCATAGAACATGCACTAATGGGCCATGATGGGTCAACCTTAGTATTTTTGATGGAGGTCGAGCCAATAGATGCATGGATGTGTAAATGATTATATGTAAATGTAGCATGATAATTGGTGTTGGAAAAATAAATGACTGGTGGAGAATCTTTGGTGTTAGCAACTAAGAAATTGAGAGCTTCATGGAGAAGGCAATGCGTGATAGACATAATTGCCACAATAATTGGTCATTTTGTATCATGTTTTGCAAGGGGCATCTTGGAAAGGGGTTGTTGATTTTATGGTTTTTATTAGGAGGTGTGGATGTTGTAGATTTTGGAAGCTCAATTTGACTATTGGACCCTAAATATTAGCTAAGTACTCAAGAGGCGCTTGCATACAAGACCAAAGTGAGAAGAAGGGTGCCGAGGGAAAGCATGGAGGACAAAGGGGTTTAAGTGAAACCACAAAGATGTGCGGGAGGTAGAACATGGGTTTAAAGGAATTTGCCATATTTGGCGTTAGAGGCACTTGATGAAAAGCGCGGACTTGACTGGGTGTGATGAGTGGATAAGGTGCCACTGAACCTCGAGGTCAAGAAAATGATATTCCATGTAGGGAATATTCCCAGAAGACATCATTACAGAGAGTGGAGGGTTTGCAAAGGGATAAGCATTCACCTATGGAGGACCACATCAACACTTGGCATGTGATCTACACTTAGAGAAGGTATAGTGGTGGGTGTTAATATTATATAGAGAAATGCTCGGGCGTAGATAGAGATAGACGAGAGATAGAAAAGATACTCAGGAAGAAATACATAGAGTAATGAAGTGCTACAATAATGCTAGGGTTTAGAGCACTTAGTGCTAGAGGGTTGTAAGGGATGCCATAAGCATATGTATGGGTACTGGGATCTGTAACAAGGGATAAAATGGGGAAAAGTATAGTTAGGATCTCATATCAATAAGGTTTGCAGGAGACAAGTCTCTCGTCATTTAATATATATGGTCTGAGATGACCCTTTTGACTATAATGTGGCTACCATAACTCTTTTAAATAAATATATATGTGGGTTCGTTATGTATAAATTATTTATGGGTGTAAACCCTCGTGTTATATGACTTATCATGGCTCAGATCTAGTTTATTATGATTCTTACAATGTTATTTAGCTTCATGATGCATTACTATGTAGATTTGTTAGTTGCATCTTCTACCTTTTAAAGTAAGTGAATGTACTTATGCTTCCACAAATAACCCTCCATTAATGGCGAAATGTTCTAAAAAATCTCACATAAAAGAGGGGCTCATCACCCACGTGTGCCTCAAGTGAGTGCCTCATTGGTGATAGGTCGGTGTGCTTCAAAAGTTAGAAAGAAGTATTAAGGGTAAGAAAATGACTACATCTTGGTTTTGTTTCGGGACCTCTTTTCGAAGCTATTGTGAGAATCGTGCATGATGACATAGGATGATTTTGCTAAGATAATTAGTAATCGACCTAAGTTTAATGCACATAAATGGGTAGAAGAACATCTATATCATGAGTTGTATGATACTTTTTTTTGTTTTCCAATGGAATTATATGAATGGCTCTCGGCGTATGCATCTAGATCAAGATGGTACTATAGACCTTGCGTATGGACCTAAGATGAGTATCAGAGACTGCATGATGCTGATCTGACTTGGACATGTGTTGTTGATCATTGGTGGAGTAGAGTGTTGATGAGTTACACCTTGGAGTATGTGATTTCTATGTATTCATGTCTAGAGATTGTTGAGTTTGAGTTATTGAGGGATCCAATAGGATCATTCTTGCATGTTATCCCTTTAGCTATAAATATCTTGATCATTACGCTAAGTTTGGAAGCATTTCCTATGGTCGGCTAAGCTTCTTCTGAGCACTGGGTGAGGAAGCTAGAGTGGAGGAGGATGACGAACCTTGTGGCTAAAAAGGAGAGGGAAGAGAGACGACTCAAGTATAATGAAGCTCGTGAAAATGAGTTAGATAAACAATGTAAAGTTACATGAGAGATGGATTTATGGAGGCAAACATTGCAAGGGAATTGAGGTTCACACAGAGGACATGGAGCCCGAGAAATCTGTGCTACCCCAACTTGGAAAATGCGGGAGAGATACCCCCTTCTGATTCTAGTGAGATCTTGTCACTTGGAGAAAGGATAGTCATCGATGTGCATCGGAATCCACCTGGTAACCAACCCCTAGTGCTTAGTTTTCCAAATCCAAAGATAAGTATTACTAACCCAATTGGTATTGGTGGAAGTAACCGATCAGCACCTAGGATGTATAACTTTTCATTTGGAACATCTATGGCTATATAATAATTTCATGTGTTTGGAGGTATATTGTCTGGAGTGAAATTTGGGAAAAGTATGGGTACACAAATCTTGGGTATCACGTCTAGAAGCAACACGGGACACACATCTGATAGTGGTACAATATCATAGATTATTGGCACACAATTCAAGGCAACAAAGTGGGGACACAAGGCATGACCACTTCAGGACCTTTACTAGCTATAGGAGATGGATCTGGTGGACCTTGTATATCTAGAGGATCTTGTGGGTCGGGAGGGACAAGTGCTTTGGTGGACTTGGTGGATCTGGTGGTGGAGGAAACATTAGAGGGAATCTAGGTTCTGGATCAGGTGGACAAGGGCCTTAACCACCTCAACAAGTATTTTTTGAAATTTATTTGCATCTACCATATTACAAAGGTGTTGAGGATGTTGCAGAGCATGTACACAAATGTGAGTTTCTATGGCATGCGAAGGGGATCACTACCCCGGAATGGAAGGAAAGTCAGTTTGTAATAATGTTGTAAGGGCATGCGCATAGTTGGTACCGGAAGTATGACCCCCACTAGACAATAGTAGATTATATTGTGTTGCATAATGCCTTCTTAGCTAAATTCCATATTCTTGAGTTTGAATAGAAGAGCATTATCACATTGAAGGAAATTAAACAAGGTATGACGGAGAGTGTGTGAGAGTACGACGTGTTTTTTAAGATTCTCTTATCATAATTGTTTTATGATATTCATCCTTCTCATCGTGCTCAATGGTTCATTGGAGGACTAATAAAGCCTTTCAGAAGAGCACTTTCACATAAGACTTTCACATACCTACACGAGGCCTTGGAGGCTTCCATGTGCGTCGAGGTCAGTAGGAAGCATGGATACTAGTGTTAGTCCTTTTCTTGATGCTCGATTGGTGCAATGGAAAGGTATATGGATAAGCTATCTACAAACTCGCTCCATGAGACTCGTAGTGGCCTATGGTGCATAGATTATGAGGTAGAGGGGAATACGAAGGACAATTTTCCTCGGATATCGGTATGTACCATGAAGGTAGATTGTGATATTTTCCATGGAGATCATGATGTAACTAGGTGTCTACTACTGTAGTGTGTGATCCGTAAGAATGTGTCTTGCTATTACAATATTTTCACCTCTACTACTCATGATACCAAGGATTGTAGATTAATTTACCAGATACATAATGCCATTGATATTGGTGTATGCCAGACCAATGTTGCAAAAAATTCCAAGGATGATGGTCTTCACTATGAAGGAAACACGGATGGAGGAGCTCATGGAAGAAGCTTTTGCAGAGGATTTAGAGGTCATGGAAATCATGGAGGTGGAAGAGGTGAATTCCATTACGAAACTTGTTATAATTGTGGGTCCATAGAGCATTACAAGCGCGAATGTTCTGACCTACTACAGTGCTCATGGTGTGGGAATAATCACAAGTATGAGGAGTTCCCAGATCTATTTGAACACATGAGCCAACAACAATGAAAATAAAAGGGTGTCATGATGGTAAGAATTAAGAAAGAAAACTTGCAGTGGATGCCAAGGGTGGTGCATGAGTCAAAATTAGAACCTGTACTGGTGATGATGTAAGATTAGGATGTGTACGCTAGGAGATACCAAAGAAGAGACCACTGATTACAAGAGAAGAGGTGATGTATGGGAAGTATTCGGACCCTACCCATCATAAGGAACTCTATTAAGAGACCATGGATGTAATCAAGAACAATGGAAAGTGTTACTTGGGCACCCTTGGTGCTATAAGAACAATGTTGACTTATATTTCAATAAGGGGTATATAATTTTTGAGAACAAAGATGAATGTGTTATCATTCCTTTGACAGATGGGAAGTCTATGCCCTATATTGAGCCTTTAGGAGAAGAAGACCTAGATAGAATTTATGTGCACACTATCCGAGACCATGAAGTTGTTCAACCGACAAAGGAGGGCATTATTCAGTGGGAAGACGTTCAATCTATAAGTGATACAACTAGCATGGCATGTGAAATTGGTCACACAGGACATATGAGTTGGTCGGAAGGTAGTTAAGAGGCTCTGTGATGAGAGTAAAAAGGCCCACTCACTCAAGCACCTAAAAAGAAATAAGTTGCCAAGTTATTCTGGGGGAGCCAACCCTGATGTTTTCTTATGAGAAATGGAGACCCAATGGAGATGTGAGATCGAAAGGAGAAGGATGCTTAGCTATACCTTGCTCAAGACCGCAACACATTAGTGGATGACCCATCATGATAACCATCTAGATTGTCTTGAAGTGAGAATCACTTTCTCTATTAGGTTTGTCTAGAGAAATGCACCTACTATCATAAAAAGTTATCATGGGAAGGAACTCGCCTGATTTCACATCCAAGCATATGAGAAGGCATGAATGGAAGATGTGGAAGCTTTGTCACCTTCTTTATGGGTGCATAAGTTGTACTCCACCTTATAAGATTGCACACGTGCATGGTACATTCACTCGTAGATGTGCCATCCGACAAGAAACTAGAAGGATTTAACAAATTGACCTCCTTCAAGCTTTCAAATATCGGAGTACTAAGCCATCAGTGGATGATGCAGCCTAGAATTCACTAATATAAGCCCATGCACATTGGTACATCACTCAACCTAGATTGAGTGCTCACCCGAAGTGTGCAAAGGTACATGGGCTTTAGGGTTATTGTTGTAGGATGTTAGAATGATGAAGACTTTAAGCATTCAGATCTATGACTAATATATCATTCTACAGTGCATGTTCATATCTAGATCTAGAAAATAACAAACTTAAAAGATAACCATGATGAAATCAATTATGCAATACTAAACTTTAACCATGATAACACCTTAATTCATTCCATAATCTCCATTATATTGAATACATTAATACATAGAAGCTTCCTTATAATAACAGTAGTATACGCTCATGTGCGTAACAAATTTGGCATTATAATCTCACTATAACCTAGTTCTCACACATATGTGATCTCTCTCTCTCTCTACTACACAGTTTACTACATATTTATAAGGGTGGGGACTTTCCCTTCACCACTTATCTAATCTCAAAATAGGTCACATGCTATTATTATCCACGCGCTGCTATAAAAATAATCACACATGCAAGTACACTAACAATAGGATGCGTTTAGTTAACTGCCAGAGTAGATCTATTCTCAGCCTGTATCCATGAAAATCACTTCATATCCAATCCTCCAAAAATATCCAATGCATGTCGCGCAAGTCTTTGACCGATTTGTGTGCTCCGCATGCTATCTCCAAAAATAGATCCTCACCGTAAAAATGGCTAAGTCACAAATTTGTCTCTCTTCTTTGTGTGGGATCCTTTCTAGTACTTCCACGCCTTTGAATCCACTCTGCTCTCACGCACGATCCATCTTTATTTTCCTCGCTAATTTCCAAATTCTAATTGATAAACATTACCCCACACTAATTGCATTTCCACCCCGGTAATGGTTTTCTCCAAAATGAATCAAATAATATGAATAGAAAAACAGAAAGAATTATGATGAATACAAGAATGTCTTTACCCTGCGCAAAGATCTTCTACTTCAACGTGAATAATCAATTTGGGATATTCTTATTTTACCTCTACCAATCATTGAGCACGACCTTTGCCTTCTCCGGAATATCCACCGCAATTGACTATGATTCATCCCTTGTGTGTGCATGTGTTCTTTTAAACTAATGTTAAATGTGAGCAAAAGACTAACACCTAAATAGCCTTAATTAGCAAAAGTTAAACAAACTACTTAGCACCATCATGATAAGAATTAAACAAGGGTTAGATGCTAACATTCATCAATATACAAAACTTTGAAACTAACAATGTTAAGCATCTAAATCCTCTATTCTCTAACAACAAATAAATGAATGGACCTAAATAGGCTCCATAGAAATAAAAATGGTTGTCTTTAGTATTCCAAGAACCTAGGAATGAGGGCTAGTCAAAGTTGGGCTACAAGACCCTTTTGACACCTCCCATATGACCTAAGCACTTAGGAAAGAGGCTTAACTCTTCAAGATGATGAACTCTCAAGAAAACAAAAGGAAATCTCTTAGTCTATTTTGCTATATGCTTTGTATTTCCTTTCTCAAGGAGTTTAGGTGTAGGTATAGAGGTAGAAGGAGCGATCCTTATATAGCCCAATGGATAAAGGAAACATTTCATCCCTTTGCATGTGGGATAAAGGTAAAGCATGATTAGGAATGGATAAGGTTGCTTTATGAAAGGTAACCTTATTTTAGAAGGGTTTAATTTATGCTTAGCAATTCATGGGAGTTGGGGGTGTTTTAATTAATCAAAGGTGATTAACTAATACGTAGATGTAAGCTTATAGAAGCTAATTAGAGGAATATTAGTACAATTTAGGCTATTAGAAGGGGATTAAATTAATTAAATATTGATTTATTGGTTAAATGGAAGGAAAACTAATTAATTAATAATAATTAATTAGTCTAGATAGAAGGGGTGAATAATTAACGGAAGGTCGTTAATCAGGATGTTAGTTAGATAGGTGACTTAATAAACTAGCATATTGTAATTAATTAATGACAATAAGAGGGAATATGAGTGCTTTTGACGATATGTCGTCGATTTTCGAGAAAGGAGATAATTAGCACAATTTAAGTATTTAAATTGCTTCGGCGTAATTATGGGTGTCTACATTTTCCCCTCTTTGGGGTGGCGTAAGTGACGCCACTTCAAAGATAGTAGACAGAAGAAATTTTGAAGGGATAGAAGAAAAATTAGTAGGAGGGAGAGATGCCCCCTCAAGTGTCAATGGGGTGATGAAGGAAGGCGATTGACGATTGAAAAAGGTGAGAGATAGATAGAAGGATGGGAAGGGGTAGGATGCCCCAGTAAGTTGGAAGATTAGGGATGAGAGGAAAGTGATGTAGAAGAAATATGGAGGGGAGAGAAGAGCTTAGCCTCTAGCCACTGTGTATTGGAACAATTTCTTGTCATCATATTGCCATAAGAGCTACGTCATCGGTCCTTATGAAAAATATAAGCATACGACAAAGGTAGAATGACATGAAAAGCCATACTACGAATAATTTTCCATTGCTGAAAATACCAACTCCATGCAACATACAACAATGTAATGCAATATGAGAAGGAAACAAGCTCATTTAACAGGGAAAACAAGTACGAACACACATATCTAACCCAACAATAGTTAAGACAGTTGTACAAATGTTTTGTTATCAAGCTGAAGAGATCTACATGTTTGTGATTAAAGACAAGGGTTAAAAATGATTCCCAAGCAAGGATAAATGCAAGGGAAATGACAATGGATACGAGGTCCAAGTAAAAAGCATTGTGCATAATGAAACAACACTAGGCAACACGTGTTCCCTAGAGTATAAACGAAGCAAGCAGCTAGCTTTGTGAATGGTTGTGAGTCTGGCAATCCGTGAGTCATATTAATTGGGAAGATGTGAAACAAACCAAGGTAGGATATGGAGAAAATACCTTATGCAAGACACAATTTTAAGCCGTAATAAGCAAGTTACCATTTTTCTAGGTTTTTACTTTTTACGATTTTGTGAAGAATTTTGCCATGTTTTTGGATTTTTGATAGGATATATATATTGTTTTTACTTTTTTGTTTTCTAAAAATGCAGTGGATAGTAGAAGAAAATAGAAGAAATAGAACGAAGGGTCTAGGTGCAACAAAAAGTTCCCTAGGTGAAGAAAGAAGAAACAAGTGACAAATAATGTCCTTGTTTAGTGGAAAAATTAATAAAATAATTATTTTTGAAAAATAATTATTTACGAGAGTGAATAAGCAGAAAAATCACCTAGGAGCAATAAAATTGCCCTAGGGGGAAGAAAGGGGTATTGGACAGCAAAAAAATGCCCCAATACGGTGAATAATAAGAGAAAAATAATCATTTAATAAAAATAATTATTCCACAGTGAACAGAGGAGAAAACGGTGGTTGAAACGGGCCTCCAGGCCTTCATGGCAGTGAAAAACAAGTTAATATACCCCACCTGGGGGGGTAAAATCATTGCGACCAATTCATTTCTTACCGAGCACTATTGAGTTTTTACCACAATAATTTGATAGTAACGAGGACAATGGTGATTGCACGGGACCGAGTAAGGTGAGCGATCGAAATCCGAGGGTACCAAAGTGGCATGCGCGGACAGCGAACCCTTTGTGAGTATCTAAATGTTGCTCATCAATTTTTTCATTAATGCCTTAATTTTAGTGATTAGGGCTAGGAGGTCGCATTAGTGCGCATGCATGCGCGCAAGTGTAGGTGTGTCGAGTCGGGCGCAAGGATCTCTTTAGGGCGCATACATCGTAAACACACGTGTTCACGTGCAGGTACAAATTGAACACACCCATGCACATGCGCACACACCAGAAAGGGAGTACACATACAAAAATGAGAGCGTACTCACTAGAAGTAGGGCGCGCACACACTGGGGACACGCACGTAAGTGCGAGGCATAAAAATCATGGCGCAAGCACAAAATATGTGGCACACATGCCCAAAAGGGCACGTAGGTGCCTAAATGATGGTGTAAGTGCCGGAGTTAAACTCATGCATGCACACATGCCAAAAAGGAGGCACACATGCCCAAAAGGGCACGCAAAGCATCCCGAGGATGGTGGAGGACAAACAGAAAAATGCCAAAAAGATGACACGCTAGAAGAAAATTTTAGGATTTTTGGGTTAACCCTAAAATAATAGATAGATTTTTAGAAGAAATGTTAGTAACTGACAAGTGATTTGATATTTTGTAGAGATGTCTGATAGTATTACAGACGCAGGAGCATCACACCCGGATAGCCGAGGTAGAGGGGAGCATGCATCAACAAGACCAACGAGCTATGTCTATACTTCTCGAGGTAGTGGGGTTAGGCCCCATGTCTTAGATGTCATCCATCACTTTGGACCATGGCCTCATCGATCACTGCTAGCCAAGAAATGGCATAGCGAGAGCCAAGATGCTTCCCGATTGCCTACGGGGAAATGACTCTAACCCCGGAGGACATATGGTAGATCCTATGAATGCTGATCATAGGAACTTTGATTGAGTATAGCTCTGATGTAGGGCTGATTAGAGTAGCATGCAATGATCTGTTTGATATAGATGACATACCGCATGATGGTATGACCATAGCCTTACACGAGCATATCTGACCCTTCATTGCATCGGGGGCCGCTATACATTATGTCTCTTGTCAGTGGGTTTTTCTCACTAATAAGACAGGGACGTCATTCCCGAGAGGGTTATTACCATTGGTACATGGTATTTTTAGTGGCGAGTGATATTGTTGGGGACAGTGTATACTGGCCCACTTATACTAGGATCTGCATTTGATTACCTACCATAGTCAGAAGATCGTGGGGCCAACTTCTTTATTACAGATTTGGTCATGGGACCATATTGCGATCGATGCCACATGGGTAGTTTGTGTGTCTAAGAACCAAAGAAGCCATCTTACATGGTGTGGGTATCAGTAGGTGGCAATACACGAGGCCACCTAGGCAGCCTATTCAGATACATGTGAGAGTTCGATGAGCTACTTGAGATAAATATTATATGGAGGCCTTACAGGCATATCCAGTGAGCTGAGAGGATACCACGAGCTTAGTGTGTGCTCAGTAGAGCACTTTATCATCAGCAATCGCAACTACATTATAGAGTTGTATCAAGTTGATAGGTGTCGGCAGCTTGGCATAAGTCTGAGGGTCCCATAGCCTGATGTATGGTATGTGCATAGAGATTCAGAGAGGCATACTATGGGGCCTCACATACCGATGGCCCGAGCTAGGTGAGATTTTCATAGGTGGTCCCACAGGCATGGGACCTAGCATGACAAGTCGAGACCCAATGACAACAAAGGATGATTCTGCACTTGGTATGCCACCGTGTTACCTCGAGTGTCTTACCATTCCGGAGGAGGCCTGGGTAGTAGGCACTTGTCCACCTATAGAGATTTGGCATGGTTCTCGAGTAGAGAGAGAGTAGTAGGTCCTGATCTAGAGGATCCATTTGATGGCCTACCGCATGATGAGTAGGGTGCTCCACAGGCCCAGAGACCGAGGCCATAGGGCCCAAAGATAGATACTATCTCGATCTCCATTCCTAGAGCTAGGGTCCTAGAGTAGGGCCAGTCATCTAGAGTGCCATAGGGACCATCCTGAAGGCATAGCTAGTGGCATAGATAGCCACATTGTAGTAGTATTTACAATAGGCTTTAGCCGAGAGAGACACAAGACTAGAGCAGAGAGAGATGAGGCCTCGAGGTGGTGTGACAATGACAGCTGAGCGTGTGATCGAGCTTGGACCCAGATCATGACATTGTTATTAGAGTGAGATCGGGGCTCAAGCCCAGGCTGGCCCAAGAGGGGATAGTGTTGTGCTCTTCTAGTAGATTTGATATATGGCCACTCAGATGGCCTAGGTTATAGGCTTACACCAATAGACACAGGCTCAGCTGTAGCCTATGATATTAGAGCGAGATAGGCTCAAGGCAGAGCGAGTAGTGGGCTAGGCCGAGTTGGCTCGAGCCACAACAGAGATAGTGTCCTACTGACGCATGGAGGGTACCACAGTGACTACCCGGACACATAGAGATTTGGCGACAGTAGAGGGCAGAGCCTCGTACTATAGGTATTTATATTTTGAGGTAGTGCCTCCTGAGTGACAGGCACCATCTTATAGCCAAGAAGTGAGGGGCACCGATCGGAGAGGCCTCGAGCCTTAGTGGAGCAGATCATGACCGAGAGAGATCTGGTAATGCTCATGCCATGTGACCTCCATGAGATAGGCCAGCCACACCTTCAGAGGGCTCGAGTCAGCCCTAAGATTTTGTATATCCACATACGCCTCTTTATGAAGGCTATGAGTAGATTGTGCTCCATGTATATTCATTTTGTATTTGTACAACAGTTTTGACACATGCCTCTAATGAAGGCTTTTATTTTGTTATAGATGTATCACCTTTGTATGCCTCAGATGAAGGCATTTTTGATATAGAGCAGTTTTGATACATGCCTCTAATGAAGGCTTTTATTCCTTTGCTACATGTACCATTCTTTTGTATGCCTCAGATGAAGGCTTTTATGATGTACTGCCGTGATGTATATCCATTTTTGATATAGATATACCACACATGTATGATTTGGACATTTGTGACATGACATATGTGTATATGAGATGGACACTTGTTTATTATTTCTCATGGATAGATAGATGTGTTTATGATGCATTCTGATTTGATTTGACATGTATATGTATCGATGATCTTGTTGATGTACCACATGTGTTTTGATTTCTAGATGATGTGATCTTGTAGAATATATCAAATGTGTTTTGTTTATGAGATGTTTCATACTTAGTGGATGGGATGATATGATGATAAGGGTGTGGGGGGGATATATTTTGATATTTGTGATCCCTCTTGCCCCCATTTGATGATACGATATGTGATGATTAGCTTAGCATTCATGTATGATGTATACTTAGCTTTTTCTTGATATATGATGTATAGATGATGTTATATGTGATGATATGATGGTAATGTGATGTTGTGATAACAAAACAATTCACATGCAATAAACACAATCAAATGCTTACAAAGAACACAATGAATTAACATAATAACGCACCATGATTTACTAGAATGCAAAAACACACCTCAAAATGCGTAAGAAAGAATAAATCTAATCTAAGAAAGAAAAGATGAATTCTAACAAAGTACGCCCAAGAAAAAACACAAACACAAAACAACTATACAAGCAACAAGCAAAGCAAGAAACAAGACAATGCAAGTAAATGTTTTTTTAAGTTTTTTTCATGCAACAATTTTCTATTGTTTTTGGTGTTTTGAAACAATTTTCTATTATTTAGGTTTATGTGAAACAATTTTCTGTTGTTTGGGTTTATGTGAAACAATTTTCTATTATTTTTCTATTTTTGAATATTTTGAATGTTTTTGCAGTTTTGAGAAACAATTTTCTATTGTTTTTGGTTATTTTCAAGAAACAATTTTCTATTGTTTTTTGGTTATTTACAAGAAACAATTTTCTATTGTTTTTGGTTATTTGAAAATGATTTTCTACTATTTTTTGTTTGTTTTCCAATAGTTCTCTGAATTATGTACAGGTAACCAAGAAAGCGTGGATTCCCCCAACATTAGATGGGGAATGTACAAGGGCAGAGGCCACTCGCTTATGAACAAGAAGATGAAGTCGTTGAATTTCCCCAGGCGTAAGATCATGCCCCTCACGAGATGAATAAAAGAAGACAAAGCCGAATTAATGCTTGACAGGATTGGGCTCATAGGAAATCTTGAAGGCGTAACTAGGGCTAAGCCAAGTAAAAGTACCCTCCGAAGCAAGATGCTTGTGAACAACGAATCCTCCCTGTGCGCCGGAAACTGGTTTTCACCCAAGGACCTATCCAAAGTGCCATAATTGCATTGTTTTCACTTATGGATGACCTATTTTCTCTTTTTCTTTTTCTCTTTCTCTTTTTGTATTTTTGGATCATTTTACCATGTTTTTTTGATTTTTTTGCTTTTCTAATTTTGCGCCATGTTTAAGCATAGAACCGCTTAAGATGCATGGCGTTCATGGGCTCATGGAGCTCATCACCATTGGGGTGAGCAAGTTTGTATGCCCCCATGCCGTATTTGGCCATAATAATGTAGGGTCCTAACCAATGTGGTTCGAACTTTCCTTTCTTTTCTCATTCCACTCTTGTGTTAAACTGGTTCTCCTTCATGACTAAATCACCAACCTCAAACTGATGAGGTATGATTCTCTTTTTGTAGTTTCTGGAGACTCTGTTCTGATACACTTTGAGGTGATTAAGAGTGTGAATGTGCTTCTCATCTAGGAGCTCTAATTCAGCCAGTCTTGCTACCCGGTAATCCTCATCTTTATCCAAATAGTCCCTAAGAGAGATTCTCAGGGAAGGAAGTTCAATTTCTAGTGGGATGATGGATTCTATCCCAAATACTAGAGAATATGGAGTCACACCCATAGGAGTGTGAATGGAGGTTCTGTAAGCCCAAAGAGTTGGGTGGATTTGCAAGTGCCAATTACAACCTGTTTTGCTAACCATCTTCTCCATTATTCTCACCAAAGTCTTGTTTGTGGCTTCGACATGTCCATTACCTTGGGGGTAATATGGTGTAGACCATTTTAACCTAATTTGGAACCGCTGACAAAGACCTTTTATAGTCTTATTCTTAAATGACTTTCCATTATCTGTAATAATGGCCATGCAGGAATGCCATATCAACAAATGATATGATTCATGATAAATTTGGAAATCTAAGCTCCTATTACATAGGTTAAAGGGACATCCTCCACCCACTTTATAAAGTATTTAGTAGCCGTGATGATGTGGGTATGACCATCAGATGAGGTAGGAGTAAGTTTCCCTATCAAGTCAAGTCCCCATTTATAAAATGGCCAAGGGGTAGTGATAGGTTGCAATGGTTGCGATGGAGCATGGATGAAGTTTCCATACTTTTGGCAGAGTACACACTTCCTGACATAATTGCAACAATTGGTTTCCATGGTAGGCCAATAGTAGCCTACTCTTAACAATTTCTTGGCCAAAACCATTCCATTTGTATGTGCTCCACACACCCCTTCATGTACTTCTTTGATCGCTTGGATCGACTCCGTCATATCAAGACAACATAATAGATTCCCATCGTAGCCACGATGATAAAGTGTACCTCCTAAAAGGGTGTAACGGACTATTTGGTGAATCAGGCTTTGTTTTTCGAATGGGAGATATCGGGAGGGAACATGTTGTCCTTGAGATAGGTAAAAATGGTCTCGTACTATAGGAATTAGGACCAACAACATCACAAGCCAAACAATATTCGACATTTCATACGTGGGATGGCACAAATTTTCTACAAAAACGACATGTCATTACTCCCCAAGGAATATGAAGCATAGAACCCACTATCACCATAACATCTACCAATCATTCTACACTCTTAGAATTTTTTCAAAGGTAATACGCACAAAGTACTCCTTTAGAGTTTCTACCAGCTTTTTGTAAGGTATGAGATTGTCATCCTTAGCCTTGTATTCATCATTAACCTTTTTGATAATTAACTAAGAATCACCCATAACCTTGACATGATGAATGTTCCACTTGATATCCAAACCGTCCCTATAATAAGTGCTTCATATTCTGCAACATTATTTGTGCAAGGAAAGCCCAGGTGAAAAGCCTGTGGTATAGGGTCGTCAGAAGGAGTAATAAGGACTACCCCCGCACATGAACCATGAAAATTAAAGGACCCGTCAAAGTGTATCTGCCATACGACAGATTCTTCAATGTAGAGCAAGGAGGCATCTGACAGATCTAGATTCAAAGGTTCAGTGCCTTGCAAAGGTGCTTCTGCTAGCTGGTCAATGAGTACTTGTCCTTTAACTGACTTCTGATGCACAAATTCTATGTCAAACTCACTTAATAGAATGATCCAATTAGCCATTCTACCTGTGAGGGCTGGTTTAGATAACAAGTACTTGAGTGGGTCAACTTTGGATATCAGCTTGGTTTTGGTATTCAATAGATAATGGTGAAGTTTTTGAAAAGTAAAAACAACAGCCAAGCAATATTTTTCAATTTGAGGATAGTTGAGCTCATAAGCAATGAGAGTGTGACTGAGATAATACACCACTTTTTCCTTATGACCAAGGTCATATTGGGTGAGCAAGCGCACCAATAGAAAATTGCGTAAGCGAGATATAAATCAATAGTGGTTCTCCAGAGTTGGAGGCATGAGGATAGGCAAATTAGCCAAGTATTGTTTAAGCAAAGCAAAGGCTTGTTGTTGCTCTGGTCCCCAGATGAAGGCGACATCCTTTTTAAGCAAGTGGGTGAATGAGTGACATTTATCTACAAGCTGGGAGATGAAGTGGTGGATAGCCTAGATTTTCCCTGTAAGTTGCGTAGTTGCTTAATATTATTAGGTGGAGGCATTTCAGTGATAACAGACACTTTAGCAGGGTCCAATTTAATCCCTCTTCTTGATAAAATGAAGCCCAATAGTTTTCTTGATAACACGTTGAATACACATTTCTTTGGATTCAACTTGACCTTGTATTCTCGTAGGTGCTCAAAGATACGCCACAAAATGACAGGGTGATCTTCTCTTGTCTTGGACTTTTTGAGGATGTCATCCACATAGTCCTCCATGATATCATGAATCATATCATGAAAAATCACTATCATTTCCCACTGATAAGTAGCTCCTACATTTTTGAGACCAAATGGCATCACCTGATAACAAAAGGTACCCCACGGAGTCGTGAAAGCCATTTTGTGTTGATCTTCTTCAGCTATCTTGATTTGGTTGTATCTTGAAAATCCATCCATGAGAGATAGCATCTCGTATCCTGTTGTTGAATCCACAATCATGTCAATATTTGGCAACAGAAAATCATCCTTAGGGCAAGCCTTATTAATGTCTCTAAAATCCGTGCAAATTCTAATACCGACAAGATTTTTCTGGACAGGGACGATGTTGGATATCCATTAAGAATAATCAATAAGCCGATGAATCCTATCGCGAGCAATCTTTCTAGTTCCTCTTTAACCAATAAGGCTACCCTTGTGTGCATCTTTTTAAGCTTTTGTTTGATAGGCTTAGTGTCTGCATGCACAACTAGGTTGTGCACAACCAAAGTTGGATCTAATCCTGGCATGTCTTTGTAAGACCATGCGAACACGTCTATAAACTCTCGCAACAGCATAGTGAATGTCTTTTACTCTCTAGCTAAGAGTGATGCTCCCAATTTTACTATCTTGGGGTCTTCTTTTGTACCAATATTCACATCAATGGTTTCCTTGACTAGTAATTTGGACAAGTCCTCCATACGCGTAGGATTGGGAGGAAGGTTGAGATCTTCGTCCAAGGATGTCTCCATGAGATTTTCATCCTTGGTGTGGTCACTTTGTTTGTCCTTTGATTTTTTTCTTGTTTGTTAACCAGTGCCTCAAAGAGGTTTTCACTATGTGACTTGGACTTTGATTTTTGTTGAGGCTTTACGTTAGAAATTTTTCCCTCACTTTTTCTTAAGTTTTTCTAACCACGAAGCTCAGCCTCCTCACCGAAGTAGGCGCAGGTATCCAAGTCAATAAAGAAACCCTTCTTGTGGTCTCCAATGGGAATTGTATCTCGAATGCCCATGAACTCTATGATAGCTTCGTCATTCTCAAATAAATCTAGTGACATGTGACGTTGTTGGTCCCATTCAACAAGGGCAAGGTAAACAAGGTCAAGGGTTAGTTCCATAGGGGTTATGGTTAGGACAATGTTGTTCATGAATAGGTTTGTGGAGGCAAGATCCTCATATTGGCTACAATGGGAATCTGTATCACTGTCTAGATAGTCAGAGCTATCCTCACGTTCAGAACAAGTAGCGTCTTGATCATTGGGGTGTGCTACATAAGGGTTAATCCCAATGTCGTATCTTTTTTTTTTAAATGCGGAAGAGGCACCGGTTCTCTGTCCTTGTTTGTTTCTTCCACACCCTAGGCCCTTGTAGCCCATGGAGTAGATCATTTCTTGGATTTATCATATTCTGGGGTTTGATAATAGGATGGCTGAGTATCCTCTAGGACCCAAGTTGTAGGTGGATCTAGAAATTTCTCCTCAGCCAACAAGCCTCCAGGTAAGAATGACCCAATAGTATGTTCGTTTCTAGGTCTTCTGAAGTGATAGTTTAGTCAACCTCTAGTCTTGGGTGATAATGAAAGGTCTGAAACCAAGAGAGCTTGTTGTACATTGTATTCTCCGCAACCATATTCAAGGATTTTCATCTCCGATGAATCAAAAGGAGATGTTGATGTAGATGCACCACGGGCATAAGAACTGAGAGAATCCAAATCTATCTGAGATTCCATGGCCTCAGATTAGAGAGGAACAACTATATCGGTGGAGGGACATGCATATGTGCCCCTTCGTGTAAAGCTATTGAGAGCTCTACAGTGAGCGAAGGGCTCTAAATCTCCTTGTATTGTAATGGTGTGTCCCTCATGCTTCAATTTAATGCACTGATGGAACATCGATGGCACGGCTTGCATGACATGAATCCATGGTCGGCCTAGAAGCATATTATACGAAAGTTCCAAGTCTAGGACATGAAACTTTGTTTGATGGAAAGTGGGACCCACCTCTATGGGCAATGTGATTGTGCCTGCTGAATCCCTTTCCGTGTTGTCGTATGGGGTGATAGTGATGATATTGGACTCAAGATCTACCTCAGTATGCCCTAACTGTTTAACCAACTTGAGTGTGAAAATGTTCAACCTTGATCTATTTTCCACAAGCACTCGTTTGATCTTCCTGCGGATGACAACTACCTCAATATATAAAGGAAGATTATGTGTCATATTTTCAGTAGGGATCTTCCTATGGTTGAAGGTAATATGTTCATTTGGTACGATGTTTCCCACTATGGCTTAAAGATGTGTGGGATTGACCTCTAATAGCACTCCCGACTCCTGAAGAGTTTGGTATAGAATGTCTTTGTGCACATTAGATATCTTAAGAAGAACTAAGATCGAAATCTTAGCAGATGTTTTCTCAAGTTGCTTTAAGAGGTCATATTTACCGGTTTGTGGGGTTGATGGAAAAGGTTTCGAGAATCACGAGGCGGGCACGCCTTGTTACCACGGTGCAGTCCTTTCCCTTGATTTGGATGGTGTTGACATGTTCAATAGGAGAGCGAATACATCCAATAAGTGAATCATAATTATTGTTGTCTTTTTGGGTGTACAAGTAATGCAATGCTTTATAACCTTGGGATGACTCTCCCCGATCTGGCTTTGAATTTTCTAATTTATCATGGTTGGGGAATGGCTCTTTATATATCCCCATTTTCTCGTTAGGTGTCTACATTTTTCATAGGTTTTCCACCTCTATCTCCCCATTTTTGATGAGGTCTTGTATATAATGATGGAGTCACAAACATTTTTCTATCTTATGCCCCTTAACATGATGCATTTTGTAATATTCATGCTCCTTGTATCCTGAAGGTTTTGGAGCATTTTCATCAAATGGTTGTGTCGTAGGATATGTCATCATGTGGGCCGCATCCAATTGTTTTAGTATAACCGACAAATGTTCATTAAGAGACGTGAATGTTCTTCGCTTTAATGGTGGTTGAATTGGTCCTTTGGTTAGTTTAAAAGGTTGACCGGTTTGGACCATTTGTACATGTTTCGAATATGTGATCCTGTATCCCACCACCACATTTTTGTTTTTTTAAAAACCTTCACTTCTCCATGGGTTTAACATTTTGATTATCTCTAGATTGGGACTTGAGAGTTCCTTTGGAAATGAGAGATTTCTCTATTTGAACCCCTTTTTTGATGACCTCCTCAAAAGTGTGAACACGATGTATTTGGAGGTGGAAGGCTATGTATGGGTTTAGGTTGGGAACGAAAATACTAACTAGCTGTTTTCCAGGGAAAGCGCAAGGGAAGCGGCTAGTTATCCCTCTTCACCATTAGAGGAAGCTAGCGAGAGTCTCATTAGGGCATTGCTTGGTGCCACATAAATCTGCCATGGTGACATCACTCTCTATGGTGTACGAGAAGTGACACACAAACCTTTATGCCAATTCTGGCTAGGTGAAAATTGATCCCCATGGTAAGCATGTAAACCACTCCAAAGCTTGACCTCCTAGACTTTTGGGAAAAAGTCTGATGAGATAATTATCACTATAAGACACCTCTTGACATGCCATATAGAAATATTTGACATGATCTCGTGGATCTCCCTTCCCTTTATACTTGTTGAATTTTGGCATATCGAATTTCTTAGGAAAGGGTTGAAGGGTCATAGTCTTGTCAAAAGGATAGGGGCATAATTCTTCATATTGATACTTTCTAATGCTCCCTATATTTCTCTCTTGGAGGCTTGTGAGTGTTACTTTCATAGATTGTACCTCTTGTGCGAGCAATTGTTCTCTAGTGGGAGAAGCGGGAGATATACCTAACGGTACCTGTATCATCTTCTTCTTGATTTTCTCTATGGAATTCATTGATCTTAACCTTAGGCTTTGACTTTTGAAAATTTTTTCTTGCTTCCTTCTACACATGAGAGGTTAGCAAAGCTAATTGTCAACTTAGGTTACTAATTTGTTGTTGAATTTTGGTTTCTTCTTCTAAAGGTTCCTCCTCTTCCTCATTTTGTGGAGGTTCTTCACCATTCTCATGTCCCGTCATGTTTTTATGTGGCACTTTGATAAAGGGTATTCTATGTCCCACTATCTTATTATTTCCTACATTGGAGGTAGAAGCATGTCCATGCATCAAAATATCCTCCATATTGATAAGGGGTCATTCTTCCTCATTAGCGTTATTCATAAGTGGGATTGTTTCATTTTCAGTGGGCAATTTGGCCCCTAATTCTACGACTGTGCTAGCACTCTATCTTTATTTCTGAAATGAAACTCGTCTAATAGGGTAGGGTCAAAGTCAAATTTTGTGTGTGGGGATTCTAGTTCATTACCACTATGATTGACCATATCTTCTATCTCTTTTCCACGAAAAAGAGGCCCCAGATCATGTCCATAAAGGGGTTTGACCCTTGTGCATTAGAGGCTTCCCAAGCTTGTGCTTGTTGTTCCTCGTATGTTTTTTCTTGAGTCCTAATCATGTTTTAGGAGCCATGTTTTGTGATAGTTTCACTAGGGTAAGTTGTAAATGTGTTCAAAACTTTGTGACCACACCTAAGTGAAATGCAAGATAAATTGTCAAGAATATGAATGAATAACAATGTGAGAATACCAATGTGATAGAGTGATAAATCACTAGTGACACAAATGTTTGGTACCTAAACCTATCAAATGAAGTACTTCCTAGACTACGTCCCAAAAAGTATTTTAGTGTCGCAAGATAATTAACAAGATGTTCTCACTTATGCCAAGTTCAAGAGAATGAACAAGACGTAAGTAAATACAAAAAGTTAATGTGACCTCCTAACAAGATATACTAAAAGCAAGTTCAAATTCGATTAAGACCTATATCCCAAAAAGTGTCAGTTATAATTCATGAGTGACACAACAATATCACCAAGATATGTTAACCAAACTTTGTGAGAAAGTAAGGTATTGATATCAAGATGCTATTGATATAACACGCACAAGTAGTAACACCTAACACTCTTCAAAATTGAGGTAATAATAAAACTGAACCAGAAGCTCAAAGTATGGCTAGGAATAGTTAAAATGTGCACAGTGTAACCTTACAATATAGATATTTATGTCGAGTTTACAAGAAACAAGACGTAAATATCAAAAATTTAGTGGTACGATACAAACAAGGTAACCCTTCTAAGGAAGTTCAAGATGATGAACCACACCTAACTACAATGACAATCTTGACATGGGTATCAAGATCACAATGGTCACCAATGATATGAACACGTCTCCACACACTTTAGACGTTTAACTTACCCAGCCGCAAACATGGATGGGCGTAAATGGACAAAAAAGTGGCAGAAACAATCAATTGGTAACACATAGGTAGTCACCCTTCTTCTGATCAACAAAGTATCAAAAGAATGTGATGGAAGCAAACTCAAAATGGGA
The DNA here is from genome assembly GCA_018340775.1 of Taxus wallichiana var. yunnanensis. Classification (NCBI taxonomy): domain Eukaryota; kingdom Viridiplantae; phylum Streptophyta; class Pinopsida; order Cupressales; family Taxaceae; genus Taxus; species Taxus wallichiana. The sequence goes on along the minus strand of CM031236.1, from coordinate 467,889,179 downwards.
ATGAAAAATACTAGCTTTACTTCGGCAAAGTTTCACCTCACCCTAAGGCAAGTAAAAACTAAGCGTAAGTAATGCGTCACACGTTTTGCTTTGAATGAAAAGATGGTTCACAACTCAACACCGCTTTAGAATGGTCAAAGTGGACTCTGGCCAAAGTATACTTTCCTAGGTGGTTCTCTCATCCTAGGTGTTACAAAAATTATCCACGAGTGGGAAGATTTACCCAAATATTCCCAACTATCTTGGGAGTATCTCTACTTTTCCCCCTTTGAGCACAATGGGCAATAAATGCATACATTGTGTACTTAAAAGGGTCGCGTAGGGACAACTTGCAATGCTATCTCACAAAGTAATCACTAATCAGATAGGTAGTATCTGAGAGAACTTCCCATTTCATCCACAAGGTTCCCTCTTACATGGACTACTTTGGGGTTCCTAGAGCCACCCCCATTGTTGTAGCTTAAGGCGTTATGCCAAAGGGGTTATGTTCCAGTTGAGTGGAGAGGGACGTACCCTTTTCCGAAACCTGCAACACAGTGTTTGAATCTATTTTTCTTTTTTATCTTTCTTAATTAGGTGTGGTTTTCTCAAAAACACCTTTTGGAAACTGTATAATAACTTTATTAGTAGTTTTTGACTTCATTTTGATTCCTCCTTTCTTTGACAAGCAAGGTGTTTTGGTCCTGTATGATGATTTTTAGTAGTTTTCCATCAAAATATTAAACACCATTTCTGATTCTCCAAATCATCCAAGGACGCAAGAGAAGAGCATACATGGCATTTCCAAAATCCAAAAAGATATCAAATGGAAAAACACTTTAATTCAAACACACCAAGTTAACCAATTCCAATTCAAATATTCCTAACAATATCAAAGCATAAAAAAGGACTTAAGAATCATTTTTATTCTTTTAGATTGCCCCAAAGGATGTGAGGGAAGAGCATACATGATCTTATTCCTAAAACATGAAAAAAATTATCTACTCAAGTAAAAGCATGTAAAAACAACATGTAAAAACATGTATGTGATTAGATAAAACCTACAAAAATGTTAGCACCTCAACACATTAATGTCAAGAAAACAAAAGGACACCTACGCCCCTATTTTGGCATATGCGCATGGGTTACGGCTTATGCGCCACTCTGTGTTTTTCCAATTTACAGTGTACCTGCACCACCCAAGAGGCATGTGTGCCACTCTATGTAAATTCAGCTCACCGTGCACTTGTGCCACCTAAGAGGCATGTGCACCACAAAAGAGTGTATGTGCTACCTTCAATAAAAATAGGCAGAAATTGGACAGAATGCTTGCGCTACCGAAAAAGCGTGTGTGCCACCGCTTTGTAAACAAGTCTCGATTCCAATGCAATGCCCGCACCACCGAAATGCACCCGCGCCACTAAAACAACGTGTGCGCTTGGGTTAGGGTGTGTGCACCAATCTGACAGGTTTTGATTTGCAGTGAAGGTATAGTATGAAATAACATATGCACCCAGGTTAGTGCATCTACGCACTGGTTAGGGTATGTGCGTCGGGTTAGTGCGTATGCGCCAAGGTCAATAAACAAAGAACCAAGTTCTAGCGGTCGCCACGCCACCCAAGAGGTGCCTACGACACAAAAAATGTACTGCACTCCTAAAAATGTGCCTGCACCACACCTGCAACCAAAATATGGTAAAAAACACAAGAAAACTCACAATATCTCAAATTTTGACAAGTTAGTTTAAAAATGGCAACAACCCATTAAAATGATGGCTATGAACAAGAACTTACACATATAAAATTAGTAAAAATTCTAAGAAAATGGACATTAATTACTACATGTGCATATCAAAAGTTAGCCAAAACAATGAAATTTAAACTAAAATGTCAAGGGACTAAGTGTCCCACCGGCATTCCAAATGTGTGTATGTGTTGTTTTTAAACTAATGCTAAATGTGAGCAAAAGACTAACACATAAATAGCTCTAATTAGTAAAAGTTAAACAAACTACTTAGCACCATCATGATAAGAATTAAACAAGGTTTAAATGCTAACATTCATCAATATACAAAACTTTGAAACAAACAATATTAAGCATCTAAATCCTCTATTCTCTAACAACAAATAAATGAATGGACCTAAATAGGCTCCATAGAAATAAAAATGGTTGTCTCTAGTATTCCAAGAACCTAGGAATGAGGGCTAGTCAAAGCTGGGCCATAAGACCCTTTTGAAACCTTCCATATGACCTAAACACTTAGGAAAGAGGCTTAACTCTTCAATATGATGAACTCTCAAGAAAACAAAAGGCAAGCTCTTAGTCTATTTTGCTATATGCTTTGCATTTGCTTTCTCAAAGAGTTTAGGTGTAGGTATAAAGGTAGAAGGAGGGATCCTTATATAGCCTAATGGATAACGGAAACATTTCATCCCTTTGCATGTGGGATAAAGGTAAAACATGATTAGGAATGGATAAGGTTGCTTTATGAAAGGTAACCTTGCTTTAGAAGGGTTTAATTTATTCTTAGAAATTCATGGGAGTTGGGGGGTGTTTTAATTAATCAAAGGTGATTAACTAATAGGTAGATGTAAGCTTATAGAAGCTAATTAGAGGAATATTAGTATGATTTAGGCTATTAGAAGGGGATTAAATCAATTAAATATTGATTTATTAGTTAAATGGAAGGGAAAGCTAATTAATTAATAATAATTAATTAGTTTAGATAGAAGGGGTGAATAATTAACGGAAGGTCGTTAATCAGGATGTTAGTTGGATAGGCAACTTAATCAATTAGTGTATTGTAATTAATTAATGAAAATAAGAGGGAATATGAGTGCTTTTGATGATATGTTGTTGATTTGCGAGAAAGGAGATAATTAGCGTAATTTAAGTATTTAAATTGCTTAGGCGTAATTATGGGTGTCTAAACCTTGTAGTCTCTCCCTTCTCATTCTCGAAGACCAACACAATGTTGGACATGTGAGTCATTCTCCTTCCAACAAGTCCATATTTTGAGTGATGAGTTTTCCAAGCTCATCCAACATTTCCTTATGTGGTTCTTGAGCTACTATAAGGGCCTCACACTTCTACTTAACAAGTACTAATCATTATGCGGCCCAATGTCTCATCTTTAATGGCCTTCAAGACCTCATTGTCTTCTAGAATGGTCTTGGTCCATATAACAGCTTCTAGTGTTGTACAAATATTTAGCACTTGATATGGCTTCTTTAGTTCATGCTACAAGCTATGAAGCAACCCCTCATATGATGCAATCTTTTGCATCACTGAAGCCTTTTCCTACTCTTTGCTTCATGTGTTGGATCCTTTGGTTCTGGCATGCGCAGAGGTTCATCTTCAAGCACTAAGTCCACCAATGTACTTACATAATGTATTTCCGAAGGAAACATTTTGGGTACCTTTGGCTCTAAGTGTGGCCTAGCCTTCATGATATTGTCACCAATCTCCTCTATCATGCTGATAAACATAGTGTTCTTCTTCTATGCCAAGTCTCTTTCCTGATTTAGGCATGCTATTTCCTCATCCTTGGTCTTAATCTCCTCCCTCGACACCCTAATTGTGGAATCCTTATCCATATTCGATGTTCCACTTACGCGAGACTTTCACTGCCAACGCATTTCTTACTTGCTCATTTGACATAACAGTAGGCTTTACTATTATGTGTCTAGCCTGAGGTGTCTTTTTCAACCTCCTTGATATGCATGACTCCTCACACACATCAAATTTTGGTTCATCCATGTGCATGTGCATCGACCATGAAAATTACTTCCTTGTGCACACAATTTTCATATCTTCATCCATCAACTCCTAACCATACAACTCCTTTTGTGTCATTGTGCTCTAGAAATGGGTGCAAACAATTTTACTTGTGTCCTCGCGAAGCCATGGATGGTGGAATATATTCCCCACTTGTTCTTCTTGATCTAGGTTGCTTAGGAACTTGGGCTTCAAGATTTGGAACTTGTGCTACTATGTCCTGAGAAGTCTTGGTTACTGTCTCATCTGCCCCTTTTTCTCCCTCTTCTCCATCCTTCATTTCTTTGTATTTTTGTTCTTCCACATTCTTTGGAGGTGTAGGAGAATTGGGCACACTTTCCTCAGACTCTTCGATTCCTCATTCAACTTCAATTTCCTTCTTCTTTTCTCAGTTGTCTCCTTCTGTGGAGAGAGTTGAGGTAATCTACGTATTGTTTGCGGAGTAGCACCTTGTGTCCTTATTCTCCTAAATACTCTCTTAAAACGATGTTCTCCTTGCACTGCTTCCAAGTCCTCATCATCTCCATCTTGTGGATGAGGTGGTGTAGTCACGCATTCAGCTTCTTCCTTATTTATAGGTTGTCTTCTACCTCTGTGCTCCAAACCACCGCTATCTTCATGTTCTTCCTCTTCATCATCTACTGAATTGTTTCGTAGGATTAGGTGTTGGAACATTTTCCATTGTATGCTTACCTTTTGGCGACCCTAGGAGCACAAAATCATTCTCCACATACTTAGTGTTCTCCAGCTTGGGTTTGAGTTGTAGGTACACAAGCGTTGCTCTAGTGTCCCCAACTGTCAAGCTTACAGGCTTCATGCTTATAATATCTAATATAGGCCTTTCAAAGTAGGCATTCTTCCCTGGATATACATATTTATTTCTCAGAGTGTGGTAGTCATAATATACCTTGTCTGCATTGAAGGTTAGGAGGCACACATCTGAAATCCAATGAATTGATGCCTTGAAACACCTCATTGTGAAGGAATATGATAATTTGCACCATGGGCTCCAAGCCCCATCCTTCATGACAAATCGTGCGATGCAAAAATTTTGGTAGACCAAAAGCTAAACTACCTTACCCACCACCAAAGACAAATCCTTGGGTATGTGCCACTCTTCTTCGAATTCCGTGTGGAGTCTATCATACCACATCTGTGCCCTCTACTTGAATGGTCTGCTCATTGATCTATCACACAAGTATTTTCCAAATCTTTCTGCAAGTGACTTGTGTTCTGTGGGGTACTTGTAAATCTTCTCCTTTGGCCCATTAGGCACCCCAATCTCCATAACAATAAGGACAATAACACAACACCAAAACTTATTATGTCACATGTTTGTGCTTCTTCAATGATTGTCTTTGCTATGTGATCTGCAATATTGTAGACCACTCCTTGAGATATATTTTTTGTGACATGTAGCCACATTGTGTTTACCTGCGACCACCTTCCTTGGTCATTCAACTTTGTTACAAGATGTGAAGCTTCCTGCACTACTGGGTATTTTTTCAATTTGTTAATTTCCATGTCGTGTGGACCTTTGGTATAGCCCATATCCTTTCTTGTCTCCAGGAGTGTGGCCTTATCAGTTAAATCACTATCCAGATCCAACCCTGAGGCCCTTAGTCCTGCCACAGTTGAATTCAAAATAGATGTGAGTATAACCCTCCATCCTGCGAAGTAGAAGAATTCCTCATGGACTCTGCTCATCAACCACTTATACAATGGTTCATACTTTCCAAAGTATGGAAGCTCATACAACTGGTAGACTCCATTTTTCTGTAGAAACTTCTCACCCGTGTCATCGTATATTGGCATATCTTCTCGCTCTGTGCTTTTTCATTTTTGTTCTCGCAAACGCGCATCAAGGTCCTTCTTATTATATGATGTTCATGGTTGTAATCGTTGATTTTACATTAGCGGATAAGGGAATCCCATTCTTGTCCCACAATCACACCCTCTGGATACTTCATTTCTGAGAAATTACCTTCGGAGAAATTTCTTCTTCCACTTCAACCTTCGTATTCCCTTTATCTCCTGCCGTGGGTGCTTTCTTTGATTCCATGTGAAAAATATCTCTTTTCTTCCCTCTGTAATCGATCAAGTCGAAACCCTAGTTTAAATCTTTGTGCCCTATTGGAAATCACATGCCCTATCTCATTTGTAACGTGTATTCTTTGATCAAACCCTTCACCTATGGGAACACAAGCTTCTCCTGTGCACAACACTTCTCTCCACATCTGGTTTCACACTCTTCACACCTCAACATGATTTCATGGATTGTTTTCACTTAGCCCTTTTCAAATTATCTCAATTACAACAAAAAAAATGACCTCACATCCCTTCCTTATATAGAATTTCAAAAATTTAGTGCATTTATTGCTCCTCCACCTACCAACAATCCTCTCATTAATCAACCATTTTAATTCTTTCTACATGGTACATCTTCACACCCAAGTTATAACCTTCAGCATGCCCTTCTACCTTGTGGTGTAGACTTCTTATTCAAAGCGCTTCCATATGCCTGAGTACCTCATCACTTGTGCCTTCCACTGGTAGTCTTCTCAACCTCTGCTTACCTCACATTATACTTGTTTCTTCATTCCTCTCTATCTATGGTCCTTGTGTCCAGAAGCAATCTCTTTTGTTTTTCAATTCTCCAACCTTGAATAGCACCCAAAGATAGTTCCTTTCATGTGTACTTATTTCCATCAATCCATGTACCTAGATATCAACAACCTACCCCACACTAAGGGTATGTGTAGTCCTCTATGCATAAAAATTCTTCAAATAGTAATTAGCTTATAGCACGTAAACGTGCTTATTACACAAACACACCAACTAAATTGACAAATCATAGTGACAAATAAGGAAACACATTAAGGGAATACATAATTGAAAACCTAATCTAAATGGTAACACTGCCTTATTACAAACACCAAGAAGACTTATTTATAGTAGGGCTTCACCTACTCTCATTGAAGTAACTAGGTAATTGTATTCCATCAAGTTCCTCTAATTGACAAGCACCTGATTCGAGTATGTGAGTGATAACATACGGCCCCAACCAATGTACCTTGAGTTTTCCTAGATGGCATAAAAACTTAGAATCATAAAGGAGCACCATTTGTCCTATCTCAAGCTTTTTATCCCTGATGTGCCTATCATGTCATGCTTTCTACCTAGCCTTCTCTTTTTTTGACTCCAACATGTTATGGCTCATCGCTCATCCAACTTGATTAACTTTTCAATCTGTTCTTCTAATGCTTTCTCATTAGCAAGACCTCCAACGCGTGTAATACGCAAAGAAGGTAACATAAATTCCATAGGAAGAACTACTTATGTGCCAAACACTAACTAAAATGGTGTGGCTTTGTTCAACCTTTTATATGTTGTTCGATATGCCCAAAGTACTGCAGATACTTTATCATCCCAATCCTTTCTTCCAACATCACATTTTTGTCAATGTCTGTCTCAAAATTTTGTTGAAAGCCTCAGCACTCCCATTTTTCTAAGGATGATAGGGTGTAGTCTTATGGTGTGTAATCATGAATTCATCTAATTAAATTTTTATTGTCTCATTCAAAAAATGTGTGCCCCTATCACTGGTCAAATGTAAAGGACATCCATACCTTGTAATAACATTTTCCCATAGAAACCTAGCTTTTGTAGCCATTGTACAATCCTTTGTAGGTGTCTCTTTTGTCCACCTTGTCGATATTCTGCATGCAAGTTATGATGTAGCGTGATCCAGTTCTACGCGCAACTGGTGAAATAGGACCCACAAAGTCTATAGCCCATTTATCAATCGGTTCTGCACTAGTAATAGGTCTCAGAGGAATTTCATCTCATTGACCTGGTTTCCCAGAAAAATGATCACAAGCCTTACAAAATTCCTTACAATCTTTATATAGGGTCTCCCACCATAATCTAGCAAGTAGAATCTTATGCGTAGTGGCATCACTTACATAGTGGCCACTTACAATACCACCATGAGATTCTTCCATAATATATGTGCGCTCATGTTCAATACACAATGTCACAATACTTCATCCCGGCCTAATTTGTATAGGTCATCGTTAATTAACATATAAGGGGTTGCACGTATAGCAAGTTGTTTCTTCTCCAAGTATTTCATTCCTTCTGGTTCCATCCCTATTTGTAGAAATACATCAATGCCCTCTAGTTCTGATGGTGCTTGTTGTAACATGTATAATTGTGCATCTGACATGGTATATTCAATTTCATGTGCTTCTTCTCCTGATTGTATTCTAGATAGATGGTCTGGTCTAGAATTACTTTTCCCTAGTTTTACCACAACTGTGAAATCAAATTCTTGAAATAAGAGTACCAAATTACTTTTCTGCATATGCACCCTTGTAGAATAAGCTTATTTACCAAATACTTCAATTCCATGTGATCTGTATAAAAGACGAATTGTGTAGCTAGTAGTTACTGTCAAAATTTATGTAGCACATAGATCATTGACAAAGCTTCGCACTCTATAGTTGTGTAATTTTGTTCTACAGAGTCACTTTCTACTAGCAAAATAGATAGGATGATCTACAATACCTTCTCCTAGTTGAGCCAACACCGCGCCAATGGTCATGCCAGAGGCATCAACATGTACATGAAATGGTTGGTCCCATGAAGGAAAATGTAGAATAGGTGCAGGTAGTAAGTTTCTCCTTTAATGTCTCGAATGCACGTTGCTACTACGTTCTCCCCAGTAGAATGTACCTTTCCCTTTCAGTAACTCTTCCAATGGTGTGGCAACTTTGGCATATCCTTTGATAAAATTTCTGTAATATCCTATATGACCCAAAAATCCACGCACCTCACTCACTTTGGTAGGCTCTCTTAGGCCTATAATGACTGCAACCTTGGTTAGATCAACCAACAAACCTTCCTTGCAGATTATGTGTCCTAACAGTATTCCAAACGGCATAGAAAATATGCACTTATTGATGTTCAAAGAGATACTCAATTGTCTACATCTTTCAAACATTAAGCATGATTGTCACAATGATCCTTAACTAATCCATACACCATCCAATCATCTAAATAAACTTGTAAGAAGTTGTGAATAAATTCCTTGAATGCTTGAACAACTATATGCAAAAATATAGTAGGTGCATTTTTCAGACCAAAAGGCATTACATTATAGGTGAAGCTACCCCATTCAGTAGTAAAAGTAGTATTTTCTGATCCTCCTAGGCAATCCAAACCTGATGATACCCAGAGAACCCATCTATAAACAAATATATTTCACACCCTGAAACACCTTCTATTATTTCCTTAGTGAATGGCGTGGGAAAGGGATCAATTACACATGCAACATTCAGCTCCTTGTAGTCCACGTAGATCCTAATCCATCCATCCTTCTTGATACTAATCACCATTGGACTAACCCATTCTGACTCATCAAGGGGCTTGATAATCCCAGACTTCAACATTTTGTCAATCTCTTCTTTGACCTTTTCACGCAAGTTGGGGTTCATCCTATAGGGTCTCTTTCTAACTAGGTGCACACCCTCTTTAAGCTTTATCTTCATCTCCCTAATGATTCATGCATGCCTTTAAGTTCATGGTACCCCCTAGGGAATAAGTCCTGATAATCCCTTAGTAACTCTATGATTTTTGCCACTTCAGAGTCTAACCAATAGTCTCCAATTATGGCTTCCTTAGGCTCAACATCTGATCCAATATTCACCTTCTTTGTCTTCATAGGTTCATGATAGGCATGCGTGGTCTTATATGCACCGCTTTGTCAATACCTCACACCTATCTCATTGAATTGTTTACATCCAGATTTTCTTCTCCTTCATCATCCACAGTAGACCATTTTTACTATTTATTTCTTAAGGAAAACATGTTGAAGTAATGTGGCATCAACCTCTGTTTCTTAAAAATATACACTCCACGAGTTTCCTTCATCCAATAACTCTGAAGAAGTTCTTGACCTTGGCACTATCTCCCATAGTTAAGCGCTTTATGACTTTCAATGCTTCTTCCACTAGAGGCTTGGAAGAGAATAAGTCAAATGACCGAGTCATTTACGTAATGAAATCCTACCAATTTCTAGTCTCTCTATGGAGTTTTGCATATACATACCAAGCACGCACACATCCTTGTAAAGTGGAATAAAACTTGTGAACCCATAGTGATGGTAGTAAAGATTCTTGACCCTTTGTCCAGAGTCTCTCACACTTCGAACATGGTGTTGAATAGGTTGATTACCATGATAAGTGTAGATTTGAGTAGGTGCATTGCTCCTAAAGAACCTAGTAGCAAGAGCAATCCTAATTTCATTCCATCCTACAAGATTATCCTTGTGGGACACCCACCAGTGTGCTTTTGTCTCTTGTAGTGTATATGCTAGCATATTTCTTCTTTCCAGTGGGTCTATCCATTGTTCCTCCATGGCATGCATGAATACCATAGGATCTCCTTCTCGGTGTAACAAGGTACCGAGTTATTACCTATCCTCCTAACATAACGTGGTTTTCTTCCCTTAGGAAATATGCTCTTGACTTTGCGCCCTACCAACTCATAAGTGTTATGAGCCCAATTATCACAAGCAACACTTGTAGTATCACTAATAGATTGTGCATCCTCCCACTGAATTATTCCTTCTTTAGTTGGCTCAAGCATATCTGGGGATCTCGGATGGTGCATACATAAATCCTATTCATATCTTCTTCACTTAAGGGCTCAACATAGGGCACAAATTTTCCATTTGTTAAAGGGATAATAACTCTCTCCTCCTTGTTTTCAAAACTGATATAACCCTTGTTGAACCGAAGATCAACATTATTTGCATAGCACCAAGGACACCCTAATAAGTTTGGGAAGATATCGACTCTGTCAATGCTAAAACCTCAAAATATCTAGTGAACTTGGCTCCTTGTATGGTAATGGATGCATCTTTTAAAAATCTGATGGGAGTGGCCTTAGTCTGATTAGCCATGAACAATACATTAGAGGATGGCTGCAATGGAGGTATCCCCATTTGTACCCATGCATATAAGGTAAGAACATTGACTTCCATGCATGTATCAATCAATATATTACTCAATAGCCACCCATCCACAACAAAATTCAGAGTGATTTCCTTGTCATAATCTAGACTATGAGGGGGAAGATTCGCATGTAGGATCTGTCGTCCAGTCTCAACACTTGTGCGGAGTGTTTCCTTTTAACCAATTCCCTAACAATGGAATGATATGTTCTGGTGCAACAATTTGCACACTTCTCTCAAGCCATATATATCAGTTTGGATTGTCTCGTGCTTTTTTTTGATCCATATTCTAATTTATCTTTTTAAGTAGTGTATCTCACCTTGAAGATTTCTGAACTTTCATGGTTTCTGGTAAACCTCCTTCTAATGGTCTCAGGTGCACATGCATGTAGAACCTACTCCTTAATGATGGTATGCTTCTTTTGTAATGATTCTCTGCACGTTACGTCTCGGTGCGGGTCATGATCTTCACTTGTAACACCTCGAATCTACCTCAAACTTAGGAGTCGATTTATTTTCAACAACGCGTTATATCCTAACCATCCATGCACCTTTATTTTATTGTTTATGCTACTTACTAAGATGCTCATATAAGTCTGGGAACTCCTCATAGCTATGGTTCTTTCCACAAAAAGAACATGTAATATTCTAAGGACATTCACGCTTGTAGTGGTCAAGAGATCTACATGTATAACATGTTCCACAAGGGAACTCACTTCTTCCACCACCACGGCCTTGTCCTCCAAATCCACCACGGTATCCTCGACCTCTGCCCGAAGAGCACCTTCAAAACACCCTTCATTCCTATCATATGATGTGCCCGATTGTGATCCTAGTCCTGATGCTCATTATTTCCTTTAGAGTTATCTGAGACTCCTATTTGTCTTACACCAATATCTATAGCATCATGGATCTGACCAATCGATCGGCAATCTTCCATGTCATGAGTGATGGACTGAAGATTTTACGTGAGCTTGAAACATTCTTCCTTATCCCACGTTGTAATAATGAGCGAGTGTCTAGAATCATGGTTTAAATGGCATATCTCATAATCAAAAAACAACAAGCTCATTGATCCGAGAGGAAAACTATCCTTTGTGTGACCTTCTACTTCACAATATGTGCACTAAATTCCCATGCACATCTCATGTGCTGGATTTTTTGATAGTTTCTCAGAATTTGCTTTGCCATAGCTATGATCTATGCTTCTAAAAATGGGATCACCCTAGTGTCTATTCTTCTAACTTCCTCAGCGTGTAAGGCTGCTTCAAGTGCTTCGTGTGGATCAGTGTATGTCTTATGTGATAATTCCCTCCTAAAAGGGGTAATCATACCCCCAAAAAACCATTGTGCATGTTGGCTTGTGTGTATGTCATAAGAAAGTTTAGATAACATTATTTTTAAAATGGGAATCATACTCTTTAACACTTTCAGTAGTGCCTTGCTTAATATCCTTGAGTGCACTTATACTCTTTTGCTCAAACTCAGGGGTGTGAAACTCTTTAAGGAATGCATCTTTTAAAGTTGTGTTATCTACGCAAGTCTAATCAGGGTCAAACTTTATGTATCAACTGTGTGAGCGTCCTTGTAACATAGTAGAAAATTGGCTTTCCTACCCTCGAAGCCATGATTACATTTGTGCGCCACTATATTTCACACATATGCACATTTTCAGCATCATCCTCTATGCCCCTATACTTTGGAATACGTAGATACATCTCCATGTAAATATTCTAGGGTTAATGCGGACCTTTCCCACCTAATCTAGAACCACCGATTTTCTGAACTATAGCTACATATGCCTCATGATCCCGAACATGTAGCGGGGTCGACCAAAATATGTAATTCCTTGTGTCCCAATGGTAGAACTGAACTATACCTTAACATTCTACAAATCGTTACCACTCCCAAAATTTCATCCAAAATTGACGCACATGTATTATGTGTTGATATATACACCGAAAAGGTACTCCCATATAACAACAAATTCGTTTACCATCGTTGTGCCTCTTATAATGCTCACTCCTACTCTTCCACTACTTGAATTAGCTTTTTGATTATTTGTTGTACTAGATGCTAGAAAACCAAGTGCAAGGGTAAGGTTTCTAGGTGGATTTAGATGCACGCCTGCGGCCCAAGTCATCTCTTCGGTGTGCTTCGCATGAGGCCGAGGAGGGACCCCTGTCATGTTTTCCCATATGGGGGAGTTCCTGATGCTCTGGTTCCATGTCTCCTTCGTGAGCTCCAAATCCTTCACGAGCCATATCTCTCCTCAACGCCATCTACTCTGTAATGTCTCATTGCTTCTCTACCTCCCTCTCACGCACCTCATTATACTTAAGTCACCTTTCCTCTCTCTTCCTTTCTAGCCGCTAGGTCTACCATATTTCACCAAACCTGCTCCTACCCCCACACGTGGTGGGGTTTAGTTACCATCAAGATCTTGATCACTGGTTGAATGACTTGTAAGTAATTTCCTCATGGATATCGTAAAATTGGAATTTAACTACCTTTGGGCACGAATAAGTGGAAACCGAGTACTCCAAGATATAACTATCCAAAACACCATGGAACCATGTATCCACAGTGTGAGTCCAAATCATATCAACATCATAAAGGGCCTGAAATTATTCCTACGTCTAGACAAGTGTGTGATACCTCCAATTCCACTTAGATGCATAAGCAATTATCCACTTGTACAATTATACTGGAAAGATAATGAAAAGATCTCATGTAAACTGTCATATAGATTTTGTTCCACCCACACGCATGCGTTAAACTCAAATCCAGTGTTAAACCACCATGTGTATTCTTATTCTAGATCATGTATCCACTCCTCAACACTTACTAAGGTCAATTGGTATGTCTTCATCGTGAACCATCCTAGAAACAACTGAAAAAGAGGTCCCGGCAACAGAACCAATGATGCATCCTAGAATTCACCAATACAAGCCCAGACACACTAGCACATCACTCAGCCTAGATTGAGCACTCACCCAAAGCACGCAAAGGTACCGGACCCTCTTTAGGGTTGTTGTTGCAGGATGTTAGCATGATGAAGACTTTAAGCATTCGATCTATGACTAATATATCATTCTACAGTGCATGTTCAGATCTAGATCTAGAAAATAACAGACTTAAAAGATAACCATGATGAAATCAAGCATGCAATACTAAACTATAACCATGATAACACCTTGATTTAGTCCATAATATCCATTATATTAAATGCAATAATACACATAAGCTTCCTTACAATAATAGTAGTATACGCTTATACGCGTAATAGATATGGTAGTATAATCTCACTATAACATATTTCTCAAACCTATATGCTCTCTCTCTCTCTGCTACACAGTTTACTACATATTTATAATGGTGGGGACTTTCCCTTCTTCACTTATCTAATCTCAAAATAGGTTGCATGTTATTATTAGCCACGCACCGCTACAAAATAGTCACACATGCAAGTGCACTAACAATAGGATGGTTTTAGTTAACTTCTAGTAGTAGATCTATTCTCAGCTTGTATCCATGCAAATCACTTCATAACTAGTCCTCCGAAAATAGCCAATGCATGTCACACAAGTCTTTGACCGGTTTGTGTGCTCCACACGTTATCTCCAAAAATAGATCCTCATCGTAAAAATGGATAAGTCACGAACATGTCTCTCTTCTTCATGTGCAATATTTCCCAGACTTCCATGCCTTTGAATGCACTCTACTCTACCGCACGAACCTTCTTACAGTATTTCCTTCACTAAGTGCCGATTCTAAGCGATCAACGATGGATGAGGCGTTGCAAGTTTTTAAGCACCTAAATATGGGAGATAGTGCCATGGTAGAGGATAGAATACTAGAATTATTGGGTGAACTTGGCTTAGAAGTGTGCTTTGATGAGGAATAATTAGAGGAGATACAACTTGAGCACACATGCATGGAAAAAGAGAAAGGAAAATTGGTCTATGTGATCAATGGTGAAGAAGTGGAAAATTTGGATGTTAACCATACTATGGGTATGTGTGAAGTTATGGATAGTGTTGATGAGCAAGCACACACCTACCATGAACCCTTGAAAACCAAGAAGGTTAACATTGGTTCGGAGGCCAAACCTAAGGAGGCTACTTATTGAGATTCTTGGACTAAAAAGGAGGTTTTGAAGATCATCGATCTGTTGTGTGAGTTTCAGGACTTATTTCCATGTGGGTACCATGAGCTTAAAGGAGTTCACCACTCCTTGGGAGAAATGAAAATCAAGTTAAAGGAAGGTGTACGCCCAATTCAAAAGAGACCTTATCAAATGAATATGAATCTTCACGTCAAATTCAAGGAGGAGATTGATAAGATGATCACATCAGGCATCATTGAGGTCGTTAAGGAATCAAAATGGATAAGTCTCGATGGTCATCAACATTAAGAAGGATGGGAGGATAAGGATTTGAGTTGATTACAGGGATTTGAATGCGGTATGTGTTATTGATCCTTTTCCAACCCCCTTCACTGAGGATATCCTGGAAGGAGTACCTGGGTGTAAGATCTATTCTTTCACAGATGTATTCTCAGGATATCATCAAGATAGAATTACAGAGGACCAATAAAAGATAAAAAATTCCACTGAATCGGGAATTTTTTCCCACACAACTGTGCATTTTGGACTAAAGAACGTGTTTGCTGTATTTTCGTGCATTGTGGTATAGGAATTTCAAGACTTCATGCATAAGTTTCTTCAGGTCTACCTTGATGATTCGACATTATATGGATTAGTGAGGGATCATTGTGACAATCTAAGGCTGATGTTTGAAATATGTTGGCAGTTGAGGAAATCCCTCAACATTAAGAAATGTGTTTTTGCTACTCCATTTCGAACCCTTTTGGGGCATATCATATGTAAGGAAGGCTTGTTAGTAGATCCTGCCATAGTTGTCATTATTGTGGGATTGGGGGAACATACTAGCCAAAGCATATTGCGTGGATTCCTTGGGCATACAGTTATTACCAGAAATTTATTAGGGGGTATGCCAAGATCACCACACCATTGGAAAAGTTGTTAAAACACAAAAGTGCATTTCACTAGGGAGAGGCACAATAAATAGTGTTTGATACACTAGAGAATAAGCATATCACTACGCCCATATTATGCTTTTGTTCTTGGGATAAGCCATTCCATGTACATGTTGATGCTTCAGAGATGACGATTGAGGCAATCTTATCACAACCTGGAGAGGGAGTTATTGACCACCCCTTTTGTTTTTAATTAGAAAGCTAACCCCAATAGAATAGAGTTATACTACTACTCGAGTGAGAAGTGTTGTCGATGATTTAGGTCTTTGTAAAAATTTAGGTAGTATCTATTGGCAACACCCTTTACATTCTACACAGACCACATGGCATTGAAGTACTTGGTAAATAAGCTCATTTTACAAGGGTGCATATGTCGATGGGTCATGTTGTTTCAATAGTTTTATTTTACGGTTGTTGTGAAACCAAGTAAGAGTAATTTAGGACCTAGCCATTTATCAAGGATTGACTCAGGGGAGGACATGTAGAGAATTGAGGATATAATGCCAAATGCACAACTATTTAGATTGCAGAACGTGCCCTCTAACTTTGAAGATATTGTTGTATTTCTCAAGATAGATATAAAACTGGAGGGAATGAAGAATTTGGAAAGGGAGTAGTTAGCCATATGCGTCACGCCCTACATGTTAATTAGTGGAGATTTATACAAGCTAGGTCATGATGAGGTTTTATGCCTATGTGTGTTAGAACATGAGTGTGTTGCAATCATGGAAGAAGCACACCGTGGAATTGTAGTAGGACACTATGCAGGGAATGCAACCGTGTGCAAGATACTTCTAGCAGGATTTTGGTAGGAAATAATTTAAAAGGATTGTATTGAGTATTGCAAGGCCTGTGATCACTTTCGGTGCCTTGGTAAACTAGGGAAAATATATGAAATGCCATTAAGACCAATTCTCAGTGCAAAACCATTTGAGAAGTGGGAAATTGACTTTTTAGGACCTATTTCCCCAGCCATGCAAAGGACATGTTCACGCTACATCATTACATGCAAAAATTATCTTACAAGGTGGGAAGAAGCGGCACCTACAAGGGATTGCACAACGATAACAATAACTAGGTTCTTGTGGGAAAACATAATCAACATATATGGATGTCTACTGAGTTTAACAAGTGATAGGGGTACTCATTTCTTGAATGAGACAATTAGGATTATTTTGGCGGAATTCATGGAAGCCTGCCACAAGACTACCCCTTATCACCCACAAGCTAATGGGACTGCTGAGGCGTTTAAAAAAAATTTGAATCACATGTTAACCAAGATTTGTGATGTGGGAATAAAGGATTAGGATGATAAAGTTTATGTTGTGTTATGGTCATACTGGACTACTTATAAAAGATTGAACAAGGCCACACCTTTTCAATTGGTGTTTGGCTCAAAGTAGTGTTACCTGTTGAATTCATGTTACCATCACTACATATAACATGCACAGGAGGATTAGATGATGAACAAGCACTTGAGGAGAGGATTGATAAGTTAATGCAGTTAGATGAGAGGCGAGCTATTGCTCGTTGGATTCAGAAAACAGAAAATTCTAGGTAGAAGGCATGGCATGATAGACACATCAAGAACAAATAGTTTAAGGTTGGGCAGATGGTTCTATTGTATGATTCCAAGTTTTGTGCCATCTTGGGAAATTCAAAGTCCATTGGATGGGCCCATACATTGTATCCTATATACTTGATTAATGCGCTATCGCTCGATTCTATTTGGATTGAACACGGTTACCATGCCATTTCAATGGGAGTAGGCTGAAGCCCTATTATAAATAAGTCTTCTTTGTGTTTATAAATAAGGCAATATTGGTAGTTAGCCTAGGTTTTGCTTTGTTGCAGTTTCTTTTCTTTGTGTTTCCCTTTCTCATTGCTTTGTGTTGTGCGCATTTGTGCACTGGTAGCCACTTACAATTTCAAAGTTTTCTATGTGCAGAGGACCACACATCTATTTTTTTGTGGCATGAAGTGATGCAACAAGTAATGGAATATCGTATTATAAGTTACATTTTGATGGCCTGGTTTGAAGGACCAAAAGTGCATATATTGGAAGAACGCACGTAGAAAAGGTGAACATGAGGAGTGTGGTGTTAGGGAGGCTTTAAAAAACCACATACAAGGGTGAGAATCATAGGAACAACATGAGGTAGGCGATGTCAAAAATCAGGATAAGGACAAAATAAGTTCCTTAGGCACTGAAAGAGCATGCATAAGGATATTCGGTCAGTAAGGGTTTTACATGCCAGAAGGTTGTAGAAGTTTTTGCGTGGGATTGGACACAGGGGGGTAAAATAATTTAAGGTTGGAATTAGAAAAATCCTCCTTTAATGAAAAATTATGTTGGTAGATGGCGTGGAATTTATTATGAAAAAATCAAAATCTATAAGTAAAAGGTCGGGGCATTATTGTTTACCTTGTATTTTTGTTATCGAAGAGCTCTCGTGAACTATGGCATCCTTGAAGAAAAGTTGTGGGAAAAAGGGTTGTGAAGATTTACGTGCATAGATATTTTGATCAGCGAATCAAGTGAAAACATAGTACATGGGTGTGAGAGGAGAAGGTTGTGTGGAATAATCCTGTGAGTGATTATGTTATCTTGTGGAAAAGGGTTTTCCAGGCTAGGATTCCACAGAGATAGGGCACATGATTGAGGGTATTTTTACAAAGGATTGGAGCTGCATAGTTGAATAGAGCCAAGGTCGGAGAAAGGAAGAAATTTTAGTAAGTTGATGGAGAAATGGCACCAAGGAAAGTAGAAAATGTTTCACTAAAGAAGGGAAAGGGCAAGGGGAAACAAGTTTGTTTCCAGTAGTTTCAATGAAGAATGGTACACAGAGATGAAATATCCAGATGATGTATTTATTAGAAAATAATGGGTGTCTCATATTAGAAATATGACCTGGAGTGACTACAACCATCGAACAAGCACCACGAGAGAATGAGATGGCATTGGAACTGGTTTTCTCTATAGATAAAAGGACACTAGATGGAATGCCTATCTATGATGATGAGGTAAAGGTGAAAATGGAGAAGGCCAAGTTATTGTAACTCTATGAGTTTCCCTATTTTGGAAAACTTGAGCGACTATACCAGTGGTTAATGTCGCACGTACATGAAGACCACTTCTACTTCACAAGATGAAGGATGCAAATAACTTCCCAAATGATTTCTAAGTTTACTAGTCTTATCTGCAAAGGAGAATCATTCGATGATGACTTGGACAATAAGGAGGCCATTAAGAATATTGTTGAAGCTTATGACTACAAGAAGGGGTTGCGCTACTTAGACATTTCTATGATTTTCGACCCTGTAATGAGGATGTCTCTGTGTGTTTGGTCACAAAGTTGAATGGTCGGGAGAGATGGACACATGCCAACAAGGCTTGGTTGAAAATTTTCCATAAGATCTTGGAGGGGAACATCTATAACCTATCGGATTTCATAGCAGAAGAAATCATCAACACCACATGCGATGGAGAAAATATCATGTTTAGTAATGTCCTCTTTTCAAAGATTGGAGTGCCGAGATGGGCCGAGATAAATTTGTTTGTGAATACATAAATGAGAACCCTTCCCCGCAAAATATTTTAGCAATACACTTGTGACACCATGATGACCAACCACAAGGCACAACTAGAAAAATTTTATAAACAGATGTGTGACGCATTCGATGATGAATGGAGAATACCTAAGTAGTTACCTATTTTATTGCAAGGTGAGGTTGAATTCATCATGTACCAACATTTTTGTATTGGCAGGTTTACTCTGGAAGATGGCACCAAGGGTCCCTGGTGTAAATTTCCATTCTCCTTCATAGCACAATACTTCCATGCTAGGGTCAATCAATTCAACAAGGCAAATAAGCTAAGGTTTTACCTCAACACAATAGACCAAGATTACCATGAGCTACATAGAACATTGATATATCCAAAGAAGTGCACCTATGTGGAGAAGTATGTCTCCCATGACGTATATATGTTGAAGTCAATGACAATTCCTATTTCTCGGGAGGACCGTGATGAGTGCATTATTTGGCTCATTTATGTCATTCCTATGGTTAATAAATTTTCATTTAGATATGATTTTCTAGTGCATGGGGATGCTTTATATAGTTATATCTTAGCAAGTTTGATGAATTTTCCTTTCCTTTGTTCATGCAACCTAATTACCGTATAAACTCCTACTAACTATCTTC
Organism: Taxus wallichiana var. yunnanensis; assembly: GCA_018340775.1. NCBI lineage: Eukaryota > Viridiplantae > Streptophyta > Pinopsida > Cupressales > Taxaceae > Taxus > Taxus wallichiana. The sequence continues at coordinate 467,869,137 of CM031236.1, read as the reverse complement.
ATGAGGGAAATGTGATGATGTGTGTAGGGAAATGATGAACATTTATTGCCGATGTAATTAAGAGGTCCGAGTTTGGAGCTGGAATGCGGGAGCAGGAGACTTTTTCCACCCATCAACCTATAAGTATGGGACTTGTTTCTAACAGTCCCATAGGAATTTATGAGTCATGGTTAATGTTGATTAGTGGGAGATGTTAGTGCCACCTATTATGGTGAATTATGTAACTGTTTGTGTCTATATAAAGACACCTTTTTAAGAACATGATAGTAGCTATTATTTTTATATACTTTGCAATACATAGCCTTGTGGTATTGAGAAATCTTATTTTCATTTACTGGATATGTTATGGAACATGTTTGAATTAATATAAGTAAGCATCATTTTGAGGATCTAAAGCTGTAGAGATTTCCTCTGTCCCGAGGGAGAGCAAGGGCCCACTCAACCAAGGAGACAAGAGGTTGTTTACACTTACATGCACATCTAGTTTTCTGATAAGTTTCACTGCAATCTTTATTTTAGTATATTTCATGCAATCTCAGTTTGAATGTATTTGCTTTTCCTATTGAAATTTCTATTCAGAATGTGTGTTTCCTTTTATACAAAGTTTAACTTAGTATATGCTTTTACTTCTACTGATTCTTAGTTATGAGTGTGCAATTTCAATTTTGTTCTTTCAGATTTTGTGTGTGCATTTCCATTTAATTTAGAAGTCCATCTTTTAAACTTCATTTCATTACGTAGCTGAATTCCATAGATTTATATTAAGATTTCGTAGATTAGTAACCAACTAAGGAAAATATCACAACAACCCCCCAATAGGAGACCCAACAGAAAAATGGTTACATAGAGCTTCATTGCATACAGCCTAGAACACGTACTGGATTATAATGACACTAACAGAAGATTCAGTTAGTTAAATGATTGGAGAATACAACGACCCATCATTTTTGGCACCATTTCTGGGACACCATAACACACCACATCATTTTCTCACTTTACATGCTATGGGTGTTAATGGAGTTTACATATGCAACCAGTAGAAGTCTTGAGCCTTGTTTCAATAACCAACCTTGATGCATAGGCCATGAGACGAACAAGGGATATTTACACCATGTAACATCCAACAAATATCTCCAAACAGAATATACGAAGGGAACACTAAGAGTGACACTGACTCCAACACAATGCCTAGAAACCTTTTTGAGCATCCTGCATCCTTCGACCGACACTCAAAAATGGGGGACCACGGGAATAATGGAGACCGACCCTTGGGTAGAACCTTCACTTATCCCATCATCTTGGATGAGGATGAGGATGCACCCATGAAAAACATCTCACCATCCATCCTCCCTATTTTTTGAGGCATGTCTATGGAAGACCCCGATCAGTTCTTGTTTGAGTTCAAAATTCTTTGCCAAACCTATGACTATAGAACTAATAATCAAAAACTCAAACTCTTTCCTTCCACTCTCAAAGACTCTACTATGAGATGGTTCATGGGGTTGTCCTCTAACTCCATTGATTCTTGGGAAGCCATGGAGATAACCTTTTTGGATAAATACCAAGACTATTGTAGGGGAAGGGATAGGAAAGAAGAGTTCTTCCAGATATGGAAAAAGAGATTAAAAATCTAGAGGATTATCTAGATAGATTTCTCTTTCTTCATCGATGGAGTGGTTATGAGTTACATGCAGACATCACTAAGACAATTTTCCTTAAAGGACTTGATAAGGAAACCAAATATTCCCTCCATCTTATGGGTGGAGGAGATGTGCATAAACTTACTATGGAACAAATCACTGAGCTATGTAGAAGTTACTCCAGAACATGAGGGGGTATAAGGAAGAGAAAAACATCCAAGCTTTCCCTAGGTACCTCTGAACTTTTAGAGGAAATGGCCAACATGAAAATGGAAATTTTGTTACAATTAACTTCAACCATAGATGGGCTTAAGGCCAAAACCAATGTTGCCAAAGAACCTCTAGACATATATTGCCCTAAGTGTAGGAAGAGACATCCCTTGAGAGAATGTCCTTTGGATGTTACAAACATGTGTTTGATCTATGAAGTTGCTGACCACGACACTAAGCATTGCACCTTCTTATCACAGTTGAAAGGAGGCTTGAATGTTGTCTCTCAAGATGATGCAGAGGTCAAATTTGTTCAAAGGCCAAATAATCAGGCTATATATTCCCCTCGACCTGCTCAGAACCCCGGAGGATGTCATGGCCCAGTCAGGATCCTCAACCTACTTGGGGACAACCTGAGTGGACAACATCAAATTGGATGACTTATCCACATCCACCACCCTGGATGAATCCCTACACTTAGCCAGGTTAGACACCACCGACTCCAGCAAGTCCATGACACAACCAATAGTGGGTACCTCAACAGAATCCTAACCAAAACTAGCAGTGGGCACCACAACAAAACATTAATCAACAACGGAGGTTCCAACTGTAGACACCAAAATTGGGTCACACTCCCCTTGGTCCCCTTTCAAAGAACCAAATTAAACACATTCACCTAACCATGAGCCTTATACCCCACATTAATAATAATTTAATTATTTATAATTAAATTAATACCCATCCTCATCCCATTATTAATTTAATTACTTTAATTAAATGGATGCACACCTCACCTAGACACCTCACCCAGACACCTCACCATGGACCTATTCATGGAATGTTTCCATAAATGAATAATAATTGGTTCAACCCTAAAAACGAATGCCTATTATTCCTCTAACCACCTTCCCACTCATAAAAATATAACATCCATTTTGATCCGTGAATAAATGAATAGACCTAACCTAAATGATGGGATATCTGTCATTTTTAGTAAACCTAGGGAATCCCACCTTAACCGATGCCGTTCATCCTAAAACCAACTTCGGTCAATTAGGAACCGTCATTGGTTACCATTTATTCACTTGAGGAACCTAGGGAAAAAGGTTGGCACATTCTTGAATTTTTAGGAGCAAAAGAGACTGCGTCATGCAAGCAAGACCCGAGCTCTTTTGCACATCCAAGCAGCCATATCTAGCATCAAGATAGATCTAGAGGTATTTCTCTCATGGTAGCATTCTGGGAAGCACCACTATGGCACCAAGATGCATCCCACCAATCAATCACCACAGCCACATAGCCATTGAGCACAGTAACACCGGTATAAATACGTTTATCACCTGTGTTATTTCATCCTTGTCCTATTTTAAAGTTTTATGTTAACTCTGTTGTCATTTTCTACTTGCATTCCCTTATCCCCAATATTCCTCTCTTTGTAAAATCAACCATTCCTCCACCCACACCATAAAAATACCTATACCCAACCTCTACACATATCCGAGTGTTCCTAAGATCCCCACATACCTCACCATCCCCTTTTTTACTATTTGTGTCTAACCCCAAATCTCCCTTTCCACCTTCTGACCTATTCATAGTGACTATCATCGGTCCCCATTAATCGTGGCCGATTACCCTTGACCTCCATCGGTTAAGTTGTTGTTTCCCTAATCCCCATAACTCTACCTTACCATACCCAAAAACCCAACCAAAACCTCGGAAGACTTTCCCTAAAACCACACCTAACCCTTGTCCCCACCACACCTCCCTAACTCCATGTCCCAAGATAGAGGAAAGCCCAAACACTCCCCATTTAACCCTCTATCAATTTCTACAAGGATCGATACAGTCACCCAAAATTGGAACCAGTTCTATCTAATCATGATTGGCCATACCCAATCAATGTCGGTCTCTCTGTTCCTACCAACACTTTGTGTAAAACAAGCAACCACCTACCTACCAAAAACCCCAAAACCTTACCCAACCTGTTAAGACCTTGTTTGTGACCTGCAGATCACCCGAACAACTCGTAACATGACCCAAGACCTTGACCCACATAGTTTTTAGTATTTAATTGGATCGACACTGATAGTGATCTAAGGTACCCAAATCAAAATACTAGCACTAGATTCATTTATGTACATATTTTAGTTATTTCATATTTGTTTATAAAAATAATGGGTTGTGACCTTCTAGGAGTATCACACTTCCCAGATCTAGCATATGCTAGGCAGTCCACTATCATATATTATTTAACTCTTCTTTGGTGGTCTTATTTTCTATTTCAGGTAGTTCCTCCTAGCCAAAAGGAATCTCTCATAGTCAACATCAGATCAAGAAGTCAGAACATGGCATCAACCTCCAACCGACCAACAAAACATGTATTCCTCCTCATCCCATAACCTTATCTATTTCGTCACATTCAAAATGTAAATAAAATGGTGAAACATTTTGGCATGCCCAGTGGGACCCTTGTTTGTGGGTTCCCTTTCTTTTCATATAGGTTGCATCTTGTGTGTTTCATTTCTAAATCGTTATTCACTAAATATTCTTCTCTAGTAATCCTCTTTTTCTTTCTAATTTCTCTAAATGAAATATTTCTTTTGGTGCATTTAAAAAGAATCATTCTTCTTGCTTTCTGAATTTAGTGAAACAACACCCTCCTTCTTGTTCATCATTTTGCTTCATTGAATATCATATTTCAATTTGGGTGTAAAACACGTGCATTACATTTATTATATGATGTATTTAGTTCATATTAAACTGAGGGCAACCTATATGCTGGAAGTCATGCCCAACTAATAGTTGACGAAAAAGAATCGTAGAAATCACTCTCTTTCTTCATTTACCAAACTGCATACAAATTTAAACATACACACTTTCTTAAACGACATCTTACCTAGGAACACCTATCAACGATCACACAATCAGATGATTGGTAGGTACTCCCCAGTTGGTTATCTTTTTCCAGTCACCTATCAGAGAGCACCCCCCCGCCATAACATAACCTGAAACCTCACCTTTTAGATATCCTTCTTCGTAGGACACCTTCCCAACCAAAAAAATCTATTCTGAATTCACATGGTCAGTTCTAAATAGCATAAGCTAAACAAACATAAAAAAATCACTCTTAGGATCATGTTTTTCTTAGTTTTTCTTCTTGACTTGTGTTTTGAGGTGTGAGACTATGAATCTACATTATTCTTCTTCTTTGCACACTCCACCATCGTAGTTGGAGTATTTTGACTTTGTCTGAGTGTGTCAGGGCCCCATCTTTTCATTCTCAGATTCTTGAGTTTGACTCTTCACTTTATTTAATTCACAAAATATAGTTTCTTCATCACTCTCTCATTTCACAGTAACCAGTGTCGGTCTAGCAACTATCATCGGTTCACATCTGACCATCTTTGGTTAAGCCTAACTGGTGTCGACTTATGGCTTTCTAGTTATTTTTCCTGGAATAGCCTTCATCACTCCTTCTGTTCTATTTTTGGCCTCAGGGAACCATCCTATTCCCCTCTGTTGATATTTCTGTCATACACAGTTTCCCCATTACACATTCATCAGTCTGTTTCACTTCCTAAAACTAGTGTTTTTCCACAGATGTCGGCATCGGTTTCTATGACCGACATTGGTTTCCCACGAACCGTCTCTAGTTAGCCTAACCATTGTCGATTGTCTGTGTTTGGTTTTCAAAATCTAACCTTTGACCAAATTCACCCTCCTAGCCTCATTTTTTTCCTCTATTCTGTTGTTTTCTATGTCATTTACAGAATACAGTCTTTCTAGGTCAATACTTATTCACATGGTGTTGACTCATAGCCAAACTAACGCTCTTATATTCCACGCCAGTCATCAACCACTCCCACCTAGTCCTTCACCACCTTTTATCCTGTCACCCATGGATCCAACCTGCCTACCACCATTGCTACAAGTAATGAGGAGTTTACACGACTCCTCGATCAGAATCATGTAGCCTTATAATTCTACCTTTCCCACTCTTCCACTCGGATTCCTCAAGTCAGTTGATATATGGAATGCCTATATCCATCTCTCCTGCCCTTATCCCCACTTCTGCATCATCCCCTTCTAGTTCAGCATTACCTTCACCTACTTTACCCCCAGTGGTTTTGTAGTTAGGCCCCACACCCGCTATGACCTCTACGTCTGCAACATCGGTCGCACCTGTAGTATCTGTTGTTCCTTCATTGACCACCCAAAGCATAACTTCATCCATACCCATTTTCTCACATATACCAATTACAACACAACCACCCATGGTGTCGGTGATACCGACCCCATTCTAGAATCATGTCCTCTCTATCCGACAATCTCTACCCCCAATCTCTACTAGAGTCACTGCGACTGCCCCACCTACATATACATATTATCAACAACCCCTATCTTGTCAATCATTCATTCTAGATGTATGCCCTCCATGTCAGTCCCATATTCTCAACCTTCCTATTCAGCATCACCATACACTGGAATTCCACCCACATCACATGTTCAACACCATCCCTCTTATGCCACAGGAGGCACCCTTCTATCACAACCTACTAATGACCTCATCAAATTAATGATGGAAAGGATGTAAACACTAGAAGCATCAGTTTCCGGCTCACACAATTCTCTCACCTATGATGAAATCAGAATGAGCACATTCACCCATCCATTCATATTCACCCATACCTTGTACATTGGGAAATGCCAAAATTCAACCTCTTTAATAGTAAAGAAGACCCACAACAACATTTGTGGTATTTCAAACATGGGTGTTACCTGATTTCCCATGATGACGCTTTACTCCTACAAACCTTCCCGATGTCCCTCACAGGACCTGCATTAGACTGGTATAGTGGGCTACCCAAACATTCCATCTACTTGTTTAATCAAGTAGCCCAAGCCTTCTTAGACCACTTCTCAATCAACATTGTTAATAAAGTCACCATGACTGATCTTTACTCCACATGATAGTATGATGACGAGTCTATCACTGACTTTGTCACTCGTTGGTGTAGCCTAATTAACCAGATCACATTTCAATTACCTCAAACTAAGCTCATAGATTTGTTTACTCGGGCTTGTGCTAGACACATTTCACCAACCCTACAAGTGTAGACCTTCCACACCTTTGATGAGGCATTCACCATGGCATAAAATTGGAGATTCATGCTATTGAAGAGAAGAAAATTCAGCTACATAACAAGAACACCACGTTCAAATTGAATGATGATTCTTCATCTTTGAAACCCCGAACTATTCGAAACCCAAAGGATCTGCCAATGCTTTTTTTCTCAATCACCCATCAAACCAAGCCAAACCTTCGCTAATCTCTCACCTGTCCAAACTTTCCATTTCGGATGAGAACAAAAAAATACACCCCAATAGGGGAACCATATTCTTTGGTTTTGGAAAATATTATTAAGGCTGGTGTCATTACCCTTCCACCTATAAAACCACAAACTATTTTTGACCCTGATCGCCCAATGCCCACGTGGTATAAAGAACATGACTTTTGTAACTATCATCGTGTCAAAGGTCATAGCGACGATAACTGCATCACCTTCAAGAATATCGTCCAAGAAATGTTAGACAATGGAGATCTAGTCTTGGATAACCCAAATGCACCCACTAACCAAAACCTACATATCTTCAAAAAACCATTCCCTAATCATGCCCCATCTTCCAACCAAACTAGTGACACTTCAACCAATGATAGCAATGTCCGTGAGGTCCACTCTATTTTTGAGGATGTGTCAGTTGCTTCCCAATTGTCCCTTGTTCCTTCCATAGATGAAATACTAGCTTGAGCTCCCCTACCTACACAGGAACCTATTTCATCTACTCCTCCACCCACAAAGGAACCCCCTTCATTTTTCCTTCACCCGTGAAAGAGCCCATAATTAGCGCTCTACCTCTGGCCTCTCAAATTACCAAGCGCATTGTCAATAGCACCTCTCCACTCATAGGGGACACATGTCCACTCCCTACACCATCAAAAGGAGACTCCACCTCATCTGGACCATCATCTCATCTACCAATAGAGGATCTTGTAGAAACACCATTCTCAGAGAAACACCATTAACTTTAGATGACCCTTCTCCATCTTACTTCCAAGATCCTGTTGATATACTTTTGGATCTCTTACCCACGAGTCTAAAGCTAGCCATTTCCTTGTTTCTCAAAAACATTTTACGGGATTTCAACTTGATCCACATCGGCCCCACTTACAACAATACCATTTTCATGCTTGGTCGATCACCTAGATTATGTTGATAGATCCTTACTTTGGGTATGTCATCTACTTCCTAATTCAACCAAATGCATTGTCACTCACCAACACCTCCAAAATCTATCAAAAAGTGTTTCAAGTGACCAAACCAAACACAACCACGGCTATTGGAATGCCTTACATGTCATCGCCACAACCCAACACACACCTCTCGCCCATAACCCAATACAAACCTATACCTAAACACCTACCCACACCTGTATCATCTCCTTACCTAAACCCATCACTACCTTGGGGGTCATGTTGAAATCTAACCTTACTCATCCACCCATCAAATTAGATTTAGCAACATCTTCCTAGACCAACACTAAAATCATTCCCGCCCTAAAAGGAAGACCCAACCTTCTAGGCCTCATACAAAGCAACCTTGCCTACCACACCATTGTCACCTTCACCCCTTCCATCCATCCTAGGACCTCACCCCTCAACCCTAGCCAAGCAACCTTCTTCCACCAGTAAACTAAGAACGTAGTAGCTCACCTCCTCATCACGACCCTCTAATATACCCAAGAAATCCACACAACCCCCATGTCATCACCCATGACCTTCTTACCACCCATACCACCACTACCTTCCATAAATTCTTCACTACCCATGACACTCTCCTCTCTTCCACTCACACCTTCTACCCAACCTCTACCAACCGCCTCCACCACAACTTGGTTGCCCCGTGGGTAACCCATCCTCTTCCACCATCTACTTTTCCTTCTACATCCTGTACTCCCATGTCACCTTTACCCAAGAAGGTGCAACCCAAGCTAAGAATCTACTACCCTCCAATAAGGTAGTCAAACCAACCAAACCTTCCATCACCGGCTCTTCTACCCCACATGTACCCAAATAGATGCCCGAAGACCTAAGACCACTCCACATACCAAATTCGTGGACCAACCCATTCTCCCCTCTATAAAGCCTCCTCCTCCACAATCAGCCACACTTGTACCCAAACCCACACTCACCTCCCATTGCGATCCATTAGCAGGGTCTTACGCTAAGATTTTAACCAATCTCTTAGAGACTTATGTCATCACCTTACCATATTTTTGACCTTACAATCCTCTCAAACCCAAATCAAAAGACTTTTATGAGACCAAGATTTGTGCCTATCATCATGTGTCAGGACATGATGTTGAAAATTGTAAGGCCTTGAAGACCGTTCTTATCCAACTTTGTCCTCCTGAGCACAATTTTGACAATGATGACCTTCTCGATGAGGACCCCATTCCGCCTTCACCAATCTGACTAAATCTTCTTCCATTACCTACTCAGTGACCAGTATCTCCACCCCCATAACCCTTTTATCCACCCCGAAATACGAGATCAACATGGTCCGTATAAGAGAGTTGGACAAACCACCACCCAAATTTCAATGCGCCTACTCATTTCACAAGGCTCTTATCCACCGCTAGGATTTTTCCCTTCATGTCGTTATTATACCTTCCATGGCACACCCTCTCCATCTACCTCCCCTCAAATTAACATGGTTCACGTTGCCACCCACGCTCAGAAAGACAAAGGCAAAGAAAAGGAAGCTAGCCCATCAACCAACCTTGTACCCAACATACCATCTACACCCACACCCAAAGTCACCATTCGAGGTCCCGCATATCCTATTTCCGATGGGGTCACACATCACACAATGCTAAAACAATTACACCAATCCTCCCTCAAAATGTCTTTATATGACCTCATCCAAACCTCTAAGTCACATTGTCAAGCCCTCATGGAGATCCTTCAATCTATCAAGGTTTTACCAAATGACCCCATGCCCATAGCCTCTCTCACTAATTTTTCACCTTCCTCTACACCTCCACCTACTCACCAAGTAGTTGCCCTTAACTTTTCGGATGAAGAGATCACTCCCTTCCAGTTTGATGACCCCGATCCCACTCTTTTCATCTCCATCTATATTGATAATATATGCATACGATGCGTTATGATCGATGGTGGTGCTAGTATTAACATCATCTCCTCCCATGTGTACAACAAAATGCACATACTTGCCAATTGCATGCATGGTAACCTAGTTATGTTGTGCTCCTTCAATGATGCCATGACCTCTATCCTAGGTTTCATCGTTATCCATGTCTGCGTAGGTCCCCGCACTATCCCATAACTATTATATGTCCTATAAGGAGATTTCTAATATAATATGTTGCTTGGCCGACCTTGGATCCACGCCAGGGGTTGTGTCTCTTCAACTTTACACCGATGCCTCAAATTTGAATATGAAGGACATAACTACACCATCTCGGTTGACCCATCACCTTTCAAACCTCAGTAACATGCTATACTAGTCTAATGATGTACTTTTACTATTCAAAGCATCTACCACTATCCCCACTTCACCTTCACCCATAAGCCCATCTACCAAGACTCTCATCACCTCTCCCACAGCCTAACCCTACTATTCCTACTCTGCACTGACCTATACAGATAACTCACCTACTTCCCAATCATTTAGCGAGTCATTTATTCCCACTACCCATATATCGACTATTGATCCCTTAGAAGGATTTTTCAACGCCTCACTGGGGGAGTACCGCTTTATACAATATCGACATGTTCCTCACTCCGCAAGAGTATGGTAACTGCGTCACACCTGCACTCCCGGTTATGACTACCATGTAGGTGATTTTTTTCCTTATGGTCCTCCCCACCTTCGCACTAATCTAACGTATGGGGGACTTGATATCACCACTTATTCACCCGAACCTCCATCCTAAACATGAGCATTTTCATCTGACTTACACTCCCTTACTAACCACTACTTCACTCACACTTTCCTTCACTGTTGCACATGGAAATTTTTTGGCTTCGTATTTTATGAACAAGACCGCCATACTGTCATTTCATGTACCACCCATAAACACAATGATCGTAGTGGCATTGGATTTGATGCACCACCTCCCAAGAAGGCTCGCGTCAACCTCATTAAGGAAGACAAACCTTCTCCACCTCATTCACCCACATCACCATCTTCACCCATGGATTCCATAGATCCTGTATTTATTCCTCCTAACATTTTTGTTTCATAAACACAATATCTCTTGGACCTCTGATCTATCAACACGATGGTGAGGCTCCCTCTTCTCTCCCATTCTTATATCCTAACATTATCGATGACGATACACCTTCTATTAATTTTGTTCAATGTCAGGATGATGAGTCCATCCTCACCTACCTTGGTGCGGAAGACTCTTACATTCACCGATCGTTACCTTCTGAGACACAAACCATGTTGAATGAATCAACCATTGAAATAAACATTAACACTCAAGACAACCCGCACATTCTAAAGATAGGCCAATCTTTAGATGTTACTCATCAAGAATCTTTTACCTCTTTCCTTCGGGACCATATCAACTGGTCCTATGCCAATATTCTGGTATTGACCCAAAATCATGGTTCAAAATATCATAACCATTCTTAATGCCAAACCCATCAAACAAAAGCTACAAAAAATGCATCCTTGCATTGCTCTTCTTATCAAAGAATAGCTTCAATTCCTTCTCTTTGTTTCCTTCATCCTACCCATTGATTATCCCCAATGGATTTCTAATATCATTCCTATCACAAAGGTGACAGGGGGGACTCTGCATTTGCATGGACTTCGTGACCTCAACATATCTTGTTCCAAAGACGAATTTCTCCTACCGGGCATTGACCAACTAGTTGATCTCACCACCGCCATGAAATGCTATCACTTATGGACGGTTTCTTAGGTTATAATAAAATATTACTTACTCCGAATATCAACACAAGACTACCTTCATCACCCCTTGGGGTCTTTCTACCTTCAAGTCATGCCTTTTGGCATTAAAAATGCTTGTGCTACATACCAACGAGCCATGATGTACATTTTCCATGAAATCATGCATCTAATATTGGAAGATTACGTATAGGATCTTCTTTCCAAATTCAAACATCAAACTGAACACCTGACCATCCTTAAGGTCATCTTTGACCACCTCATCAAGTATTGTGTTCGGATTCAACCAAAGAAGTGCATCTTTGCGTTACTTTTAGGAAAACTCCCTGGTTTCATCATTTCTTTACGTGGCATAGAAGTTGATCCTACTAAAATAAAGGTTATTCTAGAAATGCCTCCACATACCAATCTCCATCAACTTCAAAGCCTACAAGGTAAGTTACAATCCATTCATCATTTTATCTTGCATCTTTCCAACTGATGTTAACCATTTCATCATCTTCTCAAGAAGGATGTCTCATTCAAATGGGATGATGAATGCCATAAGTCCCTTGAAGCCTTAAAAAAATACCTTCTTCAACCACCAGTGCTCATTCCTTCTAAGGATGACCAACCCTTTTACCTATATATTTCTGCCACTAACCATTCTTTAGGTGCCATGCTCACTCATCACGACAAACAACACGAGAGAGCAAGTAGTTTATTACATAATCCATACCCTTATGGACTACAAAACTAGATATACACTATAACATTCCCATTTTAACACTTTAGAAACAAGGGAATTTTTTTTTTTTTAGAAACATTCTCTGTTCTAAATACATAATTTAGAACACACATTCCATAACATCCATTCTTATAACAAATAACCATATGCTGCTGTAATGACTCGGTGTGCCACCGATCTATTCATGTTTAACATTAAGTAATGAATACTTTTCTGTATACTAAGTATACTTGGTTCTCTTACCCTATTCGGGGTATTGAGTGATCTATCTAGGAACCTATCTAATATTTTCTACTAATATTCATCTGCATCTCGATCCTTAGACTAGGTGACATAGGACAATGCAATTAGCAGCTTGCGATACTTTGGCCAAAGTTTTCTAACATACTGTTCATATTACTCATTCCTTGACGGCATACTCATCAATCCAGAATATGTCCTTCACCTCACTCAATTGTTATCTAGAATTTCCTTTATTGACTTCTGTCAGTCCACTTGCCCATGGTTTATCCCTAGTTCAAGTTAACAACATAGGTTATGATAGGGAGAGACTCATAAAGACTTAGGATATATTGGCATATTGGGTCAACCTAGGTTAACCTCGTGTGCCAAGGTACTCGAGTCCTGAGAGGGTCACTTCATATCATAACTATGTTATTACCCAATCTAGAGAAAACTAAGTTCAAGTCCATAAGCGTGTAGATCTAGACGATCAATACAGAAGGGTGTTGCCACATGTCAACTACAATGTTGTATCCTCGAGAAGATCCTAATCTTCTCGAAGGTACAACTTTCGATTGTTGGCATGTGCCAAATCCTGCGAACAACCTTGTCGAGATGTACATACCCCTAGGAGATTATTAATATTTAATTAATTTGGATATTTAATAGCAGATTTCAGCAACCCTACCCAAACCCTAATCCAACTCTCCCTAAGTTCTTTTCCAAATCAGGTTCCATTAACCTTGGAGAACTTCCTTAACTTATGATTTCTTTCGATGTTTGTTAATTTTGGCTTAACAAGTAGTTACCAAAAGGAAGGACAACAACCTCATAAGTTCCATTTAATGTGACTTAACCATTCAAGGAAGTGTAACAACCACCTAGGTTGTATCTTATTAGACTTTGTTAAATGAGGTCTAATGAGTATAAATCATATCTTTCTTGTCTTCTTGTTTACTTTTACATGGGTGAGGAAGAGTCTTCCTCTTCATAGTTAAGTTCTAGGGTTTAACACACCCTTTTTGTTCTTTTCATAATCTATAGTTTTCATTGTGTGTTCATTACACATCACCTTACTATATTAAATTGTTTATATAAGAACATTGAATTCTGTAACTTATCTAGTTGCATCTTAATTAGGGAGATTACTCTAATTCCCTTTTTATCCTACTTATTCAAGAATCCTCATTTAATCATATAAATAATATGAAGAATATCAACAAGATAAGATTCCATTTCTTTTACAAAGGAACAAGATAATTCACACAACTTATGCAAGTAAGTTCTCATCCTTCAATTTCATTTTCAAACTTATGCCTTTACAAACTTATGCATTTACAACTTATACATTTTAGGCTTACTGTATGACAACAATCTTCATTCAAAAAGGAATAATACTTTTCTTTTTCAATACATCTCAAGAACGAATCAAAATTCTTCACTATAATCAAACTTAGATCAGCCAATGCATCATATAAGATTTTTCCATCTTATATCACTTACGAAGTCCATCTGCAAAAATTGCTAGCACGGGTCATTTCAATGAACTAAGCATGATAAGCACTAAGCCTTAAAACAAAGTGCATTCCACTAATTGTTCCAATAAAAACAACCCTGCTTTAATGAATAATTAGTATTTCATACTTTAATCATAAGTAATAACAACCAAAAAAGAAGAGCATTAATGAACTAAAGTTCACTTCTAAAGAAGAATAGATTATAATCTATAATATCTGTCTTACAAATTAAAGTATAATTAATCCTATCAATCATCTTTACCAAACAATAGAACATAACATCTCATTGTTTCCCATTCTACCAAAATAGAATACAACACTTATCTTTACCATAAGATAAAAGAAGTGTTTACAACATGTTCTCACTAAGGTGTTTCATCTAATCTATCAAGTAAAGAAGAAGAAAAACCATTATGCCAAAGTACATAACATCCGCAAAGTAGAAACAAGTGCATTTCATGACTTAAATTGTTTCCTTTAGGGACATCTACTTTAAAATTCAACATTTTAAGGTGTTCATCAAAATAGAGTCACATAAAAGAAATCCAAGAAGGAATGATGGATTAACAGTCAAACAACAAGTTTGCATTTCCTTTTTACTAATCAATCATCCATCTCTTTCTACTTATTTCAATCAAATGACAAGTATAAGAAGACTAATTAAGTAATGATTCTCTTTTTCCCATTAGAATAATTAATAGAAGGTTCCGAACCAATGAACTTAACCCAACTGCATTAGAAAAGGAGGCCTAATAGAATAGGATCCCAACTTGTAATCATTTCTTTCAACTTCACTAACAAATTTTACCTTTTCTATACCTACAGTTTAAGTTCATACAAGAGTTCCCAAGAAAGAGAACAAGAACAACTTCAAGGAAAGAGAAAACTTAATGCTACCTTCCTTTCAAAATCTTCCCATTATAATGCATGAATTCCACTTTCCATTTGGAACATTATAACAATGAAGTTCATACACAGCCACTATGGACACTAAAGAATCACAATGCCTTTTAAAGACTCAACCTTTTTTCATTGGACCCAACAAGAAGTGTGGAATCCGAGTAGATGCTACACTCAAAATTTCCCAATAGTTCAGTCAAGACAGAACTATCTTAACAATATTTCAACACATCACTATAAGAACTAACAGATTGGGATTCCAATAAAATGAAAAACTAGCAAGCTAATTCTAATCAAGATCTCGAGAGTTTACCCAACAACCTACTAAACTATGCTTCTAGTTTTTCTCCATACGCATGTGGTTTGTTTCAAAAGGATTATGAATTTAGAACTATTCAAAATAGTAATAAACTCAATTTAACTGACAAGATCAAAACAACATATTAAAAATATGTTCTATCCAAGACTCGAATTACAAATCCGAGCACAATGTAAAGCATAAGCTCCCTCAAAGGATCAAGATCATTCAAGTGATCATAAACAAGTTCGGCAACTACATGTTCCCTTCTTTGTTTATAAAATAGACAAAGAAACTAAAAATACTATAAGATCTGAACCAATACATCATTTAGGTTACAATTCTTAACAATAAACACCAAGTAACAAATTGATTGTATAGTGTTGCATCACCATATTTCAATCACGAGTTCATATATACACCAACATCATAATTTTAGACCGAATATAATGAAATTACTTAAAAATAGTTCAAAATAAGGAAAGAGCTTCCATTTTCAATTAACATCCTATCAAACCATGTTTCCCAACTCAAATGGAATGTAAGATTCGTAATAGGGCTCAGACTAGACTACCACAAAACATGAAATTCGTGTCATAATGAACCTTCAATAACAGTTTATATGGTCATAAGGATAATAAATCACAAGCACCATGCCATATGTGGACTTCAATCAACAGTCCAATTTATCCAAGGTAATAAAACACAGGTTCCAAGTTAGATGCGGTTTCAACAACAGTCTAAGTTTTTGCAAGATGAAATACAAGAACCCAGCCATCTACTACTCCATTCACGGTTCCTTATATTTATGAAACAAAACACAAGCATCATAGTACCAAGGACCCGACAGTAGTTTCCAAATACCCAACAAGTTTTTAACAGAACTTGAGCTTGCATACAAGTTTTCATAAGCAAACATGAGCTCTTTATCAGCTCAAGATCACTAATCATTAGTTTCAACAGAAACATAGTGGAACACCAGATTCTTCAAAGAACTTTAGTGAGAATACATTGGTACGAAATTCAAAAAAACCTAACCATTAGTTACCAAATCCAATTAAGCCAAGCAGAGTTACAGAGTCATTCTTGCATGTAATTTTCATGTGCTTAAACCAACACATACTATATTTTTAAACCAGACCACTTTTGCAAAGGTTTTGAAACCAAGAATACAAGATTTAATAACTTAGTAACCAAACAATCGGTACATCATGCAATGCATAAAACTCAACAGAGCAAAGTTGCTTTAATGAAAACACTTAGAGGAAAGAAAGAGATTTTAATAGTTAGAGCCTATCATGCCTGATAGTGTCTCTATCAAATCGAAGAAGACCTCCACCGAGCTCACTACTTCTCCTCTTTTCCACGAAAGATCAAAGATACCTCTTCCACAATGCCTCTTATAAATTCCATGCGAAACTAAAATAGATTCAAAACCCCAAAAATAGCCATGAAGAGCAGTTTAATATGTTGGTTCGAAAAACCAGAGCACATGTAGAGTGAAAATCGAAAAACATGCAAAGTGAAACAACCCAAGAAAAATCCGCTGGCATGCCTACCAAGACGGTTTGGGCTCATAAACCAAAAGCAATTAATTCCATTAATTCCAAATCTCCCACCTAATCTTCCTTGCCACCACTTACCAAGTCTGCGAATGCCAAGTCTAAATTAACATGTATTTCCATTTTAGTGATACTACCACCTAAGCCTCCGCCAAGCCAACTAGCCCCTGTCAAAGCTGGTAGTACCAAGTACAATAAAAACCTTATCAACATCATAAATTCCTTAGGAACCATCACCAATATGCATGTGACTACATAAGTCCCCATTCATGCCCAATAGTTTAGGATAAATTACTTGCTTAGGTTAGATCTTAGGTAGATTAAAGTTTATACCTTAGGATATAACACTAACAACTAACCCCCACCATAGGCCTTAGCAATTAGGTTTAGATAATTCCACATAGGTAAATAATTCAAAATGCCATAGTTTAAAGCACTAGGTTAGATCACCATATAGCCTTGTAGTAATAGGTTCAAGTTTAGTTTTAATACCTAGTAACCTTTCCAATTCCCTTAGCACCAAGTTTAGGTTAGAATCAAATTATATCAAGTAACATAGCTTAGGTAGGAAATATTTTTACCTAGCTTAGGATCCCGTAGGTTAGTCCTTTATAGGATTCCAGTTCTCTCCTACGCCATGAATAGGATGAAATCCCAATTACGTCAGTAATGACCTACCATGGTCGATCTCCAAAGACCCAAAAAAACATACCACTGAATGGAAATATTTTCACATAAAAATAGAATTAAAGAATTAGATCTACCAAGTTCAGTCCATATGTTTCTTAATTCATGGAATGCCAATTCCTCAGTTGTTCACTCGAGCAGAATACATTCCTTGGATCACTAAAATTGATCCAAGGATGAGTTGGGTAAATAGATAAGTTTACAACTCTTAAAACCAAATTGCAATCTCACCTACAAGAAGTGAAAAATGAATTCAGGAAAACTATTCCAGTTCAGTCAGAAGATCTTAAGAGCAGAAAAGACTTATCCACATCAAGCATGATTTCCCCAAAGTCAAAAGAACATATCCTACAAAGGAAAATCACATGCCAACAATTGAGATGCAAAGGAAGAAAATAACAACTGTCAAGGGTGTTACATGCTTCCCTCCTAAAAGGAATCATCATCCCGATGATTATTTCTTCTAACAATTTACATCAAGGACAGTCAAATCCTTCACTTTTCTTACTCAAAGTCAATTTTTTCAAAATCTTATAGTTCCAAAATCAGCATTAAATAACTGTTTGTTCAAATTAAATAATTATCTACCCAAAACTAGCTTACTTAATGTCATATAAAGATAAAATCATAAAAAATTATCAGTCAACAGATTCAATTATGTTCAAATAGATATGGGAAACCAGTTTTCATATCCTCTAGATTTTCCTAAGTTGCACTTTCCTCATTAAATTGGTCCCACTTTGGAACTTACATTGACTTATTTATCTATTTCTTAAGTGCAATTAAAAGTTTCCAACAATTGAATGGGTTTAACCATGATTATTTCAGTCTTGGACTGTAAGGAATTCTAATTTAACACATGTGATAAATCAAATGTATTTCTTAAGCAAAGAACTATGGAAAATATAATGCATTCATGACAAAGTAGGTGGTAGTGCTAAACGATAAGCTATATGGTTGATTAATTCAACTATTTCTAAAGGTCCCACATAACGATGAGATAACTTGGCAGCCTTGCCAAAAGTTATAGAGCTCTTTTTTAGTTTAACCCGAAGAAAAACCTTCTCTCCAAGTTCAAATTTCCTGTCAACCCGCTTTAAGTTAGCATAACTCTTTTGTCTATCTGCAGCTTCTTTCAAGTGTTCACAAATCATTTTAACTTGTTGTTCCATTTCCGTAAGGATTTCAGGTCCAATTACCTCTCTATCCTCAATGTTATCCCAACTAATAGGGGTTATGCATTTCCTTCCGTAAAGTGCCTCGAAAGGTGCCATCTTAAGAGAAGCATGATATGTGTTATTGTATGAAAATTCAACTAATGGAAGGTACTCCTCCCACTTATACTACTGATCCATACAATACATCCGTAACATATCCTCCAAAACCTGATTTACTCTTTCAGTCTGTCCATCCATTTTTGATGATACGCAGAATTGAAATTCAATTTAGTTCCAAGAGTTGCATTAAGCGTTTTCCAAAACCTTGACATCATTCTAGGGTCTCTATCAGATATGATTAATTCAGGTACTCCATGTAATCTAAAAATTTCGTGTACAAATCTTTTAGCCAAAACAAGAGAATCATCCTTTAGATTTCCAACAATAAAATGAGCTACTTTCGTTAGTTTGTCAACTACTACCAAAATAACATCATGTTTATTTCTTGACATAGGCAATCCTTGTACAAAATCCATGCTTATTACCTACCATTTGTACTACGGTATGCTATGAGGATACAATAAACCATAGATGGGTGCATATGTTCCACTTTTACACGTTGACATTCAAGACAATGAGTCACAAAATCAATAACATCATTTTTCATTCCTTTCCAGAAATATTGTTGTTTTATATCAGCAAGCATTTTTGTAATGCTAGGGTGTCCTGAAAAAGGTGAATTGTGAAACTCTACTAACAATTTCCTCCTCAAATCGTTAGGCAAAGGTATGTATACTTTGTTTTCATATCGTAAGATTCCTTCATTATCAAAGTGAAAACCTTTATATCTTTCATCTTTTGGATCCATAAGCAAGCACTGTTTTTACTTGTTGAAAGTAAGAATCAGATTCCATAACACTTCTTACTTCATCCTTAAACTGAGTTCTTAGTGTTATAAGAGCATAAATGTGCTTCCTACGACTTAGAGCATCAGCCACTCTATTCTCTTTTCCTTTAATGTAACTTATGTCAAAATCATATTGAGACAAAAACTCTAACCACCTTCATTGTCTTGCATTCAGATTTGGCTAAGTGAAAATGTACTTCAGCCCCAGATGATCAGTTTTCAACTCAAATGGTTTACCCAACAGATAATGCCTCCAAACTTGAAGTGCATGAACTATGGCAACAAGCTCTAAATCGTGTGGAGCATAATTCGACTCATGTGACTTAAGTTTTCTACTTTCATAAGCTATGACATGATCATTTTGTAACAAAATACCTCCAAGACCTTCCCTGATGCATCAGTTATAATAGTAAAGTCTCCATTAGGATCAGGTACAACTAAAATAGGTGCTGAAGTCAACTGACTTTTCAAAATTTTAAAAGCAGATTCACATTTATCATTCCAAACAAATTTCTTATCCTTTTTCTGCAATGAAGTTATTGGTGCAGCCACCTTAGAAAAATCCTTAACAAATTTTCTATAATAACCTGCAAGGCCCATGAAGCTTCTAACTTCATGTACATTCTTTGGTGTAGGCCACTCGATTATAGCTACAATTTTAGAAGGATCTACAACAATCCCATCTTTACTTATAACATGACCCAAATAGTGAACTTCGGTGTCATAGAAAGAACATTTGGACAGCTTACCATACAACCGTCTCTTTCTCAAAATTTCCAAAACTATTTTCAAGTGTTCATGATGCTCCTCAACACTTTTAGAATATATGAGAATGTCATCCAAGAATACAAGCACAAACTTGTCCAAGTATTCTTGAAAGATATTATTCATTAAGTTCATAAAAGCTGCAGGTGCATTCGTTAATCCAAAGGGTAAAACCATGAATTCATAATGCCCATACCTTGTCCTGAAAGCCATTTTATGAATGTCCTCATCCTTAATTCATAATTGATGATATCCAAATCAAAGATATATCTTAGAATATACCGATGCTCCACGCATCTAATCAAATAGATCATCAATTCTAGGAAGTGGGTATCTATTCTTGATTGTTACTTTGTTTAACATCCTATAATCAATGCACAATCTAAGTGTTCCATCTTTCTTTTTCACAAAGATCACTGGTGCTCCCCAAGGTGAAACACTTGGTCTAATCAAACCCTTAGACAAAAGTTCTTGCAACTGAGCCTTAAGTTCTACTAACTCTATGGTAGTCATTTGATAAGGTGCTTTAGAAATAGGTTCAGTACCTAGTTTGATTTCAATCGTGAAGTCAAACTCCCTTTTGGGTGGTAATCCCAGTAATTCTTTTGGAAACACATCACTTTGTAGTTCCATAACAATGGATAATGTTCCATGAAATCACTATTTTCTTCTCGTAGATTCTGAAATTTTTACTGCATATAAGGTACAACCCTTATTTTTGGCCTTTTTAAGTTACATAGCTGACAATTTCCTAACAAAAATTTCTCATTTTACACCTTGAATCTCTGCTATTTTCTAGATCATCTAAACAACTAATATGTTTTTCAAAATAGTCTACCTTTGCTTTATGCTCTGCTAACCAATTTACGCCTATGACTATATCATAAGATCCCAAAGGTGCTACATAGAGATCAACTTCTATGGAAAAGCTAGGTAAGTCAAGGACTGCCCCAAAAAGACACATACTAACTGTATGAATAGAATTATTACCATAATGTACAGTCCATGATTTATCCATTTTTTTATCTTTTATTTTAAGTTTTGAAGCAAGTTTACTAGAAATAAAACATTCAGTAGCTCCCGTATCAAAAGAATAGTTACAGGTATGCCAAATAACTTACCAGGAACTTCTATAGGTGTAACTTACTTTTCAGCTTGCTTGTCACTCTAGCATCATGTATCTTGTGCTACTGATTATGATCATCCTTCTTCAAAGGACATTGATTCATGTAATGATCTTTGCCATAGTTATAACAGCCTCCTACCGGTCCCTTTTAGGCTTAGAATTATTTCCAACCTTAAAGTTATCATTTTGACCTCCATAGGACTTTCATCCGTTATTATTATTCTTGGCAAAATTGTTTTGTGTATTTCCAACAGACTTATTCATTGTTGTTTTCTTATTATTATCAGTTGGAAACTTACTTTTGTTACCAAACTTTTTCCATGGTCCTTTCTTAGGTGCAAGAGAAGCTAAAGAAGAGTTTGGAACTTTCTTCCGTACTTCCTCCTTGTGATCGAAATAGCCTTTAATTTCTATTCTTGCCTTATGGCTTTTTCAACAACCCCTTCCATAGTGGTTGGGTTGTGAACATCAACCTCTCCCCCAATAATGGGATTCAATCCCATGATGAATTTCCATATCTGAACTTCTCATTAGTTTGATACTGAGGTACATACTTGAGTAGTTTCGTAAATTGTTCCCAATACTTAGTTACAGTTAACTTCCCTTGAGCCAAGTTCTGAAATTCAGTCATTTTCTGATCATAATAAAGTTGTGGCAGCCATCGTTTCCTAAAATAACTTTTAAATTGATCCCAAGTGATGTTAGTTTCATCAATGTTTAGCTCACCTTACAATTTGTCCCACCATGAAGATGCTTCATGGGAAAGCTGATATGCTCCCCAAATAGCTTTGGTTTCCTCCGAGAAGTTTCTTATTGCAAAGTACTTCTCCATCTCGTTGAGCCAATTCTCATCTCCATCACCTAATGTGGTGCCATCAAACTTAGGTGGACTTATTATTTTATATCATTGGTGAGTTCAGCTGCCAACCTAGCCTTTTTGTTTTCTAGCTGGATAGGTACATTAGTATTTTTATGATCAACACCCATATTGGGGTGTCCATAGGAGAGTGGTTGATTGTTATTACCAGCTTCTTCTTCCTCCTCATTACCCATCACTTGTTCGAGTATCATCAAACGATCTCTTGTGTCCAATAGGGCAGCAAGGATTACATCAAATTTTGGGGTTGTTGCTACTCCTTCATCAGGTGGAGCATTATTCGCAACATTTCCTCTCATTCTAACCATTTTTTTGACAATAAAATTCAAGTTTTATCGATTATGGACATAATATGTCCAAGAGCTACAACCTTTAGCTCTGATACCAAGATGTAACATTCCCATTTTAACACTTTAGAAACAAGGAAATTTATTTTTTTAAGTAACGTTCTTTGTTCTAAATACATAATTTAGAACACACATTCCATAACATCCATTCTTATAACAAATAACCATATGTTGTTGTAATGACTCGGTGTGCCACCGATCTATTCATTTCATGACTCATGAACTACCGATCTATTCATGTTTAACATTAAGTAATGAATACTTTTCTATATACTAAGTATACTTGGTTTTCTTACCCTATTTGGGGTATTGAGTGATCTATCTGGGAACCTATCGAAAATTTTCTACTAATATTCATTTGCATCTCGATCCTTAGACTAGGTGACATAGGACAACATAATCAATAGCTTGCGATACTTTGGCCAAAGTTTTCTAACATATTGTTCGTATTACTCATTCCTTGACAACATACTCATCAATCTGAATACATCCTTCACCTCACTCAATTGTTATCTAGAATTTCCTTTACTGACTTCACGTCAGTCCACTTGCCCATGGTTTATCCCTAGTTCAGGTTAACAACATAGGTTATGATAGGGAGAGACTCACAAAGACTTAGGATATATTGGCATACTGGGTCAACCTAGGTTAACCCCATGTGCCAAGGTACCCAAAGTCCTAGAGGGTCACTTCATATCATAACTATGTTACTACCCAGTCCTAGAGAAAAACTAAGTTCAAGTCCATAAGCGTGTAGATCTAGACGATCAATGCAGAAGGGTGTTGCCACATGTCAACTACAATGTTGTATCCTCAAGAAGATCCTAATCTTCTCAAAGGTACAACTCTACAGTTGGTGTGTGCCAGCATCCTACAGAACAACCTTGTCAAGATGTACATACCCTTAGGAGATTATTAATATTTAATTAATTTGGATATTTAATAGCAAATTTCAGCAACCCTGCCCAAACCCTAATCCAACTCTCCCTAAGTTCTTTTCCAAATCAGGTTCCATTAACCTTAGAGAACTTCCTTAACTTATGATTGCTTTTGATGTTCGTTAATTTTGGCTTAACAAGTAGAAACCAAAAAGGAAGGACAACAACCTCATAAGTTCCATTTAATGTGACTTAACCATTCAAGGAAGTGTAACAACCACCTAGGTTGTATCTTATTAGACTTTGTTAAATGAGGTCTAATGAGTATAAATCATATCTTCCTTGTCTTCTTGTTTACTTTTACATGAGTGAGGAAGAGTCTTCCTCTTCATAGTTAAGTTCTAGGGTTTAACACACCCTTTTTGTTCTTTTCATAATCTATAGTTTTCATTGTGTGTTCATTACACATCACCTTACTATATTAAATTGTTTATATAAGAACATTGAATTCTGCAACTTATCTAGCTACATCTTAATTAGGGAGATTACTCTAATTCCTTTTTATCCTACTTATTCAAGAATCCTCATTTAATCATATAAATAATATGAATAATATCAACAAAATAAGATTCCATTTATTTTACAAAGGAACAAGATAATTCACACAACTTATGCAAGTAAGTTCTCATCCTTCAATTTCATTTTCAAACTTATGCCTTTACAAACTTATGCATTTACAACTTATACATTTTAGGCTTACTGTATGACAACAATATTTATTCAAAAAGGAATAATACTTTTCTTTTTCAATACATCTCAAGAACGAATCAGAATTCTTCACTATAATCAAACTTAGATAAGCTAATGCATGATATAAGATTTTTCCTTCTTATATCACTTACGAAGTCCATCTGAGAAAAATTGCTAGCATGGGTCAATTCAATGAACTGAGCATGATAAGCACTAAGCCTTAAAATGAAGTGCATTCCACTAATTGTTCCAATAAAAACAACCTTGCTTTAATGAAAATTAGTATTTCATACTTTAATCATAAGTAATAACAACAAAAAGAAGAAGAGATTAATGAACTAAAGTTCACTTCTAAAGAAGAACATAATATAATCTATAATATTTGTCTTACAAATTAAAGTATAATTAATCCTATCAATCATCTTTACCAAACAACAGAACATAACATCTCATTGTTTCCCATTCTACCAAAATAGAATACAACACTTATCTTTACCATAAGATAAAAGAAGTGTTTATAGCATGTTCTCACTAAGGTGTTTCATCTAATCTTTCAAGTAAAGAAGAAGAGAAACCATTTCCATTATGCCAAAGTACATATCATCCATAAAGCAGAAACAAGTGCATTTCATGACTTAAATTGTTTCCTTTAGGGACATCTACTTTAAAATTCAACATTTTAAGGTATTCATCAGAATAGATTCACATAAAAGAAATCCAAGAAGGAATGATGGATTAACATTCAAACAACAATTTTGCATTTCCTTTTTACTAATCAATCATCCATCTCTTTCTACTTTATTTCAGTCAAATGACAAGTATAAGAAGACTAATTAAGTAATGATTCTCTTTTTCCCATTAGAATAATTAACAGAAGGTTCCAAACCAATGAACTTAACCCAACTACATTAGAAAAGGAGGCCTAACAGAATAGGATCCCAACCTCGTAATCATTTCTTTCAACTTCATTAACAAATTTTACCTTTTCTATACCTACAGTTTAAGTTCATACAAGAGTTCCCAAGAAAGAGAACAAGAACAACTTCAAGGAAAGAGAAAACTTAATGCTACCTTCCTTTCAAAATCTTCCCATTATAATGCATGAATTCCACTTTCCATTTGGAACATTATAACAATGAAGTTCATACACAACCACGGACACTAAAGAATCACAGTTTATCTTTTAAAGACTCAACCTTTTTTCATTGGACCCAACAAGAAGTGTGGAATCTGAGTAGATGCTACACTCAAAATTTCCCAATAGTTCAGTCAAGATAGAACTATCTTAATAGTATTTCAACACATCACTATAAGAACTAATAGATTGGGATTCCAATAAAATGACAAACCAACAAGCTAATTCCAATCAAGATCTCGAGAGTTTACCCAACAACCTACTAAACCATGCTTCCAGTTTTTCTCCATACGCATGTGGTTTGTTTCAAAAGGATTATGAATTTAGAACCATTCAAAATAGTAATAAACTCAATTTAACTGACAAGATCAAAACAACATATTAAAAATATGTTCTATCCAAGACTCGAATTACAAATCCGAGCACAATGTAAAGCATAAGCTCCCTCAAAGGATCAAGATCATTCAAGTGATCATAAACAAGTTTGGGCAACTACATGTTCCCTTCTTTGTTTATAAAATAGACAAAGAAACCAAAAAGACTATAAGATCTGAACCAATACATCGTTCAGGTTACAATTCTTAACAAAAAACACCAAGTAACAAATTGATTGTATAGTGTTGCATCACCATATTTCAATCACGAGTTCATATATACACTAGCATCGTAATTTTAGACCGAATATAATGAAATTACTTAAAAATAGTTCAAAATAAGGAAAGAGCTTCCATTTTCAATTAACATCCTATCAAACCATGTTTCCCAACTCAAACGGAATGTAAGATTCATAACAAGGCTCAGACCAGACTACAACAAAACATGAAAGTCGTGTTCATAATGAACCTTCAATAACATTTTATATGGTCATAAGGAAAATAAATCACAAGCACCATGCCATATGCAGACTTCAATCAATAGTCCAATTTATCCAAGGTGATAAAACACAGGTTCCAAGTTAGATGCGGGTTTCAACAACAGTATAAGTTTTTGCAAGATGAAATACAAGAACACGGCGATCTACTACTCCATTCACAGTTCCTTATATTTACGAAATGAAACACAAGCATCATAGTACCAAGGACCCGACACCAGGTTCCAAATACCCAACAAGTTTTTAACAGCTTTCGCTTGCATACAATTTTCATAAGCAAACATGAGCTCTTTATCAACTCGAGATCACTAATCATTAGTTTCAATAGAAAAAGGGAACACCAAATTCTTCAAAGAACTTCAGTGAGAATACATTGGTACGAAATTCAAAAAAACCTAACCATTAGTTACCAAATTCGGTTAAGCCAAGAAGAGTTACAGAGTCGTTCTTGCATGTAATTTTCATGTGCTTAAACCAACACATACTATATTTTTAAACCAGGCCACTTTTGCAAAGGTTTTGAAACCAAGAATACAAGATTTAATAACTCAATAACCAAACAACCAAGTACATCATGCAATGCATAAAACTCAACAAAGTAGAGTTGCTTTAATGAAAACACTTAGAGGAAAGCAAGAGATTTTAACAGTTAGAGCCTATCATGCCTGATAGTGTCTCTGTCAAATTGAAGAAGACCTCTAGCCGAGCTCACTACTTCTCCTCTTTTCCACGAAAGATCAAACAACTAGATACCTCTTCCACAATGCCTCTTATAAATTCCATGAAATGAAAATAGATTCAAAACCTCAAAAATAGCCATGAAGTGCAGTTTAATCTACTGGTTCGAAAAACCAGAGCGCATGCAGAGTGAAAATCGAAAAACATGCAAAGTGAAACAACCCAAGAAAAATCTGCTGGCATGCCTACCAAGACGGTTTGGGCTCATAAACCAAAAGCAATTAATTCCATTAATTCCAAATCTCCCGCCTAATCTTCCTTGCCACCACCTGCCAAGTCTAGCGAATGCCAAGTCTAAATTAACATGTATTTCCATTTTAGTGATATTGCCACCTAAGCCTCTACCAAGCCAACTAGCCCCTGTCAAAGCTGGTGATACCAAGTGCAATAAAAACCTTATCAACATCATAAATTCCTTAGGAACCATCACCAATATGCATGTGACTACATAAGTCCCCATTCATGCCCAATAGTTTAGGATAGATTACTTTCTTAGGTTAGATCTTAGGTAGATTAAAGTTTATACCTTAGGATATAACACTAACAACTAACCCCCACCATAGGCCTTAGCAATTAGGTTTAGATAATTCCACATAGGTAAATAATTCAAAATACCATAGTTTAAAGCACTAGGTTAGATCACCATATAGCCTTATAGTAATAGGTTCAAGTTTAGTTTTAATACCTAGTAACCTTTCCAATTCCCTTAGCACTAAGTTTAGGTTAGAATCAGAATTATATCAAGTAACATAGCTTAGGTAGGAAATATTTTTACCTAGCTTAGGATCCCATAGGTTAGTCCTTTATAGGATTTTGGTTCTCTCCTATGCCATGAATAGGCTGAAATCCCAATTACGTCAGTAATGACCTGCCATGGTCGATCTCCAAAGACCCAACAAAACATACCACTGAATGGAAATATTTTCACACAAAAAGAGAATTAAAGAACTTGTATCTACCAAGTTCAGTCCATATGTTTCTTAATTCATGGAATGCCAATTCATCAATTGTTCACTCTGAACAGATTTAAAACATTCCTTGGATCACTGAAATTGATCCAAGGATGAGTCGGGTAAATAGATAAGTTTACAACTCTTAAAACCAAATTGCAATCTCACCTACAAGAAGTGAAAAATGAATTCAGGAAAACTATTCCAGTTCAGTCGAAGATCTTAAGAGCAGAAAAGACTTATCCACATCAAGCATGATTTCCCAAAGTCAAAAGAACATATCCTACAAAGGAAAATCACATGCCAACAATTGAGATGCAAAGGAAGAAAATAACAACTTGTCAAGGGTGTTACATGCTTCCCTCCTAAAAGGAATCATCATCCCGATGATTATTTCTTCTAACAATTTACATCAAGGACAGTCAAATCCTTCACTTTTCTTACTCAAAGTCAAATTTTTCAAAATCTTATAGTTCCAAAATCAACATTAAATAACTATTTGTTCAAATTAAATAATTATTTTCCCAAAATTGGCTTACTTAATGTCATATAAAGATAAAATCATAAAAAATTATCAGTCAACAGATTCAATTCTGTTCAAATAGATATGGGAAACCAGTTTTCATATCCTCTAGATTTTCCCAAGTTGCACTTTCCTCGTTAAACTGGTCCCACTGGACCTTACATTGACTTATTTCTCTATTTCTTAAGTACAACTGGTGAGTTTCCAACACTCGAATGGGTTTAACCATGATTATTCGGGGTCTTGGACCTGCAAGGAATTCCAATT
Organism: Taxus wallichiana var. yunnanensis; assembly: GCA_018340775.1. Taxonomy (NCBI): domain Eukaryota; kingdom Viridiplantae; phylum Streptophyta; class Pinopsida; order Cupressales; family Taxaceae; genus Taxus; species Taxus wallichiana. The sequence goes on along the minus strand of CM031236.1, from coordinate 467,840,079 downwards.
AACACATGTGATAAATATGAAATGTATTTCTTAAGCAAAGAAATATGGAAAACATCATGCATTCCTAACAAAGCAGGTGGTAGTGCTAAACGATAAGCTACAGGGTTGATTACTTCAATTATTTCGAAAGGTCCCACATAACAAGGTGATAACTTGGCAACCTTGCCAAAAGTTATAGAGCTCTTTTTCGGTTTAACACGAAGAAAAACCTTCTCTCCAAGTTCAAATTTCCTGTCAACCCGCTTTGAGTCGATAACTCTTTTACCTATCTACAACTTCTTTCAAGCATTCAAGAATCATTTTAACTTGTTCCATTTTCGTAAGGATTTCAGGTCTAATTACCTCTCTATCCTCAATGCTATCCAAACTAATAGGTGTTTTGCATTTCCTTCCGTAAAGTGCCTCGAAAGGTGCCATCTTAAGAGAAGCATGATATGTGTTATTGTATGCAAATTCAACTAATGGAAGGTACTCCTCCCACTTGTACTGCTGATCCATATAGTACATCTGTAACATATCCTCCAAAACTTGATTTACTCTTTTAGTCTGTCCATCTGTTTCTGATGATACACAGAACTGAAATTCAATTTAGTTCCAAGAGCTGCATTAAGCGTTTTCCAAAACCTTGACGTCATTCTAGGGTCTCTATCAGATATGATTAATTCAGGTACTCCATGTAATCTGAAAAATTCGTGTAAAAATCTTTTAGCCAAAACAAGAGAATCATCCTTTATATTTCCAGCAATAAAATGAGCTACTTTCGTTAGTTTGTCAACTACTGCCAAAATAACATCATGTTTATTTCTTAAAATAGGTAATCCTTGTACAAAATCCATGCTTATTACCTACCATTTTTACTGTGGTATGTTATGAGAATACAATAAACCAGCTAGTTGCATATGTTTCACTTTTATACGTTGACATTTAAGACAATGAGTCACAAAATTAATAAAATCCTTTTTCATTTCTTTCCGAAATATTGTTGTTTTATATCAGCAAGCATTTTTGTAATGCCGTGGTGTCTCGAAAAGGTGATTTGTGAAACTCTTCTAACAATTTCCTCCTCAAATCCTAAGGTAGAGGTATGTATACTCTGCTTTTCATATCGTAATATTCCTTCATTATCAAAATGAAAACCTTTATATCTTTCATCTTTTGGATCCACAAAGACGTTGTTTTTACTTGCTGAAAGTAAGAATCAGATTCCATAACACTTCTTACTTCATCCTTAAACTGATTTCTTAGTGTTATAAGAGCATAAATGTGCTTCCTACGACTTAGAGCATTAGCCACTCTATTCTCTTTTCCTTTAATGTAACTTATGTCAAAATCATATTGAGACAAAAACTCTAACCACCTTCATTGTCTTGCATTCAGATTTGGCTGAGTGAAAATGTACTTCAGCCCCAGATGATCAGTTTTCAACTCAAATGGTTTACCCAACAGATAATGCCTCCAAACTTGAAGTGCATGAACTATGGCAGCAAGCTCTAAATCGTGTGGAGCATAATTCAACTCATGTGACTTAAGTTTTCTACTTTCATAAGCTATGACATGATCATTTTGTAACAAAATACCTCCAAGACCTTCCCGGATGCATCGCCATTACAACAAGAAATTTTCCATTAGGATCGTGCTGACTAAAATAGGTCAAAGTCAACTGACTTTTCAAAATTTTAAAAGTAGATTCACATTTATCATTCCAAACAAATTTCTTATCCTTTTTCTGCAATGAAGTTATTGGTGCAACCACCTTAGAAAAATCCTTAACAAATTTTCTATAATAACCTACAAGGCCCATGAAGCTTCTAACTTCATGTACATTCTTTAGTGTAGGCCACTCGGTTATAGCTACAATTTTAGAAGGATCTACAAATCCCATCTTTACTTATAACATGACCTAAATAGTGAACTTCAGTGTCATAGAAAGAACATTTGGACAACTTACCATACAACCGTTGTCTCTTTCTCAGAATTTCCAAAACTATTTTCAAGTGTTCATGATGCTCCTCAACACTTTTAGAATATATGAGAATGTCATCCAAGAATACAAGCACAAACTTGTCCAAATATTCTTGAAAGATATTATTCATTAAGTTCATAAAAGCTTTGCAGGTGCATTTGTTAATCCAAAGGGTAAAACCGTGAATTCATAATGCCCATACCTTGTCCTGAAAGCCATTTTATGAATGTCCTCATCCTTAATTCGTAATTGATGATATCCAAATCGAAGATCTATCTTAGAATATACCGATGCTCCACGCATCTGATCAAATAGATCATCAATTCTAGGAAGTGGGTATCTATTCTTGATTGTTTCTTTGTTTAACATCCTATAATCAATGCACAATCTAAGTGTTCCATCTTTCTTTTTCACAAAGATCACCGGTGCTCCCCAAGGTGAAACACTTGGTCTAATCAAACCCTTAGAAAAAGTTCTTGCAATTGAGCCTTAAGTTCTACTAACTCTATGGTAGTCATTTGATAAGGTGCTTTAGAAATAGGTTCAGTACCTAGTTTGATTTCAATCGTGAAGTCAAACTCCCTTTTGGTGGTAATCCCAGTAATTCTTCTAGAAACACATCACTGTAGTTCCGTAATAATGGATAATGTTCCATGAAATCACTATTTTCTTCTGTAGATTCTGAAATTTTTACTGCATATAAGGTACAACCCTTATTTTTGGCCTTTTTAAGTTGCATAGCTGACAATTTCCTAAAAAAATTCTCATTTTACACCTTGAATCTCTGCTATTTTCTGTAGATCATCTAAACAACTAATATGTTTTCCAAAACAGTCTACTTTTACTTTATGCTCTGCTAACCAATTTATGCCTATGACTATATCATAAGATCCCAAAGGTTCTACATAGAGATCAACTTCTGTGGAAAAGCTAGGTAAGTCAAGACTGCCCCAAAAAGATACATACTAACTATATGAACATAATTATTACCATAATGTACGAGTCCATGATTTATCCATTTTTTTAGCATTTCTTTTAAGTTTTGAGACAAGTTTACTAGAAATAAAACATTCAAGAGTAGCTCCCGTATCAATAAAAATAGTTACAGGTATGTCGAATAACTTACCAGAAACTTCTATAGGTGTAACTTGCTTTTCAGCTATTGCAGCATGTATCTTGTGCATTGATTACGATCATCCTTCTTCAAAGGACATTGATTCGTGTAATGATCTTTGCCACAGTTATAATAGCCTCCTACTAGTCCCTTTTTAGGCTCAGAATTATTTCCAGCCTTAAAGTTATCATTTTGACCTCCATAGGACTTTCGTCCATTATTATTATTCTTAGCAAAATTGTTCTGTGTATTTCCAGTAGACTTATTCATTGTTGTTTTCTTATTATTATTAGTTGGAAACTTACTTTTGTTACCAAAATTTTTCCATGGTCCTTTCTTAGGTGCAAGAGAAGCTGAAGAAGAGTTTGGAACTTTCTTCCGTACTTCCTCCTTATGAGCAGAAATAGCCTTTAATTTCTATTCTTGCCTTATGGCTTTTTCAATAACCCCTTCCATAGTGGTTGGGCTGTGAACATCAACCTCTCTCTCAATACTGGGATTCAATCCCATGATGAATTTTCGTATCCCGAACTTCTCATCGGTTTAATACTTGAGGTACATACTTGATTAGTTTCGTGAACCGCTTCCCAATACTCGATTCTGCTTAACTTCCCTTGAGCCAAGTTATGAAATTCAGTCATTTTCTTATCATAATAAAGTTGTGGCAGCCATCGTTGCCTAAAATAACTTTTAAATTGATCCCAAGTGATGTTAGTTTCATCAATGTTTAGCTCAGCCTTACGGTTGTCCCACCATGAAGATGCTTCATGGGAAAGCTGATATGCTCCCCAAATAGCTTTGGTTTCCTGAGAAGTTTCTTATTGCAAAGTACTTCTCCATCTCGTTGAGCCAATTCTCAGCTCCATCACCTAATGTGGTGCCATCAAACTTAGGTGGACTTATCCTTTTTATATCATTGGTGAGTTCAAATTACTTGACCTAGCCTTTTTGTTTTCTTGCTAGACAGGTACATTAGTATTGTTATTATCAACACCCATATTGGGGTTGTCCTCAGGAGGTGGCTGATTGTTATTACCAGCTTCTTCTTCCTCCTCATTACCCATCACTTGTTTTTCGAGTACCGTCAAACAATCTCTTGTGTCCAAAAGGATAGCAAGGATTTCATCAAGTTTTTGACCTTCGAAACTTGATCAAAATCTAAAATTGATGATTGCTATGCAAAGAGGACTCAGAAATTTACGAAAAGTCCTTGTTTTCCCAAAACTGACTTTTTTGTCAAAGTTATGGCCATTTGAAGTTTTACTTCAAAATGGTCATCTAAAAACCAACCTAACTATATTAAAATCAAAATTTGAACTTTGGAAAAAATTCCCCAAAAATTCCACGGCCCCGCAACACTATCAGCCAATCATATGTTGCCACGTGGCACATTGGAGGGGTAAAAATTTTTATAACTTAACATTTCTAAAATTTCACCTTGGGAAAATTTTCCCATTTTTTCCCCACGTCCCCAACCAACCACGTGTCTACACGTGGCATGGATATCACGCGGATTAAATTTAAAAACTTAGACTTTTAACTCTTTTGGAAACATTTTACCTTTTTCTCTACAACCCCGCACCCCCATAGCAAATCAAGCACTTACACGTGTCCTAATGGATGCGTAGGCCTACGCAAGTCTTTTTGACTTTTAAAATCATTTGGCGCAAAACCCTATGTTTCTCTGCCACTCTGTAGACCCGCGTCCAATCACAGGATGTCACGTGGCCTTTTTGAGCGAAGTCGGAGGTAGGAAGGCAATTTTTCCTTTGGAAAATTTGGTTTTTGGACCTTGGGAAAAATTCCCAATTTTTCTCCACGAGCCACCGGCCCTCGTCCAATCACACACTGAAACTTGGCATGGGTTTCTCCTTGGCAGAGGTGCGCGTCCAATTCTGCCCTTGGGCTTTTGGCCAAATAACTCAAAAACCTAAGGTGCCCCACTGCTTCACTTTTCCCTCCTTTCCAATCGGGAGGTGCCAAGTGTCTTCCCACTTGGACTTGCAGGCGCGTGGAGGAGTTTTGCGCTTTTGCACTCAAGGAGGGAAAAATTCCCAATTTTCCTCCCCGCTCCGCCGACCCGCTCAAGGGAAAATTTCTCCCCAAAACTCCGTCGGGCCATAACTTGAGATTTTTAAGGAGTTAGGAGGACTTCTTTATATGGTTGGAAAGGTGAGAGAATTTCCTATCCAATGGGCATGATTTAGGAAAGTTTTGACAGCTCTAAATGTGTGAAAAATCAAGTTGAACCCTGTAAGCCTGTTAGGGTAGAGATGAGTGGGATTTCACTCTCCTAACCTAAGTGATGAATTTAACTTCTTGTCTTGACCTTGTGCCTTATTGTTAATAGTTACTTGGAGTAATTGTTGCAAGTCAGCCTTGCTTGTTAATCCTTATCTGGTTTGTGCTAACTGTGATCTTGTAACCCTCTTTAAGCACTCAAAATAATAAAAAATTATTCCATAATTTTCCCAGCTAATCCTAGTTTGTTTCTTGGTCTCAAGTGGTAGTTTTAAGTGGGCATTACACTTGGTATCAGAATGGTGGTTCAAAAGCTTGGACCATTGGGCACACTAGAAAATTAAGACTTGAAACTTTAAAACTAGCAAACCTGTTAATCTAGAAAACAAAATTGTTTGAAAATTTTTTAATAACAGTAAATATAGAAAACTGAAGAAGGCTTGAAGTAATGAACTAACTCTCACTTTGGTCTATGCAAGAGGTGCAGACAGAGTGAGAGAAACATTCATAGAGACCCAGACTCACCACCACCACCACCGGATCAGGGTGTAGTAGCCATTCTACCTCAGATTCTACAGACCCTTCAGGATGTTAATGTCGCTCTACGCAGAGGATCAGTAGGAGGGCACTCAGGCAGACATGACAGAGTTACTTCTATTGAGGGACATGCACCTCCTCCACTCAGTAAGGAGCATAGAGGAGAGAACTCTCATGCGGAGTCAGTTAGAGAAGATTCACCACCTAAGAGACAGGGTGACAGAGTTCTAGAGCATAGAGAGAGGTCTTAGAGCCCTAGGCTTACGGATGAGCTTATAGAAAGGCCTAGAGGCTGACAGACCATAGTAGCGGATCACATCAGGGAGATCCTAAAGCTTAGGCCCTCACATTACTTAGGTGATACAAGTGGATTTCAGGCAGAGGCTTGGCTAGTGAGCTTGAGTGGTTGCTTCAAGCTTTGTCCTTGTTCTAGCAACACGAAAGCTCATGTTGTGATCCATCTACTAAGGGATGGAGCAGGAGTGTGGTGGAGGACAGAGGAGTAGAAGCTCCATGTAGATTCAGAGACCATCACTTGGGAGATATTTGAGGAGAGATTCAGGAGTAGATACTTTTCATGGAGATTCATATAGTAGATGATCGATGAGTTCCATGACCTTTCGACAGGAAGCCATTACTATGGCGAGTATTGGATTAGGTTTTGGACCTACTTTAGTACGTTGAGTACATGCAAGATGAGCAGTGCAGATCCACGGGTTCATTCGGATCCTTAATCTAGACATTGGAGGTGTGGTTCGATCCACTGCCCACAGACTTTAGCAGAGGCCATAGAGAAGGCCTATATTGTAGAGGAGACTCGGGGATAAAACCCAGCGAGGCTAGGATCAAGTCGGAGCCACATCCAATGATGCGGGATGGTAGATCGAAGGTTTAGTACCTCTTCCTCATGGTGGCCAACATTCAAAGACATAGTCATCCTTTAGGCCACAACAAGCAAATGACAACAGCCTCGCCCACCGTATAGACCTCCACGAAAGTTGATGCATAGAGAGTTCGAGCGTGGGGCCTCCTCTTAGGGGTGCCATTAGGACACATGGTGGATCTAGAGCTTAGTTAGCTGGAGCTCGCTAGCAGAGGCCACAAGAGACCATATAGTGGGTCATCGGGATCCACACCACAGCTTCTAAGGCACCTACGGAGGCCGCTTGCTCCTTAGAGAGGATCAGGTGGTTGCTTTGGATGTGGAGTAGCTGAACATTTTGGAGAGATTTCCCTCATAACCCTAACAAGGGAAGGCACCGGTTTTAGTCGACAATTGGTGACATGGGACACAGCCACAGGATCTATGCAGCAATTGAGAACTACCGGGTAGAGCACCAGAGAATAGTCATTGAGACCACAGGTAGCATTGGTGATATTCCTACCTTTGTATTGTTTGATTCTGGTTCTTCTAATTCTTTCATTGCACCATCTTTAGTAGAGTGCAATGCAGGCTGGTGGTAGTTAGGTAGGGTCTTAGTTGGGATGTCGAGATGGCTTCTGGAGCTAAGATCTCTTTGGAATCCTTAGTTAAGGAGTGTGTAGTGGATTTGGGACCTTTCACCACCACTTCGATCTTTGTATTCTTCCTTTGGGCTCGTATGGAGTTATATTAGGCATGGATTAGTTATCTACACATAGGGCCAGGATGGATTTCTACCAAAATGTTATATCTTGTGCAGATGATCTTGGAGTTGAGTCGGTGATTACATGGGTCAGGAGACCCGTTTTTATTCGTACAATTTTCGCTATGCAACCTAAGTGGTGTGTGCGACGGGGTTGTCAGATGTATGTTGTTACGATTAGTGACAGTCGAGGATGGGTCTAGTAAACCATCACTAGAAGATCATCCCATCTTGAGAGAGTTATTTGATGTATTTCTAGGGGAGCTACTTGGGATGCCACCCCCTCATGAGATTGATTTCCATATAGACTTAGTCCCAGGAGCAGAGCCTATCTCACGGGCACCTTATCGGATGACCACCCCAGAGCTCTGTGAGCTCAAGTTATAGCTTGAGGGCCTTTTGGAGAAGGGCCTTATCCATCCTAGTGTATCCCCTTGGGGTGCACCGGTGATTTTCGTGAAGAAGAAGGATGGATCATTGCGGTTGTGTATTGATTACCACCAGTTGAACAAGGTAACGATCAAGAATCATTATCCTCTTCCTCATATTGATGACTTGTTTGATCAGATGAAGGGAGCCACAATGTTCTCTAAGATTGATCTCAATTTAGGATACCATCAGTTGAGGATTTCGAGGTGAACATTCATAAGACTGCCTTCCGCATGAGATATGGGCACTATGAGTTCATAGTGGTGCCTTTTGGTTTGACGAATGCCCCTGCAGTGTTCATGAGTTTGATGAATGGGGTATTCAGGACCTTTTAGATTGCTTCATGCTCATCTTCCTTGATGACATCTTGATATACTCATGTACACGTGAGGAGCACAAGAGGGGCACCTTCGACAAGTTCTCCAGTGTCTTCGTGAGCAGCAACTTTATGGGAACTTGGAGAAGTGTGCTTTCTTCCAGACAGAGGTGCAGTATTTAGGTCATATCATTTCTGGGGAAGGTATCGCAATCGATCCTTCCAATATTAGAGCCATTATGGATTGGCCAGCACCCACTACAGTGACCGAGGTGCGTAGCTTCATGGGTTTAGCAAGTTACTACCAGAGATTTGTTCAGACTTTTCTCTCGATTACGTATTCCCCTATCACTTCCCTTCAGAGGAAAGGGAAGAAGTTTTTTTGACGGAAAATGCCAAAGAGGCCTTCAAGAAACTAAAGGAGTGCCTCACTACAACACCCATTCTTGTAGTGCCAGATCCACAGGGTGAGTTCTTTGTTTACACAGATGCTTCTTTAGCAGGGCTTGGAGGTGTGTTGATGCAGGATGGCAAGGTTGTAGCTTTTGAGTCTCGCAAACTCAAGGATCATGAGCTTAATTATCCTACCCATGATCTTGAGCTTATGGAATTTGTGCATGCTTTGGTTAGATGGAGACATTTTCTTCTTGGATGGAGATTCACACTCAGGAAAATCATTTGAGTCTTCACCACCTCTTCACACAACCCAATCTAAATGCTCATCAACGGCGTTGGATGGAGTTTCTTTGTGAGTATGACATGGAGATAGAGCATGTGAAGGGGAAGGAGAATGTGGTAGCAGATGCTCTCAGTAGATGGAGACATGTGGCTATGGCCACTATAGTGCAAAATTTACAGAGCAGGATTCTTCAAAGAACTTCCTCTTGACAACTTCTACGTGATAAGCACGAGAGTAAGAGATCGAGTCACAGAGACCCCTTGAGGGAAATTTTGATGGGTTCACCTTAGAGGTAGATGGTCTTCTCAGACACAGAGGTAGGATATATGTTCCTAGAGATGGAGGCTTGAGGCAAGACATCTTGACTGGGAAACATCGTGTAGCCTATTTAGCCCATCTTGGGGTGAAGAAGATGCACGCTACTTTGAGACAGTTGTATCACTAGAGAGGAATTTGTCGAGACATGGCTCAGTTTGTGTCACGGTGTTTAGAGTGCCAAAGAGTTAAGGCCGAACATCAGCATCTAGCAGGTCTTCTTTATCCTCATGCCATACCGGAATGGAAGTGGGACACCATTTCCATGGATTTCATTGTTGGACTACCTATGTCGAGATATCACCACGATGCCATTATGGTCACGGTTGATAAATTGACAAAAGTGGCTCACTTTTCTCTGGTGAAGACCACTTATATAGCTAGAGTAGTGGCACGAGTATATTTGGATGAGATTGTCAAGTTGCATGGGATCCCATGGAAGATCATTTGTGACCGCGATCCTTTGTACACTTCACATTTCTGGACTACCATGCAGTATGTCCTTGGGACAAGGATTAACTTCAGCACAACATATCACCCTGAGACAAATGGACAAACCGAGCGAGTGAATCAGATTTTGGAGGATATGCTTAGGATGTACGTGATGGATCAGCAGTCTAAGTGGGAGGAGTACCTGTACTTAGTGGAGTTTTCCTACAATAATAGTTTTCTAGAGTTCTATAGGCATGGCTCCTTTTTAGGCTTTATATGGTAGAGAGTGCAGGACACCCCTTAGCTAGGACAGGTTAGAGGATAGAGTATCTCTTGGACCAGCTCTTTTGCAGGACATGGAGCAAGCAGGTAGTGTTGATCAGCAGAGATTATAGGAGGCATAGGACAGATAGAAGAAGTATGCTTGATCAACATAGGACCGAGCGTAATTTTGATGTGGACATGAAGGTGTTCCTTCGTGTCAAACCACACAAGAGCCCTATCCACTATGGAAAAGGTTCTAAGTTAGCTCCTAGATTTGTTGGTCCTTTTGAGATCTTGGAGCGTATCAACCCTTTGCCTACCGTCTAGCTTTGCCACCCAACTTGTCTCGCGTACATGATGTGTTTCATGTTTCTGTCCTTAGGAGGTACATAGCAGATCCTTCTCATGTGTTGGACTGGACATCATTGTAGGTGCAGGATCAGGGGCAGGTGATGGTGGAGCCCGTCAATATCATACATCACAGGACCTTGTGCCTTCAAGGTAGAGAGATTGATCAGGTATGGGTACAAAGTGGGACAAATACGACAAGACATGCACCACTTGGGAGGATGCTACTGTATTACGAGTGTAGTTTCCACATTTGTTCCAGTGACTTCCAAGAGGAATTCGAGTCTAAGGGGAGGGGGATGTAGTGCCCACTTCCCTTTGACACTGTTTAGATATTGATCTTGATACTGTTGATCTCATTTTAGACATTATTATGTTTTGATTTATGTGTAGATGTTAGATCATGGATTATTATGGACCTTGATTTAGTTACCATGCTTAATGATTATTAGAGACATTATTATATATGGATGATAATATACTATTATGACATGGACATATTATAGATGTTGATTTCGACTTATGATATTGGATATTTGAGTAGATCTGGTATGGTAGAATTTTGATGATGATATAGTTGATTTATTTAATTAAAAATAAGAATGTTGAATTAATGATATTGTTTTTTTATTATTGGCAAATAGTTTTTTGAAAGGGACTATACCCTTGTACAACAAGGCTCAGAAGCCAGAATAGAAAAAATAAGCACAAAGAAAAGGATCAACATCCTGATATAACAATAAGGACCAACTGCAGAACGCTAGTCTGCAAAGAAGAAACAACAACCAACAACTCAGCAGCAAATAAACAACTGCTGAACAGTGAACAAACAACAAAGGTACAACAACACACATGGAAAGAAAACACGCAGTGATCCGGCCACAAAAATGATAACAATGTACTCCGGCCGAACACTAACGGAGAAATCATCCAGACGAATAGCGCTCCTTCAGGGTAAATTTTTTTTTCTTTTTGTTAACCGTGACCCAGCCTGCTGGAGTCTCCACTGCTGGAGGAGGAGACAAAGGAGGGGTATTCTCCTTAGTCGCATATGTCCCAAATGGGACAGCCACAAACTTATTACTTTCCGTGTTACCCTCAACAACTTGAGCAATTTTCATGCTGCTAACAGTTTGATTTTTGGATAGAGGGGTTTCAAGGGCAGATTTGGATTCAGCCACTGTTTCCACTTTTGATTCAAGATCCCTTTTAGCATCAAAAATTAGGTGCTCTGGGAGTGCATCTTTCCACCAATTCCGCTTTTCATGTTGACGTTTTTCCATCCCACAAGCAGTAGAGGTGTGTCCTAAGCCAAAACATCTTCTACATCGGAAAGGTAGACCTTCATAATCAAGAGTTTGTGACCAAGTTCGATTTTGCACTCTAAGATCTATAGTAGCAGGAAGATTTTTATCAGTGTCAAGTTCCACCAGGATCCGGGCATAGGTAGTATGGGTGTAATTAGTGGTTTGAGAATCTATAAAGAGTGTAATTCCCAAGGTATTGCCATGGTATGGTCCTAGACACACCTTACTCCGAGCCAATTGGATAGGTAAGTGGGGTAGCTTTGATCCAAACAGTTTCCAAGAGAAAGATTTGTGTGCGGGTTAAACGCTTGGAACCAGGGTTTCATGACCAAATATTTAGATTGACAGGACCAGAGTTTAGAAGCAATGTTTTCTTTATCAGCTACTAAAGAGAAAGTCACAATGAAAATTCCCTTAGCACACAGATGTAAGTCTATCTTACCAGTTAAAGTTGGAGTCCAATGCTGAGAGATCCATGCGTGAAGAGTAGGAAGGCTGGGCCACAGTCCCCCGAATCTACAAATCAAAGCGTGCTCTTTGTGGTAAATCTCAGATGAAATAACATCTTCCCCAAATGTAATACACGGGGTAATGTCTGCAGGTTTCATGGAGGATTCCTTTCCCTTTAGAACGTCTTTGAAGGAGGATCCATGCTTATTTTCTCTGTCTAATGGTGAAATAACAGGTAAAGTACCATGTTCCAGCCCACCACAAGAAGAGCCTTCCAGCAAGGGTTTGAGAGGGCCATTGCCTGGCATATTCACAAGAGCACCCCCAGCTGGAGTTTGAAAATGATTTGTGCATCCGTCCTCGGAACCCCCGGCATTAGTGAAGGCAAGATCAATCCACGAACGGGGCGAACCCACAGTCGTTCCTCCTCCAACTGTTCTCCAGGTGCTCGCGGACCTGCGTGGATCTAGGGCGTTTTCGCTGGAAACCTTCTGGAGTTTGCCGCTGCCATTAAAAACATCTTCTATTCCCCATTTAGGGTTCGTGGGGGTCATTGTCTAATACGCAACACAGAAACCATCGGACGGTCTTGCGCGGACAGAGAAGATAGAGGTCGCACGCAGAGGGCAGAGAAAACATTTTTAGATGATTTTGTTGTAATTTGTGTGTTTAGATGATTTTGAAATATTTTTTATATCATTTTAGATGTCTGATGCAGCCATGAGGCCGAAGGAGGTATTTGCATTTTGTAGGTTAAAAATCACAACAATGTCGGGGACTGGAGACTAACCATATTGAAATTCCAAGTGAAATCTACAAGGTCACCATGGCAATTGTGTTATGTGTTTGTGTGTTGTGTTATGTTAGGAATTCCCATGGGGGGGATTTCCATTATATGTGACCATGGGATATGTGTTTTATTTATGTGTTCCTTTTTAATTATTGTTGTATGTATTTTATTTGTAATGTGTTCCTTCTTTTAATTAATTTAAATGTGGTAGATTAATGTGATAGTCATATAGTAAACTTTATTTAAATTTAATTGGGATATGGAATGTAATAAATAAAGTTGTTGTCTTTAGATATTAATGTTGGAAGAGTGTGTAAGTTAATTTGTAAGGATGTGTAAGAAATATGTAAGAGTATGTAAGGCAGATTTTGGAAGGTCAAACACTCCATCTTTTATGAAATTCGAATTTGACCTTGGAGGCCAAATTTGGAGGCTTGTGGGACAAGTTAAACTTGTCCCACACCTCTTAAAATCATCCACCAACCATACCTATGGTTTTGGAGTCAAAATTAATCTTTTTAATTGTATTTTGAAATGACTATGTGTAAGTTTTTATTGCACTTTTCTTACAAGTTTTTAATTCAGTCCTTGTTAAAGTATGGGTTAATTTTGAGTGTGTAAGTTGATTTTCATCTCCATTTATTGTGTTTAGTTGTGAAGTTGACTTTCTCCTTTGGGGTTGGGTAAGAATGATGTGGCATCCCACTTGGAAGACACATCATCCTCTCCTCTCCCTCTCCTTTAAAAATTTGAATTCTTCTCTTGTGGAAGGTTGTTGAAACTTTGTTCCTCCTCCTTGGGTCGAATTTTATTGTGGTTGGAGCCTTGCTTGTGGAGGGATCTCTTGGAAATTGATTTGCATGCTTGGTGTTGCTGTTTTGGACTACATATTTGAGCATTGAAGGAACTGCTATTTTGGAAACAATCTCCACTATGGAGAGGTAGGATCTTGTTCTTTTTGTATGTTGTTTTTTTCCTTTTCTTGCATGAGTGAAATGGTGAATGTGTTGTGTATTCATGGCTGGTTGGGTAGATTGCTTAGGGAAAGGTGTAGGAGAAGACTATGGGGTCTTATATGGGGGTATAAGGGATTACCAATGGAAATTTTTCTATTATGGAGGGAGTTTTGGTTTGGCATCCACCTAGGAAAAGAAACTGATTGCATTTCTTACTCTTGGGGGCATAAGGGATGAACTTGGGGGGCATAAGAAGGTGTTGGGAGATATAAGGTTTATGGGTTTGATATGTTTATTGGTGGTATGCATTTTGGTGGATGTCCAATTCCAAATTGGGAGGCATAAGGAGTTCCCCATAGTTCTTGCTCTTGATGGCTTGCTTGATCAAGCCTATGTATTGTGTGAATGATTCTTATTGCAGTTGTGAACTGTTGTCTTTGTTTGGACTGTGTATTTTTTTGTATTATGCATGTGAAAAGAATGTTGTTTGTTGTGAAAGAAGCCTTGTTGCCATGTGTTGATGTTCATTCTCTATTCCAATATGGTTGGGGCTCGGGGCCAATGGGGAAAGATGGCTTCTCCTTTCCCATTGGATGTCTTGGTTGGGTGGAGAGCGTTGTCTTTCCCCCTTCCTTGTTGTGATCAAATGTAAAGATGAAGAAATCAGCATGCTGCTATTTTGGAGCTTGGAGAAAATACAGTTTGACAGTCCCTTCCTTAGAGCAAAATTATTGTAACCTTCCCACTTTGAAGTGGATGAAATGTATTACTATTGTAATGAGAAGACACTTTACATTGGAAAGAAAGATTGAGATCCATTAAGAAGTGTAAAGATTTATTTTTCTATTCTCTATTTTGGAAAGGAATGTCATACAGTTTGTAAATTACATATTTAAATTTAAGGAAAGAAATAATATGTTAAGTATTGTTGGAATTCAATAAAAGAAATGCATTGCTTTCTCAAATTTGCATTGTTGTTTTGAATTGGACTTGCTGTTTTGAAATGATATCTCTGTGTGAAAAGAAAATGCGTATGAGAGGAAAAGACAACATTTTGTTCTTTGCATTTATTTAAAATTTGAGATATCAAATTTTGCCTTGTGCTTTTGAATGATCAGATAAATCAATTAATTGTTTTAGACAAGAATTGAATGTCTTAGATCAGTTTTGAGAATGTTTTCCCACATTTGGGAGTTGCAAATAGATTAATAAATTTATTAGTAAATGATCTCTGTTTCATTCCAAATCTGGCATTTAAAATTAGCTAATAAATGTACAGTTCAGATTTGCAACTTAAATTAAGAAATGAAACAATACAATTTAGATGTAATAATCCCTAATGAACTCAATTTGACCTCAACATCAAAGAAAGACATTTTAGAACTTCATAAAATCAATTTTAGAACTTGCTTAACCACTTTCCTATCAAAAGTTGTAAAAATATGAATTGCACTTCAATTAACAAATTGCACCTTAAAAATACTCTGAAACTTACCCAAGATCAATCCTCCATGTTCAATTGACATGTTGAGAAGGAGAAAACCAAAATTTGATCAAAATCTTACAAGTTGGAAAATTGTCAGTTTTGAATTTTAAACCCTGCAGATCTATTTCTTAAAATTGACCTTTGAAACTTCATCAAAATCTAAAATTGATGATTGTTGTGCAAAGAGGACTCCAAGAGATTTCTAGAAAGTCCTTGTTTTCCCAAAACTGACTTTTCTGTCAAAAGTTATGGCCATTTGAAGTTTTACTTCAAAATGGCCATCCAAAAATCAATCTAACTATATTAAAATCAAAATTTGAACTTTGGAAAAATTTCCCCAAAAATTCCATGGCCCCGCAACACTATCAGCCAATCATATGTTGCCACATGGCACTTTGGAGGGGCAGACCTTTTATAACTTAACATTTTGAAAATTTGACCTTGGGAAAATTTTCCCATTTTTCCCCGCGTCCCCGCAACCAACCACGTGCTGACACGTGGCATGGATATCACGCGGATTAAATTTAAAAACTTAGACTTTTAACTCTTTTGGAAAAATTTTACCTTTTTCTCCATGGCCCCACACCCCCATAGTGAATCGTGCTTGACACGTGTCCTAATAGACGTGCGGGCCCGCGCAAGTCTTTTTGACTTTTAAAATCATTTGGCGCAAAACCCTACGTTTCTCCTCACCACTCCGTAGACCCGTCCCAATCACGGGATGCCACGTGGCCTTTTTGAGTGAATTCGGAGGTAGGAAGGCAATTTTTCCTTTGGAAAATTTTGGTTTTTGGACCTTGGGAAAAATTCCCAATTTTTCCCGCGATCCGTCGGCACTCGTCCAATCATGCGCTAAAACATGGCATGGGTTTCACCTTGGAGGCGCACGTCCAATTCTACCCTTGGAATTTTGGCCAAATAACTCAAAAACCTAAGGTTCCCCATCACTCCGCTTTTCCCTGTGCCCGATCGAGAGGCGCCACGTGTATTCCCACTCAAACCCGCAAGCGTGCGGAGGAGTTTTGTGCTTTTGTGCTCAAGGAGGGAAAAATTCCCAATTTTCCTCCTGCCTCAAGCTTCTCCCAACCCACTCAAGGGAAAATTTCTCCCCAAAACTCCACTGGGCCATAACTTGATATTTTTAAGGAGTTAGGAGGACTTCTCTATATGGTTGGAAAGGTGAGAGAATTTTCTATCCAATGGTGATGATTTAGGAAAGTTTTGACACCTCTAAATGTGTGAAAAATCAAGTTGAACCCTGTAATCTGTTAGGGCAGAGATGAGTGGGATTTCACTCTCCTAACCTAAGTGATGAATTTAACTTCTTGTCTTGACCTTGTGCCTTATTGTTAATAGTTTCTTGGAGTAATTGTTGCAAGTCAACCTTGCTTGTTAATCCTTATCTGGTTTGTGCTAACTGTGATCTTGTAACCCTCTTTGCAAGCACTCAAAAAAAAATCATTTCATAATTTTCCTAGCTAATCCTAGTTTGTTTATTGGTCTCAAGTGGTAGTTTGAAGTGGGCATTACATTTAGGATAGATTACTTGCTTAGGTTAGATCTAAGGTAGATTAAAGTTTATACCTTAGGATATAACACTAACAACTAACCCCCACCATAGGCCTTAGCAATTAGGTTTAGATAATTCCACATAGGTAAATAATTCGAATACCATAATTTAAAGCACTAGGTTAGATCACCATATAGCCTTGTAGTAATAGGTTCAATTTTAGTTTTAATACCTAGTAACATTTCCAATTCCCTTAGCTCTAAGTTTAGGTTAGAATCATAATTATATCAAGTAACATAGCTTAGGTAGGAAATATTTTTTACCTAGCTTAGGATCCCATAGGTTAGTCCTTTATAGGATTCTGTTCTCTCCTACACCATGAATAGGCTAAAATCCCAATTACGTGTAATGACCTGCCATGGTCGATCTCCAAAGACCCAAACAAAACATACCACTGAATGGAAATATTTTCACACAAAAAGAGAATTAAAGAACTTGTATCTACCAAGTTCACTCCATATGTTTCTTAATTCATGGAATGCCAATTCATCGCTGTTCACTCAACAGATTTAAACATTCCTTGGATCACTGAAATTGATCCAAGGATGAGTCGGTAAATAGATAAGTTTACAACTCTTAAAACCAAATTGAAATCTCACCTACAAGAAGTGAAAATGAATTCAGAAAACTATTCCAGCTTCAATGTCAAGATCTTAAGAGCAGAAAAGACTTATCCACATCAAGCATGATTTTCCCAAAGTCAAAATAACATATCCTACAAAGGAAAATCACATGCCGACAATTGAGATGTAAAGGAAGAAAATAACAACTGCCAAGGGTGTTACATACACACGCCGAAAAAAAACTCTTCTTAACCTTGGTTTTCGTCGCCACCAAACTCCGCCATTACCTCGCTCAACCACAAAAGCTTTGTTATTACTAATACTCGACCCCTTACACTATATGTACGCCAAACCATATCAACATCAATGTTCCGCATGTTAGTGTATGCTTCTTACCGACCTAGACCTCAAATTCGTCCATCAAAAGTCCATCAAGGGCCAAGCTATCGCTAACCAACTAGCCGACGCACCTCTTTCTAGGAATCAACTCTCTAACTTCGATTTCCCAGATGAATCCATAGCTACCCTCTCCTTAGATTAACCCGCTTACCAAATGACACTCTTCTTCAATGGCTCCAAGTGTCAGCATGGAGGTGGGGCTGGTGTCATCCTCATTCCTCTTGATGGTGAACCTATGTATTTGTCTTTCAAACTCGATTTTAATTGTACAAAAAATACTTCCGAATACAAAGCACTCATATTGGGCCTCCAAGCTACTTATGCTATAGATGTTAATTCCATCAATATCTTTGACAATTCCCACTGGTCGTAAACCAAGTCGATTGTATATACCAATGTCATAATGAGATACTTGAAAAGTATAAACATCACGTAGATATAATTTGGACCACCTTCAACCGTTACGAACTTCAAACCACCCCACGTTTTACCAATAAGTTTGCGGATACAATGGCCTACTTGGCTTCTCAAATACCTACTTCACCCGCTAACTCTAAAATCTTTGTCACAATACAAAGGCTACAATCACCCTCTTATTTACCTTGTGAGGTCTACTCTATCGGAACTGTTGCACTTTGACCCACGTGACCTTTGGTATAATAAATTTTCATACTATCTTTCCCTTTCCATTCTACCCACCGATCTCACTCGTAATGGACAACGGGCATTTCTTAAAAGTGTCTCTCGTTATGTCATCATGGGTGGTCTCCTTTATAAGCACGGATTTGACGGTATTCTCTTATGATGCCTTACAAGTTCTGAAATTCCCTACACCATTAGGGAAGTTAACGATGGAATTTGTTGAGGTCACTTTAGTAGTTTGGCTGTAGCAAAAAATGCATTCTTCACCTTGGCTATTATTGGCCAACCCTAAACCGTGATTGTTGTGACTATGTCAAATGTTGTGTGAAATTCCAGCAACATGCTAATCTCCATCACACACCTAGTCATGCCTTACAGGTCGCACGAGATATTTGGTCTTTCTCTCAATGGGGCTTGGATCTTTTCGGTGAGATCAATCCCCATTCTTCACAATGCCACCAATGGATCATAACCACTACTAAATATTACACTAAATGGGTAGAGGCCATTCCCCTCATTTCTACAAAATTTGAGAAAATATGTGAATTCATCAACCATCACATAATTTTTCACTTTGGTGTTCCTCACCGCCTCATCACT
Organism: Taxus wallichiana var. yunnanensis; assembly: GCA_018340775.1. Taxonomy (NCBI): domain Eukaryota; kingdom Viridiplantae; phylum Streptophyta; class Pinopsida; order Cupressales; family Taxaceae; genus Taxus; species Taxus wallichiana. The sequence goes on along the minus strand of CM031236.1, from coordinate 467,821,053 downwards.
GATAATGGAAAGCAATTCAAAAACAAAACCCTATGTAAGTTATGCGACGCTTTTGGCATCCAACTCAGTTTCTCATCACCTTATTACCCACAAACCAATGGCCAAGAAAAATTGACCAATAAAACCTTGAACAAAATTCTTATGAAAGTAGTTGACGATACTGGAAAGGATTGGCATTCACACATTCCTTTTGCCTTGTGGGCTTATCGCACTAGTATTCACACTTTGACTATTGCCACACCTTTTTCTCTAGTCTATGGTACTGAGGTTGTCTTACCTCTCAAATTCTAGATTCCATCTCTTTACATCTCACTACAAGACATGCTCAACGATGATGACTTTCGCCAAGATCATTTGGCGCAACTTGAGTTATTAGATGAACATCATCTCAATTCTTTTGACCATCTCCAAATCTACCAAAAACGTATCAAACGTGCCTACAAAAAACGTGTTCACGAATGAACCTTTCAGTTCGGTGACCTCATCCTGAAAGAAAGTCAACATGTAACCAAAGAAGAGAAAATTAAACGGAGAAAATTTGCTCCTAATTGGCTTGGACCCTATATCGTTACCCATGCATATGGATCAGGTACTTATTTTTTGTCTTCACTCGAAGGTAAGCTCAAACCTGAACCTCTTAATTCCTTACATCTTCAGCCATTTTATTGTTGACATCAAGTCCTATATCACTTTCTGTCATTTGGTCGCTCATCCCTTGAGTGTTGTTCATCTTTCATATTACATGTTTTTGAGGATCCATGACTAACCAAGAATCATGTGATTACAAGTCACCTTTCAACATTCTCTTCAATATGAGTACCACGGCTCTACTCATAGCATGATTCTCATGGATACTTTTCATATTCTTCAAATATGGAATTCCATGGTCATTCATCCTCGAAACCACCCCTTTCATAGTTAACCCTTGTGTACCATGGTTTGTCTTCCAAACAAGAGCCTACTCTTCCTCTATAGTCTTGTCCATGACTTAAACATCCACAAACAAAAAGGGATTCAACTCCTTGATTCAAACTTCCGAGAAAAGGATGACTCCCTCAAAAATGGACATCTCTTCACTCTATTTCCGCTACTATAAATAGATTGTTCCCTTGAAGGACAGCTATATGAATCCATTGCAAAAATACAATAAACATATCCAGAAGCTTCCCACATTGATCAGCTTTGTGAATACCTCAAGGAGATAATATACTCATCCCATATAGGCTTCCTACATTGTTCGGTCTATTAAAAACTAAACAATAAAAAAATGAAGAAAATGATGAAATTTTCGTCATGGACTTGCCTATTTTTGATCTTGGGTTTCTTGCTAAGAAAAACATGTTGTCGTACACTCGATTCGCCGAACCACCCACTCTCACCGCATTGCCTTTTCATCCTAATTTTCTCTTTAGTCAAGGGACTTTCCACAACCGTGACATTTCGTGATCATGTGACTTTATTCACCCTTAGAATGGTCCATTATGCAACGCCTTTAGGGTCTTACATTCATAAGCCCATCTTGGGTATGGTAGACTCATTAGGGATCTTATCAATTAAGCAACTCTTTGTCCACCTCTTACCATTTGCCTTCCTCATTACTTATTGATTATATTACACAGGACCAGATCATCGACACCTATATTTAAAAATAACTCAACCATGCCTATGACCTACACCCAATCATGCCTATGACCTACATTCAACCATGCCTAACACCTACCAACCCATTCCTCTACTTCATCATATTATTCCCTAGCTTATGGGAGAACTACATTAGCCTAAGGCCCCTTTTTGTCGAGGCTATGTAGGCAGCACTTTGAGGGCATGGGGCCCTTGGAGGTTAGCTTGGCCACTCTTTACCCTAACCAATTCCCCTTTCACTTTCCTATTCACATTCTACCTTAGTTTCCATTTTATATCAATAACTGGAAATTAAACCAAACAAGCATCAATTAATACACATTTTTACCACATCATCAAATCATTCATTTATCATTTTCACATTTCCACTATAACACATATTTGGAAATTTAAACCATAACATGCATATACATCATCATTTATCTCCACCATGCCTAAATCAACCTAACTCAATCATGCCTAAACCCACCTGACTCCACCATGCCTAAATCAACTTGACTCAATCATGCCTAAACCCACCTAACTCCATCATGCCTAAACCCACTTGACTCCACCATTCCTAAATCAATATGACTCAATCATGCCTAAACCCACCCGAATCCACCATGCCTAACCCACCTAACTCCACCATGCCTAAATCAACCTGACTCAATCATGACTAAATCAACCTGACTTAATCATTCATAAACCAACCTAACTCCATCATGCCTATTGACCTCACTCTGCCATGCCTACACGACCTTCACTCAATCATGCTTGATTCACCTAGTTTCCATCACATACACACATAATAATAGAAATTAAAAACAAGTACACCATCCATACTATAAATGCCATCATCTATAAACCAGAAAGTTTGTGTATACATACATATGTACACATATACAAATAAATCCAAATATATCAAATCACTCAGATACATCCTTACCATCTTCGAAACACAGGCCAATATATCATCAAAACTCTCATGTACATCATCACTCTCTTTGGCACATAGGCTAGTATATCTCACAATACACAAAAACATATGGAGGTATATGCAACTATCAGGCATCTCCTTGTCGGATATTCTCCATTCCTGTCTCACTGATCTCCTCCTCCTCTGCTGATCCTCTGTGGTATCCCACTAGCATCTCCCCACCCACCATGGGCCTTGGTCTAACCTCTGATGGACCCTCACCTAGAGCTGGCCTCCGTACACTAGTGGCCTCGCCCTACTCTTGTCTTTGGGCTCACCGGCCCCCTGTACTCTCCACACTGTGAGTGTGGGACCTGGTCCTCTCACTCAAGCCTGTTGTGCTCTATACTCGGTATAAGATGGGACATCTATCCCTGTAGCCATCAAGTGATCCTGATAGTATCGTGCCTCACCTAGGGAATCCCTGAACCTAGCCATCGGTATGGTCTCAGAGACGCCATCGGTCTCGGCCCCTCGCTTGTCTCTCGGGACCCTGTCTTGCTACTACCTATAATAAGGGACCTTGTTCCTATGCGCATGTACTGTCTTGAGGACCATATCCCACCACTATTTGTAAAATGAGACCCTTTCCTTGAGCCTGTGTAGGTGTCTATGCCTATACATGGGCCTAAAGGGCCACAATTTGTGCCTATGCAGTTGCCAACTAGCCCTATAAACATGTAACTTGCACCTATAGGGTGGCCACCTATACCCCATCTCCATCTCCGCTCCGTGCAGTACTCGTCCCTGTGCTACTTGGGCCTATAGGGATTCTACCTATGCCCGCAACATGGAAACATGTGCCTATGACCTGCCGCCAGTTGTCCTCGCACTATCCCCAACAGGGTAACCAGAGTCACCACTTGCCCCTGTAGGGTGTCTCTCTGAACTGTGATGGTGGCCAAGTCCAGCTCTACCCTAGCCTCGGTGGTACTTCTCACACTATGTTACCCACCACTTTCAAAGTAACTCCTCAAATCATCAATCCATTGGTCTACCACCTTCTCCTCCTGCTTTGTAGGCACTATCGATTGTGGTAGAGGCATAGGCCTCTCCACGTTGTCCCTCCTATACTACGAAAAGGGTGGAGGTACATACTGCAAAGAACCCAAATTGTCATCGACCACAATAGGTATCATCTTGTGCTTTCCTTCATGATGCCCTTCTATCCATTACAGCAATTGTATCTCCTCCATCTCATCTTCCATCTACCTATATGAGGGTAGGCCCACATACAGTCTTCAAATGATGTCCACATTAGACAACCCCTCTAATACATGCTTGTAATATGCTACATCGTGTCTAGCCCTGACATCTCAGTGCTCTCTAATAGCATGTACCAATCACCTGTAGCCCACCCAAACCATACCTACCTCGAATGCATTAGGTCGGGGCATGCCCACTAAGCACACACACACACGATGTGCTCATATGCCTAACAATGCATAAGGAAGGTACAACATAAGCTGAACTGCCATAATCACCCATAGGCCCATAACTCTTTGTAAAGCTGCACCAAGAATGTTGGTGCCCATGCAAACCGGGTCTTGTCCTCCATCATATCATGCATAACCCCCATCAATGCCCGTGGGAATCTCCCACCCTCCACATCTGGTAGTGTAAAACAACACACTGCCTCCATCATCAGAACTACTAGCCTCATCTCCTCAAGATGGGCCCAGTACATATCTCCATAACTCATGTTGGCACTATGGAACCTCAACTCCTCCAGCCCCTCACCGAAAATTGTCAACATCAACTCCTCAGATGCCTCTAAGGAAATGGAATACACATGCATCCCTACTATCGCTAGCCACAGAATCCTATACACATCCTCTAAGGCGATCGCCATCTCACCCATTGGCAAACAAAATGTGTTGGTCGTCAAATCCCATCTATTGATGAGGGCGACCATCAAACTTGGCTCCTAGACCACGAGCCAATAACATCTAATCCCAATAAGGCCCACGTCTACAACATGGCACCACTCCTCAACCGTCACACTCCCTCGTCTTGCTAATAGTAGGGGAGGTACCCTATCTTCAAGTCTGCAACCGGTCCCTTGCATGCATCCAAAAAACCATAACATTATTAAATCTTGACCATACCCGCATTCACCCTTGACCCCCCACCTATAACTTTTACCACCGCTACTTTCATTCAACAATAGTTTCTATCTCACCCACCCACCCTTACTCATCTCCTGGCCCATTTTTCTCTCAATGTCGAATGATATCGAGTTCTTATTAGTCGAACCGGTCTCCCAACATCGGCATCGGTCATCCCATCTATGATCAATGCCGGCTAACTACGACGACGTCTTCGACCGTCGACCAACGCTCGGTCACTGCATGCAGCAATAATCTATGAAACCCTACCCTATTTCTCTAAAAATTTACCATTTCCACCTAACTACCCCCATTCGTACCCAAATCTCCCCTTAACCCATCCGCACCCCTCCCTAACCTACATACACCTTCCTCTCCTCCTATTTTCTCCTATACATTCCCAATTCAAATTCAATTTTCCCCCAAACATATTTTACCCAAACCCAATTTCTCCAAACAAAATCACCTACCCTACGTATAATGAGAGTGAATCCTACCTCATCACGATGTCATCGGCGTGGTGGCACGACCGCCATTGTGTTGGTGGCCCACCCAACCCCTCTCTTGCCTCTGCCATCACCAAATGCTCTCCTCACCTCCACCAAATAAAATTCTCCACACCAATCTCATGGATTCATCTACCTAGCTCCTCTCACCAACAAGATCTCTCCACCTCGGTTGGGTACAATGCCCTGTCCTTCTCTCTCGGAAAAAGCACCAAAATCAAAATGGCTCTGTCATTTTCTCCAATGGTACAACACAACAATGATTCTATAAAATACAAAATTTTCATTTTATAAACCCACCCCAACTTGACTGATGTCGGTCCTATTTGTGCCCTAGCCAACCGACGTCGATCACCCTATAACCAGCATTGGTCCACCCTTATCACTGTTTGGTCTTGCTATGCTTCCTTTTTCTTGTAACCATTCATGCCAACACACCTTTTTATCATCTCGGACACCCATTGAACCATACCTACAAACCCAACCTACCCTTACATTGCCTTTTTTGTGTCTTAGGATTTGTTATTTTACCTATACCTTGGCCTTACCCATGTCATTACCTATATACCTTGACCTGAACCACTTTTTGTGACCTTTGACCCTCCGTGCTCGTTGTACCTTGTGACATGGTTACCTATGTTGTTCATCCTACCGACCTTACCTTGCCTATTGTCATGTTGTTTATCCTGACCTGACCTTTGGTGTACCGAACATACCTAAATGTTCCTACACCTAACCTCTATTGTGTTTCTACACCATATCCTATACCTTGGATACTGGAATCACTTCAACCCTGTTTGGATAGACCTATCGACCTTAGACGATGTAGAGTTTGAAAGCTTCTCAACCTGGTACCATGCCACAGTTTCCAACGTGTGTGTGCATTCAACTGCCACTACCTTCGACCCTAGCCCATTTACCTGTTTACCTAATTTTACCTTTTACCTTTACCCAATACGCCCACTGATCTTCATTTTCCCACCTCCTCATTTTATCAAACCACTCACCGCTTCCGTCTCTCACCTCATCGGTTCCTAGTTTGAGGGGGGTTACCTTCACCCACACTTGGGGCAACACCACCCTCACTTACACTCGACACAACCATTTCCTATTTTTGTCAGCGTCGCTTACCAATACAAGCTACGTAACAAAAAGGGGCAAAATGTAGACACCAAAATTGGGTCACACTCCCCTTGGTCCCCTTTCAAGAACCAACTTAAACACATTCACCTAACCATGACCCTTATACCCCACATTAATATTAATTTAATTATTTATAATTAAATTAATACCCATCCTCACTTGATTATTAATTTAATTACTTTAATTAAATGGATGCACACCTCACCTAGACACCTCACCCAAACACCTCACCATAGACCTATTCATGGAATGTTTCCAAAAATGAAGAAGACTTGGTTCAACCCTAAAAACCAATGCCTATTATTCCTATAACCACCTTCTCGCTCATAAAAATATAACATCCATTCTGATCCATGAATAATCTGAATAGACTGACCGAAATGATGAGAGATCTATCATTTTTAGTAAACCTAGGGAATCCCACCTTAACTAACGTCGATCATCCCGAAACCTATGCCGATCAATCAAGAACCATCGTTGGTTACCATTTATTCACTTGAGGAACCTTGGGAAAAAGGCTTTCACATTCTTGAGTTTTTGGGAGCAAAAGAGACCTACATGCAAGCAAGAACCAGAGCTCTTTTGCACATCCAAGCCACCATAGCCAACATCAAGACAGATCTAGAGGTATTTCTCTCATGGTAGCATTCTAGGAAGTACCACTATGGCACTAAGCTCCATCCCACCGATCAATCACCACCACCACATAGCCATTAGGCTTGCAACACCAATAAGTACGTTTTTCACCTGTGTTATTTCATCCTTATCCTGTTTTAAAGTTTTATGTCACCTTTGTTGTCATTTTCTATTGAATTCCCTTCTCCCCAATATTCCTCTCTCTATAAAATCAACCATTCCTCTACCCACACCATAAAAACACCTATACCTAACCTCTACACATATTTGAGTGTTCCTAAGATCCCCACATACCTCACCATCCCCCTTTTTACTATCTGTGTCTAACCCCAAACCTCCCTTTCCACCTTCTGACCTGTTCATAGTGACTGTCATCATTCCCCATTGGCGTGGCGGTTCCCCTTGACCGACGCTCGGTTAAGCTGTTATTTCCATGCTCCCCATAACTCTTCCTTACCATACCCAAAAATCTAACCAAAACCTCGAATACTTGCCCTAAATCCATACCTAACCCTTTTCCCCACCAACACCTTACTAAATCCTTTCCCAAAGACAGAGGAAATCCCAAACACTCCCCATTTAACCATGTGTCAATTTCTATAGTGACCGATACCAGATCACCCAAACCCAAAGATCGGTTCTTCCTAACCGTGATCAAACATACCGACCGACGCGTCTCAGTGCCTACTAACATTGTGTAAACCAGCAACCACCTACCTACCAAAACAACCCAAATACCTTACCCAACCCTACGAAGACCCTATATGTGACCTGAAGATCACCTAAACAATTTGTAACCTAACCCAAAGACCTTGACCCACATAGTTTTTAGTATTTAATTGGATCGATGCTTGATAGTGATCTAAGGTACCCAAATCAGAATACTAGCACTAGATTAATTTATGTACATATTTCAGTTATTTCATATTTGTTTATAAAAATAGTGGGTTGACAGCCTTCTAGGGATTATCAAACTTCCCGGATCTAGCATATGCTAGGTGGTCCACTATCATATATTATTTAACTCTTCTTTGTTGGTCTTGTTTTCTATTTCAGGTAGTTCCTCCCAGCCAAAAGGAATCTCTCACAATCAGCATAGTATCAAGAAGTCAGAATGCGCGCATCAACCTCCAACCAACCAACACAATAGGTATTCCTCCTCATCCCATAACCTTATATGTTTTGTCACATTTAAAAATGTAAGGAAAATGGTGAAACACCAGCAACCACAACAAGATTTAATGGCCTCGCTGCAAAACTATCAACAACACAGATAGGAAACACAAACACAACTTCCAATCCAACCTGTATCAAACCCGAAAAATTAGTAGACTGCTTCAATTGAGGAAGCAGGACCAAGTAATACAATGTAGGTTAATACTATTGGTAATCTGAGACTAAGGTCTAGGAAAACATTGAATCCTCCTATAGTTATCATGGAAATTCCTATAGACACTAATAAAGATGAGATACTTGAGGAAAATGAAGGAACTACACCTTCTCCAAAAACACAAAACACTCAAAACGGTCCAAAAACTAATCAAAATGCTCATAAAGCTCCTTTTCCTGAGCGGTTACAAGATACTCAAACTGCTGATGAAACGACGCTAGTTCAAGAGTTGAAAAAGGTGCACATTGAGGTCCCACTTCTGCGAGCAATAAGGGACATCCCAGAATTAAACCAAACCATTAGAAATGAGTGTATAAAGACACCAGGAAGAAAGAAGAAATACCCAAAGACCGTCAGGGTGGAAGGAAATTTGGTTGATCTTGTTCTGGCACACTTATTTCACCAAAATATAGGGATCCTGGGAGTCCAGTCATTACCATTTGTATAAACAATCAGTCAATATCTAACATTTTGGTGGATCTTGGTGTTGCCATAAATGTTATAACAACATATATGTTTAATCTTCTATCCTTAACAGGACTACAACCTACCAATATTGTTCTTCAATTAATAGATTAGTCCATTATTGTACCAAATGGTGTGATTGAGGATATAATGGTCACCATTGAATCTGGGAGTATCCTGTCAATTTCATGGTCTTACAGCCTAAAGCTCGAAATTGGGTTATCCAATCATTTTGGGATGACCTTGGTTGGCTACTGTTGCTGCATATATTGATTGTAGGTCAGGAAAAATGACTATTCTAAATGGGCAAAAATCCAAACATATTTCATTATATCCTCCTACCCAGCCTTATGTGTATGCTTGTGAACATGTATGGGTGGATTCTTTGGATACTAATTCTCTCATTTCTTCTTATTTGGCCACCATTGTAGTGCAAAACCATATGACGGAAGTTGTTGAGTCATACACACTGACTGATGCAGAGGGCTCTGTGACTACAAAAATTTGCATTGTGGCTACAAAAATTGAAACTCTGATTGCAGAAACATTTGTTCTAGACATGACCAATACTGTCACCTCGGTAAGTGATACTTCTAATGAAGCTTGTAAGGAAATCTATGCTTATAATACAAAATCCATAGTCTCTGATTTCCATTGTCCTCTGACCAAGATTTTTTCTCTTGAAAATGTATCCATTTTGCACATGCTTCAGCCCCATGTTTTCCCATTGAATTATTTAATCACCAATGCATAGCTCACCATTTTGAAAGATACCAAACAAGTTCCTATTGGCATAGGAAAAGAACTGACCATTGGTAATAATTTGGAGGCCAACCAAGAGGCTAGGGTTCTCGAGATTTTGAGGAAACATTCCCATGCTTTTTCTTGGGATTACACTGACATGAAAGGAATTCATCCTACAATCTATACTCACCATATCTACACTAAATATGTTAAACCCATAAGGTAGCCGCAAAGACAAATTAACCTAGCCCTCAGAGACAGTCAAAATGAGATAGAAAATTTGCTAAAGGTAGGATTCATCTACCCTATATCTGATAGTCATTGGGTCTCACCATTAGTTATAGTTCCCAAGAAAAATGGTAAATGGAGAATTTTTGTTGACTATAGGGAACTCAACAAAGCCACTAAGAAAGATTATTTTCCCCGCCTTTTATTGACCAGGTTTTGGACAATCTCACCAGTAAGAAATATTTCTCTTTCTTGGATGGGTTTAGTGGGTATAACCAAATAAGTATTGCACCTGCTAACCAGGATAAAACCACCTTTACTTTCCTTGGGTACATTTGCTTATCGAGTCTTACCTTTTGGGCTTTGTAATGCACCTACTACGTTTTAGAGAGCAGTCTTGGCCATTTTTGCAGATCTTACAAATGACTGTGTTGAGGTTTACATGGATGATTTCACTGTCCATGGATCCACTTTTGACGAATCTTTGCATAACCTTGAGAAATTATTGAGTAGATGTGAGCAGCACCAACTATCCCTGAGTCATGAAAAATGTCTAATGATGGTGGATCAGGGAATTATCTTAGGTCACCATGTTTCTACGCCAAGGTATACAAGTCAACCCCAAAATATTGCAGTCATCACTCAACTACCTACACCAACAAATCAGACTGACATCAAAAGTTTCCTTGGACATGTAGGGTATTATCGGCGATTCATTAAAGACTTTAGTAAAATTATTGCACCTATGTTTTCATTACTTGAAAAAATATTGTGTTTTTGAATGGTCCCCTCAGTGTCAGCAGGCATTCAATATTATCAAGGAGAAGCTAACCATAGCCCCAGTCTTACAAGGTCCCGATTGGGGGAACCTTTCCATATCCACATTGATGCCTCCAATACAGCTATGGGATTTGTTCTTGGGTAGAAAGATGAAGAGGATCACATGTATGCCATTTAATTTATCAACAAGAATCTGAATCCTATGGAAAGGAACTATACCACTATGGAAAAGGAGTTTTTAGTTGTTGTGTATTCTTTGAATAAATTCTCGACATTACATCACTAGGTATAAAATATTTGTTTATACTGACCACTCTGCCATCCGATATTTGATGAATAAACCAGTAGTCGGTGGTCGGATTATTAGATGGTTACTCTTGTTACAGAATTCAATCTGACCATTATTGATAAGCTCGGGAAATCTAATGTTGTTGCTAATTTTCTTTCGAGATTGAATGTTTTAGGTAATGAGGAGGTAGTCCAGGATCAATTTCCAGATGAACATTTTTTTCTATATCAACTCAAACTCATGGTTCGTGATATCTTGCAAATTATTTAACCACGGGAAGTTTCCTACCTATTTTACTCATAAAGAGAGATGAAGGTTGGTTAAAAATAGTGCAACATATAAATGGTGTAATGGACTTTTGTTCAAATGTTGTCCTGATATGGTTCTTCGTAGGTGTATTCGGAAGATGAAGTATACGACATATTGCATGAGCTTGTCATGATGAGCCAGGAGGAGGACATTACTCAGTAAAAAGGAAAATTCACAAAATCCTTGGTGTTGGGTACTATTGGCCTTCCCTCCACAAGACTATCAAGAAGTATGTGTGGCAGTGTGATGCATGTCAAAGAATGGGGAAGCCTACACTCTCAATGGAAATGCCTCTTAATCCTCAGCTGGTCTTAGGACCATTTGAGAAATGGGGAATTGATTTCATTGGACCTTTTGATCCTCCATATTTTGGAAAAGAATACCTCTTGGTATGCACGGAATACGTTACAAAATGGGATGAGGTTCAAGCATTGGCATCTAGCCAATGAGGATGCAGTTGTTGATTTCCTATACAATCGGATATTGCTATGATTTGGGGGCCCCGTGCCATTGTATCTTATCAAGGTCCTCAATTTGTGTCAAAAATGATTGAAGATTTTCTTGACATCTACCAAATCAAGCACTAGAAATCATCACCATATCACCCCAATCCAATGGGTAGGTGGAAGTCACCAATAAAGAACTTGAGAACATTCTCACTAAAGTGGTTAGTGCTTGACAGAAAAATTGGGTACCAAAACTTCCCGAGGCAGTTTGGGCCTATAACACAACCTAGAAAACCACTACTAGTTTTTCTCCCTATGAGTTGGTATATGGGAAGAAGCCACTGTTACCTGTTGAGTTCAAGTTACGCACTTGGAGAACAGCACTGAAGTCGACATCAATTTGGATGAAGCACAACGTGAACGGTAATGCAGCTAAATGAATTGGATGAAATGCAGATGGAAGCACAACAATAGAAGGAAATTCTCCAACATTAGAGGAAGACCTGGCATGATGCTCATATCAAATCCAGGACGTTTCACGAAGGGGAATGGGTCTTACTCTTTGATTCTAAATATCAACAGTTTAAAGGTAAGTTACGGACACATTGGTTGGGTCCATATCAAATCAAAAAGTGTTTGATAACGGTTTTGTTTGACTGGTACCAATCGATGGTGAAAAAGGACTCTTCTTGTAAATGGCCATAGGCTCAGGATTTACCAACAACCTCTTGACAAGGGAACTTTCACTAGTGACATCATGCTGAGTGAGGAAATGCATGCTTTGAGGTGGCTCTTTGCCCCTCCAGGTCTGGAGTAATTTTTATCTTTCAATTTAAATAAAGGAGGATGGTCATGACCTTGATCTTCTTCCCTTAGTTAGCTGTTTTGTTTCTTTTAATAAATGTTGATATCTTCATTGTTTCAAGGCCACTAATCACATTTTTTCTCAGACTGCAGGATGTGGGAAGCTACGGATATCGGATGCTTTGAACTAGCATGGGTAAGTGCATTTTAATTCACTATGGATATTTCCTTATGAAGCAACTCCCCATGCATAAACTTATCATAATTACATCCATACACAATGATCAATGTATTTATTATGGATATCCTTCCAAATCGATGCTAGGGCATGATGGTGTAATGAGTCGTGAGTTAAGCACACACCACATGTTTCATCCTCCATGAAAGGGACAAGTGGAATTTCCATTTCAAGTGATGGGATGTGCGCCATCTCACATATCAAAATTACTCACGGATACCTAGTCTTGTCAACCTTTTTACGCCGCCAAATTTTCTCTGCTTTTATGTGATTTGAGGATCCATGTGCATTTCAAATTTATAGTTCCTAACTACTTCCTACTATTGCTTTGAGAATTTTAAACACAACTTTCTACCTGGAATCACACCGTGAATTTTAGCACGCGCTTGTTCTTGTTTCTCTATTATCTGGATTCATTCACCTTCATCATGGGATAAAATAAAAATTCTGAGCCTAATTCTCTAGACCCATTGCTCAGAAACACTGCACTTTCGTAGGTATTTTATGATTCTGGTTAGCTTGAATTCATCTCAGAAATTCGAAGGTTTTGATGAAGGAATCATGGATGAATTCCTAGAGAATTTTAAAGCTACTTGCTCTGTGTTGGAGGGAAGCAAGTGGAGATTACCAAGTAGTTTCTGAACTATCTAGTTTACCATATTTTGGTTTGAAAGTCATGACAAATGCTCCCCTCAAAGACTTGATTGCTCTATTTCATGAGGAGGGTGAGGCATTTCTGAGGTAATCCTTACCTCCCAGGGTGTTCAAAAAGGCATTAAGAGGGATCAGTCTGCCCGAGAATTTGGAGGAGATGGCCAAATGGGTTAATCGATACTTTATATGTGATGGCCAGCCATCTGTGTTGGGTGGTGATTCCCTCAAAATTATCATTCATTTAAAGAAAGGATGCATCAACCCTACACTTAGGTGAATTTACCAGAATACTTGGTGGATGCACTTATTAAAGTCGGTCGAAATACAAGACTGGTGGAGGAAAAGCAATGCTCAATCACCCATGGCTCATTCATTTACTATGTTCACATCAAGTGTTTTTTAAGCCCAAATGACAACTTGAAAGGATGAGTGTGGGGGAAGGTTCCAAGCCAAAGTAGCTTAAAATGGGACCATCTTCCACGCTACTGGACACTATTGCATTAGTCAATCGCCATGCACACAAGAAGGAGGAACCTAACGCTCAAGCAAACATGGAAACATCTAGTGATCAAGTGTCAACACCATCCAGTTCTAAAGGTAGAAATACTTTGACTCCCTCTTCTTCTATTTTTCTATGGCCGTGACGGTCCTGTGCATTGCCCAAACCTGGAAGTTCCCAGTCGAGGGTTTTATTGGTGCCTCTACCCCTGAGTGGGAAGTAAGGAATGAGGAAGGAAACCTGACTGTCCCCACTAATAAATCACCGACATTATATTCCCTCCAGCTATTCTCGACCCCATAGGGCTTGGCTATGCCCTCATCTTCAAAAATCCATTCCGCAACTCTGGAAACGACTTTAGTATCTGAAGCACAAGATCCAACTCCAGAATCGATTGTAATGGGAATTGGTCACCTTGGGTTATGTCAAGCTTCGATTCTCATGGTTATCTAGAGGATATTGCACTCCTTAAAGCCCAGTTGAAAGGTATGGAAGAAACAAACCTTTCTTTACAAACTAAATTTACTCAATGCACAGTAGACAAGGTTAGAGAAATTATAGCTCTACAAGTAGAGGTTAGCAGCCTAAAGTGGTAGAGAGATAAAGGTCTTAGTATTTTGAATGATTTCCACTAAATGTCTCTTCAAAATTCAGAATTAAAAAAAGAAAATAAGAAATTAAAGGGGGAATAGAAATCATCCAAGGTGAAAAATAAAAATTACAGTCTCTTTTGGACTTTGTCTTTCCTTTGGCTTGTAAGCTCTTGTCTTGTAGGAGACCATCTTTAATTTACTGACATGTTTTTTTCAGAATAGTTTTATTCTTGGTAGTTGATGCAATTGTGTTGTCAAGCACCTTATGAAGCCCTTAATGGTAATGCTTTCATATCCATTTACAAATCCAGTACCCCCAATTCAAAACTTGTTTTGTGAGTTCTACCTCCATAATATGTTAGTCACCAATGTCCCTAATTTCTTCATTAACTTGTTTGTGGGGGATTTTTAGTTAAAATCCTTTCAGTCTTTACTTCAAAATCAAATCATGTGGGGAGAAAAAATGGATACCTTTAATCACACAACTCAAACAATAGGATTCTATATTCGGCCTACACATCACAATGATGTGGCTATGCGGAAAAACTTTAGATCTCTTTACTACCAAGCCGGTATTGGAGAGAATACCTCAAAGATATTACTGAAGTGTGTGGGGACTTTGAAACCTATAGTCAACAGTACTTTGGGGTAGCAAGGTAGGCATGTGATAGGAGATGGGACACTTTGAGCTTACCATTGAAGATAAGGGAGGTTATCTCACCTCAGAATTTAAGTTGGAGTATGCAACGAGGTGATGCCCTCATCACAATCATCAGGCAGTTATCAGAAAAAACTAGCAAATAGTACAGTGATGAATGGGTAGGAATTCAGGTGTAACCACCTCTCCTCTTGAGTCCTACTACCACCTAGAAAAATAATGTTGCCCAATCAAATGAGGGTTTTACATCTTGGGTCGAAGTAACTTCCAACACTCAGGGGTGTAAAGGTACTAGAAAATAGTATGTTGATCAGTTTGAAGAGTATGACATGGCCCAACAGCTTGGTCACAGGGCAGGGCAAAGATAAGTTACATTGGGACATGCAATAGGTAAAGTGCGGGGAAATGATGAGTGCATTATTTGGCTCATTTATGTCATTCCTATGGTTAATAAATTATCATTTAGATATGATTTTCTAGTGCATGGGGATGCTTTGTATAGTTATATCTTAGTGATTTTGATGCATTTTCCTTTCCTTTGTTCATGTAACCTGATTACCATATAAACTCCTACTAACTATCTTCATGAGGGAAATGTGATGATGTGTGTAGGGAAATGAACATTTATTTCCGATGCAATTAAGAGGTCCGAGTTTAGAGATGGAATGTGGGAGCAGGAGACTTTTTCCACCCATCAACCTATAAGTATGGGACTTGTTTCTAACATTCCCATAGGAATTTATGAGTCTTGGTTAATATTGATTAGTGGGAGATATTAGTTCTACCTATTATGGTGAATTCTATAATTGTTTGTGTCTATATAAAGACACCTTCTTAAGAACATGATAGTAGTTGTTATTTTTATATACTTTGTAATACATAGCTTGTGGTATTGAGAACTCTTCTTTTCATTTACTAGATATGTTATGGAATGTGTTTGAATTAATATAAGTAAGCATCATTTTGAGGATCTAAATCTATAGATATTTCCTCTGTCCCAAGGGAGAGCAAGGGCCCACTCAACCAAGGAGACAGGAGGTTGTTTACACTTACATGCACATCTAGTTTTCTGATAAGTTTCACTTTGCAATCTTTATTTCAATATATTTCATGCAATCTCAGTTTGAATGTATTTTCTTTTCCTATTGGAATTTCTATTCAAAATGTGTGTTTCCTTTTATACAAAGTTTAACTTAGCATATGCTTTTACTTCTACTTGATTCTTAGTTATGAGTGTGTAATTTCAATTCCGTTCTTTTAGATTCTGTGTGTGCATTTCCATTTAATTTAGAAGTCCAACTTTTAAACTTCATTTCATTACAGTAACTAAATTCCATAGATTTATATTAATATTCCATAGATTAGTAACCAACTAAGGAAAATCTCACAACAACCCCCAATAGGAAACCCAATAGGAAAACTGGTTACATAGAGCTTCATTGCATCACGACTGAGACACAACCTTGGTTTCTAATGACACTAATAGAAAATTTAGTTAGTTAAATGATTGGAGAATAGAACAACCCATCAGACCGCAACAAGGGTATACCTATGTATAAGGCCTAAGTATGAGAAAGGTACTTACGTTGAAAAATATGTCTCTATCTCAAAATACCCTATCGTAAGGAAGAAGGCCACGTCCAAGGAAAATGGAGAGAGAGAGGGCCCCAGAGAAAAATCACCAAGTACGCATATAGTGAAGTCTGTAGGTGCACAGAGAGTCGAGTGCAAAACCAAGCACCTATGCACGGAGTAAGAATTCCCAACATAAGAGAAATAGAAGACACCTGAGGAAGAGGCACCAGAGCAAGAGAAGTCCCCTGTGAAAGAAGAAGCTCCAAAGAAAAAGGAGTTTCCTAGGGAAGAAGAAAAAGAAAAGTCTCCTATATTGGAAACACCGATTATGAAGAAGCAAAGAGTAACAAAGGGAAGACTCATAAGAAATAGAGACATTGAGGCCAACAAGGGTGACGAGTATGATGAAGAGCATGGTGAGGCTCGTAAACCATCATGAGTATGATATACACGAGTCGGAGGAAGAGGGAAATGAAGAGAAGGATGAGGATGGAGGCACTCACACAGAAGGGGGAAGTGAAGAAGTAAACATGAAGGATCAAAAGACTCTAAGCCCGACTAAGGACCTAATAGAGCATTCCTCGAGAGGGAGGTAATAGGAATTATAAAGGACTTGGTGGATCAAGAGGTGGAGTGCAGCACCAAATAATTACGAAATGAGATGGAGGAAAGTCAAAGTAACAAATGCAATAATGAGGTAGAATCTAGAGATGGTGATCCTCGAGAAGTAACAAATTGGAGTTGGTAAATTTGATTTTGCAAATCCTGATATAAAGATGTTAAATCAGGAGTGTTCGAAGAAGATCCAAGTTGCATATTAGGAGTGCCAGGGTGGGTGATGGGAGTGGTAGTTGTAATAATAGGAGTAGAAACATAAACAGGTGGAGTGGAGACCATGGGAGTTGAAGAAGCCATGATATAAGTAAAAGCATCACATGCTCACCGAGCGGAAATTAAAGCATGCAAGACATGTAGAAGATGAGTGGGGTTTTCATGAAAATCTTAATGGAAGTCAATAATAGCATTAAGTTGTTCTTGGTCAACATTGGTGTCTTCATCATAATATTATTCACTATCAGAGGCTTCAATTTCATGGAGAGGAACATGGTTGGAGCTATCTAAAGGGTTTTCAGCCATAGAGGTAGTTGTATCAACCATTGACCTACAAACATGATTGGTAAATGAAGGGATCTCAAACTATTGAAGAGATCCAAAATGACCACTACATGTAACAGGAATAAATCGAAAGAAGGAAGACAAATTCATACATCGGGTTCACCAAAATTATTAACTAAAATTTGGAAATATGGGTGGTAGTTAATCTAATATAGGAGGACATAAACACAATAAATAACTATGCTAAGACAATATGTAAAGTAACTAAATAACTGAACTAATGTAATAAAATCCCAAATATGCAAGGAGGTAAGGAAAGAAATCAGGTGATAACTGGTGACTATCATAGAGTGTTGCAGAGGTGATTGGAGAAAACAGGAGTAGGAACGACTATGCAGAGGTCCCAAAAATATTGGATCTGGAGGATCTAAGTGGACTGGGGTTCTGGAGGAGGACTAAGATGCCCACGGGTTCTCTTGTATGTAATTTGGATGCCTGGTCTACGAAAAGCTCAAACCTGGTTCTTACATGTCAAAAGGTGGTCCGAAACCCTCGCTATGTCTCCTATTAGATTCGATTTCCCACGCTGTATGTTGCCAATAATTCAAGTTTTCCATAACCTATAAAATACCAAAAGGAAGTATCAAAACCCTAAAAATAAAAATGTAGAATGAATGGGTCGAGATCGACCTCAGTTACCACAAAAGTGGGCTTACTACTATGAGCATTGCACTACATTTCGAACCCAAATGTAGTTTTGGTGAGTGTGTGCATGTCATGCCCTAGGTGCTCTTGTGTCAGTCACACTTTGTGAAATAGCGAGCAATAACTAAATGTAGAAAATGTAATAGTATGTGTGCATGGAATATAATATAATCCTCCCCCTATGAAGTGTGATGCAGACTCCCTAGCTTGTGCCTTGATGATGGAGCTATGTGGATGCAAATGCAATGACTAGGGCACCCATGGGCACCCTAGTACTACCCTCAGGCACCCAGTGAGGCTAAAATGATAGGAAAATGTTGAAACAGACTTAGGCATGTGGATAGAAATGTGCGAAATGAAGGAATAAAAGTAAATTAAGATGGCCAAAAGATGGGGGTTAATTAGTACTTTATTCACTCAAGAACCTTCTAAATAGTATTATGAGAGCGAGATAAATATTTTCTAAAGTGCATTATTTTGTGATTACGGTGAGGAGCTTTGACTTTAATGGTAGCTACTTGGTGTGGATAATGATGAATGTGGCCAACAAGTGACTCGTATTGGAATGGTACACGATGATAATTAATGTGGTTGGAACGATGAGTGGATGATTTGGGTTTGTTTCTAGAATTTTTTTGTCCTTGGGTAGAAGCATTGGTCTGACCATGATTAGGAAGGGGATTTTGATAGATCCCAAGTTTATGATTTTGAGAAGAAGTGGATGTATTGTCCTCAATTTCAATTTCATGGCATTCAATGAGATCTTGAATATAATTCTTTAATTTCATACAATGATTAGTGGCATGACCCTTGATTTTATGGAATTTGCAATACTCATTCTCTTTAAACCATGAGGGTTTAGGTCGTGACTCGTCAATTGGTTGGGTTTGAGGGAAAATGACCATATTGGTTGTAACTATTTTATCAAGGATTGCTTCCATAGACTCGCTAAGAGGGGTGTATGTTCTACGTTTTGAGTCTTGAGTGGAATGAGTTTGGCCTTTGGGGACGGAGATGGTAGTGGTTCTTATGGAAATGCTGGATATTCTTAGTTTCTAGTACTCCATCGCCGACAACATTTTTGTTTTTATTAAAGTACTTAGGCTTCTTAGACATGGAGGGTTGACTAGAATGATTGTAATTTTCTCAGGATTAAAACTTAATAAGGCCTTAGGCGACAAGGGATTTCTCAATTTGTATTCCTTTTTTAATAATTTCATCAAACATATTGGCAAAATGGACTTGTAAGTGAAAAGTTAGTTCTTGGTGGAGATTAGAGACAAAAATGGTGACTAGTTTTTTTCGGGGATGGGCCATGGAATTCGACTAGCAAGATCTCGCCAACATTGTAGGAAGGATGAAAAGATTTATTTGTTGCATTTTTAGTATTACATAAGTAAATCATTGTTACATCATGTTCCACGTTATATGAGAAGTGCTTGACTTATTTTTAGATAGGTTGGCTAAAGTAGTAACAAAACCTTTGGGTAGATGAAGGAACCATTCTAGGGCTAGACCACCTAGGCTTCGTGAAAATAGTCTTAGCAAGTAGGATTCATCGTAAGAAAATTCTTGCAAATCATATAGAACTCCTTAACATGCTCACGGGGTCACCTTTTCCCTCCTATTTTTCAAATTTGGGTGGTTTGAAATATGGTGGGAAAGGGACTCGTAGAATGTCACGATCAAAAGGGTAACGATAAAGTTCCTCAAATTTATATTGCCATCCCCGTGTGTCAAGTACAACCCTTGAATAATTGGCTTCATAGATTTCACTCCCTACTCCAATGTGGGTTCTTGAGGGTCAATGGGTGGTAGATTGTAGTTTGGTTGGGAATTTTGGTATCCATGATCATTAGATGGTATCAAGTTAAGAAGCTAATTGAGCAATTTGTTTACTCATTTTTTGTAGTTGGGATAACACGGCTTCTTTGGATAGATGTGGTTTGTTCTCTCTACTATCTTGCTCATAGACAACGTGATGGTTGTTTGTATTATGGTGATGGGTGGATGGTGGTTGTTGGTCAGTGCCATAACATTCGTCATAGATAAGACTTTGGAGTTGGTCATGGGTGTAATCAAGAGGAATATTTACTCCCATATGATATAGTTGAAGAAAGAGAGTGTCTTTATTTTTTTTTGAAAAAGCGGTTAAGAATTTCACGTCTTCTCCCTCCTGTAAAGTATGTACTTGAATCATCATCACTACTAGTATTGACCATATTTTGCTCGTCTTATCCCCTAATACGGTTTTATTCGGCATTGGTGTCATAGTAGTTATGGTTAAATAGATCGTTTTGTCATTTCCTAAGTGGGATTGGGTTTGTATTCTCGTAGGTTCCATTGGACTCTAGTGATGTTAGGATGTACTGATGAAAGTGAGATTGTGTCAAATTAATAAAGATTTTTGATGAAATATTGTTTGATTTCTTAGTCAACTTAACATTTAATCTTAGTAGTCGGATCCTACTAGTAGGATGGAGGAAATTTGAAAGAAGGAGATAGAAGAAAGTATTTACCCCAGGTAATAGAGGGCTTAGAATGTGCCTTGTTATAAGGGCTTAGAAGAATAGGATAGGTGATAAGTATATTTTGTTTGTTTGCAAGATGTCGATTATCAAGATTATATGGTCTTATCTATAAGAAATCATATGTAGAGAGTGAAAGTGTTTTGTGTATAGGTATGGATGAAGATGTAAGGTTATGACAATTGTTGTGATCAAGAGAGTTATGTAATATGTCAATTTTTAGAGTCTTATGGGCCTAGTTTAGAATTAAGATATTAATATAAATGATGAATGATTAGGACAAAAATTGTGTGATGATGGATGAGGGTGATTGTTTGGCTTATTTAGATTAATATTTGTTTGTATAATGGAAATGGGATGAAACGGTTTACTATTTATTTGATTTTTATTAAACAATGTATCATTTGGTTGATGTTTATTTACTTCGGTGAGAAGGTTTATGGTGGCTTATAATAAGTGAATGAAGGATGTGTGGTGAAGCTTATTAGTTATGTGGAAATATGGGTTATTTATTTGAATTTTGGACTAGGGTAACGTGGGAGACATGAATAATAATAAGTGTGGGATGGGTGATATATGGTCAAGATTTTAGTTATGGTAAAATTTATTATTTATTATTTGTGAAAGGTGTATATAATGGTAAGGGATGTTTATGAATTATTATTAGTGGGATGGAAGGGTTTGCATTTTATTTTTTGGTTAAGGGGATGATGATAGGTGACAGATTGAACAAGGAACAATCAAATTTTTGGTTAACATTTATCTAATTATGTGGAAAAGAATTATTATTTGTTTGGATTTGTATGTGAAAGGTGTGAGTGATAGTAAGTGTTTAATGAATAATGGTCAAAGGTATAATGTAGGTAAAGGTGTATAGTGTGTGGTGTAAGGTAAATGTTGTATGGTAAAGGTGTATGGAATATGGTCAAAAGGTATTATGTAATTGAGGGTGTATGATCTTATGGTCAAAAGGTAAAATGTAATTAAAGGTGTAGAGTCTTATGGTCAAACGGTAGTTAAAAAGGAGTGAACAAGAAGTGGATAATGGATAACGATGTTTTGTTTTCTTTAATATATGGTAAGTGATGTGTGGTCAACATTTCGTAGTAAAAATGAAAGGGTGATGTATGTGTAATTTGATTAGAAGGATTGGTGTGAGGGTTATTAATTGGTTTCGACACAACACTCGAGACAAGTACAATCATGCTAGCGAGAATCCTAGCTAGTCAGCCGGATTGCAACCAAACTATAGCTCACTTTCAATACCACACACCGACTGTGGTGCTTTCTGATCTCCACCTATGTGTCAGTGTGTGATTGACTAGAAAGTGATCTTGGGAAGTACAGCCTCCTTGCATTATGGTTCGATATGCGGCCAAAAGGGCTACCTAATCTAGGATAAAAAAATCTTTAGGGGAGTCCCCGATATACCTTGCGGTACATGGGGCCCAAGTCTATGTTGCAAGGATATTGTATGAGGCCTAGGTTTTGGGATGTGGATGCCCCTCACTTCATGCGCTCTTAAAACAAGAAAGCACTTAGCCAATAATGACAGTTGTCATTGAATTTATATACTCCTCCAGAACTTGGGGTGTGTCTACGTGCGTGGAGGTGAATCCCACGGTCATAAGACCCTTAGGACTATGGTAAGTGTGTGGATGTCACGTTACCCCCTAAAAATTAAAAAAGGGAGGGAAGACTAGCCACTTTTGATCCTCAAGATCATCCTAGGATGCGAGAGGAGAGCATACATGGTGTCGTATTTGGGTTTAAAAAAGTAAAAACGTAAATTACAAAAGGATAATAATTGCACACAAAGCAACAAAAATTAATCGTAAATTTTATATGATGGGGACATTCGACAAGGGGAACTGTAAAAGAAAAAGGCTAGTAGTTTGTTTTATACCCCGATGTTCTTGGACCATTCGAGTTGCAATAAAAGGGTTAGTAGTTTTGATTAATTAATATCCTACAACCACAAGTGTTAGGAAAATACTAATCAAATATTAAAACTAACAGAGTTTCCCCTTGTTCCTGTAATATTCCTATAAAAATAGAATGTAAGAACCTGCAAAACACCACTAAGAATCGACAAAAGTATGATTAGTTGGTTAGTACTAATGTAAAATTGTTACCATGCCAAAAGCGTTGTTTACAGACCAAAAGTGTTGTTTATAGACCAAAAGTGTTGATCTTGATGCAAAATATGTTTAATCGTATACAAACGCATTGAAACTACACAGTGAGAGATTTACAAACACAAAAGCACTGAATTTGATGCAAATGCATTGATACAGTCACAAATGTGCTAAAATATGACCAAAAACACTATTGTATGATCAAAAGAATTGATTCTATCCATATTGAAGTTAGTGGGCACAAAAGCATTAATACAGACACAAAAACACTAATTTAGGACCAAAAATGCTAATTTAGGACCAAAAGTGCTAACTTATGACCAAACGTGTTAATTTATAAACAAAAGCATTGAAGTGAATCCTTGCACCCACAGAGGTTAATAATACATCCAAAACCATTGTTTCAGGCCCAAAACTGTTGTTTTATGACCATAAGCATTGTTTGATAGGTCAAAAGTGTTGAAATGGATGACTATTGCAAAAATTCAATATTTCAGGCGTGCAAATCTTAATGAAAAATTCCCAAACTTGAACAACTTATTTTTAACATTAAATACTACTAAAATCAATTAATTTTTGGATGGGTAGGCCCCATAGTGGGTGCCAAAATGTAATCAAAAAGTGGTGTTAGTATGCAATCTACAAAATAGGAAATAAACTTATTTAAAGCCTAAACTAAAAATACTATTTACCTACCTCATATTGAGAAATGATAAAAAGAGGGAGAATATCATCTACATTTACTTACCTACACGTGGAAATCATCCTTCTTTGATAGCTTAGATTTTCTCCTTAGATGAAGTTGAGATGCTTCAGATTTGTGGATTGATTTTAACAGCACTTTCCCTTAGTAAAATGATGGTTTTGCTTTATTAGATTATATGTATATTGATGGTTTGCTTGGATATTTTGACAACATAAGCTTGCAATTATTCTAAGGTGGTGTGCATGGAGGGTGGCACCACTATTTATAGTTTAAGGAAGGAGAAATGGAGGGTTGTGATTTAGCCATGTATGACGTATATCAAGGGTTTAAAATGCATGAGGATGAAGAATTATCTAGAATTAGAGAATTCTAGATTTTGAAGAATCCTCTATTGAATTAAAAATTCAATGGAAGGAGTTATATTTATTTGAATATTTGAAAATAAGAGGGAAAAATGGAGAGGCTTATAGAAATAGAAGCCTCTAGATTTAAAGGATCATTTAGCTTGTGGTTAGGTGGAATTAATTATGTTTAGTAGGGTGATTAGATGGAGAGGCTAGGTGTAGAGTAGGCATAGAGTAGGTGGTAGGTGGGTAGGTATTTTTAAATTCCTAGAAAATAGTTAATGGAGATTAGTTAGTGGGATAATGGGAATATTAATAATGTATTAATATGACTAAGGGTAGGATGGGATTTTGAAATGAATAATAGAAATAGTTGGAATATAATAATTAATTATTATATGATTAGTGATAGGATTAATAACGTAAAATGAATGTATTATTTGCTAAATGATTATGTCGACATTTTACATGTCTACATTTTTCCCCTCTTTGAAGTGTTATTATGTAGCAATGATAGTTCAATGAAAAGAAAAGGAGATATGATAGGTGGTGAGTTTATTCCCACTCGAGGGGTTAGACGGGAAGGAATGAGTCAAGTAATCGCTCAAAAATAAGAGAGGCCTGAGTTGGAATATGAGAGAGGATGATAGGATAGGGAGAGTTTAGGATAACTAGGATTAGAGGATTAGAATAGAGGAGAGAGGATTAGACGATTTATGAGATGAGAGGATGAGAAGAGCATATTAGAGGAATAGAAGAATAGGAGATTTGAGGATTTAAAGGATTAGGAGTTAGAAAATGATGATTAGAAGATTAGAAGATTTGAGGATTTAGAGGATGAGGAGATGAGGATAAGAAGATTTAAGGATATTGGATTTTGGATTTTGGATGTCGCAATCAATGATGTATGACAAGGGTGAAGATTTATGTTTTAGGATTAGAGGATGCCCCATTCAAGGGTGGATGATAAGGGTGAATATTGAGGATTTCGATTTGAGTATGCCCAGGTCATGGGTGGATGACAAGGGTGAAGAGTTAGGATTTGCATGTGAGGATTTTTATTATAGGATGTTGGATTTGGAGGACCAAAAGATTGAAGATGTTGGGATGATGATAAAAAGTATTGGTTGTTGGACCAATTTGGATAAGAGGATGTTAGTTGGATGCGAGATGATATGTGGAAAATGATAAGACTAAATATGATGATAAAAGGGGTGTGCTACTATAATGTGCCCACTATTATCATCATTAGCAGTGTTATAGATGTGGCACTGAGTAAAATGCATCAAGGTATGAAAACCATGATGATTGAATTGCCAAATGCCCTTGTCCTCATATCATCAGAAAAATTAATGTAAAAAGAGGTTCTCATATCATTGGGTCATGCGAAAAAGAAACAAAAGGTGCCTCATATCATCGGCCATTCATAAAAATAAACAAAAATTGCCTCATATCATTGGCCATGCAGAAAAAGAAATAAAAGGGGCCTCATATCATCGGCCCGTGCTAAAGAAAAAGAAACAAAAGTGGCCTCATATCATCGACCAAAATGTAAATACAGAAAAGCAAGAAAACACAAACAAAAACACACATAGTGTATTTTTTTTTATGTTTTGGATTTTAGATTATTTTTTTGAAATTTTTTTATGTTTTTTTGTAATTTTATTGTTAGATGATTAGATTGATTCATGGATTATGGATGAGATGAGTATTATGGTAGATGTAAGTTATAGTTTATGGCATAGATTGTGATGTTTGAATAAATTGATGATAATTGGATGGATGTATATGTTCTTGTTGTAATGTGAGTATTTACATGTGGAATGAATGCTAAGTGTTGTCAAATTTGTATAAATATTTACAATATAACCATTTGGTTAATCATGGAAGGATAAAGCGAAGAGAGGAAGTGGTTTTGGAAGGGGTTAAGTAGCAGTAGGAGGTAGATGGGGGTATGGAGAGAAATGAAGGCATCGAGAATATTACAAGTGTTTCATTTCTTGGAATTTGACTTAAATTCCTTGGAAATCTATGTCCCGAGGATATAATCATAGACAATGCAACTTTAGTTACGATTAGGAGATATATTCCTAATCATGATAGATCCTTTTCTTTGTAGGAAGGATCAAAAGAAGTATGGATTTAGGGAATGGATAAGGTGGATAGGGATGAAAATATGAATAGGGATAAATGGGATGTAATGGTGAACGGGTGCTCGCCACGGTGTGCTTGACTATGTGTTTTAGAGTGCTAGTAGACATAGGACCTGATTTACCATAAGCACAGAAACCATTTTCACCATGATACTTGCCCAAGCACCATCAAGTGGTTTTCGCCATTGGATGAATTAGTTTTTATTATTATTATTATTATTATTATTTATTTTTATTGGTTTTATTTTGATTTTGATTTGGAGTAATAGATATTTAGGCATAAAAGCGTCAGAGATGCATGATATTCATGGGTTTGTCCAACTCATACCCATCCGGAGTAGCAAGCTTATAAGCACCTGAGCCAAATTTGGCTATGACGACATATGGTCCGAGCTAGTTAGGTTCAAACTTATCCTTCTTTTCTCGATTGGCGTTAGTGTTGTGTTGGTTTTCCTTGAGGACTAGGTTACCAACTTCAAACTTGTGATCTTTTATGCACTTGCTATAATTTTTACAGAGGCAATTTTGGTACGCTTTTAGATGGTCCAAGGCTTTAAGGAATTTCTCATCTAGTATTTTTATTTCTTGAAGGTGATGGCACGATAGTATTTGTCATCAATGAGGTTTTGAAGGGAAATGCATAGAGATGGGAGCTCGATCTCCATAAGTAAAATTGCTTCGGTACCAAAAATGAGGGAGTATGGAGTGGAACTTGTGGGAGTGTGAATGGAGGTGAGATAGGCCCAAAAGGTGGGATATATTTATGTGTGACAATCTCTTCTTATTTGATTCACAATTTTTACAAGGATATGCTTTATTGTTTTGTTAGATTCTTCATATTGGCCATTTCCTTGTGGATAATAGGGAGTGGAAATTTTGAGTTTGATATGGAATTGGTCACAAAGTTCATGTACTTCTTGATTTTTAAAGGACTTTCCATTGTCCGTGATGAGAGCGGATGGAATACCGTAACGGAAAATGATGTGGTTAAGGATAAATTTGGATATTTTTTCCGGTAACATATGTGAGCGAAATCACTTCACCCATTTAGTGAAGTATTATGTTGTAGTAATAAAAGTGGGATTTAATTTTCCCATGAGATCGAGACCCTAGGTAGAAAAAGGCCATGGGGTAGTGATGGGTTGCAAGGCTTGGGATGGTACATGGATAAGTTCAGCATGCTTTTGACATGGGACACATTTACAGACATATGAACATGCATATTTTTCCATGTTGGGATAATAGTAACTGGTTCATAGAAGCTTTTTGGCTAGGTCCATACCACTAGTGTGAGCACCACAAATTCTTGCGTGAACTTCCCAAGTGTTGATTCGGCCTCTTAGGAATTTAGGCATCATAATAGAGTTTTGTCAAAGCTTCTATGATACGGGGTATCGTCAAGAGATAGTGAAACAAGAGGCTCATTAGATGAAGGATTTATTGTGGCTACGAGGGAGGTCGGGTGGAAGAGTGTGGTCATGGAGGTAGGTATAGATATCATGGTACTAGGGAGAATTGGGACCAAAAATCTCACATACCATCTCAGACTCAAGACTTCATAGGATGGGACCATTAGTTTCTCAACCAAAAATTGTGAATTAGATACATCGATGGCTTGTCGAGGAGGGAGGAAATGGTAGCCATGTCATCTACTAATTTGTTGCTTGTATGAGGGACATGTTCGAGCTGAATATGTTGGAAATAATCCTTGAAAATTTTGACCGCTCATTTGCGGGAACTAATTTATCATCCTTGGTGAAATATTAATCATTGACTTGTTCAATGATTGTTTTTTAATCATCAAAGACATTGATATGCTTGATATTCCATTGAATGGTCATTTTAAATCGGAAATGAGTGCTTCATATTCAGCTATGTTGTTAGTACAAGGGAAAATGAGCCAGAAAGCTTTAGGAATTAGGTCACCTTGAGGAGTGATAAATAGAATGCCTACTCCTAAGCCATGATGTGTGAAAGATCCATCAAAGTATAATGTCCATGTATCTGACTCTGTAATAGTACATATGGATTCATCTAGGAACTAAGTGGTGAGTGGTGTAGAATCAAGAACCAGAGCTTCTCCTAACTTTTCGGCTAGAACTTGTCCTTTGATAGCTTTGATTAACATATTCGATGTCGAATTCACTCAAAAGCATGATCCATTTATCCATTCATCATGTTAGAGCTGATTTGGAAAGTAGATATTTGAGTGGATCAACTTTAGCTATGAGCTTGATCAGTATTATTAAGCATGTAGTGTCACATCTTTTGAGAAGAAAAAACAATGGCAAGACACACTTTTTCCATGGTAGTGTAATTAAGCTCATAGGAAATTAATGCTCGGCTTAAGTAATAAATGTCTTGTTCATTTCCATGGACATCGTGTTGTGCCAAGAGAACTCCCAAGGTGTGCTGAGTAGTTGATATGTAGACAAGAAGAGGCATTCCCGCAGTAGAAGGTACCGGAAAGGGGATGCATCGATATTCCATGATTTTATCAAAATATGTCTGACATTCTTCATTCCAATGAAATTATGTTCCCTTTTTGAGTAGATGATGGAATGGATGGCATTTTTCTGCTAGTTGTGATATAAATCTTCTAATGGCTTGAATCTTTCCTTGTAGGCTTCTAAGCTATTTGAGATTATTATGTGGAGGCATTTCAACCACGGATTTGACTTTATTTGGATCAATCTTGATTTTGTGGCGTGAAACAATAAATTTGAGTAGTTTATCGGATGTGATGCCAAAAACACACTTTTTAGGATTGAGCCTGACCTTATATTCTCAAAGTCTTTCGAAGATGCGGAAAAGAACCATGGGGTGTTTTTCGTGAGTTTTGGATTTTCCAAGGATGTCATCGTAGTATTTAACGATGTCATGTATCATATCATGGAATATGACGATCATATCTCATTGATAAGTGGCTCCAACATTTTTAAGGCAAAAGGGCATGACTTGATAGCAAAATGTGCCCTGCGTGAGTGAAAGTTGTTTTATGCTCATCTTCTTCTGTAATTTTAATTTGATTGTAGCTATAGAATCCATCCATGAGAGACAAAATCTTATGCCTTGCAAAGAGATTCAATGATCATATCAATGTTTGGTGGTGGAAAATAATTTTTAGGGAAAACCTTGTTTATGTGACAAAATTTGGTACAAATTTGGATGCCCCCTGTCTTCTTGCCTCTTGGGACAATATTCGAGATCCAGGTCGAATACGGATAAAGGAAAGAAAATGGGACTTTTTGATGAGGAAAAAAGTAATAAATTGATGAAAAATGCAAAGGAGGTACAAGATGTTGTATGAAGTCCACAAAGAAAAATAATCCACTGAAGGTAATAATTTCAATCTCACATAGCTGAATGAGAAGCTTGGAGCCATGATTTTTATCTCTCTCCTTGGGATGATTTCCTTACCTATAGAAATGAAGAAATGGTATCCTTGAAATCTGAGTATGTGTAAAGAGTTGTGAGCATTGCACAAGGAAATTCAGATCCCCAAATCTGCCTCGAAATTTTAAACTATGCTAAAGCCATGCAAGAAAGATATGAACAACTTGAATCACTGCATGAAAAGGAAGAAGAAGAGGAGATTTTCCCTATGGAGGAAGACCATGATGAATGCTCGCACTATGATGTGTTCATCCCTAGAATATTCTTGGGAACTGTTGTATATATCTTTCCCCCTAGGTAGATATAGACAAGCAGAAGAATATGGAAACCAAAGAAGCTCAAAGCCTAATGTTTATTGCGTCAAGGCACGAGTAAAGGGCGCACGAAAACGAGTGTCGACATGGTAAAAGCTATGCCTTGGCACAGGTAAAGGGTGCATGAAAATGGATGTCGACATGAAGATAGATGCGCCAAGGCACAGGTAAAGGGTGCATGAAAATGGATGTCGACATGAAGATAGATGCGCGCCAAGCGCAGTAAAGGGCGCATGAAAATGGATGTCGACATGAAGATAGATGTGCCTAGGCGCAGTAAAGGGCATGAAAATGGATGTCGACATGAAGATAGATGCACCAAGGCGCACGTAAATGGCACATGACACAGAGTGTCGACATGGTAAAAGTTGCGCCTTGGCGCACGTAAATGGCGCATGACACAGAGTGTCGACATGGTAAAAGTTGCGCCTTGGCGCACGTAAATGGCGCATGACATAGAGTGTCGACATGGTAAAATTTACACCTTGGCGCATGTAAGAGGATGTTGACACAGATATGGATGTGCCTATGGCGCACCTTCAAGAGGCGCAACATTTTGAGCGCTGATAGGAAGCGAGACTCGGCCGATATTCGATGGCCATAACTTTTCACAGGGAGCTCAGATTCATGCAAGGTTGGACTTTTCGGAAAGCTTACGAGGTCCTCTGTCCAACTACGACTGGATATCTTTAATTGGGTGGGAACAAGTTCTTAAAAATGAAAAAATATAGTTTGCCACTTTTTGGGTTTGCCAGGGTTCTCACCTACCACCATAATGAGATGAATTAAATGCAATCTGGAGGTGGTTGGGGTAGATTTGGATTTCCTCTCTCTTCCCTCTCTCATTCTTCCTATAAATTTTAAGGAGGGGCTTCTTTCTAAAGGTTGGAAATTTTTGTTTTGCCCCTCCCTTCTTCTCTTTGGCAGGTGAACTTGTGGAGTTAAAACCTCCCATTTGAAACTGTAATGTAACCTTGCCTCTTGGAATTTTGCAGTGTGTTGTATCAATCTTTAGAGAAAATTAATGCATGTCTGTGGATAATTCTCAACCCTCTCTGTGTTCATTTGCATCCTCCTGATATTTCACTGTGAATCTAGCTATCTGTGCATGATCTTGCATTGCATTTTAATGGTCTGTGTTTATTGGCAAGACAGGTGTTCTTCATTCCTCGATGCATCACCTTTGTTAGTTTAGGTTTTATTTTCATGCATCTTCTTACCCTGTCTCCTTGGCAAGTTAGTTTAGGTTTTTGAGTAAACCCTCTGCATTTTTACGTGTGCATCTGAACAGAGGAATAGGAACCAGCCTTCATCCAGAGAGCTTTTCCGATTTCGCAAGGTCCCACACTTGGGAAAAGCTCCATGTTATGTAATCGCACTGAGAGTCTCAACCCATCGAGTTGCGAGACACTTAGGGTGCTGCGATTCGCCACCAATAGGAACTTATTATTAATTTCATACCCTTGACCCTTCTCATAAGAGTCAAATCAACACTCTGGAGGATGATGATGAAGACATGGAGGTTGAACCTCCATTCGTCAACTCGTTATGGCTCGAGCTATAACCTCGACAATGAAATGATGAATTCAAGTGAGGAGGATTATTTTTGTACAAAATAAGACCCAATGCTTACTGAATAATCCATCAATCATGAATATGTATGAGAAATCAATTCTTCATCTCGAACTCAAGATAGTGAATTTGAGGTAATCATGGGAGATATCATTTCCAATTTTGACTCTTCAAGTGATGTAGAAATGCTAAACGATGAAATGGAAACAATTTAAGAATCAAATTACCTTCCCGATTCAATCATGGATGAAAAAATGGAAGAGGAAAATTTATTTTTGAAGCCAAGGAGAATGAAAAATTTGAGCATAACCTCTTCAAGAGTTAACTCTGTCATTCTCATCCAAGGAGCATAATGTTGATCATCATAATGAGTATGAAATATTTTATTTTCCATATGAACAAAAAGATTCAATAATGAATGATCAAGATAGATTTGAAAATTCTTCCCATATTGTTGCCCCAACATGGTTCTCTACTTCTCATCATGAGGACAATGAAATGGATCTCGAGCTCAAAGGAGTTCCTTTCCCATAGCTTGGATATTTTCTCCTTGTCTAAGAATTTTGAAAATCAAGTATGCCCATCCTTGCAAGGAGGTGAGCCTTGGGAGATAAGAAGCATAGAGGAGGTGAATGAGGATGTTTCAAATGAATCATGGACATGTGTGGATCATATTTTCAGTCATCTCCTTTAAGCTCAATACGATGACCTTTCTAGTAAAGGTGAGAATGAGTATATGGAAAACTTGGAAGAGTTATCTATGCAAGACATCTTAAAGGTTACGAAAGCAAATCAAGACCATCAAATAAATATTGAGATCCTGACTCGGGACATGGAAATACAAGATAGGTATGAGGCATGTTGTTTTTCTCCTTCCCATGCACCAATGTTGGATGATGATACAGACCAAATGGATGAGCTTGATGTCTTCCTCAATACATGGATGAATGAGAGCAAATGTGAAGGTGAGTCTTCCTCTTTCTTGTTTTGTGAAGAAGATCATAAATGCAAAGGAAAAGAGATTCTTGAATCCCCAATGAATATTCTCAATTTTGAAGACAACATCTTCACCATGGAGGATGATAGTAGGGAAAATGTTGAGTTGATTTGTATTGAAGATAATGGTTCAAAACAAGGTGAAAAGTTACAGGAGTCTTGTGAGTGTATTCAAGATCAATTTTTCTTACCATTGTTGGATGTCTTACCAATTCAGAACAAGAATCTGCACTATAATATTCACTCAAGGGTGAAGAATGCTTCTATGACCAAATCAAGGATTGTAGTTTTGAAAATGATACCAAGATGGACTTTGAGTGGATAGGTACTGACAACAATTATTCCGGACAACAAAGTGAGAATGTGCATGATTCTTGTGAAAGGATTCAAAGTCAAATTACACTCACTAATTCCCAAGATCCAATTTTTATTGAACATGTTTCTATCTTTGAGACGGTTTCTAAAGAATTATGGAGACCTTCACCCCAATGTTGTGGACTCTATTTTTGAAAGTAATTGCTTAGGAGTAATAAAGTGAGATGTTCAGAGAAGTTGTTGAATGGGAAGAAAATAAATTTTTTCTCACTCCTTCTGAGTACCTCACTGATCCAAGGGATGTTTCCATGTTGCAATTCAAGGATGAAGTATGTTTCCATGACAAAGTCAATGTTTCCACTTTTGATAACATGGAGGAATGGTGTCTCGATGATCACAAGACATCAAATGGAAGCTACAAGATATAAAGATTTCAAACAAGTGCCAAATTTTTCATTGGATGCAAGAAATTTTTCAAAGGCAATATGAGTATGAAGATGGAATATTGGTGTGTCTTATTATTCTCAAGCCATGCAAAGCCATCATAGGAGCATGGTATGATTAGATAGTGACTTTTGTGATTCAAAGGTCACATTTTAGTTTGTTTTCCTATGATGGTATGTACTTCTCCCAACCCATTTTTGAGTATGTGTACATCCTTTCCACACCTCTGTAAATATCCCTCCATTGTAATATAATTCCCTTTACTGTTGTGTATTGTTTTCCACT
Source organism: Taxus wallichiana var. yunnanensis (assembly GCA_018340775.1). Lineage (NCBI taxonomy): Eukaryota > Viridiplantae > Streptophyta > Pinopsida > Cupressales > Taxaceae > Taxus > Taxus wallichiana. The sequence goes on along the minus strand of CM031236.1, from coordinate 467,787,377 downwards.
TTTGGTGTGTTTCCCTTCCACGTGTTTCTTCACATGTGCTTGTTTGGAAGAAATGACTTCATAAGCCCAATGGATAAGGCACAAGCCCACAAAGTGTCTTGATATTCACAGTTCCTACATGTTATTTCCTTGTTGCACTTGATCCACAACATGTCCCCAAGCTAGATCCATTTCTTTTCATGTGTTTTTTGCATGGGGAAAATTCAATATTGAAAATATGTCAGCTATACCCCAGTGTCAAAATCTTTGCTTGTAAGCCCTCATGAGCACTCCCCGCATCATTTTCCCCTATGTAAGGCCCATCCAAATATTCAAAGTTCTCATATGTGTGTAATAACCTTTCCCATGTGTGGTAAATGTGAAAACAAGTTCATGAATTTCTTTCGAGACAATGCCTCTCAAGGCAGATTTTTCAATAGACTTAGAAATGGTTATTTTTAGCCTTTTCTCGGGACAAATTGCATTCTCCGTAGTAGATTTTAAGTCCAAAATTCATCAAAATTTGGTATTGAGGTTATAAAATCATATTTCAAGAGATTTAGGAAGATTTAGGAAATATTTGGAGGTTTAGGAACAATTTCAGTGAAAGCGGGTTTTTGAAGGCGAAGGAGCTTGCAATTCAAAAAAGCACCCGAGCTTCGAAGAAGATGATTATGGGAGATATAGAATGATTTGAAGGCCAAGAATAATACCATTGGAATGATAATTAAATTCTCTAAATTATGGTGCTTATAAATTTTTCACAAGACCAAAGCAATTCTTTTAACAATCTATTTTTGGCGGCACACCTTACAATCCCGAGAAAAAAGGTTATTTTTAGGGTGTTTTAGGAATAATTAGATCTCGCTATCCATCCCATTATTCTTTTAAAAATTACAGTCAAAATCATATAAATAATTGTTAAAAATACCTCTGGGAGCTCTGGAAACTTCGTTTTCAAGGTCCTTCCCAAGGTATGCTCTCGTAATTATAAACTTTTTCTAGTGCCATGTGTCAACATGAAGCCGAGGTGAAATTTTGTGCCCCTAGTTTCCATTTTCCAAGGGGAAAAATATGACAAAAACTTTTCCTCTCCCCATTTGAGTTTCTGGACCCACCACGTGACCACAGGGAAGCCTCTCGTAAGCACTTTTCGCAAGTTTTCCAAATTCACCTCGTCACAACGCATACCCACCACTTGTCACCATGATGCTAGGGTGAATTTTTGTATCTCATTCATCCCTTTTCCAAGGGGAAAAGGGGGGAAAATTCACCCTCCCTCTTTCTCCCACATGATTTATCATGTGATCAAACGCAGCCCTCGCTGCTAAAAATAAGCTCTTTTCCCTCATCCGCCAACAAATGCATGTCTACCACTTGTCCTCATAGGGATAGGGAGAATTTTTATGTCCCTTTCCTCCCTTTTCCAAGGGGAAAATGGGGACAAAAAAACTTCCTCCCTATTAAGTATGAAAAACCAAAAATGTCTAAGTCCCTCACTCTCATGTGCTTCCCCCTTCCATCCCTCACTCCGTCAATGCATTCACTCATGCTCACCATCACTCACCACTCGAAGAAAAAATAAAAAAACATAAATTAATCTCCTTGGAATCCATTAAATAACTTTTAAATCTGGTTCATAGCATTCAAACACATAAAAACTCCTCCCGTGCCCTAGATGTCAAAATCTTGTCTTGCTCATAACTCATGCTCCCGAACTCGATTGCCATGAGATCTGAACTGATGGATTCCTTGTGTGAACACCTTCAATAAGAGGATTTTCATGCCCTCATTCATGCCCTCGTGTATTTTTATCACCACATGAAGTTCCTATAAAACATCACCTTTTCTATGATATACAACAATCTAGCGAAAAACACAGAAAAATTTTAAGGAACCCACATGAAAAAAACTTATGGAATCATGGTGAATATGGCCAGAACCAGATTCACTGGGTTGGAAAATTATCTAAAATCAGAATTTGTGGCATTGGTGAAATAGGATATATTTTTTTAAGGAAATTTTTGATGGAGTGGTGAATGAAGGATAATTTATCATATTATGGACTTAGCCATTCTTTGTAAGTATATGAAAGCTTTACATTTGAAAGGGAACCAAGTTTAAAATACCCACTAGTTATAAAGACTCCACCAAACATCCAAAATCCTGCCAAATACATGACATGTTACTCCATTCCGATGATCTCCCAACGAAAGGATTCTGACATACTTAAATCCCATGGAATAAGCCATAATTAATATAACTTTTGGGTCTAAAGATGGGGTTAGGTCTTGGGTTAGTGATCCATGGAGGAAACATGATGGCCAAGGAAGGAGATACATGGTGTAGATCAAGAGCATCAATAGGGACATGTGTCAAAGATCTCGACCCTCTTTGAAGTGATTGGGTTCCACTTAGTGATTAGTTTCTACAATCTAGATCTATGTGTGTGTGTGTGTGTGTGTGTGTGTGTGTGTGTGTGTGTGTGTGTGTGTGTGTGTGTGTGTGTGTGTGTGTGTGATCACCAAGAAATCTATGGAACCTTCTTGGTCATTTAGTCTCATTCACCAACATGTTTGGAATTTTTTTCAAAATTTTATATATATAATGGAAAATTTAATAAAATTTTGAAAAAAATTCCAAACATGTCAATGAATGAGACTAAATGACCAAGAAGGTTCCATAGATTTCTTGGTGATCCAAGAATATTTTAAAATCCTGGTCCATCAATCATGTGGTGATTCAATAAAAAAATATACATTGAGATTTGAGATCCATTGGCTATTCGCATGAGACATATTAATGCTTGTGGATTTTTTTAGCAAAACGTGAGCAACCGCTATGGTCGTAAATATAGTAAAATTCATAATCCAAAATTCCTAATTTTAGCCAAATTATAAATATTAGCCAATAAAATTTTCCATGGCAAACATGATCTCTTGAAAATTGGAGCAGATCCTTGAAATGAATTATGTGAACTTATGCAAGTGGCTTCGTTCGAATCTGAAACTAGGAAGACCACTTTCTATTTTTAGTAAGTATCTATGGGAGCACCTACTAAAAATAGTAATTCCAAGAAAATTGTGCATTCATACTCCTCATTCCATTCCCCATGATCGAGACACTCAAAATTGGCAAAGATGGTAAAAATTGCCTAAATGGGACCATAATGGTGGATATTCTTAAAATAGTAAATGCATGACATGAGATAAAATTGATCACATTTTATTCCAATCATCATACAATGGTATGGGCATCCTCTGGAGCTCCTCTACCTGTTTCAAGTCAATTCCCGCATTCCCGATGCGGTGAGCGAAGAATGTTAAAATGAGGAAATTACCAATTTTGTATCAAAGACCATTCTAGTTCATTTCACATCGGGTGTATGATAAAAAGGTGGAAGACATTGGCATTGGTTTAATTCTCCTTTCCCCACTCTAGAATCAAAATGATTTTGTCTCATGCTTCACTCATCATCAGTGCTCCCGCAGTGGTAAAATCAATGATCATGGCTGGGTGAACAAAGTACATCCAATTTCTCCCATGTGAATGGTTGATCATAAAGATGTAACAATGTCTCAAAGATCAAAAGGAGTTTCTCAATGAGGGGATTCATCTTCCAATATTCTTAGTGGTCTACTTCTCAACTACTCATCACTCCTCTTCTCAATGTGTTCGAGCGGTGTGGCGAAGGTTCGTCATTTCAAGGATTTTAAAAGAGGTAAGGCAGGTTCATTTTAAGAGACCTCTACCTCTACTTTCTCATCAAAAAATCTCCGTGTCGCGCATCAACAAACTCTTTGTCGTGCGTCTGCTATGCGTCAATATCTGTTGTACCTCCTTGACGCGCGTCAACAACCGTAATGACGCGCGTCACTAGACCTCGATGCGTGTCACTATGTTTTATTTGGGCCTTATGTTTTAGTTTCTCTCTCTCTCGTTAGACTATCTGTCTCATACTATTTGTTTGACTTTGATTCTTTGTGGTGGCATCTATATGATTGATATTTACAATATCTAGTATCCGCAGAGTTTCCAAAATACTTGAAGAGTGATTTCTGAGATTTCTTACTTACTTTTAGGTTATTCGTATTCTTTGAGCTGGCACCTTCCATTATTCTGAAAAGAGTCCAAGTAGCGACTCTGTCCAGTGTCTGAGGTCTTGTCGCGCGTCCCCTGTCTGAGGTCTTTGTCACATGTCAACTCTGCACTTGTTGCGCATTAACAACCCTTTTTCTGTCGCGCGCATCCACTGCCTCAGTATATCTTCGCGCGCCAACACCGCCTCTTGTCGCGTCAACTTCTTCACCCAAGTCACGTGTCAACACTTCCTCTGTCACGCATCATTACAACTGTTGTCGCGCATCAACAATGCCCTTGTCGCTCGTCATCACTGCATTTGTCACGCGTCCACACAATCACAAAGCAACAATAATCAATCTCTCGGTGCTTAAGGGTATGCGAGTTCAAATTTCACAGTATTGGTAATTTGTTAAGCTACTTGAGGTATACTACCCGGCGAATCAGCTAGGTTTTTATAGGTCTGATGTTTTCAAATGAAGGCGAAGCCGACCCCCAAAAAAAAATATACTATATATTTTAGGCGAACAGGACACCGACCCACTCTGAATAATTCACCTTTTCAAATTTTCCTAAAATGAAATTTTCGCCATATTACGAATATTCGCCGCTAAAATTATCCCCGAGGTAAGGTACTCAAAATGGTCTTCATCGAGCCATTCATCGTGTATTATTATGGAGGGTCATCAGTGGTCATATTATCATCTTCAACATCCTCAAGGTGGTATAATCATCATGGTTGCATTGTACAAGTAAGTTGTTTCAAGTCCTCATTCATATGCATGATTGGTAAAAAAGGAATGACAGCTTTTCATGGTTTGTTCAAGTGTGTGAGGACATCCTTCATCATCTACAAAGTGGTCTAGTGATCAAGTGCTTCTCACTTATTCACTCAATGTACCTGATGGGATACAATTGTTGATCATTCAAAAGGAGGTTTCTCATGGTGCAAAAGAGTTCAAGGCTACAAGTGTTCACCATTTAGGAGGCTTCTTTCAATATAGAGGGTCGAGTTCTTCATTCGAGTTCATGACTACATCAAGGAATTCTATTGGATCATCACAAGGAGTGGATTTTCTTCATCTCCTCCCTCCTTCTCTCTTTCTCCCTCTTCCTTCTCTCCCCTTTCTAATTCTTCGTTGAGCATAATCATTGTATTTTGTCCTATTCACTTAAGTGACATATTTTCAAAATTGTAAAAGTATTTTCTTGAAATTATAAGAGAAATACTTAATTTGTCTCTTCTAATGGAAAATGAAAGGTCACAAGAGGAATAGGAACATGAAGATTCATGTGGGGGAAGATGAGTCAATTCACATTACTATAAATTGGGATGGCTTCTCCATTCCAAGGGATCTTGAAAATGCTAGATTTTAATAACATCTATGTTGTAGCAATTATGGATTATTGTTGTTGGAATTTGTGTCATCAATGCACATGAAATAAAAGCTACATTTCTTCCATTCTCCTTTTCCTATGTTTCTTCTATTTCTCTCTTATGCACTTTGCAAGCATAGTGATCTAGAAAGAGCTTTGTATCTTTGATAAATGAATCTAAGAACTTTGTGTCTGGGTTTGTTCTTCTCACTAGATAGCTTCATTGATTATTTACTTTATCTTGAATTCCAAGCTACTCCAATTAATGGGTGTGAACACTGCAATTGGCCTACTCACATAAATAACCTTCCTTCCCTGATTTCTCTCCTTCATCCCCATCGTTGTAATTTCCTCCCTTGTACCTCATACAAGCACTTTGCCACAGTTCAATGGAGTGTTCATGTGTGATCCCCGACCTATTTGGCCAACCAACAACATTTAAATAGGATTAGATTAGTTTACATTCAATAATGGGAGTTGTACCATTCAATGCAAAGGGGTGTAGCCCCGTGAACATTGGTGGAGACATCTAATTTTCCATATCAACAATTTTTCTCACCAACACCATGCATGGGAGGGCCCCACTGAATCTTGTCAAATCATGGGAGGATTTTTTTATAAATGTATATGTTTCAAATGATGTAGTTACATGCGTCAAATGATAAAAAATTGGTGGGAACGTGTGTTGTTACATAACAAGTCTTCCGTCAAATCCTAAGAAGCTATGTAGAGTTTTTACAATAATCAACAATGTTGAAAAGCGAATTTTTTAACACTTTTCAATAAAACATAAAGTGTTTTTCGACACAAAAATTTGTAAAAAAACAAACAAACAAAGCGTGAAGGTGACTCGCCATGTGGAAACGGATGGACATAGATGGATGTATGCATGTTTTTATGTAGGGCGGTGCATTTTATTGGGAGAATAACCTCGCACTTGTCAAGAAAGGAGGGTGACTATTTGTATGCATGTATGTTTTGTAGGTATCGAGGTGGTCATGGTTTTTTCCTATGTGCTTTACATCTACCTAGAGACATGCCATAATGTTGAAAAATAAACTGTGTTTTCCAACACAAAAATTTGTAAAAAAACTAATCATGTGAAGGTGATTGCCTCTCGCACCTTTGGATGGACATAGATGGATGTATGCATGTGTTTTATGTAGGGTGGTGTATTTTATCGGAGAATAACCTCCCACTTAAAAAGAAAGGAGGGTGACCATATACATGTATGTTTTGTATGTATTGAGGTGGTCATGGTGTTTTTATTAAGTGACTTACATCTACCTAAAGACATGTCATAATGTTGAAAAACATAACATGTTTTTCAACACAAAAATTGCAAAAATAACTAATCAGTGAAGGCATTTGCCACATGGCAACGGATGTACATAGATAGATGTATGCATATTTTTATGTAGGGCGGGCATTTTATTGGGAGAATAACCTCCCACTTGATAAGAAAGTAGGGTGATCGTATGCATGTATGTTTTGTAGGTATCGAGGTGGTCATGGTGTTTTGCCTAAGTACCTTACATCTACCTACATACATGTCATAATGTTGAAAAACACAATGTGTTTTTCAACACAAAAATTTGCAAAAAAACTAATCTGTGAAGGCGGATGCCACGTGGCGTGGATGGACATAGATGGATGTATGCATGTTTTTATGTAGGGTGGTGCATTTTATTGGGAGAATAACCTCCCATTCGACAAAAATGGAGGCTGACCATATGCATGTATGTTTTGTAGGTATTGAGGTGGTCGCAATGTTTTTCCTAAGTGCCTTACATCTACCTAAAGACATGTCATAATGTTGAAAAACACAAATGTGTTTTTCAACACAAACAATGCAAAAAACCTAATCTGTGAGGCGGTTGCCACGTGGCGGTGGATGGACACGAGATGGATGTATGCATGTTTTTATGTAGGTACGATGCATTTTATTGGGAGAATAACCTCCCACTTGATAAGAAAGGAGGGTGACACTATGCATGTATGTTTTGTAGGTATCGAGGTGGTCATGGTGTTTTGCCTAAGTGCCTTACATCTATCTAAAGACATGCCATAATTTTGAAAAATATAATGTGTTTTTCAACACAAAAATTACAAAAAAACCTAATCATGAAGGCAAATGCCACGTGGTAGCAAATGGACATAGATGGATGTATGCATGTTTTTATGTAGGGTGGTGCATTTTATCGGGAGAATAACCTCCCATTTGGCAAGAATGGAGGGTGACCGTATGCATGTATGTTTTGTAGGTATTGAGGTGGTCACAATGTTTTGCCTAAGTGCCTTACATCTACCCTCGAAGACATGCCATTTGGGTGCACTCTCTAATATTTCAAAAACTTATTTATTACTCGATAAAAAGTAATTTTGGCTCAACATTGAATAGGATTAAGATTTTAGATGCAAACTTCTACTCCAAAACTTTTATAAATTGATAATACTTGTAGGCAACAACCAACATAATAAGGTAAAGCATCGTGCATGAATTTGAATTCTTGACCAAAAATAATGAAAATAAATAAAAAGAATTATAGGGGGAAAGAGAAGACACTTTTTTTTTCTTTGTGGGTATCTTTGGTGAGTAAGCTATGAAAGGAGCTCAATTGCTAGAGAATAGACATACTTTTATTATGGCCCTTGAGACCTCTATGAGCATCCTCTTTGCCACGTTGTCGCCACTATTCCTTAAAATGTGCTTTCCTTCAAACCATTTAAAGTTAAAACAGAGCCACATCGAGCTCTATTGTTGTGTCGACCCTTGAACATATCATTTCTTACCTACTATTAAAAGTTGTCACACCCATAAATATGAATGAATTCCCAAACAACAATGTGGTAGACGCAAATAGTCCTTAAGCATGTCAACAATCAAAAGGCGTCATAAGCATAACAATGAGAAAAAAATCTCATCAAGGATGATGGACTTGTAGGAAAGCCAAGCAATTACAAAAAGGAGAGGGGAAAACTAAGAAAACAAACATATTAATCCTCGAACCAATAAACCATTATAATAATAGACCAATTCCATTATAATATTAGGCATAAACATAAATATGTATTGCATTATAATACCATAATAGCAAAGGGTAGGGAACATCTCTTCTCACCCATCAACCTGAAGTCTAAATTACATTCATGACACAAGGCTACAAAAATTGTTTGTAACTTTAAAATAGTTAAAAATGACTTTTCTTTCATAATACATCAAATCAAATCAAATCAAAATGGAGTATATGTATGACACAAAGATTATAAATTTGTTTGTTACTTTAAAATAGTTAAAAATTACTTTTCTTTCATGATACATCGAATCAAAATGAATTAGTACAGTCTGGAATACATATTCCACTGCTACTTGGAAATAAATAGGACAATATCATCAATGTAGATGTGCTCAAAATATCTATTTACAAAAATACCAGACATTGTTATACATAGTCCCCTAAAACTTAAAAAAGAGAGACCAATTTCATTTGTAGGTAGGCTAATGAGTTCTAAATCGTAGAAAAATTGCATCAATCAAATGTTTTCAAAATTTTATGAATGTTCTTCCAAGTAAAAGATAAACAACAGTGTTGTTTTATCGTACATTTCTTCAACATTTCATCATATAAACTTCACGCTTCAATTAAAATGAGCATCTCCGTCTTTAATAATAATAATTCAGTAATCTCTACTCTCTGGTTTTCTTGAGTGGAGCGCCTTGGGGTTGCATTGAAGGAAATGTAACTTTAGATTCCTAAAAATGGAGTTAAATTCAGGAGGGGAAGTGAAATGCTTTCAAACTGATGACACCAGTAGCAATACCATTATCATTATCCTTCACAGAAATAACAATGCACATTTCCCAGGCTTCAATTATATTCACACAATGCCATCCGCTGCCATTGTCAATATCACAGTATTATGTAAAGAGGGGCAGTTGAAAGAGTTGCTACACAATCTGCTTACCACACACAACCCCTCTTCAGACTGTCGTACAAATCTTCAACTTTGTGCGCTTTCACGAGGTAAACGAATCCACTCTCTCGTCAGTGACACAGGTTTTCCATTTGGTAGGCGCGCATTTTTTCAAAATAAGCTAATTAACATGTATGTCAAGTGTGGGAGTTTAGTGGATGCTCGGAAAGTTTTTGACGACATGAAAGAACGAGACGGCTTCTCATGGAATGCCATCATTGCAGCTTACAGAAGACATGGGTATCCTCACGAGGCATTGGAACTCTTTCACCAAATGCAACAAACAGGTTTCCAACCTAATCAGTTCACCTTTGCCAGCATACTCCCAGCCTGTGCCAAAATAAGAGATTTGGAACAGGGTATGGACATCCATCAAAGCATAGTGGAAAGTGGGATTTTGTCGGATGTTGTAGTTGCAAGTGCCCTGGTAGATATGTATGCAAAATGTGGAAACATACACAAGGCACGCGAACTATTTGACAAAATGCCTCAGAAAAATGTTGTCTCATGGACTGCAATGGTTGCAGGATATGCACAAAATGGTGTTCTTGACGAGGCTTTGAGGCTTTTCAAAGAAATGCCTCAAAGAAATGTGGTCTCATGGAATGCAATGATTGCAGGATATGCTCAAAATGGTTTTCTTGACGAAGCTTCAAGACTTTTCAAAGAAATGCCTCAACCAGATGTCATCTCATGGAATGCCATGGTTGCAGGATATGCACAAAATGGGTTTGTTGAAAAGGCTTTGGAGGCATTTAAGCAAATGCAATTGGCAGGTTTAAAGCCAAACTCCACAACCTTTGCCAGCATCCTCCCAGCCTGTGCCAAAATGGGAGCTTTAGAAAAGGGTATGGACATCCATCAAAGCATAATTGAAAGTGGATTTTTGTCAGATGTCGTAGTTGTGAATGCCTTGATAGACATGTATGCGAAATGTGGAAGCATACACAAGGCACGTGAACTGTTTGACAAAATGCATCAAAGAGATGTGGTCTCATGGAATGCTATGATTGCAGGATATGCACAAAATGGTGTTCTTGACGAGGCTTTAAGGCTTTTCAAAGAAATGCCTCAACCAGATGTCATCTCATGGAACACCATGATTGCAGGATATGCACAAAATGGGCTTGTTGAAAAGGCCTTGGAGACTTTTAAGCAAATGCAATTGGCAGGTGTAAAGCCAAACTCCACAACCTTTGCCAGCATCCTCCCAGCTTGTGCCAAAATGGGAGCTTTGGAACAGGGTATGGACATCCATCAAAGCATAATTGAAAGTGGATTTCTGTCAGATGTTGTAGTTGCAAGTGCCCTGGTAGACATGTATGCAAAATGTGGAAGCATACAGAAGGCACATGAACTGTTTGATAAAATGCCTCAAAAAAATGTGGTCTCATGGACTGCAATGATTACAGGATATGCACATAATGGTCATTTTGAAAAGGCCTTGGAAACTTATAAGCAAATGCAATTAGCAGGTGTCAAGCCAAGTGCCACAACCTTTGCCAGCATTCTCCCAGCCTGTGCCAAAATGGGAGCTTTGGAACAGGGTATGGACATCCATCAAAGCATAATGGAAATGGGATTTTTGTCAGATGTTGTAGTTGCAAGTGCCCTGGTAGACATGTATGCAAAATGTGGAAGCTTACAGAAGGCGAGTGAAGTTTTTGACAACATGTCTCAGCAAGATGCAGTATCATGGAATGCTATGATAGCAGGATATGCACAGAACGGCTTTTGCAACGATGCTCTCAAACTCTTTGAACTAATGAAACACTCTGGAACATACCTCAACCATGTAAGTTTCGCTTGTGTTTTATTTGCATGCAGCCATGCAGGTTTAGTGGATGAGGGCTGTAAATACTTCAATGACATGAGAGACACTTATTGCATTATGCCTACAATTGATCATTATGTGTGCATGGTTGACCTTCTTGGCCGTGCTGGCTATCTTGAAGAAACTCTAAACTTTATCATCAAAATACCAATAAAATCTCTGGTGGTTGTGTGGAGGTGTTTGCTTGCTGCCTGTAGATCACATAAAAACACAGGGTTAGGAGTATTTACAGCAACTCTGCTTTTTGAGCTGGATCCTAAAAATGCTGCAACTTATGTTCTTCTGTCAAACATCTATGCAGATGTGGGCAGGTGGGGTGAGGTTCAAAAGGTAAGGAGATTGATGAAAGATAGAGGAATTAAAAAGATACCTGGATGTAGTTGGATTGAAGTCCATAAAATGGTACATGCTTTTTGTGCAGGAGACAGATCACACCCACAAACACAGGAGATTTATGCGAAGTTGGAGGAATTGTCTTTGCAGATGAAGGTAGTGGGGTATTTTGCAGATTCTAGACATGTACTGAATGATGTAGAGGAGGAGGAAAAGGACACATTCCTCTGTCATCACAGTGAGAAGTTGGCAATTGCATTTGGATTGTTAAACATGCCCTCTGGAACAACTATTAGAGTTGTCAAGAACCTTCGAGTATGTGTTGACTGCCATACTGCAACCAAGTTTATCTCCAAGATTGTTGCAAGGCAAATCGTTGTGAGAGATGCAAACCGGTTCCATCATTTCAAACAAGGACAATGTTCGTGTGGAGATTATTGGTAATGTTAAGTGAAGCAATATGTAAATATATGCCTGCACTATAACAGGATGCATTATGTCAGACCTGCAATGACGAGCCTGCAGTGATGAGAAGGGCCAAGGTTTTATTTTGAGTTTTTAAATACATTTTTTTCTTAGTCTCTGGAGATTACTAGACAATGTTGTTGACTTCATAAAATCATATGCAAGTATGCAATATGCATCACTGCCCTGTTTTATAATACAATAATGTGTCATGACATTGAATTGTTTTACAGGAATCTGCACATCTCTAGAATGAAAAGCTGGAGAAGGGGAAAAGGTAAAAGGCGAGAAACCCTTAAAGGAAAAGGAAAGAGATTAATACAGGAAGGAAACGGAAAGATGCTTTGGCTAAGAGGGAATGTGAGAGAAGGGCCTACAATCAATCCAATGCTTGGAGGTTATGGGAGAATGTCTGTGAATAGTTTTGGTCTTTTTAAGGTAACTAAGGAGGTAATCGAGGGGCTCTTAGCCCAGTTGTAGGCATCTCTAGGTAGTTGTTCTCTCGACCTTTGTGATTTTCTATGGTCATGTTCTTTGCATTTATTGAATTATCCTGTGCCTATGGCAGGTTTGCTACATGCCATTAATTAATCGCACAGCAGATTACATGTACATATATATTTATAAAGTCAAAATTTTCACATTTTTTTAAGATTAGGGAACTATTTGGTTTTGGGGGACCAAAAACCCACAGTACATAAATATACCAAAAAAATAGCCACGGCAAGAGAACAACCCAAAAACCAGCAAGGGTTCCGAAAGGAAAAAATGTCTTGATCAACACAAGAACCCAACAAGGGGCGAGGCATATACTGCCTCAATTACATAATAACATTTGTCGCATTTATGATTCCCTATCTCGGAGGGATAATATGTTTTTGAGTTCATAATTTATTTATTTTAAATTAATTTTCAGGGATAATATGTTTTCGAGGTCATAATTTTATTTTTATTTTTAAATTCGATTTGTTTGTTTTGAAGTTAGAAATGAATAATATGAATTTATATATCAAATAAAAATATTTTTATTACGTTGTAATTTGCATATATGCATGGTGTTTGAAAGTTGCACAATAAAGTTTATATATTGATATTAATAGACTTAAATTGAATTTGTATTTTGTTGGCAAGAAAATTTGTCGGGTGGACAAATCTGTGGATTTCTTGCCAACGCTCTGGGAGTCGAAGTCCCTCTACTTAAACGGTGCAACTTCCGTATTTGCATGCGCGAGTAAGGTGAGTTTTATCCGTGGTGGCCTTGCGGTCGGGGATCCAACAGGGGCACTCCACTGACCCTGCGGCAAAGCTAGCAATTACTTGCTAGAGAGGACTTTGTCAAGAGAACGGAAAGGGAGTGAGAATATGAAGTGGGGGAACTAGTGATGCAAGTAGAAAATCAGATGCTTACAAACACTAGTTAGAAAATCTTACACATGCATTTTTAAAGAAGAAAACAACATGATTTTGGGGCTACTAGCTAGAGGAAACCATACATACAAAGACGTACACATTCATATGCCTTGGAAAACACAAAGTTCTTCCTTTATTAGCTTGCAAAATCATAGTTGTACATAGTGAGGAATTGAGGAAATTAAAGAGAAAATGGCTAACTCTTTTTCACTCACAAGTAAGCAAAAGCTCTCTCATGAATTTACAAGAATACAACCAGCTAGAAAGATAAGAATTTCAAGAAGCTCAAATGAGGAGCTTATTACAATTTATAGAAGAGGAACAACTCTTCATCTTCCCGGTGATCCTCCATACATAATTTGCAAACCAAGACATGAAAATTTTCTCGACAAATTTTCATGTTCGCCATTGACACACCAATGTTCGATTGGGGGATGGAACAGTTAGATAGGCCAGATGACTTCCTCAACGACGAACATGAAAGCGACAACATGTCTTCTTCTCCCGCAATACAAGAGGAATTTCGTGAATGCAAAAGAAGAAAAATCCTCAGAACTCCTTTGGACATCTTCAATTTTGAGAACAACACCATCATGGTGGAAAATGGTAGGGAAAATATTGAGCCAACTCACGTTGAGGAGAATTATCTGCAAAGAAGAGCATTGGGAATATGTTCAAAATCAACTTGATCACATCACTTTGGAACTTTTTGCAAATACAAAAAATGAATATGGTAATGAAAAGAGATTAGAAGATTTAAGTAACTTGAACAAGGATCAACCTTGGAATGATGATGAAGTGTTCAAAGAAAAATCGAGTGTTATGGATAAACACGAAAGGCAACCAACACTCTAAAAATGAGCTCAAAGAACGTAAAGGCAAGGGAATTCCAGGGCGAAGACTTAAGAACCAAAAAGCTCGTGTAGGCTCACTCCTACGAAGTACATAGACAATCATGAAAGCACCTAGATTTCATAGGCTTTTGAGGAAGGGAGGCTACTTCCTTGAACTATTCAACGGCTTCGCAAGACATCGACATTCGGTGTTAACTCTTCGGGGGTAACTCTTGAAAAGAAAAGTTCTTCAATGAAAGCGGGTTGTCCCCCCTTGTACCATAGGTGATTTTTAGGAGTGTCTTCCTTTTTGTTGTGTGCGTCTTTCCCTTTCCATGTGCGTTGTGTGTTTCCTTCCTTTTTTTTTCTCTCTCTCAAGTTGTAAATCACTCGGAAGGCCCAATGGATAAGACACCGGTAAATGTATTGTCAATCGAGATTTTGGGATTTCTCGTGTCATGTCTTCACCGCGCTCGATCTCGTAACACGTCCCCAAGCTAGAGCTACTGTTGTCTAGTATTTTTGCAAGGGGAAAAATACATCCGAAGGCAGGACAACAATACCATAGTGTCAAAAACTTTCAAAGTCATACCTTTGTCTCAATCTATGCCCCGGTTTGCAAATTACATCGAATTCTTCGTCTAGCGGCAATGAGGGTTTTCAAATGAAAATCTTCATTTTTCTCTTCCATTCTTCATTTCTTTGATCATATTTTCCTTTGAGATCTTTATATTCTTGCAATATGAAGGACTTGGTGGAGCTGGTTGAGTACAACAATGGTGGTTTGGATGTCTGAGAGAATTTTCCCAGAGTTTGAGTAGGGTGTGGAGATGTGGGGGGAAGAAGCAGGCACGAAAAATGGCTAAGTGTTGTGCTTTCATCCAAAAACATGAAGGCATGGGGTTGGGCGCATTTTTTTGTCCCTAATGTCCCTTTAGCTAAAGGGATGAAAGGGACATCAATTTGCACATCGCGCCTAATCGCGACACTTGGCAAGATCTGACCGGCTAAGCATTTGAGCTAGGGAGCTTGAGGGAAGCACCTAGGGGCTAAATTTTGGGCATATGGGGAACTAGAAGGCGAGCTAAGGTTGGGAAAAATTTTGTGTCCTTGATGTCCCTTTAGATAAAGGGATGAAAGGGACATCAATTTACACATCGCACATAATCACGACACTTGGCAATCATCCATGCAAAGAGGGGAATGACTCTGACTAGCTCCTGGGGATAAACTAGCGATGTAGAGGGTCCTATGAGTGATTAGAGGGCTAAAAGGGTTGGGCACATTTTCATGTCCCTTATGTCCCTTTCTAAAGGGACGAAAGGGACATCAAAATGCGCTAGGCTCTGGAGCTGACACGTGTCCTCTTCAAAAATGACTAAGTATGAGGACTTGAGAGCGAGCTTGTGAAGGTCGTATCTGGAGTTCTCGATGGAGTTTCAAGGTGAAATTTTATATGAATTTGACTGAAAATGTCCTTCTAAATCCAATGGTTGGGGTCTCATTTCTTGATTCATCTATTTGATCCTTGAAAAATTGGAGTTTTGTTCTGGCTACATGACTGAGCATGAGAAAAACTGGATATAAACATATTGTGCCTAGGGGTTGTGAAAATATGATTCCACAATCTTAAAGTTCTCTTAATCACATTTCCATTGATATCTTGTTTAGCTCCTAACTCCTTACAGAACTCTTGTAATTGCTTCTCGAAGCTCAGGTGTTTTTTTAACATTGTGCGTTGCCTAGGCCTAAGAACCCGTTTCTGATGAACCTGCCCCAAAACTTCCAAATCTTCCTTGAATCTTCCAAAATATTTTCCTTGATGTTCTTAGACCTTGATTTCATCTCCATGTTGAATTTTCCTCCTCTATTCCGCTTCAAGAGGGATGCATTAGTCCCGGAAGGCTAGTGGTAGCCCTTCCCAAAACTGCCCAAAATTGACATTCTTCAAGAACTCCTAAAATCACCTAGGGGGCTGACTTTTCTTTCCTAAATCACCTAGGGGACTGAGTTGACATCCATTGGAGGGTCATTGACTGATTGGTAAGGCCGGTGTTGGGGATGGACTAGTTTGGGGGTGCCTCTGGAAGGTATGGCTTTGAAAGTTTTTGACACTGTGGTATCGTTGTCCCGCCTTTGATGTATTTTTCCCCTTGCAAAAATATTGGACAACATATTTATAAAAGTGAAATCAATATATATTATTTTATAATTGATGTATATTGTATTACAAAATTATGTATAATGGGTTTATAAATTAATATTTGTGATAGGAGTGACCCGAAGGGAGCCTAATAGGTTGGCTCCTCCTCACGAGCTTAATCAGGCTATTTATAAAAAAGGGAAGCTCATGGTTTGTAGGTAGGGTTGATTGATTGTCAAACAAAAAGTATTTGTAGTCAACATAGGTTTATAAGAAGAGGAACCAAGGAGGACGAGGACCACAAGAACTTATAAGGAACAATTGATGGAAGACCTCAATAAAATTTAAAGGGACATTACAATTACAGATCATAACTTGATCAAATTGGATACTTAGTTTATTTGATGAAAACCCAACAAACACTAGTAAAGACTAAATTCCATGTGACAAGATATGAATTGGAGACAATTGTTTGTAAGTCAGATAGCTAACAAGTACTAGTAAATACCAAATTTGACAGATTACACCCTAAATGAATAAATAAGTAGGCGGGGGTGGGGTGTTACAATGTGGTTAATATTTATTTAAAGGCATAAGAGTGGTACAAGTTGCATATTCCTATTAATTAATAAACATTAATGTGCATATAGGAATATATGTCCCAAAGCAAATCAAGTGCAAGATATAACAATAGATACGATTGCTCAAAACACAAGAAAAGTGTAATTAGCTAAACAGAGAAACAATGATGTTATCTAGGAGTGTAGAGTGATTGTGCAGACTTGAAATGAGCTAGAGGTGTTTCATTTTTGGATTTGTGAATGCAAACTGAGATGGTATACAATCACACGACCTGTCTTGGAGCATGGTATGATCTCGATCTGAGTGTAAAATTTTGGATAATGTTGTGTTGATGTTCCATAATTTTTTGTATAGTTGTGACACCTTGTGATGAACTTCACACTAAAACCCTAAGTGTTGCACATCCGTGAATCCTTGTGTGATGCAAAACACCCTCAAACCCTAACCATGGATGGGATGCAAAGAGGTTAGTGTTTGGATTCAAGTGCCCTTGTTCCACATATGTTGACACTTTACTCCAAAGAGGCACCAAACCACATGTAGTTCACCAAGCATGTGATGTCTATATGGATGCAACTACTTTGATAACTTGATCCTTAAATAATGAGAGACATTGGCTTAACACACTTAAGCTTGGTTGTGCTTGACTTGGAAAGCCTATAAAATGAGAAGTATGGCTCTTGAACATGATTTGGCCGACATCATACATGTTTATCGTTTGTTCCTAGGGTGTATTGTTGTTTTGAAGGAATTTAAGAGAGGTTAGAGTAATTTTTATAGTATTAAGTGAGTTAGTGAGCGACCGATACTTGCTTTTATAGGCATTCATAGGTTTAATTTTGCATTAAGGCCAACCTATGGGATATGAACCGACCCATGAAAAGATATCAAATTGAAAAGTGACCATTGTATCGGAAGACAAGGCCGCATGGGTCCGCACCAAACCATGGTATTGTTTAATCCCTACAATCCAAGACAAACAACTTAATGGATTGTGTAATTTTTTAGTACTATTACCAACAAATGTTATGTTGTTATGTCCACTTATGTGATTGGTTTTGTGAGCGATTGAGAAACGTGGATAGATAATAAAGTCATGGAAGAGAGATGATAAGTCACATACGCTTAGAATGTGCGCACAAGTCATGTTTCAGGTGCAAAGCCAACAAATTTATTTCCAAATTTAGGTGTCTAGATTTGTCTCGCATTTAAGTATGAAATGATAATTATATGCATAAAGGAAAATATGTCAAAGTGTGTACTCACACTTTGTCTTCACTGGAGTTTGTGATTTCACTTGAGTGTTGGCATGCTCCATGATGACACCTACAACACAAAGTAGTTAATATCCATAAAAGAAATTGAATTTTAACTCATCTTTAAAAATATATTTGTAACTTTGAAAATTGAATTTTTAGTAGCAAAGTAAAGAGCCAAAAAAGCGAAAGGAATACACTTGTTCACTTTATCGAGGGAGAAGTTCCCAAATTTTTTCCACTTGGAGATCTAGATTTAAACTTGGTTGTTGATGGATTGGGGTGACCAATCCCTTTTTTTTTAAGGAGATGTTGGGACCGCAGAGGAATTATGTGTTAATTGACCCAATGCCGAAAGGTGTCATAGGACTTTTGTGCCATGAACCTCAAAATAAGGAAGGTTTCTATATGGTTGTCTAAGTAACCTAATATTTTCCAACAAAAGTGAAATGAAGGTTACTACAAGGTTTTCTAGTCACCTTGATAACTTCAAATCCCAAAGACCACACCGCTACTAAAGGATATAAGCCCAAGTTTAAAATAGCACAAATTCGAAAGGGAATGACTGGTCTCATGCCCCACCGTGTGATGAAACCGTGAGTCTCATATATGCAAAGTTGAATATAGAAAAAAGAGAAGGTCCATGCCCCCAATACCCTATACTAAAATTGTGCTTAAGTCATGCAATGAAAAAAAGGAAACTCAACCCCCTCACCCCCATTTTGTACTCGAAATGCAATAGACCTCGCCATGAACTATGCAATATGTTCTGAACATGTATCATAAGTTTTCAATGGTTTGGGAGAATGTAAAAATCCTCTAATCTACTGGAAACCTTCCCCTAATAAACAACATCCATCCTAGACCATAATGCCCGGTGGTTTTATCCTTATTGGAAGGTTCTATCCATGTGTATAATATGTTCACGTTTTTGTCTTATTATGTTTCTAATTGTTTGTACCATATGTCATTTTTCTCGTATGTATTGAATTGTCTGCTCCTAATGTGCATAGATATCTATTTGATAAACCCCTCTAAATTCACATTTGGTTCCTACAAGGGTGTACATGGTAGAAATCATGGCACACTTTGTAGACACAAAATCATGCACTTTAGATATTATTTAGTCTTGGTCTCATACTACTATTTAGAAGGTTTTTGAGTGAAGAAATTACTAATTAACCCCCATCTTTTAGCCATCTTACTTTGTTTTCTTTCGTCATTTCCGACCTCTTGCACTGCATGCCCAATCGATTTTGTCATTTCACATTATTTTAGCTTTGAATAGGGCACCCATGGGCGCCTGGTCCCACCAGGGTACTTCGATCCTTTTTGAACTTTCCCGCCACCTTTTGGGCACTTTCTAGCCATTTCAACTTCTTATCTTTTTGGTGGTCGGCCATCTCGGGTTAATTATGAAATTAGATCAAGAGAACCCTATAAATATAAAGTTATGAGACCATAATGAGGGACCAAGCACTAGTCACTACTATCATCCACCTAGGGTTGCATTCATCTAAGGCATTTGGAGATCATTTGCATTCATTTAGCTCCATCACAAAGGACAAGGTTAGTTCATCTGCATCACACAAGCATAGGAGGGGATTCTATTCTATTCCATCCACCATTCTACTACATTTTTTACATCTAGTTATTGTTTTCTACTTCACAAAGTGCAACTGACACAAGAGCACCTAGGCACATGATTCACACACACACACACACAACTACATTTGGGTTTAGAATGTAGTACAACACTCAGTTAGTAAGTTCACTGTTGTGGCAGCTTAGGTCAGTTTGACCTATTCATTTAAATTCTTTTTTTTAGGGTTTTGATACTTCTTCTAATCTCGTGTAAGTATTTATTTCATCTTGGATTATCAAATGACACAGTGCGGTCAAGCAAAAATCTAATGCAAAGACACAACGAGGGTTTCAGACTACCTGTAAGACCTGTGAAACTCAATTTTGGATCTCTTAAACAGACCAGAGTGCCCATATTGCATACCAGGGCATCCATAGGCACCACAGTCCCACTCTGTGCAACCCAATCCAGATCTGTCCATCCTTTTAGGATCTTTGTACAATCATTCATGCTTCCCTATTATTATTTTTATCCTGCGACACAGTCCAATGAGCTCCTCTAATTAGTTGAGTCATTTTCTCACTCTTCTTGGATGCTAGGGTTTCTATTTACACTAGCTTAGCTATTTGTGTCATTTTCCATAGTCATTTAGTGTATTTACATGTTGTTCTAGATTAGATTAACTACCCTTATTTCCATATTTTAGTTAATCATTTTGGTGAACCCGACTCGATCATTCATGCTTCTAGGTTCTTCATTCATTACTTGTCATCCTAGGGTTTGGTCATCATGAGTATCTCAATCAATGATTATTTTCTTGCAAATCTTGATTTACATTTTCTTTTACTTGCATTCGTGATGACATGCATCTAGACTCGGTTTATCAAACATTTGTCGATGCATTCTCTTCACACATAGTATTCAAGTCTAACCTTCCCGCTAATGTTCATACTTTTGATAATGACCCGCCTCTGCATATCATATGTCGTATTCATAATGTAGGTGTTAAGCACACTTTGATTGATAATGGATCTAAACTTAACTTATGTCCTATGTCATTCCTTGAAGTTTTAGGTCTTTTTGCTCATGACGTTAGTCCATCTAGTATTTCATTGTGTGCTTATGATGGTTCTGTCCATCCATGTCTCGGTCACATTACATTTCCTATCACTTTGTTGGTCCCAAGACTGTCCACATTGTCTTTTTTGTTGTTGATTTCCCAGTCTCCTACAACTGTCTACTTGGTAGGCCATGGCTTCATGCCATGTAAGTTGTCACCTCTATTGTACATAATTGTGTAAAATTCTTACATGAAGGCATTGAGTACACCATTTTTCGTGACCATGATCCATTCCAGTATTGTGATCGGGCTCCTAATACTGGTCTTCCTATTCCACGCACAGATATTACAGATGAGCCCCAACCTCTGGAAGAACCACCTCACTTACCACCACTTGATGGTGCCATTTGCGTGATAGATGCAATTTCTTCTATGCCACCTGCTACTACTACTGCTATGATTCCATATTAGGGGCCTGTCCAGTCCATGGACGTCACTCTATCACCCGCACCTTCGTCTGCACCACCTACATCAACACGCCCACCATTTACTTGCACGTTATTCATGAATGACTCATATTGGGAACACATTCCATTTGATCCTACATGCGATGACACTATATGTACACATGAGGTTATGAATCGTTTAGGCTTTGCTTTTGAGGACCTATATCCCACACCATACGCTCCTCATCTTTATTATGGCTTTGTTCGCATTATTGTTGCTTATGGATTATGTGTCTTTCATCTTACGGTCTACCTATCGCATAGTCCTTGCTCTTCTCCACTTACATTAGGGCAATCATGGCTTGATTATATTAGGGGCACTCTAGATCCTGATCATATAGACATTTCATTTCCTATGCCTTTTGGACGTGTTTTCATCTGCAATAGCTCTTTCCTAGGATACACACAAAATCTCACTCGTTGGTATGCACACGGTTGTCCACTTCCTCCATTCACTAATGAGGAGTATGTTATGGGCATGTACAACTTATGCCTTAATGGCTCATTACATGATCAACCAGACATTATTGCTTATCAAGTCACCAATGCTTATCCATTCAACTATGATCCTGAGAGCGATGATCTCCTAGATGACATTACATGATAACCTCTTTCATCACACACGCTTTGGGGGCATAGTATTCACATCCCCCTCTCTCATCATCATATCATCATAGGAACATTTATCATCTTTGCATTATCATTCATCCACATCCTTACGTAGTACTACATCACACTCCTAGCATTTGCACATACCTTATCTTGGCATCGTTATCCATACCTTTCATAGTCATACGCTTTCATCATCACATACATTGAATGACGTACCTTTTTCCTTCACTATCATTGGTTAGTTCATTTCATTCATGTACACTTGGCGGCATCATATCTAATACATCCCCCATTCATCTTAGTATCTATCATCTTTTCATTCTCATACATCAACCTCCTAACATACACATAATCATTCATACTTTAGCGTCGGCATTACCCGATGACACACTCTTGTGCTTCAGGTTCACACTTGAATGTTGAGGGCATACTACACATGAACCCCACACACTTGCACTATAGGTATTACACACTGCATCTATTCATACATCTTATGTCATACATCATACATACTATATTTAATCTACATCATTTCACCTTTACACATCTATACATCTTACATCATACATATTGCATTTAGACTACATCATTTTGATTATTTGCACATTTGCATATCATACATACACATCATATATTGCTCTTCATGATGGATATATAACACCCTCATGGTCCACAAGCCTTGCATTTTACATGCTACATCACAAATTTTACACTTGTTAGTCTACATCGTACATTATATCTTATACATTGTACATTACATCTCGCATTACATCTTATACATCATACATTACACATTCTACTCATCACATGGTCATCTATTATCATCACACACACATTGCATCGTCTTCTTCTATGCCCGCACTCACTACCCTATGACACACTTTAGTTACTCGGTCCATACTCAACTACCAAGGGTTTATAAATCAAATGGACCTTATCATACTCACATGTCTATCATCTGAACTTTCATCATGCGACATCCCTAGGTTAGTGATATATGTTATAGGATAAATAGTCACCTACTCTATCATCTTGTAGTGGTATAATCTTTTAGATACATCACCACTCCATTTATTTATCATGTCGTGATATATGCTTTAGGATACATCATCAATCTTTCGATCATCTTGTCGTGATATACGATTCAGATATAAGGTTCACTCACACATCATTTCTAGGTCTCATTTCATCAATACACATACATAATCATCACTTCGCATTAGACACAATACACACATTTAGACCATTTCTCAATGACGAACTCTTGTTTATGGTTCATTCTTGATTACGAGGGGGAAAACTAAATGAACCTCACTACATACACTTCCATTCACTTAGGGGGGGGGACACGGAATCTATCACTCCATTTTGCATTCTATTCCATCCATCCACAACATACTACATATTATGGTTGCTTTTACTCTTGCTTATTTTTTCTTGTTTATGGTCACTTTATTACACATGCTAGTTAGATTACTTGTATGTCATTTATTTATATCATCCACACATGCACGTTCACATATTTTTCTAGCCATGATCGTAGGTACATGTATCTTACACGCAACATGGATGTTCACCTTCTACCCTTCCTACACTGGTCGTTGGGGCATCCAAATTCATCTCTTCCAGGTGCTATTGTTTCATTTTGTACTCATCACTTTTCATTACTTGGTTATACACGATTTATGACATACTGGTTATCTTTCTAACATGTTAATAGATGCTTCATGTGTAACATTTGTTATATAGGGATATTTGCTTCCATACTTTTTATATTACTTGTCTATTGTTTATTCTTGTATGTGGGTTTTGCCCTATGTTTGGTGTGCAAATTTCTTTGGTGTATGCGGCCATGATGGCCTTGTATGTATTGTGACATCGTGAGTGATGTCCCATGTTTGTAGCATGTTGTGTGTGGCTTACTTTGTCTTCTTGTGTGTTTTACATTACTACATTTCTTAGTAGCTTATACACTGTTTGCGTACTTACACATTATCATATACATGCATGCCTTGGTTTCTACCAAGCGCATTCCCTTCCCCTACAGGGAAGAGTTTCACAGTTTATATGGTTGGTCCTCTTTTGGGGCCACATTCTCTTATCAGCAATGTCACATGCGCCCCCAAAGGGGGACATCATTTGGGGTTTTACATACTACACAACGCATCTACACCGGTTCAGTTTAGTGCACTTTCCGCCCTTGGCATTTTGGGTTACATACAACGAGTGGGTTTAGACCAGTCTATGAACCCCGTACACAACGGATTTTACAGACACATGGTAGTCCTTAGCATTCTAGGAAGTAGTTAAAGGTTGGAGGATACAACAGAATTCCTCCCTATACTTCTTCATCCAATGGCATCGGATCACCCAAAAAACCAAGATGTACAGAGATCTCTTCACACATGTTCAGGGAAGCAGTTAAAGGTTGGAGGATATAATGGAATTCCTCCCTATACTTCTTCAGCCTATGGTGTCAGATCACCCAAAAACCCGACAAGTATAGGATATCCTTCTACACTCTCTTTCTTGATATGGATCAGGTGCACATGTTCCATTTACATTTTTCATTTGCGTATTTTACATTTACATAATTTTACATGTGTCTTTTACATTACGTTTTTACACATACATACATACATATTTGACTACTTGATCATTTTCTCCTTGCAGGTCCATCCATATGGGAAACAAGCAATCAAATGGGGGCAACAACAACGTCAACAACAAAATTTTGTGGTAGCACACACCATACTAACCATGCATGTACATCACACACATCAATAACTACACATGCGTTTCTACCCTAGGTTCACTCTCATCACTTTTTTACTTTTTCATCTTTAGTTTCCATGCTCCATCATCTTTTTGTCATTCCACGCTTTGTCTAGTCCTTCGACGTGTTTTCTACTACAATCTTCATGGACATCAGTACACATCTCTATCTACTTTATGTTATCGAGATTTCCGCACACCAACATATAATGGGGTTAGGGGAAAATGTAGACAAAAAATCATGCACTTTAGACATTATTTAGTCCTGGTCTCATACTACTATTTAGAAGGTTTTTGAGTGAATAAAGTAATAATTAACCCCATCTTTTTTAGCCATCTTACTTTATTTTCTTTCATCATTCCCGACCTCTTACACCCACATGCCCAGTCAAATTTTGTCATTTCATGTTATTTTAGCTTTGACTAGGGCGCCTAGGCTAGTACTAGGGCACCCATGGGTGCCTTGGTCCCACTAGGGGCACCCCAATCCTTTTGAACTTTCCCACCACTTTTTGGGCACTTTCTAGCCATTTTAGCTTCTTATCTTTTTGGTGGTTGGTCATTTCGGGGTTAATTATGAAATTAGATCAAGAGAACCCTATAAATATAAAGTTATGAGACCATAATGAGGGACCAAACATTAGTCACTACTATCATCCACCTAAGGTTGCATTCATCTAAGGCATTTGGAGATCATTTGCATTCATTTAGCTCTATCACAAAGGACAAGGCTGGTTAATCTGCATCACACAAGCATATGAGGGGATTCTATTCTATTCCATCCACCATTCTACTACATTTTTACATCTAGTTATTGCTCGCTACTTCATAAAGTGCGAATGGCACAAGAGCACTTAGGGCACATGATTCACACACACTAAAACTACATTTGGTCCCTAATGCGAGTCTAACACTTAGTAAGTCCATTGTTGTGGTAGCTGAGGTCAGTTTGACCTATTCATTTGCATTATTATTATTTTAGGATTTTGATACTTCTTGTGGTCTCTTGCAAGTCTTTATTTCATCTTAGATTATCAAAGGACACATGACACAAGTACAACGAATCTAATGTGCCACTCACAAGAGGGTTTCAAACTACCTGTTGGACTTGTGAAACTCATTTTTAGACCTCTTACACAGACCTGAGTGCCCATATTGCAGACCAAGGCACCCATAGGTGCCCCAATCCCTCTCTAGGTGCCCCAATCCAGAGAATTAGTCCAGATCTATCCTTTTTAGGACCTATGCACGTCGCTCCCTGCTTTTAGATTATTTTGTTTATTCTCGACATGACACAATGCAACGATCTCCTTTAATCAGCTTGAGTCACTTCCACACTCTTCTTGCATGCCATGGTTTCTATTTACATTAGTTTAGTTTCTTAGGTCATTTTTCGTAGTCATTTATTGCATTTATTTACTATATTTACATGTTGTTCTAGATTAGATTAACTACCCTTATTTCCATATTTTATTTAATCACACACAAAGATATCAAAGAAACAAACAAGAAACAAATGTATAGAAACCAAACAAGTGCATAGATAATCAAACATACAAGTACACAAGTAATGCCACATATGTTAGTCACAACAAAGGCCAAGAGGCTATAAGAAAGGGACACAAAAGTGACACACAACAAGCATAAACAATAATCTATAGAAGCCACAAACAAGGGACACCAAAATTTCGTGAAGATAATCATAGAAAAGTCCATATGCCACATACATGGAAGCAATCATAAAATCACAAAAAATAAAATGAATACGATAAAAATTATAGCCCAAAGACACACAAATCAAGATAAGATAACACCGCACATGAGTCATGTGTTATCCATTTTAGTCTAGAAAACATCATATTGCACACTATAATAAATTGAACATAATGAGGAAGTAAAAGTAATTGCATTAAAAAAAAGCACTAAAATAGTGTAAGATATGCCCCTGCCTTAGTAAGACCACTAGGACGGATATAGGCCATTACTTGTCATCATGTAATCATGTGTGTGTCTGCATGAAGCTCAAGATACCTCGTGAATGTACATATGTAAAGAGTATATAGAAAATGTGCTATATATCAAATTATGTGAAAAATAACATATGTAAAGTGAGAAACTGCAAATCAAGTTATATTTAGGGCTTGATTTTGTATTTATGAAAATATTTGAATACTTTTGTATTTATTTACTTATTTAAATATTTTCTATTATAGAATATTTGTGTAAATAACAAGGGAAAATAAAGAGATAAATTATGATAGTGTCAATAGGGTAATGAGAGGATCTATCCAACAAAGGAGCTTCAAAATTCAATAAGTCACATGTGTAGTGGGATTAGGATGGACATCAAGAATTCGGGTTTGTATAACATGCTTTGGAGGCATAAGATGTGCAATAAGAGACCTAGGAGGAGGTGTGTGAGGTATAAACTTGCTAGAGGTAAAATGTGTTGGTGTGACAAGATTAAGTGTGGCAACCATCACTTTTTTAGTCAAAGGATTAGGAAATGAGGTTTCATATGGGATACCCTTGACCATAACAACTTGCTTATTATAAATAAAATTGACACATGGTTGAAACATACAATGGATATCCTTAAGAGTACAAAGCCAAGGGAAATCTAGACACATATTAATGATCTCGGGAAGAGGTGACCGAAAAGGAATAACCAAAGTAGTAGATCCAAACTTAAGAGGTATACAAATATGTGTTATTTAGTATATCCAAGAGAGGCAAGAAAATGAATGTTCACATGTTGCATATATTATCTGTTTTCAATTAAAATGCTATGAATAGGGATTAGGACAAAAAAATCTTGAACATAAAGTACATCAAAGACAAGATCATGTATAATATCAAAATAATCAAAGGTAATAATAGGACTAGGAGGGAAAATATGAGTGATAGTACCACTAAGAGAATTCAACAGGTGATCATATGAAGGAGGAGGATGATGAGATCGATAAGTATGGTTCACTTCTAAATTATATTCAATAGTAATGTGATTAAGAACTGGGTCATCAAAAATATTAATCTTAGATTGTTCAAGAGATGAGTAAAATTCAATAGCAATTGCATTAATAAGATCTTGTAAGACCTAACAAAGCTTGATGAATCAATTGGTGGAATGGAAAACACATATATGGTAATTACAATAGGAATTAGATTCATAATTTTTACCATGATTGTTTCTGTATCAACCTCTAAGGGAAAATAGAGAGATAGAAGGTTTCACTCTACCAATTTTTGCATGACCATACAGGGTGAAGAAGGAAATTACATAAATTGGCTCTAAGTAGCAGAGCTTATAACGGAAGCTTGGTAGGATGAGATACATCATTGAAAATATATTTAGCATCATTCTTGTTGTCATTAGATTTTCCTTTGAAATTATGTTTTTATTGAAATTTACCATTAGATATACTAGAATCATTAGAAACATACTTGAGATTTTTAGTGTTATAAGGAGCTTAGCCCCTATTTATAACAAAATTTATCAAACAATTGAAAATTATCATAGATAACCAATTCTTGAAAGGAACAAAAATATTTGAGTGAATAAATATTGAATCTCATTGTTGGCTAAGACATTTTTCATTTTAGTAAGCATAATTCTATAGTGCAAAACATAATCACTAAGGGGATCATTAGAGCCTTATTTTATCTTATAAATTTGAGCATAGGATACCTTGCCCCCAATATTGATTAAAATTTGTGCAAGGAAATGATTATCCAAAGGGATAAAGGACAACTCTAAATGAATAGGAAGGTCATAGAACCAATACAACGCATATTACTTGAGGCTTATAAGAAATAGCTTAGTAAGTAGTAAATCATTGTAAAGCATAATCTAAGCATGTGACATGAAAAACATGAAGGTGTTGTTCAAGATCACCTTTTCCATCATATATATGAATATTAGGAGACACAAAACCAATAGGAAAAGGATATGAAGCCACTTCGGGCAAAAGTGGTTTGTGAAGTAATTGAGTAGAGTCCATGACATTAGAAGAGGTCAATTCATCTTGTTGAAACTGTAATACTTGGGCTTGTAAACTTTTTACAATATTTTAAAGAGCTTGTGTGTTAGTAGAGCGACGGAAGTTTCATGAGTATACGTAGCGTATGTAGGATTAATAGTGGACATAGGCATATGCATTGTAACACTATGAAGGGGGATATGGGTTACCCTCGAAGATATAGGTACAATAGATGTAGAAATAGTAGACATATCCATAGTGGAATAAATAGGGTTTAACATATGAAAAATAGATTTCTTGTTAATTTTTTTCTCAAGATAGAGATTAGAGGCAAGTAGTAGCTTGATAATTTGATAAAGTCGTTTTGGATAAACATGAAGGTCCTTTAAAAAATTAGAAAAAAAATTAACTTGTTCATGATCCACATCATGAAGTTCATCATAAAAATTAATGACATGCGGCTTGCCTTGTGTTTCAAAGGGATCCAAAGGCACACCATGGTCATCATTGTCATAAATAGAATGGATACCATTATCTCCTGCTAAATAAGAACCCATAGGGAGATAATGCTTATATGTAGCAGGAAAAAAGTCAATATGCTCAACAGGTGTATGATTAAGATGATTACTGCAAAGAAAAGGGCATAGAAGTAAAGAATGATCAAGGATAACATGAAACCTAGCGAATATAGGGTTTGATAAAGGTGAGATATTAAACCATGGGTAGGGTTCACAAAATGATTGCACCCTAAATAAGGGGGATGTTACAATGTGGTTCTTATTTATTTAAATGCACAAGGGAAGTATAGGTTATACATATTGATTAATTAGTAAACTTTAATATACAAATCATAATATATATCCCAAAGTAACTTGTATGATATGATTATAGATATGAATATTCAAAACAAAATAGAAGAAGTTTACTTAGATGAATATAAGGACATGGATTTGATTTGGGAGTGTAGAGTGATTGTGGAGACTAGAAATGACCTAGAGGTGTCTCATTTTGGAACTGTGAGTAAAAATTGAATTTGTATGGAAGCGTACAACTTATCTTGGAGTGTCATAAGTTGTACAATTTTAAATGGTATTGTATCGGTGCTCTATAAATTCCTATGGAGTCTGGGAAACCCTATGACGACCTTTGTATTGAAACCCTAGGTATTGCACATTTGCGAACCATTTTATGTGATTTGAAACACCTTGAAACCCTAACCATGGGTAGTAAACCCCTGCAAAAAGTTTAATGCTTGGGCTAAAGTTCCCTTATACCATCTACATTGTCTTTACTCCAAAGAAACATCAAACCGCAAGTAGTTCTTCACCTTTCATGTAATATCTATATGAATGTAATTACTTTGGCAACTTGATCCTTTAACATGGAGAGATAGTAGCTTTGCATAATTAATCTTGGATTGGCTTGACTTGGAAGTTCTATAAAATGAGAAGCATGGATCTTGAACCTAGTTTGACAAACTTCGGACCTACGTATGGGCCACTCCTAGGTTGTGATTCTATTTTGAAGGAGTTTAAGAGATCTTAGATTTCTTTTGGGATGTATTTGTCACATCATGTAACTATACATTTATTATTTCGAGACATTATGAGGATTAGGTGGCTACTACCATATTTGATACAACACATTATTATTGTTTTGATTTCTTTCTTTAGCATTATGATATTTTTTGGGATAAAATAATTATTATTAGCGATTGATTAACAATAAATGATGAATACATATTATAGTTTTGGGAGTAATGTTTACATATATGCTACTTATAATTCATTTCAATTGATTTTATTATATTGAATATATAATGTACCAAGTATTCTTGCCTATATATGTGCATGTGTTCTCATGTTTTGAGAAAGGGTATCATTGGGGAGAGGTAGAAAGATGTATAAAATGGGTATGGATAGAGAGATTGACATGTGTGTTTCAAAAGATTCAAGAAATGGTGTTAAACCCTAAGTTGAGGTCACATATCCCCTTTTTGATTCGGTTTTGTTTTATATTTGTCACTTTGTGTGATATGATGGATTATATTGCATTGCAAAAATGAGATAATGTTTCTCTCTCCTACTGTGGTAAGGAACACATTTTCACATCAGCACGGTTGATTGAGCAACACATTATCGCTTTACAAAAATGGAAAACTTTTATTTACAATATTGTTGTAAGTATTGAATTATTAAGTATGTTATTAAGAAAAATGAATTTTAATATTTGATTAAAAAGGGGTTGGGATTAAATCCCTAATGTTATTGATTGAGATTTTACAACTAGCTCTTATTGTATTGTTAAAACCAAGTTACATTGGAACCGTATTATCTTGCCTCGACAACCGAGCTACATTTGATTTGAGCTCATATTCCATCATTACTCAATTGAGCTACCTAGGTTGAATTGAGTTAGTTGGGCTAGAGATATTAAACATTACACTGATAAACTTGACCGAGCTATTGTATTGCAACTAATTGAGCTTGAGTTAAGACAACAATCGAGCCATCACATAAGAGAACTTATCTCCGACAGAAGAAAAATGCCTTTGAGATAACCTATTCATCAAGAACATAGATTTTATACTATTTGTAAGACAAATCCCATGTGATTGTGGGACTAAAACATAACAAGAAAATCATACGAAGGGGGAAAATGAGTACAACACGTCGCACATTGGCACACCCAAGTTTTTAAATGCAACAAAATCAAGGTGGAGCTCGGTACTTGGGAGCACCGATTGGTGAGACATCGCACAAATCGAGGCTCCTTGGTACAAGCAAGGTATCAAATGGATAATCATAGTGGGGTTGTCGATTGGTGTCATGTGGCACCGACCGGGAGCCCATTGAGCTAACTAATGCCTACTTAATCAAAATGGGATGCGTAACATATGATGTGGGGAAGCCAATGGACCCCACATAGCCCATCTAGTGGACTCCACATTAAGTTAAATTGCCACCAATGTTAGTTTACCGACGACAAAAGCTAAGATAAACTTAGTTAAAGAAATGGAATTTAGTCATGTGACTAGGAATAAAATTGGCCATGAAGAAAAATAATGAGATGAAGATGATAACAAGTTTCATGGAGTATAAAATTCTAAACAAATATACATTAGTTAGAAATAGAAAAGCTAAAGCCATTAATCGATTGGTAAACGGTCGCACGAGTATAATTTGAATCTAAAAATAGATTGAAACAACGAACATCCAAAAATAGATTGAAAAAAGCGAACGTTAAACTAGAGACTAAATAAACTATTTAACACAAAGTTTAACTTAAATTAAGAAAATCTTTAGTCAAATTAAGACATGAAGAACTTGAAAGAGACAACAAAGCTATTAATAACTCAACAAAACTTATGAAAGAAAGGAGTTTGCAACCATTAGAGGATACCGATGTTTTTAGCGAGAGACTGACATAGAAAAAGAGAGACACATGAGTTAAAAGAAAGAGGAAACAAAGCAAGACAAGCAGGTTCCTCTACTTTCTCTTTTTATATAATCTACCCATGTACTTTGCCACGTGAATGGGAGGCTTAATGGTAAATATCTCTGTTAGAAAATAAATATTTGGTGTTTGAAACTGCAAATTTTTTATTTTAAAACTGAAAACCTGAACAAAGACTTAAAAACCTTTAGATAAGACTTTGGCCATAATTATATTAAACTGTGAGTCATAGGCTTGACTCCCTCTACTCCCTTAAATAATTTATTTAAGCTTAAAACTAAGTTAAGACAATAGATTATTTTAAGCTTAAAATTAAGTTAAGACAATAGACAAACAAGGAAAATCTTTTGGACGAATGGCTAATATCATAGGTTTGAAGGAAGGGGTCAAAAGTTTGATTTCCTCGAGATCAATAAATAGAGTATTGTTTTATTAAATTATACACCAGGTTTTATTTAGGGATTAACTTGATATGAAGATTCAATGATACTATTTGAGGATTTAATTAGGTTCATCTGAATAGACGGGTTCTGTATGAGTTATTTGCAATGATTTATATTGAACCAAAATATTTAAATTATCACTTAGTAAAACATTAAAATCCATCTTGACATATAGTGACATGGAACAAATAGTTATCATAAAAAAGTAAGTTTTAATGATAAAGTGAATTATAGAGTTATTGATCACACGATTTCAATTGTAATTATTGATAACTATGAAATCATAAGTTAAACAATGGTAATGATATACACCTAGAAATATAGGTAAAAGATGAAAACTCTTATTATGTATTATAATGCAATCATAATATTAAATTTTATAATTATTAAATGAGTTATCAACATAAATAGGTAGATTATGAGACAATATATTTTTACGCATTCGATATCAACAAGATATTGGATAATATTTGTATATTGATTGTCATCGTTTATAAACCTTATATGACTTGTTATTAAACTTTGAAAAATGTATAACTAGAAAACATGTATATGGAAACTATTACGAACAATTTATAGTCCTTTGTATGTGATGGAAAATCAAGCTTAGGATTCTTGCAATAATGACTTCCTTGGGTGGTATGGGACATCCAAGAAGGTTGTGATTATTTGCATCCTATTCATGGATTGCTTTGCATTGATTGAGGAATTAGATAATGGGATTAAGATCCTTATAGAATTAATGCGAACGGGTGGTACGAGACATTCATAAAGGTTAGTGTTGTTTGTGTTCTAATTCTAGTTTTCCCAAGTTGTTAATATAAGGAGATAGATATTTCTTGTTGTGATTTTTCCAATGGAAAAAGGGAATGTTTTTGAGAGATGTGTTAATGGATTAGAGATTGACTTGTATGGATGGGTTAGGTAACCTAATGCAATGGATCACATATGTAAAGTGCTTAGGGGGTATGGGGTGGATTGTAGATAGACATAAGGTCTAATCTTATGATTAGTCACTATAGGATTATTTCATGCCCTAGTACTTTGTCATATTTCAATAAGGTAAGGGTACCTTCTGTTATCCTAAGTCTTTTGGCCAAAAGCATATTCATTACTTATATGATTATTAGGATGTTATATTCCTACCCTTTCATAAGTCTACCATTTTTTGGTGACTATACTACACATGGTATTCTCTCTTACCTTATTGATTTCTTGCATCTTCCTTCTCATGAAGGGTAGGGACACTCTCAATTCGTGAGAGGTTTGCAGGATTCATAAGTCTTGTGGTTGGAGGTAATGTTCCCCAATGATACTCTTTCTCTCACGGTGTAGTTCAATATGGAGACGGATCTATTTTTGACAGAGACAATTATTGTGTCGCAATGATGGATTGTTGTATTTTGTATATGTTGATATCAATCAGTATTATAGGGATTGTAAATATCCCCTTATTTTCATCTAATCGCATTGGAAGTTTCCTATAAATCCTATAAAAAGTAAATTTCGTTATTTATTCCTTATTGATCTATACGAATAAATACGACAAAAATTGCCATGTAGTTTTGTTAATTATATCCCGTAAAATTCTACTTGAAAAAAGGAATTGTAAACATTGTAATTGAAAGTTGAGAAATATGATGTATCATAATCTATGTAAATAAAACCAATATATTTCACATGTAATGAAAGATGGATTTTAAACTTGATATGTAAATTTTTGTTAAGGTGTACACTTGTGGATAAATGGAAAATATACACTTATATTACTATCATGGATTTATAATTATGTGAAAATTGATAAACTCAACTAGATGGATGATTATGTTTAGGCACTTGAATGAACCTAACAAATATACATTTATTATTTAAATGGTCCTCTCTCTCTCTCTCTCTCTCTCTCTCTCTCTCTCTCTCACACACACACACACACACACACACATTAAAATTAAATGAAGTGGATGAACTCGATAAACATATTTAAAAAACTAACTACAATTCATTAGTTTAAATGGATGAACAATTTTATTTAAACTCATATTGGATTTAATAATGAATGATTTATGCACAGTTAATTCACTTATATTGAAAATGCAACAAATTATACAAGTTATGATTATATGACACAATTAAATCTACTTAGATAAATAAATTATTATATATTATTATGCTTCTTACATTTTTAAAAATGTTTTCATAGGACTAGGAAACCATCAGGCATTGATTTCCGTTCGTAGTTGTGTGAGGGTGACTGAACATTACGATCACAATTATTTTCCCTGTGTGTTTTCTAGTCACCTGCCAGGGGGTTTCTACACCTTGATATCAGAACATTGATTCAATGCTATGACCCTTATTTTTGCTACATTTCTTAAAAAATGCATTTTTGTGTCATGCCAGGAGTAAGAATGAAAATGGGAAGATAAACATCTAGTAGTAGTAATGACAATGGAAATGATGCCAACAATGTCAATAAAAATGTGGATGATATTGATAATCAACAACGTCTTATCGGTAATTTTGACTTCACAAAATTAATAAACATGAGAATTTTTAAAAAATTCAAAAGTGTTATTTTGCGTGATTTAACGCCCTCATCACGATCGTCTCATTTTTGTGATCGTTCTAGTCTTCATTTCGTCCATTTCAGGCGAGAACTCCTCCCGCCAAGTTATAAACTGCATTAATAATTAATTAATTAATATTTAATTAATTTATTATCCTTTATTTGATAAAATCAATTTTTATTAATTTTTGGGTTTTTAATTAAATAAATATTAATTAAAATTCATTCGACAAGATTTATTTTAATTGTTGGGGAAAGTAAGCTTCCGCTTCCAATTGTCGGGATGCCAAATTGACTTCCCGTACCGGTTTTCCCCTTTCTGGCAAATTCATTTTATTTCCCCGCTTGTGGGATTTCTTCCACTGATTGTCAATTCAACCGATTGGCAAACAGCAAAAAAATCCCGATTTCCCACATGGGGAAATAAAATGGGGATTGCCAACCCATCTTGTCATTTCATCTGACAAATTGTTGTTTATTTCCCACTTTCCCCTGGCAATTAATGTCACTAGCCGAGAAAGATGGAATCAGTTATTCCAACAGAAATAAGAAACGGTTACAGAAGCTTCTTTAACCATTTCTCCGTCAAACTCGTTGGAAAAATTCATGCGAAGAAGCTTTGAAGCTTTCAATATTTCTAACTTCTTATTTCCTCTGTAGAAGCGTTCCCATGGAAATAGTTGGAAGAATTTTTGTTCCGTTTAATTAATTTGTTCGTTCACATTTCCATACGAAGAAGAAACAAAAATTCTTTTACTGTGAACACCAAGGAGAAGATCTTTCACGCTATTGGAGAGTTTTTAACACAAAAGACAAGGAGGATTTGTGAGAGCATAAAATTTGCACATTAGTAAAGAAAGGAAGCATTTTCCACGCATTGAGGGAAAACAGTCCAAAACCAGGCCAAAAGAGTATCTAGTTTTAACGCAACAGGGAGAGGAAGAAGAAAACAATTTTCAACACAGTCCAAGGTTTGGCAAACAATCTCCACGTATTTGTTTTGGTAGGCCACATGTGCGGGGAGAGCATTTATTAGTTTCCACGCAGGGAGATGAAAACATCAAGTTTCAACACCTAGAGGTAAAGAAACAACAATTTGAATAAGACAAGAACATTCCTCCCACGCATTCATCAAAGAAAGCAGCCAAGGATAGAGTTTCCAGCAAAAGCCAAAAGAACACTCCAAAAGAAATTACAGTTTCCACGCATGCCAAAGTGAGAATCATTTCATACAAGTATAAAAAAATAAGAACATTCCTCCCAAGCATAGGCCAAACAAAGACGACAACTCCACACATTCGTTGAAGAAGAGAGAAAAATACAGGCAGTTTCGTTTGCAAACTCCATGCATTCCGAAATCAAAGATAGTTATCTATTCACTTGTCGGAATAAAATAAAATAAAAGAAGATCCTACGCATAGTTCAAATGAAAAGTTGCCCATGCCAAAGAAAGGAAAGACGAGATCCATGTATGACTGGGAAAGAAAGGTAAGAACAACTCTCCAAAGCAAAACAATACCATGCATCCACAGGTCACGTTGAGGAGGTCCACGTTGTCAAAGACAAGTCACGCATGCATCATAAGCTCACACATTTACCGGGCATGTCAAAGCCATGCAATTGCAAGAAGAGGAGGATTGTGCATGAAGAGAAATCATGTGAACCTGAAAAAATATAAAACAAGATATATATCAACACAAGAAAATGAAATTAATGAAGAAAACGATAGGTGCGGAACAAAGGTTGCCGCAGGTTGTATCTGTCGAAGTAATCGACTTTGGAGCTTGATAAATTGAAGTTGAATG
This sequence comes from Taxus wallichiana var. yunnanensis, assembly GCA_018340775.1. NCBI lineage: Eukaryota > Viridiplantae > Streptophyta > Pinopsida > Cupressales > Taxaceae > Taxus > Taxus wallichiana. The sequence continues at coordinate 467,750,322 of CM031236.1, read as the reverse complement.
ATTGTCGAGAAGAACGGTTTGCTTCGTTGAATTTTTCCCATCTTCGTATACTCATATGCCAAAATTCAAATATACATCACTTCGTTTGATTTTTTTCACGGAGTCAAATAAAACACAGTTTGTTTGATATTGCCGCACGCACAATTTCAGCTTGATGGAAGGCCTATTTTGAGAATTTGTATCTCGAGCCCAGATAATCTTCAAGAGAAACGGTTTAGTCCCTTGAATTTTTCCCAACTTCATGTACCACTTTGAAAAATTTCAAATGCACAGCACCTCGTTTGATATTTTTCACGGAGTCAAATAAAATACAATTTGTTTGATTTCGCTGCGTGTGCAGTTTTCAGCCTGTCAAGGTGACTCACTTTGAGAGTTGATATTTTGAACTCAGATGATTGTCAAGAGAAAATAGTTTTTTTTTCAATTCTTCCCATCTTCATATGCCCCCTTGCCAAGTTGTAGATGCTCAAGGTGATGTTTGGTATTTTTCCTAGGCTAAAACTAAACAGATTTTCGCAATTTTACACTTGCATTTTCCTAGTAGTTTCATAAGAGTCAACTTTGACCTTTAATATTTGACTGAAGAATTTGATTGGGAAAAAAATATCTGACACGAAAAATTTTGGTACCTTAATATACTCCCTCATCTAGTGAGAGTTTCTTAGAACAAGATTTGTTATTTTTCCCAGGGTAGTTTCAGAGGCGATTTGTGTAGTTTTGAAGTAAGGAAGTAATAGCCCGAAATCACGCTTTTGTCACAATCATGTCATCTTCAAAAAAAGAGATGTTGCGGTATGAGTTTCAGGGAATTCTACCCACCTCGACGCTCCATTCAGAGTATGAGAACACCATTGATACCAACTTGGGACACGTCGACATAAGTCGGTTCTGTAATCGCATATCAACCGAAGGTGAGTCACAATTTTCTTAACGCTTGTTCTGAATTGGTCATCACTTGCATGGATGCACCACGACACCTGCATAGTGTGGCGATTCAACTCCAATGGCTCCGAAGTGGAAGAAACCTCTAACTTCCTCATTATGCGGTATAAGTAGTAGCTATTGGCATAGGTCTCTTTGGAGTCAAAAGCCATTATTATCGGCAGAGATCGATAATGAGAGAATCTTGTCTACATCAATTGTTTTCACTTGATCATTATACATATCTATTCATCGAAAAATAAAAAACAATGAAAATACAAATTGTGTGGATCATCATGCAGAGCCACATCATTCAAGCGTGTCTCTGCACGGCTCTTAGTTAGAAGTGGCCGCGATACTTCATCGGCCAATCTTAAAGTTGGAGCGTCCTCAAATTGGATGTTAATGAGTAGATCAGAATGGAAACACTTCGGGATGGTGACAAAGACGAAAGACATAACTTCAGGTAGTGAATTACAATCTCGACTCTTGAAAGATATTCTCGATGGCAAAATATCAAGAGTTGGATTATGACAAGCCAAGGTGGCGTAACGACTACAGTCTTGAGAAAAATAAATAATTCACCATGGAAGGCTATTTGGAGCATGTGGAGAATTGTGAATGTGAATACGAATGAAGACAAACTTGCTCACACTAGGATGTTGCTCAAACAGAGAGGTGGATGAATTAGTCAAGTTTCAAGCTTGACTTTCTTATCTACTGGAGGATCATGCGGAACATGGTCAATGAGTTCATTCATGTACGACTAGGATGGGTGGAATCTTGGCCCAATGGATAAGATATTGATCCGAGATGTCTTGATCTAGGTGGTACATTGTTGACTAGGATGTCTATGTGTGTGTCCAAGTCATTTAAGTGGGGTCCACATGTACCCATTGCTTTTTGTTATAAAGTGGTGTTATTTAACTCACTTTTGGAAAAATTTTGATAACTTAAGTGGTTTCTATTTTTAGTCACTTTTTAAAAGTTGGTTGAAAAAGTCAAAGTCACTTAAGTGCCCTATTTAATGTGCATTTAAAATCCTAACTACTTTGTAACCAACTTTTGGGTTATAAAAGCATATCGGGGCTCATTTGTAAGGGGACTTTGAAAAGGAAAAGAAAATACTTTTGTATGCAAACTTTACTTCAAAGAAAGAAACTTTGTGTTCTTTTGAGAAGACATTTTGGAGTTAATGAAATATGAACTTTGTGTCCCATTCATTGTCTCTCATAACATTTGATGTTCTTATGTTCATTAGATGTTAGTGTATGAATCTTGCATGAAAATATTATCTTGGATCTTATTGTTAAGGCTATTAATATGTTATTCTAGTTCACAATGATCAAGCTCTGATTATCTACTTGCTCACGTGTGTTCCCTTTTTACTCATTCTTGTTTAGCTGATGCAAACTCTATTTAATTTGTGTTAGTTATTGATTGTTCTTCTCAATGCAATATTAGGCTTTGATTTTACCTAACTCTTGCATGTTCCTTCCATTCATTCCTTTCCATTCCTTTCATTCATTCCATTCCATATCCCTCATTCACTTTTCTTTCCATTGATGTTTCAAAACACCCCCACGTACAATTTTGAATGTACAGATGTAAATACAATTTTGGTTTTCAATAAATGCATCCTCACCTTCATTGAGGAGGGACTTCATTCCCACACTATTACATGTCATTTTCATGTGTGTAAATCCATATGCTAACACAATGAGAAATTTTGGATCAAATTCTTGCAATATTGACTGACACTTATGATTGGCTTAGTACACTCGAGAAGATGGTTCTATTTGAAGAAAATTATGAGGAACAAGACGAAGAAGATAATCGATGGAATGAGACAAGTAGGGTGATGGAAAAATAAGCAAGATTTGAAAAATTATGATGACCAGGAAGTTGAAGGCTTCCCAAGAGGGAAAGGTTTGAAATGGAATTGTTGAAGGATCTAAAAAGAGAAATCCCACTGAAGTACACATGAACAAGTATCGGAGGATGGGGAAAAATCATGGCTTATTGAAATGGAGAAATATTTCAATATTTAGAGTTTCTCGGAAGAAACAAAGGTAGTATGGGAAGCATATCATATTTTAGGAGAAGCATCCACTTGGTGGAACAAAAATACACCGAGAATAATTTGAGTGTTGATAACACTACGTGGGAGTTATTTGTGACTCTATTCAAGAAAATATGGTTTCCACAAGTGTATTTCGACAATAAGGTGGATGAGATCTAGAACTTGACCCAAAGAGACCTTACAATAACTCAATATTATGAGAATTTCACAAAACTTCTTAGGTATGTACCATAGTATCAAAAGGATGAGCGGCTCCAAATCCGTATGTTGATTATGGGTTTAAATCCCCATCTTAAAGATGATTTGGATGCACATAGAATAAATTCTATGGATGAGGATTTTGAGGGAAAAAATTAAGCATGAATAAAATTTACATGTACTTTCAGCCTCTAGAAATGATTTCAAAGGTCAAGGAGTGGAACAAATCAACAATCATCGACTTCAATCAAGAAGAAATTTAACAAGCTCAAAAATATTGGAAGAAATAAAATAGGTATTTCTTTGAAATCTACTAAGACTGGAAACTCATCCAAGATGAACAATAATAAAAACTATCCAAATCAAAATAATGGTAATAACAATAACAAGAGTCCATGAGAGAAGTTTCTATGGAAAAAGGGCCAAAAAAGGGATGCTTTAGATGCAAAGTTGATCACTCACTATGTTAGCAATTGTCCCTAAAAAATGTTAGACAACCTCCTTTACGACCTCAAAACTAGGAATTTCAACAATGCATGCATACAACAACTAACAAACATCAATAATACCTCCAATATACTTCAATAGTGGTGGAAAGTAAACTTTTTGGTATTTCTATTTTCATTGATACAAAGGCAACATAATGCTTTGTTGTACTTGAGATATAGACTAAAATTTCTAGACAATGTAGTCATATGGATTAAACATGGCCATAAAAGTATGACAATCATATGGAAAAGAAAGTAGAGAAATTTATTTTTGCAAATGAGTTCAAGTTACTAACTTTACAACATAGGTTATCTTATATGTTATACCCATAGAATCAAATGAAATTATTTTGGGGTTAACTAGGTATGGAAACATCATGTTAAGGTGGACTACTATACTAAAATAGTGATGTGCCAAGATGATAGTGGGAACTACTCGAGTTTCTAAGGAATTAAGAAAGCCAATAAGTTGAGGAAGATTTCAACTATGCAATTAAAGAAGGAACTGACAAAGGGACTTATGATATATGTAGTACACATTGATGATGTAGGTGAAGAAAAAAACCTACACTCTAGGATTGTCATTTCCTTCAAAATTTTAGTGATGTATTTCTAGAGAAATTATCAGAAATTTCTCCATAATAATAATTTTATTTCTCTATAGAAATCATTCAAATATTAGAACCTAAGTCTAAGAACCATATTGAATGAGTACCATTGAGTTGTTCGAGTTAAAATTACAATTTTGAGATTTATTAGCTAAAGGATTGATTTGTCCTAGTATTTCACCTTAGGGAACACCTATCATTTTCGTGAAAAATAAGAATGAAACACTTGGAATATTCATTGAATACAAGATGTTGAAAAAGGAAACAATAAAGAATAGGTATCCATTACCACACATCGATGATCTTTTCGATCAAATGTGAGGAAAAATGTATTTTAAAAAATTGATTTGAGGTCAAAGTACCATCAATTAAGGATCAAGGAAAGTGACACCCAAGATAAATTTTCACACAAGGTATGGTCATTATGAGTTCACAACATTTCCTTTTGGACTCATGAATGCACTAGCAACTTTCATGAATTTGATTAATAGTGTGCTCAGAGATTACTTAGATAGATTTTTGTTAGTCTTCTTGGATGATATATTGATTTATTCACAAATATAAGGAGAGCACATTTTTCACTTACAGTTAGTATTACAAAGGTTGATACAACACAAGATTTATGATAAGTTGTCAAAAGGTTCCTTCTTCCATAAAAGAGTGCACTATTTAGGCCATATTATATCAATATATGGAATTTCAATTGATCCAACAAAGAGAAAGGCTATAATGGAATAGCCTACACCTAGGAATGTGTAGAATTCTATAGTTTAATGGGATTTATAGGATACTACAATAAATTTGTAAAAATATTATCAAGGATTACAATCTTATTTCCTCATTATAAAATAAATGGAAAATTTCTTTATGGATAGAAAGTTGTGATTTTTTTCTAACTTCTTAAGGAAAATTGGAATTTGCATTAATTTTGGAAGTTGTAAACCCTAATGGAAGATTAGTCATTCTCACAAATGCATTAGGTGAAGGTTTTGGAAGTGTTTTGATGTAAGACAACCGGAAGGTGGCGTAAGAGTCACGGAAGATCGGGAAAGGGGAGTTGAATTATTCTCCACATGACCTTGATCTTGCAAATATAATACATACTTTAAATATGTGAAGGCATTACATTTTGGGAAATAATTTTGTGCTTAAAAAAATCATTCAAGATTTTAGTTTACCTTCACTCAACCTAACTTAAATTGACAACACCGACATTGGCTAGACTTCTTGAGTGAGTATGATTTTGATATAATTTGTATTAAGTCCCAAGGGTAAGGAAATATTGAGTTGTAAATGCCCTTCAAAAATATGATATATAGTGGTCATGGCCTTAGTGAGGACCAATTTTAGAGAATATGTTTTGAGTCATCTATTTTCATGTACTTTTTATGGGAAAATCAAATCTACATTGGATATTGATAGTGAGATCATAGATATGAGGGTTACTAGTTTGATTGAGATGAACTTCTAAGACTCCAAGAAATAATATATGTACATGATTTAATTTGATTCAAATTAAATATAAATATTGCATAGTCACTATTGAACCAAATGATGTTTAAATGTTGAAATATAGAAATGACACAAGCAAGCTAAGATTGAAAATATAAAACCATGAGCGAAGAAGAAAGAGAGGACTTAGCCAATTTATGCTTGACCTGGAACTTATTTGGACTAGGAAAAGTGTTGAAAAGGTTGGGTAAAGTGTCACAAATGCTCAGTTTGAATTTTTAAATGTAGGAATAAGGCCGAACATGGGCACCTATGACAGGACAAGGGCACCTAGGAATTGAATCACGCTTCTAGGTGCCCGTGACTATACAAATGATCAGAATCTAGTTTTTATTGTGTCACAAGATCATTGATGTTTATTCCTATTGATCACCTAAGAGTCACTCCTTGAATGTTGAAGTTACATGTAGCCTAAAAATATAATTTCACCTACACAAGCCCACAAAGCGCATCAAACCTAAAAATAAAGATGTAATATGGGGAGTAACAGTGACCCCAATGGTCACCCTGAGAGTCAACTTACAACCAAATGTTGCATTACATCTCATACTCCATGTAGTTCTTGTGAGTGTGTAGAAATTGTGCCCTAGGATGCCCTTGTGGAAGTTACACTTGATAGTAGTGTGGATGGAATATAATGAACTTATCATTTTTATGTAGTGTATGCAATGTTGATACAACCCTTGTCCCTTTGAATGGATGTTAGATGGATGCATTTGATGCTCTTGTGCCTTTTGAATGCAAGCTTAGGTCGTAGTATGTAATGATTAGTGCTTGGTCCTTGATTTTAAACACATAACTCTATATTTATATGATTCCCTTGTTTGAATTTCTTAATTGACAACTAGAAGACCGACCCATAAGTGAAAAAGATACCCAAAAGATAAAAGATACCAAAAAGAGTGAGTAAGGTAGAAAAGGGTTAGGGGCACCTAGAGGGGACAAGAGTGCACCTAGGAACTAGAGTCTAGAGTCATTAAGAATAAATCAAGTAAAATCCCAACCGGGATGTAGGGTGTGTAAGACCAAAGAGAAAAAACAAAGAAAAGAGGCTAAAAATAGTTTTCAATCACTAATTTTCTTGCTTAGGAATCATATGAATACTAGTATGCTTTTAGGACCTAGAAATGTACCCAAGTGCGTGATTTTGTGTCTACATTTGCCCCCACTTTATGTTGTTGAGTGAATACTCGATAACATAAAGTAGATAAGAGATGTGTACCTTATGATCATGTAGAGTGTGCGGTGAAAAGTATGCCGAGTGGACAAGCGAAGCATGGAATGATGTAAAATGAAGCGTGGAGACTAGGAAAGTAACCCTAGGGGTGAAGCGTATGTGTTGTATTGTGTTTTTTTAGCTTGTGGTTGTTGTTTCTTATAAGGATGGACCTACAAAAGAAGAGAAAGAATGTAGTCAAAGTCCCATATATGATAAATTAGAGAAAATGTGCATAAGTATGTAAAAGTGTGTAAAGGAAAGTGTGCACTTGATTTAAAAGATTGTAAAAAGGATAGAAATGTGTCCTAAAATGTTGTGAAGAGTGATTTTTTTGGGTGATCTCATGTTAAGTACAAGTTTTTGGGAAATCTCACACCAATGAAAATATTTTTGGGTGATCTCACGCTAAGAGTGAGTTTTTGGGAGATCTCATGCCAAAGAGAAAGTGTTAGAGAGAGATGTCTAGTGTTATTCTCCATCCATGACTCTACCCGATAAGCACCACTACAGATGGTACATACCCGATTTGTTCATGTGTCTGAATTAGTTCCGATTATTCTAAATTAGTTCCAAGTTGTTCCAATATAATGCATTATGTGGCCGAAGGACCGTGCATGTAACTATAGAAATTATCAGAAGACCTCTGTGAACCGTGTGATGATATGAGAAGATGTATGTGTATACCCCTAGGAAATTAATGCCTAGGAGAGGACACAAGTGCCAAAGCACTACTATTTGATGTTGGGTGTTTGTGCCTGTGTTGTACTGAGGACCCAAGTCAAATTCTGGGTCGTTCGTGAATGTGTTTCTTTACTCTAATTCTGATTTTTTTAGGGGTGATTTGTTCACCCAATGTGTGCCCCACTTTTGGGGTGCATGCAAAAATTTAGGAGTGTGCATTCCAAAAGAGAGGACCTAATGCTTTGAGATGAATCTGATACGTACAGGGGTAGGAGATGTTCATGGTAGAAACCAAGGCACACACAAAAAAAGTGGCTAATAACATGTGCTAGTATTAAAATCTAGTCATGCAAGAGAAGACATTGTAACAAGCAAGTGTGCATACAAGATATATCGTAAAAATTAGGTTTCAAACATGGTACATTACTCACAATGTCACAAGACAATCAAGGTGAAAGTGGCTAAAATCATAGAAACAATTATCAAATAAGACATAGGGCATAGCCCACAAACAATGGCATACAATAGAAAACAATGTCAAACAAAGTGTATCAGAAAACCATGGTGGCGTATAGTCCTACAAAGAAAATTTTGTAATGTGTGAGAGTAGGAAATGTAGATGCCCCGTGAGCCTCAGGGATTGGTAAAAGGTACAATACTCGAGCATCATTGCAGTGTGTGAAAATATGTAAGATATTTGCATTCACAACTAGAGACCAAGTGAACACACATGTGTATATGATAAATATAATGACATACTAAGTATCTGACTAGCATAGTAAGAAAAGTGCATCATGTAAGTAGTATAAGCAAGCAAGAGTAAGTACAACCAAGATATTCAAATGCAAAGTGTGAATGTGATGGAATAGTAGGTAATATGCGAAGATGGAAGAAGTAACATTCCCCGTGGATGTGTATGAGATGAGGTTCATTTATAAAATAACCCTCAAAAATCAAGAATGAACCATAAAACAAGAGTGCATCATCGAGAAATGACTTGAAAAATGTGTTCTACAAAGATAGATCATGAAGCATAGAGCATGAAGAGTGAATGTAGTGAGGTTCATTTTAGATTTATACCCTCAAAGAATGAGTATGAAACATGGAACTAGATTGCATCATAGGGTAATTACGACGATACAAGTTATGTATCAAGATGTGTAAGAGTACTGAGAAAGATGAAGTGTGAAGCATGGAGTGTGATAATAGGTACTAAATACAATTGATAGTGTTATAAGGGGAGGAATTACAATCCCCCTAAGTGTGTCAATGATGGAGAGCTTTGTGGAAATGTGAGGAGGATCATGGCATTGTGACCGAGTTTAAAATGTGTCTTGGCCATCAATGTAAGGATTAGCTTGTTTGACAAAGAGAATTAGATGTGGAAGTGGAGTAAGGTGGGGAGGGACCTTGAATGGTAGTAGCTTATGTGGGATTGATAACATTGTAGATGACTTAGTAGGATGAGGAGATGAACTGATTTTTAGAGGATGTTTCTTAGTTAGAGTGGGTAACACTATAGAATATTTGAGAGGAGGAGGGGATGAAATGATTTTTAGATGAGGTTTCTTAGGCAACTCTTGACTTAGAAAATAAGGAAATTTAGTGACTATGGAATGATTATCATTAGACATAGATGGACCATATTTAGGAGCCCATTGGGATTTAACAATTGAAGATGTAACAAGATGTTGTGAAGAAAATGAAATAAAACCCTAATGCTCACGGTAATTTATTCATCATTTTAGAGCATAGAAATTATTGTCATTATGTCCATTGAGTCTATGATAATTGCAAAATGGGAGACCTTGATATTTAGCAAGTTGATAAGGAGGGTAACAATTAGTGGATGGCAATTTGATCAACTGGTGAGTGAGAAGATGAGGAAGAATATCATGTTTCTTAGCATTGAGATCAAACTTGAGAGGTGTTGGTAATGGTAAGACTTGAGGTTCACTAATATGAGCACATGTAGAAGACATAGAAGTAGAATTATATGTAGAAAGAGAACTAGCATGGGCTTGAGAAGCATCCTTGAGATGTTGGATTTCAGCTTTAAGAGATGTAATCATTGTTTCTATAGCTTGAATTTTATCTTGAAATAAATAATGTAAAGCTTGAATGGACTCTATGATGGGTTGATTGGATGGAGGATTAGGGGCGATAGAGTCATGAGATAGACGATAAAAAATAGCACTTACTTGAGTGGGTGGCGTACTACGAGGGAGATACATAGTGTCTAGGGATTTTGGAGAACATATTTGTAATATGGGTGCATTTGAAGAAATTCATGCAAGGAGATTAAAGAATAGGAGTAGTGAAAGAAGAAAATATCCAAGTGTATGCTCATGAGTAAGGTTCACCAAATGATTTAATTTAATTTGAATTAAATCTAAATATTGTAGAGTCACTAGTGAACCAAATGATGTATAAAGTATAGGATTATTCTACAAGGATCAACCTTAACTCAACACACATTGAGAAAGGTTTCAATTCAATGGAGTCATGAACGCTTCACGTAGTAAGTAAGAGATCGAATCAAAATGAGAATCAAGTACGAAAATAAAACAAAGTCATATGACATCCTTATAGATCAAAAGAGATAGGTACATATAGGAGTGATGTGTAACTATTGTGCATGACACGTGTACACAACCCTAACTAATCATATTGTCATGTTCCATTATGACCTATTCTCACTAAGTGAGATGACTAACCATCAATGGAAGACAAGTCATCGAATGACAAAAAAACAAGTCCTATACACCGACACCCCCTTCATCAAAGATGAGGTAGAGCTCATGGAAAGTCATAATAGAAAGAGAATGTACGTACCCAAAATTGTATGTATTGTATTTTCGAGAAGAGGTTACGGAAAACCCCAATGATGAATCAGATCTCTTCGCAAGGTGTTCAAAATCCAAAAAGCTCACCAAGTATACACTTGCATCCTAAAATGCCTCATCCAACTTTTGCATGATTCGCTCCAACCTCTGCCTCCTTTTTCATGCATTTTTGTCCTTAAGTTACAAGATCACCGCCCTTCCTTGGCGTCGGTCCTGTCCGCTTTTTCGAGAACCTTCTGATGCACTCAAGAACGCGAGAAATCAATTTGCATTTGCAAATATCAGCTGCTTATGCTTTGCTTAGAGTTTCCATCCACTTTGTAATAGTAGTGCTCAATTTTTAATGATAAAGCATGGATATTTTGAATTGCCTTCTGGTGAGTAGAAATGCTTTAAATATTGAGCTTGTTTACAAGAAAATGGCCCCTCTCTCTCTATGTTTTATTATTCAGTGTATTTGGAAGTTCCTTAAGAAGTCTCAACAGGTCTAGACTTAGTGTAAGTTCTCAGCCTCTCAGTTCAAGGCTCCTCATTTTTGGTTTAGAGATCACTTGATCTCTCTAGTTTAATTTTGCTCCATTGTTGTTCTCCAAACAACCAGCTTAGTATGATACAACATCAATTCTAGATTAAGTTGATTCAAATCTTAGTTCATTTAGAATTATAGTTTTATTTCGTCATAGGAAGAATAGGTCCTAGAATTTTAGGTGTGTCTTGTTGTATCCCTGCAACAATCTTGCTAGGAATTGCATAGCCAAGCTTTGTTCTCTTGCGCTATCTCTCTCCTACCTGCATTCCGTTCGGTTTACCTCCAAGTTGCCACTGTTCAAATATCTTCTCCTGCTGCCACTATCACATTCTCACCTTTCTGGATTCATGAGAACACGAAGGAATGAAGAAATCACACTGAGGGGACAAGCTATGTTACAACTGGATTTGCCTCTGATTCTACAAACTCCAGGTTTGATTTGTCAAAGTTGTAGTTACAATATATCAAATAGAGTAGTGAATCATTTCATTTCAGTTAAAGCTTGCTTTCAATATTGTCGGGAAGTTGTGGGGAATGATAGCTTCTGAGAAGCTATGATTTGTTTCTCACTTCTGAGGTAAGATTGGAGGTCTTTCAATTAAATTAGTTAGATATTTATATTTGTATCAACTCACAAGTGCACAGGAAAATAGCTACATCTGGCTAAATAGCTTTATTCTTAGATTAGTTACTTGTTATATGAATTTACTAGATTAGTTGCTCTTTAAAATTATTCAAGTTTATATCTCTGAAAATACAAAAAGAACAAGCATAACATAGATTCATTTTTGTAATTAGTTTACTTCATTCAATTAAGTTTAGTTATTTCTTGCATGACTATTACGAGACCAAGAGAGCCCAGGGATTACGTATTCGAACCAATGATACCCCAGCCGAATCTCTGCACAACATTAGCAGATATAGATCAAGGTCTTAGGATTCAATTCTTCCAAACAATTGGAAACTCATAAGCAATTAGTGAGCAATTAAGAGTGTTAAACATCGAAGATGACAAAGCATATGACTTCTGGTCTAATCAACCCAGTTATAGATTTCCTTGATAGGATGTCCACATGACCATACAAGAACCCGAATGAGAACAACCTTTTGGTTTTGATCCATTAGTTCCATAGCCAGATGCAGGAGACCTTCTCACTGACATAGATACAGGCCTACGCATACAAGTTTCTAGGACACCCGTGAGGTATTCTGAGAAGATCGCACAACTCCTGATACTAAACGTAGAAGCTGAAAAGGCTTATGACTACTGGATAGTCAGAAGACGGGATTGATTATTTACATGACCATAACAGTCCACTGTTAGGAATATCCTAACTATTAGTGCTCACTAATATGTTATCATGAGTAATTATATTATCTAGGATAATATAACATTGCATTGTTGGTGCGGTTGGTTGTGAGTTACAACAACCCACTTATTTAGGGAGTATATTGTTATAACATCTTGTATAGAGTTAGTGAGAGGTTATGTTTAGCTTCCTTGATTATAGAAGCAACATCGCCTATACATTTGTAATATCCTGGATGAATTGAATATAGAGAAGAATATTATGTTGTGTGTTGAATATAATATTAATCTGTGCAAATCTCTTTGATCCTTTTTATTTGGCATCAGAGCCTGGCGGTTTCTCTGTTTCTACATGAATATCTAAAATGATTAAGGGGCTTCTCCAAAGATATGACTGCCCCTGATAATGAGAGAGACAAGTGATAAATCTATTAATTGGTAGAAGGTTTGAAGATTTATTCTGTGCGTTTATGTGATAGGGGATTTTCTTGTGTTTCATTTTAATCTAGACATCTTTGCCACGGCTCATACAGTCGAATCTAAAACTTGTATTAGATCTGCTCATCAGATTGGCATATGGTAAATCGACTATTGTGATAGTATTACTGCCTCAGAGATCTCCAACAAATTTTCTAGAATTGTAGACTCCTTAGACCCGTTCACGTCTTTCATCTTGTCTCAACTCACGTAAATCCATCAGATATCCAAATTTAAAGCGCCATTGAAGATTTTCTACATATTGATCTATGTGTCTGTGGTGAATCTCCTGTTCTTCTTTGCACTGGGTTCAAACTAAGACTGAACTTAGCTATTTCCACGTACCATATATGAGGCATTCATTTTTTATGTGGTATTTTGGCTTGGCATATTCATCTGCGAATCTCACATCACCATCTCCATGAGCTCTTCCTCGCCTAGATTTCCACAAAGGTGACTCCGTCTCCAAGCTGTGTAGACTTTGGAATTTGCATTGACTGATTATGTGTGAAACTGATCAGCTAAGACAATAATAGCAAGTAAAGCCACGTCATTTGGGTGCCACGTGTCTCTATATATCCATGTGCAAGTATGCAGCATAGTGAACGGTTTGGTAGAAATTCGTGCATCGAAGACCTCAATCGAAGGCAATTTGAAGGTGACATGTAAATCAGTTGTAAGTTCTCCACCACGTAAGTATTGGTGTATTTTCTACAGATATTCTGACCTATGAATTCACTCATGCAGTTCTATTTGTATCAGTCACTAGATTCTATTCGAAATTTGAGTCATTTTGTTATTTTAATAGTATATGTCAAAATTTTAATCAATAGCTTTTAGCTATATTAAAATTTTAATTATTTGTAAAAAGGGTGCATTTTCAGTTGTATCCAACACCTATCTCACAATGGTCAAGAAAAGAAGAAAAAAATGTATTCTCATGGAACCAATTACCATGGAGAGAGACATCAAAAATATACAAGATCAAGAAAATTCAGCTATGCTAAATTTAGAAGAAGGATATGAAGGTGACAATGAATTTGAACCACCTAGATCTCTAAAAAGAAAAAGGTTGTGACTAAAGAATACAAATACCATCTTTTATGAAAAATGAGAAGTTCGAAAAGAATTCTGAGGCACATTTCTCGGACCTAAGTGATACGTATGATGGATGAAGGAGGCAACAAAGGAAGGAGGTCGAACAACAACCTATTGTCATCACCAACAGACGGGCCATGCGAAGTTGTGGTGGCATATGTATGGTGTGAGTATATGATTTTCAGTGTGGTTTCCATTTTATTAGAGTGCTTCAGTTTGTAGTGTTCCTGTTGCTTTGAGTGGTGTACTTTATTGTTAATACTGGAAAAGAATTGTATAAGAGAGCAAAAAACTATGGAGATCCTCTGACTGCAGAGATCCTTTGCCTGCCGTACTTTATTGGAAGATGGTCGGTTGGTGAATATGTTCATCCGCAATGATGACCATGTGCAACAAGATCAAGACAACAAGATCCAGTTAGTATGATACAACACAATACATTTTTCCCTTTCTGATTTCTTATTTGGAATTTCACATTGTGGGGGGGAATACATACCAATGTTCCATTCCCATTCTACACCCGAAACGACTTAGTCAAGGAAAGCTTCCAGTGGCAATGGCAGTTTTCTATGCTGTTCGAGATTGAGTGGCAGCGATCAATGACAGAGACTACGATTAAGAACATTACGATTCTTATAGGAAGTAATGTGAAATATTTTCAATATATCTTCTATTGTGCGCTTTGATGTATAAGCATAGTGGCGAACAAGAAGCACCAGATTAAGTTAGTTCATGGATCTTGAAAGGGTTTGTGGGAGGATCCAGAAAACCACCCGAGGTCGCCAATTGATGAGGTTCCCGTAATGTCAAGGTTTGTGGTAAACTCCGCTTAAAACCATGGAAGGAGAGAGCCTTTCTTTTGGATCAAGGTCATGAGTCACAGAGTTGGACATGCCACAGGGGTGAGCATACTACAGAGGAGCATGTGGATGTTTTTCTACCATGTTCGCACTAAGGGGGGGAATGTTAGGAATATCCTAACTATTAGTGCTCACTAATATGTTAGTGTGAGTAATTATATTATCTAGGATAATATAATATTGCATTGTTGGTGCGGTTGGTTGTGAGTTACAACAACCCACTTATTTAGGGAGTATATTGTTATAACATATCATATAGAGTTAATGAGAGGTTATGTTTAGCTTCCTTGATTATAGAAGCAACATTGCCTACATATTTGTAATATCCCTGGATGAATTGAATATAGAGAAGAATAGTATGTCATGTGTGTTAAATATAATATTAATCATGCAAAGCTCTTTGATCCTTTTTATCCACAAAGAACCACGAGTTCACGGTTGTGATCCCCAGGTCCCACAACCCAACGAGCCTGCAAACCAATTAAGCAAAGACACCGGTTTGTGTACACTAGTATTCAAATCCTCACCACTCCCACCGGATATCATCACACAAATTTCTATGTTGAACATAGAAACCGATCAAGCCAATACTTTCTGGGTCAGACTAGAAAACCATCCATAGTTTCCTATAAATCCATTACACTTATCAATACCACTTTCATGACCTTGTCCAAAAATATATACGAAGCGCCTACGGTCAATTTCCATGAATCCAATAACCAACAGATAGGATCTCGGCAGAGCTCGACATTGATTGGAGCCTCTAAACGGTTATAGTGTTAAACCGATCCATAACACCAATTCAGGTTAGAAGAGCCTTCTTTTCTTTAGATTCACAGATCCCATTATTGCGTATCGAGGATTTAGGATTTCCCAACTAATTTGTCCATATCCGCATATATCTCATTTCCACCGGCTGTCTCGACATGACCTTGGGAGGTCGTATGGAGAAAGGTTGCTTGATGATTTTCATGCTCACCTATCACTTTTCTATCGTATAAAATTGGTGAACCCGACATGAAAGGAATAGCCACCCTTTTTCATTTCCATTTCTTTCATCCACCTTCACTCTTTCCCATTATTCTGTGGGTATTCATATACCCCCAAATATGTTGGGATACGATGCATATGGTAGACCTCTCTCAGGTCTCGAAACATATTTTGGTCAAACGAGTAGACAACAGTCGCCCTCACTTTCTACATGGGCTGACAACTACTTCAAGCAAATACTTGTCATCACAAACTCCTCCTCAAATAACTAGCTCTAGTTCTTCATTTCAATTGAGGAGCTAGACCAACTCACACAAACACAACAACTGGAGCCCTCAGGCTCTAACAATATGACGTTTACTGGAGAATCCATTTCATCTCCTCGAGTTTTATCTAGACCACAAATCAGTAGGAAGTCAAATCCACTCCCATTTTTAGATGAGGAGTACTTACACACTATGCTAGAAGTGAACAAATGCTTCCAAAACATGTATCCACCTATAGGAAGTTTGTAAACACAACTGACACACCCTACTCCTTCAAGAAAACACCCCCATTCCTCCACCTATGGAGAATACTCTTGGTGAAGCTTGGCAGAATAACGATCAATTCATAGCAGGGTACCATACCCCTTGGCAACCTCAAGGGGTGCCGCAATAGCCACCATGACAGAATATTATATCATCACCAATTGAAGTCATCTCGGCTCTAGTTGAAAGGGTTAGAGGGCTAGAACTTGCTCAAGCAAATCAAGCTTCACACTCGGGGCAAGCAGGAACTCCCAACCCTCTCGCATCATCCTAGCTAGGTTGACCTCCTTATGGGAATAGGCACGTTAGGTATGCCTCCTCAACAATCGTATAGCTATCCACAACAAACACCAACTAGAACCACATTTTCAAACGTTGCTCCAGTTGAAAATATGATACCTCCCGGTTTAGTACCAAACAATCCATATCAGAGCAATGCTCCTCCCTACTTAAACATTTATTCAAAATCACCACAGGAGATATGTTCTCTTCTCCCAGGATGTTTACTCAACCACAGGGTTTCCTTACGCCCCTGTAAATACATATGCTATGCCATATCAACAACCCGTTCCACCTCCACTCCCTCAACAGGCACCATCTATGGTTGAAACCTATGCGGTAGGGACTTACTCAGAATATTTAAAAGAGCCTTTAGATTTCACCGTATGAAGTGTCATGCTTCCAAGACCTCTTCCCGATTTTCCTAAATTCAAGGGGAGGGAGATCCAAATTCTCATATCAAGGCCTATGCCACGGCCATTTGAGAACTGCTCCCTTGGGATGCAGTTGTTGCTAAAATATTCCCTAAAACCTTGGAAGGTATTGCCCTTGATTGGTATTATAGAATACCTGAAGCCTCGATACATTCATTCAAACAACTTGTGTCAGAATTCATCAAATATTTTGACATGAACAAACTATTAAGAATGGGGATCAGGGAGTTCTTACACATTAAACAAGAGCACAATGAATCTAGCTACCCATTTCATTCAAAGATGGCGTATAGTCCTCTACTCATCAGCAAGTGCTCCAAACATGGATCAAATGGAACTATGTGATTTATTCCTTCATTCTCTCAATAGAGAGATAAAGGAAGAAGTCCAAAAGTCTCTCTAGGACTTATGATGAAGTACTTGAGAGTGCTCTCTCTCAATAGATCAAGCGACAATAGACAACGGTCGTAAGACTTATGGAACAAACGGGAGATTAATTACTCCTAATCAAAACACTACGACCTATCCCAACATAGGAAATACTAATCAAGGACCCAAGGTCCTTAACAAAAACCGTGGGGTTACAACAGATGGAGTCACTGATCAAGCCAAAAGACCAAATGTTGTGAACACCCCGGCACCTGCTAATAATCAACGCAATAACAACTTTAGTCCAGCGATCAATACAGTGGATTTTAATCATCCGCCACAACCACAACAACAACAGAATAACAACAACAAAAAATCCAGTCACAAGGCCCTACCCGAGCCTAGATGGATAT
This sequence comes from Taxus wallichiana var. yunnanensis, assembly GCA_018340775.1. Lineage (NCBI taxonomy): Eukaryota > Viridiplantae > Streptophyta > Pinopsida > Cupressales > Taxaceae > Taxus > Taxus wallichiana. The sequence continues at coordinate 467,732,478 of CM031236.1, read as the reverse complement.
CAAAACCAAAACCAAAGGCAGCAGCCTCAAAATTACAATTATAACAATCAGCAGCCCAATCAAAACTTTGGGCCACAACAAGATTTAAACCAACAACCACAAAAATTATAATCCCAATTTATATTGTGGCTTTCACAAAATCTGAGGTCATGATACTAGAACTTTGCCGTGATTACAATAAATTCTTGGAGCGTTTACCAGAAGATCAAAGACAACTCTTTGTAGATATGTTTCTGGAAAATTCCATACCAACCACATCAAATACCTACCAGGGGTCGATTTCTCCTCAAAATGCACCTCTCAAGATTTTCAATGATCCTCTCCCAAATCATGTTCTAACAATGGGTTAGATCCAAGTGGAGCAAAAAAGGTGTCATAACAGGGAATAACAATTACATGAAGCTTCAAATTCATCAAATCCAATGGTCGCACCTCAATTAGGAACTCGACCACAAGCCAAGATAGTTGGATTAGTAGAATTAGATACCGAGTTACAAGTAGAAACTATAACAAGAACACATGAATACTCCTCTCAACCAGTCCCAACTTATTCACTAATACCAGACAACACTCAAAGAAACACCAATAAAACCAGTAGGTGCCTATGATTTGATTAATGACTTAACAAAGACCTTCTCTCACATTTCCTTTTTGGATTTGTTGAAGAACTCTCCCACTCATAGAGTTGCTCTCTTAGAAGCATTAGGTCTCGGTCATCTCATCAACATCACCCCTCCCCCTAAAACACAAGTAAACCATGTAGACTTTGACATCTACCCTCCAGGGAAGCTAGATAGGATACCGAGTTTATATTCAACATAAGTAAAATGCCAATGGATGCTGAAATATCACGTAGAGGCGATCCACCCTTGCATTTGCAGGTTTGGGTTTATAACAACTACGTTAAGCGTGTAATGATCGATGATGGGGTAGTGGTTAACATAGTCCCCTTCACTTTTCTTCAAAATATAGGATATGGAGAAACGAACTGTTCTTCAACACGAAACATGCTAAGGGGCTATGATAGCCTCAAGGCAACTTCAATCGGGACTATAGTGCTACTAGTCACTTTAGGACCCAAAACAATCCTCACCAAATTTTATATTATAGATCGGGAAACCAACTATAATATGATTCTCGGTCACCCTTGGATACATCGCATGAAGGCAATCCCTTCCACGTTATTTCAAGAAGTAAGGTTTCTACACCTAGGAAAGGTCTTTGTAGCACAAGGTGACCCAAAACCTTTCGACATACACCTAGCAGATTTGAAGAAAATACCGGCATCCATTCTGAATTTGAGCTCCCGACAAATCAGCTCAACAAACCAATCAATACAAACCCGTAGCATAAAGTTGGTGCCTACGACAAAACTAGAAGTCACAAACTTAATCAAAGGCATCCCAACAATCAAAGATGAGCCCATCACTATAGAAATAATTTCACTAGGAACCACTTGCAAAAATATCAAATTACTGGAGAAAGATCTACCTATTCTCCTGCCATTTGATTCTATGGGTATAGGACATACCCTAGGAATTGGTTCCATACCTATGGATGAAGTTTGTATGGTGGAAGTAACTGAGACAAGGGAAGTAGAGACTAAGGGTGTCCCAACTTCCATTTTTCCAAATTATTATTGGACTCTCCACTTTGATGGGGCAAAATGTCATTTCGGTGTTGGGGTAGGTGTGATCCTTACTTCACCCAGGGAAAGGTTCTACCTTTCACTTTCAAATTAAACTTCGAGTGCACAAACAATGGGGCTGAATACGAAGCCCTCCTTCTTGGCCTTATCATTTCCAAAAGGATGGACATTAGTAATATCAGAGTACTCAGAGACTCCCAATTAGTTACAAACCAACTATCAGAGGTATATGAGACTAGGGTTGAACACCTGCAACTTTATAAAATGGCAGTACTAAAACTAACAAAGGGATTTGACTTCATATCAATTGAAGCAATCCCACGAGAACAAAATCTTCTCGCTGATTTTGTGGCAACCTCAGCTTCCCGATTCACTCCAAGCGATGAATTGGCCAATACATGATTTTGTGGTATCAATATGTGCTGAACCTTTGGTTCACAAAATACCAGTAATCCCGATATCAACACATATGGAAGTTGAGAGTGAATCCACCATTATAGGTCACTCTGATAGTGAAAAGGTGACCCTTGAATATCTAAACACCTTTGCAGAGCTGCATCTAACTCATTCCATAGTGGATCTCTTTAATCCCATGCTCCTCTTCCTATTTTGGAAATCCCATGATAGAATCTCCCCACAAGAGAATCTCAAAATCTACGAGGTGGAGAATGAAGGGAGTTTGGAATTACCCCCAGCCCCTCCCGAGTTTGAGGAGGGCAACACCTCCTTAATCGAAGGAACCATAGACATAAATATCGGAACAGAGGAAGAACCAAAGATTTTGAAGTTGGGATCCTCTTTAACTCCAGAGGAGATAGAAATACATACTCAGATCCTCAAAGAACATCAAAAGGATTTTGCATTTAGTTACAAAGAAATGACGGGAATTGCACCACATATCGCGGTACACAATCTTGTCACCAAACCAGATGCAAAGCCAATCAAGCAAAATTCAAGACCAATGAAGCCAAAAGTGGCTCTCATGGTGAAAGAGGAAGTGATGAAACTCCTCCAAGTGGGGTTCATCAAACCAGTTGACTATTCACAATGGGTATCCAATATCATCCCCATTCTCAAAAAGAATGGGAAGATACGCATTTGCATAGACTTTCGAGACATTAACAAAGCATGTCCCAAAGATGACTTCCCATTACCATCCATCGACATTATTGTTGATGCAAAAACTAGATTTGAGTTGTTATCCCTCATGGATGGGTTCTCGGATATAATCAGATTAAAATATCTCGAGGAAGATCAAGCCAAAACCACGTTTATAACTCCTTAGGGAACCTATTATTATGTTGTCATGCCATTTGGTCTTAAGAATGCTGGCGCTACATACCAACGGGAAATGACATACATATTCCATGATCTTATTCATAAGATCATGGAATCCTATGTAGATGACTTGCTAGCTAAGGCCAAAAATCATTGTGATCACCTAGAAGTGCTTTGTATCATTCTCTCATGATTGATCGAATATGGCATCACATTGAATCCAGAAAATGTGTATTCGATGTAACAGAGGTAAGCTTCTAGGTTACATTATATCATCACGAGGGATTGATGTCGACCCAGCCAAAATCTAGGTTGTTCTTGAAATGATTCCACCATCAGATGAGTCTGGTATCAGATCATTTCTTGGGAAACTCGGTGCAATTCAAGGTTCATCCTAGACTTAAGTTTTGTTGTTCATCCAATCAAAAATTTATTAAAAAAGATTATAACATTGATTGGACCAATGAATGCAACGAGGCCTTCAAGCAGTTAAACGCTTCTTATTGTCTCCACCCATGCTAATGCCCCCTAGACCAGATCATCCTTTGATCTTGTACTCACGGGCTACTGATGTCTCACTAGCCTGCATGTTGGCTCAAGAAGATGATGATAAAACGAGAACGTGTAGTTTACTTCATTAGTCAGACATTGCTCACTATGAGACATGTTACACATAGGTAGAAAAGAGAATGCCTTTCCATAGTCTTTGCAACAAAATGCTTAAGACATTACATGTTAAATCAAGAAACAAGGGTGATCATCAAGACAGATCACTTACGGACATTCCTCACACAAGGGTCTTTGTCTAAAAAGGTTAGACGCTTCATAACCTTAATGGGTGAATTTGAGCTAACATTTATAAACCAAAAATCCGTTAAGGGAAAATCATTACAGACTGGTTGGCTGACAACCATTAAATGGAGGTGATTTGGTAGATCTAGACTTCCCCGATGAGTGTGTATATTTCATCGAAACTAGGCCTCCTATCTCTACATGTCCTTGGTACACCGACATAATCAATCTCATCATGGACCACACATACCCATAGAAGGGGCTACATCCCAACAAAGAAGGTGGTTACACATCATCATTGCTAAATACATCATCTTAGAATAGGTGCTCTATCGCAGAGCCTTTGATGGATGTTGTTAAGATGTGTTGACACGGAAGAATCTGTAAGGATTATTTACGAATCCCATAGCGGGGTATGTGGAGGCCACTTTGGTGGCCATGCCACTACTCGTAAGATACATCGGATGGGCTATTTCTAGCCCACCCTAGAACATGATGCAGTAGAGTTTGTGTGTAAATGCCACAAATGCCAAGAATTCTCCCACGAGATTCACATGCCGGCACAAGCTCTGCAACCAATCGCAACCCCTTGGCCCTTTTCCACGTGGGGCCTGGAATTGATAGGGAAATTCTCTCCCTCATCAATAGATGGCCATAACTTCATAATCACGACCACAAAATACTTTACAAAATGGGTAGAGGCCATGCCTCTCACCACCATACCAGGTTCTGTAATTGCTAAGTTTATTCTAAATCAAATCATTTGTAGGTACGGTGTCCCACAAGTCATTATCTCAGATAATGGAACGTCCTTCAAGAATGATGAAGTTCCGTTGGAACTATGTAGTAAATTCAAGATAAACCATCACACGACTTCTCTTTATTACCCCCAAGCCAATGGACAGGCTGAGGCCACAAATAAAACGTTAAAAACCATTCTCCTCAAAACAGTTAAGGAGAACAAATGGGATTGGCACTTAAAACTATACCCGGCCTTATGGGCCTATCAAACATCAATAAGAACACCAATAAGATTTCAACCCTTTCTCAATTCGGAGTCAAAATTCTACAATAGAAGTTGAAATACCTAGCCTCCGACATCTCTTTACAAGGGATCTTAGGAGAAGAAGCCTATAGAGAGGCATGACTCTCTCAATTAGAAAGCCTTGATGAGGCTAGGTTAAATGCTGAGCAAAGGCACAAAGCCTACGTGATCGAATGTGCCGAAAATATAACAAGAAATTCTACGAATGAGAAATATACGATGAAGGTGATCTCGTTCTAAGATTAGATAGCCGGATTGATAAGAAAACCGGCAAAGGAAGGAAATTTCGGCCTAAGTGGCTAGGCCCATATCGAGTCATGAAGGACTACAGAAATGGTGTGTATCTCTTGTGCACACTAGAAGGTGAGGAATTCAATGAAACTATTAATTCCTTACATCTTAAATGATTTTATGCATAAGTCATCAACATCACCATTTGTATACTATGTTAGCCTACATTGCATTAGTCATTTAGTTAATTCATTTTGTTCACTCATTTCAGTAAATGTTGTGGTCAAGGAACTTATTCTTAAGCAATTTATTACAAGCTTCTAAAAATATTGGCAAAAGTATTCAAATCATATCTCTTCAATTTTCATGATATCATCAAAAGATTTCGAAATCATCTCATCAATTCGATAGACAAAATCTTGACAAAAACCATACCAAGGCCTGCATACTTGGTCATACTCATTTTCTTCTACTAGGTTAAGATGTTCTTACCTACGGTCTATTCTAGAAGCTTCTTGGTGTCACATCTATCCCTCTTACATCTCTTTGAAATAAGGATACTTCAAAATTATAGATCACAAATGTCAAAGTCAAATTGAATAAAAAATACTAAACATATAGAAAATATTTTATTTTACACACTTCTTTGCCCTACCAATCTTCGGTGATGAGCCCACATCTCTTACTAGTGATGTGAGGTTGGGAAAGGAAAGAAGTGCCCTTACTTGCCTATGTCTTACCTTTGGTGATAAGCCCATACTTCTTACTAGTAGCATGGGGCAAGGCATAGGGGGTCCATTCACAAATTAATGAATCTTAGTGTTTTAAAATTCAAAACAAAGTGTATTGTGAAAAGTGAAATTAAGCATCCAAGTTCCAAAGAGATCAAATCCTCAAAACCATATTTTGTCAACCAAGTTGCCATTTATGGATCTAAGTCTAGATAAACTGAAAAGTAAGTTACATTCTAGGCTATGTAGCAGGTTTGAGTAAGGTAAGTATGTAGGTCTAAATTTGGTTTCTATCAATACTTTGTCTTTCTCTCATCATTTCCATTCAATCAAACTCACACAATTTGCCCTTTCTAGCTCTTGGTGTTGAGCCCTCACATCTTACTAGTTGCGTGGAGTTAGGAATGAAAGTTCATCTCATTATCACTACATATTCATCACATTTTTCCAAAACAAGAAGAAGCAACAAATATTTCCCAAAGAAGCCAAAATTTTAGTACTACAATATGTTTGCATCATCTCATATCAGTATTACAAAAACAAACAAAAAGAGAAACATTCTGTTCAACATTTGTTATCACTTGTCATCCATTGCATACATTTTAAAAAGCATATAAAAATAGAGATTCTAAAGCATCTAGTGTACACATGAGAGACAAACCACAAAAATTCTAGATACAAAGAAGATGTAAATCCAAATATATATATATATATATATATATATATATAAATCATGTTTATATACAATTCCATAATGCACTAGGCGTGGTCAAAATGCTCAATGATCCCGAAAATACACAAAACACTCATAGTAAGGGTGCTCGAACATCCCGAAACCTACCCTCAAAAATGTAAACATCCAACAAAATCACTACAAAAGACACCAAATGGCATCTTAATCCCTCATGGGATCCCTCGTAGGTGCACGACCGCGTCAATAGGACTCCCTACTACGATGGCGCTCCATGAATGTAATGAATGATAGGAGTGCTCACTTGACCATGGCCACTTACTATGGTCTCACCGTGAGAACGGCTCCTCCTCATCAAGCGCTCAATAGTCCCGTATCTAACCCAGCTCATATGAAGGGGGTCACTAACTTTTCCGCCTCCCATAGGGAAACACACCGTATAAGTCTGGCCGCCATTTCCCAAGAAGGCTCTCCCACGTCCTCAAATAAGCTCAACTTGAGCCTCAGTCTCTAGGGGAGCAATAGGGTATTTACACACACTCTGTGAATCAAATCCCACCATCCTCAAAGAAATCAACCATGCGAATAAAAAGGGAGATAATAAGTTAGAAAATTACCAAAAACGAAATTAAAAAAAAAAAGCAAAACAACAAAAATATCAACTAACATCTCTAGCTAACAGGGTCGAGAGAAGAGTAGTAACTCACTCGGATCTCTAGGCATCCAGTGGGATCTCTTAGGATCTCCCTACTACTAACGCCCCGCTTGACTAAAGAATGTGTCTCCCCAAATCTGGAAAGAAATGACGTCCCCCCACGGACTCATCATCTCCCCAACATCCCCGATGAGGCAACTCTCTCACACCTAAGACCAAGGTCTCCTACTATGAGCACTCACCTCCACCCTCTGTCGCCCTCAAGATATCCTGAGTGTCATGCCACTCAAAATCGCTTTCATCCTCGTCATCTAGGTCACCACCAACCTCACACTCCTCTCTCATCCTCCACCGTATATAACCTCCTTCTTCTCGCATCCACCCAAAATAAATAAAAAGAGCAAGTTTGAAACATAATCTAATCTCCCTCATCAAAAACATATAAAAATATCAAAAATGCATAAAAACATTCAAATTATGCATCCTTTTTGCTTTCTATTTAGAACCACCACCTAGCCCGTGCAATGTGGCTCTAGTGAGTGACCGCCGCCTCACCTCGGGTGGCCTCTCCTGACCGCCGCCTCATGGGGGCGGTAGACATATACCGCCACCCTACCAAGGAGGTGGTCCCATATCACCACCCTATGTAGGGCGGCGGTCATGTGCCAAATCGGCGAATGCCCCTAAAGCCCTAAAAACACTCAAAAGGACAAAAAAACATCATTTTTGACAAAATAAAAACCTACCCTATGGGCGCCCCCCTAGAGACTCATTTAACACTATAATTTTTGAAAATGATCCCCCCAAGACAAAGATTTCAACATTTCTACATTTTAGGTTCAAAAACGATAAATTGAGAAAAACTAACTTGAGACTTTGTAGGTTGATCTCCTACTCTCGGAGGCATGATCACGATATCGCAACGAACATTTTGGCTATACTCTCGAGTAAAAATTGTTACCGGGGTCCCAACTCAAAAATTACCAAATCAATATGCACAAAAATGAATAGTAAAATGAGTTCGTTATATATATATATATATATATATATATATATATATATATTTTCTAATCTTGTTTTGAGTGTTCTTACAAGTAGAGTTGGAGTAACGACGAGGTAAGTTCTTATCCCCACGCAAATGGTGAGTCCTCATTTTCATTTTAATTTAATATTTATTTTTCGATCTCTTTTATCTATCTACACTTGAGTCCCCTCTTTTAGTTTTACAGGTAGTGGGAACTTGGATGGCGACATTTGACACACAGGCATGTCATGTATAGCTTCTAACTCCCCATTTCGGGACTCGCCATACTTAGACCCACCGTTTTATGCCTCTTCATGGCTAAAACACTTCTCAAGGGGGCAATATGTACATACCCAAAATTATATGTACTGTATCTTTCGAAAGAGGTTACGGAAAACCCCAATGATGATTTAGATCTCTTCACAAGGTGTTTGGAATCCAGAAAGCTCACCAAGTATACATTTACATCCTAAAATGATTTATCCAACTTTTTCATGTTTTCTAACCTCTGCCTCCTTTTTCTTGCATTTTTCCCTTAAGTTATATGACCACGCCCTACCAAGGCGGCGGTCCCATGACCTAAGCCCGGGACAGGGCGGTGGTCCTCTTATAACCGCCACCCGCACAGGCGGCGGTCATGTTTGATTTTCCAGACCTTCGACACACTCAAGAACATGAAAAATCAAGTTGCACTTGCAACTCTCAGCCGCTTCTGCTTTGTTTAGAGTTTCCAGCCACTTTGTAATAGTAGTGCTCCATTTTTAATGATAAAGCATGGCAATTTGGACTTGCCTTCTGGTGAGTAGAAATGTTATAAATACTAAGCTTTTTTACAAGAAAATGGCCCCTCTCTCTCTATGTTTTATTATTCAGTGTATTTGGAAGTTCCTTAAGAAGTCTCAATAGGTCTAGACTTAGTCTAAGTTCTCAGCCTCTCAGTTCAAGGCTCCTCATTTTTGGTTTAGAGATCACTTGATCTCTCTAGTTTAATTTTTCTCCATTTTTGTTCTCCAAACAACCAGCTTAGTATGATACAACATTAGTTCTAGATTTAATTCATTTCAATCTTGATTTCTTTTAGAGTTATAGTTTTATTTTTGTCACATAGAAGAATAGGTCTTAGAATTTTAGGTGTGTCTTGTCATATCCCTACAACAATCTTGCTAGGAATCGCATAGCCAAGCTCTGTTCTCTTGTGTTATCTCTCTCCTACTTACATTCCATTCGGTTTACCTCCAAGCTGTCCACTTGTTCAAATATCTTCTCCTGCTTTTTGTTGTCACATTCTCACCTTTCTGATTCACAAGAACATGAAGGAATGAAGAAATCACACTAAGGGGACAAGCTACGTTACAACTGGATTTTCCTCTGTTCTGTAAACTCCAGGTTTGATTTGTCAAAGTTGTAGTTACAATATATCAAATAGAGTAGTGAATCATTTCATTTTAGTTAAAGCTTGCTTTCAATATTGTCGGGAAGTTTGTGGGGAATGATAGCTTCTGAGAAGCTATGATTTGTTTCTCACTTCTGAGGTAAGATTGAAGGTCTTTCAATTTAAATTAATTAGATATTTATATTTGTATCAACTCACAAGTGCACAGGAAAATAGCTACATCTGGCTACCTTGCTTGTTTTAGCTTTATTCTTAGATTAGTTACTTGTTATCTGAATTTACTAGATTAGTTTCTCTTTAAAATTATTCAATTTTATATCTCTGAAAATACAAAAAGAACAAGCATAGCGTAGATTCATTTTCATAGTTAGTTTATTTCATTTAATTAAGTTTGGTTATTTCTTGCATGACTATTACGGGACCAAGAGAGCCCAGGGATTACATATTCGAACCAGTGATACCCCAACCAAATCTCTACATGGCATTAGCAGATATAGATCAAGGTCTTAGGATTCAAGTCTTCCAAACAACTGGAAACCCACAAGCAATTAGTGAGCAATTAAGAGTGTTAAACATCAAAGATGACAAAGCATATAAATTCTGGTCTAATCAACCTAACTATAGATTGCCTTGATAGGATGTCCATATGACCATACAAGAACCCGAATGAGAACAAACATTTGGTTGTGATCCATTAGTTCCACAAATGCACAGGATACAAGAGACCTTCTCACTGACATAGATACAGGCCTACGCATACAAGTTGCTAGGACACCCGTGAGGTATTCCGAGAAGATCACACAACTCCTAATACTAAACATAGAAGGAAAAGGCTTACAACTACTAGATAGTCGAAGACGATTGATTCTTTACATGACCATAACAGGTCCACAACAACCACGAGTTCATGGTTGTGATCCCTAGGTCCCACAACCCAACGGGCCTGCAAACCAATTAAACATTGACACCAGTTTATGTACACTAGTATTCAGATCCTCACCACTCCCGTGGATATCATCACACAACTTTCTATGTTGAACGTAGAAACCGATCAAGCCAATACTTTCTGGGTTAGACTAGAAAACCATCCATAGTTTCCTATAAATCCATTACACTTATCAATACCACTTTCATGACCTTTTCTGGAAATATATACGAAGCACCTATAGGTCACTTTCCATGAATCCAACAACCAACAGATAGGATCTCGGCAGAGCTCGACATTGATTGGAGCCTCTAAATGGTTATAGTGTTAAACCAATCCATAACACCATTCTGTTAGAAGAGCCTTCTTTGCTTTAGATTCATAGATCCCATTATTGTGTATCAAGGATTTAGGATTTCCCACTAATTTGTCCATATCTGCATATATCTCATTTCCATCGGTTGTCTCGGCACGACCTCGGGAGGTTAGGTATGGAGAAAGGTTGCTTGATGATTTTCATGCTCACCTGTCACTTTTCTATCGTACAGAGAACTCCCCTAGAAAAATAAGATATATGTATCAATGGGGCCTAACTACTAATCCTAATAAGGTACCCATGTACAAACAACATCTCTCTAGAAAAGAAGAAGAGGAGAAGAATATGCCCCGAAACTAGGCATGATGAGATACCCATGTACAATACGGATCTCAAGTAATGAAAGAAAACCCTAAGGGAAAACATCCAATTATAAGAGATAAACGAAAACCCTAAAAATCTAAGAAAGATGTGTCAAATGAGTCCTGAAAACTAAAGGCCTAATAAGGTACTCATGTAAAAACTACAATCTTTCTAGAAGAAGATAAGAGATGAAGAACGTTATATAACCTCTTAATAAAAAGAACATGTTGAAGACCACCCCATATCAATTGAAAAATAATATCCTTTAAGTGAAAAGGTGTGGTTCTTATCCAAGGGACAATGCTCCATATGTGAGGTGGAAGTTCCAACAACTCCATGAAGGGATGGTGAATCCGAAGGAGTGGAAAAGAAGGAAGGAGGAATATATTGTAACCGTATAAATGATTTTCTAAAGTCCAATGAGTCATGAATTAAAGCACCTACTCCCTGAAAAGTTTGTAGAGGACCGAAATATGTGGATCAAGAAATAATTCCTCAATATGTGTTAGATGATAAGTGGATGGTAGAGGTGGGTCCCCATCACTATGGAAATCAACCAAGCTAGAAGAGAATACATCATCATCATAAGTGATCTCATAAACATCATGAAGTCCAGGTGAATCCGATGAAGAATTTGAAGGAGGAAAATGTGATAAAAAGAGTAAAGTCAAGAGTGATGATGATCAATTGTACTAACGGTAATAATACTATCACCGTGAGTCTCTAACATAAAAATAAATATGGAGTGAATTCAACCAGCATGCTCTGACTATGGTGAGTGATCTGATATACTGAAAGGAGATTAGTTGAAAGTGAAGGAACATTAAGCACATTGTTGAAAGTTCCACCATTCACTTTAACAGACCCTCTCCAAAACTGGTTTAGAAGTGTTGTCACCAAGCCGAATAGAAGACATGTCACATGGCTCTAAAGAAGTAAACTCAATGTCGGATGAGGCCATATGATGAGATGCACCCAAATAAATCACCCATGTAGGAGTATGTGACACAAATCTAACTAAAGATCTTGCTTTTGTTTTCTCCTTAGTTGATTCCTTTTCTTTTTCTTTTTCTTTTTCTTTCCCCTTTCCATTGTTGTTTTACTTAGAACTTTTATGAGTTGATGATGAAGATGACTTGAGAGAATCTGGAACTACTATATTATTCTTCTCTAGAAGACTCATGAGGAGGTCAATATTCTTCTTCAAACATTTTTCTTCTTCATGTCTACCACTACAGTACCCACATTTGATCTGTTCTTTAGGAGATTTAGAACTAGAAGAGGAAGTGGAAAATTTTGATTTTGGTGGATTGGTCCTTTTTATTCTCATGATCCTTATTGTTCTAGCTTCTTATCTTTTGAAACCCTAGGTTTTTAATGAACAACAATGAGAGAAACACCACTTCTTCTTCAAGGATATAGTAAGTACCAAGACCATTTTCAAAGGCTTTAAGAGCTTTTGCATATGGATCAAATTCATAGTACTTCTTAGCTCATTCATCTAATGATAGATTAGGTAGAGGAGGAGGAACATGCTACTCTTCTAAAATTGAGACTTGTTCTTGGCCTTCTTGGATTAGGTAATTAGCTTGGAGAGGGGATGGGTCATATGACTCAACATGATAGGAAAATATTGTCTCAACTTGTATGGTAAACTAGGTACCATACCTTGTTCTTAGTAACATATGATACCAATCAAAAGATAAGTAACCACCCACTTTAGTAGTGAAATCTCTTGATAGACACAAGGAAAACAAAGGATCTAGGTCAATGATTAACACATCTTTAGTTATTATGAGGCTTGGATATGCATGGGGTGTTAACTCAAAATACTTGATGACTCCTAGAGTGGTGACAATTTAGCCATCAAGTTATAATACTCCTTTGGACATAGGGTTGTACTTAAGACCAAGGAAATAAGTAATTTTATTTGGCATAACAGAAGTAATATCACCTGATTCAATCCTGCACTTGTGAACAAGGTGTTTGTCTATAATCAAGGACATATAGAAGGGTGGGTTTTTACAACCTTACTTACTTTCTTCTCCTTTTTTGACATATATTGACAACAGCTTGAGGTTTTTGAATAATAGGATCAATGCGTGAAAGTTGTGCCAAATCTTCATGCAACAAGTCGTGCTAAGATGGAATGGTCAGGGCATCCCACATTATGACATTTACATTGGTATTCTTCGTTTGATCCATAATGTTTAATGGAAGACCCATTAAATTATGCATTTGAGGCACAATAACATATCTTCTTGATTTTTTAGGTGCAGAGGTGGGGGCCTTAGCTTGTGTAGAGATTTGACCTACCAAAGGAGGGGCACACTCCACTTCTGTTGGAGCATTACGTGGAACCTCGTGCATAAGAAATTGTATGCCATGAATTTTGGGTTGATGAACTACATCTCTTTTCTTTTGAGGACCAACTTGTGTGACAGGAGTGAAGGTTACACTCTAGACTCGAGCATTCTTTTCTTGTATATTTTTTTATTAGCAACCTGGGCACACGACCTATTTGGACTATCTATAACTTGATTGATTGCATAAAATTCTTCAGCTCCAAATAACATAAGGTTGGTCTCATGTGAAAATTTTGGCATTTATTTATTCTATAATTCACTTGTGCTAGTTGGATGTTCACAATTTAGCAGCAGTTTGGATCATGTAAGCCTACGTACATAGGGAATTGACACATTTATACTTACCATGAGGTATATAGCATAGAAAACACCTTCTGACTCTTGAGCCATATTTTTCTGTACTTGGACTAGTGCTTGGATTGTGCTAGGTGTTGTAAGAGATTGCATAGGATGAATTATTGCAATGGGAGGTGTGCATTAGCATGCCATCCATCATTTTGTTAGTTCTACCCATATATCTGATTTGCATATTTATTTCTAAAGGGATGATGGCTCTGATTATACCATTGATTAGAATTATTTCTAAAGGCTTGCGCTTGTTGCTTCTCTAATGATATGACCTTATTGGAAAAGTTTCTAATCAGGGCCTTCATTTATTCATCATCCTTATGTTGTGTGGGAGAGTAGGACGTGGTGTTTCACCAGATTCTTAACAATTTAATTAAATAGATAAGGGTAGTAGGCCAAGGAGAAATACATGCTTATAATGTCAATTGAAGGTTGTGCACGCGTTCTGATTTCCTGATCCAAGTTGACTGCGAGAGCTCCCTTTTGGCTAGAAGGAACTACTTGTAAACATAAAACAATACCACCAGATAGAGTTAAAACAAACAATAAGTGGACTACCTAGCAGAAGATAGATCCGGGAAGTGTGATGCTTCTTGAATAGGTTATCAATACACTTTTTATATAACATTATTAATGCTATTTAAAATATACATGAAATAACGATCCTATTGGAATTGAAATGATTTAGGTATCTCATACAAAATAATAAGAAAGGTCAGGTAAAAGGTGATTGAGGTCAAAATGGGTCAGGTGATTGGTTGGTGTTGCGTTGCAGGTCTTGTACAGGATTTGGGTAAGGTCTAGTAAAGATTAGAAATGGTTCTAGGCTATTGGGAAGTGGGTATTAGCTCGTTGGTCTGAGGTATATTACTGCATAATAACCAATGTCATTTGTGTGATTGATTTCAGTTAGGAAGAATGACTCGATGTCGCTTGGATAACTAGTGTCTGTAAGGGTAATTATCGAAATTTCTTAGATTTTATTTTTTCGACTCTATGTGATTGTACAGAGGTTATAAATGGTGAGGGTGGGGTCATAAAATGGTCTTGAAGACTCAGAGATGATTAGAAGAGGATGAAGACATGTGAAAGGGCTAGGTATGGTAAAGTGATAGGTTTGTGGGAGGAAGGAAGTATACAGGTGTGGATAAATATAAAATATTGAGATGAATAATAAATATTACTCAAAGAAAATGAATGTAAATGAAGAGGTGTTAGGTACTTACTGAATAGTAGATTTAGACAATGTCGTCATGAATACGGTGAGGGAAGATATCCAGAGAGAAGAGACGTTGTATTTTTGCAATGACAGTTCAAACATCCATGCTTCTCTGTGTGAATCTATGATCGTGAAGAAGATGATGAATGCATTATTGTTGTTGGTAGTGCTCCTGTGTGTTTTCTTTTCCCGAGTGCTTCAGAAATTTGAGTGCTCCAAGTCTTTATTCATATGAGATCTTGAATCGAATGACCAACCTAGTAAAAAGGATTTTGGAAATGTATTTAACCTAACCAACAATGGTTAGGGGACCGACATCGGTTGAGATATAACCAACATTGGTCAAGGAGGGAATATCTAGGTTGACCAAAAATAACATAATTGTTGTTATTTTTGGTGTGATCTCCAACCTTCTTCCAAGTCTTGAGTGATGGATCACATAAATATAAGTAGGAGTCTTTTTAGGTTTATTAATAGGAGTTAAGTATAGGTTTAGAATAAGTCCTAGTTGGTTAGGATAAGCTTAGACTTATTCTTAGGTCATTAATGAGGTTTGAGTGGGTCATTTGAGTGAGGTGACTAGGTGAGTTGACTGGGTGAGGTCGTTAAGTGAGGATATTAATTAATTTAATTAAGATAGTTAATTCAAATAACATGTGCACTAGGGGATATGAATTGTTAGGATATGGTTAGTTTAATGAATGGTGTTTTAATGGAAGTATGAGCCAATTTTGGTGTCTACAATTACTAATTTTGTCGTGTAGCTTGTATTGATAAGATACACTGACAAAAAAAGGAAGTGGTTGCCCCAAATATAAGTGGGAGTGAGGTTGCCCCAAGTATGGGTGGAGGTGATCCCCCTCAAACCAAGAGCTGATGAGGTGTGAGACAGAATCAGTGAGTGGTTTGATAAATGGATAAGTGATGAGAGTGAGTTGTAGGTAAGGGTATGGGAACTTTGGGTAATGAGGGTCAAATTGGGTAATGGTTAATGGGTAATGGGAAAGGGTTATATCAAGTAATGGGTAATGAAAATCAAACACATGCACACGTATAGATTGCGACATGGTACCAGGTTGAAGAGCTTGCAAACTCTACATCATCCAAGGTCGATAGGTTTATCCAAACAAGGTTAAAGTGATTCAGGTATCTAGGGTACATGATATGGTATGAAAATAAGATGTAGGTTAGGTACATGAACATTTAGGTATGCTCTGTACACCAAAGGTTTGGTCAGGATAAACGTCACGAAAATAGGCAAGGTAAGGTCATTAGGCTAAACAATACGGGTAACAACATCACAAGGTATAATGAGTACACAAGTTCAAAGGTCACAAAATGTCATCCCGACTGTGGTCTCAGTAGGTCATGGCATGGGTAAGGCCGAGGTATAGGTAAATAACATGTCCCTAAATGTAATTAAGGAAATGTATAGGTAGTTTAGGCTAGTGGGTAGGGTGCAATAGGTGTTGGTAAGGTTACAAGGTATTGGGGCAGTAATGTTTGTAGGACAAAGTGGGAAAAATGTAGGTGTAATGGTATTGGTAGGTGACTGATGCTAGTTATAAGGTTACCAAATTCGGTTTGGTATGAATGATGCCGGTCTCTATCATGATAACCAAAACCCCAAAATGTTTTTTATTTTCATTGCCATTGTGTATTGATGAAAACAAGGTGAATTAGGCATGATTGAGTTGAGGTCATGTAGGCATGATATATTCTAGGTGGTTTAGGCATGATTGAGTCTAGGTTAGTTAGGCATGGTTGATTCTAGGTCAGTTAGGCATGGGGCATGATGGAGTATAGTATAGGCATGGTGGAGTCAAGGTCATGTAGGCATGATTGAGTTAGGTCAGTTAGGCATGGTGGAGTTAGGTATAGGCATGATTTGGTCATGTAGTTTAGACATGATGGAGTCATGTTTTTGGTTTTGATTTAATTTCCAAGTTATTGGTAACATGGAAAAATAAATGATGATGAATTTTTTTGTTATGGTGTGATTTCAGAAATATTTTATATTATGGAAATGTGAAATGATTAATGTATGATATAATGATGTAAGAAATAGGTAGGTAGACATGTTTATATACGTGTATGTTTGTTTAATTTTCAAGTAGTATATAAGATGGAAACTAACTAAGGTAGAATGTGAATAAAAATGGAGGGGATTGGTTAGGGTAAAGAGTGGTTGAGCTAACCTCCAAGGGCCCCATGCCCTCGGAGTGCTACCTACATAGCCCCGACGAAAAGGGGCCTCAGGCCGATGTAGTTCTCCCATAAGCTAGGGAAGAATATGACGAGGTAAAGGGATGGGTTGGTAGGTTTTAGGCATAATGGAGTCTAGGTTAGTTAGGTATGGTTGAGTTTAGGTCATTTAGGCATGGTTGAGTTTAGGTCAGTTAGGTATGGTTGAGTTTAGGTCATTTAGGTATGGTTAAATTGAGGTGTCAAAGGCTGGTCCTGTATAGGATAATCAACAAGTAATGAAGAAGGTGAAGGGTAAGAGGTGACCAAAAGAGTCACCTAATTGGTAAGAACCAAAACAAATCTACCATACCAAAGATGGGATTATGAACATAAGACCCTAAAGGCATTTGCATGATTGACTATTCTAAGGGTGAAGAAAGTCACATGATTACGAAATGTCACATTTACGGCACATCCCTTGAGTTGGAAGGAAATTAGGCTAAAAATGGCGATGGGGTGAAAGGAGGTTGTTTTTAGCATAACCTAGTGTGAGACAACATGCTGACTTGGTAAGAGACCCAAGATCATAATAGGCAAGTCCATGATGAAAAATTTAATCTTTTTATTTTTACTTTTTCTTTTGTTTTGATAGAATGATCGATGCGGGAAGTCTATGTGGGATGAGTAGATTTTCTCCTTGAGGTCTTCGTGAAGTTGATTGATGCGGGAAGCTTTGGAATATTTGATTTTATTATTTTTTCAAAGAATAGTCTTCTTATGATGATAGACTATGTATAATATGGCTAGCTTGTTATAGTTTTCCTTTGAGGGATCAATCTATTAATAGAAGCGAGATAGAAAGTGTAAATTTCCTTTTTGAGGGAGTCATATTTTTGCTAGAAGTTTGAATCAAGGAGTTGAATCCCATTTTTATTTTGAAATTGTTTTTCTTTTGGAAATTTATGTCATTGACAAGACTATAAAGAAGATACACTCTTGTTTTGAAGACAAAAATATAACACACGAGGTTAACTCAAGGACCATGGGATTCCATCTTTAAAAAGACAAAAAGCATCCATGAGAATCATGTCATGAGTAGAGTCGTGATACTCATATTGAATAAAAAGTTGAAAGGTACTGGTTAATCCCATGATCCTGGTTTATTCGTTGATCCTTAGAATAGGTAAAATGGAAGGTGAATGGTACTCAAAGGACGAGCATTAAATAGACAAAAGGTGATATATGACTTAATTCAACAATAAAATGGTTGAAGATGCAAGGAATTGAGGGCTCAGGTTCAGGTTTACCTTCGAGTAAATACAAATGATAAGCACCTGATCCATAGGTATGAGTAACGATATAGGGTCCAAGTCAATTAGGAGCAAATTTTCCCCGTTTACTTTTTTTCTCTTTTGTTACATGTTGATTTTCCTTTAGGACGAGGTCCCCAACCTAGAATGTTTTGGTGTAAGGAAAGGTAGGGTGTAAAAGGTATGGTTATAGTGAAACCTTCAATAAAATAAGGGGAAGTGAAAATTTCCCCATGGGTATAGGGAAGAATGAGATGGTGATAGGTGAGGTTGGGTAAGATTGGGTAAGGGTGAGTAGAGTTGGGTTAGGTAGATGGGGCAAGGTAGGATAAGGTAAATGAAGAAATTCTAGTGTGGAGGGGAGGTATAAAATAATAAAATGGGGTGTTGAGTCCCCTATAGGATAAGAAAGAATAAGGAAATGATAGGTATCATTATGCAAGAGTGGGTTAGTTTCAGTGTGATGAGGTAGGTGGTGGGTAGATTAGGTAAGGTAGATTGGTTGAGACAAATTGGGATAAATTGGGTAAGGTTGATCGGGAAAGGTTACACAAGGTTTAGGCAAGGTGGTGGGTAGAGTAGGTAAGGAAAATGACGAAGGTCTGGTTTTGGACGAGAGGTGTAAAATAGAAGAAGAGGGAATGCCAAGTCCCCCATAGGGTAAAGTAGGATAAGGTGATGATAGGTAACATTGTGTAGTATTGGGAAAAGTTTAGGCAAGGTTTAGGTGAATGGGATATTAGGTAAAAGAGTGGGAGATGGGCTGGTTGTTTTCTCCTTTCCTTTGTCTTTCTGGGCATGAGTGGAAATGCTAACCATATTAATATGGGTTAAGGGAGTAGCTGAGTCATGATAAGTGTAGCAACAATGATATGAAAATAGACCAAAATTTTATCTACTTGATCTCGGACCCTTGTAGGATTATCAAATTACCATTTAATTTTTACCCCATTAAAATCAACTTAAAATAATGCAATAAGTATGAAACTTTACAAAAGGGTTGATTACGGAGTTCAGAAATTGCCTACGTCTTCAGGTTCTTTTAAACTGTTCCACTAGTTAAAACTTGTAAGTTACAATAGTACTTTCACAAGAAAACCTAATGGAAACTATTAAGAACTTTCTTAGAAGAATATCTATACCTTTAGATGACAAGGGTGAAAAATAGCACCCGACTTCCCCTTTCCTGGCATATTTGGCAAGCTCTATGGCACCAGCTCCACTATTCGGAATCCTCCGGATCTCGATCAGCCTTCCAAATGCTTCGTAATGCCCTATGGCACTCCGTTCGATACTCCAAGCTTCACAATAATTTAGTATGGCATTATGGGTTGGCTAGGTAGTATTAAAAACTCCTAGTCACAATAATTCCTATTTAAATAAATAGGTCTTCACAACTATATAATAAGCCTATCAAATAGGTCATACAAAAAGAACTCTTCTCGATTAAACTCTTTGGTCTTCCTTGAGCTCTTGATTTTAGATTACAAGTTGTTTTTACAACGAAACGGGTCCCCATTTATAATAAAATAGGGTCCTTGAAATAATGCATTAAATTTTATCTTAAGGCTATTAAAATCCTAACCGTGGCTTATGGATAGGTTTATTTCCCCATATTAGGGTGGCTTGCATAATTGAGTGGGTTATCCCACAAAATAATCCTTTAACAAATTCCATGTGATGTGGATGCTTTTAAAAGCATTGGTAATATCCCACATTAGGTGGAGGGATAATTATTTTAGGCTTTATTAAATCCTTTCCCACACATGCATAGTGGTTATGGGACTACTTGAGGCTTACCGCCTCCGTTCCTTCTCACGTGGAATATGCCATGCATGGCTTGGTTTTCCCCCACCACATGGAATTTGGCTTATCATTGGGAGTTGGTGAATTACATATTGGCCGCTATGTTTGGAGTGGTATGTTGTTTGGTTGGTGTGACCGCCAAGGTATGCGGAAACAGTTCCTGTCGAGGTGTAATGTGGAAATAATATCAAGCAAGTATAATAAACTCAATCAATTCTCAAAACATTGCAAATTAAACTAGCATAGTA
The DNA here is from genome assembly GCA_018340775.1 of Taxus wallichiana var. yunnanensis. Lineage (NCBI taxonomy): Eukaryota > Viridiplantae > Streptophyta > Pinopsida > Cupressales > Taxaceae > Taxus > Taxus wallichiana. Next base: position 467,711,902 of record CM031236.1, on the reverse strand, counting down.
GCATGGTGAATGTAATCTAAAATTTGACCATATAATACTATGATATTCAAAACGAGATATGGCTAAGTGGTGGCAAGTGATGTGGTGGCTTGTGGACCCACGACGTCGATGATAACAAATTAGTCCACATGGCGCTTGGGATCCCCTCTGTTAAAAAAGTTGAGCCTCTTGTCGCAACCACCAAATTTTATGCCTATCAAAGACTAGAGGTCGAAAACCAACAAACGAATCCCTTTACCTTTTTGCCATGTGTCACAATGTCATTGGTCCAATATTGACATGTTGACCAGAGTTGACTTTCCCGTTGGCTCAACTTTGACTAGACATAACTAGAGCTCCCAATGTCTATTTTTCGCGTTCTCATAGTCGATGGAAAGCTCTCAAAAATATATTCTCAGATCGCCACAATATAGGTATGTTTAGGGAATTATTGATATCAAAAATTATCCCTTGATCACACCTCCCCAGTGAGAAAGGATTTTTCTCCCAAAAAGCTTTACATTAGAACATTTTCTCATCCTTCCCTGAATCTAGAAATTCTACTACCACCTTGGAAGTGTTGTTGTAGTAGACCCTTTGGTCTCTTCCTCTGTAACCTCCTCACTTTGACAACTTTGTTTTGATCCTAGGACATGTGGGTTATGGGCCCATTAGGCTTCCACCGCGTAACTCGATATCTGAATAAGACCTCCACGCCTCGTTATATGGTGTTAAGGTTCGAATGAAACCCCAATGCTCCTATTGTATGGTACTAAGCTTCCAGATATCTGACAACAAGGATCCCCTTTTACTCTATACCATAACTCCTTGCTATGAGTTGATTCTACATAATCCAAACTGGTCTGAATGAACTCCATGCTACTTACAGCTATGATTGATTTGATGTCAATGATGGACAATGATTTGTCCCTTTTCATACCTCAATGCATACAATACATGATGCTAAGTTTGATGATCAATTACCATTCGAATGTGCAGACGCAATGCCTTGACACCGAATGACGTTCTGAGCTAATATTTTGAGATCTCCTTTTGTTGAAAAATAATATCATGTACCATTATGTTAGATGCCCATGATGGCTTCTTCACAGAATAAAGTTCTGACCCAACATCAATGCCAATTGATGATTCAGCTACCATTCTGCTACATGGTCACAATGCCTCTACAATAAATGAAGTTTCAAGTTGATATATCATGAGCTAAAAATCGGTAACTCCATCCCCATTACACGGCCACTTCCTCTACATGGTACAAAGCTTCCTGTTGATGGTGACTATCGTGTACCACTTTGTTGCACAGTCACAATACCTTTACACGAAATGAAGTTCCAACCTGTTGTCAGCTAGCAACGATGTTCAACTACCATTCTACTACACGCTCACAATGCCTCTACACAAAATGAAGTTCTAAGCTGACACCTGTGAGCTCAACTTTTTGCACATGTGGCTGATAGATATCCAAGATTAATATGAGTTAAATCATGTATCCAAGTCAGTAACAAGTACTCACAAGTTGATTAGGAGATATGTTTGGAGTATTAATCAAATTTTCTAAGTAAGAAAATCCACTAAGTATGGTAAACCTTTCTCTTAGCATTTTCTCACAAATTCGATCTCCAAACAAATACTACATACTATTCATCAATCTAAATTATGCAATATATAATTGAAAAATTGTTGACTTACCCATTTTAAAGGACTTTCACTTTCAATTATTACCTGGTCCTCGGTTTAATTGTCAACTGGTGGTGGAGTAGAAAAATATTTTTCCTTTGCAATAGGCCTCCATTCCATCTTTGTCTTGCCATTACTCTGATGGCAAGATGGATGTATTTTCCAGTAATTTTCCACCTAGTGCCCATTCCTCTAAAAATGAGCACAAAAATTCCTCTTACTTTCCTTCTTCTGGGATGAGTAACTCTTTCTACCATTTCTCGACTTTGCATGATGAGATTAGTCTTTCTGATTTGTCATGTTCCTAACAAATGACATCAACTTCAATGCCCTTCTCTTCTAGCATCTGGCCACAAAATGATTATGCAATCCATAAAAAGTACATGGAAAGGAATTCCACATCTTCTAAAAATCATAACCATACTTCTTAAGCTGAAAAAGTGGATCAGAAATTTAAGTGTGCTTATGATTATGGTTAGAAACTAGAGGCAGAATCTCATTATCTCATCACTGATTTCTCTTACCACATCCTGTCTGTGACAACGAAGCACAACTTTCTTGCTCAGAATCTTCTTGTAGGACTAGTGGGGTATTCACTATACTTTCAGAAGCTTGTCTCCCATCAACATTCTTGGAGCAATCTCCAATTTCCATTCCCACACTAGGATAACCCAAACCTACAAAATGAGGATGATCCTTGACTTGTATTAGGCTAGATATGCCTTGGCCATTTTTACCAAGGCCTCTTCCATAAAATCCTATTTTATCTAAAATTTGGATCCAACGCCTCCAAGATGCTTTTCAAATGAGCCAAAGACCTCATTACCTAAATCTAAACTGAATGGAGGAAGAAGATTCACGTGGTGAAAAACTTACAGTGCACTCATCTATCATGGTCTTTACATCTAAAGTTGAAGGAATTTCCTTATTTTGATCACCACACTGCAACTTTTCCAAGAGCTCATCCTTGGTTTGCATTTTGTATTTCAAGAAAGCATTCTCCTCTTCCAAAGAGTAATACATTGATCTCGGAGAGAGTTCTCTTCCTAGATTTGGTGATTATAAGCTTCAACCTCATCGAGCTTCACCTGTTTAGACATCTTTCCCATAGTGCACTTGTACCATGTTCACACAAACTGAACCAATTGCACTAACTTGAAGCAATCACTCTAATCAGATTTACTAAAAGCAAATATGGAGCTAAACTAGCTCTGATACCAACTTGATCCAAAAATAGACCGAAATTTTTATCTACTCGATCTCGGACCCTTGTAGGATTATCAAATTACCGTTTAATTTTTACCCCATTAAGATCAACTTAAAATAATGTAATAAGTATGACACTTTGCAAAAAGGTTGATTATAGAGTTCGAAATTACCTACGTCTTTGGGTTCTTTCGAACTATTCCACTAGTCAAAACTTATAAGTTACATTAGTAATTTCACAAGAAAACCTAATGGAAACTATTAAGAACTTACTTAGAAGAATATCCAGACCTTTAGATGACAAGGGTGAAAAATAACACCTGACTTCCCCTTTCCTGGCATATTCGGAAAGCTCAATGCACCAGCTCTACTATTCGGAATCCTTCGGATCTCAATCGGCCTTCCAAACGCTTTGTAATGCCCTATGCCACTCTGGTCGATCCTCCAAGATTCACAATAATTTAGTGTGGTGCTATGGGCTGGCTAGGTAGTATTAAAAACTCCTAGTCACAATAATGCCTATTTAAATAAATGGGTCTTCACAACTATATAATAAGCCTATTAAATAGGTCTTATAAAAAAGAACTCTCCTCAATTAAACTCTTCGGTCTTCCTCGAGCTCTTGATTTGAGCTTACAAGTTGTGTGTTTACAATGAAATGGGTCCCCTATTTATACTAAAATAGGGCCCTTAAAATAATGCCTTAAATTTTATCCTAAGGTTATTAAAATCCTAACCGTGGCTTATGGATAGGTTTATTTCCCCATATTAGGCGGTTTGCATAATTGAGTGGGTTATGCCACATAATCCTCCTTTAGAAAATTCCACGTGATGTGGATGCTTTTAAAATAATGGGTAATATCCCACATTAGGTGGAGGGATAATTAGTTTAGGATTTATTTAATCCTTTCCCATGTGTTCATAGTGGTCATGGGACTACTTGAGGCTTACCGCCCCCTCCTCATGTGGAAGCTTCCACACATGGCTTGGTTTTCCCCACCACATGGACTTTGGCTTATAATTGGGAATTGGTGGATTATGTATTGGCCGTTATGTTTGGAGTGGTGTGCTATTTGGTTGTTGTGACTCGCCAAAGTATGTGGAAATGGTTCCCGTTGAGGTGTAACATGGAAATAATACCAAGCAAGTTTAATAAACTTGGTCAATTCTCAAAACATAGAAAATTGAACTAGCATATTAACATGGGAATGTAATCTAAAATTTGACCATATAATACTATGATATTCAAAACGAAATATGGCTAAGTGGTGGCAAGCCACGTGGTGGCTTGTGGACCCACCACATCGGTGATAACAAATTAGTCCACACGGCGGTCGGGCTCCCCTCTGTTAAAAAAGTTGAGCCTCTTGTCGTGACCACCAACTTTTACGCCTGTTCAAGACCGGAGGTTGAAAACCAAAAACGACTCCATGTTACCTTTTCACCATCTGTCACAGTGCCATTGGTCCAATATTGACATGTTGACCAGAGTTGACTTTCTCATTGACTGAACTTTGACCGGACATAACTAGAGCTCCCAATGTCTGTTTGTCACGTTCTCATAGTCGATGGAAAGCTCTCAAAAATATCTTATGCACTACCAAAATTTAGGGATTTTTAGGGAACTACTAATATAAAAATTATCCCCTGATCAGATAAGACAGAAATAGAATGATGAGGGCATATACTAGTGTTGTACAAATAAGGCAACGCATTGACATTTGGGTGGTGGTTTGGCTAGCTCTCTTATGTGGACCATATTGATCTCGAATGTTGAAGGTGGATAAAAGGGTTGTGGAGTTGGAGATGAAGGTCACCGGATAGGTAAAGGCTGAGGGTATGTGGTGATTGGTGTGGGTGAAACAGAGTCCTCATCTAGAAGATCATCATCATCAAATTTTTCTTCAGGAGGACATAATTGGATAAGAAATTTTTTTAGAACCTTACAATTTTCTACATCATGTACTAGCACACGATGGTAAGTGTAAATTTTAGTCTCATCAAAACCTTTTAGTTTGGGTTTGAGTGGGTTGTAAGGTCTAAGCGGTGGTAATGTGATGATAGCGGTCTCTAAAAGGTTGGCTAGAATATTAGCGTAAGATCCTGTCAATGGATCATAGTGAGAAGTGTCTATGGGTTTAGGTTGAAGTGTGGGTGATCTTGGTGGGAGAGGTACTACAGAGCTAGAATTGGAGGCGGGATGAGTTTGAACACCGCCACTAGGTGGTACTATTTTAGGCTTGGGTTGTACCTTCTTGGATAAATGTGTAGTAGATGAACTAGCAATGGAAGGTGTTGTAGGCTTAACTACCTCATTGGAGGGTAGTGGGTTTTTCAATTTTTGTTGCACCCTCCTAGGTAAAGGTTAAGGAGGTATACATGATATAGAAGGGAAAGTGGATGGTGGCAGAGTACGAGTTAGCCAAGGTGATAAAGGAGGCACAATGAAGGTTGTTAGCAAAGGCAAGGTGGAAAGTATGGGTTGAAGAGAAGGAAATATATTAGGTAGTGATAAGGCTATTATTGGTGGTGGGTGTATAGGTATTAATAAATATGTGGGTGATGGAAAAGGTGTACATTGTGCAGGTAGGTTAGGTGTAATAAAGGATCGTGATGAAAAATCGAGTTGTTGCATTTTTTATTTTCCTTAGGTAAGGGGTTGCTTGACCAAGGTAGACGGGTGAGGTCCGAGGATAGATGAAAGGGGTGAAGATGACAGAGGTGTAGTGGAAAAATTGGTGTGTGAAGCCTAGAAGGTTGGGTCTTCCTTTTAGGTGGATGAATGGTTTTTGCGTGGGTTGGGGAAGATGTGGCTAAATCCAATTTGATGGGTGGATAGACTAGCATTGATGTCGGCATGGCACCCATGGTAGTGATGGGGTCTATATTTACGAGAAGATGTAGGTACGGTAGGTTCTTAGGCATAATAATGGGTATGGTTGTTGGTAAAGTTTTAGGTGTAGGCGAGGTGATGCAGAAGAGACTGCTTTCAATGAGACATGGTCATGGTTGATTGGGTTTCTTGAAATACCTTTGGATGGATTGTGGAGCTATCTACAGGAGACATTTTCATTTGGGTTGAAAAGGGTAGCCAAAGGCGTCCCCAAAGCATGGAATTATCAACGTAATCCAAGCGGTCGGCCAGGCGTGAAAATGACACTATTGTAAGAGGAGATGACATTGGCTTAGTAGTAATCCCTAGTAAAATATGTCTGTGAGACAGGGAACTGGTTGGCTTTAGACTCTATAGGTAAGAGAGCCAAGAGCAGATCAACGGGATCCTAGAAGGCTAATGGGGAATTGTCACCAATAGGCAATGGCATGTCTAAAGGATCCCCTATGGGTAAGGGAGATGGCAGGTGGGATGAGGTAGGTTCCTCTTTCGATGGCGAGGAAGGTGAGGATGACTCTCCCATGGGTAGGAGAGTTAACACCATAGGTTGTTCATTAGGTTACAAGGTGGGTGGTGAAACTGCATCGACATAAATTTTGGACTCCTTCGCGGGTGAAGGGGGAGATGAAGGAGACTCCTCTATGGGTGAAGGAGTAGATGAAGTAGGATCCTTTGTGGATAAAGGATCTTGTACTAGAATCACTTGATAGAGGGGATGGGAGGAAATTTAGGAATGGTCAGTATGACTTTGAAAACAACATGGACTTCACGTACATTGGTGTTAATGGTTAAAAGTTAACCACTTTGGTTAGATGATGAGGTATGATTACGGAATGGTTTCTTGAAGATATGCAGTTTTGATTTTCGGGTGCATTTGGGTTATCCAAGACAAGATATCCCTTATCTAATATTTCCTAGACAATGTTATTGAAGGTTAAACAATTACCATCACTATGGCCTTTTACATGGTGATAGTTATAATAGTCATGTTCCTTGTACTATCCAGGCATAGGATGAACTGGGTCAAAACCGGTATGTGGTTTTATGGGTGGAAGAGCAATGGCTCCGACCTTAAGAAGGTTTTCTAATACTTTTGAAGAATAAGGCTCCCAATTGGAGTGTATTTTCATTTCACTCGTCCCGAACTAAAAGCTTGAATGGGAGAAAGGGTGCAGGTAGGTTTTGATTGATTAGATGGGTGAGATGGGAAAGCCTTTAAAACGACCGCGTTGGTAGATCCTTTGGATTGTTTTGGGGTTTTGAACAGGAAGAAGCATCATTTAATTTAAATGCGGTGTTTTTGTTTCGCAATTGAAATTTCTTCTCTTCAATAGCACTAATTTCCAATTTTCATGCCATGGTAAATGCTTTGTTAAAGGTACGGAAGGTTTTTACTTGGATATTTGGTGAGATGTGCCTGGCACAAGCTCTAGTGAAGAAATCTATAAGCTCCATTTGAGGCAATTTTAGCTAGTTGATGAGGATTCACCAACGAGCGACAAAATCTATGATAGATTTGTCGTCATATTTCCATGTTGAGTACAAGTTGGTCATGGTGACCTTCTTGATGATATTGATCAAAAAATGGTCCAGGAAGGCTTGAGCCACTTGATTAAATGAGTAAATGGAATTTCTAGGTAAAACACTATACCAATATAACATGGGTCTTGTCAAGGACATTGGGAATGTTTGTAGGATTAAAGCATTGTTGTGGGTGATTAGATAACACCCATGTTTGAAAGACCACAAGTGTTGGTGTGGGTATTCTTTACTGTTGAACCGATTGAATTGGTACATTTTCCAATGCATAGGGTATGGGAAAATGGGAATAGACAGATGGATGGGCTCATTGCAAATTTTATCATAGGTTAAGGAGTTGTAAGAGCCATAAAACTAATACTTCCAATGTTTGCATCTTTTCCATCATCATTTTAATAAGGTCGTTGGTAGGTTGTGATGATTGAGCACCCCCTGCAATATAAGGAGGTTGATGATGAATGTATGATGTGGAAGGCATCCCAATATATGGTGGTTCCGAGTATGAGAATTTCACAGGGGAATAGATGCAGTGACAAATATCCCGAATAGGCGATAGACGAGATTGGGGGTTATTGGTGATATGTGTAAGTAGGTGGGGTAGATGTAGCAATCCTTGTAGTGATTGGAGGTAAATACTATGGGATGGAGAGGATGATGTTTTGGAATGGGGTATGGGTTTTCGACACCATGGGTGGTCAGTGATGCAATAGGTATATACGAGGTGGTAGGTGCAGACGAGCTATGCTCAAGGTGGTTGATGAAGGAATGGTTGACACCATGGGAGAAACTGACATCAAAATTGTGACCAATGTTTTAGGTAACAAAAATATTGATGATGTGGGGTCAATTTGGGATACTATGGGTGGTAAGGTGGAAGAAGGTAATGTCGAGCTAGTGGTAGCTGATGCAGAAGTGGGGGTGAGGGCAGGAGGAATGGACATAGGTATGCCATATACCAACTATCCCGATGAATCGCGAGTAGAGGAATGGATGAGATAATGTTGTAAGGCAGCGGGTTGTGGTCAAAGAGTCGTATGAACTCCTCGTCACTAGTATTGATGATAATGGGCTAAGTAGGTTCCATAGGTGACAGTATGGAAGTTGGCGATGGGCTACGTGGGAGCAGCTAAAGGATTACATGGAATACAAGGGCGTTGGCTTGACTACAAGTCAAAACCATGTGATTTGGTGTAGGCTTGGTAATCTATTCTCTGTAAATGACACAAAAAAATAGAATAAATGAAGAAAAATAGGTTTTGGGAGGTGAAACTCGTTGTTTTAATTAGGAATTAAAACACAAGAACTAACAAATGGTTAGGTTAACTTATGAAAATGAGATGGTAACGGATGACACATGTCATGGTGACTGATATTAGTTAATATGGGAAATGAAATTTTTACAAATGAGGTAATAACTGATGAAAATGAAATAAAAAATGGATTTTACAGTGATTTTAAAGGTCCAAAGGTATGATGATGTGTCTAAAGACTTCAGAAAGAACAAAAAATGTGGTGAATGTTGTTTTTAGTGAAATGACCAAAAATATGGAAACTGACAATGGTTAGGTAAATTGATGATGGTTAGATGAAAACTAATGATGGTCGCTAGACCGACGCCAGTCACTATGAAATTTGAAAATGTGTAAGAATTTTATTTTTGTGACTTAGATCAAATAAACTATCAACCCATAAACCTGATTATGATAGTAATGGACCCTAACACACCCAAAAAAAGTTGGAATACACCAACTATAATTGTGGGGTGTGAAAGGAATAAAATAAAATGAATAACGTGACCTCACAACTCAAAACACAACTCAAGAAAAGCTAAGAAAAACATGAAATCATATGAGTGAATTTTATGTTTTAGCTTATGCTATTTTAGACTGACTTGTGAACAGAACAAATTTTTTGGTTGGAAAGAGGGTATCCTATGAAGAGGCAAGATCTAAGGATGGTTTCAGGTTATGTTTTGAGGGGCGGTCCTTTCTCTGAGTTAATGACTGGATAGAGAAACCAATTGGGTGCCCACTGTTAATCCTCTAATTGTGTGATTGTTGACAACTTCTTCTAGGTAAGGTGTTGTTTAAGAAGATGTGTGAGTTTATTTTTGTGTAGTTTGGAAAAGAGAGAAGAGAATGTGTTGTACGATTCAATTATGTCAACTATCACCTGGGCATGACTTCCAACGATATAGGTTGCCCTTAGTTTTAATGTGAGCTAGAAATGTAAACATAGAAATATGAAATGCAAGTATTTTCAAACCCAAATCAAAATGTGATATTCAATGTAAACAAAGAGGAAATAGGAAAGGATATTAATTTCACTAATGCAAATGCAATAAAAGAAAGAAGGATTAATTTTTGTCCCGAAATATAAATGTCACTGAGATAAGTAGAAGAAAGAGAAGATTCCTAGGGAGAGAAGTTAATCTTAACTTGTTTTCGAAAAGAAACAAACATACAATGGTTCCCTTATAATGAAAAATGCAAGGAACCTCATATGGGTCCCACTGGCAAGCCAAAATGTTTCACCATATTCTTAGCAAATTAATGAAACAAATAAGGGTAGTAGGCCAAGGAGGAATACATGTTTGTAATGTCGATTGAAATTTGTGTGTGTGTTCTAATTTTTGATCCAAGTTTACTACAAGAGCTCCTTTTGGCTAGGATGAACTACCTATAAAATCAAAACAATATCGCCAGATAGAGTTAAATAAAACAATGAGTGAACTAGCCAACGGAAGCTAGATCCGGAAGATTGATGCTTCTTGAATAGGTTGTCAATCCACTTTTTATATAGCAATATTAATGCTATTTAAAATATACATGAAATAACGATCCTATTGGAATTGAAATGATTTAGGTATCTCATACAAAATAATAAGAAAGGTCAAGTAAAAGGTGATTGAGGTCAAAATGGGTTAGGTGATTGGCTAGTGTTGCGTTGTAGGTCTGGTACAGGCTCTGGGTAAGGTCTGGTAAAGATTAGAAATGGTTCGATGTTGTTGGGAAGTGGGTATTAGCTCACTAGTCTAAGGTATATTTCCATACACAATAACCGACGTCGGTTATATGACCGATGCTAGTTAGGAAAAATGACTAACGTCGGTTGGCTAACCGGTGTCGGTAGGGGCAATTATCATAAATTTCTTGGAGTTAGTTTTTTCAAACTCCCTGTGATTTCACAGAGGTTGGAAATGGTGAGGGTGAGGTTGTAAAATGGTCTTGAAGACTCAAAGATGATTAGAAGAGGGTGAAGACAGGTGAAAGGGACAGGTATGGTAAAGTGATAGGTTGGTGGGAGGAAGGAAGTATACAGTGTGGAGAAAGATAAACTACTGAGATGAATAATAAATATTACTGAAAGAAAATGAAGATAAATGAAGAGGTGTTAGGTACTTACTGAACAGTAGATTTAGAGAATGTAGGTGATGAAGACAGTGAGGGTAGAGATCCAAAGAGAAGAGTCGTTGTATTCGTATCATGGCAATTTAAACCTCTCGTGCTTCTCTATGTGAATCCGTGATCGTGAAGAAGATGATGAATTCCAAATGGTTGTTGGTAGTGCTCCCGTGTGTTTTATTTTTCATGCGTTTTCAGAAATTTGAGTGCTCTAAGTCTCTATTCATATGAGATCCTGAATCGAATGAACAACCTAGGCAAAGGATTTTGGAAATGTTTTTAACCTAACCGGTAATGGTTAGGGGACCGGTGTCGGTTGAGATATAACTAGCATCAGTCTATGCGGGAATATCTAGGTTGGCAAAAATAGCCAAATTATTGTTATTTTAGGCGTGATCTCCAACCTTCTTCCGAGTCTTGAGTGATGGATCATAAAAAGATAAGTAGGGTTATTTTTAGGTTTTTTAATAGGAGTTAAGTCTAGGTTTAGACTAAGTCCTAGTTGGTTAGGATAAGCTTAGACTTGGTCTTAAGTCATTAATGAGGTTTGAGTGGGTCATTTGAGTGAGGTGGCTAAGTGATTTGGCTTGGTGAGGTGCTTAAGCGATGATATTAATTAATTTAACTAAGATAATTAATTCAATTAACATATGCACTAGGGGATATGAATGGGTAGGATATGGTTAATTTAATGAATGAGGTTTTAATGGAAGTATGACCCAATTTTGGTGTCTACATTTGCCCCTTTTTGTCGCGTAGCTTGTATTGATAAGCGACGCTGACAAAAATAGGAAGTGGTTGCCCCAAATATAAGTGGGATTGATTTTTCCCAAGTATGGGTAGAGGTGGTCCCCTAAAACTAGGAGTTGATGAGGTGTGGGAAGGAATCAAAGTGAGTTGTTTGATAAATGGGTAAGTGATGAAAGTGAAGGTAGGTGAGTTGTAGGGAAGGGTATGTGCACTTTAGGTAATGAATAAGGGTCAAATTGGGTAATGGGTAGTGGGAAAGGGTCATATTGGGTAATGGGTAATGAGAAAGGGTCATATCGGGTAATGGGTAATGACAATCAAACACATGCACACATATAGATCATGCGACACGGTACCAAGTTGAAGATCTTGAAAACTCTACATCGTCCAAGGTTGATACATTTATCCAAATAAGGTTAAAGTGATTCGTATCCAGGGTATAGGATATGGTTTGGAAATGCAATGTAGGTTAGGTACAATAGGTATGTTGTAGTACACTAAAGGTTTAGTTAGGATAAACATCATGGAAATAGGCAAGGTAATGTCATTAGGCTAAACATTACGGGTAACAACATCGCAAGGTATAACGAGTACATAAGTTCAAAGGTCACAAAAGGTCATTCCAGTCAATGTATGTAGATCATGGCATGGGTAAGGCCGAGGTATAGGTAAATAACATGTCCCTTAACATAATTAAGGAAATGTATAGGTATTTTAGGTTAGTGGGTAGGGTACAATAGGTGTTGGTGAGGTTACGTGGTATTGGGGTAGTAACATTTGTAGGCTAAAGTGGGAAAAATTATGGGTTAAATGGTATTGGCAGGTGACCGATATCGGTTATAAGGTTACCGACATTTTTTTGTATGACCAACGTCAATCTCTGTTGTGATAACAAAAACCCCAAAATGCTTTTAATTTCCATTATCATTGTGTATTGATATAAACTAGGTGAATTAGGCATGATTGAGTCGAGGTCATGTAGGCATGATAAATTCTAGGTGGTTTAAGCACGATTGAGTCTAGGTCAACTAGGCATGGTTGAGTTTAGGTCATTTAGGCATGATGGAGTCTATTATAGGCATGGTGGAATCAAGGTCATGTAGGCATGATCGAGTTAGGCCATTTAGGCATGGTGGAGTTAGGTATAGGCATGCTTTGGTCATGTGAGTTAGGCATGATGGAGTCATGTTTTTGGTTTTGATTTAATTTCCAAGTTATTGGTAACATGGAAAAATAAATGATGATGAATTTGTATGTTATGGTGTAAATTTCAGAAATATTTGATATTATGGAAATGTGAAATGATTAATGTATGATATGATGATGTAAGAAATAGGTAGGTAGACATGTTTATATACGTGTATGTTTGTTTAATTTCCAAGTAGTATATAAGATGGAAACTAAGGTAGAGTGTGAATAGAAAAATGGGGGGGGAAATTGGTTAGGGTAAAGAGTGGCCGAGCTAACCTCCAAGGGCCCCATGCCCTCGAAGTGTTGCCTACATAGCCCGATGAAAAAGGGGCCTCATACCGATGTAGTTCTCCCATAAGCAAGGGACGAATATGACATGTTAAAGGGACGAGTTGGTAGGTTTTAGGCATAATGGAGTCTAGGTTAGGTAGGTATGGTTGAGTTTAGGTTAGTTAGGCATGGTTGAGTTTAGGTCAGTTAGGTATGGTTAAATTGAGGTGTCGAAGGCTTGGTCCTGTATAGGATAATCAACAAGTAATGAAGAAGGTGAAGGGTAAGAGGTGACCAAAAGAGCCGCCTAATTAGTTAGAACCAAAACAAATCTACCATACCAAAGATGAGCTTATGAACGTAAGACCCTAAAGGCGTTTGCATGATTGACTATTCTAAGGGTGAAGAAAGTCACATGATTACAAAATTTCACATTTGTGGCACGTCCCTTGAGTAGGTAGGAAATTAGGGTGAAAAAGGTGATGAGGTGAAAGCAAGTTGGTTTTAGCGGAACCTAGTGTGAGACAACATGTCGACATGACGAGAGAACCAAGATCACAATAGGAAAGTCCATGATGAAAAAGTTAATCTTTTTCTTTTTTCTTTTGCTTTTATTTTTGTTTTGATAGACTGATCGATGCAGGAAGTCTATATGGGATGAGTAAACTTTCTCCTTGAGGTCTTTGTGAAGCTTATTGATGCGGGAAGCTTCGGAAAAATTTATTTTATTGTTTTTGCATAATAGTGTTCTTATGATTATGGACTATGTATAATAGGGCTAGCTTGGTATAGATGTCCTTAAAGGAGCATTCTATTGATAGAAGCTATATAGAAAGCGTAGATGTCTTTTTTTTTCGAGGGAGTCATATTTTTGGGTGGAAGTTTGACTCAAGGAGTTGAATCCTATTTTTATTTTGAATTTTTTCGCTTTTGGAATTTTATATCATGGACAAGATTATAAATAAAGATAAGCTCTTATTTCAAAGACAAAACTATAGCACACAGAGGTTAACTATGAACGACCATGGGATTCCATCTTGAAAAAGACAAAAAGTATCCATGAGAATCATGTCATGAGTAGAGCCGTGATACTCATATTGAAGACAAGGTTGAAAGGTAACGGTAATCACATGATCCTGGTTTAGTCGTTGATCCTTAGAATAGGTAAAATGGAAGGTGAATGGTGCTTAAGGGACATGTGTTAAATAGATAGAAGGTGATATAGGACTTAATTCAACAATAGAATGGTCAAAGATGCAAGGCATTGAGGGGCTTAGGTTTGGGTTTACCTTTAAGTGAATACAAATAATAAGCACTTGATCCATAGGTATGAGTAACGATATAGGGTCCAAGTCAATTAGGAGAAAATTTTCCCCATTTACTTTTTTCCTCTTTTGTTACATGTTGATTTTCCTTTAGGATGAGGTCACCGACCTGGAATGTTTTGGTAGAAGGAAAGGTAGGATGTAAAAGGTATGGTTGTAGTGAAACATTCAATAAAATAAGGGGAAGTGACAAGTCCCCCATGGGTATAGGGAAGAATGAGATGGTGATAGGTGAGGTTGGGTAAGATTGGGCAAGGGTGAGTAAAGTTGGGTAAGGTAGATGGGGCAAGGTTGGGTAAAGTTGGGCAAGGTAGGATAAGGTAAATGAATAAGGTCTGGTTTGGAAGGGAGGTATAATAGAAGAAAAGGGAGTGTCGAGTCCCCCATAGGATAAGTAAGAATAAGTCTATGATATGTATCATTATGCAAGAGTGAGTTAGTTTAAGTGTAATGAGGTAGGTTGTGGGTAGATTAGGTAAGGTAGATTGGTTGAGACAAATTGGGATAAATTGGGTAAGGTTGATCGGGCCAAGTTAGACAAGGTTTAGGCAAGGTGGTGGGTAGAGTAGGTGGGTGGGAAGAAACAATTAAAATTAAAACATGAGAACTAGGAGATGACTCAACTCCAACATCTGATTATGTGTTGTAACTTAACAAGGAACTAACTGATTAAATTCATGATTTAGGAACTAATTGATCAAACTGATCAATTACTTAAGTTATGTGATTGACATGTAAACACCTACTGATTAATTCTGTTACATGCATCTAGTCTTCAAATTATTTAATTGAGATATTTTACTTGATATGATTCGAACTCCCATCAAAAAAAAAAATCTTCATGCTTCACGTAAAAAAGTATAAAAAGGAAAATGTTAATGTTGAGATATTTAGAAACATAGGATGAGAATATAGATCTGAAATAGGGAAAAGAGAATACATAGATACAATAATTTCGTATTCCCAATTGTAATCTTCATGCCAATGCAATAAAAGTCGAGTTTTATTCATTAACAAGTTATAGTCACAAGCCTTAGGAGGGATTAGCACCCAAGGCAAGGCCCACTTGCTTTGATAACCCCTACCATTGTTTTTTGATTTGATTTATTATATGATTAAATTAGCAAAGCAAATCATTTCTTTATCTACATTCTAAGTTTACATGTTTTACCTTAGCCATAGTATTTACTCCTGTTCAAATTTAGTTTGTTTCCAAGCATTGTTATTTCCAGAATTGTAGTGACAACAATTTATCTTCCTACCTCTTGAATATATGTAATTGTGCATACAACACTAACATTATTGAAAGTCTACATCCCTTGGTTTGATAATTAAATGATTGTAGATTAATGAACAACATATTAATTTTTGCAAGTTAATTTGCACCACCATTTTGGTGCCATTGTCGGGGATACTTGTCAAAGTTATAAGGATTTTGAGAGATTTTTCATTTCTTAGAGAAGTTTAGATTTTAGGAAATTTACCTCTAACCACCCCCACTAATTTTCATTGGTTGAGTTGAATGAGTTTATACATGCACCATCTAAGGGATGCCCATGGTATATTTTTAACCCAATCCATAAGTAACACATGTTTCTATATTAGATTTTGAAGAAGACATACTTTCCTATGTACAAGGTTTGTTGTTAAAAAATTCCTTCCTAAGTGAAAGTTCTGAAGTTGTTCTGAGTAGCCGATATGGCGTAATAAGTAGAAATAAATTCTCAAAATGGGGAAACTACCTTTGAGTTTCTCATTACCAACAATGATGAAGTAACTACTATGAAGAATATTTTTCCCTCACCTTTCCTAACTTTCATGGATCCATGAATGAGGACCCAAAAACCTTTCTGTTTAAGTTTGACATTTTATGCATGAGTTATGATTATACTACTGATGCACATAAATTGAAGCTACTTCCTAAAACACTCAAGGATGTAGCCTTGAGATGGTTCATGGGTTTAGGAAGAAATGTCGTAACCACTTGGGCACAGATGAAGGATAAGTTTCTCACTAAGTATCAGGACTACTACAGCCGAGTAACACAAGAGGTGATGAAATCTACAAAATGGCATAGAAGGAGGATGAACCATTGGAAGACTATATAGAAAGATTCATGTTTTGCATTCATAAGACAAGGAACACAAGACTACCTCCTGAATCTCTCAAATTACTATTTTTGAATGAAATTAGTGAGGAGGACATGGATTATTTATATCTGATAGAGTAGGAGACATTTCAAAATATACCTTTGAAGAAATCTATGAAGCCTGCAGGAATTAATCAAGAGCCACTACGAAGAGGATAAGAAATGTAAGATCAATAGGTGGATCATCTATAAAAACAATTGGGGATATATCTAAGTTAGATATTTTCAACATGTTTGAGAACATGATGTAGGAGATTGTCAGTGACATGGTCACTCAATTATATGCTTTGCATGCCAAGAATAAAAGGGTAGATGTAAAGGCAACACTCACAAAGTTATGCCATGCATGCAGAAGAAAGAAATATGACCGCAAATGAATAGGATTGGCCAATATTACACAAGAAAGGGAGGCTTCACCTGAATTCAAGATATTGGAGACAGAGGATGGGAAAGTCCTCTATGTTTCCCAAAGAAAACAGTGGCCACAAAAATAAGGAGGTATGTCACAAGACCCTATGTTGTCATTTCAAAATTGGTCTAATGATACATATATGCAATCCCCGTGTTGATTTAATCCTCAAGGTTGTGCTCCATACCCTATCCAATATCAAAAATAGTGGTAACCTCAGTTTTAAAGCCAACAATAATGGCAACAAACCACTCAATCATGGCAACAACCTTGGAAAGGAGGGTAGCAATGGAATAACCCACCTCCTAATTACTAACAATATTTCTAGTAACCTCCTTATCCTCAACAAAAATCTCTCGATTCCAAGGCCATTCAAATACTACCACTCAACCAATGCCTAACCCCAACAATAAATTTATCAACTAGCCTATTCCACTAAACCAAGTCAATACCCTACCTATTCCGTTGATGTCAACAATATCAATCTCCGTTCAGGAAGCATACTTCCTCCACCAATTGGACCCACCATTATAGATATTATTGATGAACCGCAGTTGCTGCAAACCAATTGTTAATGCAAAATAACATCACCCCTAGATGATTTCTATAGGTCCGCTTTTCTAAGGCAAACTCATTTGGTGTGATTACATAACATTGAACTTTCCCCAAGGTGTGGGACCTTGCAAAATGTGAAATATCTCTAGATTAAAGGTTGGTTCCTTATTCCTCTCGTTTAGGTGCATACGTAGAAACTTGCAGAGGATCTATTCTTAATCTTAATCTAAGCTTTACCAAGGGAGACAGGATATGAGGAATATAGAAATTAAAACAAAGCTAAACTATGAGGTGATGCACCAAGGAATGATGAACACTTGTTTTGCTAATAGACAAACAAATAAAATGCATACAATAAACAAACACGAGATATCCGTATATGTAATGGGAGACCAGATGAAAACTAAAGAGACAAGAGAGGATCTAAAGTTGATCACAAACATGTTTTATTTCTCTGTAGATTGATACATTCCATTACAAAATAGCCAAGAGGTAGAAACGTATTAAAATTTTAGTGGAAGTCCCGAACCCCACAAATCCCTTATCTAAATTGATAATGGAGCCTACAAAACAAATAATTTCCAACACTTTACAATGAACCCTACCCACGTATTTATAGATTCAAATTGAAAGAAGAAAAGAAAGAGAAGCAGAAAAGCGGTTGAAGTTCAACCACCACTGTTAATGCCTCTGATGAAATTTCTCCCCCAAATCCATCTTTACTTCATGAATCCTTGGTTCGGCACCTTGAAGTAAGAGGAAATGGAAAAATAGATCAAATCCAATTGTGTTTTTGAGGTAAGAAGATCCTTCATTAAAATCCTAAAGATGTTTCCTCCATTTTTCTTCACTAACCTCCTCAAAATTAAAGTTCCAGATCTCCATGACATGGGTGAGGTCGAGATCTTTCCAACGACATGAGATTTTCCATATTTCGAGCCCAAGTCGAAAGATACGCCGTTGAAGTTTGTATCGGTCCATGTACATGAGGGTGGTAAAACAGCTCAAAAATGGGTCTTCTTTCTTCCGATTCTCACTTTAGCTTTGACTCGAGCCCAGATGCTGACTTTTTCCTTAGGCGGAGTTGTGGGCCATTTTGTAAATTTTACCCCCTTTGAGATAACAAGGGGAAAAGAACCAACTTTTTCCCCGAGAAAAGTTTTATATTTCCTTAGAGTTATTTTTTGAACTTTCTTGCTCAGCACTAGAAGTATCAAAAGAAATAGAAGAATCATTTGTTTTATTGGAAAAAAAAGCATCAATCAAGAAGATTTTTTTCTCTTATTTATTTTATTTTCTAATTTATTGAATTTATCGATTTACTCTTAGCTTTGACAAATTGATTTTTCAAAATTTCTAATTATACAGATAATTGATTTACTTCCCTACCCAATTGGTGGTTTTGGTGCTCTAGTTCATTATAATCCATGTTGTTTTGAAAGTCCATTATGTCTAGTACTAATTTGGGTCCTTCTATGTGTCTTTATATACACACAAATTCATGCAAGAAACTCGACTAAAAACTAAACTTCATCAACTAAAACGAGGATTCCCCAAATAATTTAGGTGATAAACAAATGTCACTTGACAGCTTTCTAAAATATTATAATTTCACACTAAATTTCCTATTTACATTATGAACACATGTTGACATTCTTGGTCCTTTGATCTTATTCACCGCACACGTGTCGAAATTCTAGAGAAGTTCAACGAGGTGGGCTTAGGTGGACTCTAGCCCATGGAATAAGCTACGTATGATAGATTTTGGGTCCACAAAGAAACGACATTTGTCGGCATTTCAAAAATTCCCAACCAAAGGCTTTTGCGGACTCAAAGCCACAAGATAAGCCACAATTTATATAACTTTCAGTGTCTAGACGGGTCGATGGGTCAAAGAACTAGGACATGTGGTGAATATCGGTCAGGTGAAAGATAAGGACATGTAGAAAAATATCAATGATGAAGGAAAGCGTTACATGTTAGAATTCTAAGTAAGTTAAAGGAACTTGGGGTCCTGCATGAGGACTTAGACCTCTCGAATCAATCATATTTAAAAATATTTCGAGTTTGAAGCGTGAGAGATGGAAGACACATTAGCAAAAGGAAAAGACATGTGGACTAATTAGAGGGAGCCACATAGTGATGATCTAATGACCGAAGTTGGACACATGGAAACATTCTGCCATACTTTTGAGATATGGCCCCAGGTGGACATGAGTAATTCAATAAGATGCATTCCATAATATTTTGGGTTCATGTTGGGGCAAGCCGAGATTCAATGCACACACGAGAAACAAAACAAACATATGGCCCAATCAATGGCATCATATGGTTTAAAATCAACTATCTCGAGGACACATAGCGGAATTCCATCACACTTCGGGCGATGGACTCCAATGGATCTCAAGACCTCGAATGAGCCAAATTTTAATAATTTTCAAGCTTACTCTTTCTCTCATAAACAATTAAAATGGTGACACGTGTCAACATTTCACCTCACAACAAAAAGGTGTTCCGTGGACTACGAGTTCATGAAATAAATTGATATTTAAAAGAAAGTTGACGTCCATGTGACATATGAAGTTATAAACACTTAGGATAAAAATAGGTAAGACACAAAGGAAACACAACAACAAATCAAAGGATGCCACGTCATAACTTCCAAAATAACTAAAAGATGAGGGATGAAGACAACAACATAAATTTTTCAAATGAGGATAATTTCTCTAATACCAAATGAAATGCAAATTTTTCCCTAATCTAAAAAGACTACAACAAAATATGATAATCTACTAACTACATTCGATTACATACATCAATACTTATTTTGCATTTACTTTATATAAACCATTAATAAAATTATGCTTATCTAAAACTCCCTTATTCTCTTTTTTGTAAAAATAATTACATATTCCATCAATATACATAATACAATAAAAGAATACATTCACATGCACATTTATCTAAATAAGCATAAGAATTTAACTCCTTTTGCTAAGTTTTTAACAAAATTTACATAGTTTTTCAGAGAGAACTTATCTAAGACAAATGATCAAGAATTTGATACAAAATTCCAATGCACACACAAGTAACAGACACCAGACTATGGCCACACTACTAAGAGGAAATGTTATACACCCAGTGTATGTTCACATTTCCTTGGCTAAGAACCATCTCGAGGTTGTATGTTGTTGTACCCCGGTTAGGACACCTCTAGTTCCCCCCTCTCTCTTGCCCACTTACTGTTTGTACCTTGTCAACCTTGGAATTACTCCATAGATTAAATCTTGTATACAATTACATAGTCCTCAGACTCCCTTGTATATATTTTTCTCTCAAATTAATTGTTCTCTTTCTTTTCACTTTCATATGCCTTTTTATAATATTTCATGGGTAGTTATGAACCAACACAATGGTCTCACACCTTTTAATTTAATTAATCCTCTTTTAGTCACATACTCGGGTTATAAACTCCCACATTTATTTTTCCATAGTTTTATTTTAGTATATTTGTTACAAATAATCTCAACTCAAAATTTTATTATATAATAAATCAACAAGCCTTTAATGATTAAATATTTGGGGATTTAGTCACATAACAATTGAAATGATATCAGCCTAATATATATATATATATATATATATATATATATATATATATCTCTCAAAGTCAATGTGTCTAGTGGGACCAATATTCGATGAAAGTGTTACCTAGGAGGAATATCATGAATTCCATAGAGAATACCCACACTTATATCATTATTTATTTTAATTTCTATTAGTAATAATCATCGGTGTGATGTTTTATTTTAGCAGGAAGGATGTCACATCCCATAACTATGCATTTATTTGTTGTAGATACATTCGAGGACAAGGTGGATGCTACTACATTTGATACAACACATTATTACCATCTTGATTGCTTTAGTTAACATTATGATATGTTTTAGGGATAAAATTATCATTATCAATTATTGATCATAAGTACATGATGATTGAATGCATATCAAAAAAATTGGGATTATTGCTTACATATATGGTACTTACAATTCATTTCAGCTTAATTTTATTATATTGAATGGATAATGCACTAGGTATTCTTGTATACATGTGTGTAGGTTTTTTCATTTTTAGAGAAAGCGTATCATTTGGGAGAGGTGGAGAGATGTGGGAAATGGGTACATATAGAGATATTTTCCACATGTGTTTCAATACATAAGAAATGATGTCAAATCATATGTTGAGGCCATAAATATCCTTTGTGATTTAGTTTTATTTTATATGTCTTTCTTTGTGTGATGATATGGATTAGGTTACATTGTGAATATGACATAATGTTATGTGTTATTGCTGCAGCAAGGAGCACAATGTCACATTAAATGGTTAGTCAAGTAGTGCGGTTTCACTTTACTACAATGACACACTTGTATTTATGAAATTTTCATAAGTATTGTGTTATTATAAGTATGTTATAAAAAAGGAATTATTAAGTTTTGATTAAAAGGGGTTGGGTTTAAATATATAATGTGATTGATTTATCTTGTATAACTAACTCTTATTGTATTGTTATAACCCAAGTTCCATTTGAACTAAGTTATCTTGCATTGAAAATTAAGCTACATTTGCATTGAGCTTGTTCTCCATAATTAGCAAGTTGAGTTACCCGATTTGGACCAATTTAGCTGAGATCGATGTGTTAAAAATTACACTAACTAGACTGATCGATCGAGTTGCCACATTGCAATTCTCCAAGATAAGAGAATCTAGCTCATGTGTGAAGAAAAATTTCTTATAAATAACTTAGTCATTGAGAAACATATATTTTAACCTATTTTTAAACTCGAACCCCTTATGCATGTAGGACTAAAACATAACAAGAAAACTATATGAAGGGGGTTCCAAACGAGTGCAAAATGTCACACATTGATGCACCCGAGCTTGGTGGAGATTTGCATGCATAGCAGAAGATTCAATGGATTTGTGAACCAGAGTGGAAAGGGAATACGTGGGTGTGAGTGGAGAAGTGTATTTAGAGGATTCCCGCAAGTGTTACATCATCTCTTGGAAGAAATGCTTTCCGTGTTAGGGTTTGTAGAGCTAGGGCACGGGATTTGGAGTTTTCATAGAGGAGTAAAGCCACAAGACTGAGCAGAGTTAGGGAAAGAAAGAAGGAAATGCTTACAAGTACCAGCACGAAGAGAAATGGAACCAAGAAAGGGAGTGGAAAATTCACCAAAGAAGGGAAAGGGAAGAGAAAAACTAGTCATTTCGACTAGTTTTAATGAAGAGTGGTACATGGATATGCAAAGTACCGGATGGTGTGTTATTAGGGAGGAATGGGTATCACACATACGCAAGATGGTTGTGAGTGACTACAACCATCAGACAAACACCACTGAAAAAGAAATGGCACTGGAGTTGGTTCACCCCACGCGAAGGAGGACACAAGATGGTAAACTTGTGTATGAAAACAAGCTTGAAACCAAGTTGGATAAAGTTGGACTCTTGCGTCTCTACGAGCTACCCTATTTCAATAAGCCCAAAATTTTATACGAATGGATGATGTCACACATGCATGAGGATCACTTTTATTTCATAGGATGAATAATGCACATAACTCCTCAGCTGATTTCTAAGTACACTAGCATTATCTGTGAAGGAGATCCACTAGATGATGACTTGTGTGACAAGGAGGCCATTAAGAAGACAATTGCGGCATATGATTACAAGAAGGGTTTACGCTATTTTGATATCTCTGTGATCATTGATCCTTTCCTAAAGATGGTTCTACACTTCATCACAAATTTGAATGGGAAAGAGAGGTGGACACAGGTAAACAAGAGTTGGTTGAATGTTTTCCGCAAGATCTCGGAGGGAACAATCTACAACCTTTCAACCTTTATCGCAGAGGAGATCATAAACATCACGCGTGATGAAGACAAGATTATGTATGGTAACGTCCTTCTCACCATTATGTTTTTAGAAATTAGAGTGCCTAATGGGCCGATAAATATGTTTGGGAGTACCCAAATGAGGACCCCTCCCCTGCTAAAATATTTGAAGCCTACACTTGTGACACAATGATTGTTGCTCATAAGGAACGCTTAAAGAAGTGGTACAAAAAAATACACGACATGTTTGGGGAAGAGTGGAGAATTCCTTAACAATAGCTGGTATTTTTGGATGGAGAGGCTGAGTTTGTTGTGTATCAACACTTTTGTATCGGCATGTTTACTTTGACTAATGGCACCAAGAGCCCTTGGTGTAATTTTCCCTTCTCTTTCACAGCGCAATACTTTCAGAGCATGGTCAATCGGTTTAAGGAGGTGAAGAAACTTAGATTTGATCTAAGTGTAGTAGATCAAGATTACCATGAGCTATGTCAAATGTTGGTGTATCCCAAGAAGCATGCTTATGTCGAGAAGTATGTCTCTTATGACGTACATATGTTGAAACCAGTGACATTGCCTATTACAGGGAGAATGGCAAAGCAAGGGTGTATGTACGTCTAAGGCCCAAATTCAAAAAGGGAACTTATGTTGAGGATGATGTATCTATCCCAAAAGACCCCACCGAGAGGAATAAAGTGTGTAATAAGAAAGAGGAATGAGTGGAGACTCCAAAGAAAGAATGCGTCAAGCACGCATACATTTCGTGCATCAGTAGGAGCATAAGAATCGCACACGGGCATGAGCACTAAAAGTTGCAGAAATAATTCAATGACAAAGGAGTCATCCGAGAGGGAAGAGTTACCAAAAATAAGAGTCCCCTATGTTAGAGGAGTCACCGAAGAAAAATAAGTAGAAAGTTGCACAAATCTCGGACTGAGGATACAAAGAGCATGAAGGGTGATGACTCTAAGGAAGAGGATGAAGAGCACGATGAAGGTAAGAGTCCTCCTATTCACAATATACATGAGTCCGATGAAGAAAGAGATGAAGAGAAGAATGGGGATGGGGAGGGTGCCCATAAAAAGGAGGAAGTGAGGAAGTAGACATGCATGCTCATAAGACCTTGAACCCAACTAGAGAAAAAATCAATGACACAAGACAAGGAGGTGGCAGGTATTATACAATAGTTCGTGGAGCATGAGGTAGAGCGCAGGGCCAATGAATTGCTAAAGGAATTAGAAGAGAGTGTGAGTATAGGGAAAGAGTATGGAAGCATGGGCAGAGATCCTAACTCCGGCAAAGAAGTTTCCATAAGTCAGCATGCACATGTGGAAAGCATATAGTAGTGGTGTAGGAACACGCTATGATTACATTAATGATCCAAAAAAATTATGCGCGTATTTCCAAAGCACAAGGCCCACAGTGCCAACTCCTCGCTTGGTCTTCTTTTGATGAAGAAGGTGCATACCCGCGCACAAGGAAAATGCTATCTTGGGATTTTGAGTCCCACATTGATGATCCCGAGTTCGAGGTTAATAGTTATTCCTTGATAAAGACACCAAATGCCAAGGGAATAAACCCTCTTGTGAATTCCCAGTAACTTTCGGATGAGCAAGTTTGCAACGTACTCAACAAAGTATCGGTGGAGGTGGAAGCAAGGATTTTTGGCAAAAATGATAGAATAAGAGTCTTGGAGGATGAGCTTGGGAAAAATAATGAGGAGATCATCGAGAGGGATAGGGAGATAAAATAGAAGGAATTGATCAATGCATAGTTAAGGCATGAGCTGAGGGATGAAAAGGTGAAGGTGCACGAAGTATACAAAAAGATAGAGGTTATTTAAAATTCCATTATCTTAAAGCACCCAGACCTAGCCCCTCCTAAGCAGAAGTATGATTTGACCATGCACTGCTTGGAAGACTTGATGCACATACTCACCATGGAGAGGCAACCACTTGCATTGGAGTCGGTAAAAGAGGTGATGGTGCACCAGAAGGAAGAATAAAAGTTGAAGATTGGGGAGACAATAACTCGATACTCCAAGCTCCTTGCCTTATTGATGACCACAAAAAAAATTACCAAAGTTTTGTATGACAATTGTGGTGATAGAGATAGAGTAGTAAGCATATTGGTTGTTACCCATGAGGCGGATCTAAAGGATTTTCAAGAGAAAAACAAGGGCAATAGGGCGGAGTGAGATAAAATCTTGGTAGAGGTCGAGAAGAAATTAGAGGTGATCGAAACCTTGAGGGTTTTGATTAAAAATAAACTGAAGGAATTGTACCCCCAAATCACTCACGAGATGGACGTGTTGGTCGACCTTACTAAGCGAGATGGAAAACATCATAGATACATTGAAGGCTAAGGGAGATGAACTAAGTTTTGATGAGGTTAGTGCACTGGTGGGTGATTTACTTCAACATGCATAGGGTGAGGTAGATGCTTGGGATAAAATTGAAGCATCTCGTGAAGAAATACTTCCCACTCCTTATTTAGCAAGAGAATGATTCTTCTATTCTCTATTCAATTGCAGATTATTTCATCTCTCCCATTCTTTATTCTTTGGTGAAAGAGCAGAGTGTTTCCAGGGATGGATAACACGCGTAGTGTGGGGTAATGTTGGGCCCTAAATTGACTAAGTCCCAAGGCAAAAGGAGTTTGCATGCACAAGGAAAGAAATTAAGAAGGCTCTCAAGGAAAGGCGCGCGGGAGAAGATGTTGGCACGCAAAATCAAAAGAGGGTTTGGGGACTTAGCTGCATTTCAAAGGTGGTGTCGTAGGAGAAACACGTGAGGGCCCGAGTAGGTGTGATGAATGGATAAGGTGCTATCCTGGAGCCTTAGAGGTCAAGAAAATAATATTCCACATAGGGAATATTCCCATGAGGATAATTATAGTTAGTGGAAGCCTTTAAAAGTTGGCATAAGCACTCGATCGATCATGGAGGACCACACTTCCACTTGGCATGCGATCTTCTCATGGGTGAAACTATGGTGGTGGATCTAGATTCTATTTAAAGGAGTGCTTGGATCGAGTTAAAGGAGGAGGAGAGTAGAAATAGTTAAAGAGGTAACAAAGTGCTGCAAGAATGTTGTTACTAAGCATAGATGTATGCGCTCGGGTCTAAACAAGGGTTATAATGGGAAAGCATAGCTAGGATCTTTGTTCAGAGTAGTTTTGTAAGGTTGGAATGTTATTTCATGATGTTTATGGTCTGAGATGACCCTATTTGATGTAATATGGCTACTGTAAATGGATTTAATCAATATATGGAGCTTTTTGTATATTTGTGTCTATGGACTAAACCCTAGTGTATTTTCATAATATTTATGGTTTAGATTTGTTTCCATTATGTTGTTGTGATGTTTATTCTTATCCCATGGATCATTTATGCTTATAACTATATCTACCGCTCTATATTAGATTAAATGCATGTTTTCTTGCTCTGCAATCCTTTCCTCCATTAATGGCGGAACATTATCACAAGGCTCACATAAAGGAGGGGCTCGACACCGCGTGCACCTTGGGTTAGATCCCAGCACTTGGGAGATAGGTCTCAGTGCACTTGGGGTTGATTAAAATATTAGAGGATAGAGGTAAATGAGACTACGGATATCCAGTTCATGTTCACCGCAATGGCTCATGAGGTGTTTATTCAATGCAGGGATAGCCTGGTAAAACATGTTCCGGTGCTTCCAGATGAAAGTATGTCTACAGAATATTGACGTCTATGTTTTTCCCTTTATAAATCAATCTATATTTTTAACATCGTATATGTATGTATCTATGATTTTCAAGGGCATGGACCCCTAAAATAGAACCCCATTTTGTTCATTGTATTTGTTTCTCTGAATTCCCTTTCTATTTTGCAAATGTATGACATGTGTAAATACGCTTTCATTAAAATCATTCAGACATATCATGTACTCCCTGGTTTTCCTTTCATGCAACGAGAACATCCACAAAGAAAAAAACATTACACCTTTCCGTTGCATCTTCATTATTCATATATCTGGGTTTTTGCTTCAAGATTATCTAGAGGGTATTTGTCAAACTAGTTACAGGAGATTCGCCATTCAATTTCCAACTATTTTTAATATTTTTACCATTTTCGTTGAAAGAACGAAACAAGTTACAGTATATTTGCCACAATATTTATAATTTTTTCAGGGGTTTCCTTAAAATTTTCCCTACTTTTGTACCCTGTCATCAAATGCATTTATTATCGTATGTTCAACGGAGATCCGTAATGATTTTTCTTTTTGTCTTTCCACAATAAACATGGGTTGTACTCTTCATGTTGCACATTTATTTTACTACAAAAACATGCATGTGAACCTTCACTATTCTAGAATGCACCAAGTTACTTATCCCCTTCTGCCAACCTATCACACTAAAGAAGGAATCCTTAGCACACTCATATGAGGTATGAGAGAGTCTCGGTTCTCATCATGTTTAGCGTGTCGATATGAAGTGTTTTAACAAGACAATAAAATAGAAGCATTCAATAGAAAGATAAACAACATACTTATATTTGCTTGAAGAATGACTTCATAATAACATTCTCCATATTGACAAAAATATATAGCTCTCATATAATCATCATCTCTATGTTCTCTCGCACTTAATAATGCCTACTCTTTTTATCTCAAGGTTGTCTCTTTACAATACTAGTAGGGACTTTCCCTTCACTAGTTAAATAGAAATATAATTATCCTTTAGGTTATAATAATAACTCCTAGATATTAAATAGAGGTAGTATTTATGCCACATGTCTTCATCTCCTAGCTCCTTATCTCGCATGGAAGCTATTTCACTTTAAGCTGCCCACTCCTCGGTCTTGCTTATTTTTTGGTCTATCTTTAGGATCTCTATTTTTAATCCCTACTACTTTTCCACACATTGCTTGATTTTTTGTATCACGCATGTATAAACATATACATTGTTTTTATTTTTATCCCAACTATCTTTGGCGCACCAAACTTCCTTTCCTATGTAGTTTATCTATTGATTCACCCATTTATATGTATTTATTTTTTCCATTATATTTTTTGTCTATATTTAACCTCTTTCTCGTATTTCCATATGTGGATTTTGTCTTTTATTTATTCTTATACCTACACGTAACTTCTCATTCTCCTTCCCACAAATATGTGCACGCAAAAATATGAAATAATGAATAATAAATAATTATGAATATAATAATATGCCTAATCGGTACTTAGTCAAAAGAATTTATTTGAAATTAGGGGCTCAACATCAATCCACATTAATCTCATTTCCCTCCCTCGAGTAACCCTTTATCCACATCTTCAAACAACTCAAACCTCCTACCCTACCAAATATTTGTGCACCTTCCATTGATCTAAGGTCTTCGGAAAAGGGGGCCATCTTTTCAATCCATGAGGTGACTTCTTTTAGGGATTTGAAATTTTTATTTTGATACTACACCTCATATTGAAATTTATGAAAAGTTTTCCTTTCCTCTATTTTGGTTACATCCAATGCACTTTCTTATTTGGAAGTTATCTTTTGAAGCTCCCCCAATCGTTACTTGATTTTTTCTTTCTTTATACCGACCTCTTCCTCTAATTTTTCAAGATCTTGTAGGAGTTTGTCACAAACTAGCCTTGTCGTTGTCCTCATTATCCACCTATTTATCCAATGCATTATTTTTAGGTCTCAAGGAGCATCAACACGTCAATTGTTTTAGAATTCTGAAAGAATCCCTTCACCACCTTGTACACATATGTGGCCTTATCTTTATACTTCATGACCAATTTCACATAATGTTTTCAATTTATTTACACAAAGATCCCTATATTTATATTGTTCCTCATTTTTTTTTTTGTATATTTTCATCTCCTTTAGCCTCTCATAGCTTTAGGAACATGTTGATCAATATTTCCAACTTATCCACACCTCCCCTTGATCTTTTGGTAATGTCTTGACTAAACGGGGCTTATTAGTGACAGATCCTTTGGCACAAGTTTAGCGCCTCCAAATCATTGCGCATATGTTTTTCAATTAATTTAATATTCTCTCTAGAAATATCTCCTAACTTCTTCCTTGTCTCCTAGATCTCTTTAGTTGGCTCCTACACTCTTTGTCGTTGCAGGTGGTTATCTATATTATTTATGAGGTTTTGTTGAACAATATATCTTGTCATCTTTAGGAGTGCATCTCCATCCTAGGTTTCTAACATCTAAAATGCGTCCATGAGGGCCACTCCTTATTGATTTGGGACATCGTTTGGAACCTTTTGTAGGCTAGTAAAGGGGATTTCAAACACGATCTCCTCTCGCATAGGCATCCAAAGTAAAATAAAGCACCTTCTTTGACCTTATTATTCCAATAGTATAATTGAGGTAGTTATGATACATCATGTCCTAATACCGCTTTCCTTCTTGAATGTAGAGCAAAGAGTCTTCGAGAGGTCATTTCTCATTAAAATTCATTTTTTCTTCATCATCTTCTTCTTCTTCATAAATTCCTTTTCTTTTACTCTTGTGGCATCATGCATCTTCCTCCTTATCTTCGAAACCTACTTGCTCATCATTATACATTTCCTTCTACTCATGCCCATGTATTATTCTTCATCCTTTTTCTTATCTTCCTCATCCTCCTTCTCCTCCTCCTCCCCGGACATTTATTTTTCCCCTACATCTTCAACATTTATTATTTTTAGGGTTGTCTTTGGGAGTGGATTTCTTCCTATGCCTAGGTCTCGTAGTATTTTCACCTTTTCCCTAATCATCTTCTACGTGCATGGGAATTTTTATAGGATAGACAACCTTTGGAGGATTATCCATTATGATGGGCATTCCCGTGTTCATTTTTCTCCTTCCCCAAAGGCATGTGATTTTGTTTCACTAATCCTAGAGTTATTTTCCATGAAGGTAGGTGTGTTGGTTTTTTTCGACACTTTGTGCTTGGCCATGTACTTCTCACTACCTTTGGGCTAGTAGTTTTTTCACGATTCAACTCATTTCTAGTGCAAAATTTCATATCATATTCAACATTTGCCTCTTCTTCCTCTCCAACAAGATGATTTTTATTTATCGTCCTCTTATTCTTCCTTGGTTTCCCAAATGGTTTTAATGGATGGTTATCTTCTTCATCATTTTTATCACATTGGTATTTTTCTGGGGAATAGGCATTACTTCATTATATCCTTCAACCTCCTATGCATCACTTGTATTCTTATTTTTGGGGATTTCAAGTAGTATAACATTCATATTTATTGGTTTCCTGTTATTATAGCTTCCATCAAGTCTATAATGTGATAGTCAATTTCATGCATCTCTACATACATGTTTTTTCTTACATATGTGTATGTTGTTTGGAGGGTATGTGTGTCTACATTGATCTTCAACGCATTGATGTTTAGCTTCTTTGCATCCCTAGTCCAGTTTATAAATCACTTGAAGTATTTTTTGGTGAAGGTGAAGGGAAACTTGGCCCAAGTAGACATTTCTTCACTCTTCATTTTGAATTGTGTCAAGTAGTAGTGTTTCCTCACAATGAATTTAACCTCTCCTTCTACTTCCTTTAGATATTTTTTCATTATCCATCACTCCCCTTTAAGGAAATATCTTAAATTCCTTAGCTAGTTATTAATTCTAGATTTGCATGCATTATTCACAAGTGGTAGGATCTAATAACTCCTTATATTACTCCATGGGTGGCTTCTTATTTAAGGGATGTAGCCATTTTGGGTTCCCACTTCCCTCTAGAATTCATATCTCATTAAACACTAAAAGAAGGAAGATTTCTCCACGATAAACTTACCCCCATTCTTAATCACTTTCTATGTGTCTTTCTTGATGCCCTCTATTATATATTGGGACAATTTATATGGCATCCCTTTTCCATTTTAAGAGCAATATATAAACTTTTCTTGTTAATTTTTATCCATCCTTCTACGTCATCCAGTTTAGATTTCATGAGGAATTCCATAACCCTTGTTCTTAGGTCTTCAATATTTGTAATTGGAGAAGATTTCCTGCCTTTTTTATACTTTAAAAGATCACATATGTTCTTGATCTCAATGTCATTGCATAACTCCTACCCCACAAAATCTCCGTTGTTTAATAACTTGGTCCTCTTTTTTATGAGTGGCAGGATGATCCTCATATGTCACCTACAAATTATAAGTGCCCTTTATGATTGTGTGAGATCAAATTTTGAATAATTTATAGGGGCTTTTGAAATATGGAAGCGAATAGAGTGAAGGACCCTGAATTTCTACAACATTTACTTTATGATATCATCAAATATGATGCCTCCTTTAGTAGTATTTTGTCTATTTTTTAAAGCAATTTGTGTTTCTATGTTCCTTCCAACCATGGCACATGATGGTTAAAATTAGATATTTTACACGACCTAACTTTAGTCTTCTAACTTTCTCCTTATAATTTTCTAGCTTTCCTTAGTGCACAAGTTGGGATTCATTCAATATGGTATTTTTGTATCAGTTTAGTCTCCAACCAATTTTATGTACAATTTACCCAAGGATGGTTGAAATCCTTTCATATCCTAGTAGCTTTATTGAAATAGTTTTTCATAATCATACAAGAGTTCTACAATCTTCATGATTTCATCTTCAAACCAATAATCTCCAATGGTGGCAACTTTCGACACTTCTTTGGTTCTAATGTTGACCTTTTAAACTTTAATGGTTCACTATATGGAATGTTATCTATAAAATTATTTTCTATAGCATCCCTAGATCCATATGTCATTTCAAAATCTAAATCTATGTGGTTTTTGTTCACTTATTCATCAATCTAACAAACCATATTTTGTTTTCCCTTATGTTTCTAGTTGTGTGTCATCCAAAATACTTCATACTCCTCACCTGAAATACTCATTGGTTCTTTGTTCCTCAAAAAAATAGTAGCACCATCCCTTTCTCAGTATGAATCCTTGTCATACTATCTTCCATTATGGCCTCATTTCAAGATATTGCATTCTTGATACTTTGTAGCGAGGATTTTAACTTGGCTACCTTGGATTTAAAGGAAAATGTATGAATGAAATTATCTTTCAAGTTCTCTCATATCGATGTTCCTTTGTGTCCTTCATAATTTACAAACCATGTGTGCACCAAAATGTTTAGGGTATGGTAGAAAGCATGAATCCATAACTCTTGTTTTATACTTTTGGTGCCCAAGCTCCAAGGGTCTTCACATTTTCTTAGCTTGCCCTCCATTTTTGCAACTTTGTTATAACTCGAGAGCCTTTGCGTATATTTTCCTTATTCAAACATGACATGCATGGCTTCACATGTATGGTCCCATTTGTAAGCTTAGTTGGTGATTACCCCACCATATTGATGGTGTTCCCCTAAATGTATACACCATGAAAATTATGTGCACCTATTCTAAAGGCATATATGTCTCCATTTGTGTAAGATACTCTTTGACACTTCCACCACCTTGATAACTTGGCCTAAGAACTTTTTTTTCCTTGATTAATCTTCCTATATACCTTCATGTGGAAATTAATTCCAAATTCATTTATGGATTTGGGCTTGATATTACTACACCGTAATCATGCCCAATCAATTCATATGACCCATGAGCCCAATTTTCACATGTTGCACTATTCATATTTGATATTGATTACGCATCATTCCACCGTAAGACTCCATCTCGATTCAGCTCAAAATTTTCCAAACCCTTGGCCTTAATATTATAGGTATTTCAAATATTCATGTTCTTAAATGTTCTCTACATATGGTATGCCTTATTTAGGATCTATCGGAGTATCACGCATTGCGTACCATTTTCAAAACTTATATGCTCGCTTCTTGAAGTGTATATCTACAATGTTTACATAAACCATGATCTTCTCGACTAGCACTTGAAAACTATCCACTTTTGTTTAGTTAATTACTTCAAAATCTCTACGGAACCTTACTCGTAAGAGGATAATGATTACTTGCTTCAATAATCCTATAGGAACAACACCGGTTTTATTCGCCATGAATAGAACATGTGGGGAAGGATGGAGTGTGGGTCACCCCATCTTTTTCCGAGAATTTTTTTCAATATGTTAACTCCATTTCTTATTTTTATCATTAATCGTTGATGTTCCATCCATCTATGCATAATTTAACAAGGATTTCCCTATCAAATCTTCTTTACTAGAAAGCTTAACTTCCTTCTTTTAATCCTATCCCAATTGTTTTCCAAGTGTCATATTCTTGATTTGGTGATATAACCCTTGGCCAAGAAAGGGATTACACATTCGATGTGTAGTAATCTAAACACCTCTCAAAACTCATTTCTCTCCACATTATCAAAGTCAAGCATCCTTTGTGATTCAGTTCTATCTTGGGATTATTCTCTTAATAATTCAATCATGCCTTGTAATTCGCGCACCAATTCTTTAGTCTCTTATAGGATCTATTTTTATTGCTTTGCATCTAGGTATCCTTTCTTGATTTGAGTATTCTCATGTTGAATATTTTCCAATGGGGATTCAAATGCTTCGCATACATCACAACTCCTCTAGTGGTTCTCAAAAGTTTCAGTCCTTAGTTTACTTTTGGATCACCTACTTTCTTTGAATCTTTGTGATATTGTGCATGATATTAATCATTATTGCACCCTTCTCACTCTTCTCTAACATAGCCATGTAAATATTAGGGCATATCTCCACCTTATATTCTTTTCCACAATACATTCATATAGGGAATGTTGGAAAATCACGTTGATAGTGATCCGACAAGCTACACTTGTAGCAAGTTCGGATGGAAATCTTCATCTACCTTGTTTACCTATTCTATGAACTCACCCTCGTATATCTCCATTGTTCTCTTCATTTTTATTAAGTACAAATGTCTACCTTAACCCCAAGGATCGGGCCTCATGTATTTAGTATATTATGTAGTAATCTTCCATGTTATGGGTGTGTACATCATAAATCTTAAAATAGTAAGATACTTTTGTTTGAACTATGTGTTGTAACAATGGGAACTTTCTAACAAAGACATGGTCATCCGCAAATATCACACACTATGAGCATTTATTTAAATTTTTGGTCAGGGAAGTAAATCCTTGTATCACCCTCTACTTCGTAATATGTGCACCATATTCTACTTTACATCTCCTTGGAATTGTTTTTGGTTAACTTTTCTAAGTGAGTCACTATTAATGTGATGTTTGCTTCCATAAACGGGTTTATACTAGTATCTACGTTTCCAACAACTTATACATGCAATGTTTCTTCAACTACTTCACATGGATATATAATTGTCTTATGTGATAAGGCATGTCTAAATGGAAAAAGAAATCCTATAACAAACCATTATGTGTGTTTGGTTAGATGTAACTATTAGGATTGCTTTGAGATCGAGTTTTGAAATGTGCATCATGCGTGTGCACACTCTCACTAATCTCTTACTTAATCTCCTTGAGTGTCGATATAGTTTACTTCTCGGACTTGGGTATATCTAAATCCTTCAAAAATATATCCTTTAGTTTGTCGTAGTCTATAACTTCTTGTTTTGGATCAAGCTTTATGTACTAAGTATGTGCTCAATCTAACATATTAGTAGTGAATTGGCTCACCTTTTGTTCATGAGAAATAATTCCTTTCACGTACCAAATTAGTTTGCACTTGTGTATATGCTCCATGGGAATTTTCAATTCCACTATACTTTTGTATATGAAACAACATTTCATATAAAATTTGGGGTTTTGGTACTTGTTTTGTAGCTAATATAACTCATCCTTATGGCCCTAAACTAACTTGGAGTGTCCTGGAAGAGACACTTCCTCCACCACTAGTAGTTTGTGTGGTAAAATTTTCAATTTTTGTATTCTTGGGGTACTTCCTAGCATTCCTCCATGCACACCTATTAGTGCTTGAGATTCCTAATTACTACTCATCATTCCATTTTTTCATGCTTTTGGAGTGTTAGAGTTAAATTGTATCATTTTTGGTGTTGGTTTAATCTACTTTGCAACACAAAGGGAAACATATTATCTAACACCTCTTTTCCTTTTGTTGTATTTACTTCCTCATTGTTATCCATCTCTACAAGTAATTTGTCTTATATAATTTGGGATCCGGACACATTAGAAAGGGAAGCATGTAAGGAAAGGATTTAAACTAAATTATATAGCACCTCCTCATGCTTTATAGTTGTTGTCTTAGTGCATGTCTTGTTATGCCCTTGGTATGATTCATTACTCCTATCTCCCTCTTTCTTGAAACAATGCTCCTAGTTTCCTATGGCATTTCTTGAGGTTGAATATTTTGTTCTAAGAATTTCCCTTTCAACTATGGTATTTCGTCAAGCTTATTCATATCGCAACCTTCTCAACATGCGCTCATTTCAAGAATGTAATATGCAATAATGTTCTTATTCCTTTCCCTTCCCTTATGCATTCCTCTCACACCTAGAATAATTATTCATCCATGGGGAATTTCTCAACTCCTAGATCTACCATAAGCTTTTTTTATTTCTAGGGGTAATTTCCTCAAATACAATTTGTGCGGCTCATGAAAGAATTTGAATTGTGCTTCATATACACAAGAAGAAGTTGAAACCACGTATTCAAGGATGTAGTTGTGAAGCGTACCTTTCCACCAATAGTCTACATATCACATCCAGGTTGCATCATGTTTTTCAACTCTTCTTATATGCTTCAAGTCCAAGTGTACTTTTTCCCAAGATTTAAATTTTTTCCTAAAGAAAAAGTTGTAAACCAAGCATACAAGTTCACCGGGAGTTCATCAAGAATATTTCATAGAGCTCATCATACATATTATTTTCCACCCAACTCCTTGGAAGGAAAGTTGGAGAATAATTCTTTCGGTGGGATACACTTGGTGTAAAATCTTCAACAATTTTATCTTGCAAAATCTCAATATTCTCCTATGTGAGTCATAACATGTTTTCTCGCACTTCACCATCTTATCTTAGTAAATATGGATCCAAGAAACAAAACCAAATGGTAGACATCTAATTTACCGTTAACATGTGCACAAAAACCTTCACTATTTTTGTGTGCACCAAGTTATGTATCTCCCTTCATCGCCCTATCACACTAAAGTAGGAAACCTTAACGCACACACTCACGTGAGATAGGCCCAGCCTTCCCGTCATGTTTATCATGGTGATTTTAAGTGTTTTAACAAGACAATAAAGTATAAACATTCACACTATTATAATAGAAACATAAAAAAATAGTCCTATTTGCATGAAGAATGAATTCATAATAGCCTTCTCCATATTGACAAACAAAACATAGCACTCATATAATGATCATCTTTGTGTTCTCTCCACTCAATGATGCCTATTATTTATTGTCTCTGGGTCATCTCTTTATAATTATTCCCAAGAGGTATATATACTAGTGGGGACTTGCCCTTCACTAGTTGAACAAGAACTATAATTATCCCTTGGGTTCTAATAATAATTCATAAATATTATATAGGATCGGAATTTATGCCACATATCTTTATCTTATAGCTCCTTATCCTTCATGTAAGTTTCATCTCTTTTAGATACACACTCCTCTATCTTACATGTTTTTTGGTCTATCTTTAATATCTATATTTTTAAGCCTTACTGCTTTTTTGGGCACCGCCTTATTTTCTTTATCATGCATGTGTCAACATCTTGTAGTCACAAAATAACACATTTACTATTACATTTATACAACCGGGTATGTTAATTTATATATGGATCTTGCATGATAAAAGTATTCACTAGTGACCCATCTCTAGGTCTTTTGTTCAATTAGTCAAGTGTCATTGTGTTTTGTCAAGTTCAGTTGTCAGTTGTCTCTACAGTTTTGGCCATCTTTCAAGGTGTCTCAAATTTCATAATTTGTTTAAGTTTCATCTTTAGGTCTACACTGGGGGCACCCAGGTACCCCGATCTGTGATTTTAGGCACTCATGTCATCGTAATTTGTGGTCTTAATTTCTTTATTTGAGGTCGGTCCTAATGGTTACCCCGTGTATTCCCCTAGGTCATAGTCGGTAGTTTTAGGTCACTAGTGTCAAATTTGAGCAAGAGATCCCTATATAAATAAAGCATACTCACTACATTATGGGCGAACATCTCACACATCAAAGGAAGCTATCTACTAAGGCAAGGGACTGCATTTGGGATTCTTCTACATCTGCATCACACAAGCACAAGGGGAAGGGTTATATTATTTCCATTCCATCCATTATTTTGCATTTTACATCTAGTTATTTCCCCTTATTATCATGTCATTGGCGCTAGGGCATCCTAGGCACAAAATTACACACACACACACAGCGATAAGTCTATAATGTAATGTAGTGCAATGCTCAGTGATAAGTCCACTAGTTTGGTGGTTGAGGAATATGACCCCACTAACCTTTTGTTTTGTAGGTCATTATTTAGTTCATCCGGCCAATCCAGTGTGATAGATAGGCAGGGTTTTATATCTCCTTGTGACACTTCCGAACACATATCCTGAGATTTTCACAGTTCCCAGTGCCCAGAATTCAGACTAGGCACCATGTGGCACCCTAGTACACTCCCAGGTGCCTCAATGTAGAAAAATAATCAGCTTTTGTCCTTCCTGAAGTCATTCGGTCATAGTTTTCCCAATCTTCTACATCCAACACACATAGCTTAGGTAAGTTATTTACAGGTTAGTAACATATCCCTCTTATTTCTATTATTTCAATCCATTCAAATATAAAAGAAAAATATTTAGATTTAACACTTCAATATAGCACTTAGTTTCTATTTAGATTAACTTATAAAATAGTTAAAACCATAAAATCCTATTTTTAGTTAATCATTTTGGTGAACCCGTCATTTTGAACATTGTTGTTTTTTATTATTTGTTATAGCTCTTCTTTTATTATCATGTCACATTTTAGTGTCAACCCTATTTATGATGAGGCTACCATCGTTGAACTTACAACTTTATATAGTGCTCCTATGACCTTACCCGACGCCACTCAACAACTCCTCTTAGAAGGTCAAAAACATGTGCCAACCAATCCTGCTGAACTCTCCTATCGGCATATGCCTTGTTGATGACCCTTTGTTGCTTTTACTCATTGTACGCCATGCCATCCGGTGGCCTATGATCCTTCTTATTCTTCTTCTGATATGCCACCTGATGTTTTAGATCCTTCTATCATTGATTATTTGTTAGGCATTGATTCCCACCTGGTATGCCTCCTACCTCTCCTCCGAGCCACTCCTATCACTACTCCCATGTCTCCTACCACTTCTCATTATGTTTCTCCACATCCCATTCTAGTTCATCAACACATTCTTATTACCTTGATGATCCTATTGATAGTAGTGTTTCAGCTAGCATTGACCATACTTACTTCATCTCTCATTCCTACGAAGTCTCCTTCTTTTACACTACTAAGAGTGCCTCCCCTCTTCCATCTTCTTCTTCTCCTGAGATTGCTTCTACCATAGTGCATGAGTCTTCACCTTCTATTGTTTCTTCTCATTCTACTCCTACCTTATCTACACTTCCTTCTTCCACTTCACCCACACCACATGTTACTTCTAGTATTATTAGTAAAACTTCCCCTTCATCATCTCATGTGGCTCCTTTGACACACACTCCTCACGCATCCTTAGCTTGAGCCTACTATCTCACCTCTTGATATACCTATGATCACACACAATGGAAAGCTCCAACCACTTAATACATTGTTTTCATCTTCTTCTATTCCATCATAGGACATCCTCTCCCTCATGCATGTTGTAGGTCAACTTCAGTCTCAAGTTCACTCTCTCACCTTAGAAAGTAGGGCTTACTACACATCTATAGATAACAATTCCTTGCATGGTAATCATTGTTCCCAAAAAAATCCATAACTCAACCTTTCCTAAGGATTTCATCATGCCCACATTTACATGCTTCGATGGTACCGGTGACCCTCATGCTCATATTGCACATTATCACACTCTTATGGCCTCTTATTCCAATGATCAACTATTACTTAAGGCCTTTCGGTTTAGTCTAGTTGATGATGCACTTCAATGGTATACCCATCTCCCTTTTGGTTCTATTAGCACTTTCTACGACATGGAGGATGCCTTCCTTCATAGGTTTATTATCAATAATGGTCCTAGGGTCACATATCGATCATATTCCCACTCTCCATCAGGGCTCTTCTAAACCTATTCAGGATTACATCTTATGCTTTAATGCATGCATACATCAACTTATCTTTCATCCTAGTGACTTGGAAAAGCAATTCCTCTTCTGTCATGGTCTTATTTCTCCTCTAAAGCAACACTTACAATATGATACTTGTGAGTCTTTTATACTTTTGTGTTACAAGGTTATTGATCTAGAACATGACCTTCTTGATTCTCCTCTAGCAGAGCCTTCCCATGTTTCTCCAATTACTATGCCCTCTGCTCTTCCACCTACACCTCTAGTTGTACATCCTCAACAACCTCCACCCTTAGCTAAAACTCAAACAAACCATGTTACTCCTACTCCACCTCCTAGAAACAATCCAAAGAAACCCTTATCTCAACCCAAAGTGCAAAGGAAACAACCTCATTCTCCTCCTCCATCTCCTACACATGTCTCTCCACCTCTACGCGACCAATTACTACCACTACTACTTCACCTCAGTACCATGAGCCTTTGTGTTTTTCACCTAATGCTCGACCTCATGATGTCTTGTGTATATTACTTGATGAGTGATTAATTCGGCTTCCTTCCAATCACCACCACCCTCCACACCATTTACAACACCAACATGATCAATATTACTATAATTACCATCGTATTAGTGGCCATCGTGACAATGATTGTCTTGATTTACGTGAGAGGTTACAACATTTAGAGGACATTAGTGTCATATATTTTGCATCTCATGAGTAATCATTATCTCCTTCACCACGACAACATAGTAGGCATACACCCCTTGAGTCTTCTCCACATGGTACTTAGTTTTTTCATCAATCACCACCATTGCATGCATGTTATCCACCACCTCCATTGCTTCCACCTCCATATTCATTACATCCACCTCACTCACACTATCCATCACATCCATCCCATGGGTTTCCACCAATCTCTGCATATCCCATGGTCACTCCATATGACACACACTTTGGTCCATACACTCATGCTCCATCCATTCCATATGCATCCACCTCCACCCGTCATCCTAGTCATTGGTAGGTGATCATTATCACCTTACCCCCCGATGACACACTTGTGTTCTTACGGTTCTTACACAACTATTGAGGGATTAGTTTTAAGAACCTTTCACCACATGCTCCATCATTCATCTAGTGCACCTCAATCATTTCCCGATGACGCACTCTTGCTTATGCGGCTCATCCTTATTTGAGGGGTCTTATCACATGAGCCTATTCATCCATACACTGGGGGCATCGTTAATCTCCTCCCCCTCCTATTTTCATCATTGTATCATATTACCCTTATATTACATTTCCACATCTTGCTTATGCTACACTTATCTATTTTCACATTTATTCTATTATCACCATTACAGTACCTACGCGCTACATACTTTATTCATCTTATCAATCATATTACATTACTTATCTACATCATCATCTTTTATCTACTATTACTAACATCATCATAAAAATTCATATTCATCACATACACCACAATACACATGCTAGAACAATAACCATACAACCATACGATATCCATTACATCACAATAACAAAACATCTCAAATATCAATCTCACATATATATCAAAAATAGGTGTCCATACATATAGTGTTCATACGATCATCATCACAAAAACATGTTTCATCACTGGGGGGAAGGCCCCTACATCATATACAATCATCACTATCAAATCTCATCATCACTATCACTC
Source organism: Taxus wallichiana var. yunnanensis (assembly GCA_018340775.1). NCBI lineage: Eukaryota > Viridiplantae > Streptophyta > Pinopsida > Cupressales > Taxaceae > Taxus > Taxus wallichiana. Next base: position 467,670,789 of record CM031236.1, on the reverse strand, counting down.
TCGTGTATCATGAGATCCCTAGAACTCGACACCTTGCCACCAACGTGATGTCATTTTCATTGCCCCAAAACTTCTCCACCTTTCTGCATAACATGGTAATCTCCATGTTTATGCTTTGAGAATTGACATTGCAACTCCACATAATGGGAAAACATGTCTGAGCCAAGGGACCACCACCTACCTCTCGGGCACGATGAGTCTCCTCATGTGCCTCATCCCTCTCGCTAAGCAACACCGTACATGTCATGTCGTTGCTTGCTATGAATATTCGCTCAAATAGAGGGGCATGCTCACCACAATGTCATCCACACACTCTAGTATCCCTCCACATAATACATCGTTAGGCACATTCTCACGTCAATGTGCGGATAAAAGTGTCTACTATCAATGACCAATAGGCATCTCCTACACACACAACATACAACCTCATGTTAGTCAACCACATATAAAACACAACATAAACAATTCATTAACAACATTAAGCATACACAAATACTTACAATCTACCATCGCCACTGCTATTATAGGGGTCAGGGACACCTCCCTCACCCACTCCTCCTACCGGTAACTCCATAACACCCACAAATACTGGGTATAGAAACACCCATCGATGTGCTTCCCACCACGCTCATAATCCTTTGTACTCCCCGCATCGTCACCATCCATAACCACTATCATTGGGTCTACCACATCTAACCCTGGTGGTACCAACTTGCTCCATCATGGGCCCTAGCCTAGCACCTTCCCTCCTAGGGGCTCTAACAATCTCGTAGCCATATATATGGCTCTGGGGCACATCTTGTGCCATCCCAAATTATTTCCATACTCTCTCCACCTGAAAACAGCTCCGCTTACACCTAGAAAGTGGTCCTCTAACCACATGGTCCTCTAAATACATGCAAATCATCACATCCTCAAGGCCATCCCCCATAATCGTGATATGGCCTCCATGTCACCGACTCGGATCCCATCTTGTCTATCAAGGCCTTAAAGCTATCAGATTTCCATCTTCCTACCATGAATATCCACCCACCATCAAGAAAATATCTCTGGCCAAGCCCACTCCCCTCATGGCCCTACAAATTGGTCTCAATACGGCTATATGCTCATATGCCCATACATGTAGCAGTGTGGTGGCCCCTATACCCCCACCATGCTCATCCTGTGCAAAAATCGATACAAGTCCCTATACATGTGGGCCAACACACACCGCACCCACGCATATCTCATCCCATCCTCCTCTATCCACTGACATATGTCATGCATCTTATATAAGATGCCGACACCCCCCCTCCACTGTTATACAACATGATGCTATCACCACTATGATGAACTTCCACAAATGTGGAACCCTCAACTGGTAATATCACATCTAAACTAATATGGGCCTCCATAGGAACTTGGGCCCCTCAAAATATCATCTAGCCGAGCACATCTGCCACTCCATATCCACTACCGCCATCACATGTACTCTCTCCCCAACCACTGAAACCACAGATATGTGATATACATCCTCCAACATCACGGTCATCTCTCCCATAGGCAACCAAAATGTGCATGTGTCTACACACCATCTCTCACACAATGCAATCAACATAGGCATATTATGGGGCACATCCCCATCCGTGCTATATGTCATAGGCCAGGCACATTCCAACACATCCCACTCATCATCCAAAAACCCAATCCCAGTAGTGTACTCAAGTGTCCAACCACCGCAGAACTCCCTCGAGTGGATATCCCTCTGCACAACACAAAAACAACAACAAACGTAACAATTAAAACTTTACATGATCAAAACAACTACTCAACATGTTAGAAAAAATTCCATAGCATTACCTCCAAAACAAAAATTTTATGGACTAGGGCACCCAACATTAGGACTTTGGGCATCTCGAGAGTAGGACACTAGCACCGATCTGGGCGCTCCAGGTCCCAAGGGTCACTAGCACCCTCACCGCTCTTGTCTAGGTCCCAAACACCGAGAAAGCTAAAAATATCAAAAATGCAAAAATCACCTCAACAACCTATTCCACCCTACATTTAAGCAAAAATAATGCACTTACCAACTCCGCAGTAGTACGTGACGCTACCACAATCGTTACTCTCTCAAACCGGGTCGGACGTAATGGTCTCACTTGAGGCATCCTCTACTCACTTCAGTATACACTCTTACACTCACGCCATAAAACAAATGAAGTGATAAGTTACCTTTTCACTTTACTATTTATAAGCCCATTACAATTTCCACCTTTACTATGGTCTACATTTCATGCTTATCACCACAACTAATACACGCAACACCATTTCGGTCATATCTTGAGTGTTTTTACTCCGATTTACACCTCGTTTGTGGAATTCTTTTCAAAATTCCACCTACCACCATACTACACACATTTTCACCCATGTTATACACCTTACTAATCTTTTCTACTCCTTATATCCATGTTTTAACCTCTTGTCATTACTTTCGGCTTAGAGTTTGTTTCCTCTCACCACTCCCTCTTTCACCGAAAGGGGGCATATCATTAGGGATTCCCCTATAATCCCCTTATGTCACCATGCATCCCAATATCATGAATCCAACACCTCAAAACTTATACCATGACACTTCACCATCAATCTCCCCTAATGACCTAATATGGGGGCAACAATCATTAACATTTTCCAAACACCTTCACACATCGTAACTTATCAATTCCCCTAATGACCTAACTTGGGGGAACAAGCGACTAAAAATCATTTTACACATTATCTCATCAATTTCTAGAAACTTTCCCTAATGACCTAACCTAGGGGCAATTAGCAAAAACCTCACCACGAGTAACCAATCAAAAACAACCAATCAACCAATCAAAATCAACGTGTTCAAATCAAACCATTCAAACCATGAGCAGTCTCCCGATGACCTAACTTGGGAGTTACATTCACCATTCTCATTCCCAGATGACATAACTTGGGATTTTATTCTATACTCCGCGTTCACTTCTAAATGACCTAATATGGAAGCCATCTCATTTTCTATCGCATTCACTTCCAGATGACCTAACTTGGAAGCCATCTCATTCTCTATCACGTCCACTTCCTCATGACCTAACTTGGAAGCCTTTACATTATGACGACACACCCATGAAGTGGGGGCAAGAGTGCCTTTCCCCTTATCACTCCTATATGGGTCAACTATTTTAACCGAAATCATCTGGATCCAAAATTCACCACTTTTTTATTTGATTCTGTCTGCAACAATTAGATCTTGGGGATGTAGTTAAAGCTTGGAGAATAACACACTTTTCTCCCTACACTCTTCCTCTGGCATCAAGATGCCCAAATCCTCCCATCATTCCATTCATATACAAGCATTTGGGTTGGGAATTGATCACTCCCTACCCACCTATTCGATATTTAACCGCATTCAAAATCATCTAATCATCATTTTCATTTTCCACACTTCATCATGACATTTACACTTTTACATTGCATGGATCAACTCATTGATCCATGGTTTAGCACGCTTTTATAGTTTTATCAACATGCTTCTACTACACATCTACGTGTTCTTCTACACTTGGGCTTCTCTGGATTTTTCTCAGGTACGCATCTCTATCTACTTTATGTTACTAGAGCTTTCCACTCACCAACATAAAGTGGGGGAAAATGTAGTCATAAAATCACACATTTACTATTACATTTATACCATCGGGTATGTTAATTTATATATGGATCTTGTGTGATAAAAGTATTCACTAGTGACCCATCTCTAGGTCTTGTGGTCAATTAGTCAGGTGTCATTGTGTTTTTCTGGTTTAGTTGTCAGTTGTCTCTGTAGTTTTGGCCATCTTTTAGGGTGTCTCAGATGTCGTAATTTGTTTAGTTGTCATCTTTAGGTCTACACTGGGGCACTAGGGTTACACTGGGGCACCCCGGTGCCCCAATCCATGATTTTAGGTGCACATGTCATCGTAATTTGTGGTCTTAATTTCTTTATTTGAGGTCGGTCCTAACGGTTACCCCATGTATTCCCCTAGGTCATAGTCGGTAGTTTTGGGTCACTAGTGTCAAATTTGAGCAAGAGATCCCTATATAAACAAAGCATACTCACTACATTATGGGAAGACATCTCACACATCAAGGGCAAACTATCTACTAAGGCAAGGGACTACATTTGGGATTCTTCTACATTTGCATCACACAAGCACAAGGGAAAGGGTTGTATTCTTTCCATTCCATCCATTATTTTGCATTTTACATCTAGTTATTGCCCCTTATTATCGTGTCATTGGTGTTAGGGCATCCTAGGCATAAAATTACACACACACACACACACACACTATAAAGTCCGTAATGTAGTACAACACTCAGCGATAAGTCCACTAGTTTTGTGGCTGAGGACAATCCAACCCCACTAACCTTTTGTTTTGGGTCATCATTCAGTTCATCCAGAATCCAATAACGCGACAGACAGGCGGGGTTTTAGATCTCTTTGTGACTCTTGAACACAAACCCCAGGCTTTTTCATAGTTCCCAAGACTAGAATTCGTGACCAGGGCGCCACAGGGGCCCAGTGCACTCCAGTGCACCTCGGTGCAGAAAAGAATCAGCTTTTGTCCTTCCCGAGTCATTCGGTCATAGTCTACCTAGTTTGCACACCATCTGCTTTCTACAATCTAGCACAATGAGGTAAATTCTTTACAAGTTAGTAACATATCCTTGTTATCTCTATTATTTCAATCCATTCAAATATAAAATCAAAATATTTAGATCTAGCACTTCAATATAGCACTTAGTTTCTATTTAGATTAACTTATAAAATAATTAAAAACCATAAAAATCATATTTTTAGTTAATCACATTTGCAGCTTTTTTTCCAATTTTAGCACAACTATACTTGGTGCGTCGAACTTCCTTTCTGTGTAGATTCTCTACTAATTTGCCCATCTATATGTGTTTTTTCCACTATATTTGTGTGTTTGTATTTAACATATTGTTTTATTTACACATATGGGTTTTGTCCTTTGTTTTTTCTACCACCAAAGACACAAATTTTTATCATCCTTTGTTTAGTCCAAAGAATGTATAAGAATTTAAGGGCTCAACAACGTATATACATATCCATGTATTTATGTGTGTTATTTCAATACCTAGTTATCTAGTAATCGGTATTCATGAGTATTCAGCTCATTACAATAAAATATTTCAGTTGCATTGTATTTTCAACTTATTGAAATAAAGAAATCCGTGGGGTCTTGGTGTTATCAATAGGGTTTAGAATATTAATCTTGTATGTTACTTCTTATTTATCAATACCCAATATTGGAAAAAGAATTCACAAAAAATCAGAGTTTATAAATAGTGGGAAAGGGACATTTCAGTGGTATCAGAGCTATGATCTTGCCAGCCTACAGGGAAAGTTAATTCAATGATTTCTTATGCAAGCCAGTGGGAGAGAAATCAGGTATTATCAAAGAGAAAGAAAAAGTGCTCAGTCACTAGAAATAAAGAAGTCGTGGAGGACATAGGAAAAGAGATGAAATGAATTCTTTGCAAGAAACTATCAGTCGGGGTCAAAGGATTTGGAAAGAACAATCCAAATGACATTGAGAGAATCCATGGTAGGGTTAGTACAAGCTCTGCAAAATATTAATTAGAATAAGGAAAATCAAGGAGAAGGAAGCTCTTCAGCTAATGAGTGGGCCTCTATCAATCCCCCTTCCAAGACTTTCCAAATAAAATTTCAGCAAAAAGAACACACCTAGAAGAGGTAGAGCCCCAACATCACATAGGTAATGATTTTGCAACATTTCATGCAGAATATGAAGACTCAACCTTGAATACAACAAGCATTGACTTTCCAAGAGTTTTGTGATCTAAGAATGAAGAATAGTATAGGGAGGGAAGGAGAACTCAACAGGATCAGCCCTGTAAAGATATCCAACAACGTTTGGGTAAGATTACAATTCCTACATATGATGGATCTAATAAATGTTTTTCAGGTCTTGGTTGCAAAAATTGGACACCTACTTATCATTGAATCCGATGTATGAAGAAGAGGCAATCAAATTTGTTACCCTTCATTTGGAAGGAGTGGCACATGAGTGGTGGTATCATGGTATGGTCACCCAAGGGCACAATTCCATTACCACACTTGGAAGAATTCAGCCAAAGGTTGACATAAATATTTGACATAAAAGATCTAGAGATCCATTTCAGAGAGTTAGCTCAGCTCAAACAATATGGAGCCATGGACAACTATATTGTTGAATTTCAAAGATTATTAGTAATGGTTCTTGATGTGACTGAAAGGAGACTTATTGTTCTATTTGTAGAGGGACTAATGGAACCACTCAAGGGTTTGGTAAAAGTGTTTGATCCTCTATCTTTGCAAGAAGCTATTAAGAGGGCTTTGAACTTAGAAACTTCAGCACCCAAGAATAAATATTTTACAAAGACACCACCTATTGTTGGGCAACAAAAGACATCACCTTTTGGGCAGCAAAAGAAACCATTTCAGCAAGGAGTTTCTCAGCAGAAAGAGCTGCCACAGAAACCAAGTAAGGAGGTAGAGACCAGAAATGAGCTCGGAGAAAGAAATTGTGTTTTACTTGCAAGGACCCATGGGAGCCTGGACACAAATGTCTTGGTGAGGACAGGTGCATTACATAGAAGTGATATCAGATGCAAAATCAGAATCAGAGGAACAAAATCAGAAATTGAAGAGAAAAACAAAACTTGAAAGAAAGGAAGAAGAGGATATTTCAGGAGGCACCCTTGCTACACTTTTTGGCTCCTAGATATCACCCTTTCAAAGTTTCATGGAGTTTTGCATGGGCACAAAATCACAGTGCTGATTGATAGTGGGGCAACCCACAACTTTATAGATGAAGGGTTGGTAGCCAAAAGAGGTTTGAAGATACAGAGGAATTTGATGGGTTCAATGTTATTGTGGTTGATGGCTATACTATCCCTTGCACCAAGAGAATTCAACAGTTGGATATCACACTTGGCAAGGCATATGGTGCATGATGACTTCTATGTTGTGGGCATAAGAGATACAAATATGGTATTAGGTGTAGTGGTTACATTCCCTTGGGGAATTCACTCAGAATTATCAAACCATGGAGCTGAAATTCAAATTAGATGGGAAAGAAGTGGTGCTTCAAGGCATTGCCAATGGAGCCCCTAGAGTTGTCACAGCCAAGAGGATGGAGAGATCAATTCATAGAGGACAAGTAGCTTGGGCAGCCCATTGTTTGGTGAACACCATAGCTTCACCCACAAATAAGAAATCCTATCACGTGGATATCCAATCTATTCTAGACAAGCATGGCACAATATTCAATGGTTTACCTCCAGGATTGCCTCTTGATAGAGGATTTCAACATATAATAGAATTGGAACCGGGTTCTAAGCCCGTGATGATTACACCCTACTACCATCCAAGAGGGTACAAGGAAGAAATTGAAAAGGCTATCAAGGAGCTTTTGGAGATGGGCCACATCAGGCCTAGTTCTAGTCCCTCTTTGCATCATTAGTAGTCCTTGTGAAGAAGAAGGATGGTACTATGCGGATGTGTATTGACTATAGAGCTTTGAACAAGAAGACCATCAAAAACAGGTATCCCATTCCTAGGATCGATGAGTTAATTGATGAGTTGCATGGAGCTGCGTATTTTTCAAAGATTGATTTGAGATCAGGATATCATCAGATTCATGTAAGGGATGAGGACATGCGCAAAAACAACTTTCAGATGCCACTTTGGGCACTTTGAATTCTTGGTCATGCCTTTTGGCTTGACAAATGCTCCAACCACTTTCCAGTCGTGTATGAATCATATTTTCAGTAAGCAAGTTGAGAAAATTTGTTTTAGTCTTTTTTGATGACATTTTGATTTATAGCAAGACTTGGGAAGATCATTTGAGGCATTTGATACAATTCTAGAATTTTAGAACAACAAACTCTCTTTGCTAAGGAGTCTAAATGTGAGTTTGGGATGACTGAAATTTTGTACTTGGGCCATGTCATTAACGCTCAAGGAGTTCAGGTGGATCAACAAAAGATCCAAGCTATTTTGGATTGGCCTCCTCCTACCATTGACATAGTTGAGAGGTTTCCTTGGCCTCTTGTAGTTATTACAGGAGGTTTATTAAGGGCTTCTCACAATTGGCAGTTCCATTAACAAAACTAACGAAAGAAGGGAGCTTTCAGCTGGTCAGAATCAACACAACGAGCTTTTGACAAGCTCAAGGAGGTAATGAGTTCATGTCCTGTCTTAGTTGTTCCAGATTTTTCACTTCCATTTGTATTAGAGTGTGATGCATCAAGAGAAGGAATTGGGGTAGTTTTAATGCAGCAAGGGCATCCCATAGCTTTTGAGAGTCGAAAACTCAAAGAGACAAAAAAGGATTCTCGATCTATGACAAGGAGATGTTGGCCATAATGCATGCTTTGGCAAAATTCAAGCAATACCTAGTGTGTGGTAGATTTGTGGTTAAGATTGACCACAATAGCCTGAAATTCTTCCTCGGCCAAGAGATTTGAGTGATAGGCAAGAAAATGGGTAAGTTTCAAGCTTATGATTTTGATATAGAGTATGTTAAGGGTAAAAATAATGTTGTAGCTGATGCCTTATCTAGAAAACCTACTCTATGCTCCATATATGAAATCTCTTGCTGATTGAAGGTTACTATCATAGCAAAGTATGCAAAGAATGTTTTTACTATTGATATCCTCGAGGACAAAATATAGGATGACAGTATAAGGTGATAGATGACCTCATCCTTTACAAGGATAGAATTTATCTCGTCCCAGAATCAAAAGTGAAGAATAAAGTCTTGAGAGCAATACATGATACACCATTGGCTGGTCACCCAAGGTATTTCAAGACGTATAAGTGACAAAATTAGGAGATATTTTTAAGCTAGAAAGGCCTCAAGGGAGAGGTCCTCCAATACATCAGAGAGTGTATTGCTTGCCAATAGAACAAAATAGAACAGGTATTTCCAGCAGGTTTGTTGCAGCCCTTACCAATTCCAAATCAAAAATGGGAGAGCATCTCTATGGATTTCATCATTGGTCTTCCAAAAGTTCAAGGTAAGAGTTGTATATATGTTGTAGTTGACAAGACTTACTAAATGCATTCACTTCTTTGTTGTTACATCCGAGTTTAAGGCACCACAAGTGGTTGATTTGTTTTTCAAAGAGATATTCAAGCTTCATGGGTTGCCTAAGAACATAGTAAGCGATAGGGACAACAGGTTCCTTAGTTTATTTTGGCAGGAGCTCTTTCGTTTGACAGAACCAAGTTGACTCCTAGTACCAATTACCACCCTCAAATAGATGGGCAAACAAAGATTGTGAATAAGTGGATTGAGGGATATTTGAGGAACTATGTAGTAAAACAAACAACTTGGATCAAATGGCTCTATATGGGGAGCATTGCTACAACACCTCACACCATATGTCAATTGGTATGACTCCTTTCAAAGCCTTGTATGGTTATGATGCTTTCTTTTGTGGACTTGGTCATCACATAGACAGTAGAGTGTCAGGGGCAAGAGACTTGGTCACGCAGAGTCAAGAAATATTGGAGTCACTCAAAGAAAACCTCCAATGGGCACAAAATCAGCAAAAGTTATATGCAGACCAACACCGTATTGAGAGAACTTTTGAGGTTGGAGACATGGTCTTCTTGAGATTGCAGCCCTATAGACAATCCTCTCTCAAGAAAAGTGGAGCTGAAGAAGCTCAAGCCCCACTTCTATGGGCCTTATAGGATCAAACAAAAGATTGGGAAGGTTGCTTATGAGCTTGAGTTGCCAGAACACAACAAGATTCATAACGTATTTCATGTTTCATGCCTCAAAAGGGACACACACATCACACCTTCACTTGAGTTACCCCCTTTGGATGATGAAGGCAAATTGATCTTGGTTCGAAGCCATCATGGATATTAGGGTGAAGAAACTAAGAAATAGAGCTTAATGAAATACTTAGTGCATTGGAAGGATCTCCCACTAGAAGACGCTACATGGGAAGGTGTAGAGATTCTTGAGCATCCTAATCTGCAATTGCTTGAGGGCAAGCAATTTCGGGAAGGGTGGACTGTCATGTCCCCTTTTCTGAATTAATCTAATCAGAGGACCCATAGCCTATTCCTTATTTCCCATAGGCTAAGGGATAAAGTTAGGGAAATGATTTAATAATAATATCTTAAGTGGTCCTAAGTCACTTCAATTTTTATAACATGGTAAAAGGACACTTATGTATTATTATTATAAAGGGGGCCAAAAAGTAATATTTTATTAAAGTGTTTTAAATGCTTTTAGGGTTGGAATTAAAAGGATTATTATAAAAGGAGGAGTTGGGCTCAAAAGGAAGGATTATTCATTACTCCTTGAAACCAAACCTATTCCAGAGCTTGAGCCTTTGTGTTCATCTTTTCACCCAAGGACAAAAACCCTTTGGTGTGTAGGATTGGAGGATGGAAACCCTCTAATTCCAGTTGTGGTGATTCCATCTAGGGATCATATTTGTGTCGAAGATTGAAATTTATTCCATTTTCAGTTTGTTGCAACATTACTACGGTGATGTGTATCGCTGCTACAATGATATGGTCGCACTGCTGATTTGTGATCAGAACAACGCTTACAATAATTTTTGTACCCTAGCATCACCGGCTGTATTTATGATCAAATGTTCAACGCATATTTGTAAAAAGAGTTTTCTATTATATGTCCACAATTAACTTGGGTTGTACAATGTGTATTGCATAACCAAATATTTTTGTATGTGTTATTTTAATACTTAGTTGTCTTGTCATTAGTATTCATGAGTATTTAGCTCACTAAAACAAAAGTTTTTCAGTTGCATTGTATTTTTAGCTTATTGAAATAAAGAAATATTTTGGGTCTTTGATGTTATCAGTAAAGTTTAAAATATTAATCTTGTATGTTACTACTTATTATGTTATCAATGGGTCATTTCATGTACTACAATCATTTAGGCTATGTTGTTGCTTGTATATGACTATGTGAGCCCAATGGAACCTTGTAAGTGATATTTTACTTGCACCGTGACTATACTAAACCCTAAATGCTAAATATGGATCCAAGTATATGATGGAAATGGCGTATTTTATTATGTATCGGTCATGTATATGAATGTAGGGCACTCTAGTCTTAGGAAATCATTATATATATATATATATATATATATATAGAGAGAGAGAGAGAGAGAGAGAGAGAGTGTTGGAAGTACTATTTACCTAAACCACAAATGGCACTATGGCAATGCCTTATGGGTGAACAAATGTTAAACACGTAAGACTATATTGTAGGGGACTATGATGGGATTGTTATTACAATGTTTTGTTTTTCCACATCTACGATATACGAGATTGTGCCAAACTCAAGGATTGATATCTATTCTAGGAATATTGTGTTTTGTATTGTTTTGGTTCCAAGCATGACATGATTGTGCTTTACTTTTTATTGATGGCGTGATCTAACCCAAAGTACTTGGATCGTGCCAATGTAGACCATGTATAGTAGAAGGTTGCGTATGCAAGGTTGGATTGCGGTTGATGTTTGTTAAGAATGGTAGTTGCTTGTACAAGTCTTGCACGTCACATTTTGGGTTGTGCAAATTTGTGTTTTCATTATTGTCGATAAGAGTTGTATGCATACAAGACCTCCTAGCTTTTGGATGAGTTTTGTTTTGTTTTGCATTGTGCATGAAAGCATTATTAAGGACTATGGCATAATATGTAAGTATGCACATCTAACTTGATAATGGTAGTTCACTGCACAATGGATTGGTTGCCGTTGCTCGAGGTACATGCTGAAGTGAAAAGAATAAGCTATTCTCTCAATACATTCTCCCTTGAACATTGACATAAATTTCTTAATGGTTGGGTTCACTACAATAAATCATTCACCCAAGTTCTAAGGTATATAATTTGTTTTTTTTATAATTGGCAAATATTTTTGAAGGGACTATACCCTATTACATAAAGGTTCAAAAGCCAGATAAACAAGTGGATGCTTCAAAAACACATCAACATCCAGATAGTACAATATAGCCTAGTTGTAGTAAAAAAGAAACTACACAAAGGAGACAAAACAGAGGGACAAAACTGCAAAAAAAACGAATAAACAGCAACAAAACAACAAGACAATTCCACAAAGGATTACTTCTTAGATGCTATGTCAATTCTGGACTTCAGAGTCTGCAATGAAGTAAGGTACATAATTTGTTATACCATAAATTCTCTTATTTTTCTTTAACACGTTTTGCACCTTTTTGTGATGGCACACAGTGTTAATAATATCACCACTTAATATATCGTTATTCATTATTCACCACTTCCATGTTAGGATATTTACTTTATGCGAAAAGATTTTCATTTTCTCCAACATGCATTTGATTCTTTGTGTGATTGCACAAAAACTGATCGTACATTTATATGTTACCCTCGTCCCAAACCACTAGAATTGAAGGCAAAGTTGCTTCTTTATGAAGATTATTTATTCATCAACAATACCCCAAGATTCATTATTTTGGTCTCTTCATATGGTTCCTTTCTTAAATTTTTCATGTACCTAACCGAAATGTTATTGTAAATATTAGGTGTTGTATGATGAAATTCTTGTTTGTAGTTTCTACATTAAAAAAACAATTGTGATTCATAGCATTAGTGGTTGCATTGGTGAGAAAATGCAGCATTGCACTAGTCTTATTCTACATCCCTTAGAAAATGAGAAGTGAAATAGCATCGACGTCAACTAAAATTTTTATTTAAAATAGGACATGCAAATCAGTTAAATAAGTTCATATACAACTTGAATGCACAATATTCAACTTGGAACACATCTACTAATGTGATTTAAACATTACAGAAAATGTAGGAATAATAGCTCTACACCTGCACAATATTTCATATACAACTTGAACACATCTACTAATATGATTTAAACATTACAGAACATGTAGGAATAATAGCTCTACACCGGCTGCCCAAAAACTGCATACCACACAGGTAAGATTTACTATAAACACAATCCTTAGTTGGTTTTTTAAAGGAAATTATTCTCATTGTATTGCATCATTCCACTTTTCCCATAGGTTTTACCTGCAATGTTTTAAAAACTGGCAGCTTGGGTGATTCTCTTAATAAATTGTGATTCCTAATTTCATAATCTTTTACTCCTGAAAAACCAAGTTTGAACCCCAAAAGGAATTTCCATTCATCTAGAAAGTGAATGATTAATTAGTTATCGCCAATATGAGGTTCTCCCCATGGCAATCGATACAAGCAAACAGCATTGTTTGACATTAGAAAGAAAATTGTGCGATCAGATAATTGGAATTTCTTGAGCAAGAATAACCCAAATTTTTAAAATGACCGAACCTCAAATGTACATGTAAAATTGCTACATCCTATAAAAAAATAATTCTGATATCCAACTTTATCTGTTTACTGCTAACAGTCTAGCAAGTGACATTCTCCCTCGAGTTCCAACTGCTCTTTCCGCACTTGAATTTTTCCGGAATGACCTATCAACAACCTGCACCAAGAGCAAAAGGATACTTACAATGAGATTATCATATGAAAGAAAACATTTTGCAGTTTTTAGCTCCAAATTCAATGAAGTAAACGTTCACATGTAACCAGTACATCCTGCAGATATTTCAATCAAATAAAATTTAAAGACTACACAGTTCATACCTTTGGAATCTCATCCTCAACAGTTCCTTCATCAATTCCTTTCACAAGCATGGATGGGGCTGGGAGCAGTTTCCTGTTTAAGAATGATTTAGTACATTTTATATCTCAAAGAATACTAGTGAATGAAAGGTATCATCACAGACAAACAGGATGCAATCTTGAAAAAGAGGAAGAATGCTCAAGTGTCTTACCTTCGAGGTGATTTAGTTGACGAGCAAAGATTTTCTTTGTTACACTCCAAAGAGTCTACACGTTTTCCTAAAGATATATTTTCAGGATCCAATAGTAAAGCTTTTAAAGGAAATTAGCTTGATATGAAATTCCAGAATCAATTTGTGAGTCTTGAGCATCTATCAATTCACCTGGACTAGGGCAGCAATTATTGGTATTTTTGAATAAGCCTTCCTGCTGTAAACCCCATCGAGCATAGGAAGATGCTTTTCCAACTGTTTGAGCCTTCACTATTGTCCGAAAAATCTTCTGCCTTGATTTTGGATTGACATCTTCAGGGAGAGTTACCCGCTGTTTATCATTACTTATCATGTTGCAAATCAATGAAAAGCAGTATCTGTATGGCAGGCAATCAACAAGCACAATTTCGAAAAATATATCAGCAAACCTCCAAACATACCATCTACATATTGTAATAAACTCATCCAAACACCATCCTCTTAGAAGCCCCTTGTTAATTAGAATTTTTAGGTAAGTAGCAAAAGAAAAACATGAATGGTTTATCAAAAACAGAGAACAGACAATATTGCAACAGAAAATAACCCAAGGAGAGATTTGGATTGGTTACATTTCAGATCTCCTCTTTTGGAAAACATTGTTGTTGTAAACCTATGGGGTTTCACATTTTACACAGGCTTATTCTATTCTTGACAGCAAGAACTTGAGGGGATAACAAGCAAAATCTGCTCTATTGATCATGGGGTTTGGAAAAAATAAATCAAACAGAATAGGAGGGAACTTCCCAGAACCTCTTTAAATTTTGAAAAAACAGATCTCAAAAATGGCGAAAAAACCTTTCCCAAAGTTTGTCCAGTACTAGAAATGTCTAAGAACCCCTCCCTGTGGGTGATAATTAAAACCAAAAATGCCCACTGCTGATAATTTTGTACAAGTTCAGTGCATATGTAAGCAGACCATCAGATATTTGATGGACAAATTTGCTCAAGAATCTCTACTATATATGTCATTTGCTATAAAAAAATGTCTTCTTGTCAAAACCTGCTCTAGCAAATCCAAGTGGTGAAGAAACAAAGTACAATGAGGTAGAATATATCTTTTGCTTTCTAATGGAGGTAGTTAAATCATATGCTCAGCCTCGTCAAGCTACTTGTGACTCGTTGACTCTAGATTAATCGCTACCAAGCTCACATGAGCAAGAACTTGGATCAAACTCACAAGTTTCCCCATAGTTGAATCTTTTGACTTCACATAACTAAACCACATCCCAAAAAAACTACAAAAATCACTTCTATTTTTCCACATCCCAACCTTCACCCCATCCCTATTTAATATAAGTGAAATATGTAATGAAACCATAAATGCTTATTTTGAAATTTATTGACAACCATAAAAGGTAGGTCAGAAAAAAATTGGGGCAAGGGGATGGCAGGACATTACAAGACTGGATTTTTTCAATAATGGCACGATGCAATTAGTGAACTTGGATGGCATGTGACATGCCAATAATGCTTCAAAATTATGAAAATATCATCCCAGTTGAAGATAAGTATTAACTAAATCGAGAGTAAACATATGCAAAATGAATTAAATGGTCAGCTTATGGAAAACCATACAAAAGAGAACTATATGACAACCGACATGTGCAAGGAGGTCATAGTAATCAACTTGAAGTCAATGCAAGATAGAAACGTAAATGGTCAAACTTCGATCTTCACGACCTTGATTAGCATTGAGCCAACCAAAATGATGTTGGCTTGTGTGAGACCACATGGCACTGAACGACGTGGCCTAATATTGACCAACACAAAAGAGAACAGCACTAGATTGACTAGAAGCAACAAATTTCCATCAAGTATGAGAGAAAACAGCATAAGGCCAAACAAGAATGTAACTACAAAATGCAACACATAGTGGTCCAACATGAGGAAGATGCAAATAATGATTGACACAAACGTAAGTCCACATCTAGGAAGATATAGAAAGGCATGATCTTGTGACTGTGACAAACATAGCACACAATTAATGAGTTTGTCAGTAGGTGGGAAGTGTCCAAGCAGATCTTGACACGTCAGCTTCTCATTAAAGTAAAGAAATCAAATACCTTAGTTAGAACACATTTGAGAAAAAAAAATCATTTGATTCAAAATGAAAGTTGGTTAATGAGACACAAAATTGTGTGAATACCTGGTCCAATATAGCGTGCATAGTCATAAAACAAGGGGAAGCAGAAGGATCTTCAACAAGCAGAAAAGATGTTCATGCTTGATTCTTTGTGGAAGGAATTTAAACCCAAATATAGAACAGCATTGAATTAATTGAATTGATTGCTACTGTGGTATGAATGGAAGTATATGACACCTGAGGCCCAGGGGTTGAGGAATACAAGAGTTAAACATGTCATAACTATGCTAGTGTTGGGAATGGAAAAATATTTGTTTGGATGGGCTACTGAAAGCCTGAAATAAAGTTTAAAAATGTTGCATCTAATTCATTTACCATTTAGTTTGCTATATGCCAACACTAAAAGCAAAATAGAGGGTGGGTTCATTTCCTTCATACTAATTATCTAGATTTTTCTTATATTGTGTACAAAGTTTCACTACATATAAAACCCCAAGCTTGTAATAGATACAAAACAGACTAGCGAAAGTTCAAAATCTACAAAAACAATTATCTGCAGTTCTAGAGTATATCAGTCATACTACTGCTTTTTAACCTTTTATCTACAAACAAATTCATAGCTACTTAATAACAAATGAAGTCAAGCATTTAAAGACTCAAAGGTCCCTCACAAAATCATCGACAACACAGTTTATATCAACATCAACCATTCCCACATCACCAGGTGGAACAGCAGTATCAGATCATTCACTGGGAGGAGATAACCTGCCTATAACATCTTCAACTTGCTTTAAGATAACCTGCCTATAACATCTTCAACTCACTTTAAGATAACCTGCCTATAACATCTTCAACTCGCTTTTCCTGTGCCACTCTGTTTTCAGCAACATCTTTCACAATCAAACTACTATCAGCAAGTTCCTTACAAAAGCTGCCATCAGCTATATCTGTTCATCCCGCATCAGCAATTACCAACTTTATTCCATGTCCAATTTTGTGTGGAAACAAGCATACAATACAATGGCAAATTCCAGTAAACACATGAAGCCCATTATCTTGCTGTTCAATGTCAATTTATTTCCCCTCTACTAGTCCTGTCAACCCTGTTGTTATTCCCATCAGCTATCTTCACATCCCATTTTTCAACAAGGGGCTCAAGCATATCCTTTGTCTAATCGAAAACCTTGGCAGAAGCTTGACTGTTTCAGAAGAAAGCACACTAGGGGACAGCAAACCAGTTTGCCAACAAGCGGCCTTAAGTGCATTCGGTGTTAACTCGTGTATCGGCATCAGTGTATTATCTAGAAACTAGAGAACATGGCCTCATGTTCATGTACTACTCAGTCATTTAATATATATTAAAATATAAATAATGATATCTATCCAGAAATTAAAAACATTTGCTGAAACATCGTACGCAGGAAAAAATGCAAAGATTTAAAAACAAACAACCACATGAAAAAACCATTTGATCTTGTTGACTTTTTATATCAAACTAAAATTCATCGTAACCAAACGATTTCTAATCCACTTCATTACCTTAAACACAAAGACCTTTGTTGAGAATAGCCTTTTGTGAAAGAGTGAAGATCAAGGATGCCGCCGTTTCTTTCAAGTACATCAGACATTTTACATTTGCATTCAATGTCTCCTTTCCATAAGCCGTTTTCAATCTCACTTAGAGAAAGACCTAAAAGCTCCTGCAAGCAATAGACAACTATGCAAACAGTCACATGAAAGAAAGTAATGTAAAACAATTAAGTGACAAATTTGGAACAAAGGCTAGAAACTAGGCTTTCCTAATAAGCAAGTTTATTTTGAATGAAACCACTTCAAAAACTTACCAAGACAGTTTATTTTCAATGCATCCAATTACACCATACAGAATCTAACACAAATAGCACATTTTATAAATTGGAACTACACCTTATACACAGATATAGAAGCTACCCTTTGCAGTCACATATATATAAGCTACAAACAAACCTCTAAGCATTGCCCAATCGGTCCAACATCATCCTCAGACGTCGTGTATGATTCTGATGTTGCCTGCATATATGAACATGTTCAAGATATTTATGTTCTACTTGCGTACACAAGGAAGTATTTCAAACATTAGGGACACAAATACAAAGAATAATCAGCATCAATAACACAAAATAACTTTCACTATATAGAATCAGTTTTTCTAAGCACGAACAGTAGTTTAATTTTATATTAATTGCATTACATATCCATCAATTATGGTGGGGCATACCAACTATCTTTATAGAATTTGTATTCAAGTCCAAAGATAATGTATGCAATTTTAAACCAGTTAACAACCTTTTAGAATTAGAGAGCAATGCTTGGCCTTTCAGAGTTGCCATTGAGGGGGAGTGTGCATGACAATGCCACCTCCTAATGGCTGGCCATGTGTTTTCTTTTTCACCTCTATACTTCTCCATAAAAGCATTGTAAAGATCTTTATGATCTAAGTAAACTTCCGTATCTCTAAAACCCCCATCATGGTTTAAAGATTGTAAATCATGTTGTATAAACAAGTAATGTTGGCACACAATCCAACTTAACACTAAGGGGGGGTGATGGAACATAACCTTAATCAAGGTTATTAACCCCTTACAAAGTTTTTAAAGATTATACTTAATAAATATAACTATAAATTATAAATTATAGTTAATAAATATAAATATAAATATAAATATATTTTTATTTATTAAATATAACTTAGGTTTATATTAATTGGTTTTTAACCAATTAGGTTGAAAGGGTGTTTCGGGAGTCACACCCGATCACCCAAAATAAATAGGGCACTCGGGGCCCGTAAAAATATGGGTGAGAGAGGAGAAGTGAGGTGAAAAAGTGTTACTGGGCTTATTTACTATGTATAAATGATTAGGGTTTCTCAATTAATGGAAATCTATTTTTGTGAGGTTTTTGCCTCATAGAGGTTTTCCCACAGTGAATAATGGTGATGAATATTTACTTTAATTATTTAATTTATAGTGTTATGTTCAATGTTTGAATTAACTTTATTTATTTTAACCCGATCCTCCTATCAACCAGAGATTAAAAATGATGTGGTCATGTTGCCAAAATTCTACTCCTAAGCAATAGTGTAGGAAGCCTAGATAAGGCATGTTAAAAGCAACACATAAATATGACTTCACTCACAAAAATACACTAGCCCCACTACCTGTTATGGCAAGATTGTCAACATGTATAGTAAGAACCACAATATCAACACTATCACTTTTGATGTAGCCTTTTTAAATCCAAAATCGTGTAAATGTTGATCAATTTTAATATACCCAGCTTTTAGAGCATGTTTAAGCCCATGTAGAGACAATCGACCTATAAACCAAATGATCACGACTAGGTAATCGAAATACTTCAGGTTACACCATGTAAACCTCATCCAAATCTTCATTTAGGTGGACGCTCTTTACATCCATTTGCAACACCTTCCAACCATATTGAGTTCTAATGAAGAGAAGCAACTAAAATGTGAACATATTTGTCGTAAGAGAAAAAATATCCTCAATTTATTACCTCATGTGGTGAAAATCTTTTCGCAACAAGACAAGCCTCGCACTTGTTTAAAGTACTATTGACTTTGTATTTGACCTTGAATACCCAGGGCCCATCCAATGGGTTCTTTACCTTGTGGTAATTCCACCAACTCCCATGTATAATTTGTCATCAAGGCATCATAATCAATTCACATGACAATTTACCATCCATGTTTTCCTTTTTCTTCAAAAATATAGTCATGGCTTGGGTACAATAAAAGAACAAAAGAGAAAGCAAAGTGAGCATTCTCAACTAAACCGAGAACCTTTTTCTCTGGTCCTCTCGAGCTCGCTCATCTGATTGAAGAATTTCATCCTCCCGCACATCATGTATAGTGGAGTAAAACACTTAAGTCTTTGTTGCACTTGAAAACTATGAGATGGTTGAACTTCATTTGGGGTGTTGACCAACACAAGTTAAAATCATTGATACACCAATTAACCATTAGAAATATTAGCCATGGGTTACAATGCTCGCATCTGTGATGGAGTACTAGATGACTTAGATTCCTCATCTTTCAAAGGAACCACAACACTAGAGTTGGGTGCCTTAGTGATTGTTTGTTGGTTATAAACAAAGAAGGATTATGTCTCCTTCACATCAAGATCTCGATTAATGATTATCTTGTTAGAGTAAATATCAATAAGTCTATGGGCCTTAGATTGGTCATTATAGCTAGCAAAAAAATATTTTTTACTCTTGGAATCTAGTTTACTCATTTTACTAATGGGAACCAAAGTATCTACAACAAAACCAAAGACACAAAAAGTTATTACCTCGAGTTTGAATTTGGACCAAGCTTCCTCGAGTGTGACATCTTGCAATGCTTTTCAAGGACTTCTACTCAAGATGTAAACCATCGTGTGTATTGCCTCTCCCGCATGATTGTACGATTGCCCCTACTATGCATTATACACCGAGCCATCTCCATGATAGTTGTGTTATGCCTCCTAACCGCACCATTATGTTGTGAAGTGAATTCACACTCATCATGTCGGGATATCAATGGTATGATAGATATGCTAGTTCAGTTTTCCACCAATGATTTTGAATATTTCAAATGATGTGAAATAGTCAAAATCCTTTCTCAAGAAGTAAACCCACATCTTCCTAGTGAAAGCATCCACCAACAACAAAAGATACCTCACATTGAGGATTTTCGGTGACTTCCAAGATGGCTTGCAAAGATTTTCATGAACGAGATCTAAGGGCCCCTTTGCATGTCGACACCTTCAGTCAAAAATGGATTTCGCTTCTACTAGACAACCAAACACCCTCCACACACATCTTATTTTTCTCGAATAGTCAGAAAATTAAGAACCATGTTGGCTTTGATAAGTTTGGCTAAGTACTGAAGGTTGAGATGTCTAAATCACTCATGCCACAAAATGCTAGTACTATCCTCAATAACTAATATATATAAGTTGACAAGGGCAAGATCAATAAGTCTATTCAAGACACCTTGCCCAATACCTAGGACTACTACCATGTCCTATTTTACATCAAACACAATACACTTTGTTGGGATTTTCAGTTAACTAAGAGATTTTTATTTATTCTTGAAATATACCAATGTTACACGGAACGCGCTCCCCGAAAGTGGGGTGTCTCGAGACATCTCGAACATCCTAGGATGGCAGGAGACATCCCCCACGCTTTCAAAAGGGCGTCAAAGGAGGGGAATGTCTTTAGGATGTCCCTAAATATCAAGGGACGTTTTAGGACGCCCCCTTTTGTGGGGGACATCTATTTTTTAATTGATTTCTTTGTTGTTTTCTCTTTAAAATCTGATTTTTAAATTTTACTCTTATAGTATAAGATTATTTTTGGAAGCCACTCATCTCTATTAGAAAAACATTTGTACGTATTTACTATAAATCTAATTAAAATTCACTTTGGAAGCTCTAATAACTTTAAAAGTGTGTATGTATATTTCCATACGAAGAGAAAGGTTGGGTAGATAATAAAAGCAGCAAGGCATAGACGCCAAGAAACAGTACAGTCCAAAACATGGAAACGCCGATTTTCAAAAACCTTGGGTCCATACAATATATTATTAAAAAATTTAAAATTTAAATTTATACACACACACATATGCATAGTACTCATTTTCAAAAATTTAGTACATGGACCATCGTAGAACCGATAAAGCACTCAAAATATTTTGTATTCATTGAAGTTCTAAAGATTCATCATTCAACATGGTTATAATTGCAATGTTTCGTATATACATGATTATAATCTAGATTCTTTCTTCATAATCATCTCCATGAATACCACCGACACTCCACTCCCAATGCTAAAATATTAGTTTAATGAAAACTGAATTTAGCAAGAGAAAAAGAGTGATTTAGAATGGACCAAAGATGTCATTATATAGCTTTTAGGAAGTTTGGGTGGGTAGATTAGGTTTAGGAGCAATAAATATTAAAATTACTTCTTTTTTAAAGTTTTTAGCTTTAAAATTGAAATTCAGCAGAATCATGTCGGAAATAAATCGGGTTATGGTTAACCGTAAATGTTTTAATCTACGCCCTATGTTACTAGGAACAATACGGTGGGTTATGGTTAATCGGTAAATGTTTTAATCTATGCCCTATGTTACTAGGAAAACATAGGGCGTAGATTAAAACATTTCCCGCTTAACCATAACCCGATTGTATTGTATTACAAAGACATATTAAGAATCAAGAGTGATATATGAATACAGAAATTTTCGAGCACAAATGCACATGGTGGACTGTCACAACATACATTAAAAGCTATACGGACTATGAAAACCAGCAGCATACATATTAATATTACAAGCTATATGGACATATAACATTAGTATAACTTTATGTATGTTGTTGATATTTTAATATGGACGTATGAACGTTGACTACATGCACATGGTGGATTGATATATAAATATGGACTCTTATTCATTAAAAAAATGTATATTTTTATATTTCTAATTTTACATATTATTTTAATAGTCATCCCCCTTCGTCTCAAACTTTGGAATTTTTTTGTCATCCCAAAACTCCGTCCATGTGTTCTGCCATCCCGAAGTCTTAGGTAACACTTGGAGTATACCTAGTATTCCTTACTATGACTTTTGCAGCATTATTCAAACTACGTCAATATCTCCTATCCCTTCTACAACATGTGATCTCTCATCACCCAATGAAACTGAATCATAAAAACTTTTGTTGGTAGTAAATTTTATATACCAATCCTTATGACACGTGAAATGTTTGGGTGCGCCAAAATCAAAGAACCAACAATTGGTAGCACTATGGTTTGAGCATGATACAATGAGGGTATACACTTCCTCGAAATCTTGTTCAACTTCGATAAATACCACATTTGCGAGACCCTATGGCTTTTTGTTTTGTTAAAGAGCATATCGTCACTTCTAGCAATCCTTTTAACATACCCAACCTTATGTTAGTAATAGAATTTCAGTTGGTATTGGGAAGTAAGCACTTCAAGGTTACATTTCCACTTCCCCTTAGATTGAGCAACAAATGCACTTTCTATTTGTCTAGAACTAGACTCACTTTTTTGTGTTTTCCTATGTTTCTTCTATAGAAAATAAGAATTGACTGATTAAATGTTAGGATTTGGCTTTCGCATCGAGTATAAAGCCTCCATAAATGATTCATAGAAGGGCGGTAAACTATTCAAAACAAGAGCAACAGTCATCATGATCCACCTATTTATTTATGGCAACGAGCTGGTCTCAAAGATATTTCATCTAAATGAGATGTTCTAGCAAGGATCCACCCACATTCAACTTTGTAGAAGATACTAGATTCTTCAAGTACAAGAATAAACTCTTCTTTGAAGTTTGATATTTATTTTGAAGACTAGACCAAATATCACTTGCCACAATGGCATTCCGGATATATTAAACTAAATCATTTAAACATGATAATTTCAACAATGGAGGAGCCTTCTTACAACATTTGTCATAATCAACAAGTTTAGTATTAGGTATTAATTTCAATTTTGAGAAAAAAATTTATTGCAATACTAATACTCTACAATCATGAGTATCTTATAACTCCAAATATTATAATTTTAACCAATTATTTTTTGTGCTTCCGGCATAACCAAATTCTAAATATTGGCCACTTCTCAAAAATATTGTGTATTATAGTCGGTGTTACGTGGGGACGCACACCCCCATCCCCAAGTCGTCTGGGGCGTCCCCCGGTGCTTGGGGAAGGGGACAAAATGTCCCCCCCACGCACCCCCAAATGTAAAAATGAAGGGGACATCCCCGAGACGGCTGGGGATGGCTAGGTACGTCCCAAAGTCCCCAAAGTCCCCAAAATCCTAAAAAAATATAAAAAACATAAAGGATTATGACTTTGAAAAGAGGAAAATGAAAACTAATACTTTATGCAATGATACTAGATGTAAATTTTATTTCCCATGCAAACTTACCTTCCCAAGAAATGGACTTTTGCTGTTTTATGTAGGTTCCAAAAGAAGATATTCTAATGAGAGGTCGTTGTTATTTTACATTTTAAAGCCTTTCTTATACATAGCGATAGGATCAATAAATTCACATGCATATTTTTAAGGATTTCTTTAGTTTCAAAATTTTGTTGTGCAAGTCTTTCTGCCTCTTTTTGTATGATATTGGAGGCTTTACCAGTATATTAGGATGTTCTAGAGGCCAACTTTGTATTTAATTTTTTAGTGTTTTTCAGTTACCTTAGCTGGTTTTGTCTATGGATGGCTATTCATGTAGTTTGCATGGCCTCTACTGTTCCAAAAAGCTATTTTTTTAATTTGAGGATATAATCATATAAGTGACATGATAAAGAGATGTTGGCATGTTACAGGCCCTTTGGTAACATTATTGGCTATGGTGCTGAAATTATAACCTTTCATGTTTTTTTCAGGTTAGGGGACCCATTGTATATTTTTAATATTTATATATTATTTTAATAGTCGTCCCCACGTTGTCCCCAAAATCTAGGAATTTTTTGTCGTCCTAAAACCCCGTCCCTACATGTCGACGCCCCCTATCCTGCAGTTTTAGGTAACTATGATTATAGTGCTCTCTAAGAATGCTATTTTCTCTTATTGCCATAGACAATTCAGAATTATTGCAAATTTTCTTACATTTCAAGACTTCAAGGCTTTGATGTTCTTTTCTCTTGAGTCGTAACAGCTTAGTCTCCTCTTCCGGTGTTTCAACTATGTTCATTGATCTCTCAATCCCTTTTGTTGTTTCCCAAACGTCTAGCCTCGCTTGTTCTCTACTACTATCAACAATGTAACGAGACTCCAATGAGTCTAACATCTATTTCCAATGCACTAGCTTCAAAACAAAAGCGTATGTATAGAAAACATCTTGTGTATAAACAAACATCTTCAACTCAAGTGTTTGGAAATTGCAATTTTCTTCTTTGCATGTGTTATGGTTCCTCCTAGAAATCACATTTCTCCTAGTTTAGTTTGCCCAACCTACCTTCAACTTCTCGTGGCCTAGCTCGCGCAATCCGGTCTACAAAAATGTCTTTTCTCATATCTTCCTACATGTGGCTCATCTCTATTTTGTTTGTGCCCTAGTGTGATCATCCTAAATGTGCAAGTGTTTTGTGCATACGACCACACGAA
The DNA here is from genome assembly GCA_018340775.1 of Taxus wallichiana var. yunnanensis. Classification (NCBI taxonomy): domain Eukaryota; kingdom Viridiplantae; phylum Streptophyta; class Pinopsida; order Cupressales; family Taxaceae; genus Taxus; species Taxus wallichiana. The sequence goes on along the minus strand of CM031236.1, from coordinate 467,645,558 downwards.
TCTTTAGTGCCTCAACCACCCGAATTCGCAATGCCTTTGTCATGTCTTTTAGAATTCATGGCTGCCTATAAGTGACTTCTTCAAGATCACATCTCTCCCGACAACTTCATGTTCATGCCCTTTTCCTAGGGCTTCCCCAAACATATGGATGTTATATCAATGTTAGTAAGAATGAGAGAGAGTGAAGAGAATGGAAAGCATCCAAGCATACTTGTGTGTGTTGGTCTTTTATTAATTAAAAATGAGTTACATAAGCAAGTGAGAAGTTCTGAATGTTGAAAACTGAAATAAAATAAATTAACTAATAAATAATTAGTTAACGTGTAATTAATATCTTTAATATCTTCATAGGTCAGCCTAGGCATGACTTTCAATTGGCATAGGACACGAAATTGACAAAAGGACTCATACATAAGTAAATGACCTAGATGCTCTAGAGCATTAAGCAATCAGGAAATCCATTGGAGATCAGTATTCAAAGGATACACGCTTATCCAAAATCTTTCAAGAGCAACCCTAGAGCAGTCCATGTGCCAAATCGTAAGTACAAAGATCAAAGTTGCATGTTGCCAAGTGAAGGAACTATTTAAATAGCATTTTCAAATTCATAGCTATATTCATATAGAACTATTATAGAATTATGTTCAGCTTGATCCCTCCTCGGAGTATTGGTAAATAGTGCAACACTCACTTGCATTGGGGCAATGATGAGGTAAGTCCAAGTCAATAGCTAGGAATATATTTTACTACACATTTTTGTTTGAGTGCATTGTTCGGCTTTGAACAAAGAAGAGCCCAATTTTCTATTTTCACATCACAGCGCACATGCACAAATCCAAATCCAGAAGCTAGGACAGAGGCAAATGTGCACCAGAAAATTCAGATCAGTCAAAACGACACGGAATGGTTTTGTAGCTCCTTGGACAGTTTCAACTCAATACCGTCCACAGACACATTTGACAATGTTACTGTTCAAATTTTGACAAAACAGTCCTGGGCAGTTTTAGAGCACCAAAATTGCAGTACTTGCTGATGACCATCACCAGAGCCCATCTCTAGCTTCTACGATCACTGTGCACTCACCTAAGACAAGAAAACAGGTCAAATTGTTCCATTACACACCACTATGTACTTATTACTATTTTTAGACTGTTTCTATTTATTATTATAGTGTGCTTCAGATCAGATTAGGATTGTTTATTTTTTATATTCTAAAATACATTTAGTTCATTTTATGCTTTTGGTGTAAAATAGTTAAAACACGACACAAAAAGGGCAGCCCACATGCGTAAATACAATGCTTGATTTGTTTCTCGTCTATGTCCCTGAATTCATTGTGGAATGCCCTTCTCAATGAGATCACACCATTTGTTCTTGTGTGACGCAACGATGAATCCTCTTCCTCTGTGGCCGCCAGGCTATAGACAAAAACGAGCATGACATAGTCAGGACATTGGCACGAGATGGAGCAGCAGGTGGCTAGCTAGATTTGAATCCTTTCTTCGTGAAAGGCTGCTTCAATTTCAGGGCAACTGCCGCAGCCACTTCTTCTTGCTTTTTGATTTATGCGACAATCTTTATAGGTGGCATTTCCTTTCCATTTGGCCCACCACAAGGTATGGCAAAAGGATGAAGTTTCAACCCCAAGAAATTGAAAATATGAAAGTGAGAGGGCAAATGTGCAATGAGAGGTAAGTATGCAATCTGAAGCAAATGTGTTGTTTAAAGAGTTTGTGAGTTTCTTTTAGGGTTAGGAATTGTTTTTTAATTATTGAAGTCCATGTAAACTTTGTTTTTTAAATTAAAATGGAGGACCCAACCTGTGCTGGTACCCAGAACGTAGTGTACCAGGACCAGCTCTCATAGGTGCTAGCACCCACTAACATAGTTTAAAAGCTTCTACTTTCAACTATAGAACAAATCTGTCACCTGTAGAAACAAAATGGGTCCACCACAGCCTACCTACAAAATAAATTCATATTTAATGTTCAATGAGCCTTTGACAAACAGAGTACCATACAGTTGTACCGGCCACATGACTTTTGTCAGATACTTATCAAGTGAAATAAGGGAGAATATACTAGTATAAATTATATTATGTGGGTTGATTCCCATGGCATTTTGTTGCAAGGCCATACAGGGAAACAAAGAATTTACCTGTTGCATATTTACTTTTCAACCAACAATATTGTTGTACAATGGGAAACAAAAAGACTATAATTCCAGCACCAACTTAACAAAAATAGAATTTAGCAAAATTCACACAAATCCCAAAGAGAATTACATTTTCTTCGCTAGTCTGTTGCCCATTTCCAGTAAGACACTCAAAATTTGGTTTCTTTTCCTTGCTTCATAAAGGCATTTCGTGCTCATATTTGCTAGCATCTTCTTCTCAATGAAACTGGAAACTATTTCAAGAGAAGCAGAAAACCAATTCATTCTGCTTGGAGAACCAAGTCAAGGTGCACTTTGTTTCAGGATCCACTTTTTTATGTATATCTTGCTTTTATCAGAATATGGCAGCCAATTTTTCCTCATATATGAATTTTAACTGCACTTTCAAGTTTCAAGCTAACTAAACAAAATCCATATCTATAGTACACACAATTCTGTATGGTTAGTTCTGCATTGTTATTTTTATAAATAAAAATTACAGCTGCCTTTTTGCATGCATCTGCACTAAAGGTATTCAGAAGATACAACAATGGAAATGGATTGTAACAGATTTGACTACTAAATAATGGATTTCCCAAAATTAATTTTTACACGAAGTCCTAGAATCATTTTTTAAATGATATCCAATTTTGGATGATACTTCTGCTTTGGTGGATTGAAAAAGTTACAACAGTGAAAACAAGTGCACAGATTAAGTCTCAAATTGGATACTAAGAGACAAAATATCAATCCATCCATGCATATCAGACTACCCATTTACATTTACTTTGTTTTCAATGAATTATAGCAAAAAGGGAAGATTGTATAAAAGACTTGCCTTTGTTTCTTCCAAAACTTCAATAGCATTTTTATTGGTGTCTCCCATGCCATCATCCACTTTCCTATTCAACAACAAGGAAGCTAGCATTCGACCCCTTTTAAGATTTGACTTTGCACCTAAATAACACAGAAATAAGGGAAATGTTTTCGAACAAAAAAACTTGAAGCCATATGTCAGTACATAATACATTATAAGCATGTAACATACTAACTGAACAATTAGATTAAAAGGAAAAATAATCGAGCTTATAAGAATCTCTCATTAATAAAGTGCTAAATCAAAATAAACCATAGGAAAAGTAATAAAATAGTCAACTGAGAAATGTTTATTCAAAGAGTATAGCAGAATTTCTATTTTTTTAACTGTTTTTTTGTTACCAAGGGGCAAGGAAACTGTCCAATCAATTGTCTTATTCTGTGACTTCTGCTGGGGGAAAAATTGAAAATTTCCTACGAACAAACATTGAAATTAATAGATTATTAGCACAGTAGTAGGTGTTCAATCTTCAAGAAATGTCACTGTATGTAAAATCCATTCCTCACAGAAATCAAAACTGACAAAAATTGCAATCAAAACAGACTCCTACCACTCTATTTCCACACAAAATGCATTTCTAATAAAATGCTTGTCAATGACACAACTCTTGAAAAAGCAATAGAAAAGTTTCTACCATATATTTATTAGCTCATATCTTGCTCATTCCCAGAGTTGGATTTCAACATCTCATTCAGGCTGCTAGAGCTAATATTGATTTCCATATTGATGCACGGGGCATGTGTGATTAGAAGATTTAGCTAGTAGTACAGAAAAACATGCAGAATTCATGCATGAATAGATAAAGAAACAGTTAATGATGTCTTATAAGCTCTTCGCATGTTAGAACAAGACAAGCATAGTTGGATTCACATGCAAAGAGTGTAACAATGTTGATGGTGTAGTGTATATTTTCTAGAGAAAGATAATTAATAACTATTTAGAAATGTATGTAGCCTCTTTTGTATAAGAAGGTGAAATGTAAATATATAAGCTTGCAGAAGTTGGGTTGTAGCTTAGAATTGGATGAAGACAGATTTATAAGAGAGAATCTCTCTCGTATATATGTGGGTGTGTTTTGAGGATTATTTTATGGATAACTGAGACTTTTATGTCTATGATGTGTCACAAGGTTCAGCGATTTTTGGGCAAAAAGTTCGAAAATTGCAAAACTTTATTGGAGGGCATTAAAATCACTAATATTTGCAAATGTTTGGATAAAAACCTAATTTTTTTGTTCAAGCTCTATAAAGGCAGCGACGAGTGTGAGTGCTCTATATAAGATCATGAGTGCTCACTCTAGTCAAAGGGCTATCAAACAAGGTAGACGGTGGTCAAACTGCCTGCGCAAGTAGAAAGTGATCGACCCCGAAGGAGTGGTAGGACCTTTGCAAGTAGAGAGTGATCGAAGGGCTTGTGAGAGGGCCTACGAATGGCGAGTAGTGTCTAGACAATGGCATCAAGGACTTGCCACATTTGTATTGAGCCATTCAAAACATCCATATGTAATGTCCCCTTTTTCAAGCAAAAATTAAATGATGAAGGTTGGTATCCTTTAATCCACTCCCCTTGGATTAAAGGAAATTAAATTGGGGAAAAATCGATTTGTGCATGTGAATTTAAAATTAAATATTATTTATCTTGTGCAAGTCGAAATAGTAAGGAAGAAAGTCGATTTATTTGGGCCAATTAAATATCATTTTAAATAAATCGATTTATTTGGAGAAAAGAAAATAAATGAAAGGCAAGTCGATTTCCTTTAGAATTAATTAATTATTATTTATGGGCAAATCGACTTTATTTGGCAAGGGTCGATTCCTTTTGGGGCATCAATTATTATATTTAATTCTCCCATGTATTTTATTTTCAAATATTATTTTGGGAAATTAACATTTGCATTGGAGTTTGACTTTCAGGCCATTTTAAAATTAAAAGCTCTCCTCTCTAGAAGATGGCGCCAAAAAAGAGGGAAAACATTGAGATTGCACAAGGACAAATCTATAAAAGGAGATGATGGGCACCCTTTTTGCATGTTGACGGTTTTTGGAAACTTATCTTCATGCTTGAAGAGGGATGTATGCCCACTCATGATCACAAAATAAAAGGTGTTTATTAACACCACCATAGTGTGAAGTGTGTGTTAACCTTTCAAGCTCTTTTGATAAGTTTCTTGCATATTATTATTTGATCTATGAAAGGCGCCTTGTTTGGAGAGTTAATTTGCATGTTTAGGGAGAGCTATTGAGGGTTTTGTGATTATTATATGTTGTTGGTTTTTCCTTGAAGAAGTCGACTTGTTGGGAGTGTGCTTTGGGCATATTTGGGGGTGTTTCAAGTACTCAAGTGCCTGCTATTAATTCCAGATTTTTAGTAAGCCCAAATCGACTTGTTATGGAGTATTTTGGTATGATTTCATGATGATTTAATGAGGGTTTCAATCTGATCTATTTCTGCATGTCATTCAAAGCATATTGTGCTCATTTTAATAATATTTTGGCTCACATTCACTGCTGGAATTTATTTAAGACAAATCGACTCACTTGGGCATTGATAATATTATTTTGAGAGGGTTTATTGACAAGTTTTCAATCTGCAATTGCTCAGATTAATATTTCAGATTTTTAGAGTGACTTTCCAAGGGTTTGGTGGTGGTTTCAAGGCTGGAAAATATTTGATTAATTTTCCTAACCCTAGTCGACTTGCACACAGATTTCCAAGGTTGTTTTGAAGTAGTAATTGTTGACAGAAAAATCAGATTTGTAGTTGGTTGGAAAGCTTTAATTTTTAGCTTTCATTTGCAAGTGATTTCATTGAAATGTGAAGTGTATGGTGCAAGTTATTAATTATTGAAGTTTTGTTGGTTTTTTGAGCTTTTTAATTAATATTTTATTGCATGGTAAATTTATTATGGTTTATGAAGTGTCATCTCCAACTAGTTAGCCCATCTAAACCCACTACCTTGGCTCACTCCAACCCCATTTGGGTTGTATTGAAGCCGACATTGGGTTAGTTGAGGTGAACCTAGAAGGGTTTGCTCTTCTAAGTTTACTTTGCAAGTAGTAATTTTCAAATTTTAATTAATATCCCAAAAGGGGATATTACATAATACAATCTAAACGCCGCTCATCTTTGCTTGACTTTCATAAAAATTATAGTCCAAGACTCCAAACCCCACTCATAGCAAGGTCTAAAGACCATTCAAGAAGAAGAAGAACAACTTTTAACGTTCAATAGCCTCTTGGGAGGAGCTCAGTCGTCGCCACCACCCTAACATTTCCTAGCATGTTAAAACATGTTTTGTAATTGTGTCAATTCAAGTTTAGGTTTTAGAATCTTTTCAATTTTTTGTTTTTAGTTTGTTTTTTACTTTTCAATGTTTAGTTACTTTATTAAAAAATAATATATATTTTATTTTTAGTGTTTTACTTTTTAATATTTAAGAAAAAATACATTTTCATTTAATAGTTATAAATTAAGTTTAAAATATAAAATAGATGATACAAAATATAAAATTAAATTTATAATTTAATAATATTTTAAATTTATATAGTATAATATTATTACAAATAAAAACATGAATGAATGAACTTTAAATATTTTACATTTTATATTTTACTTTCAAAATATGAATGAACTTTAAATATTTTTATTTGGAAAATATAATTTTTTTGATATTTTAATAAATTTCATTTAAATTTATTATATTTATAAAGTATCAAAATGTTTAATGTAAATATTTACAATATTTAAGTTTAATTTTTAACTTATTTACATTTTAATATTTTTAAATTTTTTATATTTATCATATATATATTTACAATATTTAAATTAATTTTTATTTATTTATTTATAATGTGTTTAAATTTGATATATTATTATTTAATTTATTTTTTTGAAATGCATATTGTAATTCAATATGTCCCCCAAAATCAATTGTTGAGAGATGGAAACATGTGACATGCGATCAGAATAATGTCAAATGTCACTTGCGTGGTCGCCCTTTTATTATCGAAGTTTGAAAAAATAATGGACCACTTGGTATTTCAGGGGGTCATGGAGGGGGTGTTTCTCCATGTAGATCAATGACACCAAAGATTAGAATTGCTCTAGCAGAAAAGGTCAATCCTCTCGATTGTAGTAAAGATGAAATCAATACAAAAGAAAGAATGAATCCAAGAGGACATCTAATTTAACATCTTTTGTGTCTTCCTCTCCCAATATGTCCAAGCACATGATAGGTGGATCGACGAGGGTGGAACATTGAGCACCTTGTGGAAACCAATAAAAAAGCACATGGATGATGTATTAGTTGGTTTATTTTATTTAAGTGTCATTCCATTCAATGTAACCAAGAATCCACATTTTTGAAATGCAATTCAAAAAGTTGCACAGTTTGGCAAAGGCTACACACCCCCCTCTTCAGAGCTTTCAGAACAACTTTTTGGGAGGTCAAAAGAAAGGGTGACCGAGAAATTCGCTAAGGTCAAGACTCAAAGCCTTTTGAATGAAACAAGTTGCACTATATTGAGAGATGGATGGTCAAATATATGTCAAAGACCACTGATTAATGTTTTGGTGGCTTGCCCTTAAGGTGTTGTGTTCTTGAAGGTGATTGACACCATGAACCATAAAAAAACTTCACCATATATTTCTCAAATATTAGAGGAAGTCATTCTTGAAGTAGGTGTGAAAAATGTTGTTCAAATGGTAACTAACAATGTCAATGCGAACTTGTGTCGAGTTAGGGGAAGTTGATTGTAGAGAAAATACCTACAAATATATCGAAGCCAATGTGAGGCACATTGCCTCGATTTGTTACTTTATGAATTGGCTAAATACTACATGAATTGATTCATAGAGGAGAGTAATTGAAATTTCTAAGAAATCATCATCTCACATTGAATCTTTACAGGCAGCATGCATTGAGAGAGTTGTTGAGGCCATGTGAAACAAGTTTTGCATTATTTTCTATCACTCAAAAGACCGGTTGAAGAGAAAGCCACTCTAAGGTCCGTTATTTGTTTCACTTAGTGGGAAAATTCTATGTTTTCTAAAGGTCCTAAGGGGAAGAACATGGAAACAAATATTTTAAACAACTATTTTTGAGAAAGTGCAACAAAGGTTCTAAATGTATGCGAACTAATTGCTGATGTGTTTTGCATGGTTGATGGCAATACCACTTGTCTCGGCATACTTTATGAGAGCATGGATTGTTGCAAGGAAGCCATTCAAACAGCACTAAATAATGTGGAAGCAGACTACATGGAGATATGGGATATAGTTGATTCCAAATGGAAAATTATGAACATACCTTTACATGCAACAGCGTGTTATTTGGAGCTTGAGCTATTGCAAATTGAGAGACAAAGTGATTGTGAAGTTATGGCTGGGCTTTACAAATCCATTGAAAGTTTGAACCAAATACAACCATCGCAAGTGTAATTAGAGATCGTGTTGGAAATACAAGGCGAGAGAAGGGATGTTTAGAATGTCAATAGTCAAATATAACATGTCATGAGTTGACATGTTTGGGTATAGATGGTGGAGGTCCTCTACAAAGCAAAAACAACTGAATTGCAACACTTCGTCATTTAAATATTGAGCCAGAGAGCAAGTTCATCAGCTTGTGAGAGGAACTAGAGCTGCTTTGACCACATCCATTCTAAAAAGAGGAACAAGTTGTTGTCTAGAAAGTTGGGAGATCTTGTTTATATTCGCAGTAATTTACAATTGTGTATGAACAAAGCAACAAAAGACTCCACCTCTTCTTCACAACTCCAACAAATTCCAAAAGACACAACGGATGCAGATGAACTTGACTTTTTTGATGATGAATTGAGTGGTGCATCTAGTGATGATGATATTGAATCAACTCAACCAAGTGTTCTTGATGACTTGGAAATTTTGTGAAGTTTGAGTCTCAACTCCTAATTGTAACCTTTTGACGATATAAATTTCAGATCTATTTAGCAATGTTTATCTATTTTGACAATTTTGTAGATTTATTTCTTATATCAATTACAAATTGAAGTAGTCAAATTTATTCATGATTTTTTTTTCGAATTTTATCATTGCCGAACTTAATCTGAATTTTATCTTCACCAAGTTCAAACTCGAACACGAACCTTGTGACTTAGTGTCTATGTGCTCTGGTTTGTATTCCTTTGATCGTTGCTATCATTTTGAATCAAAACAAGCTAAGAGCGAGCTTGGTAGCAAAGTTTTAAACTCACCGAGAAATTGCCAAACTTGCAATCCCACGCAGAAATTTGCCAACCAGCAAAAACAAAAAGAAATCAAATTGTTTTTTCAAATTCTTTTCCTTTCCTATGAATTTTAAGGATTTTTCATCAAGTTCTTTACTAACATGAAGTGATGATCATCATCACATTTTAAGTGTTGATATTATGATGTGTATTGTACTCTTTTTTGTCTAAATCTAATAGAAAATAGATTTATGTGTTCTCTAAATTCATTTCTTATGCTTTTCATTAGTATTTTATATGTTATTTAAGTTTATCTTATGAGTTTTAATGTTTGTCTTATTTATCAAGTTTTACCAACTTTTTTGCAATATCAATATCACTAGATGGACCACTCAATTCATCATCAAAAAAATTCGAGCTGCCAAGTTTTTGCCAAATCTGAGTTTTTGAAATATGGTTGGTAGCATTAGAAGATAAATTTTTTCAGTAAGAAAAAGCGTGAAGAAATAAAACTACAGAAGTCCTAATAAACCAGAAATTTACAGTTGCATTAGAAGATTAATTTTTCAGGAAGAAAAAAGCATGAAGAGATAAAACTTTAGATCTCCTAAAAACCAGAAATTTATGAGAGGATTTGCAGCGAAACCATGAGAAGATGATATGAAATTTTTGCTTTTCATTCCAGATCAATTGTCTCAATAACTCAGTATTTTATATCAAAACCAAAAAAACCTTTTCAAAATATTTTCCTTTGCTATGGATTTGAAGGATTTTAGAAATAATTTTTCAAAGTATCATGAAGTGATCATCATCAGATTTTAAGTATTTTTGCAGTTGTCATGATATTGTGATGTGCATTGTACTCTTTGTTGTCTAAATCTAATAGAAAATAGGCTTATGCAACCCTAAATTCATTTCTTATGTTTGTTACAAGTATTTTATATGTTATTTAAGTTTATTTTATAAATTTATGTCTTTCTTATTTGCCAAGTTCTACCAAGTTTAGTCCAAGTCAAAATTTTGAGCTGCCAAGTTTTTTCCAAATCTGAGTTTTTGAACTCTGGTTGGTAGCATAAGGAGATTAATTTTTTCAGGAAGATAAATGAATTAAAACATAGAAGCACAAATCTCTTAATAAACAAGAAATTTACAAGAGAATTTAAAGGGAAACCATGAGAAGATAATATGAAAGTTTTGCATTTCATTCGAGATTAATTGTCTCAATCATTCAGAATTTTATATCTATTTACGTATTTTGGAATTTTTTCAGGAAGAAAAAGCATTAGAAAATAGTAGTTCAAATCTCCTAATAAACAAGAGATTTACAGCAGAATTTGCAGAGAAACCATGAGAAGATAATATAAAAGTTTGCATTTCATTCAAGATCAATTGTCTCAATAATTCAAAATTTTATATCTATTTAAGTATTTTGGTTTGCATTCCTTAGATCCCTACTATCACATATACTTAATACATTTGAGCAAGGTTCATTGAAATTTTTTTCCAATCTTATAAAAGGTATCGAGGTGTGTCTTATATGGATGTATGTTAAATGCATGCACATTGGTCTTGATCTGCATGGATGCAATCAAATGAACCAAATCAACTAAGCAATTGTAGTCTACAAAGCCATTTGAAACAAAGCAAGCAAATTCAACTAGACAAAATAAGTGAACCAAGGAAATCAAACCGTCTAGGCATATCAGGCATAGTAAAAAAATCATGTAAAATCAAACCAAATAGTTAAAGTAGACAATCTATATTGATTTGGCAATGAGTATCAGGTTCACAATGGGCCAAAAGACCAACATAACCAATGTTAAATGTGGATACATCCCTAGAGGATTTGGATACACCAGCTTCATTTTAGACATTTAATAGAAAAGGGAATGTCTCAAAAAGGTCTGTTACTATCACCTAAATGTGGAAGTGGACAGAGGACACCACCATAGACATTCTTTAAGGAAAGGGAACATTTCTCAGTATTTTGATAGGGTATCCCCTTTAATAGGATCCATAATCAACTAATATTGATTTATCAGTCATCGCCTATTATGTCGATAGACTCATTTTTTCTGATATGCTATCCTCATGTGTGACACCATCTTCCACATGACCAAAAATGATGAGTTGCTGACAGGCTTGGTCCATTTACAAGATATGCACAAATGTTTATAAGCTGCCAATGTTTATTTATGAGATACCGACAAGCCCTGACAGCGGATTGATGGATAGATGTTGACAGTTGATGGATGGACAGATGTAGTTAGCATCTGATGGATAGATAGATACCAACATGCCTTTTTTATTTATGGAGATGTTAGGAGGCTTTGTTTATGTATATTGGATGTTTTTGATTCTACATCTACAGCCACCTCTTCATAAGATGATTCTAGGTGATCTTGATGGACCTAAACATGTTTGGCTTGAGGGGGATGGCGTGACCAATCCACACTCTTGGCTTGCAGATAAATGCGCTTGATATAGGTATACATTTAGAGTTCACACTGCTTATGAGATATTGCAGCGGCTATCATCCCAACAATAATATGTGAGGGCCATCATCTTCAAGAGTCGTGCCAAAGCCAACTTCACTTTTAATTTGCAAGAGTAGTATTAAGGTGTTTGACTGAGCACTACCTTTTGGTTGCAGCCTCAGACTTTCTTCAAAAATCGATCATTTGAGTCGATGTGAGTGCCAGCTTCTAGGGAGACTATGTGAGTGCAGTCTTCCTCCAAGTCAGGATTACAGGGGACGTAAGTGCATAATATGCACTTTATTGCAATCTTGAGTCATCAGATTTGTTGAATTTAAATTTGGATTTATCATCTCCTTGAGGCACCAATTATGTGGTGGCCCTTTAGAATTTCATTAGCAAACACACTTTAGGCCTCCCTTTACGTACCTTGGATTCCAAAATTATATATCCTACCTTATGGCACACATACATTGAACCTAGTCCACCTTTTGTACAATAAGGTGGTCAAAGTGAGATAACATCAATGTAAAGTTAGGCATTCATTTTATATAAGTACATGGTGATAGTGCTATATATCGCTCATTATCTAAGTGTTTAGTAAAAATTGATATTCCTTGTACCATCATATCTTGTCTCTCTATTTATTTTATCAACACATGTTATTATGTTAGAGCAATTGATTTCTACACACATTGTTGGGTCGTATTAACCAATTCAGTCAAAAGGATGTTAAAAGCTTCCGTAATGTCCCCAATTCCAAGCAGATGGCCTAGGAGGCTTTTCATTCGTCTTAGCCTTGGTCATACCCGAGGGCTAACGACACTAGAGGCTATTGGGTATGGATGTCTGATTACCACCTTGCTTTATGTTATATTTTGTCGTTGACATTAAGTTGGGCGACTTGGTGGTAATAATTGTTATATTTTGTCGTTGGGTGACTATATGGCACTTTATTATTCTATTTCTTCGTTGGGGGTCACCTAAGTTACTTTCTCCCTAAGTTACTTCGGCGCATGGGGAAAAAATAACTTAAATCATATTATATTTATGTGGTTTTCCCAAGGGGGGTTAATTGGGGTCTTTTTTTGGGCCTCTTGTTGCATGGTGAAGTAATAAAAGGAGTGCTTGAGGAGAGTTATTCATTCATTCATACACTCACCTATTTTGATATTAAGCAATTGTTGTTTGCACTTTCTTTGCTTGTGGAGTAGGATCCCACAGAACCCTAGCTTTAGTGGTGAAAGATCCACACCTAGCTAGCAAAGCACTCTTCTGGTGTGAAAGATCCTCCCTAGTTTGCTATTTTGGAGCTTTATTCAGATTTTTGGATCAAATGAGAGTAATCAGAAATTCAGATTCAAAGTAAGAGGACAGCCATTTTTCATCAAGGGTTTCAGTTCAGATTTGGAACAACTATTTTCTAGGGTTTTATCTACTTAGTTCTTGATTTGCAGCTAGTGTTTTTAGGGTTTCCAGGTGTCCATTTTCAGATCTGGAGGTTGGGATCATTTCTATATATTTAGTAGATGTTATTTCCAGAAAATCAGATTTTTATCCATTGTATTTGCATAGTTATGAATTTTTGAAGTTTTCCAATAGTTTAGGGCATTCTAAAAATTACTGGCAGTCATATATTATTCAAAAAAATCCAAAAATATTTTTCTAGTCTTTGTTATCATTGTAGCAAGCTCTCTATAAAATTTCGTGGGTTTTGGATAAATAGTTTGCAAGTTATCATTAAATTTCATTTCGCTGCCCTAGCTGGTTTAATTCTAGAAAAATCAGAATTTTCATTTGTTGCAAATCTTCATATGTTTTGTGGATTTTAAGTGATATCCCTACAGGGATATTTCAAAGCCACCACCATTGATGTAGTCACGGTTAGGGGTCTCAATGAAGAGAAGCCTTAGATAGTGTGGCCTTTACAAACAACACACTTATGAGGCAAAATTATAGCAATAACAAACTTTACTATTTATCGACAATAGAGATTACACACACAACCTCACGCACTCTATCGTATATGGCTTATTCAACAACACACACACAACACCTACATGCTTACAAACAATTCAACACCACAATGTTACTCCAAGTAATTCAGCCCTATAGTCCTACCCTAGAGATGTGCACATATCTCTAACCGCAGACTCCTCTGAACCCCACTCTAAACTATTTCATTAGGAATTTTTGAATGCCTTTCTCAAATGTAGTGATGTGTTTATATAGATACACAATCTAGTACTTACAATATTTGGCTCAACTACATCCTACCCATATGTTTATTAAATGTGTCACAAATATTAAATGAGGAATTAGGCCCAAAGGACACAAAGATGGTATAACATGATGCAAATGCAAGTCGAAGCAACAATCAACATTGTTGAATTAGGTGAGTCATGGTCGTCCTCCGTTTAGAATGTTTATGATGTTTTAAACATGGGATCCCGCCACCGCAATCCTTTTAGACCATGTGTGTTACTACACAAGAAGTCTACATGCACCATGTTTTCAAATATTTCCTATGTAGAAGCTCTATTGGCTTCGTAGTTTCAAATAAAAGTGGTTTCCCTCAAGTAGAGTTTCCTTTCAAATGCAAGCCTCTAAAAGTATCACATGTGTCACGCCACATGCTTTGAAGAACTTTGGCTCTACACTAGACTCCCCATCTCTCTACACAATGTTTTGACCTCGCACCAAGTATACAAGCATCGCGCCATCCTTAGAAATCATCCTAAAGAGTGTTCACATAACATGGAGGTGTAAGATGAGTTTCCCTTTCGAAGGTGGCCCTCTCGAAAGTGTCACATGCATCACCACACATACTTTGAAGAATGTTGGCTTTGTTCTAGACTCCCACTCTTTGCACAATGTTTTGACCTCGCACTCAAGTATACGAGCATTGTGTCATCCTTTAAAATCATCCTAAAGTGTGTTCACATAATGCAGAGGTACTCATTATCCAAAATGTGCCCCCGCTCATTTTTTGTGGCTAACTCCTCTCATTTTTTCCTCTCTTGTGCCTCACCATAATATTTTGCTTTTCGCACTCAAAACCTTCTCGAAATGACACCATTGGATAGAGCTCTTTCTCGCTTTCCGTAAAGGTAAAGTTTTCCTCCTAACTCCATGTATTTTTGAAGTTATGGCTCAAGGAGTTTTTTGGAAAAATTTCCCCGAAAGGCCAGCCGGCCAATGAGATGCCGCCACGTGGCACCTAGAGTGGCGAGAGCGCGGGAAATTTTGGAAAATTTTCCAAATGACCAAAAAGGTGCAAAATTCGAATTTTTGCCCGCCAACCCGATTTGGCCCTGTTTTGCCCTAAAACTTCAAATCGCCATATCTTTCGATCCAGAGCTCGGTTTTTCGCGTTCTTTATATCAATGGAAAGCTAGTGAAATTCTCTACAAGATTCCGGGTCAATTTTGCATTTTGGTGGAGTTTGGAGAGATAAAATCAAAAACACTTCTCAGCACGTGGTCATGAACAGAAATGACGCTTTCAACCACCGATTTTAATGAAGAATGGCTCGCATTCTCTCCCAAAGCATGGTTAAAAATGTCGGGGATGGGTCCGCAGTGTCGCCCATGTTGTTTTGATGGCATTTTGGTCAATGGTTGAACCCTCGCACGTTTTCCCGCGTTTCTCTCTCCTAGGGTCATGATTTGCACTGTAAAAGCCAAAATGAGTTCATTTTTGCAAAAGACAGACACTTTTTCGCTTCTGCAACTTCCTTTTTCTTCCTCCTCGCGTAAATTTGTGAAGAAATTTTACCTTTCCATGTAATGCAAAGACCTTTTCTTGCCTCTCGGATCACCGTAATGTAATGTCTTGTATTGGATCTGAGATGTTGATATATGTTCTGTGATTAAAATCCCTCAATCCTTTCATATATCTATCATTGCTTTCTTGATCTTTCATTACATTTTGAGCATTTGTGCATGTTTTGTGTTGTGTTTCCTTGTGGATTGTGTATTTCATGCAGCATCAGGTGTCTACAACTCCTTTGGTGCATCACCTATTAGCATTAGTTCTTTTTTGCATTCCCTATCTCTCGTCTCCTTGGAATTTCGAGTAGATTTAGGAGTTTAAACCTCTGCATTGTGCAAGTAAAATAGCTGATTAGAGGAGTTGAGGAACCAGCCTCTAATGAGATTCCTCTTCCATTTTTGCGAGTCCCACACTTGGGAAGAGGATTCAATGTTGTGCAATCACACTGGATGCTAGTATGATCAAACTAGAAATCTGATCAACATCCAGGGGGTGCTGCTGATTTGCCACAACAAAGATTACCACAATGTATGTTGAAAGTTGTGCCAAGATAGAGTATAGTGGGGCCCCATGTCCATATAGAATCTAAAAATGAAGGGGAAAAGTATTTTCATCAATCTTTAGTTACAAGACCTCCCGACTATGAAATCACCATCTTTGTTCTTTTCGTAAAAATAAATGTTTGCACTAACTATTAATATGTTGTCTAGACTAAAATAATACCGCAAACTGTTTTGGAGTAGTATGCCCATGTCGTGCACAAATGTGTACAAAATAAAATCTACTCTAATTGTTTTTGGTTGATGCAAGATTGCACATGAACCTAGATGCTCTTGCATCAACCAACGCGTCATTGTCATCATTTTAGATGCTTTTGTGTTGAATGTTATGGAGTAGTAGTGGAGTAGAAAAATTTTGGATATTGTCTCAATTGCCTTGAAAAGGGTGTGTAGGTCATCTAAGGACAATATTATATGCTTAAAATCCCATTAACCTATTTTGGTTATTCGTGGACATTAACATATTTTCGCTTTCTTCACTTTGTCGCTCTATGTCTCCTTGTGTAGCCTTGCTTCATGGATATCCTCAACTTGATACTCTAAACCTAACACTCTTACTTGTGTAATCAACTTGTTTCTATCTCCCAATTTGAAGGCATCAATTATCCTTCACCCCTTTCTTTCTCTATCTTGCTAGGAATAGTCCTCACATGTGGGTGTGTGTGTAGGATAGATAATATTACATAGAGTTATATGTAAGTTATTGTTACGTATGTAACAATAACATTAGGTTAGTTACTTTTTTTAGAATATCTATCGTAATATTATGTAAGTTGTTTAAACAACTTACATAATTAGGAGAATAGTTTGTTCTCCCGTAGGATATAGGAACCCATTTAGAGGAGTGGTTATAGGAGTTTGAATAGGACTCCTTATTTTTAGGAGATCCATTCCTATATATTTGTAATGCTTATATTGTGGAGATATTGAATTGAATTTATTATTGAGCTTATGCTCGTCTCCAAATATGGGGGTTCCCCACATCTGGTATCAGAGCTGGTTTTCGTATGAGGCCTCTCTGAATTTCACCCCACTCATGGTTCGTTTGTCAAGTTAGGTAATGGAAATGGGCGAGCAAAGCGGACCTCGTGCAAACCCGTTTTCCATTGTCTATGTGCCATCCATTTGTTGTAAAGTCAAGCGGTGCAAATGAAGGACTAGCGGATACCACGGACCGCGTGCAAAATTTGGAGTTTGTAGTGTTCACCCTTCTTGCATATTTGTCAACGGTAATAGCGGATACCACAGACCTCGCAGCGAACCCGGTGACATCCATCATTCACATGCATCATCTTCTCTTTTCCACTTTGTTTGCTCTTTCCGCAGTTTTTTCATCCATTTTGTTCGCAGTGTGCATACCCAAAAAATAAAAATAAAAAATATATAGATTTATATTTCTTTTACTGGAATAGTTGTTGTGCAGTTTTGCTCAAATTCTTGCGAATTGTTTGGTTGTATTGAAACATTCTATCTTTCATGGCTTGGCCTGAATCCCTGCATTGTTGCTCCCTGCAACTCTTCTTGGCATCAAAACGGCTCAAACTTCTTCAGATCAGTCCTCTCAAGATCTCACCCTCAACATGGTAGATGGAACAAATCTTCAACTCCTCAGTCAAGCACAAAACAAATCATGGCAAAAGATCTCCTCTCTGGTCAGGGGTCGGTTATGCCAAATAGTTGGATTGGATTAGAATAGAATCACTTACACTTTGATACTGAAAACCATGGGGAGTGAAATGTTTCTTTTAATAGAGCAAGAATCTGAAAATGCATTTGTTCCAACCGACTGGAGTTGTCCATGCAGTGGTATTGGTTCACGCATTTTTTAGGCTTGCAAACACTTTATCGGCATTATATATGGTGAATGGACTTAACACAATTCTAAATAGATAGTCTACAAAATTGGATATTCAATTTGGAGACTAGACCACCTGATCAGGGTATAACTGCTCACCTTTCGGATTGATGACATAGGGTTTTTCTATGATCCATGTATTCAACTCAGATCTGACTCTTCACAAATCAATTCCATGTAAATCCTTGCATTGAACTCAACATCAAATCTCTTAGCAGCGGATGAGTCTCAAACTCCGACTTCTCCTCTCATGCAACATAGCGATGCAATCTTCAACCTAACTCAATGATCAGTGGATCTGTTTTTCCTATTCATTGAACCTAGATGTGGCTCCATCTGGTGAACGGTGTGGCACCAAATATAATTTTCCAGCGAGCACTATGTGTGGTAAGCACGGTCTTCCAACTCAACAACCCATTCTTAGCCCTTAGGATCAGATGAACTCAACGAACTAGTCTTCGGTCTAGAACATTTTCTTTAATGGCAACCCACAAATAAAATAGAGTTCGATATGGAAAAAATTAAACATGGTAACCCTAATAGTTTGGTCCCACTTTTTAAAATCTTTGGTAAGAATTTTTTTAAGTATTTCAATTCTAAACCAGAAATTCTTCGGAGGGGGATAATAATTTTTTTATTAGAAAATAAATTTGTAAGGGGACATAAGTTAATTTTTGAAAAAGGGGGGAAGATGTATTATTTTTAAAAATATTGTAATTGGATGCATTTTGCAATTATAACCGATATCCGGGGATTTTTAGTGAGGGAGATGCAAATATGGTGGATCTCAAACTTCCCCATGTTCACACTAAGGGAGGGAATGTTAGGAATAGTCCTCACATGTGGGTGTGTGTAGGATAGATAATATTACATAGAGTTATATGTAAGTTATTGCTACATATGTAACAATAACATTAGGTTGGTTACTATTGTTAGAATATCTCTTTTAATATTATGTAAGTTGTTTAAACAACTTACATAATTACGAGAATAGTTTGTTTTCCCGTAGGATATAGGAACTCCCATTTAGAGGAGTGGTTATAAGAGATTGAATAGGACTCCTTATTTTTAGGAGATTCATTCCTATATATTTGTAATGCTTATATTGTGGATATATTGAATTGAATTTATTATTGAGCTTATGTTCATCTCCAAATATGGGGGTTTCCCCACATATCTATGGTAAGGGTTTAAACATGTAATTTTCCACACCAAATAAGAAAAATTGCTTCTAATACCAATATGAATTATAATAAATTATTTCCCAAGATAATTCACCAACAATGATCTTGGCAAGAAAGAAATGTATAAAGTGCTCTCTATGCTTGTTACACCAACTATACTTCATGTGAAATTAAAACTAGCTAAAAACATAATCCATTTCACAATAATACAAGTAAAGGAATGGAAATTAAATATAAAAAGAAAATTAACAACAAGATTTACTCTAGATTGACACAAGATATGCCCCGAGAAAACCAAACCCAGGATAGGAAAAACACTCACCAAGGAAAAGGTTGTGCTCTGTGTTTCCTTCAATGAATCGTTAACTACATAGCCAATTATTGTGGTTCACTCCTACAACTATCACACATCCTTCGCTATGTTTCTTGATCCGAGCACAAGACATGTCCCTCCGTACTACCCTCTCATCATGCGAGACTCTTGTTGCTTTTTGGCCACATATAGAATATTTTGTGCCACATTTGCACGATCCAATAGGCATTCACCCAAATCAACAAACAAGTGTGAGTGCAATGTCGTTCAAAGACAACATCCACACACTCCGCATAGCATGAGCGGTAATGTGCCACTCTAAGTTACCTTTCAACATCTTAATGGTGTTAGTAAATAAGGGATAAAATATGTGGAACAATCCTACGCAGAATCACAATAGTAAAAACTAATATGCAGAAAAATATCACAGATCTGAAATAAAAGTGCAAAAAATAAAAGAACACAACACGAGAGATAGTATTTAACGTGGTTCACCCAATTTAGGCTACGTCCACTAAGAATCACTTACTCAAATTTTTATTACAAGCCACCTTTTTCTCTCAATACAATACCCAGATTT
This sequence comes from Taxus wallichiana var. yunnanensis, assembly GCA_018340775.1. Taxonomy (NCBI): domain Eukaryota; kingdom Viridiplantae; phylum Streptophyta; class Pinopsida; order Cupressales; family Taxaceae; genus Taxus; species Taxus wallichiana. The sequence continues at coordinate 467,625,581 of CM031236.1, read as the reverse complement.
GTTTGGAGCTATGCTTAACAAACTTTCCTTAATTCACACTTGAACTCGCACAACTACAATGTACAATCTACCCTACCACATGCACAAAAGCATATCAATAGGCAACTGCTTAAGCAATTTTACAATATCGTGGGTACCAAAACCATGGGCCAAAACCGCCCCATAAACCTATGGGTCAAAATACCGCCCATATGAGAAGAAAAAGTCTCCCAAAAACTCAGGAGAGTGTACAATAATTTTAGTGTACAGTCTTCAACACTTCCACACATGAAAACAAGCTCCACAACATAACAAATGGCTTGCCCCAAATTGACAACATCACAAATAGCTTTTCTTGTTTGACATTCCACTTGATTGGCACACCCCAAGGTAGCACATGACACAAGGACTTCTACACAAAGTTGATATTTACAAAACCTCCACACCATCATCCCAACATAACGTTGCTTCGTAGGCATCACTTGGCTTGATATGGAAGAATATGAGTTAAGGAAAATCACTAAGCAACAATGTGCATTCCATAAATGTCGTGCATGCTCCCGCATCCCGTGCAACCTATGCATTAGCACAATGGCGCACACGTTTGCATGCTCACACAACATGACACATTCCGCATACACACTCATGCTAGACATCGGGCATTCAACACTCAATGACCTCTTGGACACTCAACACCACATCACACCACACCGGATGGCACTTCCAAAGTTTGCACCATATCAAAACACTCTTATCATAATGCACAAATCACACCTAAGGTCCAACCTTCACACTTGCAAGATGGTGAACCGTCATCCGTTCTAGAATTTGAACCATTCTCGCAACCTTCCACTTTCATAATTGCTTTTTGTAATGATATTTTCGTAATTCATTTGATAGAAAAGCGCCAAAATACATGTACCCAATTTCAAATGGTCATTTGTAATACACATCTCCCAAACTAAGCAACCTAGACAAGAAGTCTTACCCCTTTTAGATCATGGAGTTCTCATTCTCAACCTATTTAGCCTTCCACAATCTAGGCGAGAAAAAATGATTACTTCTAAGAAACCTTGAAAACTAGTTCATATAACAAAATTCAGTTTTGTGTTGCAAAGCATGTTTTACGTGAGTTGGTTACCATTTCTATACTCAAACCATCATTTCCAATCAAGTGCTCAAGAGTTCAAACCACATAAGTGACAAAACATTTTGTTTTAAAAAGGGAAAAATGAATTAAATGTGAAAACTAAGAACATCAATACTTGCAGCACCATTATTGTCGTAACTTCTTTTGTCGAGGCATATTTTCTCCAAAAAGTACTTTTCTAATAACTAGATTTTGCCATGATTCCAACGAGTAGAAATAGCTGGAGGTTGATGTCCAACTACGAAATTTTAATAAACTAGTCAATTTTGTTGAATTTGCATTACACGGGGATTGTGCAAGCTTGAACAAGAAACAAAATTTTAAATTGTCATAGCTTTCGCATATGGTGGCCAAATTTGTCATGTGACCACTTGTTTTTTATGGAAAACAATTTATAAATTCATTGGAATGTTCATTTTCTTGTTTTGGCATCTTGGTATATGGGTTTATATTGAAAATGGAGAAAATATGCATTTAATGTTGTTGGCTAGATTTTCTACATGGCTGAAAACCTAGGCAGTCATGAGATAAATCTCCCTCATTTACCGGTGAGGCTCCCATGTAAGATTTGTCAATAAAATGTGCTAGTATCTATTTTGGGGTTTTACTTTAACCATGCAGCTCATGAACCATAGCTGTATAGTTTTGCAACAAGTAAGCAATCATTAAAGTAAGGAAATATCTAATGAAGAAGGAAATATTAACAGGAGGAAAGAAAGAGGGAAGATGTGCAACCCAATCAATAGATTATAGAGTTGATTGCATGCACATAGACAGAACCAATAGATATTAACACACAGAATTATAAGCAAAGGTAGCTTTCAGATCTAGATCTAGAATAACACAGTTTATAAGTAGATCTAAGACAAAAGCTAGAAGCAAAATGCACCGTGACACAAAGTTCTTCGAAATCTGCTCCTTTATATTCCTTTGCTTCAAATAGCTATCAGGGATTTCAGCACAAAGTCTGGAACACAAGAATGTTGCTTACAAATTCTGATCATTTAACCCGTAGGTTCTTCCTCTACTTATAGCATGTAGAGGGGAAATTACAAATAGGAAGCTTTTATTGAATTGGCACATGTGGAAGTTGTAAAGGAAACAACTGGCAATCTCCCTCTTGGAATTCCTCTTTGCATGACATGCATGATTTGCAACTGAAGATAGAACCTTCTATTTTGCATGTCTGCCACCTATTTCCAAGTAATTGACTTCTTCAAGTAATAGTTTTTAAACCAATCACTTAGGTTTTATAATTTATTGATTGTTCAATTACTTTGTCGAGATGAAATAAGAGAAAGAAGAAGAAAGAGGAAAGTTTTAGTCTTGTCATTTTTCATATTCTCGTCACAATTGATTCTTTTTCCTTTGATTCTCACCAAACCGGATTTGAAAGCAATTTGGATTTGGAAGCAAGTGACTGTGATTTGCTTCATGAGTATTGCCTTTGACTTGTCTTTCTTCTTATCCTTGAAACTTTTGTAGCTCTTCTCCAGTACATGCATCAATGCAATGTTTGTCGTAAATAACTCATCATTTTTATTTTTAATTGCATATGAGCAATTAAAAATTATGGAAAGCACTCCGGGTGAATGCAAATTCAATGAAGGCTTCAACTAGAAGATTGGGAGCACATGCACAAGATCCTGGAAGGAATTTTCCACGCACTGACTTCTACACGACTACACGCTCGGAAACAAGAGGATGAATTTTTGTCTAACCTTTTGCAATTATGAGATCTGGATCTGGATCTGGATCTAGGCCTAGATCTATGTCTCTGATGTCAGCAAATCTGAAGTAATGCATGATTTCGTTGAGCTTTCTCGTTCATCCCGCTTTGCCATGGCTGGAGCAATCTTTGTCTGAGCAATTCTTTTTCTTTTTATTCAACTGGAATTCTTTACAATTGGTGCAGATCTGGGAACTTCTTCAAATTCGGAGGATATATTCAATGTGTCTGACATTGATTTGCACTCTCTTTCACTTATATGAGCACCTGTAATGAATACCCGGCACTGTAATAATATGCAGACAATTAATCAGACTTAAATCAAGCTCCTTCAAACCTAGGTGCCAAACTTTGAAGCTTTCTGGCAGTGAAAACACCTTTTTCTGAGCAAAATTCCTCCTTTGGGCGCCAAAATTGCCTAGGCTGCACTTCTTTGCTAAAGAATTAATAACTCCATTAATATGGCAGCCCGTGTTTATATAACCTTGATCATTTTATAATTAATAATTGCCCTTTCTATTTCCGGCAATTAATTAATTAAAAATCATATTTTTCTCTTTAAACTTGGACGCCTATTTTGGGCATGCTCATGGCTGCATTAAATAAATTGAATTTATTTAATTTTAGTTTTCTACTTCTAGTCTACATTGACTTCACACTATGCTTTGACCTCATGCGCCAAAAGTAGGAATTAATTCCATCAATAAATAGTATAAAGTATTATTTCTCCTCTAGGTGGGTTGCACTTTTTGCATGATATAGGGCTGCATTAAATAAATTAAATTTATTTAATTTTAACATTCTATTTCCAATCTTCATTATCCTTTCATCATGCGTTGACTTTTCCTCATGCTTGGGCACCAATTTTAGGAATAGAAACAATTAATTAATACTTTAAAAAGTATTAATCTTCCTCTAGGTGGGTCGCACTTTTGCCATGGCTGATTTCTATTTTTAAAAGTCACTTTTTGATGGGAATAATCACCCTGCACTGCAGCTCCAAAAATCCCATGGTCCACTTAAGCGAGTTTGACTTTCATAATGGGATTTTTCTTTATTTCACAATGGGAATTTTCACCTTGCAAGGCAGGTAAGAAATTCCCGTCTGCCTGTTGCCTCTAATTTTCCCATCATGACTTAAGTGACTTTGCCTTCATGGGAAAAAGTACCCTGTAAGGCAAGTACAAAAATCCCACCTGCCTGCTGCGACCAAAAATCCCACTGCAGCTTAAATCCATCCATTCCCAAAAATGCGACTTGCCTAGAAGAAGTTTTTTTGTGCATGACTTCGTCTTTTTAGAGAGAACCAGACTTCCTATGGCAAATTCCTTCTAGCATGACGTCCGTAGATGATCTCCAGATACTCCAGGCAAGAAAACAGATTGTATTGGCGAAAGAATTGACCTAGGGGAATTTCACAGAGAAAAAACACGCAAAAATAATAAAAACAAAAACATTGCCAGAAGTCACAGACAAAGCCCAGGATCCATTCCTGGTGAAAAACTACTTGGTATATGTGAATATTGACATGCAAAACCTTAACAGGGTTAAACCGGAGCACAATTTACCTCAAACGGGGCTTAAAATAATTAAATAAAAATTTCCCGCAAACAAACCCTGGCGAAGGGATAAAACGAGTTTGGGCATCTGGGTATTTGTCGAAATTGGCTCATATGACTCTCTGGGAATATCTTGACGCAATACAGACATTTTCTGGCAATAAAAACAAAAAAATGACCCATTATTTTAAAAGTACGAATTTTTATACATGGGGTAGTCTCAGATTTCAAGGTGAAATCTAGGGACACCAAATGTACAGTGGGTGCATTTTCGGTGGAAACCGACACCTTAATTTTTATTGACAGTAATGTGCTTCAAAATCATGGTTGTGACCTATTTCATCTCACTTGTGTTGTCAAAGTTGATGTAGTTTCTCTTGAAAGGTTACAGGTCCCTAAGGATCTCATCAAGCTAACAAGGCCAAACGGAGGACCCGTCGAGGTTGGAGGATAAGTCTCCTTCTCCAATTAGTTATTCACTCTAAGTTTGGGTTAAATGCTTCAATAACAGTTTTGGTAGGAGTAGTATATTAATTTTTCCAGCTTTAGTGTTGTGGTGTTTATTTTTGGTCTTCTTTCATTGAGCTTTGATGAAGGTTGTTGTGATTGGTTTTGTAGTTGCAAGGACTTCTCACCTCTCGCCTGATAGGGGGAAGAGATTGTCAGTGGCCTTTGATCAATCATCGGTGATTGTATGAGTTGACATAGGAGTTGTTAGCATCGAAAGTGTGGAGCAAAGGGTTGTCGATGAATTGTTAAGAATCGGGAGATGTGTCATACAGAGTACGGGAGAATCATTGGACGGGTTTCAATACTAGACCTTATGTGGATCGATGTAGTTGAGCAGGTTTTGATCGTGCTTATATTGTAGTACGGTATAGATGGTCAAAGGGATGAGCATGCCAATCAAGATGTTCATCATTCATGCCACAACTTGCAAGAATGGGCTTCTGAGTGAAGTGGCATAGGTTGATCAATACCACAATGTACGCAGTGTGTCAAGTTGCAGCAAATGCAACAAAGGCTTTTGAAGACATCACAATCGTATGCTCAATCATCCTCTTCTATACCCGTTTGGATGAAGGGGATTTGTTGGATATTGTGACCCAAAAGTTTAGTTTCATGTTTTAGTTTGTGTTAGGCGGGCATGTGTCTCGTGACAACCTCTTAGATATTTTTACTTAGGTAAGTGGTCAAGTGTTAGTAATTATGGGTTGGGTGGGCCCTAGTTGGTTGGCTCTCGTGAACTAACCTTCTCAAAGCTTATTTAAAAGCTTATGGAATGGATTAAAAATGTAACAGAGATTTTACATTGTACATGTGCTTTGTTTTCGAATAAATAAAATGTAGTGTTTTATCTTCCATATTATACTTGTATTTTTCCTTATCAACGAAAAGGCCTCTTTAAGGCTCTTAAGAATTCTTATATGATAGAGGGTGGAGCAAATTTCCTAGTCTCACAAGCTGCAAGAAAGCGGCTAGAAAGGATGGACTCACTCTAACGAATGAGGTTCCCAAATGATGGTAGAAGCTACAAAGACTGAAAGATGCTACGAATGTTTGTCATTCACCTCCTTTCACATATTCTTGGTTCCTCTCGCTACTACAAGGAATTGATCCACATATACATTTATCAATTTCATATAAAGGAACAAGCTTTGGCTCTAGGAGACTAGAGAAGCTAGTTGTTGCACATAGTGCCTTGCGCTTCATGGATCACAAGACAATTGAGTACAAAGAGAATCCAACAACACAATTGGATGTGAACCTTAAGAAACCAAGGTAAATTGATGATGTTAGGGACATGTAGCCAAGATATATTGAGATCCCATTGGAGGAGCCATCTAATTAGGAGGCCAACAATGATGAGGAGCTTTTGGGGCCCATGAGATATGCATCTTATGATGAATGATTATTGAGCTCAATGTTCAATGCTTGTTGTTAGGCATTTGCAATTTATTACTTCTCATAATAACCAAGCCGAGAAATCAAAAATCTAGATCCCTTCAAAAGAGTAAAAAAATCTAAAAACTATGGAGTTCTCGAAAAGATCGAGAAATCCAGCCCATAATATATATATATATGCATGATTGGTTTTAATTGGGTTGGGTTAATTCTGCACTGGTAGGAACTGTGAGACAAGGGTGACTTATAAGGCAATACATGCTCCAAAAACTTCGCCAATGGGGAAGAAAGCTAGAGGGTGAGAAGGCCAGAGTGGTGTATTACATTCACCATTCCTGCCCCTTACTAACAAATGTTTATGGTGCGTGTTGGCTAAGTGGGTCCTCTTGCCTTGTGATAATTAGTAAAAGTTACATGAGGAAAAAATTTATTCCATTCATTACTCATGAAGGTCATCTTGAGATGACTTAAACACACAAAATCCCACAAAAATTATGAAGTGTTTATAAACATATATACTTTTTATTCACCATCTGCATGCCATCCCCCAAATATTCCCAAAATTCAAGCAAACTTTTTGGCATCCTAGAAATGCAGCTCCTCATCCTATAAACTCAGAGAAACATAGATATATTTCCATCTGAAAACAAGTACGCATGTTTTTCTTCTGCTATTGAAAAATGCAAGCAAAAAAACTTACAAACAATTGCAATAATACAACAATACATCTGAAAACAATTTCAGTATGCTATAATGATTTTCTTCGCCAACATGTGATTGTCATCTACTTCACTAATAACCTCATATTTCCTGTTTAGATTACCACTTTGATAACCAAATTTTAGCAATATTATTTATACATTTCTGTCTGCAAACTTTTGATTGAATATTTGTTAAAATATTCCCAGCGAACCAAATATATTTCAACGTTAATGCAACCCAAGTGAGGGATAATTCCAAGAGAGCTAATAAAACAATGTCCAATGTCTAATGTCCGGCTAGACAACCTAGCTACCTACCTAGGATCTCACATCCCAAACTATCCTAAAAGCAAGGGTAGATTGGACTGTGATAATGGAGCTGGGTTGCTAACGGGGTCCGGGTAACCAAGCGGTTGTGTCTGGGATTAACTGAGCACCCTTCTGTATAATTGTCTTTTCTTAAGCCTATTGTTGTATGGGGTGGGGTTATGCTCTCTCTTTACATTTACCTTTACCTCTACCACTACCTAAAACGGATAAAGACTCTCCCTTGCTTCCTCCCCCAGCTTCTTTCCTTTCTTTCTTATTCTTCCTTTACCCTTTTTGTTGAGTATGATGTTAATATGGGCACTTTATTGTTAATGCTAGAATTAGTTTTGAGTGTTTTATTAGTCTAGGAAGTTTATTTAATTTAGTTATGTCCTAAAATAATTGATTTGTTGAATATAACCACCTTTCAACGAATTTTTATTTTATAGTTGGAAGTGTCAGTTAGAGCGCAGTTGACTACAAATCATTGAATGTGTACTTAATTGAGCTTGAATCATTATTCATTCATCTTTAACGGGACGTCATTTCTGGAGCTGAGTTGAGTGAATTGAATCTCATTTTATGTCATTTCCTATTTTGAAGGGAATTGTGGCGCCTAGTTTGACTAGTGTGCATGTGTTGCTTAAATTGATGGTGGCTTCTTGCATGTTGACCATATCTTATCAATGAGTGATTCTTGTCTTCTTGAGTGTATTTTCAATTATCTTTAGTTGACTACAATTGTATTAGGAGTTGTAGAAATTATTTTATGCTTTTACTTGCCATGCATAGTCATGCAAGTTCAATTGTAATTAGCTATATTGCCTTGTTAGTTAATTAAATAAAGGTGCTAACGTGGGGTGCATTTTTTCCAGTAGTAACACTTTTGCATTGTGTTATTCTATGATTTTATTGCAGGTATTTACAAGGGAAGACAAACAAACATAAAAAACTAATTCAGAGGTTATTTGGTGGATATTTTGTCATCAATCACGCATACAAGTACACTAGCTTTATAACTAGTTATTCCAGGCAAGATTGGATTATCACTAGGTTCTTTTTCAGGATATTTCAGATCTGATTTGCACTCCATCCTTATTCAAAACCTTCACTTTTCTACATGTGGCTCAGACAGATACGGACTAAACATCTTAATAGTTAATTGTCACTAATTGCTTTCAAGGTAACTTAACCCAACACTGCATGGAAAAAAAGGACAGCAGATTTTATGGGGTAAAACCGAACCGAAAAGAGCTAGCATACATATTCAAAATAAAATGAAATCAGATTCTTACCTGACAAACAATTACAATCTTCACATGCCTCAATCTCCTTTATGTTTTGAGATGTGCTAATTTCAGCACCTTCACTAGGAACAACACTGAAAGCTTCCAAAGTATTAGTCCCCAATACAGTTTCAATGTTCTCTTTCTCATTGGTTCGAGGTAAATTTTCCACATCCTCTTTCGAACTCCAGTAACTTCACGATGTGTACAACAATCCTCTTCTGTAACTGACTCACATATCTCTATCACATTTCTGTTCTGGGATGTGCCAACTTCAGCATCTTCAACAGGATCAATGCTCTGATCTTCCAAAGAAGTAATAACTGATATAGTATCCATGTCATCTTTCACATTGGTTTCCAGTAAATTGTCAGAATCCTCTTTGAGACATCTATCAGTTTGACCACTTACACAACTCTGCTGCTCTTCTGTACGTGATTTGCATGCATTTGTCCATGCCTGAAAATTACTTCCAGCATGATTTGCCTCCATTTTCATGAAGTAGAAATTATAAATCATACAGGAAATAATTGAACATAAACAGGTATCATAAAATTGATATGCTCACCAACAAAGAATTATCTTTTGCTATCATGTCATCTCTTTTGTGTGAAAGATTATTTCGATTTTGACAAGCTGCAAAGACTGGGGATGATATTGTTTCTTCACATTTTGATATAGTAACTTGTTTATAATCCAGGAGACCTGTCCCTGACATTTTAAGCAATGTTCGTACCTTAGTCTAAATTATGAGAATATAAGGCATATTTATAAGGTGTCATTAGTTATCTAACTACAAGATGGTTGTAACCGGTTGTAACTATATCAACCGTTTTGTAACTACATCATTCATAATAAATAGACGGGCACACAATCTCAAGTGTGTGCAATCTACCTTCTCTTTATTTCTTCCTTGTGAACGTATTCTAACATAAATAGCATTAAAAGAATATTATTCTGACTTGAGAAGATTTGTCAATCAAACCTGGTAAGTAAACTTCGTCTTCACATGGCTGACTTATGCTCTCCTCATGCAGGGTAACACTTTGAAAAGCTCCCAAGTCATCACCACTCAAACAACCAGACTTATTATGGGCTGCCAATGATGTCTTACAGTTCGCCTCACCAGTTTCATTGTTATCTGAACCTGTACAAGATTGTTCCTCTTCACCAACAGTGCCACAGGCCTGACAACTGCCAGAAATCGCTTCAACTTTGCATTCTACCACCTATAACAAAGTCCACAGAGTAAGATAAGTATGACAACTGCCCCATACCTAGGATTTTAAATAACTTGATCAAAAAATCCTGTAAAGAATTAGAGTAACAGCACTAAATCTGAGTCTTTAATTCCAACAATATGTCTTACCGATAATGCATTATTATTGCAATCACTCCTAATCACAGATTTAGCTTTCACATCATTCTGACAGCACACATCTTGTGGGATGAGAAGTTTTTGGAATTTTCATAGTCTGATTCAGTATACATTATTATGTTCCCAGATTTAAGAGCCATCTGTAACTTCTCATTTTCACAGTCCAAGCAAGCACAGCGTTCCTTCAACATTGCTACTTCAGTTGATAACTCCAAAGAATGTTCCCTCTCCTTCTTCAGCTCTAGTTCAAGCTCTTCACCATGCTTTTCCATCATCTGCTAAGCAAGAAAAGGCATTTAATGAAACATCAAAATTAAAACTATTTTTAAAACATGATTCGTCAAATTTAGTTGAGGTTTTAGTCACAAGCATATTTGGCTACCATTGTTCATTATAGTCATCATTAATTCAATTGTCACATCAACAAACTTCAGGTGCTACACATTAAATGATTAAACATTCCCCAATCCAGCATGCCATCACCTTTGCAAGTTTAAACATTGTTTAAATTATGGTAAAATGACTCACTAATGATAATGGAATTCAATCAATGCCAACACATCAGTTCAAACGCGCACTAATTGTCGGTACACAAGCATCATATAGCATATACTCTATTACAGAAATTCACTAAAAGGAAGAAGTTCTATATTATACAATATTGAAAATAGCAATTTACCATCCATACAGTAGCATCAGCTGTTAGAGCAGGTTGATACAAATTACCTTGCAGGTTTGTTGGCTAGATTTTCTGCATAGCACAAAACCTAGGCAGTCATGAGATAAATCTCCCTCATTTAACCGGTGAGGCTCCCGTGTCAGATTTGTCAATTTAAGTATGCTAATATCTAAATGGGGTTTTACTTTAACTACTCAGTTCATGAACCATAACTGAACAATTCTGCAACAAGTAAGCAGCTGTTTAAAGAAAGGAAAAGTTATAGAAGAAGGTAATTACATAAACACATAGAAGAAATGGGGAAGATGTGCATCCCAATCAGTAGATGGCAGAGCTGATTGCATGCACATAGAAGAATCCAATAGATATAAACACAGAATTCTAAAACAAAGGCAGCTCTAGATCCAGATCTAAAATAACACAAAGTTTATTAAGAGATCTAAGATTAAAAGCAAGAAACACAGTACACCGTGACACAAAGTTCTCCGGAAACCTGCTCCTTTGTATTCCTTTGCTCCAAGTGGCTCTCAGGGGTTCAACACAAAGTCTAGAACACAAGATTGCTGCTTACAAATTCCATTCTTAACCCGGAGGTTCTTCTCCTACTTATAGAATGTAGGAGGGAAAGTACAAATGGGAAGTCTAACTAAACTGAAACATAAACAACAAGTAAAGATGACATTTGGCAATCATCCTCAACTAACTTCTCCTTAAGTGACACATGTATCACTTAACTAATAGAATTGTTCCACATGACTTTTAAGTAATGGTTGCAAAACCAATAACTTAAAGTTTTACAATTTCATCCGGGAACATAGAAAATAGAAGAAGAAAGAATAGAAGAAGTCATGCCAGCTGTAACATTTATGTCTTCTTTTTGTTCTGATATCGGATATACTTGTCGAACATGTGATTCAACATCTTCCCATCTGTTTTAGCCACTGCTTCCTTCTCTGTCCTAAACTGCAGCAATCCTTCATTCAACACTTTGATGCACGCTTCCACATCTTCCAAGCTCGGCCCAAACCTCGCAATATCCGCCTGCAGCGCCACCAGTCTACTAATAGAGTTCATCGTGAAAGGCTTAGTAGCTTTATCAATTCTCTTTTGTACCATCAGAAGAGACCCTTCCAGGGAATTAGGCACCTTGCTAGGAACGATCCGCACGTATGAAGTAACACCTCCGACCACGTCCTCCTCAGTGAAAGAAATGATACTGTCTGGTAAGGATGATGTCCTACTCTCAAGTGCCTGCATCCTCTTCAGCAAAACTCTGCAGATCTCCAAACGGAAAGATACTGCAAACTCTAGCTGCTTCCCCTTCTCAACTGATCCATCCGGTACAATCTGCTCTGCAACCAATACATCTCCCGACAGCTTGTTGATCTCGGCCAAAGTACTCAGGTTACTCTCAGCAACTGTGTTCATGTCCACTATGCTCGTCACCAGTTGCTTCAGCTGATTTGTTGCATCATCCATAACCTTTAGGCGGGCTGGCACCTCTCCAAGTTGTACAGAAGCTTGATGAATAATCAGGTTCTTCCATTCGTCAATAGCTTTCACCTGATTGCTTGCATCTTCCATTTCCTGCATAAGATGATCACTCACCTGCTCTGAAATGGGCTGAATGGAAGGTTTAGCAACCTTGGCTATGATCTCGCACAATTGAGATACTGCTTCTGCAGCTCGTCTTTCTCCGCCTTTTCGCTGTCAAGCCTAAGGAATAGAGCATCTATCAATGTCTGCATGTCCTGCTTCAATCCTTCTGTGGTGACTTGACCAGGGGTACTTTGGTTACTTGTCACATCTTCTCGCCGTGAGCTCATCCTCCTTTCTTTCCGCCTGAATTGACATCTCAAGAAACTTCGCCCCCAAATCCTCGATGATCAACCTTGAAGTTATCTTAGCAACTTTAGGCCTTCTCTCTTCCGCCTGCACTGCGGAGTAGCCTGCAAGTCGTGTTCTTCCAAGTTCATCTCCACTCTCGCTTCGAACCAATCACTGAAGCCAACCATTTCGAGAAGTTACTTCTCGGAGAATGAGAAGTCGCTGAGTGCACTACCATTTCCCGCTCTGCATCCTCTCCATCAGAAAGTGCCACAGTGTTATGGCTGCCATCTTCCGAATCATCCAAGGACAAAGCTCTTTCGAACTCCGCCATCTACAGCTTTAACGTCTCTCTCTGGAATAGGTGTTGAACGAAGTGGTTGAGGGAGAAGATGAATGTCATCGGATTCAGTAGAGGCATGGAAGCATCCTGCTGCGGTGCAATAGTTGGTGAAGTACTGGGTGCTGGAGAAGCCGAGCTAAAGCCATGGTCGTAGAAGTGATCTTCTCCTTTGATTGAGATCTTCTATGTACTTTCAACTTCTCGGACCTTCTGTTGCTTTCTCCTCCGTGCTTCCGCTTGAGGGAATCTCCTGCGCCAAAGTTGCCCGTGACTTGATTCATCAATGCTTCATCAAGGCAATATCCCTTCGTCAGCAACCAATTTGAAGTATTCACCAACACAGCTCCCGATCTTTCCTCAATTGTATGGCAGCCTCCTACGTTATCCTGAAGTACGGCTCTATCTCCTCCCATTTGATGGTAAGTGTCAAGTAACACATTCCCATCATCTTTAAGATCCGTAGGTATCCGTGTTAGTCCAAAGTCGAACACTTGCTTTGCTGATAGCCTGCTGAAATCTCTCTTTCTAACCTCGTACTCACTTTTGCACTTCATCCAAAAATCTTCTAATGAAGGCACATGTGCGTACTCCTGGGAGATCGTCTTCCTAGCTACTCCAAATGGACCGAAGTTCAGCCGTGCAGGGAAGAACTCTTGCTCATACTCGGAAAACATTTGTGTCTCCATCCCTCGAGCTCTATGAATGCTCTGGCAGCTATAATGTCCGACAGTGATCGGAAAGAAGCCCGTAGACTTGTGTCGTTTCGACTGAAGGTCGTGTATCTCCACAAGTTGCCTGCTCAGCTCCATGGCGATCCATCTATCATTCGGATATCTGAGCATCTTTATTGATTCTCCAAAAAAACCTATAACCCTGAGGTATGTGAAATTTGCAAACTGAATGAATAGACTGTCAATCCTAGATACGGCTTCCCACGCTTCTTTGCTTACCCTGTTGACCTTTAGGTCTTTGTCTAGCCTGCAAATGAAATCGTAGAAGAATCCATCATTGACCACTTTGAAATCCTTCTCGCACGCAGGTACAGTAAGTTGTGGCTAGCACTAGAAAATGGGGTCCTTAGAAAGAACGCCACATCTATCCAACTTGGAAAAGATGCCTTGTGAAGCTGCAGCATACACCAAGTAGGAAGTCATTTTGAAGCTGAAAGTACGCTTCACGCTCCGGAGTTGCTCACCAATGTTGTCGCTAATAATTTCCGACCAATTGATTATGGAATCAACCTTGTTGACTTCAATGGTCCTGATGAAAGCATACATCCATGTACGGAAAGTGTAAGCATTCACCTCGCCATTAATCCTGCATAGCAATTTGACAACATCATCTACCTCCTGCACCAAATGGGATCATGAAAGAGTTCTTGGGAACTTAGAAGGAGATCTAGGCTTCTTCATGTATCTGTTGTTCATTATGCTCACGCAATCAACTCTATGCTTCTCCCATCTGCTGCCGGCATCCTGAAGGCTAATGGAAGTCACCACCTTTCGCACACCGGAATCTTCAAACAATAATTGATGAACTCTGCGTCCAATCGAATTATTGTTTTCCCGTAGCATCTCACACTGATCTAGATGAAGGATGGTAAGATCTAGCGCACTCCATAACAAACTCTGACAACTGGGTTGTGTATGGAAAGGCTGCAGCTCGAATAATTCCACTGCTTTTAACCGCACGCATGAGTGAAGTCTTTCCAGCTCTAGATCTATCAATTAATTCGGAAAGAGGTTCCGACCTAGATCCGTGTATCCTATGTCTGCGCAGTTTGGAAGTGATGCATGACTCCATTGTGCTTTCTTTTTCATCTCTCTTTGCCATGGCTTTGTCTATCTTTGTCTGAATAATTCTTTTTCTTCTTATTTGGCCGGATTTCTTCAAAACTGGTGCAGATCTGGATAATTCTTCAGATTCGGAGGATATATGCAATGTATTGGACATTGATTAAAGCTCATTTTCCTTTGTAAAGCACCTGTAATGAATTCCTGCAATTAATCCAGACAAAGATGGCCACCGGAGCATGAATAGTGAATTTTAATTGTAAAAATCTGCACTTTTCAAGCCTACTGCCCCAAAAATTGATGTTTAATTTGCATGCAAAGAGAGCATGAATCTTTCCAACTTCACCTGAGCACCTGTAATACTTATGCAAACAATTATGCAGACAAAAATCAACCTCCTTCAATGCATGCGCCAAAATTGGAAGCTTTTAGCCTTGGTTTCACCTTTGTCTGAGCAAAAATCCTCTTCAAATGGGGCGCACTTTTCCTCTTGGCTGCAATTCTTTACCTGTGAATTAATTAATTCACCCTTATGGCAGCCCATGCTTATATAACCCTCATAATTCTATAATTAATAATTGCCCTTCCTATTCCTGGCAATTAATTAATTAAAAATCATGCTCTTCTCTTTAACTGATGTGTAAAAATAGCATGTTTAAGGACAGCCATCCAATAAATTAAATTAATTCAATTTAATCATCCACACTTCACTTCACTTAAGCTTCACAGTGTGCTTTGACCATAGCCACTGAAAATAGGAATTTATTTAATGATTTAATGCTTCAAAAAACATTAAATCTATCCTAAATGGGGCGCACTTTTTGACATGAAGGGGGCAGCCTTTAAATAAATTAAATTTAATCAATTTAATCCATTTAATTCTATTTCTTTTATTCCCTTTGGCTTTGTTGACTTTCTTCCATGCCTGGGCGCCAAAATTAGAAGAAACAATTAAAATAATCCACTTTAAAGCTGCCTTTATCTCTCCAAAGGGGTCGCACTTTTTGGCATCATATAATTCTATTTTAAAGAATTTTTCACAATGGGATTCTTTACCCTGCAAGGCAGCCCCGAAATCCCATGATCCACTTAAGTGATTTGACTTTGACAATGGGATTATTTACCCTACAAGGCAGGACAATAAAATCCCATGATTTCACTTAAGTCACTTTTCTTTTATTTCACCATGGGAATTTTTACCCTACAAGGCAGGCAATAAATTCCCGTCCTGTTGCCTCTAACTTTCCCACTGCAGCTTAAGTGAATTTTATATCATGGGAAAAAGTACCCTGCTAGGCAGGTACAAAATTCCCACCTTGCCTGCTGCTTCTATTTTTCCCACTGCAGCTTAAATCCTTTGTTTTCCAAAAATGCGCCCAACCCCGCAGGGGCTTTTCAGTGCACGACTTCGCCATTTCCCAGTGAACCAGACCTCCGATGGCGACTTCCTCGGGCATAACGTGCGTATATGTTTTCCAGCTGCTCCAAGCCAAGAATCGGGCTTACCCGGCAAAGGAATTGATCCAGAGAAATTTCACAGAAAACGAAATGGGAAAACACAAAAACACAAAAATTGCCAAAAGTTACAAATAAAGCCCAGAACTTATTCCTTGTTAAAACCCTTCTAGAATATAGGAGTAATGATATGTTCGATCACAACAGGGTTAAAACGGAGCACAAATTGCCTCAAACGGGGCTCAAAATAATTAAATACAAATTTCTTGCAGACAAATCCCGACGACATCATATAACAATTTTGGGCATCTGGGTATTTGGCGAAAAAGGCTAATATGGCTCTTTGAGAATATCTTAACGCAGTACAAGAACTTTCAAGCAATAAAAACACAAAACGACCCATTATTTTAAAATTACGAAATATTTTTGGATAGGGTAGTAGCAGATTTCAGGATGAAATCTGGGGGACACCATTAATTCAATTGTCACATCAACAAACTTCAGGTGCTACACATTAAATGATTAAACATTCCCCAATCCAGCATGCCATCACCTTTGCAAGTTTAAACATTGTTTAAATTATGGTAAAATGACTCACTAATGATAATGGAATTCAATCAATGCCAACACATCAGTTCAAACGCGCACTAATTGTCGGTACACAAGCATCATATAGCATATACTCTATTACAGAAATTCACTAAAAGGAAGAAGTTCTATATTATACAATATTGAAAATAGCAATTTACCATCCATACAGTAGCATCAGCTGTTAGAGCAGGTTGATACAAATTACCTTGCAGTTTTACAAAATTTATCAGCATTCAAAAAAGTGTATGTAATCTAAAATAGAGCCAGATAAATCATATAAGTAAACTAGGAATAAAGAGAAATGAAACCTGTGTCACGAGAGACAAAGCAAAAACATAAATATAAAAACTCCACTAACAAGCATCAACAACGGTAATGGTGATATTCCAACCTATAGGATTATTTTTCTATAGCTTAACCTTTATCGAGAAATCTACCACCGTACCTTGACTTTTGTTTGGTGATCTTTCAGCACATTAGATAAAGCCATTTCGTATACTTCCATAAGCCTTTCATGTCGCTCTTTTACTTGCTCTTCAACCTCAAAGGATATTCTCTCTTTAAGTTGCTCCTCAGTGAAACTTAGAACTGAAGAGTCTCGAATGTGTGATTGCTCTTCATTTTGACCCAGTGCATAGACAGATGGAAGGCTGCAAGAGGAATTTTTGTCCTTGACAACAGCTATCATCATAAATAGGCCACATTAGCAGGATTAAATTGAAGGTGTCAACAAAAAAACAACATAATAACAATTGAAGGTCTCGAATACAACAAACACTTGAATTTCTCAGATATGTATTCATAGCAAATCAGTATCTCACCAATGAAATCTTCCACAATTACTTTATCCTTTATTGCAGGCATCCTCTCTTTAAGTTCCTCTTCTGTGAAAGTTAAGAATGAAGAAGGTCCTTTAACATGTGTTTGCTCTTCGCCTTGATCAGGCACGTGGACAGATAAAAGGCTGTTAGAGGAATTTTTGTTCTTGCTGAAAGCTATATTCAAAATATTTCAATTTTAGCAGCAGTATATTGTATATTTAAGATTTCTCCAGATTAACTGAATGTAAAGACAAAATCACTTAAATTTCAAAGAAGATTCTCACCAATAGAATCTCCCACATTTATTTTACCCTCCATTTTGGATATTTTCTCTTTGAGTTGCTCTTCGGCAAAAATTAAAACCGAAGAAGATTTCCTAATATGTGTATGTTCTGCACCTTGAACAGGTGCATGGACAGATGAAAGACTACCAGAGAAGTTTCTGTCCTTGCAAAAAGCTATAGTCATAAAAAGGCCACATTAGAAGCAATAAACCATATATTTAAGATTTCAACATAATTTCAACATTAGTTAGCAAATACAAAATGACATGAATTTCACAGTAATATATTCACTTAAAAGAAAACCCACCAATGGAACCTCCCACGTTTACTTTATCCTCTATTGTCCTGCGTACTAAACTTTGACGGAAAAACTGTCCTGTACCATGCTTAAATGGCAAGTGCTGGAAAGCAATAATGACATAGAATAAGTTATATACATGTAAAGCTACTTAACAACTTTAATAGAATAATGACAAACATCATACATTCCTCAAGTACTACTCTGAATAGAGAATGAAATAGGTTGACAAATAATATCAAAAAGATATTTAATAGTGCATGTCATTATCTTTATTGATTATTCTGACTGTTATCAAACACATTAGTAACCGAAATAAAAGGGATATAATTTAAAAATAAATGATTCCACTTATCATGAACAAGCCAGCTCCCAACTTTATCAAAGTTATGCATACTGTTTGTCATAAAAGGCATCACACCAAATATAGTGCATTGACCATTAAAGAAATGGGTGAAAGATGGAATCAATAAGGGAAAGTCAGACGAACCCTATTGTACCTTTCAATACAAATAAAAACAAATGCAATTGGACCAGCTTCTCCCAAAACTACAATGTAAAGAATGTGAAAATAGAACCCTAATTTGGGTACAGGAAAATACAATAAAAGTACACCAACATAAAACTTAAATAAGGTTTCTAAATCCACAAGTTTCCAGCCTTTGAAGATATACAGGCAGAAAACGTGTGTGAGCCATAATGGCTTTCAATCCTCAACTTCAAGCCACTAGGGTGCATCATTCTAAGGGATATGATCAAGAATCCATCACTTTGGATGATGAGGACAATGAGGGTATGGAGCAAATCAGACATCATGGAAGTAATGTTTCTTCTTAGTTACTTCAATTTCAGTGAGAATTTAGGTAAAAATATAACGTCCCTTTTTCAAATTAATCCATTTAGAAGACTTCTAGCTCATTCCACTTCCTATGGGCCGGAAGAAGGTGAACAAGGGAAGTAATTGTTCATGTTTTTTTAGTTTTCTTTGAGCATTTACCATTTTCTTTCATGGTTTCTCTCATTAGCTAGGTCGGTTGGGTTGGAGGAGTAAAAGCCAAAGACAAAAAAAAAAAAGCAACTTCATTATGAGGTCGGTCATGGGGGAAACTCCTCATGGGGTTTGGCGCCACCAAAAGGATATATAAGGAGTTGTTTGGGCTCATTTTGGGCATGCATCTTTATTATAATTTTACATTACTTGGTTTTGGGGTTGATTGCTCTATTTCCATTCCACTAGAGGGCGGAAATCCTTTGGTGTGGCTTCACAAGGAAGACAAAACCCTTGATAATTGGAGAACGAAAACTCTTCAATTAATTGTTCCAAGTGCTTCAAAGAGGTGGATAAGGCCTATTTTCAGCGAGGGTTTGGTTCTAAGGTGAAATTCAGCCCCTCTCCTAGGGGAGCGACCCACCTTGGGGAAGAGATTGGTGGTTTCTAGGGCACAACACCACTCAGCCATCATTGCATTCTCCATATTTTTGGCAGCTGGAATCTACTTTGTACTTCATTTTTAGGGCTTGGAATCATTCATTTCCAGCCATTTCATAAGGGCATACTCTACTGTCATTTATTTAATTTCCAGCTGTGTTTAGAGGCTGATTTCTTGGTTGATAATTTTCTAAAATATTCCTAAAGTGCCTCTATATACTTCAGATATTGTGAATGGTGATATTTTGATGAATTATTGTTTTTTCCTTGCTGCTGTTCTAAAAATCAGACTGTTGTTCACTGCTGTTCTATTTTCCAGTTGGCTGATATAAAAATTAGAATATATTTCAGTTTGGATTTGTGTTATTTCGTTGCTTTTCAGTTCAGCCCTAGAAAGGGACATTACAAAAACATCAATTCACAAGTGATCTATTTCAGTTTCTACTTCAATGCCTTTGGTAACTTCAATTTCAGGGAGAAGTCAGGTAAATACATCAATTTCCATGTGATCTATTTCAATTTCTACTTCAATGCCTCATTATAGTCCAAAATCCCACCTTCATACCCTCATTAGCCTACTAGGGTACTCACTATAGCAGATTTGCAGGCACCTACAATGTAATTCGAGATCACCACACCCCTATCCCAACCAAGAATGAAAATGTATTTCACATCCCTATTGTTCATGGTGGCTCTTCCTTACCGATATGGTCATGAGAGTAGGGATCCAATAAATATTAATGTCAATAGAGATAGGACACCCAATGGGCACTCCACTAAGTTGCCAAGATAGGGTACCCGGTAGAGGTTCAAAACACGGATACGCCAATTTTCAAAAGCCTTAGTTTGGGAACGTCCGTACATACATAATTAAATATATATACTGATTTGTTAGTCCATACAAAATAAAATAAAACTTAACTATAGTAGGATCAAGGTTCAAAACATTCAATATGCTTAAAATTTAACATTTTCATTAATCATGTGGCATAATACATATGATATATGAATATCATGTCAATATGAATACAAATAATCTAGAATATATCATTAGATTTTCCTCAAAATCAAATTCCTACATGCCACTCCCACTAGCTCCACTTTTAGTAGTTCCACTCTTCACTCCTTGTGAATTCCCTTGAATGTCTGCAATAGATGCCTCCAAACAAATCCTCCTTCCAATGGCTGCCTCAATTCGTCTTTGGCACTTTTCTCTTACACTTGCAAAAGCTAACAAAGAATTGTTTGTGTTTTGGTAATGCTTGGGTGCCTTTTATTGGTTTTTAAGGAGTTCAGGGTTTGATTTTTTTATTAATTTATGAGATTTCAAGGTTTACAATGACCGAATCCACGAAAATATCCCCTCTCAACATGTGTTTATTTTGTCTTGGTGAAAGCCATTAATAGCTTGAGGGTAGCATAAATAAAGTAGTTCAAAAGCTTGTGGATAATGATGCACAAATACGTTATATAAACTCGAGCGAAAATTTTAGGTCGCTGAAACCGCCTTTGTCTCTCGGTGCTTGCTCGGATGCCGACCCTCTCGGTGCGGATCAGGGGTCCCTCTTGTCAAGGGCCCTCTCTCCAAAGCCTCCTGATGCTTGGAATAAAATTGTGGAGGGTTCCACCTCCGCTCCTAGCTCAGAAAAGCTCTCTCCTTCGCTGTCAGATGGGTCCTTTTCTTTGCGCATCCCCTCTCACATCACGGAGGCTGCTGCTGCTTCTCGTGATCTTTCCTTGGTGGGTACACTGATGGGTCCTAGACCCCCTTTGGAAGATATCAAAAAATGGGCACGGTTGAAATGGCAACCATGTGGAGCGCTTGAAATAGCGGCAATGCCCAATGGTTTCATATTATTCTCCTTCAGCATGAAAGAAGATTTTGCTAGAGCTCTTCTAGGTGGCCCGTGGTTCTTTGGCAGACGGGGCTTCTACCTCAGGAAATGGTCTCCAGGTTTCAACCCTCACACGGAATCCATGACCCAAGCCCCAATATGGGTTCGCCTCCCGGGCTCCCTCTGGAGTTTTGGCATCCAGCGGTTATTGAAGGTATTGCTCTCTCAATAGGATCTTTAATTGCTATAGATCAAGCAACAAAAGCTAAAACTAGATTCATCCATGCTCGTTTCTGTGTTAATGTTGAGCGTCAGTTGTCCCCTCCCAAAAGAGATAGAGCTAATATCGGATCTTGGGAACTGGAAACAACCCATTGACTATGAATATATTCCTCAAGCATGCTCCTTCTGCAAAAACATTGGTCATCGGGCCTCTAGTTGCCCCTCCAAACCCAAATGCCAAAACCCAAGACCCAAAACCTCTCCCCAAAATTTAAGAGAAGCTTTATTCCTAAACCGTCTTCTTGAGATCCCTATCATCCCCACCTGTAATTCCTTTGCTCTCTTAGAAGATGGAGAAATAAACACTTCCTCTCGATCCTTTTCCGAGGTCGTCCCCCCCCCTGGCCCTTAAGTCTCTCATCATCCCTCTATCTCCCTCGGCTATTCCCTCTTCCTCCGAGGAGGTTAACCTCTCCTTGGTCAAGCCATCCTCCCCCTCCTCCACAGCCTTCTCCACTTTTCCTTCCCAACCCCCCTTTCCTCCCCTTGTCCCCTCCCCTCGGAACCCCCTTCCTTGACTCTTCCCCCTGCCTCCACTCTTTCCCCCGTTTTGGACTCTCGTTACCTCCCCTCGAGCCATTCTTCTCGATGATAGTTTCAACCCCCGCTTTACTAGAAGTAGCAGCAAGAAACCCGATATTGGCACTGAAAAAGTAAGGGAAGGATTCCGAGCAATATCAAACTCCAGCAAGAAGCAACTCTTAATGTCGCTCAAGGAACCTAGAGCACAATTCCCATGGTGGTGGGGAGCAAATCCAAACCAAATAAATGAAGATCATCTCTTGGAATATAAGAGGGCTCAACTCTCTTCAAAAGCAAAGAGTTATCAAAGACATCAAATTCCAGAACTCTCCTGATATCATAATGTCAGAGGAAACAAAACTAAAAAAAGATGATCGACTCCTAAAAATCTGGCCAACGGCTTCTTTTGAATCTCAACCTTCAACAAGGAACTCAGGGGGTCTTTGTACCTTTTGGGATCCCAAAAGTCTCAAAGGGGATTGTTTGTTCAAGCATCCCAACTTTTTATGCATGCTATTCCAAGAGATTGGATCGGACTCCACTTGGATTGCTATCAATGTTAATGCCCCCAACTTAGAGACTCGTCGTGGAAAATTATGGAAAGGTATCACAAACTTCATCATCACTTGTGGTAAAATTCCCATTCTAATAATGGGGGATTTTAATTGTCCCCTTTATCCTTCGGAAAACAGGAGGAGGAATTCTGCCATGACCGCCAAAGATGGATGTTCCTCAGGCCGACTTCATCAGGGAGAATTCACTTCTTGACATGGAACTCCACGGTTCCTCCTTTACGTGGTCAAACCGCAGATTGGGCAGGAACCATATTCAAAGCGATTAGATAGATCTCTGGGCTCTCTGACTGGATCTCTCTCTTTCCCCGACTTCTACCTCAACTACCTCCCTCGGGGTGCCTCACCCACAAAGACTCTTCTCGTTGAGTGCAAATCACAATCTGAATACCAAGAATCCTCCCTTCAGGTTTGAGCTTGCATGGCTTGAAAACAATCACCTGAACCCTCTTGTTGCCAATTGGTGGAATATCAAAATTGAGGGCTCTAGTATGTTTAGATTTACCAAAGAAACTCAAAGAAATTAAAAAACAACTCAAGATATGGAAGTCGACGGTCTTTGGCAACATCAAGCTCCGCAAATAGAAGCTAACTCAGGGTTTGGCTAAAGTCTCTGCCCAAATGGAGATTGAAGGAAGATTGGATCATCTTCACCAACAAGAAACCTCCCTCCTCAGTGATTATCACAATACACTTCAAGAAGAGGAGACCTATTGGAGGCAACGCTCTCGAGCCCTTTGGCTCGAGCAGGGGGATCGTAACACCAAATTCTTCCACATCACTGCTTGCAAGCATAAAATCAAAGACAAGATCCGAGAGCTGGAGTCGTCCTCGGGTACCCTGTTAACAGCTGAGGCTGATATCTCTAATGAGCTTGTCTCCTTCTATTCAAACCTTCTCCAGTGGACCTGCCCCCTCCGAGCAATCTATGGCTCTGCTATGCTCCAAAATATTCCGCATCTGGTGTCTTCTAAGATGAACAACAATCTGACCAAACCTTTTTCTATGGAGGAAATTCACAAAGCGGTCTTTGCCATGAAAAGGGACAAAGCTCCGGCCCGGATGGCTTTCCTGTTGCTTTCTTCCGGTGTTCTGGGAGATCATCAAGCAAGATCTCTTCAAAGCAGTGAATGAGTTCCAGATTAATAACAATCTGCTAAAAGAATGGAATACCACCTTCGTTGCCCTTGCCCCAAAAGTACATAGTTCTAAAGATGTCTCCAACTTCAGGCCAATCAGTTTATGCAACACCGCTTATAAGATTATCACTAAGATGCTGGCCTCCAGACTTAAACCTCTAATGAAAGATCTCATCTCGCAAAATCAGAACGGCTTCATAAAAGGACGGCTCATCCAAGGTGGTATCATTACGCCTCATGAAGCCATTCACTCAGCCTATCACTCAAAATCCCCAGGAATGATCTTAAAGCTTGATATGCAAAAAGCATTTGACGAGTCACCGGCCTTTCTTAATTAGGGTCCCGAAAAATTTGGTTTCGACAAAAAATGGTGTAGTTGGGTCTTCTCTTGTATCGCGACTCCTTGCTTCTCTATTCTTATCAATGGCATTCCAGCAAGTTTCTTCAAAAGCAGCAGAGGTATCAGGCAAGGTGACCCCCTGTCACCCTTCCTTTTTGTCCTTATGGCGGACTCCCTCAGCAGAGCTCTGGAAGCGGCTAAAAGTCAGTCTATCATTTCGGTCTGAAAATCACCTCTAGCTTCCTTCAACCACACATAGCCAATTTGCGGATGACACTTTGTTGTTAAGTGTCACCTCTGTGATTGAGGCCCTGGGCTATAATGGATATCCTTTCTCTTTACCAATCAGCTTCTCAGCAAACTGTCAATTTCAACAAGAGCAGTATCTCCTTCATCAACACTTGCTCCTAGGACTCAGAGAAAGATTGCTGATATCTTTGGGTGCAATATTGTGGATCTCCCCCCTCCTTGTTATCTTAGCATCCCCCTCTTCCATGGTAAGCAATCAAAAAATCTATGGAATCCAGGTCATTGAAAGGTATCAAAAAAGTCGGCCGCTGGAAAGGGGTTACGATCGGTCAGTGTAAGCTCCAATCCGGTTAAAGCCACCCTTCAAAGCCTTCCTACTTACTTCATGTCTCTTCTCAAAGTCCCCAACTCGGTGAGGGAGGTTGTGGAAAAAATCCAAAGGAACTTTCTGTGGTCTAGGGACAGGATGAAAGGAAGAGGATCCATCTTGTCTCATGGAAGGAAGTGTGTAAGCCAACTTCTCAGGGAGGGCTTGGTCTACGAAAAATGGCTGACATGAATGGGGCCCTCCTGGCCAAACTTGCATGGGAAGTGGCTAAAGGTAACTCTCTTTGGGCTCAACTGCTCAAAGCTAAGTACTGCAAATAACGAAGATCTTCTCACTTCCAATCCAATTAGAGGTTCTGCCATCTGAATTCTGTTATTAGCTCCCTCCCCATTATCAAGGCTGGCACTAAATGGAGATTTGGGAATGGTCGACTTATTGACTTCTAGCGGGATTTTGGATAGGGGACGAGCCTCTTGATTACAATCCATCATGGGACCCTGTGAAAAGAAGCCTCATTAATAAGCAAGGAAGATTAGTTTCGGGCTATTGGACGATTGTGAATTCCATTCCCTCCTGGGATATTAAGGTCTGGGATGATATTAGTGAACTGCAGAGTAGGCTCCTGACTTCGCTCAGAGCTGTGCTCGCCTCCATCTACATCCCCTTCTCCCAAAACGAGGATGAGCTAATTTGACCCCTCTCCCCGTCTGGCTCTTTCTCGGTTAAGGCTGCTTATCTATCGATGAATAGTGCTGACTCTGGTCCCCCCCTCACCAAATTCTGGCCGAATGAGATCATCCCCAAAATTGGATTTTTTTCCTAGCTCTCTTCTAAGAATGCTTTCCTCTCTGGAGAAAATCTGAAAAGGAGGGGTTTCTCTCTTCCCACTAGATGTGTGCTATGTACTAAGGAGGCAGAATCCTCTGCCCATCTTTTGATCCACTGTCCTTTTTCGCAAGTTATCCGACATTGGCTTTTATCGAGGATGGGCGTGCTTTGGACCTTCCCCGTCCATTCAGACACCCTCTCTCAATGGAGTTCTCCATTCACTCACCCGGCTCTGGTTTTGGCTTGGAAACTCCTCCCACATGGCATATAGGGCATCTCCGGAAAGAAAGGAACAGAAGAATCTTCAAAGACCGTAGTCTTGAACCCGATCGGGTGGCTACCTGCATTGCTCTTACTTTCCAAGATAATCTCAACTCGCTCCTGTGGACCAAATATCAACAAAAAATCCAAATCTGTAACTCCCAGGAGTGGCAGAGGTTGTTGGCCATTCATCCTGTCAGTAAAGGCACTTCCTCTGCTCGTGAATTAGTTCGTTGGCTTCCCCCTCCTAGGGGCTAGAAAAAACTTAACACGGATGGGGCCTCAAAAGGCAATCCTGGTAATTCTGGTGGAGGAGCCATTCTTCGATGCTCATCGGGCTACATCGTTGTTGCTTCTGCTCATAACCTTAACTATGGTACCAACCATCGTGCGGAAGCCTTGGCCATCCTCAAAGGCCTTGAGCTGGCTATCAAATTTGGTGATGATCCCCTCCAAGTTGAAAGTGACTCCCTCAACATCATCAAGCTCCTGCAGTCAGCTGATTCTGGTCAATGGTCGATACAGAATATCATTGCTGATATCAGAATTATTCAAAGATCTTTCCAGCAAATCCAGTTCAAAGATGACCTCCGGAGGGGAACAAAGCGGTGACCACCACCTTGCTAACATTGGTGTTCTCCTCGAGAGTCAAGCCAAATGGACGGACAACTTCCCGGTTGATCTCTTCCAAATTACTCAGAATGATATATCCCAATGCTTGATGGTGGAATGGGAGATTGATATGGGTTTCGGCAAAACTTTATGGCCCCCTCAAAAGGCGGCGGCATTTATGTCTGATTTATTTGATTTGACCCTTGGCGAAGAGCCTTTTGATGACGGTGTTGTGTAATGATGCGGAGGATTTCTACACGCATGGGGTAAATCCTCACATAAATCATTTGATGATCTGGTGCAGGAGGACAATGATAACGAGGCCGACGGCTCCCACGCCCTGGCTGGGTTGTTAAATGACCCTTATTGCTCTCACTTCTACACTTTTCAAAAAATTTATACAATGGGGGGCCAGCTGAAGCGTCTGGAGCCTGCTGCCTGTGACTCGGTTAAAAATGATGTGGAGGTTTGGAACATTTTGCTGGAGAATGGAATTATAACCTTCCTGGAGAGAATGGCGGGCTACTCGGCTCTTGTTTCGTATGCGGTTATGGCTTCCTGGTCAAAGGGTCGGGTTCAGATTGGCAACACACGCTTTACCATCTCCACCAATGCTATAGCTGATGCCACTGGTCTTCCTGCCACCGGAGACATCTACTTCAGAGCGCTCGCTGCATGCGGAAATGCAGGATTTTATTGCTCCTGGGACAAGCCGGTTAAATACCTCTCTGGCTACACTCGGGACTCCCTGCCTCCTCCATGGGACAGAGTCGCGGAGGTTATAATGCGTTACTTTACCATTGACGGTCGATATCGGCTTGTTTACGGCCCTCATTTCTTCATCCTTTCTCATCTGCGTTGGGGAAGAAGATAAATCTGGCGGCTTTCCTTTTTCAGTCCTTAGAGCACTCTGTTCAGCTGGCTCGTGACGGGGAAGGAGCCATTCTCCACCAAGGTTTGTTGTACCTGCTCTTTTCTGATGCTGCTTCACATGCCGACCTGATTCGCTTCCCCCCCAAAACTGGTCGTCGCCGCCGCTCTCCCTCGCCTTCCCCTCGCCCCTCCTCCACCTCCCTCCGCTCTTCTCGGCGCCGATGTCGTCTGCACCTTTCATCTGATTCCGACTCAGATGTTGCCATTCTTAGCCCTCCCTCGCTATTTCCGAGCCCCCTGCCTCCCCCGTCTTCCCCCCGCACCTCTCATGCTTGTTTTTAGAAGGCACTGACACCAGCTTTAAAGCTGTCTCTCCGGTCTCAAGCCCTGATACCTCTCTGGCTGCTGACATTCTGGGCCTTGCTAAGCTCTACCTTGACTCCCCGGACTCGGAGCAGTTGGAGAAAAACCAACCAGTGGACGATCCCACCACTCAGACTCATGGGAAACAATACTCTCTTCGAGGACGAGAGATCCTCCTGCTGACACTATGCATTCCTCTCCGAATTTGAATTCTACTCCCATTGAGCACTGGACTGGCGACACTCAAAGGGATGATCGCAGTCGATATGGTTTCTTCTATTTTAAACAAGCTTCAACGTGCCTTCAAGGCTTTGAAGGCCTGGGAGGCTTTCACTGATTCTACCAAGAGCGCCATTGCCAAAGATTGCTCAGAGCTCATCACCCTAGCTGAACAATTTGCATGGATGATTCGGGTTCTCCTAGAGCTAGAACTGCTGTCTCTGAGCTGAAAAAGCTCTTCTGATGTTTTCTTCTTTCCTTCGTCCTCCTTTTCGACCTCCTTTTTTGGAATCTTCATGGGCACTTTTTTCCTATGCTATATATATTGTTAAATCTGGCCTAATGGGCTCTTTTGTATAAGGTCAGGGACATTCTAAAACCCTCTTTTTACCCTATATATTCCAAAAATGATGCACAAATACGTTACGACCCTATAAGGTGAGTTGATGTAGGAACACCCCTAAAATAAACATAATCTTACATCTTTGATAAAATTTTGAGTTCTCACAAAAACATTTTTGAGACCATTTTTTTGGATTTTGAGAGAACGACCATTTCCACTGGAGGGCCTTGTTAACTACTCTCTTTGTCCTTTGACTTACTATGGGATGGCCCGATGCATAGAATGAAAGAACACCATTTTTTTAATATCTAAAATTTAAGTCCTCTTTTTGATCAAAGACACAAATACATTAATAAAAGGCTAGGTAGGCGTGCACGTGGTACGGTGCGTGGTATGGGTGCGGGGATCCGTACGCTGATACGGCAATTTTTTTGGGGCCCGGGTGCACGGCAATACAATATACATATAAAATATTTTTAAAAAAATTGAAAAGTAACAAGATAAGCAAAATTCCAACCTTACGCATGCATAGATTAAACAAATTTGAAATATACATAAGTGAAATAGCCACAAAAGTTAAAACATATTAATAATTCATTGTTCGAACTTATAAGCAGTACATTGTTCAAATCAAAATGTTACAATGTATTATGTAACATCATAAACACAAAAATGAAGATACATCAACATTCTAATTAATAATAGTCTAATGGCTTTGCATCTTCTCCAATGTCTTCAATGAGAGCATCACTACCATCACGTGGTTCATTAGAACCACAAGCATCAGGAGTACAACCAGAACCATCAACAATGCCGCTCCCGCTAGCCCCACTTTGCAGCTCACGCAAAGTACTATCTAGGTCCAGGTCTAGCAATGAAAGTTGGGCAATGGGAACATCCAAGTTTGGAGTCTCGGGTCTATATCCCAACACTTTGTTGGCCCTTTTCGTACTCATCCTTCTTATGTGATAGAAGGCGCAGTTAGAATGCACAAAGACCAAATCCTCCACCTTTTATGCTCCCATCTTGTTGCAAGTTAACCAAGTGGATAAATGAGTATGTGCCCCAATTCCTCTCACCAAGAAAACTCGCAACCTATTGAGCCAAACCCCAAAGTCAATGCAAAATTAAAATTTTAAATTTATAAAAGTAAAAAAGAAAGTTAAGAAATTAAAAAAATTAAAATCTTACTTGTGATAAAACTTTTATTGCAAGTGGCATGAGGTAGGTGTATGCTTGTCCATGGAGGTACCACCACGAATAACCATCCATCATGTATTTGTCACGAAGAGCGCTAATGGAGTGATCCCCAAAGGATATGAAATTCACAAACTCACCTCTAACCATGTCTTCTACTTTTGGATCTGGGAAGATTCAAGCTAATGCCGCCTTATACCCCTCACTAACTTCAACATCCCTATATGGTGGGACCCTCCTGGGCAAAGAAAGGATCTCTGCGCTATAGTATTTTGGAGTCAAGGCAAAAGCAAGAAGATGCAATGGAGTAGTCATTTTGTTCCACCTTTCAATGAGATGTGACTGCACTTCCTTGAAGGTCTCTGTAGGATCTTGCTCTTTGGCATTTATGATGGTCTTAATTGACTCAATCATTGAGTCAATTCCATCATAAATCTCACCCATGCATAGATGATCCATATCAACAAATCTCAACATACTCACGATGGGCTCAGTAAAACTAAGCAAGTAATCCACACGATCCCACCATGCTTCATCCAGGATCAACAATTTCACATTTTTAGCCCTCTCACTGTTTGTTTGCCTTCATACACTCCAAAGGTCACTGATAACCATGCCACTCAATGCCTCTCACACCTTCACAAGTCGTCTCAAGATGAGCGTGTGCGAGGCAAATCGAGTCTCAACAACCTAATAAGAAATCAAAAGAAATAAAATTAAGACAAGTAAATTTAAAACATTCAAAATTCTACAAATTACAAACTTATAAAATAATTATTTTTAAAAACTAATAATTATTTTTAAAAAATTAGAAGAATGTTACGGGTTACCTTCAATAGCTGCAATGTCGAGAATTTACGAAAGATGGCTTGGGACATGTGGTGGTTGCTGACGAACATTTGAATCTCACTTGCCTCCTCATATACTTGTTTGATCCAAGCAATTTTTGTGCCCAATTTTTGTAACATTAAGTTGAGGGAATGAACCGCACAAGGTGTCCAGAATATGTGTCCATACCATGCCTCAACCAACAACCCTACAACTCTACAATTTTTTGCATTGTCCGTTACAACTTGGACAACATTTTGAGGCCCCGCCACCTCAATAGATTCTAGGAGGATGTTGGCAATGAATTGGGCATCCTTCACTTGCCCCTCGCAATCAATAGCCCTGAAAAACATTGCCCCTTTAGGACACACTGCAACCACATTGATCAATGGCCTATTTGTTGTATCTTTCCATCCGTCAGAAACGATGGACACTCCTGTTTCGAGCCATTGATTCTTGATGGGTAACAATGAGTCTTCAACTTTCTTTCTTTCTTTTGACAATAAGGTAGTGCGCACCTTTTCATACCCTAGGCTAATGTACCCTTTAGGGGCTTCATTAATACATCTCACCATATCTTGCCAGTATGGTGATCTAACAACATTAAATGGGACACCACATGCATAAATAAAGCGTCCAACACTTTGGTCAGCTATGTCCTTGCTTTTATTGTGGAATGCCCTTTCCAATAGACCTACATATTTTGTTCTTTTGTGAGAAAGAGGTGAATCGTCTTCCCCTCCAGTTGCAATAAGTGTAGACAAAAATGGGTGATCTGGGGCCACAACATCAACAAAAGGAGAAACAAGTGGCTTATTAATGTTATGTGATCTTCCTTTTCTTGCCATAGGATGTTTGGATTTTAATGCAATTGTTGCATCTGCTTCCTCTTGCTCTTTGATGTATGCAAGGGTCTTTACATGGGGCAACCCCTTTCCATCCAAACCTCCACATGTTCTAATTCCATGGCCAATGGCCCCACACAAATGGGCTTTCACCCGACTGTAGAAGCTCTTTAATTGCATATTACATTGTGAGCAAACCCAAATAAAGCCCCCTCCACCTGGTAATTGTTCTAGTTGTTTGACATGCCTCCAAAGGGGAAGGATGGATCACTTTTGTTAGGGAGACCTTTACTACCTTGACCCACAGAACTAGAACTCGCAGCCATTTTAACTGCACAATGCATTTTTTTAAAAATGAAAACAAATTTAGTCTTGAGAAAATGTTGAAACTTTAAAATTTAAATTTAAATGAAATCAAATGTAGAAAAATGAAGCTTAAAACAATAACAATAAACAAACAAAAAAACAACTACAAAATAATAAAATATTAAATACAAACTAAAATACTTTTAAAAAATCACAAAATACTTACCTCAATACACCCAACACCAATAATGCAAGCTCCTTGAACTCCTTGGCACTTATTGCAAGCTCCTTCAACTATATGGCACTTGAAATCAACCCTAAGCAATTGAAAATAGTGGAAAAATTGAAGGTGAGAGTCAAGTATGCAAATAAGAGGCAAGAATGCAAATGTGAGGTAAATGACTTGTTGTTGTTATAGAGTTTGGGGGCACAAATTAGGGTTTAAAAGAATAATTTATTGTTTAAAAAGTCGGTTTGACTTTTTTTTTTTGACCAAAAACAAAAATTAAAATTAAAAAAACGGGAATACTTGGCGGGTACATCCGGTACGGGCAGGGTTCTTCCTGCAGGGCCCGGGTACGTGCAAGAACCCTGCCCATATCCCCGCGAATCATAACCTATACCGGGACGTCAACCGGTACCTGCTGTCCCTAGGGGACGTATCGCCACGTAGATAAAAGGGTTAATTACAACTAACCCTTTAATGGCATGATGACAGCCAAGTAAAGGCTGACAACTGCTACTATAAAGATTAGATTGTGGAGCAAACAGCTCAAAAAGACAACTATATCCAAATAAGAAAAATACCAACAAAAGAAAGGATTTCATATATCGAATATCCTGTCTAAATATCAAGATGAATCAACTAGAACCTGACCTACACAGACTCAAAACAGTACTATGTATATACATATCAGCAACATTGCCCTTGAAGGTGTATTCTCTAAAGAAATGGTAAAGATTTACACAACCACGCATATAAATTCTTTATTTTCCCCTGACCTGGGGGTGGGAAGGACAGAGGCAGAACCAGTATTTTCAGTTACTTGTTCTCTGATAAATGCAGATGCATTTTCTTGTGGGATTTACTGAAGAACTGCAGTGCTAGGCAAGGGCTTATAGAAGGAAGATTACATTCACAGCCACTAACTGTAGAATCAGCTGATCACTCAGCTTGTTGGGTCGCATGAATCTTAGCATTGGCCTGTTGAATGTTCTCATGCATGATCTTTTGTTCGATTGAGGCAGTCTTGATTTGGAGATTTTGATAGTTATGACAGAGATGAATGACATTTCAGTTTGCTTCTAGAGACAATCCTGCAGGACTAGGAGATTAGTTTTCCTATTGAAAGCAGCTCTCAATAAGGCCAATACAATTTTGAGAAACAAATATCAACCCCCTTTTCCTCATTTTTTCCTGTTCCTCGTATGCTTTCAGTAACGATTGACAAGGCCAGGTACAAATTGGAGCTGTCCTCTTCCTCTGTAAAATTAGGGCACAGATTCCTTATGGCTGAGAGGCTCAAACCTTTGTTGCATAAATTTATTTCACCAGAACAAGCACGCTTTGTGGAAGGAAGGCAAATCCTAGATGAAATAATGTTGGCTCAAGAAGCCCTTCATTCGATGCACACTCAGAAAATTCCCTCTATGTGTAATGTCCCTTTTAGGACATCAAACGGAAATAAGGGTTTGGGCTCAAACCCCAACCAACGAACTCTGATGTTTATGACAGCCACCAAAAATTACTTCAAACCCTTATGGAAACAAACTGAAAATGCAATTAGCAACAAGAAGAAATCTGAATTTTTATGACAGCAACTGAATTGTGATGACAGCCAACAATGATTCCACACAAACCCTAGCTGCGAACCAGTATTTATTCTCCTAGGGCAGCAAACTGTAATGGCACTTCAATGGCATCAATTCCCATGCAACACAAGCTGAAAATGACATAGAATGCTTCCAAATATTTTATTCAACCATGGAAATATTTATCCAGCCAATACACTCCAAAATAAATGAGAAATGAGGAGATAAATCACAGCTGTAATTAATTTCTTAACAGCAGAAGTACAGCCAACACACAGGGCTGGAAATAATGATTAATGAATCCCAAAAATCACTCCAAAGTGTAGATCCAGCCTCATAAATTATGAGGAACAATTACATCAACTCAAAATGCCAAGATGTGCCCTAGAAGGCACCAAACACAATACCCAAGCAAGTCGCCTAGGGCTGGAAATGAAGGAATTGCACAAGAAATCTCCTTAGTAGCTCACTTGTGATCTCCTTGTGAGATCACCCCAAGATGAATGAGGGTTTTCATCCTCAAACAAGGCCAAGAAAGGGTTTCATCTTTCAAGGCAAGAGAGAGAAGCTTCACAAGCTCCAACTTCAAGAAAATATCAATGATGAATGATGCATGATCCTTCTCAAGCCAAATGATCTCCTTATATATCCTCTATGTGGCACCAACTTCAATGCATGCTCTTTGTTGGAGGACCAACCTCCTTGGGAGAGTTATTTCTCCTTTATCTTCAACATATGTTTTCCACAAGACCGACCTCATTATGAAGGAAAAGAGCACTTTCTATCACCAACGTAGGCCTCCAAGATGACCGACCTCAATGTAGGAAAAGAGTACTTCTTTCTATCTCCAAAGAAGACCAACCTCATGAAGACAAAATAGAGGTTCTTCTTGCTTGTTTGTCAAGTCATCCTTCACAATTATGGCAATGTTTCACCTCCCTTGCTTCCCTCCCTAAGGCCCATGGGAAGTGGAATGGGTCCAAGGTCTTTGTAGTCAACTAACTTGGAAAAGGGGACATTACACTATGTTTATTAGGTTGGATTTATTCCAAAAGCTATGACAAGGTGGATTGGCATTTCCTCTTCAAGGTCTTGAATAAATTGGGATTTGCATTAGATTGAGTGGATTGGGTTAAGGAATGCATGTCTTCAATTTCCTTTTCAATCCTTATTAATGGCTCTCCTTATCATCTTTTTAAATCTTGTCATGGGATAAGACAAGGTGATCCCCTCTCCCCTTATCTCTTCTTCATTATGGCCGATAGTCTTAGGTAGAAACTTTCTAAAGATAGAGATTGTAGACTATTAGAGGGTTTTACCATTGCTAAAGGGGCTAAACCAATTATTCATTTGCAATTTGTTGATGATTCTACACTGATGGGAAAGCTAAGATTACAGAGGCTAGTCGATTTCAAAAAATCCTCAGAACTTTTACTAAAGCCACAAATCAGCTGCTAAATGGAAAAAAATACAAAATTATTTTCTTTCATTGCTCTTATAGGTAGGAGAATTTAATCATAAAGAAGTTCAATTTTGTCGAAGTTTCCCTCTCACTTACTTATCCCTATGCAAGATAAGCACTTGAAGGATTGGTTTTGATCTATGTTGCACGGAAACGGAAACGAATACGAAACGCGGAAACGGCAATTTTCAAAAAACCTTGGATACGAAACGTTGCCGGAAACGTCCGTACAATATATTATTAAAAAAAAAAAAAATAAAAATATATATATATATATGCATAATACTCATTTTATAATTGTAAATTTGTAGACCATAAGAGATAATTGATAAAGCACTCAAAATATTTTGTATTCATTGAAATTTGAACTTCTAAAGAGTCATAACTCATCATTCAACATGGTTACAATTTCAATGATTCACATATACATGATAATAATCTAGATAAGTTAGACGTTTTTTTTTAATTTTAAAAAAAAAAATTAATAAAAAAACGTTTTTGGAAACATTTCAAACACGTTTCATATCCGTTTCTTGTTTCAAACGCTTCTACATGTATACGGGACCCCGTGGCGTTTCAATGCTTCGAGGTCTTGATTGATTCAAGAGTTCAAGATAAACTCTCTAAATGGATTAATCGGTGCTTATCTTCTAGAGGCAGATTTTATTTGGTTAAATCTATTTTACAAGCTCTCCTTATTTATGTTTCTTGAGTAAACATTCTTGTTACAGTTTTGAAGGCACTTGACCAATTTAGTTACTGATGCCTATGGAGTGGCTCTCAGCAGAAACAAAAATGGGCTTTGGTGAAATGGGATACTTTATAGCATCCTAAAGCAACAAAGGTCTTGGGTTCAGATCTACAAAGAAGAGTAATAAAGCTCTTCGTAACAAACTCTATTAAGAACTTCTACAACAATCGAATGAATTATGGGCTTATACTCTTCGAGCTAAATATGCGAAAGACAAGTCCACATAGGAGATTATGTCTTCATCTTCCATGTCATAGTTCTTTTATCCAATCTGCTTTAAGAGTTGTTGAGGAGATGCTTAAGAATTTCCCAAAGTCCACTTCTTCATATGGCTATTATTACATCGCAAAATTCTCACAGGTAATCAATTGTTGAAGCGAGGGTTTCATGGCCCCTCTAGATGTGAAATGTGTTGAGGTAGTGAGGAATCTATTGATCATCTCTTTAAAGACTTTTATTACAATCAACCTTTGGCACAACTTGCGAATTTGTTGGATATTTATTCGCATGGGGTTAGAAATATGGGCCATATTTGGAGAGGTTGGATCAATCGACTCCAATTGATAAATAGGTGGATTAGCACATCTCTTCTCCTTTGGAATTCGGAAGAAGAAAAATCAGCGAATCTTTAATCAGAATACAAAGACAGCTATTTTGTTTGGAACATGACTCAAGAAAATATCAGAGAATTTGTATGTGATTTGATAACAAACCCTCGCATGTATTTTATCTAGACTTTAGATTCAATCCAGGCCATTTATTGGTAGAAGACAGACTACAACAAATAATAATGGGCCGGTCTCCTCATATTGGGGTAGGTAAAATTAATATTGATGGGGCCTCTAGAGGCAATCTTGGAAAAGCCAACATGGGAGGTGTATGGAGATCATATGATGGTGTTCCAACTTTTATCTTTGCGGAAAATTTAGGGCTTCTCTCCAATAACATGGTCGAAGGATATGCTAGTTTGAGACGACTCCAAGAAGCTCGGAAGGTAGGATGGCAGCATATCATAGTGGAGTCATATTCTCAAATTTGTATTAAGCATCTACAACATGTTATGCTTGGCATCCATATAGTTTTTCATGGTCTCCCCCAATGCAATGAAATTACTTGGATAGATCTGAATATTAGCAGCAATAGAACACCAAAGAACACCAAAATATAGAGAAATGATCACAATATGCAAGTAGAATAACTTAGCCACTTCGAGGGGGCAACCTCCAAACCATACAATAAGACTCAAGTGCTCAATATGATGATCAACTACTACATTCTAACTCCTATATATATTATTCCTATGTTATGGCCATCACCAAGGCCGACCCACTAATGATATTATAACATATATGAAAGAGATACAACATGATAAGAAGATATGATAGCCACAAGTCGGCCATACACATCTAATGTAAGATATAGGATTAAGGGCGTAGCATGCCCTTCCCCTTCGAGAGAAACATTGTCCCCAATGTTGAGAAGCTTTGGATGTTGTTGCAGGAATGTTGCATCCTCCCATGTGGCATCTTCACTGTCTAGATTCTTCCACTTGTTCGGATACTCGCAATGACCCTTTTCCTCAATTGTTTATTGTGTCTCGAAGGATGCATTCGGGTTCCGAGATGATTCTTCCTCCTCATTGAGTTCGAGTTCAACAACACCGCGGGTTGATAACTTCTATTTGATTACCTTCTTCAAGCAAGAAACATGGAAGACTATATGTATTTTGGTTGTCTGAGGGAGTTCCAATTTGTATGCTACAATACCAATCTTCTGCAACACTTGATAAGGGCCATAATACTTAGGTGAAAGCTTATTATCCTTCTTCATTGTTTCAAAGACATTTGCTTATATGGTTGTAAATGCACAAAACCCAATCACCGACTTCAAAATGTCTTTCACTATGATGTTGATCAGCCTGTTGCTTCATGCGGTTTTGTGCCATGGCCAAGTTCTCCTTGAGACTAGAAAGTACCTCTTGTTGGTGGTGAATGTGCTCTTCAACTGCTCTAACCTTTGGTTGGCCTCTCAAGGATGAGGTGATGGACAGTGGATGGTACCCATATAATGCCAAAAAGGAGACATTTTAGATGAAGTATGGAAGGAAATGGTATACCAACATACTACAAGTGACAGCCATTGGACCCATCTCACTTGCTTATCTGAGGTAAAGCAAGGAAGAAATCCTTCCAAGCACTTGTTTACCACCTCAGTTTGCCCATCAGACTGGGGATGATAAGAAGAGTTATGAGCTAGCTAAGTACCCAAACATGAAAACAAATCAATCCAAAAATTACTAGTAAATATAGGGTCTCGATCACTTACTATAATCTTTGGTGTCCCATGTAGCTTTTGAATTGTATCCATGAAGGTTGTTATTTCTCACTTCATGACAAACAGTGTGACAAGGCACAAAAATGGGCATATTTGGTGAGTCTATCCACCACAACCATGATTACATTTTTTCCTTCTGATTTAGGCAATCTTGTGATGAAGTCCATGGAAATCAATCTTCAAGAAACCAAAATGCCCCCTATTGGAGAAACATGGAGCTCAGATAGAACCTATTTTTTAGGGTTGAGTTCTTACATAGGTATAATCTATCCTTGTACCATAAAGCATCCCCTTTCCATACAAATTTTTCTAACATGCTTGGATTGTGTTGGAGATTCTGAATGAGATTTTGTGTACTTGGGTCATCTCGCCATTCAAACCTTGCCTCCTCTACCCAATCTTCCTGTAATATAGATATGGCACACAACAATGCCTCAACTGACTCATCCTTCCGAGATAGAGCATCAACAACTACATTCTCCTTCCCTTTCTTATAGATTATCTCAAAATCATACCCCAACATTTTTAGACCCATTTTTGTTGTTCTTCAGATGATAAACGTTGCTCTAAGAAGTATTTCAAACTATCATGATTTGTCTTTACTTTGAAGTGTTTTCCCATTAGATATGGTCAAACATGAAGTATGTCTCGTAAATTGGTTTTGACATATTCTTACCTTTGAATTGACGGCTCTCAAAGGCAATGGGATGACCCTCTTGCATGAGTATTGCCCCATACCATACCCTGAAGCATCACATTCAACAATGAATGTTTTGGAAAAATCTAGAGTAGCTAGAACTAGAGTGGTGCACATGGCCTCCTCACCTCTCAAATGCTTTAGTAGCTTTTTCATTCCAATGGAAAGAGTCTTTCTTCAATAAAGTTTTCAGTGGTGTTGTTATGCTACCATAATTCCTTACAAATCTATGATAATAACCTATAAGCCCCAAAAATCCTTGGAGATTCTTTAGGGTTTTTGGAACCTTCCACTCAAGCATGGCCTTTATCTTGTTAGGATCCACTTTAACACCTTCATAAGAGACGATGTGACCCAAATATTCAACCTCCTTGACTCCAAAAGAACACGTAAAATGCTTTGTATAAAGTTGATGGTGTTCAAGAGTTTCAATGACTTATTTACGATGCAAGTGTTCTTCCCATGTTTTGTTGTCATTTAGATTCCCTTTACATTCCCTATAGCACTATAACAAACTTCAGAGGAAAGGCTTAAAGATAGAATTCGTCAAACTTTGAAATGTAGAGGGTGCATTTGTGATTCCAAAAGGCATTTCTAAGAATTCATTATGGCCTTCATTTGTGATGAAGGTTGTTTTATGAACATCCTCATCCCTAATTTAGATCTCGATGATATCCGGAACGGAGATCAAGTTTTGTAAAATAAATAGCACCATGCAACTCATCTAGCAAATCATCAATTATAGGAATAGGAAACTTATCTTTGATCGTGTACTTATTGAGTTCCCTATAATCGGGACCATAGTTCAAAAAATCGTAAATCGAGATTAATTGGTAGGCTAAACTTTGAATCGGAAATCGGGAATCGCAAAAATCGACATTAATCGACAACTTTATCGCTACTTTTAAAAACATTTAAATTCATAAAATATACTTGTTGCAGACTCACAAGACCCCTGGATGCGATCGGGCTTCTAGGGTGATCACTTTAGCATCCGGTGTGATTGCACAACATGGAAACCTCTCTCAAGTGTGGGGACTTGTGAAAATGAGAGAGGAATCTCCAGGATTAGAGGCCGGTTCCTCAAACTCCTCTGATTTAGATCTATATTTTGCAGAACTATAGAGGTTTGAAACCTAATCCTACTCTAAAATCCAAGGAGACAGAGATAGAAAGTGCAAAAATGAAACTAAACTAACGGGTGATACACCAAAGGAGTGGTGAACACTTCTTATTCTCGCAGAGATAGACACGAGATCATAAAAATGCAACATAAAACATCATGCACAAGCTGATAAGATGTAGTCGAAGTCTGAAATGAAACAAGCAACACCAACAGAGGACTGAAAACTGATCACAGAGCCTGTATTGTCATTTCCACTGTCAAAATCCTTGTATTACAACATCAAAAGGCGAAAAACTGTTCTGATTTTAGAAGAGGTCTGATACTTGCAAAAATCAC
Organism: Taxus wallichiana var. yunnanensis; assembly: GCA_018340775.1. Taxonomy (NCBI): domain Eukaryota; kingdom Viridiplantae; phylum Streptophyta; class Pinopsida; order Cupressales; family Taxaceae; genus Taxus; species Taxus wallichiana. Next base: position 467,585,605 of record CM031236.1, on the reverse strand, counting down.
TTGTTTCGGTGAAATAAGAAGCTTCTATCCAAAGAAATGTTCCTTTTTTTGGTAATGAGCCAAATCGGCTTTTTACATTGCATGGGTCGAGCCTGGGGACAGAAACGCTGAAAACATGGGAGCCCATCCTTCCTCGATCAGCAGATGCATTAAAACGGCATGGGGGACCTTACAAACCCATACCTGTCATTTTGACCGGATTTCGGAGAATGCAACCCATTCTCATTAAATCAGTATTCGCTAGAATGTCACTTCGGCCATGAACACGCGTCGAGCTGTTTCTCAATTTTCTCTCTCTGACCGCACTAAAACTCAAGATTAACCCCTAATCATGTAGAGAATTTCTCAAGCTTTCCGTTGATATAAAGAATGTGCAAATCCGAGCTCGAGCGAAGATATGTCGATCTCAAGATCTAGGGCACAAAATAGGCAAAACGGATTTTTAAATTTCTTCCCGCGCTCTGCCACCTGGACGACACGTGGCATGCATTGATTGGTCGACGTTGCCAAATTCTCTAACTCCTTCCCGAGCTCCGCATTCCTTACTCCATAGGACACGTGTCGTCTTCTGATTGGCTCAGGCTGATCCTTCAAAACTCGCCCTTTGACTTTTGGACCTTTTCCCTTTTGACACGTGTCGTGATTAGATTGGTTCTCGGGCCTGCCTACCGGATTTTCGCGCCCTTCGCGTCCATTTGTCTGGATGTCCCAAAGTCTTTGTTTGGGACAAAAACCTCCGATCCGCCCGAAATGGGCTTCCTTGTCCCTTATCTGCCGATGACACGTGGCGCAATCTGATTGGCTCTCGACTTTTTATCCCATTCGTCCGCCCCAGCGTCCCTTTGTCCCACTTGTCCCAAAGTCTTGAAGTTCCCGTTTGGCCGAACTGCCGGCCGTTCGCGTCCTTCGCGTACATTTGTTCCGCTTGTCCTTTATGCAGGACAAATTCTTCCGAACCGCCCGAAATGGGCTTCCTTTGCTCTGGCCGCTTCGCCTTTTCGCGTCCTTCACGTCCTCACGGCCCAAATGTCCTCGCTACTTAGTGCGAAAGTTCTCCTTTTCGGCCGAACCAGGCGGTTCGCGTCCGCCCGCCCCAACGGCCCGGTTGTCCCTTGCTAAAATTTTTCCTTGTCGGCCGAACCGCCGGTTCGCGCTTCTTCGCGTCCATTTGTCCCGGATGTCCCTAAGTAAAGGACTTGGACAAATTTTCTTTCTTTCGGCCGATTTGGGCATTTCGCGTCCATTTGTCCCAGATGTCCCTTTGCAGTTTGGGCCGCCTGTAGGCTTTTCGGCCGATCCGCGCCTTGACGTCCCAAATGTCCCGACTGTCCCGGGGACTAGGACTTAGCCGATTTTCACAATTTTTCTGGCCCAAGCTTATTTTCTGCAACTTTCTCGCATTTTCTCAGAGCTTGTTCTTTTCAACCTGACAGGAGAGTTAGAAAATTTTCTGAAGGGACCCTAGAAACATGATTTTTGCCCTGGATCAATCAATTTGCCTGGGACTTGAGAATTCTGATGTATGTTATCAATTCAACCCTGGGGTGAAATTGGATAACAATACTTAAATTAAATATAAAAACAATGTTAAAAGATGCGAGAAGTGACTCTATAGAAGTGACTTTACATATTGTATTACAATTATGTAAAATAATAATTAATTATTAAACTTATAAATATAGTTATGTAATATATTATATAATTATTAAACTTATAGTTATAAATTTATATATTGTTATTAGATTATTAACTATTATTATAATTAAGTTATTAACTATTATGTAATACGTATTTAAAAAAACCCTATTATGATGTGAATCCAAATACAAGAGGTTGAAATACCTCCAAAAACCACGTAAACAACTTTGCAAATAAAACCAGGAGTTTCAAAATAGCTTACTTCTCATTCTGGAATTCACACTCCTCTATTACATCATTACAATCCTCCTTTTATTTGAAGACTACTCTAAAACCCTAAAATGCCAATAAAACCTAAAATGCCAAAAAACCCCGAAATGCAAAACAACTCAAATTGACCCCAAAATTTGTGTGCCAAATATGCATTCATAAATTTGGGCTCATGTGAAATTTGGACTTATTCTGACAAGCACAACAAAAGTTATTAAAGTTCTAAGACCTAGTCAAAAGCAAAAACATTCGAGCCAATTTTAGGCCACTAGATGAAGGAATCCGAGCCCGAAAATGTGCCAAAATGGGCACAACCTTGTAAGCAAGTTTGACCCAAGCATAGTACTCATGTATATCTACCACCCTGTAAAATTTCAGGACGATCCAACGGTCGGATCAAAAGTTATGGTCTCTGCAAGTTATGCTCCCGTATCATTCTCCTTGGTTGAAAAGAATTCAACTCCCGCGAGTTCTCATGGACGGAACTCATCTAATTTTGCTGTCAATTTTCCTCAATTCCCACTCAAGAATCCAAGTATTTTCTTCTTGCTGCAAACCTTCCCACTGTACCAAATACCATTGTAGCTCCCATGTCTAGTAGTGATTGTCTTTTGGTCCAAGACACACATTACCCTCCCCTTTTTCTTCTTCGGCATCTATTACTTCCAGTTTATTTCTTCCTCCTCTGTAACATTTTCATCATGACCTAGAAACTTATATAAGTCAGAAACATTAAAATCGGCGAGATAGCTAAGTTTTCGGGTAGCTCCACCTCGTAGGCATTATCACTCATTTTCTTCAAAATCCTACATGGCCCAATCTTCTTATACTTGAGTTTATTATGTCCCCTTTGGAAACCTCTCTTTTCTAAGATGAACCATCACCATATCTCCTTCTTCAAATACACTTACTCTCCTACTGGCATCTACAACTGTTTTATATTGTGCATTACTCACTTTCAGCTTTTCCCTCACTTCATCTTGCAGCTGTAGAATGTGTTCTGCAAATGCTTCTGCATCATCACTAGTTTCATCTTCACCTGGTAGAACAATTAGATCTAGGACCCCCTTGGGATTCCTACCATATACAATTTGGAAAGGAGACCTCCTTGTTGACCTGTTTACCGAGCTATTATATGCAAACTTAGCTTGAGGTAAAGCTAAGTCCCATTATTTTGGCTTTTCTCCAACTATACAACGTAGGAGATTTCCCAAGCTTCTGTTCACTACTTCCATGTGCCCATCAATTTGGGGGTGATATGCACTACTGAATTGTAGTTGTGTCCCCAATTTCTTCCACAGAGTCCTCCAAAAGTGACTCAAAAACTTCGTGTCCCGATCTGAAGTGATCGTTCTTGGAATTCCATGCAATCTAACCACTTCTGAAAAAAACAAATCTGCAATTCTGGAAGCATCATTAGTTTTTTTACAAGAAATGAAATGTGTCATCTTAGAGAATCTATCAACCACAACAAAGATAGAATCATTCCCTCGCTATGTGTTAGGAAGCCCTAACACAAAATCCATACTCAGATCAACCCATGGCCCTGTAGGGATAGGCAATGGCATATACAACCCAATATTCTGTGCATGGCCCTTAGCCATTTGACACACTCTACATCTTGCTACAACCCTACTTATGTCCCTCTTTACCTTTGGCCAATAATACTTTTCTACAACAAGAGAAATTGTCTTACTTATACCAAAGTGTCCAGCCAACCCCCACTATGCAATTCTCTTATAATATTTTCTCTCATTGAACCAACAGGGATGCACAATTGTTTCCCCTAAACAAATAACCATCCTGTATCAAATAATCAAAAGAATCACTACCTATCAGTAGGCTCCTTAAGTTTTCTAGACAACATCACCAAAATCTGGATCACCTTCATACAATTCCTTAACTACCTCAAACCCTAGTACTTTATTTTCCATTGTTGTCAAAAGGGCTACACGCCTACTCAAGGCATCAACAACTTGATTCTGCTTACTAGACTTATGCTTTAAAACAAAAGTATATTCTTGCAAAAATGAAACCCATTTTGCATGCCTACTATTTAGTTTCTTTTGTGTGTTTACATACCTCAAGGCTTCATGGTCAGTGAAGAGTACAAATTCCTTTGCTACCAAGTAATGTCTCCAGTGCCTTAATGCTTGAACAATAGCGTAAAATTCCACATCATAAGTAGAATATTTCCTCCTGACTTCATTTAGCTTTTCACTGAAGAATGCCACAAGTCGTCCTTCTTGACTTAGCACAGCTCCAATGCCAACATGTGAGGCATCACAGTCAACCTCGAAGACCTTGCTAAAATCTGCAATACCAAAACAGTGCTTCTGACACTTTCTTCTTCAACAATTCAAAACTATATGTTGTTGCCTTGGTCCATACAAACTCCCTCCCTTTTGTACACTTTGTTATGGGTGCAGTAATGCTACTAAAATTCTTGATGAACTTCCTTTAAAAAGTCGCCAATCCATGAAAACTACGAACCTCTCACATTCCTCGGAATAGACCATTCCACTTGCCTTTACTTTTTCCATCCTCACTCCATCCTCTCGATATGACAAATCCCAAAAAAACAAAACTCTTACGAAGGAATCTACACTTCTTTAAGTTTGCATATAGACTCTCTTTACGTAACAAGTCTAGCACCGCCTGATGTAACAAGTGTTCTTCCACCGTCTTACTCGAATATCAAAATATCATCAAAATAGACAACAACAAACTTACCATTATATTCTCGGAGTACTCTGTTCATCAACCTCATGAATGTATTGGGTGCATTAGATAGCCCAAATGGCATCACCATCCACTCGTATAATCCATCTTTTGTTTTGAAAGCAGTTTTCCATTCGTCCCCTTCACGGATTCGGATTTGGTAGTAACCACTCCGTAGGTCAATCTTGCTAAAATATCGGGCTCCCGCTAGCACATCCATCATATCATCCAATCGCGGAATTGGGAACCGATACTTAATTGTGATCTTGTTTATGGCTCTACTGTCTACACACATTCTCCAGTCTCCATCTTTTTTTGGGAGTCAATAACGCTGGAGTTGCACATGGACTCATGCTTTCTCTCACTAACCCTTTCTGTATTAGATCTGTCACTTGTTTGTTCAACTCTTCACTCTGTGTCGGACTCATCCGATAGGCTGCCTGGTTTGGAAGGGCCGATCCTGGGATCAAATCAATATGGTGTTGAATATCTCGCTTTGGAGGTAACCCATCTGGTAGCTCATCTAGTATGACATCTTTGTATTCTTTTAGTATCTTTTTCGCATGCACAGGTATATTAAAGTCTTCTTTCTCCAGCTTCTTTGACATTAGTGCATAACAACATCCAACTTCTTCCATTTCTGTAACAAACTCTTTTGTAGCCAATAAGCCCTCACTCTTCTCTTCTTCCTTAAGGGTAACAAGACCACCTTTACACCATCCTTCTAAAAGGTATATGTATTTTTCCCTCCATCATGTGTAACCTTTCTATCGTATTACCAAGGCCTACCCAGTAATATATGACATGCATCCATTGGGATAACATCACACCACACCTCATCCTTGTAGGTATTCCCAATTGAAAACTTTATAAGGCATCTTTTATCTATGGTTACTTCATTTCCTTTCTTGAACCATGATATACGATAGGGATATGGGTGCTTCTCACATTTCAGATTTAGTTTATCAACCATTACAGTTGAAACCATATTTTCACAACTACCACCATCAATAATAATTTTACATACCTTTCCTCCAGAGGTGCATCTTGTTCAAAATATATTTGTGCGAAGCCACGAATCAGCTCCAAAGAACATCATGTTCTTTCTCCTTCCTTGGGACAATCATCGTCCTCCTTATCATGAGGGTTTCACCCAAATCTGCAGCAACCTCCATTTCTTCTTCCTCTTCAGCCTCAACCAGATTTACTCGTGGTTTTTCTCCTTGCCATCTATCTTGTGTAGGATAGTGCGGACACTCAAAAGCTTTGTGCCCCTCTTCACCACATCTGTAACATGTATATTGCCTTTGGGGGCTATTCCAGCCCCGTCCTCCATTATAACCTCTTCCCTCTCGAAACCCCCTACCTCTTTGGTAGTTACCATGGCTTTGACCAGAATCTTCATGCCCTTCTGTATTAGAGGATTCACCTTTTGTAGATTCAAATCTACCCCTGCCCCTCATTGGAGATGATGATAGACCTCTCTTCACACCTCTTCTAAAATTATTCCTCTTGTTGTTTTCCTCTGCCTTTAATGCAAATTGATAGGCATCATCTAGGCTATGGATCTAGAGCATACTCAGCTCATCTTGTATGGTGTAACTCAACCCATTTATGTATCGTGTAGCCTTTTGTTCTTCGACTCTCCTGTTCCACCCTCATTGATAACTTGTAAAATTCATTAGTATACTCCTCAATGCGAGATCCTTCGTCTTAGGTTTTGGAACCTTCAAAGAGTGTCTCGAGCATAATCTACAGAAGAAACTTTTCTTTCAGCTTCTTTACCATTTTATTCCAGTTTCGGATCTTGCCCTTTCCATTCCTTTGTCTTTCATTTTGTAGGTGATCCCACCAGATCAATGTATGTCCGGCCAACTTAGTGCATGCAAACTTAACCTTCTTCTCCTCTGAAAGGGTTTTCCACTCAAAGAATTTTTCCATGCGATTTAATCAGTCAATCAACTCCTCTAGTCATAACCCTCCACCATAATCAAGAACATTAATCTTGATGCCGTCATTCTTTCCCTCTAAAGCCTTGATCAATCTCTCCTCAAATGGTCTCTCATTCAAGGTTTCTTCATCTCTCTCATTTTCTTCTTCATCTCCTCCATTCATTAATGGAGGCTCTTCTTCAATATCACTATTTGGGTTTACATCCCCATTTGCATGTCTCCTTCTAAGGCGGGTAACTTCTCCCGTGAGCTCAAAGAACTTGTCTCTGTAGCTCCTGCATATGCCTATTCATCTGGGCATAACCTCCCCCGCGCCTCAGCCATGGTTATATAAAATAGAGGTAAAAATACACATAAAAATGTAATATGTTACCTTAACTATTTCCAAGATCAAAATCCTGCTCGATACCAATTGATGTGAATCCAAATGAGAGGTTGAAATACCTCCAAAAAAACACAAACAGCTTTGCAAATAAAACCAAGAGTTTCAAAATAGCTTACTTCTCATTCTGGAATTCACACTGATCTATTACATCATTACAATCCTCCTTTTATTTCAAGACTACTCTAAAACCCTAAAATGCCAACAAACCCTAAAATGCCAAAAAACCCTAAAATGCAAAACAACTCTGGATTGACCCCAAAATTTGCATGCCAAATATGCATTCATAAATTAGGGCTCACACAAAATTTGGACTTATTCTGACAAGCACAACAAAAGTTATTAAAGTTCTAAGACCTAGTCAAAAGCGGAAAAAACATTCGAGCCAATTTTAGGCCACTAGATGAAGGAATCTGAGCCAAAACGTGCCAAAATGGGCACAACTTGCAAGCAACCTTGCAAACAAGTTGACCCCAAAGATAGTACTCATGTATATCTACCACCCTATAAAATTTCAGGACGATCCAACAGTCGGATCAAAAGTTATGGTCTTTGCAAGTTATGCTCCCGCATCATATTATTAACTATTATTAACTCTAATGTATAAATACGTATTATATAATATATAAATATGTATTATATAATATATAAATATGTATTATATAATATATAAATACGTATTATATAATATATAAATACGTATTAACTATATTACATATAATACTTATATGTAATATATTATATAATTATTATGTAATACTGTAGTATTAAGTTATTAACTATTATGTAATACGTATTTTAAAAAAGGAAAAAAATTACTGTGTAACTGTAGTATTGCGGATTACCTGTTAGCGGCCACGAGCTTGGAAAATAGGGCTGGAAAGACTCAAAACCACCTTCGCTGAACTCGAAACCACTTTGGTAGAACTCGAAACCACCTAGAATGCCCACGCAATCACGTCGAAGGCCACGATTCCAGGTTGAATGCCCACGAAATCACTTCAAATGCTTGCGAATGGAGGAAATAGGAGTCGCTGGAGCAAAAACGCGTCGAGCAAGAGAAAACAAGAGAAAAAACGAATCGATTTGGTCTTTTTTCGCATTAAAACCTAACCCGACAATTTCCTCAACGATTTTCCACGATTAAAACTGCGATTTTCCACGATTTTGCATTGTTTTAATCGCCAAAAATCGTTGGTTTATCGGGCAAACAGGAATCGCGATTTTTAGAATGATTTATCGTTTTGCATGGCTGAAACGATTAATCGCGATTATCGGGAGATTAATCGCGATTTTTAAAACTCGATCGGACACATACACCAATTGTCATCTTTTTTACACACCAAAGACTATTGGGAAGAAAAAAGCATTATGACTATGACGAATAATTCCTATTTCTAACATATCTTGTACTATCTTCTCAATCTCACTCTTTTACACATATGGGTACCTATAAGGTCTGATGTGGGGCTATTGGCTCCCTGGTACTAGCTGGATGGCATGATCATGGTCTCTTTTTAGAGGCAAACTCTTTGGCATATCTCCAAACACAATTGAGTGCTCATCTATAATTGCTTGCATATCTGATGGTATAACTACATTTGACTGATGTGCTTCCAATGAAAATAGTTGTGCCACGAACCCCCTACACCTTTTAAAGCATTTTTGCATTTGGTGAGAGCTCACCAATTGTGGGGACTTTGCTCTTAATCCTCTTAGTTCAAAATTCCTCCTTCCGATCAAAACGCATGAAAAACTATTGAAGTTCATCTCAATGGTTCCCAAGGTGGTAAGCCATTGAACTCCTAACACAATGTTTGCTCCTCCCATGGAAATGGCATACATAGGGCTATTTAGCAAGTAATCTCCCATGGTGAGTTTAATGTTATGGCATTTTCTGAACAACTAACAATACCCGTCAGTGATCATTACTTGACATTCGGGAGTTGGATAAACAAAACAGTTCAAGCGCACTACCAACTTATGATTGATGAAGTTGTGAGTACTTCCCGAGTCAATTAACACTATTACCCTCTGTTTTTTTAAGAATCCAACCACTTTGAGGGTTTGGGAGTGCTAATACTTGAAATTGCATGACATGAGATCATTGGTTAGGGATCTACTAACTCCTCTAGCTCAACAATGACCTCTACCTCTTCATCTTCTTCCTTATCTTCTTCTTCATTGGGCCCCTCAATGTAGAACAACTTTTCAACACATTTATGTCTCGGTCCATATTTGTTGTCACAGTTAAAACATAACCTTTTTGCTCTCTTTTCTTCAATTTGTTGAGGTGTTAGTCATATTGTCCAAGGAATGATGGTGTCTGTGCTACGGTCTTTGATGTTAGTGAAAGTTTGCCTCCTACTAGAAAGAAATTTTTCCTCTACCCTACATGCCATGATAATAGAATCAAAAACCTTAAGTGGATTAAACATACGCACCTCATGCTCAATGTGGTCCTTAAGACCCCCAAGAAATAGGTCATTTAGATTCCCTTTCGTAATATTCTCCACACACAAGGATAGGTTTTGGAACTGATGAACATAATCCTTGATCTTGTTTGTCATAACTTTGCTAATTGGCTGAAGTAATTCTCTGACACACTAGAACTATAGTGCAATTGCAGCTCTTCGGTAAAAATTGTCCAAGTGACACTGAGACCATTCTTCTACCTTTGAGCACATAACCATCGATACCAGATGAATTGGTCAGGTTCGAGATACAAGGATGCCATGGTCACCTTTTGTCCCAATGGGATCTGATGTAGATCAAAGAAATTCTCCATTTTGTTAATCCAATTGAGTGGATCCTTTCCATCAAACTTACGCATTTCCACTTTCAATATCATATTCCAGGCCTGCAAAGTATAGGTATTTGGATTGTCAGCTCGAAGATCCACCCTAGCTAGTTTGTCCATTACTTTGACCTAAAGATCCGCCTTGGTTGATATGAGTATGATTGAGTTGTGGCTGATTGGGAAGAAGATGATGACCCTTCATATTTGTATTGAGTTGTTGCATGAAATCATCCAATCATTGACCGATCTTTTCTACATCTTCTTTGTTGGCCATCTTAGACTGTAGGATTCACAAATCATACTCAAGTTGGCTTACCCTATGGTCCACCGAAGTAAACCCTATCCCTGAGGATACCATAGTTACCCCTTCTGACTCCAACTCCTCAACTATTATCTCATCCTTGTCTGGAGTTTTACCTAAAGTGACGAGATTCTTTTTGCCTCTTGTGGAAGGCCCCGCCATGATGCCCCAAAATAGTAGGATTTAGGGATCAAGGTCAAAATTTAGGGTTTAGGGTTTCAAGAGGAATTCGGCCAAATATGAAAAAATTCAAAGAACAAACTCAAACTAATTTTTTATCCTCTTTCTGAAAATGTAAAGAACTTGGAAAAATTCCACAATTTGCAGTCGATAGAGAAAATTTATGAACCCTAAAATTGATATAAATTTTGCAAAATAAGTCAAAATATATTTAAATTTGGAGAGGATCTTACTTGACTGATTTCACAACACCACAAAAAAATTGCAGAAAAATTTGCTACCAATTTGGAGATATAGTCGAATCTTCACAATTAGGGTTTTGACACAGTTTTGGCCGAGATCAAGCTCTGATACCACTTGTAATGAAATTACTTGGATAGATCTAAATATCAATAAAGCAATAGAACACCAAAATGTAGAGAAATGGTCACAATATGGAAGTAGAATAACTTAGCCACTTCGAGGGGCAACCTCCAAACCATACAATAAGACTCAAGTGCTCAATATGATGATCAACTACTACATTCTAACTCCTATATATACTATTCATATGTTATAGCCATCACCAAGGCCGACCCACGAATGATATTATAACATAGATGAAAGATATACAACGTGATAAGAAGATAAGATAGCCACACGTCGGCCATACACATCTAATGTAAGATATAGGATTAAGGGCGTAGCACCCAAGTTGGTGGTCATTACGGACTGGATGCTATCTATTCTCTCTTTTTTATATGATAAAAGGATTGGAATTTGTAATTGTTTGACGATAATGTGTCTATGTGGATGGTGATGTATTTCCTACTTAGTTGTAGTTGGAACGCTAGAGTTCTACACTACATCTCCGAGGCTAAGTACTCAATTTGTAGTGTGTATGTTTGGAAATCAGACAATGTATCTTTGTCATCTACTCTTGAATAAAATAACTTTTTTAAATTAGGGCACAAATACCTCGAAATGGTATGCAGCAAGATTTTTGTGAGGAAGAGTAGGGAAGAATTGATATTACACCTAAACATTGGACATTGGGGTTTTGAAATGACCGTTGAAGTCCCAAGCCTCATCAAATAACTTGCAGCTCCTCGTATTGTGTATTGAAATGATCGTTGAAGTCCCAAGCCTCATCAAAATTGGTGGTTGAAAAGATCACTTGAAATGATTACAGTGAGCACAAAGATTGTGTGGGGATCTGGGACCAAAGCAAGCTTTCAAAAAATCATTCAAATCAAATTCATTCACTTCAAGAGAAGTAAAAATTGTCAATGCCTTCATTCTGATTGGAGTGATTTGTAGGGGTTCACTTGCATTCCTTAGATTTATTTGTCCAAAGCACGGATAGTGTAAATGGACAGACCATCAAAACTTATAAAACATAGTCTATTTTTCCGAGATAGCCTGAAATCTGCAGACATCTGCTACAAGATGCCAAAGTCAAGTGTTCCTTTGACATATCATAACACATGTTCTTATTGCTCCCAAATGAAATAGTTTCGGCTGTGATAAGAAATAGAATAAAGAAAGGTAGCTAATAGAAAAGCATAGATATGGTCAAGTGGATGTACGATAGATCAAACTACCCACCAACTGTCCATAAAGTGATTCATTGATTCAAAAATGGATCTAGAAGTACCCAATTCTATATATTCTCTTTTTGAAACTTGTAATGCATACCCTCAATAGATAAATACTACTAAAAAATGGTTAAGTTATGCTGACAAAGATCCAAACAACTTCAAATGAAAAAAGAAGCCATTTCTTGTTTTGTTATGTGTGATGAATGTGTCGCAGATTATGGAACCGTCGTGGTGGCTCCGCAACCGCCACCTGTAAACAGCGGCGGTTCTATCCCCAACAATGCCAAAATGGGAATCCGAATAGTTGCAAATGTTTGGACTTCCCAAATCAGTTCGTTTTGCCTTTCCTTCCATCCTTGGGCAGAGCAACTATAAATACAAGTGCATTTACTCATCTAAGCAGGTGATTTGGAGTGAATTCAAGTGTGAGCAAAGGGAGAAAGTCTGAATTGTTCTTGTTTTGTTCATAGACAGTTGAGTTCTTTCTTGTTGAGGATTGTAAGCAAGTAATGCAAGTAGAAGGAGCTTGAATCCTTCTTAAAGGTCATTTTTGTTACAATGAACTTGTATTGTATTGGAGATTTACATAGTGAAGGGAAGTAATTGCTTACCCAGCTGGAGTTTTTCCCACATTGGGTTTCTCCAAGATAAAATTCTTGTCTCCTTGTCTTTTATCTCTCATTTTCAGTATTGTGTGAATGATTCTTGCATAACATACTGGATAATAAGAACTTAGTTAAGTTGTTCATTCATTATCACTAAGATATGATTTGTTTATTGTATAAAAGAGGCAGTTTACTGATCATTCATCAATCAGTGGTTAATAATCATAGACTGATAACTTCAACCCAACCTCCATAGTTGTGGTGGATGGATTGCTTTTTGTCATCTTGAATTTCTCAAAGAATGCTTTGGCATATTTTATCTGTCATAAAGATAGTAAGATGAAATTGCCAAAACTCTACAGCTCAATAATAATATAGGAGGCCTTAATCAGTCATATCCTACGAATAACATAAATCAGATTTCACTCGCTGAAGTGCAGTGGCACCACTATCAGTGATGGCAAGATCATTGCCATAAACAATGGGCATCACTATGTCATTATCATCTCTTTTGGCATAGAGATTTAGATCAAAAATACTTCTTTTGATTCCAGAATCTCAGAGATGCTGATCAATTTCGATGTACCAGGCTCATGGAGCGTGCTTAAGTCCATACAAGAATTTAATGAGTCTACTTGATGATCTCTAACTAGTACCTAATATCCTTCTGATTTTACCATGTAAACTTCCTCAACCACATACCTGTTTAAGAAGGCGCGCCTCACATCCATATGATACACCTTCCAACCAAACTGGACAGCCATGGAGAGAAAACCAAAAAGTGACCATCTTAGCAGGAGTATCCTCATATTCTATCCTTTCCTATTGATTAATCCTTTGCAACAAGACGGGCTTTGTATTTGTCCCTTATCCCTTGTACCATATGCAACTTGATTCCTCATCCTCCAATGGAATCACAACACTAGTTACAGTCATAACAATGACTGCTTGCTGGTTAGTACTACAAGAAAAGAAAGATTCTTTCTCTTTTACATCAACATCTCTACTAATGATTACCTTATTAGTAGAAACATGAAGTCTATAAGCCTTAAATTGCACCATAGCCAGCAAAGAAATATATGTTGTTTTTGGAATCTAACTTGCTCCTCTTGCCATCAAGAACCAAAACATAAGCAACTAAACCAAAAATGCAGAGATGAATTACCTTTGGTATTTGTCCTGACCACAATTCTTGTAGAATAACATCCTGCAAGGCTTTGCATGGACTTCTATTCAGGATATATACTGCCGTATTGCCTCACCCCAATATCTATACAACACACCTTGGTTGTGCACCTTGCACTGGACCATTTCCATAATAGTATTATTCCACCTTTCAACAACCCATTCTGTTAAGGGTGATTAGAGCTGGCAATTGCCGCTAAATTCCTTCCTGCTCACAGTAATCCTTGAACTACTTAGAAGTAGACTCTCCTCCCTTATCTGACCTGAGAATTTTTATGTGTCTACTAGTTTTTTTCTACCAATGCATTGAATTTGACAAAGGCACTGAAGCATTCAGATTTGGAAGTCTGACTAGGTTTTGGATATTTTCCATAACTACAACACAGTTTGAATGGACTTACAGGTTTAGACTGTTTTGCAGCAGAGTTCAAATCCTACAAAATGCCCAGAAAATAGAATACTGTCCAATTTTCCACAGATTCTATTTCAGATCAAGGTTTATCAGAGATTTCAGAACAGTAAAATTTCTCAGATTTTGTTGTTTTGTTGGAAATTATTTTGCAAAAATACTCAGATTTATAGTAATAGAACATAGATATCTGTATTCTCTTACAGGGTTTTATCTCTGAACTTCTTCCACAAATTTCTGCCCCAACTCGTATTGTAACCCATCAGTGAATTCATCTCTTTCATTTATGTGCACCTTTTACTTTATTAATATGCAACTAGTTAGGAAAGTTACAAGTGCTTACAACCATATCAACATATTATATATTCAATATATACCACTCAAGCCCCATGAAAATATCATAGGAATGTGTTTTTAAGCATAGTTGTTTGATTGAAAACCATACTTTGATTTTATTTCATATTTGGTCTTAAAGGTCCATTTTTAGGTTCAATGAAGGGTGTCTGTTTAAAGGTGTTATAAGGAGGGGTACAATGGTGCGATGTTGAGGACATATTAAACATGAGAAAAAGTAAGCCTTACAAAGGATCAGTGTCCCTAAGTGTATCTAATACCTAGCAATAACAAAAATATGACTCTGGTTTGAAATGTTGTGAATGAGGGTGTATCAAATATTGGCAAGATGATCAAAAATTAATAACATAAACACTATAGTGGGGATAAGTTATGATGTAGCACCCCTTATGTTATATGCTCACATAAACACTATTTCTAAAGATATTTCCTGATAACATATATGCTCAAATTAGAAATAGACTTTAATATTATAAGGTTGGCAATAAGTTATGATGTAGCACCCCTTATGTTATAAAAGGAGGATGCTTGGCCATTATGTTATCATGCAAATTTATTATCTCTTTGGAAAGATTGCTTGTGAAGCATCTCTCTTCCTCTCCTAAGAACAAAACCCTTGGAGAGTCTTGTGTGAGGATGAAACCCTTCACCAAGTCTAGGGAAGACTTCAACACGGAGTCTCCACCCCCTTGAGGGATCTTTTGTTGTTATTATCTTTCATTTCAGCCCTAGGCAAATTGCCCTAAGGTGCCATTTGATCAATAATTGAAGAATTTTTGTGTTACTTCTTGTTGTTAATGCATATTTGGCCCTTTTGAGGTGGAGCGACCTGCTTTATGGTGTGTTTTGGCGTGTTTATTGGCTGTTCTATGTGGAGCGACCCACCTAGGGAGCATTCTGGTACTTTCTTGCAATAATTTCATGGTTTTGAGGTTGGAATAATATTCTTCATATTTTTAAAGGCCAAGTTCTAAAGTTTCATTAATTTTGGAGGTGTTTTGCTATTTTTCCAAGCTTGTTGAAGTTCGTTGGTTGAGGATTTCCGAAATTAATTATTTCCAAGCTCAATTCTGATTTTTAACAGTTGATTGTGTTTATTGAGGGTTTCTTAATAATTTTGGCATGAGATTTGAAGGGCTTTAGCAAGGATTGACCCACCTTTGAGGCGTTTAACTCCTCTAAGGAAGTCACTGCCCTAGAAAGGGTTTAATTTGCAGATTTGCAGGGTTATATCAGCCATTAACAGCAGTTCCGTAATCTGATTTTTGAGTTACATCTCAGCTTTTGGTCATTTCCCGAGTCCCCCTAAAAGGGACACTACACCGAGCTTGATCAAATAACTATTTTCCATTTTCCAATCGGGTTTGTAGACACCCCAAAATTACACTTTTGTTTCCACTTGTTCCCAGTGTTATCCTAGTATGCCCTGTTATTCACCCATTTGTGATTAATTGATTAAATTAATTAATTTATACACATTGTACCCCTTTGGATTAATTAAATTAATCCCATGTATCCTTAGTACCCCTTTAGCTAAATTAATTATTATTTATTAATTAATTAATTAAGTGTGTGCACATCCTAGTCATCTGCCACTTGATCAAACTCCACTTAGACTCCACTTGGACTCCTTATCCTTATCCTAGTTAACTACACTTCTAGAATCCTAGAAAGGTGGGGGCAATTAAAATGCACGTACAACCACCTTTCCGGATGCAGCTTTTTTGCAATTAATTCATTTACTGCCCCGGCACTATTGCAACTTCCCACAATGTTATTTTTAGCATATTCATTCATTCGTGTATAACCAACTTTAACTACTTCGCCTCTATAAATTGTAGGCTTACCTTCCTTACAAATCCTCTTGAATCTTGCAGACAAAAACTCTATTGAATTCACTGTGTTGGTAGCATTTGCATTCAAAGTTTGGAGAGCACTCAAGAGCATCCACAATCATCTCTGATATTCATTTGCAAGGTTTCACAGGAGACCCTTATTTGAGGTTTGCATGAAGGTTACTAGAAGGTTTGCATTGTTTGTTTATCTTTCATCCTCATGTAATTTTTCTTTGTTTACGGGTTAGATGTTAGTCTCTCTATCTAGATTTACCGTTCGAATGATTTGGAAGTCTCCATCAACTAGAATTTATGTTATCCCTTTTTGCCTAGCTATTTACGGTCTCATTACATTGCTAATAGTTGTGACAAAGATGTTCTTGGTATGGTTACCAATGTAGTGCTTTGATAGGAGATGATGAGCTTTTCTTATGATGTTCTTAGGATTCCCCCAAGGATACCTTCCATGGTTCCCTAAGTCATCACGAGACATGCCTAGACTAGACTTGGCCTCATGAGACAGAGGCAGAGTTCCACAAAGATCATAGGGTTAATATTGTATCCAGACAGCGGCATAATAGGCAAACTCTCTCTTTGGTTGGTCGACATTCTATCCTCACTTCTTCCAATCGACCTTGGATGTTAGGAGAGTTGGATCTTCCATCCCTTGATGGGCTTTCCTCTTTTCTTCTCCTTAGTCATCTTTCCCCCTTTCTTCCTCTCGCTTGTTTTCCACCCCCATTTTGGGTGCGTGTGATTTCTTCTTCCTGTTGGCCACCTCTTTTGGCTTTTGTATTTCATCTTTATCGGGAACTCTTTGGTTTTCCCGCCTTGTATCGGTGCTCGTTGTTTTCTGCAGTCCCTTTGACCTACTTTTGTGGTCATTTGTTGGACATTAATATATTTATCTTATCTTATCTTATCCTATGCTAGCCCCTGTAAATTGTGCCTTGAAGCCACATCAAAGTTTAGCTTGGCCCAATTTTCCTACAAAGGATCACAATTGATTTTAGCCAATCTTTGTGAAATAATGATGATGGTAAAAGAGGGTAGACTCTATTGCTTGGTGATATAGAGCTCCGTCATATTTGTTGGAGGGGTACTGTTTTTAGTATTCTCGAGAGTACATGGAAGATGTACACCTAATATGAATCATGATTTTGCCAATTGAAAAAAAGACATCATTGTCAATGTTTTCAAAAAGTCTCGTATTAGGTTCTTCCGGATGTTCGAAATCACAAAACCTAGGATTAATTGATGAATAATTTTTGTTATTTCTATCTCTATCTCCAATCTAATCCATCTCTTTAGCCTTTGATCCAGGTGTATGGGCTTTCATGGCCAACCTTAAAATTCCAGCTAATTCTTCCCAAATATGGATTGCATAAGGGCATTGTATGACGATATGACACATAAATTTAAAACTCGGAGTCGGCAAAAATTCGGCAGCCTAAAAGTGTATTGAAGGCATAGCAAGGAAATTGTTAAAAATCCTTAAAATACATGGACATGAGAAGAATTCAAAAGAAAACATTTTTCTAAGAAGCAAGTTTTTATGCACCGACCTAGTGTACTCTACGAAACTTGCCATGTAGTCACAGTGAATCACTTGCCCTACTACTTGACTTGTAAGCCCTACAAGTTTCATGTCCATGATGTATTTTTTCTACATTTTGTTTACAACTCGGACATATTAACGAACCTATCCATCCCCTTTATTCATTGAATCTGTTATAAGGTTTTCCCTTGTAGTGCAAGCCATTAAAAATGTTTAATTTTAGGACATATTTTGAGACATTAGGACTCTCCATTTCTTCATGTAAGGATTGTCTTCTCTCGGTAAGAGAATTATTCATTAAAACTGCAGTGCAATTCCCGAGTTTATTAACCTCAAAACAACATTGTCCTTGTTGGTGGGAATAATGAAGCATCTAGTGAGCTACTCTAGATGGTGATGACGCTGCATGGGAAAGATGTGGTTGTACTCTATGTAGCAATTCCTTATTCCAAGTCCTTGCTCCTTTGATAGGTCTATAATCTTTGATTGTGATGTATTCATCATTCTTCTGATCGTGACTCATCCAAGGGGGTTTCCATTCCAATTGTGTTCCAAAAAAATAACCTTGGTTCCATTTGATGCCTTTTTGTAGCTGCTGCAAACCATTTTCGATGTGTTTGGCTATCGCTCAAATTATTGGCTTCCCAATAGTGCTCATAGGGTCCTCTAAAGCATTTGCTAGTATTTGTCTGATTATTTTGGCCCAAAACAAGTAATCATTACGGCAGTTTCGCATAGCAAGTCTGATTGCCAATGCATGATTGAACGAACTTATATTTTTGAGGTTTGGGCCACCACTTTTGTCTCCTAGGTGACAGATTTCCTTGCAGTTTGCTGAAATTTGAAACTGTCATTGGATTCTTGTCAAATGAGTTTTTCTTTGAATCTTCAACAATTTGCACTAGTGCCAATTTAATCTCATAAGTCCGCAAAAAACTTGGATGGAGTGGGCATGCAAAATAAACATCACCTTTTGAATAAACGAGTGAACTAGTTTGCACGAAGATGGAAGGCTTTCCCATGCAAAGTATCAATATAAAAAGGATACAAAACAAGCTTTCCCTTTGAACAAGTAGACAGCTTGCATAAGGAGGCAGATGGAAAGCTTTTCCATTAAAGACATCGATATGAGAAATGGTCCAAAATAAGCTTTGCCTTTGCACAAATCAATGGCTTACATTGTTAGGTAACCGTAGAATCCAATAAATACAATCAGTTCTTTAGGCAATGTTATCTCTTATCCCCAACTCCAATGACAAAGAAGAGGAACTGACAAGGGTGGAGTCTGACGTTTTCAATAATGTCATGGTAACAATTGTCAAGTCAAAGATGCAAGAGGTTTTAATATCAAGTATAAAATCTTGTTTTACTAAAAGCTGACTTGAAATTTTAAATTAGCCTGTGAGTGCATCAATCACTTTACCAACTGAAGATACATCAGACTCCACCCATAGAAAGAGAATTTGAATTGGCAAATAAACAAGGTGAATAAACGGAAGTTCTGAATATATAATTGGAATGGCCATGGAACATCTAGATACAAATTAAG
Source organism: Taxus wallichiana var. yunnanensis (assembly GCA_018340775.1). Lineage (NCBI taxonomy): Eukaryota > Viridiplantae > Streptophyta > Pinopsida > Cupressales > Taxaceae > Taxus > Taxus wallichiana. The sequence continues at coordinate 467,566,286 of CM031236.1, read as the reverse complement.
AGGTAGTTCTTCATGGTCTTATCAGAGCTAAAGACTACTTAGACCCAGAAGAGCTATGGGGAACTGAAAGTTGACTATAATCTTCTACTATCAACATAACATTTGTAAAGCACTTGACAGTGTAAATAGAGTTTTACAATAGTACGCTGCTTCTAAGAAATGGCAATGATCAGATATATGTTTAGGGAAAAATCCAGATGGAAAACGAAATTCTGAAGATATAATTCTAATGGCCATGAAACATCTAGATACAAATTAAGAGCTAGTTCTGCTTATGATCTTATCAAAGCTAAAGACTACTTAGACTCAGAAGAGCTACATGTAACTGGAATTCGACTGTAATCTTCTACTGTCAATTTAACATTCGTAAAGCACTTGACATTGTAAACACGGAACTTTACAATAGGAAGCTAGTCCTAAGCAATGGCAATGATCAGATATATGTTTAAGGAAGAGACCCACATGAACAGTGCACCGCCAATCTTGCATATCAACCATTGTTCAGACATGGTTTCAAAGGAAGTATGTACAGAACAAAGATATGGAGTTTGAGAGAATGGCCAAAATTAAAGATTTTTTCCTTGGTTAGTTCTCCATAAGAAGATCCTCTCCGCAATTATTTTGGCAGGAAAAGGATAATTATTGGTTAGGCTTGTCCACATTGTCTAAATGTAGGTGAGCAAATTGACCACCTCTTTGTCCAATGTTCAATGACACAAGAACTACAATTATCAGCCTTGGTTGATGGTGATTAGGGTTTTTGTGGTTGCTTTGTGTGTGTGCCTTGTAGTGATCTTCTAGGGATTTGTGCTAAGTTGGTTGTGTAGGGTTTATTAGTTCTCCTTGGTTGGTCCTAAAGCTCCACTTGTTTTATTTTGCTTTATGTTTGATGATTTTTCAGGCTTTTGATTTTTGGCTTAGGCTTGGCTTTCCATGATCTCTCACACATGAGAGTAGTCAAAGTTGGTGTGGATGACACAACCGAGAAAGATGGCTTCATTAATGAAGGTGACAGAGTACTTGATAAGGATTGTCTTGTTGAGAGTGATCGATGAGAAAAGGGTTTCCAAAGAGGTCCTTCAAATACATGGTGCGGAAGGATCTACGGTGGACGTTTTGGCCTATGCTACCTTTGATATCTGCGAGTGGAAACTGATAATAGATGTGTCGACATCGGACTCAAGGGGAAAGAACTGACAGTAAGCCCTTTGTCGATAAGCCTATCCTCACCGTCATCCCGAATGATGAAATGAATGAAGTAATTAGAAAAGACAAGACTAGAATCAAAAATGTCAGAATTTTTTTGTTTTCTTGAGTCAAATTGAGCTCCCCTCCAAAAAAAACATCGATAATTGGATTGTTGTGTGGGGGAAGAAGTCGAGAATGTATGTAAATTTTTGCCAAATGCTTCAGTGTGGGGTTTTTCTTATCTTGTTTAGAAACTCAAATATGCAACATAGGGGCATCTCTCGAACCTACTAGAATGAGGGTAGGTGCTCGCTTTTAAGCCAATGCCCTAGTCTCCCGACTTGGCATGGGATAAACATTGTATGTCGTGTGAACCTACATGGCTACAAGTGTTGAATGTCCCTATTTAGCTTTGGCACCTTCTCCCGCAAATTCTAAAACCTATTGGTGAAGTATTGCAAGTTGAGAGATCTAAGGTCACTATGTCCCATATGAATGCAAGAATACTAATTTAAGTGAAAGATGATGGGGACGTCCCAAATCCCTAGCAATTTAGCTGCAAAAAAGTTATATTCTCTATCTCCAAACTTGGAGGGTTAAATGCATGTTTTCTGTGCAAAAAAATGGGCATCTTAAAAAGACTACCCACTAATCTCCCATAAAGGACCCCTCCACCCCCTCTTTGAAGGTTGGTGCTCGGTATGCGCTTCTTCCCCAGAGCCCAAAACTCCGATGGATTTGGGTGGTATGGACTTGAGCCAACAAGTGGATGTGATTTCAAAGATGGTTGTTTTGCTAGTGTGAGTTTGCAAGAAAACCCTCCATTGGAAACTGTAGTTGAAGAATTGCCTGAAAGCCCTTTCAAAGAGAATAATGAGTTTGCCCTCCCTCATCCAAGGGTTGATATGGAAGTTTCTACCATAAAAGAAGGTTACTCTGTGGATGAATATGTGGTGATATTGGCCAAGCCGGTTATGGACGATATTCGAAAAGAACCGAATGTATGTTGAAGCTACCAAAGCTGATGAAATTATGGAAAGGCGTAGAGAAACTGGATAAACTTGGCATCTAATGTCAAACCCTGTGAACACGGATTGATTCCTCCCCCCTCCCTTGTCCCCCTTGTAATGAAGCTAGAAAACTCAATTTGCATGGAAGCTCAAGTGCCCCAGGCTCCGATGAACCATAAGTTAGGGGCCGATAAAAGATTGAAAAAAGAGGATGCCTTTGTAGCACTGATTGCCTCTTCAGGTGGTGCTAAAGATGGTAGGAGGAGGAAAGGTATTGAGAACGGTGTTGGTGTTCCTTCTAAGACCAAAGGCAAGGAGGAAAAAATCCCCACTTGTTAAGAAAGGCTTTATAAAATAGGGGGAGGCAAGCCTCTAAACTTGTCTCATCAATGAAAATTATCAGTTGGAATGTAAGGGGCTTCCTTGAAGCCCATGATAGAAGAACTATGGTTAGAAGGCTCTGCAGAAACATCGAGGGACTGGATATCTTACTCTTGTAAGAGATTACATCTATTGGTTTTACTCCGAACTTGGCACTCTTTTTAATCTGGCTTGGTGCTTCCAGCTTTAGCACCAGACATGATAGGCGTAGGGGAGGTGCAGCAGTGCTTGTTAGCAGTCAAAAGGTTCCTTTCATAACCGACTCTAGTTCCTCTCCTAATAACAGAATTGTCTAGGTTTCATTAAAGATTGGGGGACAAAAGTTGGGAGTTTGCTCTCTATATGCACCTACTCACTATAGAGAAAGAGTAGAATTCTGGAATTGGATCCCCTATTATCTCAAAAATGTCCACTGAATAATACAGGATTTTAACATGGCTGAAGAGAAGGAAGATAAATTGGGAGGGCACGAGAAGATGTGGAAAGGGGATGAACAACTCTGGTGGTTCAAGATGAAGAGGTTGACAAAAGTGGTTGACCCATTGTTTAAAAGAGAAAAAAGGATGGTAATGGTATATGGTATACCTGGTGTAGCAACCAGGCTGATAAAAAAGAGTGTGTGCTAGACTGGATAAATTCTTGGTTGACAGAGATCATATTCTCATTTTTCCAATTGCTGAAGAATATTGTTAATGCATCTCCCTACACTCTTTCTAATCATCATCCCATTGAATTGGCTTCTGCTCCTATCTCAGCTGAAAAATATTTTAAGGGGTTTTATAAACTCAATACCTCTCACTTGGCTGATGATAATTGCTTAAAGGGGCTAAAAACCACTTGGTTTATCACAAAACATGTCCTCTCCCATCTGATGATGGTACCTGTAGTGTGTGTATATTGTCATGTAAAAATATTCTGAGAGGATGTGGAATATTTGAAGCTCAATTAAGAAGAAACAAACAAAGGAAGATTCAAGAGGAGCTGGCCCATATTGAAAATAAGCTACAAGAATGCCAGAATGATGAGGGATTGTTGAAGAATCTAATTGATATCAAACATAAACATAGAGCCTATCAAACTTATGTGGCACAAGGGGCACAGATTGGATTGAGGCTTATGTGGCTTAAACACATAGTTACCCGAGACGGGGACAGGGTTTCAGGGCGGCAAAAATTTCTAAATTTTGGGGACGGCAGGCGGACAGCGGGTGGGCGGCTAATTAAAAATATATAAATATTTAAAATATAAAGATATGGTGACTAAATTATATAAATAAGCTGAAATAAAACCATTTGAGATTTAAATAAGGTGAAACTTGAACTCATAAACATCAAATACATTCCTTAATACTCATGATTCTTTCAAAAGATTGCAAGAAGTTGCTTGGTCTAAAAAGGTGCAAAAATTGATTTTATGAAAATGAGAAAATATTGCCATCAATGCGTAGAGCTCGAGAAAATATACACTTTTAGAGAAAATGGCACCTAAAACGGAGCCACAAAATGAAAGTTATGGCACATGCAAGTTTTTGCTGCTACATCTTCCCGGACCCTTTCCAAAAATGGCAAATTTTTTTCTATGCTTGTGTTTTCTTCACCAAAAATCCAAAAAGGAAAGAAATGCCAAAAAAGGAAATAAATGTGTGGGGGCGCCTGGGCGTCCCCCACGCTTTCCCACGCCCCCCACATTTCCCCGTCCCCAGTGGACGTTTCCCAACATTTTCAAACGTCCCCAGGACGTTTCCCAGCAAAAAAAAGGGAAACGTGGGGAAACATTTCCCCACGTCCCGATGCGTTGGGACATCCCGAACACGTCAAATTTGGGGGACGCGTCCCCAGTAACTATGCAAGTTAAACATGGTGACAAGGGTTCCAAATCTTTTTTTAGATTGCTTAAGTGCAAACACAGCAGAGAGAAAATCACTGCAATTGAGATTGGTGGAGTGCTAACAGATGAACCTAGTGATATCAAACAAGCTTTCTATTCCTTTTACCAATCACTATTTCAGTCCGAGGGCTCTTCTAATAACATTGAGAAGAACGGGACAATCTATAAAAAGTGTATTCTGCAGAAAGTCTCCAGGAATATGACTCTAGAGTTGGATGGGGAGATGTCCATTTAGGAAATCCTCTTGGTGCTAGTTCCAAGCAATGAAAATGATCAGCTATGTTTAGGAAGAAACCCAAATGGACAATGGACCACCAACCTTACACATAGAGCATTATTGAGACACAGTTTCAAAGGTAGCACAGACTGGACAAAACTATAGGATTTGAGAACCTGACCCGAAATTAAAGATTGTCTTCAGTCAGTTCTCCTCTAGAAGATCCTCTACACAGATGTTTTGGCAGGAAAAAGACAGTAATTAGCCAGGCCTGTCCAATTTGCCAAAATGCAAGTGAGAAAATCGACAACTTCTTTATCCAATGTTTGATGGCACAAGAATTCTGGTTATAGCTGGCATGTTGTTACCTTTCTTTCGCACCCTCTTGGCATCATAAATGACCTGATGTTTGACATGTCGAACTAAGAACAAAATCAAAACTCAGACTACTTCTCCAGAACATGGCCCTTCACATTGTCTACAAAAGGCTGTGGTTAGTTAGAAGGTAAAATGAAACTCTTTGAAGGAGCTTGCAGCGAAACTCAAATTGTTAAAACTATTGTAATGCTCAAATAACAAGTTATAATCATTCAAATGTCACTTGTTCATTGATTAACATACATGGCCTTAATATCCACAGAATATGCAGTTCCCCTTATTATTATAAATTCCCTGTGATAACCATAGAACGAAGAGGAGTTGGTCCCCATGGAGCTTGATTTTGAAAAAGCAGTTCCCAAAAGCCTCTTTCTTCTACACTTAGGTTTTTTTCCATAAATACAATTCAACCAACTTCTCACTAGCTTTTTTCTCCCAAACAAAGAGAATAAACTCATCTAATGCAGTATCCAATAAATTCAAGCCATAACATCAAAATCTATGTATTTGACAATGCAAGACAAAAATAAACTCACCTCTTGGGAGAGGCGAAACTTTTTCGTCTTGGCTGCAGTTCTTTGCATAAGATACTTGAAGCTCTTTTAGGTCTAGGCAAAATGGGTAATTCTTCAGATGGGGTGGTGAACCTAGAAAGAAATGACAACAAACATAAAACTACGTAAGAAAAATAATCCAATAATCTAGATCATTTCAAAATATTTAATATGTTATGAAAAAATGAAAGAGCAAACAAATTTGAACAAATAGTGCACTATGCATAGCAATTATTGACAACATATCTAACAATATACATTTCAAAATCTAAATACCAAAAGGGTAAGGTTTGAACTTCAAATCTGCATCCTTACATCTAGGAATTAGAACATCAATATTGTTATCTATCAAGTTTGCAAAACAATATATATGATATGACACATCGTAAAATATTTTTAAAAACAATAAATATTGATAACCACTTTCCTTGAAATAGTCAAAAAATTCAAACAATCAATCAAAATGAAGGTAACAAGAATCTCAACATCATTTTATTTTATAACGCGCACCATGAAGCACTCTATATCCATTTGTTTGATTACAAAGTTGTTTTCATTAACAGAAAAAAATGGCTTCTATGTTTAGTATTCCATTATCAAATCAATCTTACAATGAAATGCCGGTCACAAACTCGGAAAGGTATCACATATGAGCTAGAGAATTTCACATGTACTCAAGTAACAGTGCATCCAATTCGACTTGTTTTGGCCTAAATACACCCACAAATGCAACACAGACAGCTACACATGCACGCACATACACACGCACAAGCATTCCTATTGTTTTGTGTAGCTCAAATCATGCACTTTACCCTCAAAAGATAGTTTGTTGTCCCCACATAGCTAAACAAGTTTACCATAAGAAAATTAAAATCATGCATATGAGAGGCTTTCCTTTGGGATATAGACTCCATGAAAATGACTAAGTTGCATGGATAAATATATCGGTACAGCATCCAATACAGCAAATTTTAAGAAAACCTTGGATACAGTACCAATAAGATACATTACAAATAGATATGTGAAATAAAACATAGAAAACTTTAAAAACTATTCTAATAGTGTGAAACATAGAAAACTTTAAGTCAATTTGGATATATAGCTGCAAATAATTAATTTCATTAATATGAGAAAAAATAAACGGCATCCTCGTATACATCAATTTCAAAATATGAGTACAAATAATTAACTCCATTACTATTATGACAACAGAATAAAGAAATGGAATTCCTTGTATACATATTATGATATTATTAATGTACTATAAAATCCAATGTCACAAATTGGCTCTAGAAACCCTTCAAATCAGATCAAAAACACCTCGTAACGGACAGCAGAAAAAAACCTTCCAACTAAGAGCTCATACATGAGTGACATGTGCGGAAATCCATTTTTATTACCTTGCTTAATAATGGTTGTCTTTTTGGTTTTGACTTTGTTTTCTATGCTTTTTCATTATTTTAATTTTTGTGAGATACGGCTACAATTTTGTACCAACCATATTTGCTAGTCTCCTCATCTTACCTTGGTCATATCTGATTGCGAGTCTATCTCGGATACACATCAGGCTGTATCGAATTGTGTACCATAACTATGAAGAAAGGATGTGCATGAAAAAAATCAAAAAGAGAAGGCCTACTAGAATAGAAAAAGAATATCTTATACTTTTGTATTAATGTTTAACTAGATAAATTAAATTCCTTTCAATCCATGATATCGTCTAGTAGTTTTGACTTTATAAAAACCATTACATGTGTTAAAAAATTTAAGGGTCCATTTGATCTACAATAAAAATATTAGAACATGAAGACTCAATGTAAATAAAGATGAAATGGAAAAGTACATTAAACTTCATGGTGGATCTAGCTCCACAATACGAGCTATAATTGACAATCCGACAATAGATGTCCATTGCATTTTGACTTTTAGACACGGGACTTGTAGATCTATTGGTATTTGTGGATACAATGGAGGGGCTTGCCTCCTACACGATTGCTTCTAGAATAAGGTGCCCAAAATTGACTCTAACAACCATTCTAGCCCCTCATCACCCATCATTGTTTACACTAATGGTGACTCGTATCTTGATTTATATCAAAATATTTTCTGGCCAATAGTCTATGGGAGATGTCAGTCTATTAAAATATGAGGTATGACGTAACTTACAAGAGTTGAATTTACAGGATTTTGGTTTGCCCAAAACCTCAGCTAATAAGAATTTTTGTATCACAAAATACTTTAGGCATGTTCTCCAATTGGGTGAATGCAATGGAATGGTTTGCCTCCTTCATGATTGCTTCTAGAATAGGGTGCCCCAAATTGACTCGACAAGCACTCTAGCCCCTCATCGTTCTTTTTTATTTAAAATAATGGTGAATCATATCTTGATTTATATCCAAATTTCAAGAAATATTCTATGGAGATGTCGTTCTATTGGAATAAACTTTCAAGCGTTGAATTTGAAGGATTTTGGTTTGCCCAAAACCTCGGCTAATGGTAATAGTTGTATCAAAAATACTTGAGGCATGTTTTAAAATTGGGTGAGCCACATGGCCTAAACATTCTTAACAAACTATATTATATCAAACCGCCAACATATCGATTGCCATTTGTGGATGCGGTGGAATAACTTTCCTCCTACATGATTGCTTCTACAATAAGGTGCCCAAATTGACTTTAACGAGTAGTCTATGCACTAATGACATTGAGTTTATAAAGCCACGACTACCCTTGCTTCGCCGCCAAATGTTATTCACATTAATGGTTTACACATATCTTGATTAATATCTAAATATTTTTGGCCAATAGTCTATGGGAGATGTTGCTCTATTAGAAGATGAATTATGTCATAATTTTCAAGAGTTGAATTTCAAGGATTTGGGTTTTGCCCAAAACTTCAACTAATAGAAATAGTCATATCAGAAAATACTAAAGACATCTTCTCGAATTGGGGGAGCCACATGACGTAAACTTTCTTAATGCAGACTATATTGTGTTAAAACTCCAAGAAATTCACTTGCTTCCCTCATTATCTTTGACACCCACAATTAAGATTTTCATGTTTACAATCATCTCTCTTTTTCAATCTCTTTTTTTCATCATGTTACTTTAACTTTCCATATTCATCACTCTATCCTCTAATATACACAATACTACACTCAACATTGGTGAACATTATGGTTTTCCCAAAACCTCAACTAATGGGAACTGTCATATCACAAAATACTAAAAGCATCTTCTCTTATCGGGTGAGCCACGTGACCTAAACTTTCTAAATGGACTATATTGTATTAAAACTCAAACAAATTCACTCTCTTCCTTGCAATAGGGGTGTAAGCCTAGTAGATTATGTTTTTGGCGGTATATGTTCGATACCTACAATCAAGATTTTCATATTTACAATCATCTCTCCTTTTCCAATCATGTTACTTTAACTTTTGCCATTTATTATGCCTCTCTATCCCCTTAGGATCATATTATAATCAACTTTGGTGAACATTATGGTTTTGAATATGTTTCCGCTTCCTACCGTTTGTCTAATAATCACTCTCTCTACCAACGTGATCAAATATGAGTTTATTTCCCACACCCTTTGAAGTTGTGTTCTTTCTCCATGAATTGTTGGTATTGTGAAGACTACAAATATATGCTTCAAATGTTTGTTATGCCCTAGCTTACAACATTCCTTTCATATCCTCCACACACAGATTATCATTATCTTTTTCAACAAAAGAAATATTACTTTCTTGCAAGTAACATGAGCTCCTTGATATCATCCATAAGTCCTATAAGACTTTCCAAAGTAGCCTTAACTTTGAGGAAAACTACCCTCTTATATATTGATTCACTTCTTGCAAGTAGGTAACATGAGCTCATTCATATCCTCCACAAATCCCCTAAGAATTTCTAGTGTAGTTGTAGACAACTTTATTTGGTCATTAAGTGTTTGGTAACACTAATTTGGTTTATATCTCTGAGTAATTATCTCACTATTTCCTAAGGCTTACAAATACTTCTTATTCTTTCATTCGACTTCTCAAACATCTACAAGAGTGATCTCATCACTTATACGCTTCTTTTATCTCCTATCGGACTCCTTAAGAATTCTACTTGATGTCTCGACCTCCTTGAACACTACCGTCCCGGTTTGGTTAAAAGCGCCACACACTTCTCGTCCCTTTACGGTGCTAGTGTGCTTTGTCTCCACATGGTCAGATTTCTTAAGCCTATCATTATTCCCCTTTCTAGGTTGGCCTTAATGCAAAATTATATCCCATGGAAAGGTATAAAAGCAAGTTTAACACTCTCATGTACTCACCTGGCATTCTCAAGAGCTCCTCTGGAAAGTATCTATCAAGTTTTAGGCAAAGCTTCCCTAAACTTCCATAAATCAAGAGCATACATTAGGAGCAGCCTATATTCAATTCTGAAGCACACCAAACCAAGTTGGGAGCAGCCCAACCCAATACAAAAGCATTCCAAGGTCATATCAAGTGTTACCAAGCATCTATACACCTAAGAGCAGTTTAAGGGGTTTCCTATCTACAAGCACTCTACTTTGGCACTTTACTTTGGCACTCTATCACTCATAAAGTGCAATATCCCTATTGGGGACAAAACTGAAAAAGTAGGAAATTAGCTCAAACCCCAATACAAACCAATCTGATTTTAAATCTAGCAAACTGAAATTAATCTGAAATCAGCAATCTACAAGGGCAGCAAACTGTTTATGGAATTCAAGTTCACCTTTCACCATGCAAATCAATGAATAATGCCACAAAACAATTATTCTATCCACGGAAATATTCATAGATCATAAATGCATCAGAAGATGGACGGAATATCAGATTACACAGCTGGAATTAATTATTTAAAAACAGCAGCAGACTAGCCACATCTGAGGGCTAGGAAAAATAGTAAATCTTTGCCAAAATTCACCAAAATGGAGATTTTGGCTTTATATAATATGCAGAATCAGAATATAAAATCAGATTTGCAATTTGTGCCCTAGAAGACACTCAAACACCCTCAAACCCTAGTCGCTCCAACTAGGAATGGCTATAAAATGCATGCAAATATTTGTAGATGATGTCTTTGATCCTCCAAAACTCAAATCTGCATAAAGGTCTTCAATAAGTCTTCACTCTAAAATATGGAAAAAAAAAAGCGAACTGACAAAAAAATCACGCATTGCTTTCTTGTGTTACCTAATGTCCATTTGAGTGCTAGCACTAGGAACTAGGGTTTTGATAACACTAGTGCATGCACAATGGTTTCAAAAGAAGTGAAAGTGCAGGAAGCAACTACAGGCAATGACAAAACAATCCAAAAAAGCCTAGAAGTGTACACATAGCCAAACATTAGCACTAGGAAGGATGAAAGTGCTAGGCACTAGTGTCTAGTTTGGCACTAGCATCCGATGGGGTTTCAAAACCTTAGTTTTGATACTAAGCACAGTCACAGTCTATTTTCCCTAATTCTAGATACATAACACTTTGTGAACCGTCAGTAAAACTAAGTCAACCTATCCTCTTGTGTTTTACTGTATTTTAGAATTGACCTAATTGAATGTCATTCTTTATAGCATTTACATGTACACTCAAATCTGAATGTTTAAGCATTCATTTATAAAGTCTGACCGTGCATTAGTTTCAAGTTGCAATCTAAATTAAAGATAAGCCATCACACATATTTTTAATTAGGGTTTAAACATTAGCCTTGACTTGAGGAAAATTCCCTCTTATATATTGATTCTCAAGACTAGGTCACCTTACAATAGTTTTCTTTATGATGTTCCAAACCAACCTGTTTTTCAAGTCTATTCTCCTCCAAGTATTTTATTTTTCTCGGGTAACATAAAGAGAGTCACTTTGAAGTTTTCATTGGCAAAGAAAAAAAGATGTTTCAGGTTGAGTTTATCATGTACAATGTGGATTCACGTGTCCTTCCTTTTGCAGAGCTATTTCATGTGGGTGTTTGTTCAATATGCCCTCCCCGTTTTGGAGCAGCAATGCTTTTAATGTATTTGTGTCCCTTGGAAAGACACAATATCATATAGCAAATTATTATACCCATACCATATAACAATGTTTTTACCCAATACCATGTACAATGTACAATGCTTCCTTTTGCAGAGCTATTTCATGAGGTTGTTTGTTCAATATCCCCTCCCCTTTTTGAGCACCAATGCTTTTAATGCATTTGCGTCCCTTGGAAAGACACGATATCATATAGCAAATTATTATACCCATACCATATAACAATGTTTTTACCCAATATGTAGTTGCATCCTTGATTTATTCATGCTTTTCCCCAATCTATAGTATATAGTTCTTGAATTTCATAGAAACTTGAAGATTACCATTGGACCAATGTTGTGGATTCCACAATTTGTAAGCATGGAAAAGGAAATCTGATCTGAAAACTTCACATGTGAAGGCTGCAGAAACACTCGATGCTTTCATCATTATCTCCAATAAGAAATCAATACATTGTTGGCTAATAAGCAAACAGATTAGACATTTGCTAGTTGCATAGAAAAATCAATACATTGTTGGCCAATGTGTTTGTAAATACCAATAGACAATATGAAATCTAGGGGTACATCCAGCTATTCTCTTATGTGAAATATTCAAATATAACATGAAATACCACTGATTAAGACAATATTCAACCATCATTCCCAATAAGCAATTAGAATTTTATGATTATCTTAGACAAGAATATCTCTCATCAATAAAGAATACAAGTTATATAAAACAAGATTGTACTGGGATTCTTATAATTAACCAGAGTTATAACAAACTAGAAGTGAGCTTCATATCTTATTAACAATAGGGAACACCACTAGAAACAGGACCAGAGATATTACTTTATATTTACATATGGTGAAGCCTGCCTAAGGACAAAGGATGTATCAATGTAATTCTCTTCCCCGGGCTCACATTTAGCACCTGCAAAACAACAAAGTTTATTAATCCCATATTACAAATACCAAAACATATTAGTAAAGTTTGAATGAAATCAACAAAATGTGATATTAAACCCAAAATTACAATTTTGCAATATTTTAAAGAGACTCAATTTGACAAAAATATATAAAACTCTATAGCCATTTTTTTGGGAAAGCATCACATAAAATTGGATTCCAATAGCACTACCTTATCCCTATTATTTGCTGATTATATGGTGCAGTCCATAAAAAAATTGCATGAAATTAACAGAAAGGTCATTTAAAATAGTATACTAACAAGTTACCCTTTATATTTCAATATGACTTAGCAACTTGGAAAAATATCATAATTCGATGGAAATTGAAACTTGCACATTTTTGTTTCAAGTATAACCCACCTAAAGGCACTAGTAAAACATAATAGCTCTATACAATAGCAATCCATCCACATTATCCCCAAAATGTGAAAAACATTCTGTCAATCCATGCACGGGATGGCAATGGTGCTTCCCATGTGCATTCCTATATATAATCAAACAATAGTTTTGTGCCAAGATGTCTAAGTTGTTTTGTTGTGCCTAATATTTTTTAAAAACATATACATAAATATGAGCACAAGAAAAATATGGCAATGAGATAATAGATCATACAAAAAAATGAGGTTAGCTTAGCTAACTTATATGTCAGTAAATACTTCAAAATATACCATATTTAGGCAAGGTCAACAAAAACAAACAAGCATAATAATTTTTAATGTATTTGAAATTGCCAATATAAAAGTTTCTCTCATTAATTCTCCTTGATATACATATATAAAAATCATAATTAATGAATTAGGCAGAGATAATAAAACTGGATTAACTCTGAATACACTTGAATATTAATAAAATTCTATTACAAACTTTGAATATGGCATCACAACCCTTTATGAGTGTATGTTGATTGTTCGAACCAATGATTTTCGGGATCAGTTATCCATGCCCTCATTCCTATTAGTAAACCTTGAATATTGTTTTACAAAGATAAAGCTCCTAAATCATCAAATATTATTGCATAAAACACAGTTTAAAATATTGATTGAGATCTTGCCTTCCTCCAAGCCACATAAAATAAGACGTGTCTCGGAGACCAAAACAGATCTAGGAGACAAGAGACAGGTTCAGGAGTACCAAGTAGACAGCCCCTAACATCGTGAGGATCACCCTCTGCCTCATAAAGCATCTAAAAGTGCAAGCTTTTCAAAAGAAAAAGAACAAAACCAATCCCTTCTCAAGGAATCAATAATCGAAAAGTTGTTGCCAAATAATGAATTGTAGTGTTGTAACTAATTGGTTTGTGTACTTCACCCTAAAGGGCAAAATTTTCTCCAGGCGCTATGGAGTGGTATCTCTCTTCTCCTATGGAATATTTGGAAAGAAAGAAATAGTAGAATTTTTCAGCAAATCAGCAAAGACAGATCTTATGTCTGGGAGAAAACTAAAATCAATATAGCTGAAAGTCTAAAACACAAGATATCTTTGCCCCATACTCTTTCTACGGAATGGGAGCATATTTGCAATCAGTTATCTCTTGATCCTAGGGATGCTTCTTTGCCCCGTTTTCATATTAATAAGAAAATCGTAAGAGAAATTCAATCGAAAGACCCTACTTTGGGTTATGGAAAACTGAATACAGATGGAGCTTCCAAAGGAAATCCAGGAAGAGCTGCCATGGGAGGCATTGGTAGAAACAAGGAAGGTGATGTGCAGTTCCTTTTTGCAGAGAATCTGGGTATTACTACCAATAATCTTGCGGAGGTGAAAGTGGTTTATAAAGGCATGCAAGAGGTTTTAAAATTGGGTGGCAAAAATTCAAATTGAATCAGACTCTCAAATCATTATGAAGCCGTTACCTGAAAATAGTGTCGGTTCTTCTCCCAATTGGCAAATTGCTAAAGAGGTTTGGAAGATAAAAACATTGCAGGAGAAATTTCAAGAAGTTCAGTTCAATCACATTCCTCATGAAAGGAATAAAGTTGCAAATGGCTTGGCTAACTGGGCCTTGGATAATAAGAATCTTCTTTGCTATGGCTTACCTCCTACATGGTGGTCCAACAAGCTCCAAGAGGGCATCAGATATCTTGATCATTTGTTATGATTATATCTTCAGGTTTACTTTTGTATAATGCTCAAGCTTGGACTAATAGTTTTCAGGCTTGGCACAGCCAAATATGTATTTTTGATTTCCATCTAATATAAAGTTTTGCTGGTTTAAAAAAAAAACAAAAAAATATCCATAAGCTACAATAGCTATAGTCCAACATAAAACATAATCCATATCATTATAGACAACATAAAAGTTAAAACATATAACAAAAATGACCAATTGTATGAAGACGACCTACCGCCGTAAAACTTCACAATACAAAAGCATATTCATTACATTAAACTTTTAAAGGGGCAGACCGAGGAACATACCATGGCCATTCGGTGGTTGCCTTCCAAAAATCTTTCAAATATTTTGTTAGCTACAAAAGAACATTTTAAGAGAAATGAGTTGACAGTTTACAAGCTATGGCAGACAAGCTACACAATATAGCATCCTCAAGGAACAAACAGACAGAGTTATCAGCAATACCATAAAAATGATGCAAAAAGAGATCTAGAATACAGGTTAAACTCTAGTAACGTTATACTAGAGCCAATAAAGTATAACCACAATACAATTAAAAGTTCGGAAATGATAAACTAATTAACCAACTTCACTTACAAAAGAACTTTTGTAATGCTTTTCCAGTGCTCTTTTTGGATTTTTCTGATGCTCTAGTAATGCCTGAGAGTAACATAGTTGAAAAAAAAATGTAAAAATTCCTTTATATGGTTCTTTGTACAATACTTGGACAGACCCATGTAAACGCTGAAAACATATTTGAGAAGAAAAACAGGAAAAAAATTGTCACTGAAGCTAAGCCATCTTAAAAACCAAAGCAAATTTTTCCAAAATAATCCACACTATGAGCAAAGCAACATACACAATAACAACAACAAAATTGTCACTGAATTTGAACATACTCGCAGGCATAGGCCAAAACCATTGAAGTGTTGTTGATGAAGTTGCTTTCATTGAGCCTAACACCCTGTATAGCAGAATCATGGCATTAGCTTCTATATACAAAAACGTTAACATATTGAGTATTTAACTTTCTTATGTGTGACTCATTACATGAATAACAGAGTTATCACAAACAATTATAGATACAGGTTAGCTCTTCATTTCAGCCTAAACCATATATCAATCATGAAAAAGGCTGGCAGATATTTTACAATACAGAAGCTAAAGACCAGTCATGTAGAGAGTTAATCCTAGAATTTCTGATACTTACTATTCATTTTCGCTCCATGCAATCATGAAGTTGGGTTCAGAGAACAATTAGAATTGTACTTTCTAAACTAGTGATACTGAACAGGCTATAAATATCACTAAAAGATATACACACACATGACATTATTAATGATGCTAAGACCAAACCCAAAACAAACAAAAACTATTTAGCAAGAACCTGATTTCCTGTTTTCTTTTCTCTTTCTGCCCCAGCAAGGTCAGCAATTATTAACACAGCCTCACCCAGCTTGCATTCATTCCTTTGTCCATCACCCATTTTGGGGCTACTCCGAACATTGATGATACACTGTGATCGGCTGTAAAAATACCAAAAGCTTGTAAAATATTATAAAGCTTGACCATCACAAAGTACTTAAATTGGAAAAAGTCCACCCTTCTCAGAAAGCAACTGATAAATTGTGAAGAACGCTACAAAATTAAAGAATGAAGTTAACTTTTAACATGGAAGCAGTGTCCAAACATTGTTACCTCCAACAAGAAGTGCCATGTAAGAAAATGCATTTTAATTTTCACTGTTCTTTTCTTTTCATATATTCATGTTGATAAAAGAAAAAAGTCAAAGCTGCTTGTTCTTTCAGAATACAGTATCCACCCAGTATCACTGATATGTAAAATGTCTGAAGAATACAAAACAAATAAAAAAATTACAATAATGTGCTCCAGTGACAAAATTAGATAGCAAAATAGGATGGTAAATTGCACACGGGTTAAATATACCCTAAGTGACTTAGAATTTGTGGCCAGGGTCTGAACTAAAAGTTCCAATATAGGTAACAACAGAAATGATGCCACTGAAAATTCCAGAAATATGGAGAGCCTAAAAATTGGATTATATGCAGGCTTTTATATATGAAGATGTGAACAGTGCATGGCATTCATGTGCATGTCATCATGAATGCCATGCACATTGATACGTTCATAGAAATTCCAGTGAGTATCTTTGCAGATTGATACCTTCGCATAAATTCCTGTTATAATAAAACATTGTGATGTGCAGCATTCTCCTCAGTAGTAGTTTTCCAGCTGCCTCTGGTTGAAAGTTTCTTAATGAAGAATCAAGTAATAAGAGCAGTGACATTTGATACAAATTCTGCAGTAATTTTCATAACACTACAAAATGCCCCCAAATACCTTGTGTACAAAATATTCACCTAACAAGTATCTCTAGGAAATGTCTAATATCTGGTTGAATGCTTAAAATATTACCAATTTTTCCATTAGAACCTCGCATGCCATGACATATTACCTTCATAACACTGCTAATGCATTTTGTAATAACAATAATGTTCCCTTAGTGACATGATTAGTCTAGTTATTATGTTCAATACTTGAATTGATCATTCAAGTACAAAACTTAAATATATACACTCACACCAGTGCAAGCTCAATAAGATCACAATCCTCCCATATATAACTCAACTGCTAAATTTGTAATACACTGAACCATGCTTAGAACATGTGAAATATGCAATCATCTTGACTGTCCCTATATATAGGCATCAGCAACCAATAAAAAGTTTGTAGGGATCCTATAAGTAGCACATGCTTGTTTGCAACAGTTTTTGGCAGTAAACTTCTTTAAAGCATTGTACTTATTTTTCACTTGGATTAAGTATAGGAGAACTTATTTCACTTAGTTATGATTTCCAGATTTCTACAGTAAGTACACAGAGTAAAAGGTCTGCAGAATGCAGATTCAGATATCATACTAGTTATAAAACTCTTCGTAGACATATTTAACATGAGCAACAACTAAGGCTGCTATCAAAAAAAAGACACCCTAGCTAGTAAAGAGGAGAACAGATAGATGTGATAGCCACCACAACTACAGTAAGATGTGAAATTAACATGGCCATGAACATGTAATGCACTCCATATTGTTTGCGAAAAACTGGTAGAAGCTCCTCAATAATTGGGCAAGTCAGAGTCCAGACAGTATTTTTCCTCATAGACCCATCAGACAGAACTTGACTACCAGGGCTGCAACGGCACTTATGTTCTGGAGCTTTAGAATGATCCTATCCTGGAAATAAAGTCTATCTGACCAAATTCTCAAGTGAAGAGAAGTACTCTAGCGGGAACTGCACCATCCTATCAAACACCACATTGTGATGCAGTCGTGATTAGCGGATCCAATGGAAGATATCCTTAGACCCTGCAGTGCACAAATTTACACACACACACACACACTGTCTATAAACAAATGGAAAACAAAAATCCTTATCTTTGTTTAGGAAATTACTAAACAAACACCTACAGAATAAAAACTATGCAGTGTTACAATATCGGTCCACTCATGGATTTGGTTCACCCCTAGAGCTCTATTCAGACATGCACACTCTTCAGCAAGTCTCTACTTGCAGTTCTCTAACTGCCTGGAGAATAACTCTATCACCACATACCCCTGGCTGTTGAGGCAACTACCCTAGCTAGCTGAGATGAACCCCAAGCTAATTAAGCCCTCTCAGTCAAATCCCCTCTCAAATAGAGCTCATGTTCTTATCAAGACACTGCCCAATAATGGTTATGGAAGCCCAAGCACTTCAGCTTCCACCCACAAGCCGTTTTTCCTTCATAACATGACATTTATAAACTTCCCTAGTTTATGAGGCATCTCTCACAGGTGCACGGCATTATGATAATTATGCAATTATACGGTGAGCCCTAGATCTGCCACTGTTTAGGCTGCATCCTGACAAGAAGCATCCAGGTGACAGAAAACATGTTTTTGGAGATTTTTCGATAAATGTTACTTTGCAAAATGTCCTCCTTTGACAGTTCACTTCCTTTTGATACCGCAATCCTGTCTGCAAAATTTAAGATGGTGTGGAGCAGTAGCACATGTTGCATTTTCTCAAAAATCATGCATGTGCGCCAAAATCTAATTTGGCAGATCACTTCCTTAGGCTAACACAGATCTATACGCATGGCGCTAGGTCATGAGGTTTCTTTTAGTGTATTTTGCATTTTTCTCTAAAAACGGACCTCTAAGGCATGTTCTGTAAAGATGTGCCACTTCATGCGGCCATGTACAATATGCATGCAAGTTTTGAGATAGCGCGGAGCATTGTAGCTCATTTAGATCTCAACATCGATTTCAGCTGCACATCAAGTTTTCAGCTATTGCACCACTAAGTAAGCGGATGTGCTTGGAAGGATATTTTGATGATCAGGAAACTACTGTGAACCGTTTGAGGTGACTCCAAAAATACAGCAACTCAATCCACCACCAAAGACCTGTAAACACTGCTTCTTAATACTCATGTTTTTGCTCATTGACCCGAGATGCTCTTGCATCAAATTGGCATGCACCTTGAGTTCATCAATCAGTTGTCACACACGATTGAGTCTGTTGTCAACACACACCCCATGTTTAAGAGTATCTTCATGCAAAATGAGATACATTGAAGCAGAGGTTATGTAGGTAATCAATATTGTTTCGGTTGAACAAAGACAGTCTGAGAAAGGAGCGCGAAAGGGAGGGACAGTAAAACACTATAATCCTACGAATAAAGCCTGCTGGAAGAAGACCGCTCCTAGAAAAATGTAAACCTAAATTCATTGTCGACAATCTAAGGCTGTCAACAGCTCTGTAACCACACTTTTAAGAATTGACCTGGAAAGGAATACATTTCTCAATGTATTGCGACCCAATTGTGCTACGCAAATTTCCATGGATTGTCGTAGCTAATTTTATGCTAACAATATGACATACGGGCAATATATAATGCACATACTCATACAGTGCCCTTAGCAATGGGACCCAAGCTTATTTATAAGATGACTTATTAGGTTAAAACTTATACCTAAAAATTGGTTAGCCATCCTACTCAACAACCTTATTTGTCAAACAAAAGGGTCATATACAGTACATGCAACAACATTTATGAGTTTGTAATATCCCTTTTAAGGGCTGAACCTGAAAAAGAAGGAAACCACACAAACCCAAGTGAAGTAAAATTTGATTTTTATAACAGCAGTTGTAATATTCTTTCAAACCCTAGCAACAAACTGTATAGGGACTCAAATGCACCATAAAACCATGCACAATAGCTTGAAATTACTTCTAAATAATTATTTCAATCACAGCAACCAATATCCATCCAATTTGCAATAAAGAAATGGAGAAAATCAGCGATGATACACTGTTGTAATTAAATTTGTGACAGCAACAGGGCAGCCACAAACAAGGGCTGAAAACAATAGATAAACCCCTCCAAAAATAGCCAAATTATGGATTCCAACCTTATAAATTATGGAGAATCAAAATATATGAATTATGTGCCCTAGAAGGCACCAAACCACCACCAAACCCTAGTCGCTCCCCTAGGGAAGAGCTCCAAAAATCATGCAAAGCCTTTGTAATCCTTCTTCTTGATGTCCTTGTCCTTGGATGCCACACAAGAGGGTTTTCATCCTCAAGTGGAATGGTATTGAGCAACTAGCCCAACAAACCAAATGTAGATGTAAATGCGCCAAAGATGATCTTCAAATGAAGTCATACAATCCCTTTTATACTCCTTGCTTGGCGCCAAAGGCCAATTAGATGAGGACCGACCTCTTAAGCTTCACTTTATCTTTTAATTTGCCTTTTTAATTCCTCCAAACCAGCCGACCTGCCTCATAAAGGAAAACCACTAAAAGAAAACATTAAAACTAATAAAAGAAAACTGAAATGAAGTGCAATTCCTTCCCTTGTTCACTTATTCTTCTTCGCCATGGGAAGGGAGTGGCAAGAAGTCTTCATTTGGCCTCAATTTGAAAAAGGGGACATTACAGAGTTCGGTAAGGATCCCCATCAATAGTTTCTATGACATTAAATAGCCATCTCTCAAAGCATCAAAACTATTCTTATCTTATTAAAGAATTGAGGCTTTCCTACCCCATAAAATTAGAAGAGAACTGCCCTGATTTTAAAAAGGGTTAAATAAAATCAACACAGATTTTTCTAAAAATATTTATTCTAATTATTCTTATCTTCTAATCATGTAACAATGCATCATCAGAACCAGAATTCTTCAGCATTCATGTCAGAAGCACCCAAGCCATATCATACTCTGCAATGACAACACCCAATCTCTTATGTACAATCAGCACATGATGAACAATTCCCTCCTATAATAATGGTGGGCCAATGATCTTATGGGAGAAACGAATTCTGTGAGGAAATGTGGTGCTTAATTTGCTTTTCTAGAATGACACTTTGTATTAGGTGTACCGGTTCTATGGCCATGTGCATTTTGTTATCAGCAGATTTTCATGTTATTGCTTTTTATATATAAATGTATCATAGTCTGTCACATGAAAACCTTTGTTGAAGTCTATTCTTTGATTTTTCCACCACCTCTATGAGTTTGCTTACTCCTTGCCCTCCATTTGTGATTATAATCTTTATAGCCCACCTCACCAGTGTTTTCAAACAGTTCATAAAGGTTCATCTGGAAACCAAGATACATGAAATACTTAAAATCCTCCAAGTCTCTATCACATAGGCTAGCCAAGACATTACAATAATATTTAATAGCCTTGATTGCTAGCAAAGAATAATATCACTAGATCATATTTTTTGGCATTGTATGCTGAAAAAGAATAATATTTGATAGCAAAATTATCAGTCTATTGCACTCTGTGTGCGCACTATAAACAAGAAGCACAATCTGCAAAATCTCTTATAGTCTGTCCCTTGCATTGGACAATTTTGTTAGAATATGCAGAGAGACAAAGAATAAAGAAAGATCGGAATGTTCAAAGAATGAAGGAAAAGAAACCAGAATGCATATATTGTTCATTGTGTGTACGTCATTTTCTTATGGGAGAGATGGTTACAAAATGATTACAATTGTTTCTTAGTTAATACTTAACTAATATTGACTTAATGCTAGTTTATAAGTGTTATATTCAAATATCAATATTCCACGTGGATGCATCCCCTCCAAAAGGAGGTGTTTCCGGCAAGTGTAACATCCCTTTCAAAGGCTAAAACTGAAAAAGAAGGAAACCACACAAACCCAAGTGAAATAAAATCTGATTTTTATAGCAACAGCTGTAATATTCTTTAAACCCTAGCAGTGAACTGTATAGGAACTTAAATTCACCAAAATAACCATGCACAACAGCTGAAAAATACTTCTAAATAATTATGTCAACTACGGCAACCAATATCCATCCAATTTGCAACAAATAAATGGAGAAAATCAGCGAAGACACTGTTGTAATTAAATCTGTGACAACAGCAGGGCAGCCACAAACAAGGGCTGAAAACAGTAGATAAACCCCTCCAAAAATAGTCAAATTATGGATTTTGGTCTTATAAATTATGGAGAATCAGAATATAAAATCAGATATGAATTATGTGCCCTAGAAAGCACCGAACCAGCACCAAACCCTAGTCACTCCCCTAGGGAAGAGCTCCAAAAATTATGTAAAGCTTTTGTAATCCTTCTTCTTGATGTCTCTGATCCAAATCAGCAAGCAAGTCTTCAAGATATGTCTTCAATGAACCACCATGGAGAGTTTTTGTTCTCCCCAAAGCCACAAAGAAGGTTTCCATCTTCCTTGGATGCCACATAAGAGGATTTTAACCTCAAGTGGAATGGTATTGAGCAACTAGCCCAAAAAACCAAATGTAGATGTAAAATGCTGCCAAAGATGGTTTGCAAATGAAGTCACACAATCCCTTTTATACTCCTTGCTTGGCGCCAAAGGCCAATTAGAAGAGGACCGACCTCTTAAGCTTCACTTTATCTTTTAATTGCCTCTTTAATTCCTCCAAACCCATCTGACTTGCCTCCTAAAGGAAAACACTAAAAGAAAACATTAAATCTAATAAAAGAAAACTAAAACGAAGTGCCCTTGTTCACTTATTCTTCTTCGCCACGGAAAGGGAATGGCAAGAAGTCTTCATTAGGCCTCAATTCGAAAAAGGGGACATTATAATCCTCCCTTCCCGAAATCGCTTGCCATCAAGCAATTACAAACTCATATGCCAAAGCATCCTCAATTAGAGCTAAAGGAACATGTTGTAGTGCTCCCATAACCTGGATCTTGTGCCTGTTAAATGAAGGAGCTTCAACCCAAACAAACTCAAACCTCTATTGCTCCTTTCTTCATTGAAGTCTTCTTCATCTTCTACTTCAAAAACAACAGTGACATCTACTTTCTTTGCATACTCAGCTTGTACCAAAATCCCTACAAACTGATGTAGTTTCCATCATAAAGCAAGAAATGGACGAATAATCAACTTGACTAGCTATCCCTCTTATTACAAGATGCAAATCAGATTGTGGAGGGGCTGAAAACAATTCACCACAGCCATAAATCTCATGGAATCTTATCCAATTCAAGGCTATCAAATTTGATTTGTTTCTTCCTTTCAGTTGTAGCCTTCTTCCCACATCAACCCATGAAGGAATTTCCTTTGAAAATATAAGTTCATAGTTGTTCATGACTGCTAATGGCAGTCCCAAATATGATTTTTGCATGTTCAACCTTAAGACAATGGTATAACTATCAAATTGAATTCTTGCGGAAAAGGCAATTTCATGAGTCGTGTAGGGACTGAAAATTGTCTTACATATGCTAAAAAATGAAGATCAGCAAGTCTATGATTGAAATCAACAAACATATTAAACCTTAATCATTGGCTAAATTTTCTCATAGCATAAAACCTAGGTAGTCATAAGATAAATCTCCCTCATTTACCGGTGAGACTCCCGTGTCGATTTTGTCAATAAAAATATGCTAGTATCTATATGGGGTTTTACTTTAACTATTCAACCATGAACCATAGTTGTATAGCTTTGCATGAAAAATAAGCGATTGTTTAAGAAAGGAAATATTTATAGAAGAAGGAAATAATAAAACACAGGGAAGAAATAGGGAAGATGTGCAACCCAATCAATAGATAACAGAGTTGATTGCATGCACATAGAAGAAACCAATAGATATCAACACACAGAATTATAAGCAAAGGCAACTCCAGATCTAGATCTAAAATAACACAAAGTTTATAAGTAGATCTGAGATTAAAAGCTAGAAACACAATGCACCGTGACACAAAGTTCTCCAAATATTGCTCCTTTATATTCCTTTGCTTCAAGTGGCTATCAGGGGTTTCAACACAAAGTCTGGAACACAAGAATCTTTGCTTACAAATTCGATCTTTTAACCCGTAGGTTCTTCCTCTACTTATAGCATGTAGAGGGAAATTACAAGTAGGAAGCTTTGAGTGAATCGGCACATGTGGAAGTCGGAAAGGAAACAACTCTTACAATCTCTCTCCCCTGAATTCCTCTTTGCATGACATGCATGATTTGCAGAATCAAGATAAAACCTTCTATTTTGCACGTCTGCCACCTATCTCCAAGTAGTTGACTTCTTCAAGCAATGGCTTTTAAACCAATCACTTAAGTTGTATAATTTAATTGATCGCTCAATTATTTTGTCGGAGGAAATAAGAGAAAGAAGAAGAAAGCTGCAGTCTTGTCCTTTTTCATGCTTGTGTCGGTGATTCTTTTTCCTTTGATTTTCACCAAACTGAATCTAGAAGCAGTTGGATTTGGAAGCGGCTGGATCTAGGAAGAGCGTGGATCTGGAATTTTGTTTACGGGTGTTGCCTTCGCCTTGTCTTCCCTTTTATCCTTGAAGCTTTTGCAGTTCTTCTCCTGTACATGCATCAGTGCAATGTCTGCCGTAAATAACTCATCATTTTTATTTTTAATTGCATATGAGCAATTAAAAATTGCCCGAAAGCACTCTGGTGAATGCAATTTCAATGAAGGCTTAACTGGAAGATTGGGAGCACATGCACAAGAGCCTAGAAGAAATTTTCCACGACCGACTTCTTCACGGGCTGCGTTTGAAACAAGAGGATAAAGCCTTTGTGCAAAGCTTTTTGCAATTATGAGATCTGGATCTGGATCTGGGCCTATTGACTTCAGCAAATCTAGAAGCTACACATGATTCCACTAAGCTTTCTCTTTCATCCCGCTTTGCCATGGCTAGAGCAATCTTTGTCTGAACAATTCTTTTCCTCTTTATTCGGCCGAAATTTTTCACAACCGGTGCAGATCTGAATAATTCTTCAGATTTGGAGGATATGTTCAATGTATTGGACATTGATTGCTCCTTTCTCTTACAAAAGCACTGTAATGAATTCTGCAATTAATTCGGACAAAGATGGCAAACAACATGAACAAACTGGATTTTAATCATAAAAATCTGCAAAATTCAAGCCTTTTCAATTGTTGCCCCCCAATTTGATGTTTTTTTGCATGCAAGCAAGCATGAATTTTACCAACTTCACCTGAGCACCTATATCACTTATGCAAACAATTATCCAAACACAAATCAACCTCTTTCAACCTATGCGCCAATTCTAGAAGCTTTTAGCATTAATTACACCTTTTGAGCAAAAATCCTCTCCAAATGGGGCGCACTTTTTCCAAATCTGCACTTATCTCGCTTGGAATTAATTAATTCATCCTTATGGCAACCCCTTTATATAATCCTCATGATTCTATAATTAATTAATGTCTTTCCTATTCTTGACAATTAATTAATTAATTAATAAGCTTTACTCTTCAAATGCGGCGCCTATTTTGTGCATGCTCATGGCTGCCATTAAATAAATTAAATTTATTTAATTTTAAACTTCCTCAGTTAACTCAAGCCTCACAGTATGCTTTGACCTTAGCCATTGAAAATAGGAATTAATTAAATCATTTAATACTTTAAAAAGTATTATTTCTCTTCCAAATGGGGTGCACTTTTTGACATGAAGGGGCCCCTCCCCCAAAGTGTATTAAATAAATAATATTTATTTAATTTTAGAACTATCTATTGCCAACTTCCTTTTGTCCACTTCCCTTTGTTGACTTTTCCACAAACCAGGGTCCCAAAATTGGGTGAATAAATATTAACAAATATTTATTTGATGCATTATCATTCACCCAAGGTGGGTTGCACTTTTGGAATAAGGAATTTCTATTTTTAAAAGTCAATTGGCAATGGGATTATTTACCTGCAAAGCAGCCCCGAATATCCCATGATTCACTTAAGCTATTTGACATTCATAATGGGATTATTTACCTGCCATGCAGGCAGAAAAAATCTCATCAATGTCTTAAGTGATTTTTCTTTTATTTCACAATGAGAATTTTTACCCTGCAAGGCAGGTAAGAAATTCCCGCCTACCTGCTACCTCTAATTTTCCCATTGTGACTTAAGTGACGTTGCTTCCATGGGAAAAAGTACCCTGCTAGGCAAGTACAAAATTCCCACCTACTTGTTGCTTCCAAAAATCCCATGATCCACTTCAAACCCCTTTTTCCAAAAATACGGCTAAAACATGCAGAAAAAGCTTTTTGGTGCATGACTTCGTCTTTTCCAAGAAAACCAAACCTCCGATGGCGAATTCCTTCTAGCACAACATGCATATGTGATCTCCAGATACTCCAGGCCAAGAATCAGGCCAAACCGGCAAAGGAATTGATCCAGAGAAATTTCACAGAAAACGAAACGGGAAAACACAAAAAGTTGCCAGAAGTCACAAATAAAGCCCAGGATTCATTCCTGGTTAAAACCCTACTGGTATATGGGAATAACGATATGTACGATCACAACAAAGTTAAACCGAGCACAAATTGCCTCAAACGGGGCTCAAAATAATTAAATACAAATTTCCCGCAGGCAAACCCCAACGACAGAATATAACAATTTTGGGCATCTGGGTATTTGGCGAAAATGGCTAATATGGCTCCTTGGGAATATCTTGACACATTACAAGAACTTTCTGGCAATAAAAACACAAAACGACCCATTATTTTAAAAGTACGAAATTTTTTTACATAGGGTAGTCCCAGATTTCAAGGTGAAATGCAAAATGGCAGATCCCAAATATGATTTTTGCATGTTCAACCTTAAGATAATGGTATAAATATCAAATTGAATTCTTGCAGAAAAAGGCAATTTCATGAGTCGTGTAGGGACTGAAAATTGTCTTACATATGCTAAAAATGAAGATCAGCAAGTCTCGATTGAAATCAACAAACATATTAGCCCTTAACTCAACATTCTTGCATCCCATCCTTGCTGAACTTGGTGTGGAAAATGGCTTTCAATAAGAAAGCTCCACCCTTAAGCTCTTAATCCCTCAAGTGTTTCCCACATGGGGTCACACTATGCATGCCGGAACCAGCCAAAAATTATCACCATGAAGCATCTTATCCAAGAGTAAACCCTTGCTAGCCTATATGCATTGAATGCCCGAAGATATACTTCTTCCTTTTTCATGTTATCCATGCTTGGAAGTATTGCCTTCTCTCCTTTATCATTGCATTTCAACATAAGATGCAAACAACACATACCAAAACTTATGCTCACCTCTTTTGGAAGGTTGTTACCTTGCTGATTTGGGCTTTCAATTGTTGACTTGAAGCTGCCCCACCGAATTTTCTTCCCCACAAAGTTTGGATCAGTCCATAGAAGTGTGGATGAGTGGGTGCAGTGTCCATGTACAGCTCTAAATTTCTTCATAAGCAACGCCAAAGATGTTGGGATGTTAGCTTTGCTCAATCTCCATGTGTAAACCCTCTTACCCATCATATTAAGAGGAAAGAGTGTCTCCAAACCTGCCTCTTTCTTGTTTTCCATGGAAAGTATGCACAGCCCCATGCATAATTTTGAAGAGGACAGCCCATCATGGCTGTAGTATAACATTTCTAACTCAAAATTATTGGATGTTATTGACATAGGAAGGGTGCAACAACTGTAATACTTGAAATCCCTTCCACACATCATATTAAACCCAAAAATCTTCATCAAAAATGTCAACCTACAGCTGTCCAAGGAGAGTACTATCCATCCAAAATGCAAATTTAGGAAGAGCATTTTACCTTGGTTGTAGCATTGTGTTGTCTCATGCAAAATTGGCATGATGGTGGTGGAAGACCATCTTGTATCCCATGCAAACACTATATCTTCTACTGTGGATGAGAAATGCATTTTTCTTGTGATTGCCAATTTTCTTATGGCTGCCATAAGGATGTAGACAGTAGTCCTCAAGTTTGTATCAGCATCCTTCCAAAGGTTCCTGAATCCCAAACTTCTAGGTGCAAACAACCCAAAATTTGTAAGGAAGAATTTATGTGCCCCTTCATATGTTGTTCCTCTTATCAAATTGATCATGCTGCCCTCCATGATACAAATATGGCAGCGACATAGGAGGAATCAAAAAATTTGGAATATGATGGTCATGTCTAGGGCTGCCCACAAAGAGTTTCCTTCTTAGGGCTAAAGTAGCATCCTCTTCCCATTTGGTACCCTTCATCCTCACAAAGTTGTTAGAATATTTCTTATGACGACCAAAATATTGCAAAGACATAGCATGAAGGTGATGTAGCAATTCCTTAAGAAGATGATGAAATTGCTTACCATAGGCTGCTGTCCTGAAATTTCCAGTGAACTAAAAGTGATTATAGGCCCCGAAAAAGCACTCTCTTCATCTATATGGCCCCCAACAAGGTCACCCAAAAGTCTTGGCCCATTGACCCTATGCAATTTTGATTTGTCTCCATCCTTAGCATCATGAAGACTTCCCATTTGTCGTGATTTGCTATGGAGCATCAAATTTGCCCCAAGGTCATCCCTTTCAACAAATTGCCCATGACCATAAATCTGAAATGGCATGGTAGAAAGCAACAAATCTGAATTACCTTCATACCTTTGGTTGTCTTCATAGTGTTCATCTTTCTTCGCCTTATGAGAGATTGTTGAAGCCTTCTCCTTTTGTTGATACATTTAAGGAACCACATCATGAAGATTGTCGGAATCATGAACGTCACCAATTTGTCTTTCATTGCTTGTTGTCCGGAAGGTCCTGAAAGCTAATCATCCTCCTTGTCCTTTGGCAATTGTGCTTCAACCTTCAACTTCTCTTCACCATCTTGTAAATCTGATTTTTCTTCTTTATTTTCCTATAACATGCCATCATTAGAAATCAATGAATCTTCATTAAATATCAAAGGATTTATACCTTCCACTCGTGCTTCACGATTTCCTTCTCTTCTCTAGGCTTGTGCTTCAAGATTTCATCAAACCCTTGGCCCTTCATACTGCTGTTCTGAAAATCAGTCAAGGGCTCATCCTTGGGAAGAGTGATGGGTGCTTCTATGGATTCAATGGGTTGCTCCTTTCAATGCCCAACAACTTCGATTGTTCTTCGGCATCCTTGATCATTATGGAGAGATTCTTTCCCTCTAGGGATGGAACATCTTTCCCATTTTCCTTGGGTATAACTTGGGGTTTGGACCTTGGTCCCATTCCCACTCTACCATTCTTCAACCCTATGAACTCGGTGAGTGTCATGGCATCACGAATCTCACTGAAATAGCCTCATACTCCTCATAGATGATAGGAATGTTATGCCTCCCGAATGTCGCGTTTCATCTTTGGAATGGCTTCTTCCCTAGGGAGGAAGGTAAGCTAGAATGGCATAACAGCAACTCCAAAACTAGACCCTAAGGGCTGCCTCGCGCTATGAATTCTTGAAGAACTTCCTTCTCCATTATGGTTTTGCATGGCTTGGATCAACTGTGTCATCCTATTCGCCAATCTTTCTTGCCCTAGGGCAAGCCTCTCAACACTAACATCATCAAAATATATATTTTCCATTTATCTGCTCTTCTGAATGAAACCCTCTAGACTGGGAGGATAGATGCTTTGATACCACTATAATATCCCTTTCAAGGGTTGAAACTGAAAAAGAAGGAAACCACACAAACCCAAGTGAAATAAAATCTGATTTTTATAGCAGCAGTTGTAATATTCTTTAAACCCGAGCAACAAGTTGTATAGGGGCTTAAATTCACCAAAATAACCATGCACAACTGAAAAATACTTCTAAATAATTATGTCAACTACAACAATCAATATCCATCCAATTTGCAACAAATAAATGGAAAAAATCAGCGAAGACACGCAAATGCGTAATTAAATCCATGACAGTAGCAAGGCAGCCACAAACAAGGGCTGAAAACAGTAGATAAACCCCTCCAAAAATAGCCAAATTATGGATTACGGTCTTATAAATTATGGAAAATTAGAATATAAAATCAAAAATTGAATTATGTGCCCTAGAAAGCACCGAACCAACACCAAACCCTAGTAATTCCCCTAGGAAAGCTCCAAAATCGTGTAAGGCTTTTGAAATAGTTCTTGATGTATGTGATCTAAATCAGCAAGCAAGTCTTCAAGATATGTCTTCATGAACCACCATGGAGAGTTTTGTTCTCCTCCAAGTCACAAGGAAGGTTTTCGTCCTCCATGCCACACAAGAGGGTTTTCGTCCCCTCCATGCCACCACAAGAGGGTTTTCGTCCTCAAGTGAAATGGTATCAAGCAACTAACCCAACAAACCAAATGTAGATGTAAAATGATGCCAAAGATGTTTTGCAAATGAAGTCACACAATCACTTTTATACTCCGTGCTTGCCGTCAAAGCCCAATTAGAAGAGGACCGACCTTTTAAGCTTCGTTTATCTATTAATCGTCTCTTTAATTCCTCCAAACCCAACCGACCTACCTCCTAAAGGAAAACACTTTGAAATAAAATTGAAACAAAGTGCAACTTCTTCCCTTATTCACTTGTTCTTCTTCACCACGAAAAGGAAATGGCAAGAAGTCTTCATTAGGCCTTAATTCGAAAAAGGGGACATTACAAACAAGGACTTAGGGACGTCTAGGAAACATTCCCCCATTGTCCCACCACCACCACCAGCAAACAAGTGATAAGCATGGGACATCCTCCAAATACGAGAGGCGTTTCCATCCCAAGGGGAAAGTTGGGAGACTTGAGGACATCTCGTAGACTGTCGAAGTCCCTCAACCATCTTGGAGACCTACGGCCATCTCCTGCTACAAAACGTTGTTTTGTTATATTTAAAACACTTTTTTAAATGTTTGTGCCCCCAACCCTAACCCTAATAGTTTATGGGCGCCACAAATACTTTAAGCATTCCAAAAACTATAAATGAACCTCACACCTCGCTCCAAACACAAAACATGGGCCCACTTCTTTCACAACCACACTAGCCATTCATCTGTTATCCCGGGTTTCTAGTTCTTTTGCTATTGAGAGGACATTGTCTATGTATAGTTTGACTTTCATCCACTCTATTAAGAGGAACAAACTTACCTCTGGGAGGCGGAAGCTTGTAGTTGTATGCATAAGACCTTGCGTCTTATTGAACACGGCACGCGCTTACGTGCGAAGTCCAGAGTCCAATAGCCCAATGGGATGTTGACCCGGAGGATCCAACATAACTTGAAGATAATGCAAAGCACAAGCAAGGTTGGTATTGGTTTGGAGGAGCTATACCTCGAGGAGTCCAACAATTCAAGTGATGAGGAGTTTGGTGTGGACATTGAGATGATTAGAAGCATTGGGCGGTGGCGGTTGTAGTTTAAATTTAGATGTATTATGTAATCATTAGTTTGAATATAAATTATGATATAACTATTAATATATTGATATTTAGTATTTTCATTGTTCAATGCAATGTGTTTAGTATTTCAAAGTTTCATTTGTTATTCCTTATACATTTTTATAACTAATTTTTCAAGTACTATATATATTTGCACCACCATCCCCCTACATCCCCAAACCTAGGCCCTTGGTCCCCAGTCTCAAGACTCTATGGAACATAGTGTATTATACATCAAAAGAAAAGACACTATTACAGAACCTAAGTAATTGACCCTTTCTACCAAATCCGATTCTAACCATCTAGGTATGTGGTTCATATATGTTAGGGTTAGAGTTATAGATAATTAATTTATAGTTGGACTAGGAATTATTGGACCCCAAGCTTTACTGATATAGTATCAAAATTGATGGATGCTTTATGTTCCATATAGATGAATAAGACCTAGCAATATAGGACTTTATCTTATCATTCCAAGATCCATTAATGAATCTTGTAAAATATATTTTGGTTCGATTTCTACCCAAACAATCATCACTTATTAAAAGACAGACCATGCCATCTTGTATGGTTTGAATAAGGCATACTTAGCCTTTTTGTTAGTCCTTTTCAGTTTATCAAGATTCTCTTAAGCATAGATTTTAAATATTGCAAATTTTGTTTACAATTGCGAGACTAATGATATCAACAGTTCAAATGTTATAGAAATTTTGCATCTGATAATGCAAAAGTTCATTGCTAAATTAAATGAATTAATGTTTACTTCCATCGTCAAGATGGAGCTACTAATATTGTGAAGTGCCATTCATGCAGCGAGATCTTCTGATCTTTATTTTATTTAGGTTCAAGATTTTGCTTTCACGACTCATAGTCGTCAGAAAATAAACCAATTAGAAAAAGGAAATCACAAGATGTGTTGAAGAAATGCATATAAAGGAGATCACAAGAAGATGTGTTGGAAGTAAAAATGTGTCAGTTGAGCTTAGAATAATAAGTCAAAAACCACAATTTCATGAATCTGCACTATCCGGGAGAATTGCAGAAAGTTACAACGAAATCTATTTAATTTCTTGAGATCAGAGTGGGATAAAATAGAATTAAAATATAGGCTGATTATGTAACTCTGATTCTAAAAACTCACAATCCACAAATAGAAACAACAATGTTCTTATTATTTGCAGAATTAAAAGCATGGAGCAATTACAATCAACTACTACTGATGGGAAGTATTCCCAAAAGCAAAGCAAAATGATGCTGGTTGTAGTATGTTTACTTTTGTGGCATAAAGAAGATTGCTTATGATTGCACCAATACCTAGACTGACTGTTAGCATTAGTTGCTGCAGTAGAACGTATTGACATGCCTTGTGTGAGAAGGGACTCAGCTTCGTCCACACATGAAATTGCAACCTGCAAATTAATCACAACTTTTCTCACTCACCAAACAATGAATCAAATCTTTCATAATAATGAATGCGCTCATAGACATTAAATCAGCAACACCATTGCATTCTTACTTCTTGCAGCCCCTTAATGTTGGACTGTTGCATACTCAACTCTGCTCCACATTGAAACAGATCAAGAATCTTTTCGCCTCTTCCCGTTCAGAACATATCTCAAACATTGAGATAAAGTAGCTCCTGATATTAGATTTGAAACGCATTATTATTTATGCAATACAAAGAATAAATTATTCATCTCGCCAATAAATAATCTATCCATCCCAGCAAGTCATCTATAACATTTAATGAATTAAGAAAAAATAGGATGTCTATGATTTAGCAAACCTGGATGTCCTGAAGTCATTGCCCTTGTCAGGAGCCAAAAGTTTCTTTAAAGCACGGGGACCAAACCTGGTTCAGTGAAATTCCCAAACATTGTATGGGTCTTGCCCGAACTTGTAGGCCCCATGGCAACTAGCAAGCAACTCTCACCCGCCACAAAATCTTCAATCAAAGGATCCATGACAGTTTCATATACATCCTCCTACAAAAATGCAACAATGATAAACTCTCATATGGAAGAAATCAAAATTCACAACATATCACTGTTGATCTTTAAAAAATCTAGAAACAAAACCAAAATACATATGACAGCATGCAGATGTTTATATGAAATGTACTGTGGTGAGTTTCAAGCCGTCCATCAGGGCACAGATTTCAGAAAGGAGTGGAGCAAATCACTCCCATGTTCGTGAGCATCATATTGGTGAACAAATCAGACGGGTCAAAGAAAAAATACATACCGAAATCTGGAACCTTGATCTACAAATTGGCAGTGAAATGTTCAAGATGTTGGCAGGTATTGCTCGAATGAATGCACGCTTAGTGGCACAACTTCAACAACTAACTAGCCAACTAACACAATCACCACACCCATGCTCTACATTCTAACTAGTAGCTGTAGAGTGTATTTTGAAGGGTGGTTAACTCCATGTTTCAATAAGGTCTTCCAAGTGGAGTGTGATGCAAGTGGGGTTGTCATAGGTGCAGTTTTGAGTCAAGAAAACATACCTATAGCCTATTTTAGTGAAAAACTCAATGATGCCAAGAAGTATTCTTCATATGACTTAGAGTTTTATGCAATGGTTCAAGCTTTGAAGAAATGGAGGCACTACTTAATGCCTAAAGAGTTCATCATCTATACAGACAACCATGCACTTCAGTTCATTAGCAATCAGCCTAAGCTCAATCAAAGGCACATGAAATGGGTAGAGTACTTGCAAAACTTTACCTTCACCATCAAGCATAAGAAAGGGAAGAGTAACAAGGTAGCAGATGCTTTGAGTAGGAGAGTCCTATTGGTGCATGAAATTCAACTTGAGAGTGTTGGGATTGAATCACTCAAGGAGATGTATGGGGAAGATTTCAAGGAAGCTTATGAAGCTTGTAAGCAACCAACAATGAGGAACAGAGAACTATGGTTAGATTATCTCATTCAAGATGGGTTACTCTTCAAGGGAGTACAGCTTTGTGTGCCTAAGAGCTCTATGAGAGAGAATCTCATTAAGGAGAAGCATTGTGGAAGCATGGCAGGCCATTTTGGGCTTGATAAAACTTTGGAACAACTCACTAGGTACTATTTTTGGCCTAGGATGCAAACAGAGGTAAGAAGATTTGTTAAAAGGTATACAACTTGTCAAATAGCAAAAGGAAGAAGTACAAATGCAGATTTGTACCAATCCCAAATAGGCCTTGGGATTCCATCAGCATGGACTTTGTGATGGGGCTACCTAGAACACAAGGGGTTTTGATTCTATTTATGTAGTGGTGGACAAGGTCTCAAAAATGGCACATTTAATTCCTTGTAAAACAACCAGTGATGCCACTCATGTAGCAGACCTATTCTTTAAGGAGGTTGTAAGACTTCTTCACTTCCATTGAGTATAGTATATGATAGAGACACTAAGTTCCTAGGACACTTTTGGAGGACATTGTGGAGAAGGCTAGGAGCTGATCTCAGTTTTAGCTCAGCTTACCATCCTCAGATTGATGGTCAAACTGAGGTGGTTAATAGG
Organism: Taxus wallichiana var. yunnanensis; assembly: GCA_018340775.1. Classification (NCBI taxonomy): domain Eukaryota; kingdom Viridiplantae; phylum Streptophyta; class Pinopsida; order Cupressales; family Taxaceae; genus Taxus; species Taxus wallichiana. Next base: position 467,531,340 of record CM031236.1, on the reverse strand, counting down.
AGTTTGGGGAACCTATTGAGGTGTTTATCCAAGGATAATCCCAAGCAATGGGATCTTGTACTACCCCAGGCAGAATTTGCTTACAATGACTCATTAAACATGAGTATAGGCATGAGTCCTTTCCAAGTAGTATATGGTATGCAGCCTAGGGGAGTGTTTGAGTTGAGAGACATCAATAAAATGGAGAAGAGAAGTGCAGAGGGTGAAGAATTTGCAGCAGCAATGCAAGAAGTTCATTGGCAAGTGAGAAAACAGTTGGAAGCTAGTGTGGAGAAGTACAAAAAGCAAGCAGATTTGAAGAGAAGGGAAGTCAATTTTCAAGTTGGTGACTTAGTCTTAGCTCACCTTAGGAAGAAAAGATTCCCAAAGGGTGAATACAATAAGTTGAAGATGAAGAAAATAGGTCCTTGCAGGGTATTAAAGAAGTTTTCTAGTAATGCATATGAGATAGAACTACCTAGTGGAGTAGGCATATCACCAATTTTCAATGTTGCAGACTTATACCCCTACAAAGAAGGTGAGAAGGATGACAACACAGCAGAGGAAGCAGCTACAACAGGTAAGGATTGGGTGGATCAGTTGCCTAAGGTCAGGACAGATGAAATAGAGTGCATTTTGGACAAGAACGAGCTCAAGAAGACTAGAGGCAAGCAATACCACCAGTACTTGGTTAAGTGGAAGCATCAACCTTTTGAAGATGCTACATGGATGTCAAAGAATGATATCAAGCAGCATGGGACAACTTTGGAAGAACTCATGGACAGTAATCCCCAACTCCTTTTTTTTTCCCTTGGGAGTATGATGCAAAGGAATCTCTCCAAATCTTGAAATTTTGGTTTGTCATCACAATTTTGGCTTGAATATTAGTTTAGAAGGTCTTATGGTCTTTAGGATGTTCTTAGGATTCATTTCATATTGTTTGTTTGGGTCTAGCCATTTGAAAATTCAAATTTTGGCTTTTCCCGCCAAAGTGCACATTTGAATTTTTGAATGCTTTTAGGCTTGTTTAGGTGGCTAAATGATGTTAAAAGGAGCAAATATGTTAGGGGATGCTTGAAATAGGTCCTCAAAGGGACTAGAAGGATGTAATACATGACTAGACCACAAGTTCTTAAGAGGCCATTCCAAACATGGTTCTTAGTGTTGTATTTAATGCTTAAACATGTTCTTGAAAGGGCTTAAGGGACTCCAAATTCGGTTGGAGGAGTATATATTAAGTTGTAACTTCTTTTTGACAAATGAATTCGAAGGAAAAAAGAGAAGACAGGCTCCAAGAAGTTTGAAGGCTAACTTTACTTGAAACAGTTACATTTTGCAGTCTAAAATTTGTGCATGAGTGATTGTGAGCACTAAAAACTAATAAATATAGTCTACTGAAGGATTGACATTGTTGGTAAGAATGTTATTTCCCTCTTCTTACTGATTCTTAGTGTGCATTCATCTCTGTCTTTGTTGTTTGTGCTTGGAATACCTTGTAGCAGGCTATTTTGCATACACAGTCATATTGGAAACCTCATTTCAGAGTAAGAACTTGATCAAAAGGGAGAAGTTAGTGAATGAAAAAGTTGTATTTGAGTGGCACACACCCTATTCAACCTTCACAGTCTTTTGAAATTCGAAGAAACTCACAAAAACTCAAATTTTCCCTTCTCGGGCTGTGACAGGGCAGTGTAAACCCTCAACTAGGGTTTTAAGAATAAAAGTTGCCTAGAATCAGTTTCCACTAGTAAAAATTGATGAAACTTGGTAATGTTTTGTATTTCAGTGCCCTCTAACAGACACCAAAGGTTTTAGGAGGGTATTGTACATGTGTGTACGGTTTTCTTGAGCAGAGTGCATCAAGGGCTAAAGAGGCCTAATTTGGACTATGACAGAGTTGGAAAAGGTCATTTTTGCTTGGAGTTGGAAACCCAAACTTCTTACAAACCTCAAAAAGGATAAAGGGCATCTGGAATGGCCCATTGTTTGTTATAAAACTTCCTACATCTGCCATAGAAACTGGAAAAAGGGTGTGGAAGGGCTACTAGCCATAGGAACCATTGTAGTGAATTGTGCTTAGAGTTGTGATTTGAATCTTCCTACATTGCACCTCTGCATCAGAATCTGAATGTATCAAATATGTTAAATGAAGGGAGGATTCATTACCGTATTTGAACAGGTTCTTCCTAGGCCCATAGCCTCAACTAACTAATCAGATACTTAAAAAAATGCATGTCACCTATTGGAGGACATCCAAGTGTACTCGAAACATATCATCACACGAAGAAGGATTTCTTCTAGGAAGGATTTAGGGGAGATGTAAAAAAAATTGTGGCAAAATGTTCAATACGTCAAAGGAATAAGGAGAGATTCATTCAAGGCCCTAGGGTTATCAGCCTATCGCAACCACTGCCGACTCCTATAGGAAACAATTTCTGTGGATTTCATTACAAGTTTACCCAAAACAAAAGGTATGAATCTCATAATGGTGGTAGTGAATTTACTTGCTAAATAAGCTCGCATTTGCAGATTCTTATCTATTCAACACGAACACAATAGAAAAAGCATTCATGGATAAAGTACAAAAGCTTCATGGAACTCCAAAGATTATTGTGAGTGATAAGGATCCTATATCCACCACCAACTTTTGAACAAATGCATTCCCCACCTTGGGTATCGAATAAGCCCATAGATCTTCTTGTCACCCACAATTCAATGAGCCTCAGTCATGTAATTATCTCTTCATCGTTTACATTTTTGCTTTCTGGAGGTTGCCCTCAAAGCAGCATTGCTTTCATACTTCTATAATTTGGTATTTTCGGCCCCACACCATCACTATATCAGATCTGCTCTATTCACATGATGGTTTGGATTATTGTTGTTATTCTAAACGAATGCTCTCTTAGACAATGTTGTTAATAATGTTATTCTAAGAATCTAAATCAATGTGCTACTTGATTGAATTATTGCTGCTTTCAGGGAATCTATTCCTTTTTCAATATAGTTTTTTCATTACATCGCTTTTGAAAGTAGAGAAGTTACATATAAGAATTTGGTCAAGTCAGTTTGCGAGAAGGAGATTTCGGCCATATTGAATGTAGTTAAGCAATGGAATAAGTACTTAATCAACAGACAATTCAAAGTCTGATAGACCATGAGAGCCTTAGATAATTTTGGAACAAAAACTGGCATCAAAAGAACAAAAGTGGGTTACTAAGATGCAAGGCTATGAAATTGAGCTTATTTACATAAAGGCAAAAAAATGTCTTTATTGATTACCTATCACGGCAAATAGAAGAAAATGGACTTCTGTATTCTATCTCATTTGTAATTTTGTGTGAATCCAATAAGCTCATAACGAGTGGCAGAATGATCCCGATGCTTGGCAAAACATTCCTCAATTGCAGATTGTGCTAGCGCCCTGAATAAGTTTACTTGGCATAATGATTCTCTCCAAGACAAAGATGGATTATTTTTGGTTTCTTAGAATCTATCAACAAGTCAAGAAGGCGTTTTCTAGGATGGCTTTGATTGTTGAGTGCCTAGTATGCCAAAATAATATAGGTGAAACTGTTACAACTCTGGTACTTATGCATTGTTCAACTATTTCAAGTCCACGGTATAACTAGGCTGCAAGAAACTCCAAGGGGTCATGCCCATAGTTACCAGGTTCGGCCGGATCTGTATGAAATCCGGTTCGAACCGTACTTTTTGAAGCAACCGAATAAATTCGGTTCGGTTCGGGCCTGTTTTTGCAGGAAAAAAAAAAATTTCCTTTTTTGGCATATTTTTTTTTTTGGTGAAAAAATCGCAAGAATGGAAAAAAATTGCCATTTTTGGAAAGGGTCCGGGAAGATGTAGCAGCAAAAACTTGCATGTGCCATAACTTTCATTCTGTGGCTCCGTTTTAGGTGTTGTCTTCTCTAAAAGTATATATTTTCTCGAGCTCTACGCATTGATGGCAATATTTTTCTTATTTTCATAAAATCCATTTTTGTACCTTTTTGGACCAAGCAACTTCTTGCAATCTTTTGAAAGAATCATTATGATGATGATGATTATGGTAGATGGATGCTTTTTTCTATGATTTGTCTATATATAATGATATAAGTATACAATAATATAAATTTATAATAATATAAGTATATATATTCCGAACCGGATTTTTCCGTATTTTTTCGAGAACTCCGAATTTTCGGATTTTTTTGCCCTTCCGAATTTAATCGGATTTCCGAACCTGGTAACTATGGTCATGCCTAAGATCAAAAACACCCTTTAAATTCCTGGAGACATTTGTTGTAGAGTTTCCAAATGAAGATAGCATTTCTAGGCTGAAGTAGGAATATATACAAGACCAACTCCATTAACTGAAATATCTTCCCTTTCAGCTTATCATTTAGATACAGTTTTTCCAAATTTGAGAATGCCAAATGAGATAAACAAACACTTTCAACCACGTCAAAATAATTCCATAAAGATAACAATAGCAAAATTTGAACACCTCAACTTATACCTGGTCTGGCCTAGTTCTTTTCGCATGACATGTACACCATTTGTAAAAGCCAAATTTTGACACTGAGAATTGTAACTCTATATGTTTATTTTCTTGTTTTTGTATTGGTTTAAGTTTTAATGTTTCTATATGTTTATATTGTTTAAAGTTAGTCATTTGGTGTTCTGTTTCTTTGTTGCTAAGGGGTTTAGAGGTTCTTTTTTTTTCTAAAGGTGTGTGGCATCGATATTAAGTACACAAGTAAGTATGTAATATTTACATATTAAATAATAGAAGAGAATATAGAATATCATATAGATGAGTACAAAGTATAGGGTGAGAGGATACACATAAGAATTGAGAGACATGTAGAATAGGTTGTGTCTGTAAGAGATAATGGGTCATGTCTCTAGATAGTGGCCCTTGGTGACTAATTATGGTTAATTAGTCCTGTGACAAGGTGGTTCCCATTTTGAAACGATGCCAACTTTCAAGTTTAATGCTCCTAAACCCTGTACATTTTATTACAGGTCGTCATGAATTAAAGGACAACATTTATACTAGCAGCAGTCAACCAGCTTAGTAATCAAATAGATTTTACAAGGTGTGTTTCCTTTCACTGCTTGTACCAAAGCAAATGTGCTATATGATTCATATGTCATAGGTCATTCTTAGTGACTCGAGCCTGTCTTCATTGGAAACTTTTGTATTGCAAGACAAGAAGGGCTTAGTGAAAAATACTCCCATATAGTGTGAAATCCCACAAAGATATAAATTTCTGAACAATAATACACTATGAAAGCTTCCATTACTTACAATTAGCAAAATGTTGTCTTGTGATAATCCCACATTGATGATAATTGCAAGACAAGAAGTGCTTATAAGGCATACACACACCAAAAAAAATAAAAAATAAACAAATCGGGAAAGAAGCTTGAAGGTGAAATTCCCATAATAGTGGATTTTATAAAAATTACCATTCCTCTCCCCTTACTAAGGAATGCTTAGAGGTGCTTGTGTGCTTTTTGGGTCTAATGGCCTGGTGATCATTCATCAATGTATATCAATTACGGGTCATAGAAAAATGGTCAGTCATGAAAACACTTATTGTGGTGATAATTTGTATTAAAAATACTCCCACGTAGTGAAACATCAAAAAAATAATAATAAACTTGTTTATTTCCTGTAGTTGCAATATCTTTGTAGTTTAAAGTCCCAGTTCTTACAGTTTTATTGTGTTTAGGTAGCCAATAAAAGATATAGGGATGATTATGATGTGTGTTTATGGATTGTTTATACATTGCCAGGTTTAGGTACATCTGCACATACCTATGGAAGTGGATGTCACAAGCCCGCACATTGTCTTTCTCATATCATTTTGTTCTTCTTGTCGGTATGTCAAAAGTTTTCACATCCTTCTCCCCATGAACCCCTGGCTTGTCAGACTGCTACAACATTTGTTAGCTACAAATGGAGACTGATTGTGTGCTTTCTTGTAGATCTTTCGGATTTAATTGAGCCTAATGAATTTCATCTGTCTCGATGCTGTCACTATAAATGGAAACCAATTTCGAGATAGAAAATGCAGCTACAAAACTTGTTAGCATACTTTTAAACTCCTCAAGCAGTAAGGGTTTAAACTTATTACAAAAGAAAAAACAAATATTGGCATCAAAAGGTTGGTAATTTTGAAATTCGCTGATGTGGTAAATCCAAAAGACAGCCATTTCCTCTCCAAATAGGTCTTCTATATGTATCCCCCTCCACTGGGCTCTATATATTTGTCATTCTGGACTTCAAAACTCTTGTATTCCCTAGGAACACACAAATGTCAAATCCAAGTCAAGCATAAATCAGATTTGCAATTTTGCTCCTATTTGATCTGACATCTACTGAAACGTCCAAATATGAACATTTGATATTTAGCATGACTTGTATATGTATTCAAGAAGATACCCCTTTGGTCCTGGTGAATCTGTCTGACTCTGTCCATCTGCTTGCATTATCCTTTTAAAGATTGTGAAGTTTTTCCACCTGACTCTTGCAATTGTTTGTAATACCGCACATCTAGCCTGATGGTAAACTTATAAAAATATGCAGTTGGTCTGGTGCTTAATTCAAAACCGTGAGCTAAGAAGGATTACTTTTTCAAATTTTATCCTACAAATAAAATATCCTGCTAGTGATCCTTTAGTCCAGAAGTTCTGTGGCAGCTCTTATCTTAATTATCCTTGTCACTTCATCAAATAATTTTTCTATAAGGTTACAGCCATCCATTTTGTCAACACATATCACTCCGAATGGCTGCATGAGGATCAAATCTCAGAAACAAAGAATTTTGATTATACACTATGTAAGAGAGGCATAATCCCATTTCTATTAGGTCACTAATACAATGCCAAAAGCTTTTTAGTTAATTGAAAGCATTATAGGATTTTGTCCATCTGTAAAACCAATGTAGAAGCTATGATTCTTTTTGTTAGTGAAGAATGCAGTTTCCCATTTCTGATTTTTTCCTAGAGTATCGATTCATTAACAACTTGAGACAATGCTTGTTCAATTTTTTTATTTCTTTTTATCGAAAGCATCGGCAATGCTGCAATATGTTCAGGCATCTGAAGTTTGACTGCTGGGCTGTGCATAACCGGATCAAAATAATTCCCCTGAATTTCTACATGGTTAGACCCATTTAGAATTTGTGCACTGGAAATCCGGTATACAATTTTGTTTAAATTAAGTCAAACTGAGATTGACAAAGTTGAGCTGAATCTGGGAGTATGTGAATAAATTCAACTGAATCTGGATGAATGTGACTAACTTGAACTGAATCTGGGTGAAAATTTTCATAAAATCCATTAACAACGCCATGTATCACTGGTAACTTTGGAGGAATTTCAAAGCACCCACTGGGATTCTATTCCAGTTACAATCAGTCCCACTCAAATGGCAATAATCAAATGGATTAGACCAAGTGCAAATTCCAGACAGGTTTGGTAAAATCAATACCCCTCAGACACGGCATGTAAACTGAAGCATTTATTTTTAATTTTTTAATTTGAGCTGGTGAAAAGACGGTTGAAATTTACAGCTAGGTAAATAAATAAGTTGATTAGACATTGAGAACAATTTCTTGGAGGGCATTTCAGTTAAGACTGATGTTCGAAGGGGATGCATCTGCACCCCTCAGTCTCACTCCCTCATTCTCTTCCCCCTACTGTTTTCCTATTCAAATATCGTTCCTAGGAATTTTAGGGTACTTCTGGGTGTTCCCAGATTTCCCCATCCCTCCAATAGGGGACTTGATGGAACACAAGGACTCAAGACTCTATAGGGAAATTTCGTCATATTTCAATTCCAAACCTGGTAAAGATTTTTTGTTAGCTCACCCCAGAAAAACTTTTCTGTGCTACCATGGCCCTCTATTATTATATGAAGTTAGTGACCTAGCAATGTGTGCATCTGACTAAAAGGGGAGGCAAAGCACATGTAATTTCTGAAATCTCAAATTGATTAAAACAAAAAAGTAAGAGCGGGCAAGCAATTTCAAGTTATTTAATCTCAATTTCGAGAGCCAAAGAAAAAGGGTAAACAGAAAAACGCCCACCTGAGAGGAATGTGGAAGGAAAACATGAGAGAAACCAGTGTAGATTTCAGTTTTAGCTCGCTTCGACTCCAAGAACGAGGGAGGAGGCTTAAGAGTGACAGAGTGCGAATCATTGGCATGTAGACAAATATGCTGCTCTTCTTCTCTACACAGGATCTGTGTCTTGCGCTTCTGCTGGGAACCCTTGGGAATGCCAACTACTGATCTCCTCACCTCCTTGGGCTTAGCAGGGCGAATGCGGAGAAAAACCTCCAGATTTTTTACTGCCGGATTGCTATTGTTCACAGGATTATTATTATCATTATTGAGGAGATTTTCATCTTTAGCCGCCAAAACATCAACTATGTCCAGTATTTCCTCGGCTTGGCCATTTTCTTCCAAAGGCTGCACTTGGGCTGTTTCTTCAGCTGATTCTGTGAAGTGGGACTGTGTTGCAGCATTTTCTTCTGTGGGATTCGAAACTGAATCGGCTGTGGACAAAATTGGAGGAGGTTGTGCCAAATTTGACAGAGGATGTTCTTCTTCTAGCGTTAAAAGCTTGGAGGGCTGAAGGCGTTTCTTGGCAGTTGTAGCTGCAGCCATCGATTTGGCTCTCCGCGGGGTTTCGTCTTGCACTGGAAGGAGGGGTTTGCATCTCCATTTTTTTTCTTTGTTCTTCCCCCTCTCGCCGTGTCTCTGCTTTATTTCTCGGGTTTTTATTTTGTAATTCTGTTGAAGCTTCAAAAGGCGGAAATCGGGATTTCGCTCTACTTGCCCGCAGGCTTGGATTTTGCAAGGCGTTTAGACGTTTTTAGTCATTTTAGATGTCAAAATACAGGCACTTTTAAAATATGACCGTCATGCTTGACAGGTAGAATTATAATTTAAACGTCAAAATGACATGTACATTACAAATTTAACCGTCAACAAATATATATATATATATATATATATATATATATATATTTTGAAATTCATCAAAAATCTAATTTAAATCAAAATCAAAATTTAGAAATATTTGGAAAAAAAAGGAAAAAATCTTACAAGTCTGTTCTTGCTATCTTTTCATTAGTATGAAATAGAAACCAGTAAATAAAATTAGAAACAAAACAAATAAAAAAATACTCTATTCTAATTCGACTCTGCAGTTGCTATCCTGGCAGACTGGCAGTGGCGTGGCAAATTGGAAATGACATCCGCATGAAGATCGCAGTCTGCAGATTCACAACGCAAGTTCAAACAAATAAATACTCATTCGAATCCGGATATCCTCAAATACATTGGAATTTGGACTGGGCCAGTGGGCAGTGGATGTGGGAATCTACGCATTGCAAAATCCAAACGTCTAGACTCTAAACGCCTTGTAAAATCCAAGCCTGGGGTGCCCGCAAATTGCAATTCCTTTTCAATACTTCATCCTGCGCAGTGCAGGGAATCTGCCAACCTCGCGTTGTTGCAGAAATCATTGTAAGATTTTGAATTTTGAATTTTTCTTTTTTTTTTTGTATGTGTGCTCTTCCAATTTTCTTGGGTATGGGAAATCTTTTCCACTTTTTTTATCGGAAAGTGTTGAGTTTCGTACGCATCGTTTTGAAGAGCAGAATTCTATCAATTTATGTACAGTTGTAACTCAAAACCAAAGGTGGCAACTTTTGCATGGAGCGTTATTTAGGGAGGAATATAATATTATTATAGGGTGATTCTGATCGGAGTTTGGATTTTGAATCATAATATGATCATGTAACAGTTAACACATTGAAATCAGAAGTTGAAAGAACTAAAGCCTAGAAGCCTGAAGGAACTGCAGTCTGCCGCGGCCGCAAGTGCAATAGAAGAGAGGGAAAAGGTAAACTGTAAAAACATTGGGATTCGGAGAAAGCAGAGAACTCACGAGTCACGGCCCACGGGGTTACAACTTACAGGAGCTTAGAAGTTAGAAGTCACTACAGTCTACCAACCACGGTTACCACCTGCACTTCAGGTATTTTACAGCCTTATAAAATTTCCTTGAGAAGAAAAATAATAAAACGCAGTTGTCTCTGTGAATTTTTTTGAAGCTGTAAATTTGAGCAAAATATGTTCCGGACTCCGGAAGTTCGATCATGAACTTCTCAGCATTTTTCTGATGCATATACTATTTCTTTAGATTAACTGATTTTTTGCTGATATTTTTTTTTTTTATTATAATTTGTGGTGCATTATTATAAAGAAATTAATATTTAAATTGATTTTGCAGGTTTTGTAAAATGTCGAAAGAAAGAAGAAACAAAGGACAATCAACCAAATGTTTAAATGGTCAATTCCATCTCAAGATCTTCAACGTGAAGGTATTTCTGAATCTCGACCTAATATTGATTTGAATGAAGATCTTAATGAAGATATAGAAATTATGGGAGGTGAGGTTGAAACAAACAATACTGTTGGCAAAGAGGTAAAACATAAATTGAAGAGAGTTTATAGAGTAGAGTGGGAAAATAAGTATACATGGTTAAAAAAACTATCCATGAGGATAAAACTTCTATGAAGTGTGAATGGTGTGAAACATATGGAGCACCAGGTCCATGGGGAATAGGAGATGGTTGTACCAGCATGCAGAAAGATGCAATTGTAACCCATGAAAAATCAAATGTTCACAAACTATCACAAGCAAAATGGGTATGTGATAAGCAGAAAAAGGTGATATCTATTCCAGAACATATAACACAGATTGATGATTCTAATAAGCATAGAATTATCACAACCATGAAATTGGCATATTGGGTTGCAAAACATGATTTATCTTTGTCTACATATGACTCTCTTTGTTCACTTGTCATGTCATTAGATACATCATGTATGCCCAAGAATAAAGACTATGCATCATATACAAACCGAAAGGCAACCAATCAATTTATTTTTTCTATATCTAAATATCTTGAAGAGATACAGATCTTGAAGATGAATGAGAGTCCTTATATCTCTTTCATGTTAGATGAAAGCACTGATCATAGCCTAGATAAACATCTTGTTGTTTATGCAACATTTCTAGATTCACAAGGATTGGGGTTGCCAGTCTCTCAATTCATGAAACTTATTAGTGTTGGTGATGGAAAAGGAAGAACAATTTATGATGCACTACAAGGTTTAAGAAATGAACGGAATATTTTGAACAAAAAATTGATAGTTGTTTCTACGGATGGTGCTTCTTCTATGGTGGGAAATGAAAATGGATTTGTGACCTTGTTAAAAAAAGATGTGCCAAATTTAATAGTTGTTCATTGTGTTGCTCATCGTGAGGCATTAGCTGCATCAGATGCTTCTAAAATGATACCAGAGTTAGTGTTTGTTGAGAAAGTGGCAAATAAAGTCTATTCATGGGTTCAAAATTCAACAAAAAGAACTAATGAGTTGATTGCATTACAGGAACTTATGAAACTAGAAACTCTCCAGTGCCTTCAGATTCATGGAGTCAGATGGTTATCTAGGGGACAAGTTATTGAAAGGCTAGTGGCATTGATGCCTGCTATAATGACTTTGTGGAAAAGTGAGAAGAAAGAATCATGGTATGATAAGGCAAGAATATTTTCTGTTCAGTATTGTTTGCACATGCTTGCTGATGTTATGTGTGAACTTAACAAGTTAAACAAAGAATTTCAAGTGGAGCACATTGATGTCACTTCTCTTGGAGCTACTATTGATGCTACTATTAATACTCTAAGGAGAATGTTTCTAAATAATAATTCATTTCCAAATGGTGCTTGCTACTTATCAAAATTTTTGGAGGCATCTCAGTTTGGCTATCTACAAATCACTGATAAAGAGGGAGTAGTTCACAAACATGAATTGCTTTACACATCTATTCCCAATGCACATGGTGATACTCTTAATACACAAAAGCAACGATTCAATCCTTGTATTGATGGCACATTACAAAGTTGCATACAACTTACAAAAGATTATGTTCAAAGACTAACAGATTGTCTAAATGCAAGGTTTCCTGATCTTTCTATTTTCAATGCAGTGAAGTTGTTTAGTCCCTCACACTATTCACATGATGTTTTGGTTAGAGAAAATAATTCAATGCGTTGGCTTGAAAAACTTTTCCAACATTTACAGCAGATTGTTTGTAATGAAGGGATGGACATTCCATCATTTGACATCGAGGCTTGTAAAAAAGAGTTGCATCAATTTATTGATACACTCCACTCTGGTGTGAGGGATTTTCTATTAGAGAAGCATGGAGGGTTTTTTGTATTTCTAAAAGTTGGCAAACCAACTTTCCAAACATGTTAAAACTATGGCAGAGTACACTTGTGATTCCTGCAAGTACAGCAGCATGTGAGCGAGGGTTTTCAAAGCAAAACCTAATTAAAGATATAAGAAGATCAAAGCTAGAAATCATAACATTGGATGCACTCATGCGAGTATCACTAAATGGACCTGATCCTTCTTTAATCGACTGGGAGAAAGTGTATGACATTTGGAGAGGGGAAAAACAAAGAAGGTCACAAAATATTTTGTGAAAGCATGGTTGATCAATGTAAGTTTTAGATCTTCGATAAACTCATTTTATCTAAATAAAATTTGTAGTGATGTTTTATTTCACATGATGTTTATATTCTACTAAATATCTAGAAATATTATGCATTTAATTTTATATTATTTATTTCAATTTCATTTTAGAAATTTATTTAAAGTTATTTTTTCAATCTTGTAGATGTAAAATTTTACTCAATTTTTTATTTTTTGTAATAGTTATTATAAAAATAAATTTGACGTGCATATTATATTTTGAATGTCAAATGACATCCATATAATTTTTTAGACCGTCAAATAAGATTATTGTGACATGTAACATTGAACGTCAAAATCCAACACTTCGCCCTGACGAGTGTTTTTAATATTGTTATTTACGTTGGAAAATAAACATGTTTTATTATGTTTTTTTAATGGATATTTAGTTTTGGTTTTTATATTGTTCTCATTTCTTTTTAGGTTTGTTTTTTTAATTTATTTATACTCTGTAAGAAATAGTCTTATAATATTATTTATTGTTAAATAATATTGATGAATTGTGTTTATTTTATGTTATTTTGTTTAAATTATTTTGTTTTGGGATATTGTTATTTATTTGGAACAAAAATTGTGATTTAAAATTCATGAAAATTTGTTGGATTTTTATATATTTTTATATATGGTATTTTTAGTTTTATGTGTGAAAAGTTGTACAATTGTATATAATTAATATTACATAATGATGAAATACAAATTTAGAGAGGATAATTTTATTATTTTTAATTGAAATTATGTGATTAAAGGTATAAAATACTACTAATTAGAAATTGAGTTACATATATTTGTATTTATATATGTGAAAAAGATAACATTTTATAATTTACAAACCTAAAATATAGTCTTAAACATTTTCAATTTTAGTTTTTACGATTCTTTAAATTCCTTATAAATTTAGGAAAAAAATCCTTTTGGATCAAATTCTACACGCTTTATTGTTTGTAATTTATGACAAAATGAAGATAGGGACTCTAGGCCATTTCGGACCTTTTTTAAAATAGAACAAGGAAACTGTAACATATAATTGATTTAAGAATTAGGAAATGAAATTTATTTAGTTATTAGTTTTGTGAATGAATTTGCATGATAAATAGTTATTAGTTGGGCAACTAGTTCTTTGGAACAGTTTTCCTAGCACAATATTCTCAATATAGCATATCTCTACCCGTGATTTAAAAATGACTACTATAACTATATTTATATCCTAAACATGTAGAACAATTTAGGAATTGAGATTTAAATTTCATATAACCCGCGCGAAAATGTTTTTTAATTATGTTTATTGAGGTCATGTTTTTAAAAAGGTCACTTAACTTGACAAGGGGTGATATTTGTGTAGAAGCGTCCTCACTCAAAAAATTAATTAGCATTAATATTAAAGTATATGCATTTAATATTAGACCTATATTTTTTATCTAAATTAAACACTTAAATAGGATTGTAACATTGTCGGGGCTCAAAAGTAACACCCTTGATTTTATCATTGAAGATCAATACTTTTGGCTAACATGGGACTATCTCCAAGTGTGGGACTTGCATCTTGAGACAGACCTCTAGAGAAGGTTGGTTCCTCTACCTATCTAACCTAATGCTAACACTACCTCTAAGCTAACCTACACTAACACATCCAAGGGACCAAAGAGAGAGGAAGAGATGCGAGAAAGAAAGTCCTAAGCTAAAGGGGCGATGATAACACTAGAAGAGAGGGTTGATCACTCTCCACAAGGGGAAGAAAGGAGAGAAACGTAGGAGGAGAGGGAAAATAGACATGCCACATACCCGAAACTGCATAAACTAACCCTTCCCATGCATTGACAACACACAAAAATGGAAACCCTGCAAGTAGAAAACACACATAACATACCAAAGAAAGAATAAAGAGGCAAGAACACAATAAATGCAAACATAATGTAGAGAGTAGCCACAAACACGAGATTTTATTACTCAAGGGATGTATAGACCATTACACTCATGGCGGAAGGCACATAATACATCTCGTAGTTGCAAATAAATGATCTATGTATGCGCAATTAGAATAGCTTCGCCACTTCGAGGGGGCAACCTCCAAACCATACAATAAGACTCAAATTCTCGAATGATGATCAACTACTACCTAAAATCCCCTATATATATATATATATATATATATATATTATTCATGTGTTATGGCCATCACCGAGGTCACCCTACTAAGCATGAGAAAGTATAAATGATATAGTAAAATGATATGGTAAGCCACAAGTCGGCTACTCATATCCTAATATAAGCAATAGGTTAAGGGCGTAGCATGCCCTTCCCCTTCAAACCAACATTATCCTCGACGTTGAATAATCTTGGTCCTGGATGTTCTTAGAAAACCTTCATCCTCCCGTGTCGCATCTTTTATGCTCGATTCTTCCACTTGATCATATATTCCTTAATGTCTCTGGTTCTCAGCCTCTTAGTACGTGTTTGCAAAATCTTCTCTGGCTCCAAAATGATTCTTCCTTCCTCATCAAGTTCTGGTAGCTCTTTCTGGGCTGCAAATTTTTGTCCAATAACCTTCTTCATGCAGGAAACATGGAATATTGGGTATATGCATGAAGATTGAGGCAACTCTAGTTTATAAGCAACACTTCCAATTTTTGTAGAACCTGATAAGGACCATAATATTTAGGAGCAATTTTGTTGTCCTTTTTCTGTTGCTTCAGGGACATCTACTTGTAAGACTACGAGATGCAAAAACTCAATAAAGCAACTTGGACCACTTAGACCATGTTAATATGAGGGAAGGAGGTAGATGGAGAAGGTATGTCATGAGTAGTATAACGACATGATGGACAAAAACATAATGTGGGGTAAGAACCTTGTGAAATGAGTAGGGCACACTGACATTTAGGCGGTGGTTTGGCCAACTCTCTGATATGGACCATGTTGATCTTGAATTTTGGAGGTGGATAAAAGGGTTGTGGAGGTGGTGATGTAGGTCGCTGAATAGGTAGTGGGCGGGGATGTATGGTGACAGTGAAGATGGAACAAGGTCCTCATCAAGAAGATCATCGTCGTCAAAATTTTCTTTAGGAGGACATAATTAGAGGAGAACGGTTTTGAGAGCCTTACAACCCTCTACATCATGTCCTGGCACATGATGTTAAGCACAAATTTTAGTTTCACAAAACCCTTTTGGTTTGGGTTTGACGGGGTCGTAAGGTCTAAGCGGTGGTAATGTGATGACCGAGGTCTCTAAGAGGTTGGCTAAAATGTTGGTGTAGGACCCCCGCCAATGGATCACGGTGGGAGGTGAGTGCGGGTTTGGATAAAGGTGTGGATTATTGTGGTGGAAGAGGTGTTATAAGAGGTGGAATAGGTTTGACCACTAGTTTGGTAGGTGGTATTGTCTTAGGTTTTGATGGTATTTGCTTGAGTAAAAATGTGGTAGAAGAACTAGCAATGGAAGGTGTTGTTGGTTTAACTACCCTGTTGGAGGGTAGTGGGTTCTTGTCTTTGGATTACACCTTCTTGGGTAAAGGTGAGGTGGGAGTACGTGATGCAGAAGGGAAAACAGATGGTGGAAGAGGACGGGTTACCCATGGGGACAATAGAGGTGTGGTGGAAGTGGTTGGTGGAGGTCGGGTGGAATGTATGGGTTGAAGTCGCATAAGCAAAGTTGGGGTTATGGTAGTTGGTGGAGGTATAGGTGGTAAGAAATGTACGGGTGAGGGCAAGGGTGTTTGTTGTGCAGGTAAATTGGATGTAACAAAGGATCGTGATGAAGAAGTAGGTTTCTTAGCTTTTGATTTGCCTTGGGTAGGGGGTTGTTTGGCCAAGGTTGATGGGTGAGGTCCTAGGATGGACGGAAGGGGTGAAGGTGAAAAAGGTGTGGTAGGTGAGATTGGTGTATGTGGCCTAGAAGGTTGGGTCTTCCTTTTAGGCGAAGGAATAATTTTGGTGCGGGTTTGGGAAGATGTGGCTAAATCTAATTTGATGGGTGGATGGGTAAGGCTTGACATCGGCATGACACCCAAGGTAGTGATGGGTCTAGATATGGACGAAGATGTAGGTGTGGGTAGGTTCTTAGGCATAGGAATGGTTTTAGTCGTGGGTAAAGGTTCGGATGTAGGTAAAGGTGACGAAGAAGAAGTCGTTTCAACAGGCATGGTCAGGGTCGATTTGGTTGTTGGAAATACCTTTGGATAGATCATGGAGGTATTTGTAGGCAACATTTGCATTTGAGTTGAAAAGGGGAGCCAAAGACATCCCCAAAGCATGGAATTATCAACATAATCCAAGTGATCGGCTAGTCATGAAAACGACATTGTTATGAGAGGAGATGTAGTTGGTTAAGTGGCAATCCTCCTAAAATATGTCTCGTGAGACAAGGAATTGGTTAGCCTCGGACTCATGGGTAAAGAGTCGAGACCGATCAATGGGATCTTGGAACACTTATGGGGAATTGTCCACAACAGTGTAGTGGCATGTCTACAGGGATCTCCCATGGGTAGGAGAGATGGTAGGTGGGGTGAGGTAGATTCCTCTTTCGGTGGAGGAGAAAGAGATGACGATTCTCCCATGTAGGAGAGTTAATACCATTAATTGTTTGATAGGTTGCGAGGTAGATGGTGAAACTTCATTGGCGGAATTTGTGGACTCCTCTCGTGGGTGAAGGGGGAGATGAAGAATACTCCTCTGTGGGTGAAGGAGTGGATGAGGTATGCTCCTCCGTGGGTAGAGGAGCTCGTGCTAGAATTTCCTCGATAGACGGGATAGGTGGAAATTGAGGAATGACTGATACGATATCAAAAACAACGTGGACTTCATGGGCATTGTTGTCATTGGCTGAAGGTTCATCACTTTGATTAGATGATGGTGTATGGTTAGGGAACGAATTTTTAAATATATGAAAGTTTTTATTTACCAATGTGCGTTCGGGTTATCCATGACAAGATCTCCATTATGTAAAATTTCTGAACAATGTTCTTAAAAGTTATGAAATTACAATCACTATGGCCTTTGACGTAATGATAATTACAATAGTCATGTTCCTTATACCATGCGGGCATAGGACGAGCGAGATTGAAACCAATACGAGGTTTTATGGGGGTAGTGTAATGGCTCCGGCTTTAAGAAGCTTTTCTAGGATTGAAGAATAGGGCTCTCCAATCAGGGTGCACTTTCGTTGTTCTTGTCGGAACTGAAAAAGTCTAAACAGGAGAAAGATTGGAGGTAGGTTTGGCTTGATTTGATGGATGGGACACACCAGCTTTGAGAACTACCGCATTGGCAGATCCTTTGGCTTTTAGATAATTGTTTTGAGGCTTTGAAGATGAAGAGGTGTCCTTTGATTTAAACACGACAGTTTTTTTTTTGCAATTGGATTTTCTTTTCTTCAATGGCATGAATCTCCAACTTTCGCACCATGGTAAATGCTTCGTCGAAGGTACGGAAAGTTTTTACCTACATAGTTGGTGAGATGTGTTTGGCACAAGCTCTAGTGAACAACTCTATAAGCTCAACTTGAGGTAAGTGGAATGTTCATTGGTTAATAAGACTTCGCCAGTGAGCGACGAAATTTGTGATAGATTCATCATCATACTGTTATGTCGAGTATAGGTTAGTCATGGTGACTTTTTGACAATATTGATCGAGAAGTGGTCCAAGAATGCTTGAGCCACTTGGTTAAAGGAGTATATGGAATGTCTAGGTAAACCACCATACCAATCTAAAGCGGGTCCTGTTAAGGACATGGGGAATGTCTGTAGGAGTAGAGCATCATCATGGGCAATTAGATAACACCCATGTTTGAATGACTGCAAGTGTTGTTGTGGGTATTCTTTATTATTGAAATGATTGAACTTGGGCATTTCCAAATGTACAGGGTATGGGAAAATGGGGATAGATGGATGAATAGGCTCATTGCAGATTTTGTCATAAGTTAAGGAGTTGCGGGAGCCGGGCGATGCTTCTAATGCTTGCATCTTTTCCATCATAATCCTAATTAGGTCTTTGGTGGGTTGTGAGGAATGGGCGCCTCCTGCAATAAAGGGAGGTTGATGATGGGTGTATGATGTGGATGACATTCCAGTATATGGGGGTGTCAAATATGAAAACTGCGAAGGGGGAATAGATGCGGGTGGAAGATATCCCGAATAAGCAATGAATGAGATTCGGGGTTGATGGTTATGTGCTTAAATAGGTGGGGTGGTCATAACGAATCTCGTAGTAATTATGGGTAGAGACTATGGGATGGAAAAGATGAGGTTTTGGAATGGGGTGTGGTTTGCCAACACCATGGGTGGTTGTGATGCAACTGGTACATACGAGGTAAAGGGTGCGAGATGGGGCCACGTTTAAGGTAGTTGGTGAAGGCATGGTTGACACCACAAGTACGTTAGATGTTGTTGGTGTAGCCATTATAGAGGATGTGGGGTCCAGTTGAGATACCACAGGGGATAAGGTGGATGGAGATAATGTTATGCTAGTCATAGTTGATGCAGAGGTGGGAGCGAGGGCGGAAGAATGGGCAAGGTAGTATTACAAGGCGGCGAGATGCATTCTCGTCAAGGAGTCTCGAACTCCTCATCACCGGTACTAATGGTGATGAGTTGAGTTGGATCCATAGGTGACAAGATAGATGGCGGTGATGGGTGTTGTCGTGTAAATGTGCAACAAAGAAATTGATAATTTCTAAGCACGACAACTATACCCCTGTACCAAAATTTTCATGTTTTATCATTCCTAGGCACCTCAAGTCAAGTCCGTCAGTCTAGTTACCCCTTATTTGATGTCAAATTAGCCACCTATGTGATTTAGAAAAGTCTATTCATTCCCCTTAGGTGATTTTAGGGAGTTCTAAAAAGATGCTATCTTTTGGCAGTATTGGGAAGGGTTATCACTGGCCTTCCCAAGACTAGACCAACCACCCTAGAGCGGAACGGAAGGTCCAAATTCAACATGGAGGTGAATTGAAGACCTTAAAACATCATGGAAATGATTTTGGAAGGTTTGGGGAAGTTTTGAAAGACTTGGGGCAGTCTGAGTAAAAACAAGGTTCACAAGCCTAAGCAGTACACATGCCTAAAATAGTTGTCGGGCTTCAGAAGAAGATTTTGGGAGCTCCGGATGGAATTAGAAGTAAAAAAAAATATTTACGGAAAGAGGATTCTAAGACCTACATGATGGTGAAATAATATTTTTCACAACACCTTTTCACATGGGATTTGTAGGCATTTTTATCAGGCACAAGTGGAGTCTCAAAACACAAATCCACTTTTTAAGGGATCCACTGGATTAATCAAGACATGAAACCAACACCATTAGATTAAAAATTCCATTTCCAGTCCAGATCATATAAAATTTCACCAATAAAGTCCACTAGGAGCTCAAGTTATCATCGTTCTAAGTCACCCTCTAAAAGGTAGTTCAAGACTTAGTCATTTTTCAGAGGACACGTGTCGCACCAAGAGCCCTGGTGGGATTTCATGTCCCTGAATTCCCTAAGGTCAGGTACACCAACCACTAAAAATGTGCTTATCCCCATGTGACCTCTTGGACCCTCATGTGACCTCCAGACTTGATAGTTTAGCCCCATGCGCATTTTGGAGCATCCATTCCACTGTCCTCGGATCAAGCACCACGTGTCACTCCAAGACCTCCGTGGAATAGTATTTCCCGAGGAAAGGGACATCAAACCTTTAAAAATGTGCATATCTCCCTATGGGGAGCCTTTTGGACATCCATGTGACCAACTTTCATCCCCTAGGTGCATTTTTGGAGCATCCACTCCTTACCGTCGGATCAAACGCCACGTGTTAGCTCCAAGACCACCGTGGAAACTGATGTCCCTTATTTCCCTAACGTGAGGGACATCAGACATTAAAAATGTGCCTAGTCCCCTATGGGGATCCTTTTGGACATCCATGTGACCTACTTTCAGCTCCTAGTGCTTTAAAGCAGCTTTTCTCACCTTCATTCCCTGTCATCGAATCGTCGCCACGTGTCGTCCTCTTGACCACCATGGAATTTGATGTCCCTCACATCCATGATTTCAAGGACATCAAGCATGGAAAAATCTCCCAATATTCTCCTCTCATAATTTCAAAAATTCAAAAATCTAATTGTCACTCAGTGCTTCTTAGTGTTTCCAGTTGCTTCCACTCCTGTGCATGCACAAACTTCATCCTTCCTCTACAACTTACTTCCATCACTCCGCCATTGCAAAAAAAAACTCGAACACATCAACCAAGGAACTAAAATACCTTTCCCATGGTGATACGTAGGTCTCAGAAGGAATTCTCATCAAGCTAAGAAGGAGAAACGAAGAACAACGAAGAAGAAAACAATACAATCTCCATAGCCAAAAAATGGAAATTTGAACAAAGCTTACAAACCAGTGCACGAATCAAATGAACCATTTTTTTCTATTTGTTCCTATATCCAAGACCATCACAAACATAACCTCAAACTCTCCTCTCATGTGACAGAACATCCACAACGAATAAATCTCCTTTCCAGCTCAACGAAGAAAGAAGTGGGATTTCCCGTCAAACCAGTTGCCAGATTGAAGTAAGATCACACGTGAAGCACCAAAAGAAAAAACCCACATCAAAAATATAATTTTATTCATAAACGGAGGAGAAAACTAGACCTATAATTTTGAGGTCCATTAATGGTTTCGCGCATCCAAAAGCACTGCTAGGTCCGAAAATTGAAACTTTAAAATCTCTTGGACTATTAAGCGGGGAGCCCAAAACTTCTAAGCGGCGATATTGGGAAAAACCCATATCAAAAACTTTGTTGCATGTCAATCTGACCTCCAGAAGCCAAATTTCTAAAAATAGCAGGTCTACTACATAGGGACTACTATTTTGGGAAAGCCATCGACAGAAGGACCTGCAAAGGAGGCGAAGACATTGGGGGTGCACTACAACTGAGAATTCACCAGAATGGGCATTTTGGCACTTAATAAAAATAGAAAGTGGGCCCACGAGCACCTTCTAAAAATAGAAAGTTGATCCGGAAGGAACGAGGAACGTAGGGAGAAAGAGGAATCAAGGTCACAACACTCAGTAGAAGTTCCAGGGACTTGATTTTCACACTTACTAAAAATAGTAAGTTGCTTTTTCTAAGGGAGACATGAAGCCGAAGTGGACGGGTCAGAAGCTCGACACAACCCCTTCGCCTATGAATATGATGTGGAAGACATCAATGTCTCGTACATGGACCTGAATGACCTTAAGACTCGCATGGCCTCTAAGGACCAAAGGAGGATTGAAGACCAAATATTCACAAGTGGCTTGTTTGCATTGCAGGACACCCAATGTTTGTGCAGAGTCTCGAGCTAGTCCTAGCCTGCTCTTTCCACTACGAGCCTAAGACACGAACCATCCAATCTAAAAATGGTACCACAATTACGATCATTAGCGGAATAGTTCACTCAACTTGGAGAGTGATTCATGAGCCAATTTGAAAGAGTTTCACAGTGTGCAAGGAATTCAAAGATTCAGAGTTTCACTGCATTTGGAGCTTTCCATCAACAAGGATCAACAAACTTCATCGGGAATGACATCTCCTCTTCTTCTTCTCTCTCTCTTTCTCTCTCCTCTTCTCCCCTAACTTTCTCTCACTTTCCAATATTCTAATTTCATGTTGGGGTTGCACTTTTTCATATGTCCTAATGTTCCTAATGTAATAAGTCACCTTTATGTTATAAAAAGGGACTTAAAAGTTTCCTAGGAAGTTGAAAAGTTTTAAGTTGTGCGAGGACATATGAAAAGGCATTAGGGGGTAGATGAAGATTCATATTCTACTCTATAAATTGTAACGCTATTCCCATTTCAAAGGGTTGGCGATTGATCTTGTAAACTCAAGAGTGCATTGTACCTAGAGAAAGCAAAGGAGATAACCATTTTCTTCTACTTTCCTCCACTCTCAAATTTCTTCCATTCTCACACTATGTACAAATTTTGTTTAAGCATCAATACAAGGAGTTTCTATCTTTCTTTGACCAAGGGATTTCATGATACTTTGTGTTCATCAAATTATATTTGGTCTTGTTGTCATTCGCAGGTTGTTTCCTCTTAATTTAATGCATGTGGTGAAGTTTCTAACTAGTGTATGTGCAAGAATATGATTTTCTACCTACAACATTAGTTCTCCTACCTCTTTTCTCACTCCCCTTTCCCACTCTTCAGACAAAGTCTTCCTTAGCAAGAGATTGCTAGCTTTGTCGTAGGGTTAGTGGAGTGCCCCTATTGGATCCCCTACGAAAGGCCACCACATAAATCCACATTTTCTCACGCATGCATATATGACAACAGTTACTGGTTAAGTAGAGGGACTTAAATTCCTAGAGCGTTGGCAAGATATCCACAAGTTTGTCCACCCAAAAAATTTCTCGCCAATAGTTTTGGTGCCCACCGTGGGGCAGATTTAGTAGCATCTACACCCAATATATGACCTCAAGGTCTGAAAATTAAAATGTATATATATATTGAATTTTTAAAAAAAGGGAGTTCATAAAAGTCCATTTCTGAAAGATACACTGCTTATTTCTACACGTGACTTTTCACATTCCACAGTGTCCTTTCATGTTCCCACTGTAAAAGTTTCCAAAAGTTGGTTGAAGGAAGATACACCACCCCATAATATGCCTATGTTGACTACACTATGCGAGAGATGGTGAGCGGATAATTACATGTTTTGGGTGCCTATGGGTGAGATGACAATTACTTTGGAGGATGTGTATCGTATATTGTGTTTGCTAGTTGTTGGGGAGTGAGTACAGGTTATGCCATTAGAGCATATGGAGAGGAATATGTGAGTTGCTAGATGATATTTTGTGGGGAATCGAGTACCTACCGAGGCCCATATACATTTAGATGTTATCCTAAGGTTTTGGGTTCTGCTCTTGTGGAAGTTCATTGTCGTGGTGATTACTTCATCTATTGTAGTTGAGGAGGAGGTGTAGGCATCTTGTATAAGATGCATGATATATGTTGACGATAGAGGAAGAGGGTACTAGATATGCGTGGGCACGGTGTGTGTTGGCCCACCTATATAGAGACCTATACCAGTTTACTCATGATGAGCATGGTGGTGGGATAGGAGCTACTACGCTTTTGCATGTGTGGGCATATGAGCACATAACAGAATGTTGAGACCAGTTGGAGGTCCACGAGGAGAGTGGGCTAGGCCAAGAGATATATGTGAGGAGGTGGATTAATATTCGTGGGCATAAGATGGACATAGATACCTACAGGGCACTGATAGATAGGATGGGGCCCGAGGCGGTTACATGGAGGCCATATCGTGATTATGGAGGATGGCCAGAGGATGTTGTGGAGTTATGTGTATTCGTAGGACTATGTGGTTAGAGGATTAATTCCCGTGAATGGTGAGATATTTTAAGTAGAGATATTTTTGCGATAGTTTGGCATGTCTCATAATGTTCCCCATAGCCATATATATGGTTGATGCAGCTATTAGAGCACTTAAGAAAGTTGGAGCAAGATCGACCCGACAATGGAGTGGAGTAAGCTAGTGCCTCTTGGGCCGATGAGGTAGACGCGATGATAAAGCTGATAGACTTAGATGATGTGGGGCACATAGAGGAGTGGGTGACACACCGATGGGTGTTGTTGTTTCATTATTCATAGATGTAATACAATTACCATAAGGAAGAGGAGGAGAGGGGAAAGCACATGCCCCAAAAATGTGGCAACAACTATAATGAAGCATGAGTATCTATATATAACTATGTTGTGTATATTGTTGTTGGCTTATGTGATAGTGATGGTTATCTAATGTGTTGTTTTATTTGTTTTTTAGGGGATGCATATTGTTCTTTGATAGTAGACACATCCATCTACACATTGACGCAGAGAATGTGCCCACCGATGTACTTGGTGGAGGTATACTTGAGCGAGTGGATGATATAGCGGGAGAGCATGCCCATTTATTTGAGCCAGTAGCCATAATAGTGGTGACATGTACTGTGTTGCTAGGTGAGAGGGACAAGGCACATGAGGATACTTGACGAGCGAGAGGCAAAGGGTGGTGGTCCTCTAGCGCAAGATGTGTTCACACGATACGTGGATTTACAATAACATTTTGCAGACCGGTCCACAAAAATACACTATTACGAGACAAGTTGAGAGGTATCAAGGCCATGAACAATGATGCAAAGTTAGTGGAGAGGTATCTAGTTCTAGGGCTTTGCAGATGAGAGAGAGTGATAGATATGACGAGGTTTGATTGGTATTATTGTATATGATGTAGGGGAGTTTCCCCCAGTGATGAAATGTTTTTTCAATAATGATTGTATTCGTTATATATGTATGGACACATTTGATTTATATATGATGAGCTTATTTTGTGGTGTATTGATGTTGTAATGTGATCGATGATGTATGATTTGGTGATTAATGTTGGAATGTATGTGATGTTTTTGTATATTTTTAGTGTTTATTGATGTAATATTCATGCAATGATGACAAATAAAATGTGTAATAGATAACATATGTAATGTGACTGATGAGCTAAGTGATATGTTTATTAAATGGAATTTGTAACACGTAGTTAGTGTGATGATGTATGATTATCGACCTAATGTGTTGTGATGAATGTGTGCCGTGATAATGTAATGTAATCATCATATGTTAGTATGATGAAACTAGGGGGGAAAAATTAACGATACCCCCTAATGAATGGATGATTAGGTTCATTCAATTAAGACCCCTCAACAGTCAAGAATGAACCACAAAAAGAAAGAGTGCTCCTTCGGGAAATGATTGGATGCGTTAGATGAAAAAAAAAGTGTGATGAAATGTTCTTAGAGAAAAACCCTCAACATTCATGTAATAACCAGAAGATTACAAGTCTCGTCATTGGGGATAAGGTGATAGCAATCATCTACCGTAGAGTAAAATGACATGAAGTGGTGGAAGTATGTGACATGGAAGCAGTGTGAACATATGAACTGAACTAAATATCATATGGAGTAGAGGTGGGATGTATGAATGTAGAGGGCCATGAAGGCCAATGTGAATTGGCCACATGATGCGGCGGATAATATGGATGGAGTGATCGTGATGATGCAAAGGTGCATGGATGTAGTGGAGAGTGCATATGAGTAACAAAATCGTGGTGGTGAACATACCATGGCCTGAGCACTAGATGGAGGAGATGACTCAACTGTAGTAGAAACTCTCTGATGAGGTAGAGGAGAAGTGGATCACTCACGTGAGTGAGATCCAAAGGAGATGATGCCCTTATCCTCTAATTGTAGCAATCTATCGTGAAGGGAAAGGAAATCATTATCCCTATGTTCATTGATGTGATGATAATTACAATAAGGTTGATCACGTTGACACTGCAATCAATGGTGTGGATGATGTTGAATGGATGGTAAGAAAATGAGACACTTTTCAATTAAAGTAAGAAGAAAATCATGAGGTCTGACATGATGAGAGAAATGTAAAGGCTCCCGCGACCTAGGTGGAGTGGAAAGAGAAGTAGTTTGTCACGGAGGTGGAGAAGAAGTATGTTGTTGTGATGGAGTGGGTTGAGCTTGCTTGCTAGGAAAGGGTGGAGATCGTGTAGGATGCTCAACTGATGTTAATGGAGGAGAACTAGATGACCCAACAACAGTAGAGATGCGTGGAGGATCTATGATGTGTGTTGAGAGGATATCTTTTTTTAAGTCTATAATTTTATAGCATAGAATAATGAATGATTCACATGTATCATACTACAATATTTTCTTAAGTGCGAGAATCAAACCACAATAGAAAATGAATTGCTTCTCAAGGTCGATAGGTTGGAATACTTGATGCATACAAGCATTAAATTGTAAGATATAATC
The DNA here is from genome assembly GCA_018340775.1 of Taxus wallichiana var. yunnanensis. Taxonomy (NCBI): domain Eukaryota; kingdom Viridiplantae; phylum Streptophyta; class Pinopsida; order Cupressales; family Taxaceae; genus Taxus; species Taxus wallichiana. The sequence continues at coordinate 467,504,895 of CM031236.1, read as the reverse complement.
CTTAATAGATTCCGATGAGCCCTAATGTAAAGTAGGTATGTGGTCGTAAGTAACCTTAGGGCCATTGTTGAGGATGAAATGATGGAGGAAAGCATCCTCCATGTCATAGTAAGTACTAATGGACCCAAAGGGAAGATGAGTGTACCATTGCAACACCTCATTAGTAAGACTATGTTGAAAGGCCTTAAGTAATAATCTATCATTAAAATAAGAGGTCATAGCCATGCGGTAATGTAGAAGATGAGCATGAGGATCACCAATACCATCAAAGCAAGTAAATGTAGGCATGATAAAGTCCTTAGGGAATGTTGAATTATGAATATTCCTTGGAATAGGGTTACCATGTAATGAGTTGTTATCAATAGAAGCATAGTAAGCCCTACTTTCTAGAGTAAGAGACTGAACCTGAGATTGTAATTGACCTATGACATGCATGAGAGAGATGATATCCTATGAAGGAATAGTGGAAGATGGAAATAATGTATTAAGAGGTTGTAATTTTCCATTGTGAGTGATCATAGGAATATCTAGAGATGACAAAGGAGATTCCAATGCTAAAGGCACACTAGTAAAAGGTGCCAAAGAATCTATAGTAGATGATGTAGATGGAATATCCATAGCAGTGGTAGGACTAGCATTGGAAACATCCCTAATAAGTGAGGTGACCGATGGAGATACATCTATATGAGAAGATGAACTAATGGGTGTAGATGATGTAATAAGAGGAGATGAAATGGTAGGAGAAGAAGAAGTGATAGATGGAGGTGACTCATGCATAATGCTAGATGCAATCTTAGGAGAAGGTAATGATGGAATAGGATATTCACACTCGGTAGTATGAAAAGAAGGAGAACCATGGCTATCAACCGCCTCATTAGATAAAGACTCAAAAATGAGAATGTCACTAAGGATACTATCAATAGGATCATCAACATAGTATAAAAGAGGATGCAAACTAGCATGAGATGTATCATGAGAAGCAATATCAGAAGTAGGAGAATCGTGAGATGAAACTATAGAGGTGTTCTAAGTAGAAGAATAAGAATCAACATGTACATGTGAATGATGATCAATACCAAACATATAATCAATAAGAGAATTGTCTAAAATTTCCTTAGAAATATCATGAGGATCACTAGTAGTCATATAGCATGGTGTACAATGAGTGAAGGCTATCGGATCCTCAACAATACTAATGCCAATGGGAGAATCTTTAAAATGAGTAGGCACATATTGTTGACTTGTTTTATATGAGTGACATAGAGTAGGATTACCATAGAGAGTCATGAGCTCAATGATGACATCTTCATCACATATAGGGTTGACACTAAAATGAGACATGATGGGTGAAGAAGATGAACTATCCTTAGCCATTAGGGTTTGAAGTGGATCCTAGGGAAAAATATTCTAAAGTACAGGTTCACCAAAATGATTAACTAAAATAGGAAATTATATCTATCTATCTAAGTTAATCTAAATGAGTACAACAATGTAATGATTGATGTGAACTGAAATATGAATGCTAAATAATTTATTTGATATTTAAATGAAATAAAATAATTGAAATGGAAGGGAGAAACTTGAAAGTTACTAACAGAAAATGACTTACCTTGCTTTGTCATTCGGACTGAACAAGATGATGTGTGGACGAAGTAGAGTATGATGGTACAACCCAGGAAATTGCAATGCAGATGAAGATTTGACTGGATTGGGGCACCTGGAAGAGGATTAGGGTGCCTGTGGGTGCCCTAGTCTATAGTATGGGCACTCTGGTATGCAGAATAGTTTGGGACCTGAATGCGGAAGTGTCATTAGATCTTCGTAATGTCTCAATTTTTGTTGCATGATTATCACAAAGAATTCTTCGATGACACCGTAAACTTGTAATGAAGATTCACCTGTAAAACCCCACACAAAGCATCAAAACCCTAAAAATAAAGATGCATAAGAAGGGGTCGGATTGTCCTTAATACCACAATGGTGGACATACAACTAAGCATTGCACTACATCTTAGACCCAAAGTAGTTATATTTGCATGTGTGTGTAATTATATGTTGAGGGTACCCTAACGTTAATGACACGAGAGATAGGGGGTAATAGCTAGATGTAATGCAAAATGGTGGATGGAATAGAATAGAATTCCCTTTCCTATACAGTGTGTGTGATGTAATGATGCCCAAATGCAATCCCTGCCTTAGTAGATAGCTAGCCCTTAATAGTAGATATTCCTTCCCATAAGATAATAAGTATGTTATGTTTATATAGGGATCTCTTGCTCAAATTTTGACACTAATGACCCGACATGCCGACTAGTACCTAGGGGAATGAGAGGGAAAATTATAAATACCGACCTCGAAACTCTAAATTAGACCCAAGTGCTACGGGGACTAGGGTGCCTAAAATTAAGGACCAAGGTGCCCATGGGTGCCCTAATCCTATCCTAGCGACCCTAGTCAAAGAATAGAGATGAAAAATGACCAAATAACGACACTTGAGACTCCCTGAGAGACGACCATAACTGTGTAAATAACTAATGATTATACAAGACAAATGATGATGACGACCAACTACTGACGACATGACTAGGGGATAGGTCATTAGTGAATAATTTTCCTACGCGATATCCATATATAAAAAAACATACTTGGCAGTATAAATGTAATAGTAAGTGCGTGATTTTGTGACTACATCTTCCATGATCTCATCCATAAGACCATGGAAGACTATGTCAATGATATCTTAGGTAAATCTAAACACATAAGATACCATCTGGTCGTTCTTGACATGATATTTGCACATCTCTTGCAATTAATTCTTCGACTTAATCCTGCTAATTGTGTCTCGTGGAGTTATCACAGAAAACTTGTTGGATTTATCATGTCTATTCGGAATTGAGTTTGAGACTGCTAAATTTGATGCCATTATTGAAATTACCCCGCCATATAATTTCAAATAGTTGTAATATTTAAGGGAAGCTCTAATCCATCCATCATTTTATTTCTAAATTATCGGACCGTTTTCAACCTTCCCACCACCTCCTCGAAAAAATACATCCACTTCAAGTGGGACATTAATTGTCAATAGACCTTCGACGCTCTCAAACAATATCTATTATCACCACCACTACTCACACCTCTACGTGAGGAGGATCCTTTCTATCTGTATATATCGATAAATTTCCATGCATTAGGAGCCATGCTTGTGCATCAAGATGAACAAGGTAAAGAACAAGCTTTCTATTACATAAGCCACACCCTTCACGAGTACAAAAATCGTTATTCAAAAGTTGTGTTTTTCCATGTACTTTGAAACTTTGAAACTCTGTCAATACCTTCTTAATCACAAAACCTACAAAGTGTCACCCACTTTAATCCACTTAAATATATGTACTCCAAACCATATCACAACGATCACATCACTATATGACTCATGTTCATCACTGAATTTGACCTCAAATTCATCACTCATAAATCCATTAAGGGGCATGTAATTTATGATCAGCTTGTAGAAGCTCCCCTTCCTACCAATCAATTATCTTTGTTTAACACTTCATCGACAAGTCAATCAACACTCTGGATCATGAAAACACCCTGTCTTAAAAAGACCTTATTCTTTGATGAGTCTAAATGTGGGCGGGGTGGAGGTGTTGGGATAGTCATAATTCCCCCTTGTGATACTCATATCTTGTTATCCTTCAAACTTAACTTCAAATGCACTAAAAACATGACATAATATGAAGCTGTTATCATGGGACTTAGACTATTACCTTCCTCGGTGTACAAATTTTGGACATCTTTAAAGACTCACAACTCATCATAAATCAAATTAGAGGAAACTATCAATGTAAAAATCAGATCCTTCAAAATTAAAAAACCATTTTCAAAGATTTACTACAACTATTTGACCATTATGAAATCCAAATAACCCCTCATTCATCTAACAAATTCCACAGACACCATGACATCGCTTGCCTCCCTCATTCCATTATCACTAAATGATTCCAAAAATTTGTCATCATAAACAAACTCGATCAACCATATTACACTAACACAAATCTTCCAAACATCAATCACATAGAAAATAGCCCATATGATACTTGGTACGATCAAACATATGAATATCTTTCCACTAGCGTACTACCTTCGGATTCATCCATAAATGGAAAAGTATCTCATTTAACAATGCACATCTTGCTACGTCATCTAGCCATTTATCCATCCTAGAAGTCCATAATGACATATGTGGTAGACATTTCAGTGGTTTAGCTATTGCTAAACGCATCCTATGCATGGGATATTATTGGCTTATGCTTAACCAAGATTGTTGTGATTATGTCAAGAAATGCGTTAAATGTCAACAACACTCTAATCTCAAACATATCCCTAATCATGATCTTTAACTTGCTTAGGATCTTTGACCCTTTTCACAATGGGGACTTGATCTTATTGGTCTCATCAATCCTTGCTCATCCAATGACATAATTCTATCATCACATGAACTAGATTTTCACTAAATGGGTGGAAGTTATCTCCCTCATTTCTACTAAAGCAAATAAAATCATTGATTTCATCCACCATCACATTATTTTTCACCTTTTCATTCCTCAAAAATCATCATAGATAATGGTAAGTCCTTTAAAAATAAAAAAGTTTAGAAACTTTGCGACACTTACAACATCAAACTCAACTTTTCATCTCCTTATTATCCATAAGAAAATGGTCAAACAGAAGCATCTAACAAAACACTCAACAAAATCCTCATGAAACCGTTGACCAAGCTGGTAGAAATTGGCATCTCTAAATCCCATTTGCATTATGGGCATTTCACACTAGATTTTGAACTCCTACGGTCGCCACGCCCTTTTCCTTAGTGTACACACCAAAGTTGTTCTACCACTTGAAATTCAAATCCCATCTTTACGAGTCTCTCTCAAAGACCTCATCCCCGATGAAGACTACCATCAAGAATGCTTATCAAAAATTAAATTGTTATATGAATTTTATCTAACCACACTTGAACACATCAACATATATCAAGAATTAATCAAGTGCGCCTACAAAAACATCTCAAACAACGCGACTTTAACATTTGTGATCTTGTTCTTTAAAAAAACCAACATGTCACTAACATGGAAAAGAGAAAACATGGAAAGTTTTCTCCAAACTAGCTTGGACCATATATTATCACTCATAAATATGGGTATGGGGATTATCGTTTAGCCTCCCTTGATGGTAAATCTAAAAAGGATCCTTTTAATGCACTATACTTGTGGTTGTTCTACTATTAACTTATCAACTCATGAGATCTTAGTCAAATTATGATCTCTATTAACTCATGAGATCCAAGATTTGGAAAAGACACTAAAGATGCCAAGGAACACTTATTCATTTTAGATTCATATTGGAAGAGCAACAACATAATAGATAACACAAAAAGTTATATGATTTCATAGGAACTTTGAGAGAAGACACCCTACGTTGGTACATGAAAACAAATGCACAAGGTGCTAAAGATTGGGACATAATTGAGAAGGAATTTAAGATATAATTTCATTTTCCAAAGGCACCTTTAGAAGGAGTTATAAAAATGAGATAACTTGTTTAGAAAGAAGATGAAATGGTCAAAGAATTTAGCCACATATTTAAAAATGTAACCAGAAAATTGGAAGAACCAATGACAGACAAACAACGCATTGAATGGTTTACTTGGACTTCTACCTTACATTAGAGCATCTTTGGATGGAAAACCATTCCAAACCATCTCATATGCAATAGAAATGGCCATTAGGTTAGAAGCTCAACCTTGGTGAAGAGAAGGAGAGAATTCACTTAAAACAGAATTAGAAAGAGTGCAATTAGAATTAGCAAAACTAAAACTCCAACAAGAAATTCAGAGAAAAGAGGATCTCAAAAATAGCTCACCACCAAGAAATAACATTAGACCAAAAATTTGGTGTACAATATGTTGTGAAAGGGACATAGTAAAACTAACTGCCCTTACTTAGAGAAAGTAAAAAGAGTTACATCATCGACAACATTCATCAGAAAAAGATTCCTCTAGTAACATATCTACAACAGAAAGAACTTGGTGTGGAATTTACAGATTGTGGGATCAGCATACTCAAGATACTTTCCCCTTATTAGAAGTAGCTCCCCTACCAACCAATTAATGTATTGCACATCTTGTGGATCTTATAATCATTACCACCATACCTTCCCTTCAGTGGATGCACTTGAAGATTTAAAGGAGTATAATACCCACAGGGTTATGACAAAGCTAGGAAAAACACAAGACCTATACCCCCACCTTCACAACAACAACCAACACCCATAATTACACTTCCATAAACCACAACATCCAACAATTACTGCTCCATAATATCAAAACTATCAAGGGGGACAACCTCACTTTGGAAGTAGTTACCAAGGTAATAACTACAACCCCAACTATCAAGGATATAATGGTGGTGGATACTGCAGAGGATATAGGGGAGGATACAGAGGTGGATTTAGAGGTGGATATAACAATTATCATGGAGGAAGAGGATATCAAGGGTATCATAGATACCAAGGAAGAGATAACCAAAATAATTTAGGGGTTGACTACCAAGATAGAAGACCTATGCACTGTTATAAATGTGGACAAGATGGACATTAGCCAAAAATTATACAGAGCCCGACCCTTGCGGATTCTACCATGAACAAGGACATGACTCATTTAGTTGTCCCAAAGCTGCTCAATTTTATCAAAATGGAGGTACAAAGACAAAGCATTAGGAAGAGATACCCAAAAGAATGTACAACACATCACTAAGATACCATGGGATGAGGAAGAAATAGGAGAAGATAAAGAGAAAGCATCTGGCTCAAAAATCAAACCAAAAAAAGAAAAAAAAATGAAGACAAAGAAAACTATTTCAAAAGAAAATATTCTAAACCAAATAAGGATCACGAAGAACCAAAATATAGATCACGTATAACAAACTAGAAGTGCAATAGAAAATAACACACACTTAGAAAAATAAGATTATTAGGCTACCCATTGAGGAAGATTCCTCTAATAGTGAAGAATGGGACTTTAAGGAAATCAGATCGGACCTTCATGATAAAGAAGTAGAGAAAAGCAAGGTAGTTGTTAAGAAAGCACAATCCTAGAGGAAACAGAAAAAAATTGTTTCATGGAAGATGAAATCATTTCCCTTAAAGAGATAAGAAGGTTAACCATCAAACATGGCCTTGTAGACAAGTTGAAACAATTTAGAAAATATTGGAACAAAGAAGATAATAAATTTCATGTCCAGAGGATTGAAGCTAGGCATAACAAGAAAAAGAGAAATATATTCGAACACAACAAACATGGTGCAAGTCCACATATACTTGGACGTTGACATATTTGACACTACTATTACAAAAGTGCTTCTAGATCTTAATGTGGATGTAAACATGATGTCCAAAACTACTTGGGAGAAGTTAGGGAGACCTCCTTAGAACCCACCAGATATTACATTGGATTAGTAGATGGTTCGTCAAAATAATCTATAAGGACACTAAATAATGTAGAAGTCAATTTCATGGGAATAAAAATATGGTAAATTTTGAAGTTGTAGAAAATGTTGCTTTAAAACCCACATACAATGCCATTTTGGCCTTAGAATGGTTCATTGATTACAATGGTACTTTGAACTCAGAAGAATAAGAAGTTACATTACAATCAGATGGAATTTTGTTCACATACCATTACAAGCTAGAATGAATGCCACATGGTCTAAAGAAGTTTGGCATGACACCGAGAAGAGGATTTTGATGACATACAAGGGATATATGCTCTAAATGATTTACTAACATCGATAGAGAATTTGAACCAAATTATGAGGGAGAAATTTCAGTAAAAAGTGAATCTATGAATGATAGTTTTGATAATGTCATCGAGGCATGGGTACATGGTTTCTAAATCTAAGATAAGGAAGTTGCATTACGTAAGAATATTACCACCTCATGTAATCACATTAGATGATGACATGCCTCAACTCCACAGATCCTATAGATGATATTTTCTACCCACACAAGAAAAATTTGAAGAATAAGATGGATATTATTCTACCAACGAAGAACCAAAGGAAAACCAATCAAAAGAGTATATAGACTAAGCGTGGGGCATCCCACCGAACTCTCTACCAAAATACTCAGGGTTTGGGGATTTAGAAGGCTATTTGGAACAAATGGTGAGAATATTTCCTAATGAGAAAGCAAGAATGGAATATTTAGATGATACCCTGATAATCAATGTTATTAGATGGTGGGTGACACATAAAACTAATATCTCTCATTGGAATTCTTTGACCATGTTACTAAAAACAAGATACTTAGAAAGTGAAGGATACTACGCATATACCGAGTATACAGTGAAGGAGATCCACAAAAACACATCCAAACATGTGAAAGACATTGGAAAATATGTGGTGAAAATTCTCCTCTAGTATGGACTCAATTATTTGTATGGACATTAGGACCCATACCTAGATCATGGTATATGCATCAAGAAATAAGAAGGGAAACAAGAAGTTGGGACCAAATTGTGAAAGATTTTTGCCATACATTTAACTTTTGGATGCGGATCTTAATATCCTTCGAGAACTACAAAATATAAGGAAATTTTTATTCTTAACTCTTAAAGAGACCACAAACCAATTTTCACAAAAGAAACTAGAACCTAAAGAACCCCAGAAGCAAGAACACCCAAATAAAGTTCTAGAGATGGCTTACTTGTTTTGTAGTGGAGAAATAAGAAAGAGAAAAAACCTGAAAACTTAAAATACAAAACAATAGAAGGAGAAAGAGAAGTATTAGAGACCAAAGTAGAAGAGGACAAATATTATTATCATCCTCAAAAGTTAAGGAGTGAAAATATTGGTCATAAATGGAGATGAAAATTTTATTAAGATTGGAGATTATTGGTCAGAGGAAGAAGTGGCCAAAGTAGTAGAACTTCTCCAAGAATTCCAAGATATATTCCTAAATATTTTAAGGAATTGTGAGGTATAAAATAAGAAGTTGGAACCATGAAAATTCAAATCAAGGATGGAATCAAACCATTAAAGAAGAGGCCTTACAAATTAAACCCTAATCTAAAAGTCAAAGTAAAAATAGAAATAGAAAAAATGTTGAATGCAAGCATCATCAAACTATCAAGAATCAGATTGGGTAAGCCCTATGGTCATCCAAAACAAGAAAATAGGGGAAATTTGAATATGTGTGGATTATAGAGAGCTCAATAAAGCCTATGTGCATGACCCATTCCCTACTCCATTCACAGAAGAGGTTCTAGAAAATGTAGCAGGAAGAGAGGTCTATTCCTTCACTGATGGGTTTTGGTTACCATCAAGTCCGAAATTCCCAAATCAACCTAAACCACATTTGCTATAAAATGGGGATCTTTCATGTACATTGTAATGCCTTTGGGTTAAAGAATGCACTAGCTATATTCATAGAATAATGATTAATGCATTCAAATAATTTATCCATGATTTCTTGGAGGTATATCTAGATGATTGGACCATTTATGGACTATTGAAGAATCACATCCAAGTATTGAGGCTAATGTTCCAGAGATGCAGAGCACTGACAGATATCACTAAACTTGAAGAAATGCATATTTTTGACCCCATTTGGTACACTTTTGGGTCATGTGATTTGCAAAGAAGGCTTACTAATAGATCCATAGTCAAAACTTCAGTAATTGTAAACTTACCACCCCCAAGACACAAAAAGAGGTTAGGAAAATTCTAGGTTACACATGCTATCATAGAAAGTTTATAAGAAACTATGCTTGAAATCAGTGCACCTTTAGAAGAACTGTTGAAGAAAAGGACAAACAAACAGATAGAATGGACTAAACCATGTGTTGATGCTTTTGAGATTCTCAAGGATAAAATCTTACATGCACCCATTCTAATATTTCCTATATTGGAAAGTCCTTTCCATGTACATGTAGATGCATCAAGCATTTCCATTGGTGCAATTTTAACACAACCAAGAGAGAAAATGGACCATCCTATAGCCTTTACAAGCCGCAAGTTAGCTAAAGCTAAAAGAAATTACTCTACTACAGAAAGAGAGGCATTAAGCATGGTATATGCCTTACAAAAATTCATACATTATCTATTGGCTACATCATTTGTCTTTTACACAAACCATGAGCCACTAAAATACTTACTAAATAGACCAATACTACAAGGAAGAATATGTCATTGGTTGATGTTGTTTCAAGAATTTGACTTTACTATTGATTGTAAAACCGAGAAAGCTGAATAATGGACCAGATTATCTATCAAGAATAGAAACAAGGGAAGATGAAGGACCTATTGATGATGAATTCCCGAGCACATCTATTTAGAATTGAGGCCATCCCAAAAGAGTTTGATGACATAACACAACTACTGGCTATAAGAGAATTTCCTACTGACTATACAAAGCAAAAAAAGAAGAACTTACTAAGTTGAGCTTTTCCTTCACCTTAATTCAAGGACAATTGTACAAGAAAGGACATGATGATGTCCTTAGAAGGGTTTCTCTAGAACATGAACGAAAGAACATATTAGCATAAGCTCATGAAGGCATAGTCGGTGGACACAATGGAGGAGAACAAACAGCCAAGAAAGTAATGATGGTAGGACTATGGTGGCCTACACTATTCAAGGATGCACACAAGCATACAAGGTCTTGTGATATATGCCAATGGGTTGGAAAACCAAATGCAAGAGATGAAATTCCTCTAAGACTAGTCCTAACACTAGCCCCATTTGAGAAATGGGCCATAGATTTTATTGGACCTATCAAACCCAGCTGCAAAACATTCTCAAGCTAGATTTATCATTACAGGGAAAAAATATCTAACAAGATGGGAAGAATCCATTCCAACCAAAATATTGCACTTCCAAGACATTAACAAGATTTATATATGAACATATCATCACTTGGTTTGGATGTCCCCTAAGCATCACAAGTGATCAAGGAAAACATTTTGTGAATGCTACTATTAAGGAGTTGTTAGAACACTTTTTGATAAATCATAACCGCAACACACCATATCATCCACAAGCCAATGGGACAGTTGGAAGCATTCAACAAGGTCTTGGAAAAGGTGCTCACAAAAATATGCTCACTCCAAAAATAGATTGGGACCTAAAGATACCAACAACACTATGGGCTTACCACACTACATATAAGAGGACCAAAAATATTCCCCATTTCAATTGGTGTATGGACTTGAAGCCATGGTACCCATAGAATTCATCCTTCCAAGTTTAAGGTGGCAAGTGACATTCATATTGAATGAAGACTCTTTAGTACATGAAAGACTCATTGAATTAGAGAAATTGGATGAAAAAAGATTTATAACAACTTATAATCAAACTCAGAAAAAGGAGACAAAAAGCATGACATGACCACCATATAAAAAGGAAGGAATTTGACATAGGGGACCAAGTACTATTATATGATAGAAAATGGAAGAATCCTAGGAAGCTCAAAGTTTGATGGTTAGGACCTTATATCATCAAGGATATACTAGCATTAGGAGCTACAAAAATTCAAAATTATAACACAAAGAATTTCCGGGCTATGTTAATGGAGCACAAATAAAAAATATCATAATTAAGAAAAAAGGGACCTAAAAAAATAAAAAAATCCATTCTATCTGAAAAACCAAAAATTTAGTGGATAAGATGAGGAGTAGGATGAAAACCCACAAGGGCATCCTCACTCTAACAAAAACAACAAGTCAACTAGGAAAATGCCATAATAAACAAGAAAAATGCCACGAGGGAAGAATACCCACGGAAGAAAGAAAAATCTTGGATAAAAGGATACCACGTAACAAAAAAAATCACCATGGAGGGAAAATACCCACAAAATAAAGAAAAAAGCCATAGAGGGAGAATAACCCCGTAAGAAAGAAAAATCTTGAAAAGGAAGTCACCCATTAATGAAGGAAAAGATGTAAGGCACGATACCCATGAAAAAAGAAAAAGAATAAATAAGTAAATACCAAAAGTAAAGAAATACCATGGAAAATATAAGAGCCATGTAACACAAAAAAAAAAACTATAGATACATGACTACAAATTGTAATCAAAGGTGACATAATTTCCTAAAAAGGAATAATAAATGTGGTAGGTAGACATTAACATGATATAAAACATCATAAAATAAGGGCATAATACACAAAAAAATAATAGAAAAAGAAAGGAAAAAATAATGAAAAAATATCAAGGAAAAAACTAGGGCACATGCAAAAAATTATTTCATAAGATGGACACTCCTGTTATTACACAAGAAGAGAGCTCCCATAACCTAAATTCCAAAGACATTCCATGAGTCCACTAAAATGATCCAATGGGAGCATTTCACACATTCCATTCAAATTCACACATACTCGCGACCTTTAAAAGTATATCCACTCCTAGATTACAAAATATGATCACACACAATTACAAGTGGATAGATAGTTGCTCCTTCAAGAAAATCCTACTACCAGAGAACAAGAATACAAACATACTACAAAAGTCATAGGTGAGCTGAAAATAGATGCATGGAGCCAAATTCCTTATTTTTCTAGCATGCCAAAATGTGATTAGGGTTCTCCTTAGTCGACTACACAATCAAATGCTATATTTGGATCAGCCATATCAAATCGATGATAATTAATTGTAAGGGTTACAAGAATTTGGAAAGAAGGCTTAAACAATAACAAAGAAGAATACCCCTATGAAAGATACAACATAGGTGATGGGCGTAACCAAGACCAAAAGAGGAGTACAAATTGTAGACATAAAAATCATGCCCTCAGGTACACCGCCAAGGCCATTTGTCTCAAAATTTATCATACAAATCATGAAGATGGAGCTCATGGACTTAGTGCCCAAATTTCCCTAGATATGGTAAATTCACACTCTGAATACAATCTATGTGAACTACTCACCTCTAAATTTCATGAGAATACTAGAAAATCAAGGAAGGAAAACATACCTTCTACTTATGGGACTATTTTATTATGTCTAGCCATGTACTTTACTAAAACCCTCCCAGCCCAAACAAAACCAGTTGAATGGTGGTTAGATACACCTATTATAGAATAAATTTTGAGCACATGAATAAAATGGACCAAATACATCAAATTACATCATTGATAGGTTGGATAAACAATATCAAACAACTAGTAGCAAACCAAACAAGGTATCAGAACAAATAGTGGCGAGATATGAAAATGAAATTATCTTCATTACAAATTTAGATTATACCTATTTCAGACCCTTCATTCCATGCACTTCACATATAGCCCCACTACCCTACAAAGCATCAGATGAATTGGTGGCTACAACCATAAAAGTAATAAGAAATCTTCTAGTGGACCCTAGAAAACTAGTGCCTCTGAATATTAATGAAGTGATTGAAGAAACTTGGGAGGAATTCAGGAATAAATATCCATAATAGTATGGAAAAGCAGAACCAAGTAGAGTAGGACCTAAAACATATAATAGAAGGTCAAATAAAGGGAAAATTTCTCCAGCTTCAGCTACAAAATGCCAAAAGGCGATGGTAACAAAAAGAGTAGTGAAATAAACAAAGGGCAAATGAGGAAGAAGACAAAGATTCATGGGAAAGTACACATTTTCTGAATCAAAGGAGGAAGAAACTCCCTCTCCCCCACATTTACTGCCAAATATACCACAAGAAGCATTAGGACCACAATTTTCAGGAGAAGCTGAACCTCGAGAAGAGACAACATTATCCAAACTTTCCTATGGATACTATAAGACATGTTTAACTCAAGGCGATGTTTCCCAGGTGGCACAACAATATGAAGTAAGCACCAAAACAAAACAAGTGGCCATAAAAGAAGCTATAATTTAGTACATGAAGAAATTTGACTTGATAATCAGAGATATAATTCATCTCCTTCCACATGAATTACTTAAGGAAATTCAAGCACAAGAAAGATATAGAAAAAAGAATATAGACTGAAATATCTTGAGTAAGAAATAAAATAATTAAAACATAAGAAGAAGAAGACTATCAAAGATAAATTCCACATGGAGGAGATAAAAGAGTTAATATAGATTCTTATTAATTAAAAAAAAATTATCAAGAAAAAGAAGATGAGGAGAGGAAACAAAAGAAGCATAAAAAAGGAAAAAAAGGAGCAGTGGAAACTACGACTAAGAAACAAACAAAAGAGAAACATAAGGTAAAAGAAGTAGAAGAAAAGAAGCAATAAGAGGAAGATGATAGAAAAATAGAAAAGAAAAGAACAAATGTACGAGGAAGAAATAAGGAAAAAGAAATGGAAGAAAAGAAGAGAAAGGCGGGTGAACTTAAGAGGAAAAACAACAAGAACAAAAGAAAAGAAAAATAAGAGAAGAAAAAAGAAAAGAAAGAAAGCGGATGAGGAAGTGAGTAAAAACAAGTAAAAGGAGAGGAAGAAGATGGAAGAAGAAAAAAGGAAAGAAAAGGAAGAAAAGGGGGAAAAGGAGATGGCGAAAAAAAAATTGAGAGATGAAGAGGAAAAGGAGAAGAAAATAAAGAAGAAGATCAAAGGGAAAAAGAAGAAGAAGAGAAGAAGCAAGAAAGAAGAAAGAAGAATAAAAAAGAGAAAAAGGAGAAAGAGGAACAAATGAAAAAAGAACAAGAAGAAAAGGAAAAATATAAAAAGGTAGAAGAAAAAAATAGGATAGAACAAGAATAAAAGGAACAAAAATAGAAAGAACAAACATAAAAAGAAATTGTAAGGAAGTAAGCGAAAGAATAGAAAAATAAATAAGAGGATCAAGATAGACAAGAAAAGGAAATAAGAAAAATATAGAAAAGACGATGAGGAAAATAAAGTACGAGTGCCACCATCAACACCATCTACACTAAACAAAAGCGGTAGTAGCATAGAACTTGTACAATCCTTAGAGTTCCATTAACAAAGATTAATCATGCCCTCTAACAGAGAATAAAAGAGCAATCCATCTAATTACAACAAGGATTTGTAGAACAAACACAAGAAGGGTATATGGTACACTTGCATAAACTCTCACCCCTCTATAAATCTACATGCAATCAACTATTAGGATCAAAGCGCAAAACAAGACTAGATGCAAAGATGTGTAGACATGGAAGAATATATGAATAGAATACTCACATCTATTCGGATAGTAAATCCACACTTTAAAACTAATTCAAGTCTACAAATAGATATAACAACATAACAAATAAAAAAGAGATGATAGTAGACAATACTATAAGCCAAGAACATGAAAAGAAAAATATCCAAGAAGAATATATAAAAGAATACAAGGACCAAGTCATACAACCAAAAGTTTTGGAAAATAAAAAACACAGAAAGGAGATGCAGGAGGCTATAACTAAATTGGAGATAAAATGCAGAAATGCCATAAAGCATACTATGCATATACCATGGGCTAGCCAAGTTTTACTAAAAAGATCAAGCGAGATTGGACATACTTGAACAATAGTTGCATAAAAATCTACAAAATATGATATCAATAAAGATAAGGATGGGAACCAACGTAAAAAAAACTTACGAACTTACAATAAAATATTAGACTAAACTATAACAACGTACAAAAAAAATATCTTAGACATGCGCGAATGCGATATACCATGGATAAGGCACTCACAAGGATGAAACAAGAGTTAGGGGTAAGGTGGGGAGGGGGCTCGCCTTTTGGTATGTATCGCCCCCTTCCTCCGGAACTCTAGATTCCGAAGATCCACCGGACGAGAAACTCCATTCCGCACTGCTGCTGAGTCGTCGGACTCCTCCCCCAAGTCCGGTTGTGGATTGCGTCGGGGAAATTCCACCTGAGCTAGGCAGATAGATAGACTCCTTTCCCGCTGCTGAGAAAGAGCAAGGAACGAAATGATTGGACCCATATAGAGTAGTAGGGTAGCACTTCTGCAACGAGAGTCCTCCCACTACCAACCAGCAGACATCATCTGGCTGGGTCTTGCCGGTATCAACAACTGGATCGATCCTACGGAAACGGGAACAACTCATCATAAGCGGACAAAAAAATTCTGTCAAATTCAATCAAATCCTCCCCCTTCAGATATCCTTCCACTGATTCAAGAAAACTCACAACTTCAGGAATGGATACAATAGATCAAACACCATTTAGACTTGTGGTACCAGTTTGAAAAGAACATCACTTCTCAGATCACAAAGTACATCCCCCAAAACACACCATGAAGAAGAATTAGAGAAACAAAATTTTGTAGAGAAACCATGACATCCCATAAATCTAGTCGGGTGAGTTGAGTGGGGGAACCTTTCCTTACACTAGACATCTAAGTTTCTAGTGGTTGATGCCTATGTTTTCCTAGAGTTCATAGAAAAGACATGGTTCTTCATCATTTGGTTGTCTCAAGGAAGAGACAATGTTTGAATTCCGGGGATGATGTTGACAAGGTTCTTCATCAAGTTTTGGAACAATCCATAGAGTAAAGGGAAACCATGAGACTAAGCAAGAAGCCACGGATAAAGGAGGAAATCATTTGAAGAATATAAAGAACTACGATAGACAAAAAATTCGTCGAACATAGGAAAAGCTGCAAAATCCTTCACAAAGTCATGGATCAAAGAAAAAAATAAACAGAGTAAGGTGGAAGCCAACAAAGTCACGACCAAAAGAAGTGTCTTTTGGATTATTTTGTAAGAAAGATATTTATTGTACTTAATCCAATGTATATGGTGTGCCACATGAGACAATAGATTTATACCACATGAGATAAGATATGTGTGCCACAAATGAGAAATATATAAGATATAGAGAATAGAGAGAATATGTATGTGTGTATGAGACTAATGTAATCTATTTTGAGATATGAATAAAGACTGATGTTTGGAGCAAAGTTTTTATGTGATTTTACATTCTTTTTGTTCATCAATTAAGATTTAGTTTACTCTTTCCCTTGCACATCCTTAACAAAAGGGAAAACTTCTTAACCCTCACACTATTGTTGAGGCTTAAGGTAAACACTCTAGACCTTGTGGTGGTTTTCCACACTTATAACACTACCCAATGGAGCCACTGTCTTCGAGATAAAAACATTCTATATCGAGGCTCATTTGGTAGCCTCCATCACACTATGTCCTCATAGTATCACAACTCATCACAAAAATCTTGATAGTTGGCCATGCCCACACTACTGTGAGGTCCCATCTAAATGCTAAACTAAGCCTAAGCATCCTATAACTCAACACCCGAAATCTAGGAACTCGTTACATTAAAGGAATTTCATAAGGACTGTCTATTACGATGATATCTATCTCTGTTATCTCTCACCCGGGTAAGTTATGTATGTATAATGGTGAGTTATTGGCTTATCCCATCACACTCACCTATCACCACATCCCTCTCTTCTACCAGGGTGACATGTTCATATATCCATGCGGTCCTCTCTACCACCAAAATAGCTACATTGGCCTCCAATAAAGACACGATATCATCCTCATCTCTAACCTCACCATCACTACCATCGCCACCATCACCACCATCACCACTACCCTCCCGAGGTGTGGCCTCCACATGAGCTCGTACCCACCCGTTAAACCCACCTATTTGACCCTACCACCATGCCGCATAGGCCTTGGTCACCACCGACATCTTCATTTCCCACCGCCACTCCCCATGCATCCACCCCCACCCCCACCCCTCCTCATCTACCACATCCATTACCTCCCGAACAACCGACATTGCTATATCAATCTCTCAGTATTACCCCTTCGATAGGCCACTATTGCATCTCGAAACATCTTACATCAAACCAAATTGTTTTCTAACACAGTCAAATAAGATCAAATCCAAATGATCCTCCCTCCACCCCCACACCCATATCACATGTTGTAAGACTCCCAAATCCCCCTCTATACCATGCCATGCTTAGAAACTTGCATCTGACCTCCAATGACGTCGGCACCTTATAGTTTGGCTAGAAGCTTCTTATAATAATTCTCACCTTGGACAAGTCCTGTAGCTATAAAATATAAACACCATCTCATAAAGCCTATATGATACTACAAATCCACCCATCTCATCAACAATATACCCCACGGCCAAGCCACCTGCAATGTGCACGTATACCCAACACTCTATCAAAAATGAAAAATTTACTCCAAATCTTTGTCTAGTGCTACAGACCATAACTCTCTATAAATTTTCACAAAAAAAAGGGGCCCAAGCAAACATTGTCATGTGCACTAACATATCTATAACCACCCCTATCAATATCCATGAAAATTGCCCTCCAATTGAATCCATAAGGCATAACAGGATTGATTCTTATCATCATCATAGTCACTAATGCTTTGCCCTCCTCATCGCCATTGAACATGGATCTATAGGAAAAAGTTCTTGAAGTGTATACCAAATCTCCACCATACTCTCCATATAAAGTCTCCATTTCCACACACCGACCATCCTCTTGAATCACATAAATTTTCTCACTCTTTGTATCGATAAGTGCAATATTCGGTGCACATCCTCTAAAGTGATCATCATCTCTTGAGTAGCACCAAAACATGCCTCACATAATCTCATCTCTCAAATAGTGCCAACAATAAATTGATGTCCCTATAGATACACATGTAGTGACACATCACGCTTAATCCAAACTCCTCCAAGTGATCCCAATCCTTATATGATAATAAATCTTTGACATCATATATAATCTTGAGATCCTATCCCATGTGTCAACCTCTCATGGGCCTACATCCAACAACAAAACAATCCAAAATTAACCCAAAATCCATCAAAACCAATCCAACAACCAATAAAAAATCAGCAAAATCACAACTTCTACTTGAATTGTTGGCATCCCCGTTAAAATTTCCAACAACGCCTAAATTGCTACCGATTTCATACAAAATCACTAGTGCTTTCTAAGCATCTCCCAATTTTAGAAAAATAAAAAACAACAAAAATCTTAAGTAAATCACCTACCTCAACACAAAGTTAGCCTCCGTTACCTCTTTAGACCTCCAAATGCCTCCATCTAAATCAAATTAGTAAAAAATATCAAATTAGGGTTCTAGGTCTCTTAAGGTTCTCAAATCGCAAATGACCAAATGAGCACCCAATCAACTTTTTTATCAAAAATTTCCATGCACCTAATCGCTAGTGATTCGTACCTTTATCTAAAACATCATTAAAATGGCCTCCAAGCCTTTTCAAGCCACCGTTTTCACCATTCCTTGCCAAAATTGCACATTTTTCAAGTACATGCATCCGTTTTGGGGCCACGAGACCCTTTAAAATCAAAATCAATCAATTTATACAAGCTCATATTTATCAAATCCATTAGGGAAATTTGGATTAAATATGTGTGGGATGCGAGACAAGCTAATTGGGCAATCGATGTCTTCGACGCGCACTAGTGGAAATTGTGAATCTAAGGCAAAGAAGGCCCTCCTAACCTGAACTGGTGTGATAGATCGATCAGCAAGGATGACTGCTCGAAGGCTCCAATCAATATCGAGCTCTGGCGTGATTCGGTCTATAGGTTGTGGAATACGTGGAAAATGACCTGGGATAGTTTCGTGTATATCTCCAGATAAGGTCATAGGGCGGATGGTAAATATAATTGACTCTATGGGTGATTCTCTGCCTAGTCCAGAACTCCTTAGCTTTGTTAGCTGTTGTGTCTAGCAAGGATAACTGTTCGATGATGATAGGTGGAAGTGGAGTAGATCTGAAATACTAGTGTACGTAGGCCAACATCTATGTCTGATTCACCTATGGACTCGTTGGGCTGTGGGATTTGTGGGTCACAACCGTAGATTCGTATTTGTTGTGGTCCTACTATGGTCATGTGTGGAATCAATCCCTAATCCCTAGTATCCAATAGTCATATGCCTTTTCAGCTTCTATATTCAGAATTAATAATTGTGCGATCTTCTCAGAATATCTTACAGGCGTTTGTGCAACCTGAATTCTCAAGCTGGTATCTATATCTGTGAGAGTGTCTCCTACATCTGGCTGTGGGACCAAAGGATCACAACCAAAGGTCTGCTCTCTTTCAAACCCTTCCACAGTCATGCGGATATGAATCTAGGGTAATCTATAGTTTGGTTGATTTGACCAAAATGTGTGTGCTTGGTCGTCTTCTATGTTTAACCCGTGCAGTTGGAAACTGATTTGTTGTAAGTTTACCATTGTTCGGAAGACTTGGATCCTAAGATTCTGATCTATATCAGTTATGGCTGTGATGAGATTGGGTTGGGGCATGATTGGCTCGAATACGTATTCCCTGGGCTCTCTAGGTCCCGTGATTGTCATACAAAAGCAATAATGTAAACTAAATGCAGAAAAATAAAATTAACTATGCAAAGTATGTCTATAACATATATAACTTCTATATTTTTGTTATTTTCTGATGAATTTTATAAATGAATTTGAAAGAGCAGCTATTTTAATATATCTAGAAATTGACAATTAACCTAGTGTCGAATTTTAAAACAAACAAAGTAACCGAGTATAGCTACTTTGCATATGCGAGTTGTAAATCTATTCTAAACAATGAAATAACTGATCTAATCTATTTGAAAGACTCTCGATCCTACCTCAAAAGTGAGGAAAGAATCATAGTCTCTCAGAAACTATCAATCCCCATAGCTTCCTTGGCAATATCGAAAGTAAGATTGACTGAAATAAAGTAATTAACTACTCTATTTGATATGATTCTAATTAGAACTTTGAAAGCTAGAACCTGGATTCTGCAGAACAGTGGCGAATCCGATGGTGTGTGTGATCTTGTCCCCTCAGTGTGATCTCCTCGTTCCTTCGTGTTCACGTGGATCCAAAAAAGCGTGTAATGCTAGCATCAACAAAAGTAGATATTGGGACAAAGGCAGCTTAGGATACAGACTGAATACAATGCGAGTAGGAGAGAGATAGCGCAAGAGTACAGAGCTTGGCTTATGCAATTCCTAGCGGGATTTATTGCGAGTCATGCAACATAAAATGTCCAGAACCTGAAACTATCTGTTTGAAGAACAAAACCTGTAACTTTAATGGCTTCCTATTGAAAACAAACTACTCTACTCCAATGGATTGGATGAAATATCAACAACACTTGCACAAGATGGATATGTGGCTTCCTAACAACAAAACAACACTAACTAAGCATGCAATGAAAGAAACTAAGAATTCTAAGTAAAATGAAAGACTAATCTATTGCAATGAGAAATTCAGAGGCAAATTTGAGGGGCCATTTGCTTGAGCACAAGCCAACTATTTATAGCATTTGCATTTACCCAAGGTAAAAACCAAATTGATCTCTTAAACTATAAACAATGGCAAAACACTATTCCAGGGAACCAGAATCATTAATGCAAGCTCATGGCGGTGAAAAAAGCTGGTAAACATTGAAATTTACGTGAGTCGTTAAAAGAGCATTCTGGAAAATGCGTAAAGGACCACCACCCTGAGCAGGGCGGCGGTTACAGGACCGCCGCCCTGCTTAGGGCGGCGGTCACGAGACCGCCACCCCAGGGCGGGGCGGCGGTTTTTGTCTAGCGAAGAGAAAAAGGCCAAGAAAAGAGGGAAAAGAGAAAAAAAAGCACGCGGGGGCTAAGCGGGGCATGCGGGATGTTAACGCACACTTGGGGAGCTTTTCCGGATCCCGAACACCTTGCGAGGAGACTTGTATCATCATTGGGGTACGTGTTACGTTGTTCGACGATGGTGCAGTACCCTACAATTTTGGGTACGTACATATTGCCCCCTCGGAGAAGTGTTTTAGCCATGAAGAGGCGTAAAATGGTGGGTCCGAGTATGGTGGTCCCGAAATGGGAAGTTGGAAGTCATACCTGATACGTCCGTGTGTCGAAATGATGCCATCCAAAATTCCCGCTCCTGCAAAATGAAAAGAGAACTCAAGTGCAGATAGACAAGATAGATCGGAAAATAAACACTAAAATAATGGGAAATGAGGATGTACCATTTGTGCGGGGGTAAGAACTTACCTCATCGGTGCTCCAAACCTGCGAAAAAAAATTCAAAACAAGTCAGGCTTTATATATATGAAAGTGGGCCCATTTTCCTATTCATTTGCGCGTGTTGATTTGATTGATTCTGAGCTCTGGGACCCACGGTGATGGTTTCTTACGAGAGTAGAGTCAAAACGTTCGTGGCGAGATAGCGATCATGCCTCCGCGTGCAGATCATCGACCCGCGAGATCACAGGTTAGTTTTCCTCAATTTATCATTTTTACCTTCAAATTTTTAAAATGTTAAAATCTTTGTCGTGGGGGGGTTATTTTCAAAAATGTTAGGTTCAAAAGGTCCATCTAGGGGGCGCCTACTGGGTAGGCTTTGTTTTTAGCTAAAACGGTCCTTTTTTGGTGTTTTTAGGCTTTTTAAGTTATAAAACCCATGTGGGTTTTCGGGACACGACCGCCGCCCTGCCCAGGGCGGCGGTTACATGACCGCCACCCTATTTAGGGTGGCGGTTACAAGACCACCGCCCTTAAGGCGGCGGTTACGAAACCACCTCCCTGCTCAGGGTGGCGGTTTTGAACAAAATGTCAAAAGAACACTGTTTGAGATTGTTTTTGCATTTTTAGCATTTCTATGTGTTTTCATGATTTTTCTAATGTCACTTGGATGCTAACTTGCTTTGTTTTGTGTGTTTTTGGGTGTATGCAGGCGAGAGAGGAGTACATTCGGTGGAGCCGAGAGAGGGAGTGTGACTGGCTCCCAGCAGTGTTAGATGCCCTTTCACAGGATGAGCAGGATACTCTCCAGAGGGCTGGTATACTACGTATATCGTGGGTCCCCCATGTTGCACCATCCAGTCACATACTCTGTGACTTATTTTCCTACTGGGATGCTGATCGGAACACCTTCCGATTACCAGGGGTCCGAGGTGAGTGGACCATCACACTAGAGGATGTTTACCATATCCTGGGGGTCCCGATCATCGGGAGATGACTCACCCTCGAGACAGCAGGTTCACGGGCCCAGATAGCACAGTGGGCTTCCTACATGGGAGATGCAGTCATCTCCACGGGTTCGAAGAAGGGGGTCAGAGTTCGATCTATTCCTAGTTTTCCCATCCCCTTGCTTCGCCAGGCTATTATGGGGATCCTTGCCTCGAGATTGATCGGGGACAAGGGAGGAGACACATTACTATACTTGCTTGGTCCCCCATCATTGCACAGATCGAGGGCCATGGCCGATTTACGCCAGGGAGCAGACATACTTGGGACTACCTACCATGACTTGTACAGGGTAGTCCATTTACAGGGGCAGTCTTTGAGCCACCCGACCCTAGTCATGAGTTGGGTTTACGAGCACTTCATTCCTTATGGTAGAGGTGTAGAGGTGACAGATCCCGAGAGCTGTGAGGGCAGCCAGATGGACAGATATGTCGGTGCTCAGAGCACCTCATCAGCCAGTTGCTTCTCTGACCACCGATGACATGGAGGCCACACCATATCAGACCATGGCAGGTATATGGGGCGAGGAGGCTCTTACTTTGATCTCCTGCTCCACCACAGGCAGCTTATTGATAGAGTGGGGCGAGTGGAGATACACCCCTTTGGCCGAGTTCCTCAGCAGTTTGGCCTACCCTACATGGGCATGCTTCCCCGGTAGCGCCAGTATACAGGTCAGTTCGAGAGGCCAGAGGGGGTCCTAGAGGCCGGGTTGGACAGTTGTTACTCCTGGCATTCCTATTACGGCCAGGAGGGTAGTACGTGCCCGAGGGAGAGCCGGTGCACCTCAGGCACCCTTGCTTCGGATTGCCACGGGTCCTGCCCATAGCAGCGATGACCCCATCGACATAGACTCCGAGTCCGAGGAGTTTACAGGGGGAGAGACAGAGGAGGAGACTGAGGAGGACAGTGATCCTGAGTGGCATGACACTCAGGATATCATGCAGGCAGAGAGGGCCGAGCAGAGTGCAGAGAGAGTTACTCTGGTTTCAGAGGAGCCACTCTCCCAGGGCCATGGTGGGGAGGATGAGTCCATTGTAGGATGCTACGTTGCTCCAGCCACGGGGGAGCACCTCAGTCAGCGGCGGCATCTGTGGCAGGTGCTGACCCTAGAGATCCATCCTGGAGGCCTGGTGATCCGAGTAAGTTACCACCCTTCCTTTTAATGTTTGTTTTTAGTTAGGATTTCCTTAGTTGCTATCTCTCCTTTTGTTTACACTTGTGTTTTATCTCTTGTTTCATTTCTAATTTGTTTTCTCCTTTGTTTGCAGAGACCGCCGATGAGTGGCGGGACCTGATTCGCAGGGTATGCACCGATACCCTGATGATTCCCATGGAGAGGACCCGTGCGGAGCTATCTGTGGATGTTGGGAGCCCTCAGCAGCTGGCAGACATACTGACATCTTTTCCCCTATCTGGCATGTGGCCAGGATGGTATCGACTCTCCATACGGAGTTAGCGGGGTATAGGACAGCCGAGCGCCTGATGAGGAGTCATTCTCGTGGCGAGACTGCGGCTGCCCCTCGGGATCCTGAGCCCTCCATGCACTCGAGTGCCCGGCGTAGCCGAGAGTCCTAGGCGTGGGCGTGCACCTTCAGAGGGGTCTCATAGGGGTTGAGAAGCCACTTGGCTCCCCTAGATTTTTGCATGATATTTTTGTATATCTCGGGCTCTTTGAGCATTTTGACCATGCTTAGCGCATGATGGCATTATCAGATATAATTTTGATATATATATATATATTATATATTCTTTTTGGATCAGACTTTTGGCATTTATGGCTTACTTGCATTTCCGTTTCCTCATGTGAACTATGATATTATGCTTATATGCTCTTTAGAATGTATGCAATGGAGAACAAATGATGCAAGTGTTTACTTTCTTTTTGTATTTTATGATGCTGATATATGATAATGTAGATACAATGTGATTTTGAATCTTAGTTTCTGTAAGCAATTTTGGATACTTCATATTTGCTTTGGCAAAGTGGTGAAGATAAGCTGGTATGATAAGCAGATAAACCTGCCCCTCTCCTAACCCCACGCAACTAGTAAGATGCGAGGGCTCATCACCGAGAGCTAAAAAGGGCACAAGTTATGAAATGTGTTGAAATGATATTGATGAAAGATAGACAAAGCTTTGACGGAATCAAATTAGGATGCTACAAGCTTACTCCACTCGAGTGACTTCATAGTTTTGGGATGCAACTTGCTTTGCGGTTTATCTAGACTTAGATCCGTAGATGGCCATATGGTAGACAAAATCTGGGTTTTAGGATTCTTAATTCTCTTGGGATTTTGGACATCCGATTCATTTGCTTTTGACTCAAGACTTCAAGATTTGAATTGTTTGTTTATGACCTTTTGCATTTGCTTGTCAAGAGGACCCCCCACACCTTGCCCCATGCTACTAGTAAGAAGCGTGGGTTTATCACCATAGGCAAGGCATAGGTGAGTAAGGGCATTTCCATCCTTTCCCAACCCTACGTCACTAGTAAGAGATGCAAGCTCATCACCAAGGTTGGTGGGGCAAGGAAATGTGTAAATTTAAAATTTTCTGTTTGATCTATATTTGACTTGTTTACTTGAGCAAAATGTCAGTGTGTTCTTATTTCCAAAGAGATATACATACGGGATAGATGTGACACCATGAAGCTTCAAGAATAGACCATAGGCAAGACACCCATCCTAAGAAGAAACCAAAAGTGAGAATAAACCCGCAGATCTTGGCATGGTTACCGTTAAGACCTTGTCATATCTAGCTTTATTTGATGAAATGATTCCAAAATAGTTTGATGATATCATGGAAATAGAGAAGTATGATTAGAGTGTTTATGCCAACAACATCATGAGTTTGTAATGAATTGCTTTGAGAACAAATTCCTTGATCACAATTTTTGTACGAAACAAGTGGACAAAATGATCCTAATCTATATGAAGATGCAATGTAGATATAATTATACAAGTAGTGCTAGTTGCTTACGCGTAGAATCATTTGAGGTGTAGGGAATTGACTGTTTCACCAAATTCCTCACCTTCCAGCGTACATAGGAGATATGCACCATTTCCATAGTCCTTCATGACTCGGTATGGGCCCAACCATTTGGGCCGGAACTTCCTTCCTTCGCCGGTCTTCTTGTCGATCCGGTTGTCCAGCCTTAGAACTAGATCACCTTCATATATATCGCGTTCATAGACCTTCTTGTTATACTACTGCCGCACATCCGGTCAACATAGATTTTGTGCCTTGTTCAGCATCTAACCTAGCTTCATCTAGGCTTTCTAGTTGGGAGAGACGTGCTTCTCTATAAGCGTCTTCATCCAGGATCCCTTGTAATGAAATACGGAGACTAGGTATTTCAACCTCCAGCGGGAGAACTGCTTCTACCCCGAATACTAGTGAGAAAGGAGTCACTCCTGTTGGTGTCCTTATTGAGGTTCGGTGGGCCCATAAGGCCGGATATAACTTCAAATGCCAATCTCATTTGTTTTCTTTCACCGTTTTAAGGAGAATGGCTTTTAATGTTTTGTTTGTCGCCTCAGCCTATCCATTGGCTTGAGGGTAATACAAGGAGGCTATATGATGGCTTATTTTAAATTTATTGCATAATTCATGAACTTCGTCATTCTTAAAAGAAGTCCCATTATCTGAGATAATGACTTGCGGGACACCGTACCTGCAAATGATTTGGTTCAAAATGAACTTGGCGATTACAGAACCCGGTACAGTAGTAAGAGGCATAGCCTCTACCCACTTGGTAAAATATTCGGTGGCCGTGATTATGAAATTATGGCCATCTATGTAGATGAGGGAGAGAATTTCCCTATTAAATCTAGGCCCCACGTAGAAAAGGGCCATGGAGTAGCGATTGGTTGTAGAGCTTGTGCTGGCATGTGAATCTCATGAGAGAATTCTTGGCATTTATGACACCTTCGTACAAACTCTACTACGTCGTGCTCTAGAGTGGGCCAGAAATAGCCCATTCGATGTATTTTATGAGTGGTGGCATGGCCACCGAAGTGGCCTCCACACATTCCACTGTGAGATTCGTGGAGAATCTTCTTGGATTCTTCTGTGTCGACGCATCTTAGAAGCATTCCATCGAACACTTTTCGATAGAGCACTTGTTCTATGATGACGTATTTAGCTACGATAATGCGTAACCGCCTTCTTCGTTGTGGTGTAGCACCTTCTGGATATGTACGGTCCATGATATAATTAATGATATCAGTGTACCAAGGACACTCAGAGATAGAAGGTCGGGTTTCGATGTAGTATACGCACTCATCTGGAAAGTCCAGATCTACTAGATCACCTCCATCTAATGGATTATCAGCTAACCAATCCACGATGATTTGTCCTTTAACCGACTTCTGATTTACGAACTTTAATTCAAATTCACCCATTAAGGTTATAAAGCGTCCAACCTTTTTAGACAAGGACCCTTGCGTGAGGAAGGTTCGTAAATGTTCTGTTTTTACAATGACCTTTGTTTCTTGATTTAACATGTAATGTCTTAAGCATTTTGTTGCAAAGACTATGGCGAGGCATTCTCATTCTGCTTGTGTGTAGCGTGTTTCATAGTCGAGCAATGTCCGGCTAATGAAATAGATCACACGTTCTCTATTGTCATCATCTTCTTGAGCCAGCATACAGGCTAGCGAGACATTGGTGGCTCACGAATATAAAATTAATGGGTGATCTGGCTTAGGTGGCATTAGCGTAGGTGGTGATAACAAGAAACGCTTAACTGCGTTGAAAGCTTCATTGCAGTCTTCGGTCCAATCAATGCTATAATCTTTCTTGAGTAGATTGTTGATTGGATGAATGGCAAAACTTAAGTCCGGGATGAATCTCGGATCGCACCAAGTTTTCCGAGAAATGATCTGATTCCAGATTCATCCGAAGGTGGGACCATTTCGAGAACAACCTTAATTTTGGTTGGGTCAACATCGATCCCACGTGATGATATAATGTAACCTAGGAGCTTCCCTCCTGTCACACCAAAGACACATTTTTTAGGGTTTAGCGTGACTCCGTATTCTATCAGACGTGAAAGAATGATGCGAAGCACTTCCGATGGTCACAACATTTCTTGGCTTTAGCCAACAAGTCATCTACGTAGGATTCCACAATTTTATGAATAAGATCATGAAATATATACGTCATAGCCCACTGGTATGTAGCGCCGGCGTTCTTGAGACCGAATGGCATAACAACATAGCAATAGGTTCCCCAAGGAGTTATAAATGTGGTTTTAGCTTGATCTTGTTCGGATATTCTGATTTGATTGTATCCCGAGAATCCATCCATGAGAGATAAAAGCTCAAATCCAGTTGTTGCATCAACGATGACATCTATAGATGGTAATGGGAAGTCGTCTTTAGGACATGCCTTGTTAATGTCTCGGAAGTCTACACAGATGCGTATCTTCCCATTCTTTTTGAGAACGGGAATGATATTAGATACCCACTGAGAGTAATCGACTGGTTTGATGAATCCTACTTGGAGGAGTTTCATTACCTCCTCTTTCACCATGAGAGCTACCTTGGGTTTCATTGGTCTTGATTTTTGTTTAATCGGTTTTGCATCAGATTTAGTGACGAGGTTGTGCACCGCAATGTGTGGTGCAACCCCTGTCATTTCTTTATAATTAAATGCAAAAGCCTTCTGATGTTCCTTGAGGATCCGAGTGTGTATTTCTACTTCTAATGGAGTTAGCGAGGATCCTAACTTCAATATCCTTGGTTCATCTTCCGTTCCGATGTTAATATCAATTGTTTCTTCGATTAAAGAAGCGTTACCTTCTTCAAACTCAGGCGGGGGAGGTAGTTCTAGATCATCTCCGTTCTCGACTGTGTATATGTTGAGTTCCTTTTGTGGGGGAAGCTCTGTCATGGGATTCCCGAAGTAAGAAGATGAATGCGGGATTAGGGATAAATCTACCACGTGATGGGTGAGATGTAATGCCGCATAGGCGTTTAAGAAATCAAGAGTGGTTGTATCACTATCGATGTGGTCTAGGATAGTAGATTTGTTTTCATTTCTATTTAAAAGAGGATTTGACATTGTTTTTATCAATGGTTCATCACGAAGGGATACCATGAAATGGGTATCCTCTAACTTACTAGTTTGGAGTAAAGCGTGATGCTGAGGTTGCTATTGAATCGGCGAGAAGATTTTGTTCTCGCGGGATTGCTTGATTGATATGAAGTCAAACTCTTTGCTTAAATTTAGTACAACTATTTTGTAGAGTTGTAAGTGCTCGGCTTTGGTTTCATACATCTCAGCAACTTGATTTGCTACCAATTGCGAGTCTCCTAACACTCTGATGTTATCAACACCGATTCTCTTAGCTACGATGAGGCCAAGGAGGAGGGCTTCGTACTCAGCGCCATTGTTTGTGCATTCAAAATTTAGTTTAAAGGAAAATGGTAGGACTTTTCCTTCGGGAGAAGTAAGGATTACTCCAGCCCCAGCTCCGTAATGACATTTAGCTCCATCGAAATGGAGAGTCCAATACTTAGCTGGGAATATGGGCGCTGGGATATTTGTTGTGTTAACATCTTCTACCTCTACCATGCAGAGATCTACTACTGGGAGAGAACCGACACCTAGGGTGCACCCCATGCCTACAGAATCAAATGGTAGGAACATTGGTAGATCCTGTTCTAGTAATTCAACAATTTTTGCAGTAGTTCCTAATGATATTGTTTCTACAGTGTTAGCCTCATCTTTGGGGGCTGGGGTTGCCTTGGCTAGGCTCATAGTTTCAAGATCTGTCGTAGGTACCAACTTTTCTTCTGGTTTCACGTCGGTAGGTTTATTAAGTTGGTTCGTTGGGAGTTCAAACTCCGAGTGCATGCCTGGTCTTTTCTTTAGGTCAGCCAGGTGTACATCGAATGGTTTTGGATCACCTTTGGCTATGAACACCTTTCCTAAATGCAAGAATCTTACTTCTTGAAATAGCGTAGAAGGGATTGCCTTCATACGGTGTATCCATGGTCGGCCGAGGATCATATTATAGTTAGTTTCCCGATCTATAATATAAAACTCAGTCAGGATTGTTTTGGGTCCTAAGGTGACCGGTAGTATTATAGTTCCAATTGAAGTGGCTTTAAGGCTGTCATAGCCTCTTAGCGTATTTTGGGTTGTGGAACAATTCGTTTCTCCATACCCTAGCTTTTGAAGGAAAGAAAAAGGGACTATGTTAACTACTGCCCCATCATCAACCATCGCGTTTCACATAATTGTTATAAACCCACACTTGCAAGTGTAAGGCCGGATCACCTCGGCATGCAATCTCAGCGTCTGTTGGCATTTTGTTTATTTCGAATATGAATTCGGTGTCCCTATCCGGCTGCCCCGGAGGATGGATATCAAAGTCTATATGGTTTACCTATGTTTTGGGAGGTGGAGTGATGCTAATTAGATGACCTAAACCCAATGCTTCTAAAAGAGCAGCCCTGTGAGCAGGGGAGTTCTTCAACAAATCCAAAAAGGAGATGTGTGAGAAGGTTTTCGTTAGATCATTAATTAAGTCATAAGCACCCACGGGTTTTATTAATACTTGTTGGATATTGTCTGTTTCTAGCGGGTAGCTTGGACTTAGGCTGAGAGGAATACTCTCGTGTCCTTGTTACAGCTTCTATGGGTAGTTCGGCATCTAACTCCACTAAACCAACTATCTTAGGTCATGGTTGACTTCCTAGTTGTGGCGCAACTAATGGATTCAGTGAAGTTGAGGCTTCATGATCATTGTTTCCTGTAATTACACCCTTGTTTGTCCCATTTGGATTTATCTTGTTATTGTTGTGATTTGGAAGCGGATCATTGAAGATCTTGAGGGGTGCATTTTGAGGGGAAACTACCCCTGTAAAAGTATTTGGTGCTGGTGACGTAGGATCTGCCAAGAACATATCTATAAAAAGTTGTCTTTGTTCCTCTGGAAAATGTTGCATAAATTTATTGTAGTCACGGCACGTTCTAGTGTCATGGCCTCGAGATTTTGTGAAAACCACAATAGGAGTTAGGATTGTAATTCCTAGTTTGTTGGCTCGGTGTATATTGTGGCCTAAAACTTTGATCAAACCGTTGCCTATTAAAGTTTTGCGTTTGTTGTTTTTGGTTTGAATTCTGGTTTTGATACCTAGTTGAATTTTGATTTGGATCCCATGTAGGGCTTCATTGTTGTTGTTGTTGTTGTTGTGGATGATTAAAATCCACTGTATTGATTGTTGGAGTAAAGTTATTGTTTCGTTGATTGTTTATTTGTGGTGGAGTATTCACAACATTTACCTTTCTAGCCTGATCGGTTACTCCATCCGTTGTCACTCCATGATTTTTATTAAGGATTTTAGGTCCTTGATTGACATTCGTGATAGTAGGATAAGTTGTAGTGTTTTGGTTGGAGGTGATTAACCTCCCGTTTGCTCCATATGTTTTGCGACCACTATCAATTGCCGCTTGATCTATTCGGAGAGCACTCTCAAGTACTTCATCGTAAGTTCTTAGTGGGAACTTCTGGACTTCTTCCTTCACTTCTCTGCTGAGAGAATGAAGGAATAAATCACATAGTTCCATTTGATCCATATTTGGAGCACTTGCCGAAGAATAAAGAACTGTACGCCACCTCTGGATGAAATGGGTGACAGATTCATTGTGTTCTTGCTTAATGTGCAAGAATTCCCTGATTCCTGTTCTTAATAGTTTGTTCATGTCAAAGGCCTTGATGAACTCTGAAACGAGTTGCTTGAATGAATGGATGGAAGCCTCAGGTATTCTATAATACCAATCGAGAGCGATACCTTCCAAGGTTTTGGGAAATATTTTAGCAACAACCCCATCCCATGGGAGTAGTTCTCGGATGGTTATGGCGTAAGCTTTGATATGTGCATTCGATCTCCCTCACCTTTGTACTTGGGCAAAATCGGGAAGAGGTCTTGGAAGCATGATGCTTCGTATGGTGAAATCTAAGGGCTCTTTCAAGTATTCTGAATATGTCCCTATCGCATAGGTTTCGACCATTGATGGTGCCTGCTGAGGGAGCGGCGGTGGAATGGGTTGTTGACATGGCATTGCATATGCATTGGTAGGAGCATAAGGGAACCCCTGTGGTTGAGTAAAAATACCGGAGAGAGAGAACATATCCCCTTGTGGTGATTTGGAGTACATGTTTAAGTATGAAGGGGTATTGTCCAAGAATGGATTATTTTGTACTAGACCGGGAGGTGTCAGATCGGTGTTAGAAATGACGGTTCTAGTCGGCGTTTGTTGTGAATACTGAGGGGTCACGCCTAACGTACCTATTCCTGTGAGGAGGTCTATTTGGCTAGGTTTGGAATTTCCTACCTGCATGAGTTGAGAATGGTGATTTTCCTGAGCAAGTTCTAACCCCCTCACTTTTTCTACTAACGTTGAAATGACTTCATTTGGTGAAGTCACGGTGTTTTGCCTTAGCGGCGTTTGTTGTATATCATGGTGTTGTATAGGCATGTGATATCCTGCTATGAATTGATCGCTTCCCTACCAAGTTTCCCAGGGCATTTCCTATATGTAGTGGCATGGAGGTATTTCCTTGAAAAGAGACCTCGGGTTGTATTTGTAGATTCCCTATAGGTGGGTACATACCTTGGGAACGTTGTTCATTCCTGGGATAACGTGTTGAATGTTCATTATCTAAAACCAGGTATGGGTCAGCTTGTCTACTAATTTGTGGTCTAAGTAGTACCTGAGGAGATGAACTAGATTCTCCTGTGAGCGTCATATTGTT
The DNA here is from genome assembly GCA_018340775.1 of Taxus wallichiana var. yunnanensis. NCBI lineage: Eukaryota > Viridiplantae > Streptophyta > Pinopsida > Cupressales > Taxaceae > Taxus > Taxus wallichiana. Next base: position 467,472,121 of record CM031236.1, on the reverse strand, counting down.
CGAGCTTGAAGGCTCTTGTTTGTTGTGTTTGAGCGAATTGATCCAACTCCTCTGTTTGGAAAGATGGGCTATATCTGACCCTTGGAGTTTGTGTTGACAATTGGTTAGTTGAGTAGTTGTCACCCCATACTGAGAGCGAGGGTGATGATTGTCCATTCAGTTGAGCGTAGTATGCCTCAAGACCTAAGAGAGGCCTACCATATGCATCGAATCCCGACATATTCGGGGGTATATGAATACCCACAAAATAATGGGAAGGAGCGAAGGTGATGGTGAAAGCTAATGAGGTAGTAAAGATGAAAGAAGTCATTTTAATTTGAAAGAACCAGTAGAAATCTGACTCCAAACCAGAAAGTAGAAAGGTTCACGTCGGGTTCACCAATTTTGTATGATGGAAAAGTGACAAGCGAGCATAGGAATCTACAAGTAACTTTTCCTCGCACCCGACCTCCCGAGGTCATGCCGAGACAGCCGGTGGGGATTAAATATGTGTGGGATGCAGACAAGCTAATTGGGCAATCTGATGTCTTCGACGCGCACTAGTGGAAATTGTGAATCTAAGGCAAAGAAGGCCCTCCTAACCTGAACTGGTGTGATAGATCGATCAGCAAGGATGACTGCTCGAAGGCTCCAATCAATATCGAGCTCTGGCGTGATTCGGTCTATAGGTTGTGGAATACGTGGAAAATGACCTGGGATAGTTTCGTGTATATCTCCAGATAAGGTCATAGGGCGGATGGTAAATATAATTGACTCTATGGGTGATTCTCTGGCCTAGTCCAAAACTCCTTAGCTTTGTTAGCTTTGTGTCTAGCAAGGATAACTGTTCGATGATGATAGGTGGAAGTGGAGTAGATCTGAATACTAGTGTACGTAGGCCAACATCTATGTCTGATTCACCTATGGACTCGTTGGGCTGTGGGATTTGTGGGTCACAACCGTAGATTCATATTTGTTGTGGTCCTACTATGGTCATGTGTGGAATCAATCCCTAATCCCTAGTATCCAATAGTCATATGCCTTTTCAACTTCTATATTCAAAATTAATAATTGTGTGATCTTCTCAGAATATCTTACAGGTGTTTGTGCAACCTGAATTCTCAAGCTGGTATCTATATCTGTGAGAGTGTCTCCTGTGTCTGGCTGTGGGACCAAAGGATCACAACCAAAGGTCTACTCTCTTTCAAACCCTTCCACAGTCATGCGGATATGAATCTAGGGTAATCTGTAGTTTGGTTGATTTGACCAAAATGTGTGTGCTTGGTCATCTTCTATGTTTAACCCGTGCAGTTGGAAACTGATTTGTTGTAAGTTTACCATTGTTCGGAAGACTTGGATCCTAAGATTCTGATCTATATCAGTTATGGCTGTGACGAGATTGGGTTGGGGCACGATTGGCTCGAATACGTATTCCCTGGGCTCTCTAGGTCCCGTGATTGTCATACAAAAGCAATAATGTAAACTAAATGCAGCAAAATAAAATTAACTATGCGAAGTATGTCTATAACATATATAACTTCTATATTTTTGTTATTTTCTGATGAATTTTATAAATGAATTTGAAAGAGCAGCTATTTTAATATATCTAGAAATTGACAATTAACCTAGTGTCAAATTTTAAAACAAACAAAGTAACCGAGTATAGCTACTTGCCTGTGCAGTTGTAAATCTATTCTAAACAATGAAATAACTGATCTAATCTATTTGAAAGACTCTCGATCCTACCTCAGAAGTGAGGAAAGAATCATAGTCTCTCAGAAACTATCAATCCCCACAGCTTCCCTGGCAATATCGAAAGTAAGATTGACTGAAATAAAGTAATTAACTACTCTATTTGATATGATTCTAATTAGAACTTTGAAAGCTAGAACCTGGATTCTGTAGAATAGTGGCGAATCCGATGGTGTGTGTGATCTTGTCCCCTCAGTGTGATCTCCTCGTTCCTTCGTGTTCACGTGGATCCAGAAAAGCGTGTAATGCTAGCATCAACAGAAGTAGATATTGGGACAAAGGCAGCTTAGGATACAGACTGAATACAATGCGAGTAGGAGAGAGATAGCGCAAGAGTACAGAGCTTGGCTTATGCAATTCCTAGCGGGATTTATTGCGAGTCATGCAACATAAAACGTCCAGAACCTGAAACTATCTTGTTTGAAGAACAAAACCTGCAACTTTAATGGCTTCCTATTGAAAACAAACTACTCTACTCCAATGGATTGGATGAAATATCAACAACACTTGCACAAGATGGATATGTGGCTTCCTAACAGCAAAACAACACTAACTAAGCATGCAATGAAAGAAACTAAGAATTCTAAGTAAAATGAAAGACTAATCTATTGCAATGAGAAATTCAGAGGCAAATTTGAGGGGCCATTTGCTTGAGCACAAGCCAACTATTTATAGCATTTGCATTTACCCAAGGTAAAAACCAAATTGATCTCTTAAACTATAAACAATGGCAAAACACTATTCCAGGGAACCAGAATCATTAATGCAAGCTCATGGCGGTGAAAAAAGCTGGTAAACGTTGAAATTTACATGAGTTGTGTTAAAAGAGCATAATTCATGATCATTGCACTTCATCAAAATGACCCCGGTTTGAGGGGGTCACCTATCCAACATCAAATCGACCCTTCCATTCATTTTTTTGTCAAGTAGCTTTCTTATAACAAACCACTTGACAAAAAGGGGCAAATGTAGACACTGTTTCCTACCTACACCCCTCACACTCCAATTTCGAAAATCCTAACACCAATTTCACTATCCTAAACCAGGAAAATCCCCGTAAAAACACACTCAACCCCGTAAAAACCTATTTACCTATCTTAAACCTCCCTAACCACCCTTAACCTATCTAAACCCATTTTTATCCTCATCACCCAACCTCTTAACCTCCTTAAAAACATGCATAACCATTTGTTTTTGAATAAGACTATAAAAACCCTACTTAGAAGTGGTTGAAACCACTTCCAAGTGGTTTTCCCAAATTTTAATGGATCACCAATGATTCTAATAGAATCTTCAATGATTATAAATACAACACTAAATCTCTTTAATTGATCGTCAACCATCCATAGAAAATCTCTATTGCATTCCGTAATGAGACGACACTACTACGAACATTCGAGACACCTTCAAAACCTCTCCAAGCCCTTGGAGCATCCACAAATATTAGTAAGGATTCCTCAATTCTATCCACTTGTCTATATAATCAAGGTAAGTATCCCCACATAAATTGCATTCCAAGTTATTTAAGTATCGTTATTAGTCCAAATCAGTCACTATATTAATCATTTTGCATCCAATTTATATCTTATTAAAGAATTAACCATTTTATCAAGTAATCACCATCAATTCTATTTGAATCACTAGCGATTCCACTTGCATCGCCAATGATTATTGTAATTTTTCATTTTGATCGCATTTGCACACTTTTAGTCATTTTATCACTCTGTTCTTGTCTAATCAACTTATTTTCAAGATGTGTCTCCATGTAGATGCTAGTTCCAGTGAATCCAATCCCATCACTAAAGCATCTACGATCTTCTAATCATGTAACAACCCTTCATTTGGGAACAATTTGAGATCACACACGAACTTAGCCTTTTTGCCATCGCCTTGACACCTAAAATAGAAGACATTGAAAACTAACTTGAAATTATACAAGAAAAATGGGATGTTGCGGAACAATTTTGGTTCAACTATTTCATGGAATTTTAGCTCATCGTATCCCTCACCTAGGCTACCCATAGAGTAGAACAAGATATCTCTATCCCCATGTAATTCTAGTCATTCCTCATACTTATCAATTATCATTTTATCATCGTTACCACTTAATTGTCAAAAATGAGTTGGCACACTTCAAGGAATCCCATTGGTTCCTTAGATCAACCTCTACTGAGCAACTCATTCAATCTTTATCTAATATCTATATTTTTTAGTTGTATTTCCATATAGGTTCTCTCATTCAGTGGAAAGAGGAAGCCCTCAGCATCTGTTGCATCCATTCATCTCGACATTGCACTTTCAACAAAGGTATCATTAAACCCCGAGTCTTCCGAGTTTTTTGTGTGCATCATATAATTGACTAACAAAAAATCACCTCAAACAGAAACAAGAAGTTTTAGGAAAATAATCTCCTCTTTTATGTTGTGAATGACAAAGTGGTTGACTATGTCTTGAATGTGATTACTAAGAGAATGATATCCATTTCATGGAAAAGAGGTAGGGATTTTAGGGTTGTTTTAGGAGTTCATCCAATTATTTCAAATGAAGGGGGATTGAAATAAAATGACAGAATGAGAGATTTCTTTAGAGAGCCCGAGAGAGAAATGAAAAACATGAAAATGAGTGGAAAGGAAAGGGGACAATTTGTATACTCATAAAATGGGTTTCTTAAACAATAGAGTCACTATATGCATTGAATAATTACATCCAAAGGTTGAATATCACCAAGAACACATTAAATTTTATGATATAAAGTTATAAAGCACTTCAATATTTATCCCACAAGGCATGTCATAACTATTAGGGATTGAAATTAGTAGCCTTGATTTGATCATAGAAGATCAATACTTTTGACTAACATGTGAATGTCTCCAAGTGCGAGACTCGCATCTTGAGACATACCTCTAATTAAGGTTGGTTCCTCTACCTATATAAAATAATGCTAACACTACCACTAACCTAACCTACACAAACACATAAAAGTTCCCATGGATAGAGAGTGATGTAGAAAGTAAATCTTAAGCTAAAAGGGAAATTGTGATCACTCTCCATGAGGGAAGAAAGGGGAGAAAACACATGAGGATGGGTAGATAGATGTGCCATAGACCCAAAACCACATACACTAACCCTTCCCACTCATTGAAAACACACAAATGGAAACCATGCAAGTAGAAAATGCACACAACATACTAGATAAAAAATGGAGAGGTATGAACATAATAAACACAAACATAAGGCAAAGAGTAGCCATAAACACAAAATTTTATTACTCAAGGGATTTAAAAACCATTACAATCATGACATAAGGCATAAAATACATCATATAGACCAAATCTAAGGTCTGGAACTTATGAGAAGTCGGCCACCATTTTGGCATGGTGTCGTTACAAAAAGAGAGGGATCTCATTTTTTTACAAAGGATGAGTTCCATACTTATAGAAAATTGTAGAAGAAGAGATAAGGAGAGAGATTCACCAACATGAGAGAGATTCAACCACTAGAAACCAAACACCATAGATTTCTATAGATTGGTATGGGCACCTAACACGGATCCAATCGCACATAATCATATTTATAGGTCGGAGAAGACTGCACTCCGGACTTCATCAAATTCTAGTCATGAATTGATTACATGTTTGATTTCAAATTAGGCATGAATCTTGTGTGTAATTCATAAAATTTATATGATTTCATGGTTTCCAATGGCTTTCCCTTCCTCACCCACAAAGTTTCTTTGTTATGTGGCTTTGACAACATTCCGTGACCTTTTTGAATGTTCCATGACTTTTGAAGTTGAACGTCTCTGTAGATTGAGAAACCCACAAGAAAATAGCTCCCACACACCCACAATACTCTTACCTTCTTCCTCTACATGTCATGGATGTATATTTCTTCGTTGTGTGGCATTTAAACTTACAACCATGTTTCTTTGTTCTAAGGCTTTTTAAATTTTGTGGAACACTCCATTTGGGAAACCCGTAGGACACTATGATAATGTTTCGCAACTTCCAACCTTAGTCTCCTTCCAAATTTTTATAGGAATGTAAACACCACGATGTTCGACTTTCCTTCAACCCAAAAGAGACTGATTCGATGTCGCAAAAGATTGACTTCCTCAATGCCACGAAGATCTAACAAACTCTACAAAGCACTAACTCCACCAAAAATCCACCTAATTCTTTTTCTCGATTACCTTTGTTCCGTGGGTTAGGAGAACCCGTGAAACACTAAGCTCCTACATTCGTGGAACACCAAGATAGTGTTTTGTGGTTTTCTCGAGATTTTTTTCCTAAGTTCAAAATTTTAATAAGTTGTCCAAAGTTGCAAGGGGTTAAATTTGGTATAATAAACACTTCAAGTACATTAAAGCATTAAATTAAGCATTAAAAACCTAGAAAAACATTAAATTAGGCATTAGAAACCTAGGAAATCATTAAATTAGGCATTAGAAAACTCAAAAGTAAATTCAAGAATCAAATTTGGTCTCTTGGTCCTATTAACAACCATTATTTCATTAAAGTTGAAACATTCATAGAATCTAGATTTGAAGTATGGCCATTTTTAGCTTTCTATCTGTTGAAATGTGGATTCCAATATCATTACTATTAGTTTCTAACTAGTATGATATGGGATTCTAATATCACTATTATTAGTTTTTAACTAGTATGTGTAGTGTCCCCTTTGTTTCGTAGAAAAATGTCGTTGCTTTGGTCATTACAATTTTCTTGGATTTTTGGAAAGTTCTCGTGATTGTTTGCAGAAGGTCCGTGTCCGTAAATATTTGGATAACTATTGCCCGATCGCCATTTAGTGACATTTAAAATCCTTTCCTTAGGATCACAGGATGGTCGTTAAATTCTCGGCTCGTGTCAGTTGTCATTTTGGCCATGTTTGAAGTGATCGTAAATTAAAAATAACAATAAAATAAATTAAAAAATTTGAGAAAAAAAAATAACGAAAACTTTGTAGTTGTATTTCTGTGGGCTTACCCTTTGGAACCCATAAAGTGTCTTTGATTTATGTGGTGATGTCATTCTTTTTGTGATTATTCAACTGGAGATCATTTTTTATTCTCAAGTTTAAATTATATATTTTTCTTTTATAATGTTAACATTGCCTTGCTAACCAAATTCTATTACAAATAATAATAAAACCAATCCTCATAACCTTTAAATGAATATACTTACATGGTAAGTAAGTGCCTTGATAGGAGTCGTTATAGTCCGGTTAAATCAAATTTTAAAAATAATAAAAAAATGATAAAGTTAACATTATGGAAGAGAGTCTCAAATAAATATAAATAAAACATAACAATATCCTAACTTCCTCCAAAATTTGGGATCTTGTGCCAACCTCATTTCAAGAAGAATAATGATTTTTAGGTTAATGGGAGAATGTTTTTATTCTATTTCTTGGCATGTGTGTTTGCTAAAGGAGAATGAAAAAGTTTTGGTTTCCATTTAATGCCTCCATCAAACAAAGGAGAGCTGTGTTATCTTCCTCTCAAGTTTTTCTTGTGTGGTTTCAAAACCTATACCAAAGGTGCCTTCCCCTTTTGGATGCATTTACATGTTGTTGTGAGACCGAGTTTGTGATGAAGGGAATTGGCATTTTATGTTATTTTTGTTTTATTCAAGCATAAGGATAAAGGTGTTTCATAAGATGATTTAGTTGCTGATGTATTGATGGATGTGGAGGCAAAGGTGGAAGCCTTGACAAGGCACATGGACTGCTTGAAAGATGCCTTCAAGAAGTACGACCATGAATCCACTACAAATATTTGTGTAATGCATTTGATAGGTGTAGCTATTATATTCCACAAACTCTGCTCCCATCTTGTGCCAAAGGAAGAACTTCCAAATAGGTTTGGACATGTGCCAAACTTAAAAAAGAGAATTTTTGTCTAATGTACGCTTAAAAATGTGTAAAGATTGTAGATTGTTTTATAAAATGCCGTGGAGAAATACAATTCCATGGGCCTGAAATGATTGTAGGATGTTTCTCAAAATGGATTCGTTGAAAAGGCTTTGATTGTTAGAAATTAGAACAATGAGAGGGGGTTAATCAATGTCTATTCAACTTTTAACAATCAATTCAATTCACTTAATTTGTGACAATAAAGCCAAACCAACATTCACAAGAAGTCAACATGAGAGAAAACACAAAGAGGCAAGATTTAATGTGGGAAAAACTTCAAGGGAGAAAAAACCTTTGAAATCAAAACACTAACTTGGAAAAGAATGTCCTGTAAATATTACAATGATCTCATAGTTGAGCATCAACTCAACATGGAGTTGCAACTCCAAAATTTAACCAAGCACCCACTTAGTATTTAACAAGCTTCTACTTGCATGGAAGCTTCAATTCCCAATTTATTTAAGCACCTACTGACCTTCTATAACCTTCAACTTATAAGGAAGCTTCATTTCCCCATTTTCTAAGTTGCTACTTAGAATTCTCCAAGGTTTTAATCACTCTAATTTTTGTCTCACACAAAAATTATGATCACCAAATCAACTCATTCTTCTTCTTAGTTCTCATCCTACTTCACCTCTCTTTTTATCACCTAATCAACATCCAATCTCTGTCATATAAGTCTTCATTCACACTCTCTTGAGCCACCCTCTCAAAACTCACTCTTTCACATGTGCATGCTGCTTTGCACCTAGCTCAATCAAGAAGACATAACATCTGATTTTACATGTCTCTAAGATCCTTCACAAATGGGGATAAAATTTTAATTCTCATGCTTTGTTCCTCTTCACACATACTATCACTCACTCAAAACCATAGGCTCTATCTTCATTCAATTCACCACCCTATCTTTTTTTCATTCACCCATCTTCTCATACATTTGACATCGTATTCAAAGATGGTTTTGCAATTTGAATCATGCTTTCAACTTCATGAAGACAATCATCTCAACCTCCTATAGCTCTCTAAGCTGATTTAATATCCTATTCTTCACCCTAAAAACACCTACCGCTGTCATATACTCATCTTATTTAAACATGCATTTACAAAGCTCTTCAAATCTTTAAAAACATTTACAAGAAAACAAATTTTCTTTTGTAGACAACATGGACACATACTCCTGACTTTTCAACTTCAAATTCAAGGACTCTTCACATGGCTTATCTTAGAAACTCATACAAGGAAGTTTAACTGACATCATATCATTTTCATCTTGCAAGTGATTACAAACCCCTTCATTTTCTAACCTGTTATGACTCTTTGTATGATTTCGAGGGACAAGGAATTTGTTCAAATTCTCTCGATAATCTATTGAACTAACATATATTCCAACATTGACTTTTACCACCAAAATGTAATTGCCATTTTGTTTTTCATATTGCACGATGATATTTTAAAATCCATTTATTGCTTTTTGAATCTGCACCATGAGTTATAAGTCGGAGAACACATTACAAACTTCCCTAATATCTTTTGAAAGAATCATTTCAACCTTCATATCCCACAATTTAGCTTCAACTTTCATTTGAGACTGTAGAAATACATTGAGTGCAAAACCTAACTCTTACAATCTTGAACTCAAAGGAATAAGAGATTAATGTGCTTATACTAGGTCATATAGTCATGATCATGACATATACATGATATACATCTCAAACAAAAAGATTTAAAGAGTAGGTAGGGTATGAGCCAACCTTGTTCAACTATTTCAACACGGTCCTAAGAAAATATTTACAAGGAAAAGGGGTCAAGTGTTTAACTAGTCTCAAAAAATTGAGAGGATCATTTATGAGAGTTTTTCTATCTACACTAATTATGGAAACATGACTCAATGCAAATATCCTTCATGAATAGTGTATTGTGACAAGGTATTCATTATTTTGATAGACAAAGTCCCATCCTTAAGGTTTTGGAAATTTCAAACATTTCTCGAGTCAAGAATGGTTGTAATGTCATCTTTCAAGAAGATTAGAGACATTCACACAACTACCTAGGCCAAAGAATTTATCCGATATCATACCAAAGAGAGACAACTTGTTTGATCTCCAAATTTTACACAGTAGGGTTTTTGATTCAAACCCTAGTCCAAGAATTGAAGGTTTACATCTCTTTATTCTTCACTTTTATGTCAATAGGACTACATGATCACCGCAATAGGAGTTATCAAGACAAGCTCCTAGTATTCCTTTGCATTAGATGAACATGTATCTTCATGGTTTAAGGACAATGAATCTTATCTTCTTGACTATCACAAAGATAGCTAGACCGAGTTTTAGGACAAAGATGTTCTCCTTGGTTGATCCTTTTTTTAAATCATCTTAGGAACTTGTATGCACCCAAAATTGCATGTGCTACATTGTCGAAAATGGTTACAAAAGTCCCCAATGATGATTCATGTCCTTTCAGAAGGTGTTCGAGTTCCTAAACCCATTCGCAATGTATATTTGTAGCCTAGACATCCTTACTTAGCTTTTCCACGCTTTCTTTTAGCTTCCCGCTCATTTTGTGCATGTTTTGGCATTTAGTGTCAGGACTGCCACCCTACGCAGTGCAACATCCCGTGCTTTTTTCCGTAACTCTTCTTGCATAATTTGAGCATTTGTGATTTCACTTAACTTGACTTATAGGGTGCGTTTGTGAACCAAATTGCCTAAAAATAGTCTTGATTGCATGGTATTCCTTCCCTTTTCTATTTTTAAATAGATTTAATTAGTTTTAACTACCTCTTCACCCAATGATATGGCACTCCAAGGATTCCTTTTGCATGAAGGAACATCCCAACCAATTCCTATATATTCAATGCTTATATTCAAGCAAATGGCTTGAGAATTTTTGTGTATATTGCATAGTATTGCTGCCACAATCCTGCTAGAAATTGCATAGCCAAGCTCTGTTCACTTGTGCTATCCCTCTTCCACCTGTGTTGCAACTAGATTGTCTTCAAGCTACAATTGCTCAAACGCCTTCTTCTACTGCTGCCTTTGCTTTCCCAATTCCTTGGACTCAGATGGACACAAAAAGTAAGAAAGGATAGATTGAGGGGACAAGAACATACACAACTATATTTTCCAAAGCTCTTGCTTATCCAGGTTGGAATTATTTGTTTGTTTGCTTCATTTGTCAAGTTATAAATTTTGAGTTATTCATTTCAAATACATATAAAATAGAGTAGAAAAATTGTTCATTTAAGTTAATCAAGAAATTACAAATAGAGAAAATAATAAAAAGCTTGCTCTTTGACATTATCGGGGAAGTAGTGGGGAACAATAGCTCTTCTCGAGTTATGATTTGTTCTCTACTTTTGAGGTAGGGTTTAAAGGGTTTTGTTTAAATTAGTTGAATTGTTTTAGATCTAGATTCACATATTTTCACAAGTAATTAACTACAACCAGCTGATTACTTGTATTTAATTTTGTTTATTAGATTAGAAGCATTGTTTAAAATCCCATAAAAGATCAAAAATATTTACTTTTTCTAGATTAGTTTACTTCCATTGTTTTGTTTGGATATACTATGAAAATACCAAAAACATAGATTAAATTTCCTCTGATAGTTAGTTGGCTTTATCAAAATCAATTCAATTCATTTTGCATGACCATAAAAGGTCCAAAACAAGATGATCCATTGGTCCCACAACCCAATAGACCTGAGTTGTTGACCGACATTGATATAGGTTTACACTTGTTAGTTTTATGCATACCTGCTATGTATTGTGAGAAGATAGAACAATTAAACACATTTAACATTACAGCTGATCAAGCCTATGATTATTGGACTGCTCCTGGTAACAATGATTGATTACACATATGACCATACAAAGACCACAACCTCCACGAGTTCACAATTGTGATCCCCAGGTCCCACAACCCAATGGGCCTACTAACCAATTAAACATCAACACTGGTTTACGTGCACTAGTATTTAGATCATCACCACTTCCACCTGACATTGTTACACAACTTTCAGTGTTGAACATAACAACCGATCAGGCTAAGGCTTTCTAGACTAGACTGGAAAACCTCCCATAGACCATGTGGTTTCATTACGCCTCTTGTTCTCACTTCCATGACCTTGTCTAGAAATCTATATGAGGCATCTGCATGTCACTTTCTGCGTGTTCAAAACCAATAGAAAAATCTTGGTAGAGCTCGATATCAATCGATCCTTTGAGTAGCTATTCTATCCGACCATTCCATTACACCACTTCAGCTTAAGATGGCTTTATTTTCCTTGGAATCACAGATCTCGATATTACATGTTGAAGACATAAGGTTACCTCATTAGCTTGTTCATCACTACCACACATACACTCATTTCCATTCTACACCTGGCTATCCCGACATGACCTCGGGAAGTCAGGTGCGAAGAAGGTCACGTGTTGATTTTATTTCATACAAATTGGTGAACCCGACATGAAGAGCTAGTCTCTAAATGTTTCCAATTTCTTCATCCATCTTCCTCTCTCCCATTATTCTTGTGGGTATTCTTATACCCCCTAATATGTCGGGATACAATGAATACGGGAACCCTCCTAGGTTTTGATGTGTATAACTATCAAACATGTAGACAACACGTATCACCTTTGCTCTCAACATAGGTAGATAACCATTCAACTTCTCGAGGCTCAAATTCCTCTTCTTGGGGAACCAATGTTGGTTCCTCCGCATATATGAGGATCTTGACCAAATCACATGTAGACACATCCTCCTAAGAAGTCAAGTTCTAACAACATGAATTTCACTGGGGAGGCAAGTTCATGTCCTCGGGTTTTGTTCAGGCAACCTATTAACATGTAGTCGGACCAAATCCTACCTCTAGATGAGGATTACTTAGCACGATACGCCAGAAGTGAACAATGATTCTAGAATATAAACTGTGCTTTTGACAGGTTATAAGGACATGTTGATTTCTTGCTCATAAACAATAACACTATCCCTCCAATAATGGAAAACATTGCCAATGAGGGGTGGTAGAACAACAAAAAATTCATAGCAGGATACCACACTTTTCAACAACCTCCAAGAGTTCAACAACAAGCACCGAAACAAAACACCACCCCATCAACATGTGACATCAACTCGGTCTTTAGTAGACAAAGTCAAAGAGTTAGAGCTTTCCCAAAACACTCAAAATTCATATGCAGGGCAAGTAAGATTTTCTCACTATCCATAGAGTTATGGACAAATACCTACTATGCGTAGAATCCTCCAATTTATACGGGAACTCCAAGCCCTAGAGATTTGCTAACTGGGATGGGCACCTTGGGTATGACCCCCCCACGCCACATATGGATATCCAAAATAGGCACCATTCGGAAGTGCATTCTCAAATGCCATACCAAATAGAAATGTAATGTTCCTTGACTTTATGCCTTCAACTCCATATCAAAACAATCAACCCCCTTACATACACATGTACTCTAAATCACCATGGGGATATGTACACTTACCTAGGTCCATGTGGTCAGCCACATGGGATGCCATATGCCCCAACAAATGTATACATTGTACCATTTTAGCAATCGATGCAACCTCCACCTCCTAAACAAGTATCTTCAATGGTTAAAACATACAATGGGGACCTATTCTAAATATCTTAAGGAGCCTTTAGACTTCTCCATACAGACTATAAAGATCCCAATACCCTTGCCCAATCTTCCAAAGTTAAAAGGGGAGGGGGATCCTAATGCACACATTAAAGCTTATGCAACATTCATTCAAGAGTCGTTCTATGAGATGCATTTGTTGCAAAGATTTTCCCTAAGACGCTAGAAGGTATTGCTCTTGATTGGTACTATAGGATACCAGAGGCTTCAATACACTCCTTCAAGAAACTTATGTCAGAGTTTATTAAGGATTTTGATATGAACAAACTTTTAAGGAAAGGAATAAGAGAATTCCTTCATATCAAACAAGAGCACAATGAGTCCTCTGCCCACTTTATTCAAAGGTGGTGGCAGGTTCTCTATTCCTCTGCAAGCACTCCAAACATAGATCAAATGAAGCTTTGTGATTTGTTCCTCCACTCCCTTAATAAAGAGATAAAGGAAGAATTCCAAAAATTTTGGCTAAGGAGCTACGAAGAGGTGCTAGAAGGTGCTCTCCGAATTGATCAAGTAACCATAGACAATGGTCATAAGACGTACATAACAAATAGGAGGTTAGTAACCCTAGCCAAGGTAACTTCAGTTACTCCAACAACACAAACAATAATCATGGACCAGGGTCCTTAATAAGAATCATGGTATTATAACCGATGGTGTTACCGATCATCCCAAGAAACTCAATGTTGTTAGCTCTTCTAATACCAACACTACCAACAAAAAAAAAACAATAATGGAAATAATCAAATAAACAATAACTTCTTGCCTTTAATCAACACTATGGATTTTAATCATCCTCAACAACAAAAAAAACAACCTCAACAACTAAGACAAGTGCAGACCCAAGGCCCTAATCAGTACCTAGGCGGGTATCCAAACCAATTCCAAAACCAAGGGTAGGGGTTCCCAAATTTTAATTATAACAATCAACAATTGAACAACAATCATAATTTTAAACCGCAACAAAGTGCAAACCAAATGCCTCGAGATTATGATCCCAATTTATACTATGGTTTCCATAGGGTTCGAGGGCATGACATAAGAACATGCCACGATTACAATAAATTTCTATAACATTTTTCCGAGAGGATCAAAGACAACTATTTATTGACATGTTTTTGGTAAACCCAACAATGCCGACTCGTAACACTTACACGGACCGGTAACCCCATAGAACACACCACTTAGGATCTTTAGTGATCCTCTCACTACACATCCAAAATACTATAGAATAGATCCCAATGGCTCAAACAAAGGCATTATAATAGGAACCAATGGTCATGAAGCTCAACTTCACAAACTCATAGGTAACACCTCCTTTGGATGGTCACCAACAAATAAAAATTGTGGGATTGATAGAATTGGACACCAAACCTCAAATTAATGTTTCAGCAACTAAAACCAAATATTATTCTCCACATCCGATCCCAATCTACTTGACTATATCAGATGACATTCGTGAAATAGTAGGCAATCCAGTAGGAGCTTATGACTTGATCAATGACCTGACCAAAACCTTCTCTCACATTTCCTTCTTGGATCTGTTAAAGAATTCCCCTTCTCACATAGCCACTTTATTAGAAGCACCAGGTCTTAGGAATTTGATTAATGTCACCCTTCCTCTAGAAGTGTAGATAAACCATATAGAATTTGATGTTTATCCTCCAGGGTAGCTTGAGAGAGATGTTGGATTTGTATTTTACATTAGTAAGATGCCCACGGATGCTTGAAATAGATCATAGATGTGATCCAACCTTTTTTTACAATTTTGGATTTACAAAAACTATGTAAAATGTGTGATGATTGATGATGGGGCAGCGGTCAACATAGTCCCCTTCTATTTCCTTCAAAATTTAGGTTATAGAGAGACCAATTGCTCCTCAACACGAAACATGCTGAGAGGTTATGACAACCTCAAAACAACGTCAATTGGAACTATAGTGTTTCTAGTCACCCTTGGACCTAAGATGGTTCTAAATGAGTTTTATATTATAGATTGGGAAACCAAATATAATATGATCCTCGGTTGTCCTTGGATTCATTGCATGAAGGTGATTCCCTCCACTTTGTTTCAGAAGTAAGATTCCTACATTTAGGGAAGGTCTTCATGGCGTAGGGTGACCTAAAACCCTTCAACATACATATAGCTAATCTAAAGAAGAGGTCAAGGGTTCATTTTGAGTTTGAGCTTCCTGAAAAATAGTTAAACAAACCTACAAGCTCAACGCCAGAAGAAAAGTTGGTTCCTACAACGGAACTAGAAACTACGGGTTTGATTGAAGGAGTTCCTTCCGTAAAGGATGAAACTGTAATTGTTGAGACAATGTCAATAGGAACAAAAACAAATATAGTTGAGTTGTTGGAGAAGGACCTACCCTACTTCTTCCATTTAATTTCATGGGTATAGGATATGCATTTGGACTCGGCTCTCTCCCACCGATGACGCATGTATGGTAGAGGTATCAAGTAAGGGAAGATAATACAACAATGTTGCCACCCTCAAAATCCCCCTCATTTATTAATTCAAATTCAAAAATTTTGAGCTCATGCCCTCCGTAAGTGTTCAAGTAAAGTTGGAACTCAAAAGATAGAGAAATTCATGCTTTGAAGTTGTTTAAACTATCTAGTCAAGACGCTTTTGATAAATTTTCCATTTTCTTGTCTAGACGCGTGAAAATTTTATTGTTGTCCTCATTTGAATGTGAATTTCAGTCTTTTTATGGCCATGGATCATCGAACCTTGTATTGTTTTCAATTCCTTAGTTCACGAAAGAAATTTGAAAATCAAGGCAGAAAATGGTGGAGTTTTCTTCTTCTTTGCATTTTTCCATAAAGAAAACCTGAATGACGGGTGTTTTCTTCCCCATAAAATTTTGGCACCATTATCCATGGGTACATGGAAATATCTAATTGGATGTGGAAAGGCGAATCCTTTTTGCATTTTGAGGCATTTTTGTAAAAAGGGCTAAAAGTCATAAAGTGACCCGCAGCCCCGATCATGCTATGAGGAAAAAGTCAAATGTTGAGCCCGCATTGAAAGTCAAAGCGGGAAGCGGGTCGGCGGAGAAATTTGAGGTTTTGAGACTTTTTGTAAAAAGGGATAAAAGTCATAAAGTGACCTACAACATCGATCATGCTATGAGGAAAAAGTCAAATGTTGAGCCCACATTAAAAGTCAAAGCGGGGAAGCGGGTCGGCAGGGAGATTTGAGAATTTGAGCCTTGTTTTCATTAAAGGGGCTTAAAGTTAAAAAGTGACCCACAACCCCACCCACACCAAGGAAAAGTCAAATATTAAGCCCACATCAAAGGTCAAAGCGGGAGGTGGGCCAACAGAGTAATTTGTGTTTTTGAGCCCGCATTGAAAAAGGTAAAATTATAAAAGTGACCCGTGACTCTATCTCCAATCAAGTAAGGCCACGTGTCAAGACCATATCAAAAGCGGGTGAGCAGACCAAAAATGTAAAAAATGCCAAATCTCTATAAAGTCACAAAATGGAAAAGGCATCCTCCACGCCTGCTCCAAAGTGATCTTCTCCCACATGGATGACTTTGGTTTAAAGTTTCAAAGGCAAGATGAACGGTTCAAATTCAAAGTTACAAAATGAGTGTAACGAATGCATTATGAAATGTATGGTTTTTCCCACCATTGGCATTTCTTTGTGAATCAAGAATTTGAACGGACACGAATGATTGAAAAGATTGTAGACCATTTCTTACTAACAAAGAAGAAGTTATAACCATTTCTTGCAAGATATTTAATGGCTTCTTCATGCCATTGCTGTTGTGCAATTGATCTTGTAAACTCATGAGCGCATTGTACTTAGAGAAAGCAAAGGAGATAGCCATTTTATTCTACTTTCCTCCATTCTTAAATTTCTTCCATTCCCACATTATGTACAACTTTTTAAGCATCAATACAAGAAGAAGGATTTTGTAGCCTCTTTGATTAGGAGATTTTAGAAACTTTGAGTTTGTAATCTTATCTCATCTTGTTTCCATTTGTAGGGTTATTTCTTCTCATAAATGCATGTGTTGAAGTTTCTAACTAGTGCGTGCAGGAATATGATTTTCTACCTACAACATTAGTTCTCCTACCTATTTTCTCACTCCCTTTCCCACCTTCATAGAAAATTATCCCCTTGCAAATAACTACAAGCATTTTCCACAGGTCGATGGAGTACCCCGTTGGATCCCCACCAAAAGGCCACCAAAAAATCCATGCTTTCTCATGCATGCATACATGGAAGATGTACCGGTTAAGTAGAGGGACTTAAATTCCTAGAGTGTTGGCAATGAATTCACAAATTTGTCCACCCGAAAAATTTCCTCACCAACAAACAAATAATCCAACTCCCTCTTCGATGACAGCTAGATCTTGAATTACGATGGAGCAAAGTGCACTTTGGTTGGGGGTAGGTGTGATACTTACCAACCCTCGGGAAGGGTCATTCCCTTCACCTTTAAATTGAATTTCAATGCACATAATGGAGAAGAATATGAGGCTCTCCTTCTTGGTCTCATAGTAGCCAAAAGGAAGGGTGCTCTTAATATTATGGTGCTAGGTGATTCACAACTAGTTACAAATCAAGTATCTGAAGTATACGAGACTAGGATC
This sequence comes from Taxus wallichiana var. yunnanensis, assembly GCA_018340775.1. Classification (NCBI taxonomy): domain Eukaryota; kingdom Viridiplantae; phylum Streptophyta; class Pinopsida; order Cupressales; family Taxaceae; genus Taxus; species Taxus wallichiana. The sequence continues at coordinate 467,454,198 of CM031236.1, read as the reverse complement.
GAACATCTCAGTAGCTCTACAAGACTACCGTCCTCGAGTTAAGTAAAGGTTTTGATTTCATTTTAATCAAAGCTATACCCAGAGAGAAAACCTCTTTCTTGACTCTATAAAACTTATACTTCTTGTTTTACCCCAAGCAAAGTTAGAAGACTCTAATTTTATGGTTTTGGTCCATACCAAAATTTTGGTTCACAAGATATAGAGAACCCCAATTCTAGCTTATGTAGAAGTCGAGAATGAGTTTATCACCTTAGATTATGCTTAAAATGACAAAGCAATCCTAGGGTATTTGAATGTTGCCTACATAGATTTACATCCCGCTCATCATAACATCAATTGTTCTCTCATCCCACACTCTTCCTCTTACTTTGGAGATTCCATGAAAGACCCTTCCTCTACGAGAGGTCTTAATGCCTATCAAGTAGAAGAGGAAGGAGGCTTAGAGATACCTCTGCCCCCACCTGAATTTGAAGAGGGTAACACCTCCTTAATCGAAGGAACAACTGATAGAAACATCGGGATGGAGGAAGAACCAAAATCTTGAAGTTGGGACCCTCTCTTACTCTAGAGGAGATAGAAATACACACCCAAATTCTCAAGGAGCATGAAAAATATTTTTCATTAAGCTATAAGAAAATGACGAGAATTGAACCACACATTGTAGTTCACAACCTCGTCACTAAGCTAGATGCTAAGCTAATTAAACAAAAGTCAAGACCCATGAAGCCAAAGGTGACCCTCATGGTGAAAGAATAAGTGATGAAGCTCCTATAGGTGGGGTTCATCAAGCCATTCAAATATTCAATATTCATAATGGGCATCTAATATCATCCCCGTTCTAAAAAAGAATGGAAAAATCCACATTTGCATAGACTTTCGGGATATCAACAAGGCTTGTCCCAAAGATTATTTCCCATTACCATCCATCGATGTTATTATCGACGCAACAACTAGTTATGAGTTGTTGTCTCTCATGGATGGGTTTTCTGGATATAACCAAATCAGAATCTCCAAGGAAGATCATACCAAAACTACATTCATCACTCTTTGGGGAACATATTATTATGTTGTCATGCCATTCGAACCTAAGAACATTGGTGCCACATACCAACATATGATGACTTATATATTCCATGATCTTATCCATAAGATTATGGAATCCTACGTGGATAATCTTCTTTAAGCTAAGGAAAGAAAACAATGCGATCACCCCGATGTGCTTCATATAATCCTTTCTCACTTATTTGAATATGATGTCACGTTGAATCTAGAAAAATGTGTATTTGGCATAATGGAAGGCAAGATGTTGGGATATATCATATCTTCGTGATGGATTGACATAGACCCAACCAAAATCAAGGTTGTTCTAGAAATGATTCCACCACCGATGAGTTTGGAATCGATATTTTCTCGAAAACTTAGTGTAATCCAAAGGTTTATCCTTGATCTAACCTTTTCTAGTCACCCAATATACAATTTATTAAAAATGATTGTTGTATTGATTGGACGGAAGAGTGCAACAAGGTATTTGAATCGGTCAAATGGTTCTTATTATCTCCTCCTACACTCATTCCGCCTAAGTCGATCACCCCTTAATTCTATATTCACGAGCTACGATGTCTCATTGGCCTGCATGTTAGCTCAAGAGGATGACAATAAATGAGAAAGTGTGGTCTATTTTATTATTCGAACATTGCTTGACTATGAGACTCGTTACACATAGGTAGAAAAGGAATGCCTTGCCATGGTCTTCACAACAAATCATTTGAGACATTACATGCTAAATCAAGAAACAAGGGTCATTGTTAAATCGGATCATCTCGCAAACGTTTCTCACACAAGGTCCTTATCTAACAAAAAATCGACACTTCATAACTCGATGGGAGAGTTTGAGTTAAGGTTTGTTAATAAGAAATCCATCAAGGAAAAATCATTATGAATTGGTTGGTGATAACCCATTAGATGGAGGCGATCTAGTAAATCTGGACTTTCCCGATGAATGTGTGTATTTTCCTGAAACCAAACCTCCCATTTTTGCATGCCCATGGTACACTATCATTATTAATTTCATTGTGGATCATACATATTTGGAAGGGGTGACATCACAACAAAGAAGATGGTTACGTGTTATAACCATTAAGTACGTTATCTTGGAGCAGGTTCTCTATCGTAGAGCTTTGATGGAATGTTGTTAAGATGTGTTGACAAAGTAGAATCTGAGAAGATTATTTATGAATTGCATAGTAGAGTATGTGGAGGTCACTTCGACGGCCACACTGCTACTTGAAAGTTACATCGGATGGGCTACTTCTAGCCCATGTCGAGCATGACGTAGTAGATTTTGTGCACAAATGCCATAAATGTCAAGAGTTCTCCCATGAGATCCACATATCGACACAAGCTCTGTAACCAATTACAACACTATGGCCCTTTTCCACGTGGGGCCTTGATTTGAGAGGGAAGTTCTCTCCCTCATCAATAGATGGTCATAACTTCATAATCATGACCACATAATACTTTACTAAGTGGGTAGAAGCCATGCCTCTTACCATTGTGCCTAGATGTGTAATCGCTAAGTTCATTCTGAACCAAATCATTTATAGGTATGGGGTCCCACAAGTCATTATCTCTGATAATGACACATCTTTAAAACACGAGGAAGTATGCGAATTGTGTAAAAAGTTTAAAATAAATCACCATACTGACTTCTCTATATTATCCTCAAAGCCAACGGACAAGTTGAGGCTACGAACAAGATGTTAAAATCCATTCTCCTTAAGACACAAGGAGAATAAAAGATATTGGCACTTAAATCTCTTTCCAACCTTATGGGCCTACGAAACATTGATAAGAATGCTAATGGGGTAACCCCATTTTCTTTGGTATTTGGTGCAAAAGCAGCTTCTACCGCTTGAGGTCGAAATACCTAGTCTCTGTATTTCACCGCTAGGAATTCATGCATAAGAAGGCTATTGAGAGGCTCGAATCTCTCAATTAGAAAGCCTTGATGAAGCTAAGCTCAACATTGAGCAAAGTGATAGCATTTATGTGTGAGAATGGCTTGACAATAAAACAAGAAAGTCTACGAGCATGAAATATATGAGGGAGATTTGGTTTTAAGACTCGAAAATTGAATAGACAAAAAGATTGAAGAAGGAAGGAAATTCAGGCCCAGGTGGTTGGGTCCATATCAAGTAATAGAAGACTATAAAAATGGGGCATTTCACCTGTGTACACTAGAGGGTGAGGAGTTTAGCGAACCTTTAAACTCTCTTTACCTGAAGACATACTACGCATGATCTATTAACATTTCCATATGTATATTACTGCATCCACATTAAATTTTCATCTACCAGTTCATTTCATAAAATTTGTGATCAAGGGACTTATTCTTATAGAAATTCCTAAAAACTTTTGAAAACATTGGTAAAACATTCAAATCATGTCTCTTCAAATCTTCACGGTATCATCAATTGTTTCCGAATCATTTCATCAATCCAAGCAAGATAAGACAAAGCTTTGACAATAACCATACCAAGGCCTGCATACTTGGTTCTACTTATAATTTCTTCTAGATTAGGTGTCTTTGCCTATAGTCTGTTCTAGAAGCTTCATGGTGTCGCATCTATCCCATATACATATCTTTGGAAATAAGAACATTCTAGACATTTTTCCTAGATAAATAAGTCAAATGAAAATCCACAAAAAAATTTATTTTACACATTTCTTTGCCCTACCAACCTTTGGTGTTGAGCCTACGTCTCTTACTAGTGATGTAGGGTTAGGAAAGGAGAGAAGTGCACTTACTCGCCTTTATGCCTTATCCATGGTAATGAGTCCATATTTCCTACTTTGGTAGCATGGGGCAAGGTGTAGGGGGTCTCTTTGAAGAATTTGAAAGTTAGAAACAATTTATTCAGATGTTGTTAAATCATAAATCAAAACAAAGTGAGTTAGATGTCTAAAATTCCAAAAGAGTATAAAACCCCAAAACTAGATTTTGTCAACCAAGTGGCCATCTACAGATCTAACTCTAGATAAAATGGAAATCATTTCACATTTTAAACTATAAATCAAACTTGAGTAGAGTGATGTTATAGTGTCTTAATTTGGTTTTTCCAAATCCTTGTCTTTCTCTCATCATTACCATTCAACAAATTTCTATAACTTATGCCCGTTCTGGATCTTGGTGTTGAGGCCTCACATATAAATGGTTGTATGGAGTTAGGAGTGGGGCAAGTTCATTCACTTATCATATCACTATTTCACCACATTTTTCCAAAACAATACGAAGTACTAAAAGTTGCTTAGAGAAACTAAAGTTCAACATTACAATGTGATTGCATTATCATATATCAGCATTACAAAACACAAAAAAATCATTCTGTTAGCATTCATATCCAACATATAAAAATGGAAGTTCTAAACATCTAGAGTACACATGTGAAGTGATCCAAGAGGAAGTCAACTCAGATATAATGAATTACTAAACCAAAAAGAAGAGTCTATATATATCATAATAAATCAAGTTTGTATACAATGCCATCACGTGTTAGGTGTGGTCAAAACAATTGTAATGAGCTTGAAATATATATAAAAAATCACAAATTCCTGACAAAATAACAATGAAGAAATAAAATGCCCATAGCCTATCAATCCCTATGGGATCCCTAAGATGGTACACGTTGCATCCATGACTCCTACTATGGCTACGATGACGAGAATGTACTGAATGGTGGGAGTGCTCGTGGTGGTGGCCACTAGCTATGGTATCACTACGAGAGTGACTCCACCTCATCAATCATTTAACTATCTCATATGCGGTCACCTGAGTACAGAGAGAAGTCATGACCTCCGCTTCCCTCCCATATGGGCGCAAACATCAACGTGTCTGTTGGCTGCAAGTGGCTATCTTATATCTTCAGTCATCTCAACTTACGTCTTCCTTGAGGGGATCAACAAGGTGTCCACACACACCCATCGAATAAGCTCTCATCACTCCCGTGTAGTCGTCATAAGAAAAAAAAGGAGAAGAAATGGAAAGTTAGAAAGTTACAAAAACAAAACAAAAAGAAATACCAACTAACATTTCTGACTGAAAAGGTTAAGAGAAGAGGATCAACATATTCAGATCTCTAAGCATCCATGTAGGGTCAGTGGCTGATGCTACTACTACTGATGGTAGTGGGGCCTCCCTAAAACTAGAAGCAAGATGCTGTCCCATCACAGACTCATCATCCCCTCTCCATCAGGAAGAGGTCCCTCGGAGACAATTGTCTCCTCCTGTTTACGGCCGCCTCCTCCCGCTCCACTCTCTCGAACATCCTGAGTATCATGTCACTCAGGATCACTCTCCTCCTCCATGTGAGCTACCCCACCAGCCTCACCACCCAACCCCTCATCACCAATCTCCTCTCCATCGGTCTCTCATCTCGGTCGACTCCTCTCTAGTCTCATCCCTTGTATGCTCCTTAGAGTTAGAGTCCACATTTATGGGCTTGTCCTCCTCTCCCTTGTGAGCAGGTGCGACCTCAATCTGGAGTAAGGGTGCAAGAGTGGTGCCGACTTCCCATCGGACACAAAAAACTCACCTAACTGTAATAGGCACTCTTGGAATCACTATTGTCCAACCCGGATCTCTACGAGGTCCCTTTTGGGCCTCATTCATGGTTTTGTACACAAGTACCACTAGGGGAAGCATATCAATATAAGGGAGGCCAAACTCCGCAGAGGAACTCAGCCAAACGAGTGAGTCTCAAGCTTCCCTGTCCTATCAACTAACTGACCAGTAGTGGTAAAAACTACTACTATGGTCACATCCTATCCCTAAAATCCTGCCATGTCCTGGTATGGAGTGGCCATCATGTCTGCTTGCGTCAAGGAAGCCATTGGGCGATGTGGAACTTTGAGAACTATTATGGCCATCCATCTAGTGGCCCTAATGGCCCTTAGATCCTTTACGGCACTCCCCTCCCATAGGGGACGATATGCTCATACACCCAACTCATGACCAATGTGGGGTGGCTCAAAGACTGCCCCTGTAACCTGACAATCTGATATAGGTCATGATAGGTACTGACAAGTATACCTTCTCCCCAAGCATAGATACAACCATATGCCTTAATTTTCGTAATGATGGGAGCCCAATAATAAAGAAGTGTACTACCCCCTTTGTCCCTGATCAATTGCGAGGCCAAGATGCCCATGATGGCCATGCGAATAGTAGGGATGGGAGTAGTAGCAATGGATCGAACTTTCATCCCCTTCTTCGAACCAAAGGAAACTGTGACATCCCCCATATAAGTGGCACATAGAGTCATCGTGGCTCTAGATCATATTGTCTCCAAAGTCAACCGTCTGCCTAGTATCGAAACCCAAAGAATATGGTACACATCCTCTAGGGTGATCGTCCACTCACCCATAACACCTAACAACCGAAAGGTATTCCGGTCTGCATCCCAATAAGAGAACAGGTCACATAGTATGTGACTGACATGAGTAACATGGGACACCCATTCCATCCTCCATATGCCTTCTCTATGAAGAGTATCGATCTCATCTTGAGTCAACTGATCCAATATCACTTGGAGCCAGTCACACTCCCTCTTGCGACTCCAACGGATATACTCTTCCTTCTTCTACATCCACCAAAACACAAAAAAAGATAAAGTTAGTGACATATTTGAAGAAACAAGCTTATCAAAAACATAACAAAACATTAAAAATCCAAAAAAATTAAGTTAGCATGAGTTTTGGTCATTCTGTTTCGAATCGCCACAGCCGGTGCGGGGCGCTTCTACGATCGCCGTATTTTTTGCTCAAGGTAGTGGTGCTTGAAAAGATTCACCTGTATGGCTTTGTTACCCTAAAAATGCTCAAAAATGCAAAAATAGACCATTTTGCACTCCCCCTAAAGACTCATTTAAAACAATAAATTTCAAAAATGATCCCCCCTAGGAAAATATTTTGACATTTTAACATTTTAGGTTTAAAAACACACAAGTGAGGAAAAATAACATGAGACTGCACTGTTGGTCGATCTCTCCTCGCGGAGGCGTAATCATGATCTTGCGCAATGAACGCTTTTTTGAATATTCTTTCGACAAAAAGGTCATCGTGGGACTAGAGCTCAAAATCACCAAATAAATACACACAAATGAATTGGAAAGTAAGTTTTTTTGATATATGTATGTTGTTATAACTTCGTTTTGAGTGCATATATTCATAGGGTTGGAGCACTGATGCATGTATATTTCTATATTCCCACACAAATGGTAAGTCCTCTTGTCATTTTAATTTAGTATTTATTTTTTGATATTTCATCTATCTGCACTTGAGTCTTATTTTTCATTTTGTAGGTAGTGAGAGTTTGGACACCGACATTCCAACACACGGGTGTGTTAAGTATAGCTTCTAACTCGCCATTTCAGGAACGTCATACTCAGACTCTACATTTTACGCCTTTCATGGCTAAGATGCTTCTCTGAGGGGGAAATATGTACGCACTAGAAATTACATGTGCTACATTGTCGTAAAACGGTTACAAAAGTCCCCGATGATGATTCATATCCTTTTAGAAGGTGTTCGAGTTCCTAAACCCATTCGCAGTGTATATTTTTAGCCTATACATCCTTACTTAGCTTTTCCATGCTTTCTTCCAACTTCCCACTTATTTCTGTGCATGTTTTGGCCTTTAGTGTCAGGACCGCCACCACCCTGGGTGGTCATTCTAAAACCACTTTGCCTAGGCAGGGCGGTGGTCCCATGATCGCCACCTGTGACGCTTTTTTCTAGAACTCTTCATGCGTAATTTTAACATGCATGATTTCACTTAACTTGACTTCTAGGGTGCGTTTGTGAACCAAATTGCCTAAAAATAGTCTTGATTGCATGGTATTCCTTCCCTCTTCTATTTTTAAATAGATTTAATTAGTTTGAATTGCCTCTTCGCCCAATGTTTTAGCACTCCAAGGTTGCCTTGTGCATGAAAGCACATCCTAACCAATTCCTATATATTCAATGCTTGTATTCAAGCAAATGGCTTGAGAATTTTGTGTATCTTGCATAGTATTGCTACCACAATCCTGTTGGAAATTACATAGCCAAGCTCTATTCACTTGTGCTATCCCTCTTCCACCTACATTGCAACCAAACTACCTTCAAGCTGCCATTGCTCAAGTGACTTCTCTTGCTACTAACTTTGCATTCCCAATTCCTTGGACTCATATGGACACAAAGAGAATGAAAGGGTAAAATCGGGGATAATTACGATACAACAAAATTTTCCAAAGCTCTTGCTTATTCAAGTTGGAATTATTTGTTTCTTTGCTTCATTTGTCAATTTATCAATTATGCTTTATTAATTTCAAATACACATCAAATAGAGTAGAAAAATTGTTCATTTCAATTAATCAAACAATTACAAATAGAGAAAATCATTAGAAAGCTTGCTCTTTGACATTATTGGGGAAGTAGTGGGAAAAATAGCTCTTCTAGGGTTATGATTTGTTCTCTACCTCTAAGGTAGGGTTTAAAGGGTTTTGATTAAATTAGTTCAGTTGTTTTAGATCTAGATCCACATACTTTCACAAGTAATTAACTACAACTGAAATGATTATTTGTATTTAATTTTTTTATTAGATTGGAAGAATTGTTTAAATTCTTCGAAAAGATAAAAATATTTACTTTTGCTAGATTAATTTGCTTCCATTATTTTTTGATATATCTTGTGAAAATACCAAAAACATAGATTAAATTTCCTTTAATAGTTAGTTCGATTTATCAAAATCAATTCAATTCATTCTCGTATGACCATGAAAGGTCCAAAACAAGAGAAAACGTTTAGTTGTGATCCATTGGTCCCACAACCCAACGGTCCTGAGTTGTTGACCGACATTGATACGGGTTTAAGCTTGTTAGTTTTACACACACCTACTAGGTATTATGAGAAAATAAAACAATTAAACACATTAAACATTACTGAGTTGATCAAGCCTATGATTATTAGGCTGCTCCCTAAGAACAGGGCTTGATTACTCGTATGACCATACAAAGACCACAACCTCCACAAGTTCATGATTGTGATCCCCAGGTCCCACAACCCAACGGGCCCAAAGAACCACCAAGCATTGACATGACTGTTTACATACATCGGTGTTTAGATCATCAACATGAGACCACTTCTACCTTACATTGTTGAACAACTTTCAATGTTGAACATAGCAACTGATTAGGCTAAGGATTTCAAGACTAGAACAAAAAACTCCCATACATCCTGTGGTTTCAAAGATCGCCTCTGCTTCTCACTTCCATGACCTTATCTGGAAATCTATACGAGGCCTTTGTAGGTCACTTTCTGCATGTTCAACAACTAGTAAACATAATATTTACTGAGCTCGATATCGACTAGAGCCTCCGAGTAGCTATTCTATCCGACCATTCCATTACACCACTTCGAGATCGGGAAAATTTCTTTTCCTTGGACTCGCAGATCCCGATATTGCATGTTGAAGACATAAGGTTGCTATATGAAAGAAAATAAACATGTGACCTTCTTCGTGCTGAATTCCCAATGTCGTGTTGAGACAACCGGTGTAGAATGGAATGGATGTATGTGTGGTAGCGATGAACAAGATAACGAGGCAACCTTATGTCTTCAACACACAATATCGGGATCTGTGAGTCCAAGGTAAAGAAAGCCATCCTAAGATGAAGTGGTGTAATGGAATGGTTAGATAGAATAGATATTCGAGAGGCTGCAGTTGATATCGAGCTCTTCCAAAATTCTATCTACTCATTATCGAACACGCAAAAAGTGACTGCAGATGCCTCGTATAGATTTCTGGATAAGGTCATGGAAGTGAGAACGAGAGATGTAATGGAACCACAAGGTCTATGGGTTATTTTCCATTCTATTCCGTAAAACATTAACTTAATCGGATACTATGTTCAACACTCGAAATCTATGTAACAATGTCATGTGGAAGTGGTGATGATCTAAATACCACTAGTGTCGATGTTTAATTGGTCGAGAGGCCCGTTGGGTTGTAGGACACATGGATCTTAACCATGAAATCATGGAGGCCATGGTCTTCATATGGTTATATGTGTAATCAAGCCATGTGGCCAAGAGCAGTGTAATAATCGTAGGCTTAATCAACTACAATGTTTAATGTGTTTAATTGTTCTATCTTCTTAGAATACCTAATAGGTGTACATAAAACTAACAAGCGTAAACTCGTATCAATGTCAGTCAACAACTCAAGCCCATTAGGTTGTGGGACCAATGGATCACAATTGAACGTTTTCTCTTATTTTGGACCTTTGATGGTCATGTAGAATGAATTGAATTGATTTTGATAAAGAAAACTAACTATCAAAGGAAATTTAATCTATGTTTTTGGTATTTTCATAGTATATCTGAAAAAAACAATGGAAGTAAAATAATCTAGCAAAAGTAAATATTTTTTATCTTTTCAGGGATTTTAAACAATGCTTCTAATCTAATAAAAAAAATTAAATACAAGTAATCATCTGGTTGTAGTTAATTACTTGTGCAAGTATGTGAATCTAGATCTAAAACAACTAAACTAATTTAATCAAAACCCTTTAAACCCTACCTTAGAGGTAGAGAACAAATCATAACCCTATAAGAGCTATTGTTCCCACTACTTCCTCGGTAAATGTCAAAGAGAAAGCTTTCTAATGATTTTCTCTATTTGTAATTGTTTGATTAATCAAATGAATAATTTTTCTACTCTATTTGATATGTATTTGAAATTAATAACTTAGAATAGATAAATTGAAAAATGAAGCAAACAAATAAATAATTCCAACTGAATAAGCAAGAGCTTTGGAATTTTTTTTGTATATGTACTTGTCCCCTCGGTTTACCCTTTCTTTTCTTTATGTGTCCATATGAGTCCAAGGAATTGGGAATGCAAAGTTATCAATAGGAGAAGGCACTTGAGAAATGGTAACTTGAGGCGATGCTCAGTTTGCAATGCAGGTGGAAGAGGGATAACACAAGTGAATAGAGCTTGGCTATGCAATTTCCAACAAGATTGTGGCAATACTATGTGAGATACACAAAATTCTCAAGCCATTTACTTGAATACACGCATTGAATATATAGGAATTGGTTAGGATGTGCTTCATACACAAGGCAACCTTAGGGCCAAATCATTGGGTGAAGAGGCAATTCAAACTAATTAAATCTATTTAAGAATAGAATAGGGAAGGAATAACATGCAATGAAGACTATTTTTAGGTAATTTGGTTCATAAAAGCACCCTAGAAGTCAAGTTAAGTGAAATCACGCGTGTTAAAATCACACATGAAGAGTTATGGAAAAAGCAAGGAGGACCACCCCTGCACTGGGTGTTAGTTCTAAAAATAAAGGCCAAAACATACACAAAATGAATAGGGAAGCTAGGAAGAAAGCATGGAATAGTTAAATAAGGATGTCTAGGTTACAAATATACACTGAAAATGGGTTTAGGAACTCAAACACCTTAAAATAAAAAATTGCAAGTGCTACATTGTCAGAAAATGGATACAAAAGTCCCCAATGATAACTTAATTTTTTTTGGATTTTTAATGTTTTGTTATGTTTTTGTTAAGCTTGTTTCTTGAAATATGTCACTAACTTAATTTTTTTCTTTGTTTTGGTGGATCCAAAAGAAGGAAGAGTATATCCGTTGGAGTTGCGAGAGGGAGTATGAATGGCTCCCATCGATATTGGATCGAAAATGACTTAGGATGAGACCGATACTTTCATAGATCGACATATGGAGGATCACACGGGTTCCCCATGTTACTCTCCGCTACCACATACTATGTGACATGTTCTCTTATATATATGCAAACAAGAATACCTTCCAGGTTGGCGGGTGCTATGGGTGAGTGGAAGATCACCCTAGAGGATGTGTAGCATATTCTTGGGGTTCCGATAATGGGAAGATGGTTGAATTTGGAGACAATAGGATCCAGATCCACGATGACTCTATGGGCCACTTATATGAGGGACGCCACAATTTGCTTTGGTTTGAAGAAGGGGATTAAGGTCTGATCCATTCCTACTGCTCCCATCCCTACTATCCACAAGGCCATCATGGGTATCTTGTCCTCATGGTTGATCGGAGACAAGGGAGGTGATACATTACTTTATTTTTGGGTTCCCATCATTACGCAAATTAAGGCACAAGGTCGTATCCATGTTTGGGAACAAAGCAGATTTTAGATTATAGGACGGGCTTTGAGCTACCCTACATTCGTTATGAGTCGGGTATATGAGCGGATCATCCCCTATGGGAGGGGTGGTGCCAGGATGATCCAGGGGTCATTAGGGGCCTCTAGATGGATGACCATGACAGCTTCTCAAAGCACCACATCAATAAGTTACTTCTTTCACCGCAAATATGTCACTACATGGTGGCCACTCTATGTTTCGTGACATGGCAGGTTGTAGGGGACATGATGGGACTCACAACGGTGGCTTGTTCCACCATTAGCTAGTTAGTTGATATCCAGGACAGGAAGCTTTATTTAGACTCAACATGTTTGGCTAAGTTCCATCGAGTTTGGCCTTCCTTACATTGATATGCTTCCCCATGGCACCTGTGTATAAGACCATGAAAGAGGCCCAAAAGGGGATTCTTGGAGATCTAGGTTGGACATCGGTAGTTCTAGGAGTGCCTATCAAGATTAGGTGAGTTTTTCTTTCCCGATAGGCAGCTAGTACCACCCCTACACTCTTACTCAAGATTGAGGCTACACTTACTCACATCGGAGAGGAGGACAAGCCCATAAATGTGAACTCCAAGTCCGGAGGAGTATATGGGATGATACATGGACAAGATCCATCTAGAGAAGAGACCGATGGAGAGGAGATTGGTAGAGAGGAGATTGATGATGAGGGGTTGGGTGGTGAGGCTGGTGGGGAAGCTCATATGGAGGAGGAGAGTGCTCCTGAGTGGCATAATACTCCTGGATGTTCTGAGAGCAGAAGTGGGAGGAGGCAGACGTAGAGGAGGAAACACTTATCTTTGAGGGACCACTTCCTCATGATGGAGAGGGGGATGATGAGTCCATGATGGGACATCATCTTGCTTCTAGTTTTAGGGATGGCCTACAACCATTAATAACAACATCAACCACTTAATTCTACATGGATGCTTGGAGATCCGAGTATGTTGATCCTCTTCTCTTGACCTTATCAATCGAAATGTTAGTTGGTATTTCTTTTTGTTTTATTTTTGTAACTTTCTAACTCTCCATTTCTTCTTTGTTTTTAATTATAAGAAATGCAGAGGAGTGGCAAGAGCTTATTTTATGGGTGTGTGTTGACACCTTGCCGATCCCCTCAGGAAGACCTAAGCCGAGCTAATGAGGATATAAGACAACCACTTCCTACGATAGACACACTGATGTGTTTGCACCCATCTAAAGGGAAATAGAGGTCATGAATTCTCTCGGTGCTCGTGTGATCACATATGAGATAACTGAGTGATTGATGAGGTGGAGTCACTCATAATAGTGAGACCACATCCCAATGGCCACCACCATGAGCACTCCCACCATTTAGTACATTCTCGTCATCATAGCCATAATAAGAGTCCTGGATGAAGTCGTGCACCATTTCAATGATCCCATAAGGATTGATAGGCCATGTGCCTTTTATTGCTTGGTTGTGATTTTTTCGGGCATTATATGATTTTTTTGTATATTTCGGGCTCATTGTGAGTATTTTGACCATGCCTAGCATGTGATGGCATTGTATACAAAATTGATTTATTATGATATATACAGACTCTTCTTTTTGGTTTGGTAATTCATTGTATCTATGTTGACTTCCTCTTGGCTCACTTCACATGTGTAATCTAGATGTTTAGAACTTCCGTTTTTATATGATTTTCTTGAATGTATGCGTGTGGATATGAATGCTAATAGAATGATCTCTTTTTTTGTGTTTAGTAATGCTGATATATGATAATGCAATCACATTGTAATGTTGAACTTTAGTTTCTCTAATTAAATTTTGGTACTTCGTATTGTTTTGGGAAAACGTGGCAAAAGAATGATATGGTAAGTGAATGAATTTGCCCCGCTCCTAACTCCACGCAACCAAGAAAGATGTGAGGGCTCAACACCAAGACCCAGAAGGGGTACAAGTTATAGAAATTTGTTGAACGATAATGATGAGAGAAAGAAAAGGATTCGACAAAAACCAAATTGAGACCCTACAACCTCATTTTATTCAAGTTTGCTTTATAGTTTAAAATGTGAATTTCTTTCTAGTTTAATTAGACTTAGGTCCGTGGATGGCCACTTGGATGAAAAAATATGGTTTTGAGGTTTTAAACTCTTTTTTGGAGTTTGAGACAACTAAATCACTTTGTTTTGATTTACAATTTCACATCATTTAAATGAATTGTTTCTAACTTTCAAATTTGTCAAAGAGACCCCCTACACCTTTCCCCATGCTACCAGTAGGAAGTATGGGCTCATCACCATGGACAAGGCATAGATGAGTAAGGGAACTTCTCTCCTTTCCCAACCCTACATCACTAGTAAGAGACTCAGGCTCAACACCGAAGGTTGGTAGGGCAAAATAAATGTGTAATTTTTTTTTGTGGATTTGCATTTGACTTATTTATCTAGGAAAAATGTCTAGAATGTTCTTATTTCCAAAGAGATGTATATGAGATAGATGTGACACCATGAAGATTATAGAACAAACTATAGGCAAAGACACCTAATATAGAAGAAACTATAAGTTGAACCAAGTATGTAGGCCTCGGTATGGTTAGTGTTAAAGATTTGTCTTATCTTGCTTGGATTGATGAAATGATTTAGGAACAATTGATGATACCATGAAGGTTTGAAGAGACATGATTTGAATTTTTTTGCTAATGTTTTAAGAAGTTTTTAGGAATTGCTATAAGAATAAGTCCCTTGATCACAAATTTTATGAAATGAACTAGAAGATGAAAATGTAATTCGGATGCAATAATATACATATGGAAATGCTAATAGATCATGTGTAGTATCTCTTCAGGTGAAGAGAGTTTACAGATTCATTAAAATACTCACCCTCTAGTGTACACAGTTGAAATGCCCTATTTTTATAGTCTTCGATTACTTGATATGGACCTAACCACCTGGGCCTAAATTTTATTCCTTCGCTGGTATTTTTGTCTATTTGGCTGTCAATTCTTAAATACAAATCTCCCTCATGTATTTCGTACTTCTCAGTAGACTTTCTTGTTGTATTTCTGAGCCATTCGGTCAACGTAAATGCTATTCCGCTGTTCAATATTGATCCTAGCTTCATCAAGGCTTTCTAACTAAGAGAGTCGTGCCTCTTGATAGCCTTCTTCTCCCATAATTCCTTGCAGAAGATACAGAGACTAGGTATTTCAACTTCAAGCGGTAAAACCGATTCTGCACCAAACACCAAAGAAAAGGGGTTGCCCTCATCAATTCTTACCAATGTCCGATAAGACCATAAGGTCGGAAGGAGCTTTAAGTGCCAATCTATTTTATTCTCCTTGACAGTCTTAAGGAGAACGGATTTTAACGTCTTGTTCGTAGCCTTAGCTTATCCATTGGCCTGATGATAATCGAGAGAAATTGTATGGTGATTTATTTTGAAATTTTCACAAAATTCATGTACTTCCTTAGTTTTTAAAGATGTGTCATTATCATAGATAATGAATTGTGGGACCTTGTACCTACAAGTGATCTAGTTCAGAATGTACTTAGCGATTACACATCCAAGCATGGTGGTAAGAGGCATGGCTTCTACCAACTTAGTAAAGTATTATGTGGCCGTGATTATGAAGTTATGACCATCTCGTTGATTAGGGAGAGAACTTCCCTAGCAAATCTAAGCCCCATGTGGAAAAGGGACATGGTGTTGTAATTGGTTACAAAGCTTGTGCCGGTATGTGGATCTCATGGGAGAACTCTTGACACTTATGGAATTTGTGCACAAAATATACCACATCATGCTCTAACATGGGCCATAAGTAGCCCATCTGATATAACTTCCAAGTAGTGGCATGGCCGCCGAAGTGACCTCCACATACTCCACTATGCAATTCATAAAAAATCTTCTCGATTTTACTTCTTCAACACATCTTAACAACATTCCATCAAAGGCTCTATGATAGAGCACATGTTCCAAGATAACGTACTTAGTAGCTATAACACCTAACTATCTTCTTTGTTGTGATGTCGCCCCTTTTGGATATGTATGGTCCACTATGAAATTAATAATGCCAGTGTACCATGGGCACGCAGAAATGAGAGGCTTTATTTCAAAAAAACACACATTCGTCAAGGAAGTCCAAATTTATTAGAGTGCATCCATCTAATGGGTTATCACCCAACTAGTCCAGTAATGAGTTGTCCTTTAACGGATTCTTGATTAACAAAATTTAACTCAAAATAACCCATAAGAGTTATGAAGCATCCAAATTTCTTGGATAATGACCTCAGGTGAGAAATGTCTCGCAAATGATCCAATTTAACAATGACGCTTGTTTCTTGATTTAGCATGTAATGTCTCAAGTAATTTTTACGAAGACCATAACAAGGCATTCCTTTTCTACCTATGTGTAATGAGTCTCATAGTCAAGCAATGTTCGACTAATAAAATAGACAACTCGTTCTCATTTATTGTCATCCTTTTGAGCTAACATGTAGGACAATTAGACATCTATAGCTCGTGGATACAAAATTAAGGGGCCCTCTCGACTTAGTCAGCATGAGTGTGGGAGGAGACAGTAAGATCCGTTTGACCAACTCAAATGTCTCACTATACTCTTCCGTCCAATGAATGCAACAATCCTTTTTAATAAATCGTTGATTGGGTGAATAACAAAGGTTAGATCAGGAAAAACTTTCGGATTGCACCAAGTTTTCCAAGAAAAGATCTCGATACTGACTCATCCGATGGTGGAATCATTTCCATTATGGATCGGGTTTTGGTTGGGTCTACATCAATCCCTTGTGAAGATATGATGTATCCCAACAGCTTGCCTCCCGTTACACCAAATACTCATTTTTATGGATTTAACATTACACTATATTCAATTAAGTGAGAAAGGATGACATAAATTACGTTAGGGTGATTGCAATATTTTTAGCCTTAGCCACAAGATCATCCATGTAGGATTTCACAATCTTATGGATAAGATCATTGAATATATAAGTCATCGCCTTTGGTATGTAGCACCAACATTCTTAAGTCTCGAACAATATGATAAGATAACAGTATGCTCCCAAGGAGTGATGAATGTAGTTTTGGTCCGACCCTCCTCGAGATTCCGATTTGGTCATACTAAAAAAACCCATCCATGAGAGACAACAACTCATAACCAGCTATTGCGTCGACAATAACATTGATGGATGGTAATGGGAAAATGTCCTTGGGACAAGCCTTGTTGACATCCCAAAAGTCTATGCAAAAGTGGATTTTTCCATTCTTTTTGTGAATGAGGATGATATTAGATACCCATTGTGAATAGTTGACTGGCTTGATGAACGCCAACTATAGGAGTTTCATCACTTCTTCTTTCACCATGAGGGACACCTTTGGCTTCATGGATCTTGAATTTGGTTTAATTGGCTTAACATATGGCCTAGTGACGAGGTTGTGAACTAAAACATGTGGTGTAATTCCTGTCATTTCCTTGTAGCTAAATGTGAAATCTTTTTCACGCTCCTTGAGGATTTGGGTGTGTATTTCTATCTCTTCTAGAGTTAAAGAGGATCCCAAATTCAATATTTTTGGTTCCTCCTCCATCCCAATGTTTATATTAATTGTTCCTTTGATTAAGGAGGTGTTACCCTATTTAAATTTAGGCGCGGTTAGAGGTAGCTCTAAGTATCCTCCCTCTTCTACTTCATAGACCTCAAGACCTTCCGTAGAGGAAGGTTCTATCATGGAATCTCCAAATTAAGAGGAAGAGTGTGGGATGAGAGAAAAGCCAATATTATGATGAGAAGGATGCAAGTCTGTGTAGGAATTCAAATACCCTAGGATTGCTTTGTCATTTTCAGCATAATCTAAGGTGATAAACTCATTCTCGGCTTCTACATAAGCCAAAATTGGGGTTGTTGGTATCTTATGAACCAAAGGTTCAACATGAATCAAAATTGTAAAGCTAGTGTCTTCTAACTTACTGCTTGGGGTAAAACGAGAAGCAAAAGTTGCTATAGAGTCAGCAAGGAGGTTTTTCTCTCTAGGTATAGCTTCGATTGAAATGAAATGAAAACATTTAATTAAGTAGAGGATGAAAGTCTTGTAGAGATATAGATGTTCATGTTTAGTCTTGTATACTTCAGATACTTGATTTGTAACTAGTTGCAAATCACCCAACACCCTAATATTAAGAGCACCTATCCTTTTGGCTATAATGAGACCAAGAAGGAGATCCTCATATTCTACTCTGTTGTTAGTGCATTCAAAATTAAATTTAAAGGTGAAGGGCATGACCCTTCCTCGAGGGTTGGTAACTATCAAACCTCCGCCACAACACCAAAGTGACACTTTGCTCCATCGTAAGTCAAGGTCCAACAATCATCTAGGAAGATTAAAGTTGGATTATTTGTTGTATTATCTTCCCTTTCTTCCGAAACCTCTACCATGCATACGTCATCAACTGGGAGAGAGCCGAGTCCCAAGGAATATCCTATACCCATGAAATTAAATAGAAGAAGAAGGGGTAGGTCATTCTCCAACAAATCAAATATCTTTGATGTCATTCCCGTTGACACTATCTTAATAATTACAGCTTCATCTTTTGTGGCAGAACTCCTTCAATTAAACCCGTATTTTTAGTTCATTGTAAGAACCAACTTCTCTTCCGGGGTTGAGATTGTAGGTTTGTTTAACTAGTTTTTGGGAAGCTCAAACTTAGAATGAACCCCTGGCCTCTTCTTTAGATTAGCTATATGTATATCAAAGGGTTTTGGGTCACCATGCACCACGAAGACCTTCCCTAAATGTAGGAATATTACTTTGTGAAACAAATTAGAGGGAATCACCTTCATGCGATGAATCCAGGAATGACCAAGGATCACATTACAGTTGGTTTCCTGATCTATAATATAAAACTCGGTTAGAAATGTCTTAGGTCCAAGGGTGAATGACAACACTATAGTTCCAATTGATGCACTTTGAGGCTGTCATAGCCTCTCAACATGTTTCATGTTGAGGAGCAATTGGTCTCTCCGTAACCTAACTTTTGAAGGAAAGATAAGGGGACTATGTTGAATGCTACCCCATCATCAATCATCACACATTTTACATAGTTATTTTAAATCCAAACTTTTAAAAACAAGGACGGATCACCTCTACGAGCTATTTAAACGTCTATGGGTATCTTGTTGATGTCAAATACGAATCCAACCTATCTTTCAAGCTGCCCTAGAGGATAAACATCAAAGTCTATATGGTTTATCTCGCGCTTTCGGAGGAGGGTGACATTATTCCAATGTCCAAGACCTAATGATTCTAACAAAGTGACTCTTTGAGTAGGTGAATTCATTAACGATCCAAGAAGGAAATGTGAGAGAAGGTTTTGGTCGGGTTATTGATCAAGTCATAAGCTCCAATCGGCTTGCCTAGTGTTTCACGAATTTTATCGATATAGTCGGGTAGACCGAGATAAGTGTGAAGAATAATATTTGGTTCTAGTGGGGCTACGTTAATTTGAGGTTTGGTGTCCAACTCTACTAATCAAATTTTTTTATTTGTTTGAGACCATCCAAAGGGGTGCTACCTATGAGTTTGATGAAGTTGAGGCTTCATGATCATTAGTTCCTATTGCAATGCCTTTGTATGAACCGTTGGGATCTATTCTACCATCTTTTTTTGCATGTGGGGAGAGGATCACTAAAGATTCTAAGTGGTGTGTTCTATGGGGATACTTTGGTCTAGTGTAAGTGTTATGAGTTGGTCTTGGGGTTTGCCAAAACTATGTCAACAAATCATTGTCTTTGATCCTCCGCAAACGTTGTAGAAATTTTTTTACAATCGCGACATGTTCTTACATCATGCTGCGGACCATGTGAAAACCGTAATATAAATCGGGATCATAATATTGAAGCCTCTGGTTTGCACTTTTTTTCCTCGTCCGGTTATGATTGTTGTTCAATTGTTGATTGTTATAATTAAAATTTGGGAACCCCTGCTATTGATTTTGGAATTGGTTTGGATACTCGCCTAGGTAAATCTTGGCTAGACCCTTAGGTCCGCACTTGTCTTGGTTGTTGAGTTTTTTGTTGTTGATGATTAAAATACATAGCGTTGATTTAAGGTGAGAAGTTATTACTCCTTTGATTATTGCCATTATTGTTGATGTTGGTAGTGTTTGTATTTGGAGAGCTAACAACAATGGGTTTATTAGGCTGATCGGTAACACCGTCAGTTGTAACCCAATGATTCTTATTAAGAACCTTTGGTCCCCGATTATTGTTCATGTTGTTGAGTAACTAGAGTTACCTTGGATAGGGGTGACTAACTTCCCATTTGTTCTGTAAGTCTTACGACCACTATTAATGGCTGCTTGATCAATCTAGAGAGCACCCTCTAACACCTCCTCATAGCTCCTTAACGAGAACTTTTGTAATTCTTCCTTTGTATCTCTATTGAGGGAGTAGAGGAACACATCACAAAGCTTTGTCGATCCATATTTGGAGCACTTGCAGAGGAATAGAGAACCTATCGCCACCTTTGAATGAAGTGGGCAGCAGACTCGTTGTGATCTTGTTTGATATGAAGGAATTCTTTGATTCCTATCCATAATTTTTTTCATATAAAAATCCTTACTAAACTCGACACGAGTTTCTTGAAGGAGTGTATCAAAGCCTTCAATATCCTATAGTACCAATCAAGAGTGATACCTTCTAGCGTCTTAGGGAAAATATTCACAACAACCGCATCCCACGGGAGCAGTTCTCGAATGGCCGTTGCGTAAGCTTTGATGTGAGTGTTAGGATCGCTCTCCCCTTTGAAATTTGGAAGATTAGGAAAGGGTCTTAGGAACATGAAATTATGTATGGAGAATTCTAGAGGCTCCTTAAGATATTCGAATAGGTCCCCATTGTGTATGTTTCAACCATTGAAGATCCCTATTGGGAGGTGGAGGTTGATCGATTGTTAAAATGGTACAACGTATACATTTGTTAGGGCATATGGAATCCCATGTGGTTGAATATATAGACTGGTAAGTGTACATATCCCCCGTGATCATTTATAGTACATGTGTATGTAAAGGGGTTGATTGTTTTGATATGGAGTTGAAGGCACAAATCCAGGGAATGTTACATTTCCAGCTAGTATGGTGTTTGAGAACGCAATCAGTGGATATCCATATGTGGCATGGGGGCATACCCAAGATTCCCATCCCAGTTAGCAAATCTCTAGGGCTTGGAGTGCTTGTATAAACCAGAGGAGTTTGTGTAGTAGGTATTTTCCATAATTTTATGGATAGTGAGAAATTATTACTTACCCCGCATATGAATTTTGAGTGTTTTGAGAAAGCTTTGACTCTTAGAATTTGTATACTAATGCCAAGATGATGTCACCCATTGATGGGGTGGTGTTTTCTTCGGTGCTTGTTGTTGAACTTTTGGAGTTTGTTGAGGAGTATGGTATCCTACTATGAATTTTTCATTGTTTTGTCACCCCTCATTGGCAATGTTTTCCGTTGTTGGAGGGGTAGTGTTATTGTTTTGGAGAAAGACATCAACATGTCCTTGCAACCTATCAAAATCATGGTTTATATTCTAGAAGTATTGTTTTCTTCTGGCGTATCATGCTAAGTAATCCTCATCTAGAGGTGGGAGTTGGTACGACTACATGCTAATGGGTTGCCTAAATAAAACCCGAGGAGATGAACTTTCCTCCCTAGTGAAAGTCATGTTGTTAGAACTTGACTATTTAGGAGGATGTGTTTGTGTGATTTGGTCAAGCTCCTCGATACATATAGAGGAAACAACATTGGTTCCCTGAAGAATAGGATTTTGAGCCTGAGCAGTTGAATGGTTATTTTCCCATGTAGAGAGTGAAGTTTATTGTTGTTGTATACCTGTTTAATAGTTGTACACATCAAAACCTGAGAGGGGTCAACCGTATTCATCGTATCCCAACATATTCTAGGGGTATAATAATACCTATAGAATAATGGGAGAGAGGAAGAAGGATGAAATGGAAATGTTTAGAGACTAGCTCTTTATGTTGGGTTCATCAATTTGTAAGAAAGAAAATCAACATGTGACCTTCTTCATACATGACTTCCTGAGGTTGTGCCAAGACAACCGGTGTAGAATGGAAATGGGTGTATGTGTGGTAGTGATGAATGAGCTAATGAGGCAACCTTATGTCTTCAACACACAATATCGAGATCTACGAGTCCAAGGCAAAGAAATCCATCCTAAGCTAAAGTGGTGTAATGGAATGGTCGATATAATAGATACTCAAGGCTCCAAATCGATATCGAGCTCTTCCGAGATTTTGTCTATTGGTTGTTGAACACGTAAAAAGTGACTTGTGGATGCCTCGTTTAAATTTTCAAACAGAAAATCCTAATCGGTTGCTATGTTCAACACCGAAAGTCAGGCAAAAATGTTAGGTGGAAATGGTGATGATCTAAACACCAATGCACATAAACCAGTGTTGATGTTTAATTAGTTAGCAATCCCATTGGGTTGTGGGACTTGGGTATCACAACCATGAACTTGTGGAGGTTGTGGTCTTTGTATGGTCATATGCATAATCAAGCCCTATTGCTAGGAGTAGTCTAATAATCACAGGGATTGATCAGCTACAATGTTTAATGTGTTTAATTGTTCTATCTTCTTAGAATACCTAACATATGAGCATAAAAATAACAAGCGTAAATGCGTATCAATGTCAGTCAACAACTCGGGCCCATTGGGTTATGGGACCAATGGATCACAACTAAACTTTTTCTCTTGTTGTGGACCTTTGATGGTCATGTAGAATGAATTGAATTGATTTTGATAAAGAAAACTAAATATCAAAGAAAATTTAATATATGTTTTTGGTATTTTTACAATATATCTGAACAAAAAAATGGAAGCAAACTAATCTAGCAAAAGTAAATATTTTTGATATTTTCTCGGGATTTTAAATAATGCTTCTAATCTAATAAGCTTAAATCAAGTACAAGTAATCAACCGGTTATAGTTGATTACTTGTGCAAGTATGTGAATCTAGATCTAAAACAATGGACTAATTTAATCAAACCCCTTAAACCCTACCTCGGGGAGAACAAATAATAATCCTATAAGAGCTATTGTTCCCCACTAATTTCCTAGTAATGTAAAAGAGTAAGGTTTCTAATGATTTTCTCTATTTGTAATTGCTTGACTAACTAAAATGAACAATTTTGCTACTCTATTTGATATGTATTTGAAATGAATAACTCAAAGTGATAACTTGACAAATGAAGTAAACAAACAAATAATTCCAACTTTGAATAAGCAAGAGCTTTGGTAAATTTGGTTGTGTATGTACTTTTCCCCGCTTTATCCTTTCTTTCTCTGTGTGTCCATATGAGTCCAAATAATTAGTAATGCAAAGGAAACAACAAGAGAAGGCAATTGAGCAAGGAAAACTTGAAGGTAGTTTGGTTGCAATGTAGGTGGAAGAGAGATAACACAAGTGAACAGAGCTTGGCTAAGCAATTTATAGCAGGATTGTGGCAGTAATACTATGTAAGATACATAAAAATTCTCAAGCAATTTTCTTGAATAGAAGCATTAATTATATAGGAATTGGTGAGAATGTGCCTAAATACACAAGGCAACGTTTAAGTGCCAAATCATTGGGTGAAGAGGTAGTTTAAACTAATTAAATATATTTAAAAATAGAAGAGGGAAGGAATACCATGCAATCAAGACTATTTTAAGGCAATTTGGTTCACAAACGCACCCTAGAAGTCAAGTTAAGTGAAATCATGTGTGTTAAAATCATGCATGAAGAATTCTGGAAAAAGCGCGCAGGATCGCCACCCAATACCGTGGCTAGGTGGTGGTTTTAGAACCACCACCCAGGAAGGGTGACGGTCCTAACACTAAAGGCCAAAGCATGCGCATAAATGAACGGGAAGCTGAAAGAAAGCATGGAAAATCTAAGTAAGGATGTCTAGGTTACAAATATACACTGCGAATGGGTTTAGGAACTCGAACACCTTCTAAAAGAACATAAATCATTATTGGATACTTTTGTAACCGTTTTCCAACAATGTAACACATGCAATTTTGGGTGCATACAGCTTGCCTCGTTAACTTGTTCATCGCTACCACACATACACTCATTTCCATTCTACACCGGCTGTCCTAACATGACCTCAAGAATTTGGGTATGAAGAAGGCCATGTGTTGATTTTCTTTAGTACAATACTTCTCTAAGAATCACTTAACTTTTTCAACTACCATACTGTATAATCACCAAAATGATCGAGTAATTAATAAGGCCAAAATATGTCTCATTAATGCGCAATAAATGATCTTATTTTACTCTCCTTTTTATCAAGTTTGACTACATTTTGTGACTTTTGTTTGATCTAATGTAAGTTAGGATGTAATTTTCCATCTTTTGTTGAATTTAGTTCTAAAGTTTAAAAGCTCTGTAATTCCTAACAAAGTGTGTGGAAATTTAGTTTTTATAATAAAATAGGTCATAATCAATCAGGAAGAACGAAGTATGAAGTGATCAACATGTTTTTGGGAGCCTTGGATTCAATACGGCTTAGTTCTAGAACTTCCAGACTTAGTTATGAAACTCCATCACACAGTTTATGAGCTCTATCACTTAGTTCCGAACTCCAAAGCACTTAGTTCCTAACTCCCGTGTTTATTTCGGAACTTTCACAGTTAGATCAAGAATAGTCCCTTTAGTTCTGGAACTTCTCCAAAGTTCTGAAACTAATGGGAATCTATTTATTTTGATGACATCCAATGATAGAGAAATCAATGAGCCTTTCAATCAGAGAAGATCAAAAGATTTCTGATTCTTCATACTTGAAGATCCAGGATAACTTATTAGAAAACTATACATCCAACAAGGTTCCAAATTCAACATCTATTTTGGGCATAATTTGGTTCCATCTGAATTGGTAGAACAACTATGGTAAATGCATCTTTGAATGAAATATATATATATATATATATATATATATATATATATATATATATATATATATATAAAGACTTGTAGATAGATTAGAAAAATAAGAGGAGATAACATATACATACAGATACATAGAGATAGAGATATAGAAAGATCCAGTACATTTTTGTAAGACAAAATATTTCAACAATAAAATAGCCACTTTGTTTTGAGAGAATATCACTTTGTCAAATCTTGATTCAAGGTGGAGCAAGGGCCCACTCCTCTAAGAACCAAGATTCTTGTTTTATTGGTATTTATATTTCTAAAGCAAATAGTGTAGATCTGTTAATTATGTAAATGCTTTTTGATTCTTTAAGTTGAACTCTATTTTATACTTGTCCCTATAGGTGTTATAGACTAGATTTTCATTTCCTTGCAAGATTTTCACAAAATTTTCAACCATGTGTTTATTTCCAAGAAAAGTGTGTTTACTTCTGCATTGTGTGTTTATTTCCAGCAATCTATTTATTCATGTATGTGTGTTTATTTCCAGCAATTCATTCCAGCAATGAGTGTTTATTTCAGCAAGTTTCTTACAACATAGAGATAATAAGGCTTTGGCCATGGAATCCTAAGGACACTGCAAAACCCTAGAAAATAAAATAACAAATACCTACAAATAATTACTAGATCACTAAGATTTTCTTGTTACATATAGCTTCGACACGCCCTAGTTTGAATATGACATCAACAAAGAGTTGATTAAATGAAGGGAATAACAACACTCATCAAGAATGACAGAAAACATGTAAATGCAGGATTTGTGTGCACTGTTTGTTAAGGAAACACAAGATAGTCATAATTTAGAGGTTTCCTTATAACAAAACATCACTTTGATTATCATTTTTGACATGACTACTTTAAGGAGAGCTTATACACCATCTCTAAAGACTTGAAAATAGTGGTTATGAGGTGACATGTGCAATCGTAGCTCGACTTTAGTCTACTTGACTAGAACCTTATAGGACAATTCTAAATCCCTGAAAACAATGACCACATATCACTTTATCAAAGAAAATTTGAGATCCAACAACTCATCTTGGACTTGTAGAGGGTAACCATGATCATTTCTCAACTCATCATCATGTTTGTTCAAACAAACCTTATTCAAACACCATGACAGTTTGATTTGAGAAGATCTTAATCGATAAAGATGGAAGTTTTATTGAATTCAAGCTAACCCAAAATTGAAATTGCTCAAATATCATCATGTCCCCTAAAACCACCTCACATACCTTTTTCCACAGTAGGGGATTCAACTTGCAATCTTCAAATTTGCATTGCATAGCTAAAATTATTAAAAATAGGCCAAAATCCATACGGAAAAATCAACAATGAGGAGGAAAAATCCCACCATTTTGACTTAGAGAAAGCCTTCTACACTCTTGAGAGGTTGTACCAACTTGCAAACTTGATTTAGAGAAAAATGAGCCCATTTTATGCCTATCACTTCAAGAAGGAGGTTTGGAGAGATAAGAACACTGATAGAAAAATGAATAGAACTTTATTGTTCCTTAACCATTTTATAACCAACTATACCCCACATTAATATTAATTTAATTATTTACAATTAAATTAATACCCATCCTCACCCCATTATTAATTTAATTACTTTAATTAAATGGATGCACACCTCACCTAGACACCTCACCATAGACCTATTCATAGCATGTTTCCATAAATGAATAAGACTTAGTTCAACCCTAAAAATCAAAATCCTATTATTCCTCTAACCACCTTCCCACTCATAAAAACATAACATCCATTCTGATCCATGAATAAATGAACAAACCTGACCCAAATGATGTGAGATCTGCCATTTTTAGTAAACCTAGGGAATCCCACCTTAACCGATGCCGTCATCCCGAAACCGACACCGATCAACCAAGAACCATCATCGGTTACCATTTATTCACCTTGCAACCTTGTTTTTGGGTTGGCACATTCTAGATCAAGGAGAGAGAAGAGAGAACTACATGCAAGTAGAACTAGAGCCTTTTCATACCTACAGACATCCATAGCCAACACTAGGATAGATCTAGAGAGATTGCACTCATGGTGACATTCCAGAAGCATCACTACGGCACCAAGCTCCATCCCACCAACCAATCATCACCACCACATAGCCATTGGACCTACAACACCAGTAAGTACACTTTTTACCTACATCATCTATTTCTACTTCAGTCTATTGGGTTCTTCTATTGTTGTTATTAGTTTCCTACTTGCATTCCCTTTTCCCCTACCATTTACTTTCCTATAAACCCAACCATTCCTCCACCCACACCATAAAACCACCTATACCCAACCTCTACATATTTTTGAGTGTTCCTAAGATCCCCATATACCTCGTTATGCCCTCTATCATCTCTTCCTAACCTCAACTCAAACCCCATTAACAAATCTTATTAAATCTTATCAACCACTACTATACTACCGACTTGCTATTACCCATAACCGTCATCGGTTCAACCTAACCGTGATCGGTCATACCTCAACGACAGTCTCTCTGTTTTTTCCAATACTGTGTAAACCAACAACCACCCACCTATAAAAACAACCCAAACACCTCACCCAACCCTACTAAGACCCTATATGTGACCTCATGACCACACCAACAACCTACAACCTGACCAAAGACCTTGACCCACATAGTTTTAGTATTTAATCGATTGACGCTGATAGTGATATGAGGTACCCAAATCAGAATACTAGCACTAGATTCATTTATGTACGTGCATTTCAGTTATTTCATATTTGTTTTATAAAATAGTGGATTGACAACCTTCTAGGAGTATCACACTTCTTCGGATCTAGCATACGCTAGGTAGTCCACTATCATATATTGTTTAACTCTTTTTGTGGTCTTGTTTTCTATTTTAGGTAGTTCCTCCCAGCCAAAAGGAAGCTCTCATAGTCAACATCGATCGAGAAGTCAGAACATGCGCATCAACCTCCAAACCAACACAATAGGTATTCCTCCTCATCCCTTACCCTTATCTATTTTCACATTCATTCCAAAATGTAAAGAAAATGGTGAAACATTTTGGCATGCCTGGTGGGACCCATCTAGGGTTCCTTGCATTTTTCTTCATTCCTAGGTAAATATGGTGTGTTTGTTTATTTTCTAAATGTATTCACACTAAATCTCTTTCCCTGGTAATCCTCTCTTCTTCTAATTGTCTAAAACAACATCTATTTTCTGGTGCTTAAAACAAACCATTTCTTCTTTCTTGCATTCACATAAGTAGTGAAAGAGCATGTTCCTACCTGTTCATCATTTGCTTCATCAAACGTAATTTGTCAATTTGGGTTTAAAATCAGTTGCATTTCATCCTTGTATGTTGCATTTAGCTCACATTAAAATGAGGGCAACCTATATGTTGGAAGTCATGCCCAGCTGATGGTTGACACAAAGAATCATAGAAAAGCACTCTCTTTCTTCTTCTTCTACCAAACTACACAAAATTGAAAAATACACATCTTCTTAAACAACATCTCACCAAGAAGTTGTCAATGATCACACGATCAGTGGATTGATAGTGGGCACCCAACTGGTTACTTCTGTCCAGTCATTACCTCAGAGGATGGCCCGCCCCCATAACATAACCTAAAACCTCTCCTTTTAGATATCCTTCTTCGTAGGAAACCTTCCTCACCAAAAACTCTACTCTAAATTCATGAGTCAGTCTTCTAAATAGCATAAGCTCAACACATTAAAATCACTTGTTGGATACATGTTTTTTAGCATTTGATTGACGTGCATTTTGAGGTGTGAGGATACGTTTCTCCATTTTCCATTATTTTTCCTTGCACACTCCACAATCATAGTTGGAGTATTCTGACTTCTTCTGAGTGTGTCAGACCTCATTATATCATCTCTAGACTTTTGGGTTGATCATTCATCTGATCTCAATTCACAACAATCTATTTTCCTACATTCTCAAATTTTCACAGTAACCGACATTGGTTTATCCACCGATGTCGGTTTACACCTCACCATCATCGGTTTTACCTAACCATCATCTTCTCTGTCCTTTTGGTTAACTTTCCCAAAGGACACCTATTTCATCTTCTTTACTATTTAGAGTTTTTCTGAGTCTCTGTACTCTCTTTGTATTTTGATAAATGGTCATCATACAACTTACCTATCCGACATTCATCAATTTTTTCCTTGTTTGGTAAAACTATTCTTTTCACAATAATCGACCTCGGTTACCCCTAAACCATCATCATCATCATCATAACTAATCAGCGCAATTTACCTGCTGATTCTCAACTGATACATTACCCAAATCCACCTACAAATACCTATTTTTTTTCATTCCTACTTTTTTGTCTTTGTCATCTCTCTAGGATACAACATCACCTGATATACATTCATTCACATGGTGTTGACTCACAACCAAGCTAACACTCTTATATTCCATGCTAGTCATCAACCACTCCCACCTAGTCCTTCACCACCTTCTATCCTATCACCCATGGATCCAACCCTACCTACCACCATTTCTATAGGTGATGAGGAGTTTGCACGACTCCTCGATCAGAATCCCATAGCCTTACAATTCTACCTTTCCCACTCTTCCACTGGATTCCTCAGGTCAATTGATATATGGAATGCCCGTATCCATCTCTCCTACCCTTATCCCCACTTCTACATCAGCCCCTACTAGTTTAACATTACCTTCACCTACTTTACCCCCAGTGGTTTTACAGCTAGGCCCCATACCCACTATGACCACTACATCTGCAATCAATCACACCCATAGTAGTATCTGTTGTTCCTTCATTGACCACCCAAACCATAACCCCATCCACCCATTATCTCACATATACCAATTGTAACACAACCACCCATGGTGTCGGTGACCCCTACCCCATTCCAGAATCTTGTCCTCTCCATCCCATAGTCTTTTCCCCTATCACTACTAGAGTCACTGTACGACTGCCCCACCTACATATACATATTATCAACAACCCCTATCTCATCCATCATTCATTCTAGATATATGCCCTCTATGTCGGTCCCCTATTCTCAACCTTCCTATTCGGCATCACCATACACTGAATGCCACCCACATCACATGTTTAGTACCATCCCTCTTACCACCATAGAGGTGCCCTTCCATCACAACCTACTAATGACCTCATCAAATTAATGATGGAAAGGATGCAGACACTAGAAGCATCGGTTTCTAGCTCACACAATTCTCTCACCTGATGAAATCTATAATGAGCCCATTCATCCATCCATTCCTATTCACCCATACCCTGTACATTGGGAAATGCCAAAATTCAACCGCTTCAATAGTAAAGAAGACCCGCAACAACATTTGTGGTCTTTCAAACATGGGTGTTACCTGATCACCCATGATGACACTTTACTCCTACAACCTTCCCGATGTCCCTCATAGGACCTGCATTAGACTGGTACAGTGGGCTACCCAGACATTCCATCTACTCATTTAATCAAGTAGCCCAAGCCTTCTTAGACCACTTCTCAATCAACATTGTCAAGAAAGTCACCATGACTGATCTTTACTCCACATGATAGTATGATGATGAGTCTATCACTGACTTTGTCACTCGTTGGCAACCTAATTAACCAACTCACATTTCAATTACCTCAAACTGAGCTCATAGAGTTGTTTACTCCGGGCTTGTGCTAGACACATTTTTCCAACCCTATAGGTGCAGAACCTTCCACACCTTTGACGAGGCATTCACCATGGCACAAAAATTGAGATTCATGCTATCAAGAAAAGAAAATTCAGCTACGTAACAAGAACATCACGTTCAAATCAAATGATGCTTCTTCATCTTTGAAACCCCAAAACAACTATTCAAAACCCAAAGGATCTTCCAATGTCATAGTTCTCAAGGCTGACCCTCTCACCCATCAAACCAAGCCAAACCTTCTTCTAATCTCTCTCTCCATCCAAGCTTTCCAGTTCAGACGAGAACAACGAAAGTATACCCCAATAGGGGAACCTTATTCTTCTATTTTGGAAAATCTTATTAAGGTTGGTGCCATTACCCTTCCACCTATAAAACCACACACTAGTTTTGACCCTGATCACCCAATGCCCGTGTGGTATAAAGAACATGAATTTTGTAACTATCATCATGTAAAAGGTCATAGCGATGGTAACTACATCACCTTCAAGAATATCATCCAAGAAATGTTAGACAATGGAGATCTAGTCTTGGATAACCCAAATGCACCCACTAACCAAAACCTACATATCTTCAAAAACCATTCCCTAATCATGCCCCATCTTCCAACCAAACTGGTGACACTTCAACCAATGATAAGCAATGTCCGGGAGGTCCATGCTATTTTTGATGACATACCAGTTGCTTCACAATTTCCCCCATGTTCCTTCCATAGATGAAATCTTAGCCCAAACTCCCCTACCTACACAGAACCTATTTCATCTACTCCTCCACCCATAAAAGAACCCCCTTCATTTTCTCCTTCACCCGTGGAAGAGCCCATAATTAGCACTCCACCTTTGGCCCTCAAATTACCGAAGCATCAATCAATAGCACCTCTCCTACTCATAGGGGACACATGTCCACTCCCTACACCATCACACAAAGAGTCCACCTCATCTAGCCCATCATCTCCTCTACCCATAGAGGATCCTATAGAAACACCATTTCCTTTAGATGACCATTCTCCATCGGACCTCCAAGATCATGTTGATCTGATTTTTTGGCTCTCTTACCCACAGAGTCTGAAGCTAGCCATTTCCCTATTTCTCAAACACATTTTATGGGGATTTCTACTCATCCACATCGGCCCCACTTACAACAAGTACCATTTTCATGCTTTGTCGATCACCTGACTATGTTGATAGAGCCTTACTTTGGGGATGTCTTCTACTTCCTTCTTCAACCCAAATGCAGTTGTCACTCACCACACCCTCCACAATCTATCCAAAAGTGTTTCAAGAAACCAAACCAAACACAACCATGGCTATTGGAACACCTTCCATGTCATCACCCACAACCCAACACACACCTCTTCTCACCCAACACACCTACACCCAAACACCTACCCACGCCTATATCATCTCCCTTACCTAAACCCATCACTACCTTAGGGGTCATGCCGACATCAAACCTTACTCACCCACCCATCAGATTAGATTTAGCCACATCTTCCCAAACCAACACTAAACTTATTCCAGACCCCTAAAAGGAAGCCCCAACCTTCTAGGCCTCATACACCAACCTCCTACCACACCATTATCACCTTCACCCCTTCCATCAATCCTAGGACCTCACCCCTCAACCCTGGCCAAAAACCTACTTCCACCGTAAAAACCAAGAATGCAACAAATCACCTCCTCATCATGGCCCTCTAACATACCCAAGTGATCCACACAACCCCCACCATCACCCGTGACCTTCTTACCACCCATACCACCACTACCTTCCATAACTTCTTCACTACCCATGACACTCTCATCTCTCCCACTCACACCTTCTACCCAACCTCTACCAACCACCTCCACCACAACTTGGTTTCCCCATGGGTAACCCATCCTCTTCCACCATCTTTTTCCTCTACATCTCATACTCCTATATCACCTTTACCCAAGAGGATGCAACCTAAAGATAAGAATCCACTACCCTCCAATAAGTAGTCAAACCAACCAAACCTTCCATCACCAGCTCTTCTACCCCTCCTTTATCCAAATAGATGCCCACAAGACCTAAGACTACTCCACATACCAAACTAGTGGACCAACCCATTCCCCCTCATAAAGCCTCTTCCTCCACAATCAGCCACACTTGTACCCAAACCCACACTCACCTCCCATTGTGATCCATTAGCAGGGTCCTACGCTAATATTTTAACCAATCTCTTAGAGACTTCCATCATCATCACATTACCACCACTTCGACCTTATGATCCTCTCAAACCCAAACCAAAAGGGTTTGATGAGACCAATATTTGTGCCTATCATCATGTGTCAAGACATGATGTTGAAAATTGTAAGGCCTTGAAGACCATTCTTATCCAACTTTTCCTCCTAAACATAATTTTGACGAATGACATGATCTTCTGGATGAGGACCCCACTCCACCTTCACCAATCTCCCCAAATCTTCATCCATTACCCACTCAACTGACCAATATCTCCACCCCCACAACCCTTTTATCCACCCCCAAAATTTGAGATCAACATGGTCCGTATAAGAGAGTTGGCCAAACCACCACCCAAATGTCAATGCACCCTACTCATTTCACAAGGATCTTATCCACCACTAGGATTTTTCCCCTCATGCCATTATACCTTTCATGACACACCCTCTTCATCCACCTCCCCTCAAATTAACATGGTTCACATTACCACCCACACTTAAAAACAAGGGAAAAGAAAAGGTGGCTAGCCCATCAACCAACCCTATACCCCACATACCATCTCTCACACCACACCCCAAAGTCACCATTCGAGGTCCCGCATATCCTATTTCCGATGGGGTCACACATCACACAATGCTAAAATAATTACACCAATCCTCCCTCAAAATGTCTTTATATGACCTCATCCAAACCTCTGAGTCACATCATCAAGCCCTCATGGAGGTCCTTCAATCTATTGAGGTTTTACCAAATGACCCCATGCCCATAGCCTCCATCATTACCCCTCATCACATAGCCTCTCTCACTAAGTTTTCACCTTCCTCTACACCTTCACCTACTCACCAAGTAGCCACCCTCAAGCTTTTCGATGAAGAGATCACTCCCTTCTAGTCTGAGGACCCCGATCCCACTCTTTTCATCTCCATCCATATCGATAATATACACATACGACACGTTATGATCGATGGTGGTGCTAGTATTAACATCATCTCTTCCCATGCATACAACCAAATGCACATACCTACCAATTACATGCATGGTAACCTAGTTATGCTGTGCTCCTTTAATGACGCCATGACCTCTACCCTAGGTACCATCATTCTCCATGTCCGTAGGTCCCCGCACTATCCCAACTATTCTACATCCTAGAAGGAGAGTTCCAGTATAACTTGTTGCTCGCCGACCTTGGATCCATGCCATGGGTTGTGTCCCTTCAACTTTACACCACTACCTCAAATTTGAACACGAGGGACATAACTACACCATTCCAATGACCCATCACCTTTCAAGACCTAGTAACATGTATACCAGCCCAATGATGTACTTGTCCTAGTCAAGGCATCTGTCATTACCCCTACTTCACCTTCATCCACAAGCCCCTCCACCAAGACTACCACCACCTCTCACACATCTAACCCTATTATCCCTACCACCACCATAGCCTCTACCACTAACTCACCTACTTCCCCATCATCTAGCGAGTTGTCTATCCCCACTACCCACATATCGACCACTGATCCCTTAGAGGTGTTTTTCAATGCCTCACTCTGGGAGTACCACCTATACAACATCGACACGTTCCTCACTCCGCAAGAGTATGGAAACCTATGCGTCAACCTCCCGTTATGATGACTACCACGTAGAGAGGTTTTTCCTTATGGTCCTCCCCACCTTCGCACTAATCTAACATATGGGGGACTTGATATCACCACTTATAAACCCAAACCTCCATCCCAAACACAACCATTTTCATCCGACCTACACTCCCTCACTAACCACCACTTCACTCACACTTTCCTCCACCGTGCACGTGGAAAGGATTTGGCTTCGATTTTATGAACAAGGCCACCATACTATCATTTCCTATACCACTCATAAACACAATGACCATAGTGGCATTGGCTTTGATGCACCACCTCCCAAGAAGGCTCACATCGACCTCATTCAGAAGAAAACCTTCCCCACCTCATTCACCCACATCACCATCTTCACCCACAGAGTCCATAGATCCCGAATCTATTCCTCCTAACTTTTTTTTTTCATAAACAATTTCTTTGGGACCTCTAACCTATCAATGCATGGCGAGGCTCCCTCTTCTCTCCCATTCCTATATCCTGACATGATCGATGATGATACACCTTCTATTAATGTCATTTAATGTCAGGATGATGAGTCCATCCTCACCTACCTAGGTGTGGAAGATTCTTATATTCACCGGTCATTACCTTCTGAGATGCAAACCATGTTGAATGAATCAACCATTGAAATCAACATTAACACTCAGATGACCCACATTCTAAAGATAGGCCAATCTTTAGATGCTACTAAATAGAAGCTTTTACTTCTTTCCTTTGGGACCATAACAATGCTTTTTCCTGGTCCTATGCCGATATGCCCGATATCGACCCAAAAATCATGGTACACAATATCATAACCATTCTTGATGCCAAACCCATCAAACAAAAGCTGTGAAAAATGCATCCTCACATTGCTCTTTCTAGTCAAAGAAGAGCTTTAACGCCTTTCTCTCATTTTCCTTCATCCTACCCATTGACTATCCCCAATGGATTTCTAACATCGTTCCTATCACAAAGGTGACAGGGGACTCCACATTTGCATGGACTTCCATGACCTCAACCTAGCTTGTCCCAAAGATGACTTTCCCCTACTAGGCATTGACCAACTAGTTGATCTCACCACTTGGCCATGAAATGCTATCACTCATGGATGGTTTCTCGGTTACAATCAAATATTACTAGCTCCAGAAGATCAACACAAGACTACCTTCATCACCCCTTGGGGACTTTCTTTCTATCGAGTCATGCCTTTTGGCCTTAAAAATGCATTGGCTACATACCATACCAATGAGCCATGACTTACATCTTCCATGACATCATGCATCACATATTGGAAGATTACGTAGATGATCTTCTTGCCAAATCCAAACATCAAACCAAACACCTACCCATCCTTAAGGTCATCTTTGACCGCCTCATCAAGTATTGTGTTCATCTTCAACCAAAGAAGTGTCTTCTTTGTGGTACTTTCTGAAAACTCCTGGGTTTCATCATTTCTTTATGGCATAGAAGTCAATCCTACTAAAGTCAAGGCTATTCTAGAAATGCCTCCACCTACTAATCTCCATCAACTTCAAATCCTACAAGGTAAGTTGTAATCCATTCATCATTTTATCTCATAGCTTTCTAACCATTGTCAACCATTTCATCATCTTCTCAAGAAAGACGTGTCATTCAAATGGGATGATGAATGCCATAAAGCCTTCAAAGCCTTAAAACAATACCTTCTTCAACCACCAGTGCTCATTCCTCCTAAAGATGACCAACCCTTTTTCCTATATATTTCCACCACTGACCATTCTTTAGGTGCCATGCTCACTCATCGTGATGACCAACACCGAGAGCAAGTGGTTTATTACATAAGTCCGTACCCTTCTATGGACTACGAAACTAGATATACCCATGCCAAAAAAACTCTACCTAGCCTTAGTTTTCATTGCCACCAAACTCCGCCATTACCTACTCAACCACAAAACCTTCATTATTACCAATACTGACCCCTTACACTATATGTATGCCAAACCCTATCAACATCAACGTGTGCACGTTGGCTTATGCTTCTTTCTTGACCTTGACCTCAAATTCATTCATCAAAATTCCATCAAGGGCCAAGCTATCACTGACCAACTAGTGACACCCCTTTCTCGGGAATCAACCCTCTAACTTTGATTTCCTAGATGAATCCATAACTACCCTCTCCTTAGATGAACCCACTTACCAAATGACACTCTTCTTCGATGGCTCCAAGTGTCAGCATGGGGGTGGGGCTGGTGTTATCCTCATTCCTCTTGATGGTGAACCTATGCCTTTGTCTTTCAAACTCGATTTTGATTGTACAAAAATATTGCCAATACGAAGCACTCATATTGGGCCTCCAGGCTGCTTATGCCTTGGATGTTAAGTCCATCAATATCTTTGGTGATTCCCAACTGGTCATAAACCAAGTCAATGGTATATACCAGTGTTGTCATAATGAGATACTTCAAAAGTATAAACATCACGTAGATATACTTTTGACCACCTTTGACCATATGAACTTCAAACCACCCCACATTCTACCAATAAATTTGTGGATACCATGGCCTGCTTGGCTTCTCAGATACCTTCTTCTTCCCACTGACTCTAAAATATTTGTCACAATACAAAGGCTACAATCACCCTCTTATTTACCTCATGAAGTCTACTCCATCAAACCATTGCACCTGACCCACGTGACCTTTGGTATAAGAAATATGTAGACTATCTTTCCTTTCCATTCTACCCACCGATCTCACTCATAATGGACAACGTGCCTTTCTTAAAAGTGTCTCTCATTATGTCATCATGGGTGGTCTCCTTTATAAGCGTGGCTTTGATGGTATTCTCTTACGATGCCTTACAAGTTCTAAATTCCCTACACCATTAAGGAAGTTCACGATGGAATTTGTGGAGGCCACTTTAGTGGTTTAGCTATCACAAAACATTCTTCACCTTGGCTATTATTGGCCAACCTTAAACCATGATTTTTGTGATTATGTCAAATGTTGTGTGAAATGCCAACAACATGCAAATCTCCATCACACACCTAGTCATGCTTACAAAGTCACACGAGACCTTTGGCCTTTCTCTCAATGGGGTTTGGATCTTGTCGGTGAGATCAATCCCCATTCTTCACAATGCCACCAATGGATCATAACCGCTACTAAATATTACACTAAATGGGTAGAGGCCATTCCCCTCATTTCTACAAAAGTTGAGAAAATATGTGAATTCATCAACCATCACATCATTTTTCACTTTGGTGTTCCTCACCACCTCATCACTGATAATGGAAAGAAATTCAAAAACAAAACCCTACACAAGATATGTGACACTTTTGGCATCCAACTCAGTTTCTCATCACCTTATTACCCGCAAAAACCAATGGCCAAGCCAAATCGACCAATAAAACCTTGAACAAAATTCTTATGAAAGTAGTCAATGATATTGGGAAGGATTGGCATACACACATTCCTTTCACCTTGTGGGCTTATCGCACTAGTATTCACACTTCACTACTTGCCACACCACTTTTCTCTGGTCTATGGTACCAAGTTGTTGTCTTACCTCTCAAAGTCCAGATTCCATCTCTCTGCATCTCACTACAAGACATGCTCAACGATGATGACTTTCACCAAGATCATTTGGCACAACTTGAGTTATTAGATGAACACCATCTCAATGCTCTTGACCATCTCCAAATCTACCAAAAATGTATCAAACGTGCCTATGAAAAATGTGTTCACGAATGAACCTTTCAGGTCGGTGACCTCATCCTGAAAGAAAATCAACATGTAACCAAAGAAGAGAAAAGTAAGTAGGGGAAAATTTTCTCCTAATTGGCTTGGACCCTATATCATTACCCATGCCTATGGATCAGGTGCTTATCATTTGTCTTCACTCAAGGTAAACCCAAACCTGAGCCCCTCAATGCCTTACATCTTTGACCATTTTATTGTTGACATCAAGTCCTATATCACTTTTTTCAGTTGATTTATCACTCGTCCCTTGAGCACTATTCCACCTTCCATATTACCCATTTTTGAGGATCCATGACTAAACAAGAATCATGTGATTACCCATCACCTTTCAACCTTATCTTCAATATGAGTACCATGGCTCTACTCATAGCATGATTCTCATGGATACTTTTCATCTTCTCAAGGTGGAATCCCATGGTCATTCATCACTCAAAACCACCTCTTTCATAATTAACCTCTGTGTGCTATGGTTTTTTCTTCTAAACAAGAACCTAATCTTCCTCTATAGTCTTGTCCATGACTTAAATGTCCAAAAACAAAAAGGGATACAACTCCTTGAGTCAAACTTCCAAAGAAAAGATGACTCCCTCAAAAGGGACATCTCTTCACTCTATTTCCACCACCATAAATAGACTACTCCCTTGAAGGAAAACTATATAAAATCATTTCAAAAATATAATAAAAATATCCAAAAGCTTCCCACATCGATCAGCTTCATGAAGACCTCAAGGAGATAATATACTCATCCCATATAGACTTCCCACATTGATCAGTCTATTAAAAATACAAAAAAAAAAAAAGAAAAAAATGATGAAATTTTTGTCATGGACTTGCCTATTTTTTGATCCTTGGGTTTCTTGCTAAGAAAAACATGTTTTCGTACACTAAGTTACGCTAAACCACCCATTCTCACCTCATTGCCTTTTTATCCTAATTTCCTCTTTACTCAAGGGACTTTCCACAACCGTGACATTTTGTGATTATGTGACTTTCTTCACCCTTAGAATGGTCCATTATGCAAGGATTTTAGGGTCTTACGTTCATAAGCCCATCTGGGGTATGGTAGACTCATTAGGGTCCTTATCAATTAAGCATCTCTTTTTCCACCTCTTACCATTCACCTTCCTCATTACTTATTGATTATCCTATATAGACCAGATCATCAACACCTATATTTAAAACAACTCAACTGCAACCATGCCTACACCAACCATCATGCCTATGACCTACATTCAACCATGCCTAACACCTACCAACCCATTCCTCTACTTCATCATAATCTTCCCTAGCTTATGGGAGAACTACATCGCCCTGAGGCCCCTTTTCACCGGGGCTATGTAGGCAACACTTCAAGGGCATGGGGCCCTTAGAGGTTAGCTCGACCACTCTTTACCCTAACCAATTCCCCTTTCACTTTCCTATTCATATTCTACCTTAGTTAGTTTCCATTTTATATTATAACTGGAAATTAAACCAAACAAGCATCAATTAATACACATTTTTACCACATCATCAAATCATTCATTTATCATTTTCACATTTCCATTATATCACATATTTGGGAAATTTAAACCATAACCTATATATACATCACCATTTTCCCCCATGTTACCTACAACTTGGACATTAAATCATGCCTAAATCCAACCTAACTCAATCATGCCTAAATCAACTAACTCAACCATGCCTAACCTAACTCAATCATGCCTAACCCACCTAACTCAATCATGCCTAAACCAACTTGACTCCACCATGCCTAAACCAACCTAACTCAATCATGCCTAAACCAACCTAACTCACCATGCCTAAACCAACCTAACTCCATCATGCATGCCTAAACCTACTCATGCCTATGAACTCATCATGCCTAAACCGACTCAACTCCATCATGCCTAATCCACCTAGTTTCCATCACATACACATATAATAATAGAAATTAAAAGCAAATACACCATCCATACTATAAATACCATCATCTAAATCAAAATCTATGTATACATACATGTGTACATGGATATAAATAAATGCAAGTATCTCAAAAAAACTCATGTACATCCTCACCATCTTCAAAGACACAGCAGCCGCATATATGGTATATCATCAAAAATCTCAAAAAATCTCAGATACATCCTCACTCTCTTTGGCATGTAGGCCGGTGTATATATCAAAAAAAAAATATAATGCCCATATCTAGTGACTAATCATCACCCACACTCGATATCCTCCATGTCTGGTCTCACTCCTCCCTCCTCTCTCTCCCTGTGCGGTGTCCCACTAGCATCTCACCACCCACCATGGGCCTCGGTCCACCCTCTACCTGGCCTCACCTAGAGAGCCGTGCCTTGCATACACTAGTGGCCTCGCCCTACTCCTATCTCTTGAGGCTCGATCCCCTTTACTCTCCACACTGTTGATGAGTGTGACCTAGTCCTCTCACTCGAAAGCCCTAATTGTGCTTTCTACTACTACATAGGAGGGGACATCTATCCCTGAAGCCATCAAGTGATCCTGATAATATCATGCCTCTCCTAAGGCATCCTTGAACCTGGCCATAGGTACTATTCTCGTGGTGGAGCCATCACCTCTACCCCGTACCTATCTCCCATGACCCTATCCTATCCCACCCCTACCTATAATAAGGGACCCTGTCCCTGCTCCTCATGCTGTGTATTAAGGGACCATGTCCTACCCTGTTTGTAAATGGGACCTTATCCTGAGGTATGTGGGTACCTATTCTTGAGCTCGTACGGTTCTCAGCTGTACTGTACTCCGGCCTATAGGGCCACAATCTATGTTTGTGTAGTGGCCTAAATGGCCAACGCAGCCTCTATAACCTGTGCTGCAATGTGGCAACTATGCCTCTTACCCTATTAATTGTCCCTACACTATCCCCAACTATGTGACCAGAGTCACCACCTACCCCTATAGGGCATCTCTCTGAACTATGATGGTCGCCAAGTTCGGCTGCCCCGACCTCGGGTACTACTCATAGCAATGTGCTTCCCACCACCGTTTTGTACTATCTTTCAATAACTCTAACATCATCAATCCACCGGTCTACCACCTACTCCTCCTACCCTGTAGGCACCATCGGCTGCAGGTAGAGGCATAGGCCTCTCCACGTCGTCCCTCCTATACTATGGAAACAATGGAGGTATATCCTAGGGAAATCCCAACTATCTCCTAACCCTATCTATGGGGATCATCTCGTGCTCACCAAATGACAACATCCCTCTATCCATCTCACCAGCTATAATCCATCCATCTCCATGGCCATCTATCTATATGAAGGAAAGCCAACATAAGGCCTCCAAATGATGTCCACATGCAAACAACCCCTCTAGTAAATGCTTGTAATAGGCTACATCATGTGTAGCCTTGGTAGCTCGGCACTCTCCAATCACAGGTACCCATCACCTGTAACCCACCCACACAAAACTTGGCTTGAATGCATCAAGTTGGGGCATGCCTACTGGACACACACACATGATGTGCTCATATGCCCAACAATGTAGTAAGAAGGTGCAACATAGGCTGAACCACCACAATCACCCATAGGCCCACAACTCTCTATACAACTACACCAAGAAGGTTGGTGCCCATGAAAATCGGGTCCTATCCTCCATCATATCATGTAAAACCCCCATCAATGATCATGGGAATCTCCCACCCTCTACATCTGGCAGTGTAAAAACAACACACTACCTCCATCATCAGAACTACTAACCTCATCTCCTCCGGATGGGCTTGTACATATCTCCATAACTCATGCTAGGCACTATGGAACCTCAACTCTACTAACCCCTCACCAAACACTATCAGCATTAGCTCCTCAGATGCCTCTAAAGAAATCAAATACACCTGCATCCCTACTATCGTAGCCGCAGATCCTATACACATCCTCCAAGGTGATGGTCATCTCACCTGTCGGTAAGTGGAATGTGTTGGTCACCAAATCCCATATGTTGATGAGGGAGACCATCAAACTCAGCTCCCAGACTACATGCTCGGTAGCGTGAACCCAACGATCGATCAAAGCCTACCTCGGCCACATGCCCCACTCCTCCACTCGTCGCTCTCCATCGTACTACTACTAATAGGGAGGTACCCTATCACGCATCCATAACTGGTCCCTCACCTACATCCAACAAACCATCACATTATTAAACCTTGACCATACCCACATTCACCCTTGACCCCCCACCTATAACTATTACCCTACCTATTTTCATTCAACATTACCTTCCTATCTCACCCAACCACCCTTACTCATCTCCTAGCCCATTTTTCTCTCAATGACGACTAACATCGGTTCTCCTTAGCCACACCGGTCTCCCAAAATGGCATCGGTCACCCCATCTCGTGACCGATGTCGGCTAACTCCCATCGACATCGGCCAACCCTTGACCAACATCGGTCACTATCATGGTGAAAATCCATGAAAACCCACCCTATTTCTCTCAAAATTCCCATTTCCCCCTAACTACCCACCCATTCCTACCCAAATCCCCCTCAACCCCTCCCCCACCTTCATTCACCTAATTACACCCTCATACATTCCTATTTCACCCATTTTTCTTCCCAAATTCAAATTTAATTCCCCTTCCCCAAACCCACTTCTACCCAAACCCGATTTCTACAAACCAAATCACCTAACCAACAAGAACGAGAGCAAATCTTACCTCATCATGGTTACATCTCCATGAGGGCACATCTGGCCACTACACCAATGGTCCACCCGACCCCTCTCTCACCTCCACCATGCCAAAATCTACCTCAAATCTCTCCACCAATCAAATAAATCCCCCGATCTCATGGACCCATCTACCTAGCTCCTCTCACCAATCAAATCTCTCCACCTCAGCCGAGTACAATGCCCTATCCTTTCCTCTCAAAAAGCACCAAAAAGTCACACAACTCTATCATTTTCTCCAATGGTATAATACAACAATGATTCCAAAAATATATAATTTTTGGTTTTATAAACCCACCTCGACTTGACCGATGCTTGGTCCTCTTTGTGCCCTAGCCAACCGACATCAAGACCACCCTAACCAACCAGATCGGTCCACCCTGCTAACTATTTTTCCTTGCTAAACTTCCTTTTCCTGCCCCCATTCATGCCAACACACCTTTTTATCATCACAGACCCCCATTGAACCAAACCTATAAACCCCACCTACCCCTACATTACCTTTTGTGTCTTAGGAGTTGTTATTTTACCTATACCTTGGCCTTACCCATGCCATTACCTATCTACCTTGACCTGAACCACTTTTAGTGACCTTTGACCCTCCATGCTCATTGTACCTTGTGATGTGGTTACCCGTGTTGTTTGCCTCGACCTTACATTGCCTATTGTCGTGTTGTTTATC
Organism: Taxus wallichiana var. yunnanensis; assembly: GCA_018340775.1. Lineage (NCBI taxonomy): Eukaryota > Viridiplantae > Streptophyta > Pinopsida > Cupressales > Taxaceae > Taxus > Taxus wallichiana. The sequence continues at coordinate 467,410,373 of CM031236.1, read as the reverse complement.
CTTGACCTGACCTTTGGTGTACCAGAACATACCTAAACATTCCTACACCTGACCTCTATTGTGTTTCCACACCATATCCTATACCTTGGATACCGGACTCACTTCAACCCTATTTGGATAGACCTATCGACCTTAGCCGACGTAAAGTTTGAAAGCTTCTCACCTAGTACCATGCCATAGTTTCCAATGTGTGTGTGCGTTCAACTACCACTACCTTTGACCTTGACCCATTTACCTATTTACCCGATTTGACCTTTTACCTTTACCCAATGTGCCCAATGATCTTCATTTTCCCACCTACTCATTTTATCAAACCACTCACCACTTCCGTCTCTCACCTCATCGGTTCCTAGTTTGAGGGGGGTTACCTTCACCCACGCTTGGGGCAACACCACCTTCACTTACACTCAACACAACCATTTCCTATTTTTTTAGCATCACTTACCAATACAAGCCATGTGAAAAAAGGGGAAAATGTAGACACCAAAATTGGGTCACACTCCCTTGATCCCTTTCGAATAACCAACTTAAACACATTCACCTAACCATGACCTTTATACCCCACATTAATATTAATTTAATTATTTACAATTAAATTAATACCCATCCTCACCCCATTATTAATTTAATTACTTTAATTAAATGGATAGACACCTCACCTAGACACCTCACCATAGACCTATTCATAGCATGTTTCCATAAATGAATAAGACTTGGTCCAAACCTAAAAATCAAGGCCTATTATTCCTCTAACCACCTTCCCACTCATAAAAATGTAATGTCCATTCTGATCTATGGATAAAGGAATGAACCTGACCCAAATGATGTGAGATCTACCATTTTTAGTAAACTAGGGAATCCCACCTTAACCGATGCCGGTCATCCCGAAATCGACACCGGTCAACCAGGAACCATCATCGGTTACCATTTATTCACCTTAGAACCTTGTTTTTGGGTTGGCACATTCTAGAGATCAAGGAGACGAGAAGAGAACTGCATGCAAGCAGAACCAGAGCCTTTTCATACCTATAGACATCCATAGCCAACACCAAGATAGATCCAGAGAGATTGCACTCACGGTGACATTCTGGAAGCATCACTACTGGCACCAAGCTCCATCCCACCAACCAATCATCACCACCACACATCCATTGGACCTACACAATAGTAAGTACACTTTTTACCTACATCATCTATTTCTACTTCAGTCTATTGGGTCCTTCTATTGTTGTTATCAGTTTCCTACTTGCATTCCCTTTTTCCTTACCATTTACTTTCTGTAAACCCAACCATTCCTCCACCCATGCCATAAGACCACCCTACCCGACCTATGTATATCTCTCGAGTATTCCTAAGATCCCCATACACCTCGTTTGGCCCTCTATCATCTCTTCCTGGCCTCAGCTCAAACCCCATTAACACATCCTATTGAATCTTATCATCCCGACTATACCGACGCCGGTTACCCATAATCGGCCGTTCACCTAACCATGATCGGTCATACCCAATGGATGTCGGTCTCTATGTTTTCCAATACTATGTAGAAAAGCAACCATCCACCTATAAAAAAACCCAAACACCCCACCCAACCCTCCTAAGAACCTTTCGTGACCTGCATTCCACTTAAATAACCCGTAACCCGACTTGAAGACCTTGACCCCATAGTTTTTAGTATTTCATCGGATTGATGCTTTGATAGTGATCTAAGGTACCAAATATCACTTTACCAAAGAAAATTTTAGATCCAACAACTCATCTTGGACTTGTAGAGGGTAACCATGATCATTTCTCAACTCATCATCATGCTTGTTCAAACAAACCTTATTCAAACACCATGACATGTTTGATTTGAGAAGATCTTAATCGATAAATATGGAAGTTTTATTGAATTCAAGGTAAACCAACACTGAAATTACTCAAATATCTTCATATCACCTAAAACCACCTCACATAACTTTTTCCATAGCAAGGATTCAACTTGGCATCTTCAAATTTGCATTGTATAACTAAAATTATTAAAAATAGGCCAAAATCCGTGACCCAAAATCAACCATGAGGAGAACGAATCCCACCATTTTGACTTAGAGAAATCCTTCTACACTCTTGAGAGGTTGTACAAACTTTCAAACTTGATTTAGAGAAAAATAATCCCATTTTATGCCTATCGCTTCAAGAAGGAGGTTTGGAGAGATAAGAACATTGATAGAAAAATGAATAGAATTTTTTTGTTCCTTAACCATTTGTCCTATTTTTTTTGGAAAAAGTTCAGGTCTTTGTGTGCTCTTCAAAATTCTAATTATGATTTATTTGAAGGAGGCTTGATAATGTTTTTGAGTGCTAAGAATATAGGTCACTATTTTATCCCTTCTCACTTTACTCAATTTTGGTAAAACTTGAATATCTTCAAATTATTTTCAAAATTTGACCCAAAGAACTAAAACACCTCCTCTACATGCTCCATATCTTAGTTACTCATAAATGATCATATACGGTTAAGATCAATCTCATTTGTCCGAGCTTCCACTTTGCTGGTTCTCAAGGGAAATTTTAGTGAAAACTCCAAATTTGCCTCCGGAAGATAAAGTAAGCCCCGTAGATGCTCATACATGATCTATGTAGTGTTCTTAGGCTTCTACCATGCTTACCAAGGCTTTTCATGGCATGATTTAATCTCTTAAACCTGATTAGACTCTAGTTCTAGTCCTAAATGAGCTAGTTCCAACTATGACTTGCAACACTTGACCTGATGATAACCTTAAAAGATGTTGTAAACCATTGAGACACCATTTCAGACACATGTGGGACACATGAAAAAGCACACTAAGCTTTTCCATACCTCTAGTGGGCACCTACCTTATTGACCAAAGCTTGTAGCAGCACCACAATCAATCATCTTGAAACCATTATGTGAACACCAACCGCCAATGAGAAGGCACCAACCACCATTGATGAGGCACTACCAATGAACCTTCATGCCCCTAACTAATCCTCACTTTAACACTCACAAATTTTCCATCAATGCCACTTGACATCAATGATAAAACCAATGCACTAAGGTTCAACAATCTCCCTCTTTGCCATTGATGGTTAAAAACTCATAAACCTTGATGGAAAGTAAACCCACCAACATCATCTTGAACATTCATACCTTATTTTTGACAACACTCTCTCCCCCTTTTACATTTATGATAGAGGTTTACCCATTCAACAACATAAACAACATGCAAGTAATAGTTTACCATGCATAACCTTACCTAAATAATCTCTCCCTTGGATTAGACTTACTACCTTGCTAATTATGTCTTGAATGGAAGCATAGATGTCTTCGAATCAGCCTCAATGCTCCCATAAACCTATTCTCTTCATATTTAGGAATGTCACTTCACCATTGTAAAAAACAAGCCAAATTCTGCACTTAAGCTAGTTGATTTGCTATTTGGAACTTGGATCCTTGAATCAACTTTTCAGTGCCTTTTAGCCCAACTTAGGAAACCATAGGATCCTATGTACATCATGAACTAAGTTCATGCACCTCCCCCTAGGATAATTTTATCCTCATTTATCTAAAAGTGCAAGAAATCAATCCCTTACCTTGTATTCAAGTCATAAGGATTGACCAATAAAAATAGACCAGTCCTAAAGGAATTTTTAGTGCTCTCTATTGCCTTTTCTTGTCCATTTATTGAATGAGAAAACTACCTTGCTCCACCTTGAAGTGTATCATCTTGTATTCATTATTTTGTGCTTTATTAGACTCTCCACATTTCCATGACATCTCATATGCACCTACTGAACATTTACAACCATTTCTCATGTTCCAATCTTCTTAATAAAATCAGACGTCACTGTTTTTGACTTACTAAAATTATAGACACTAAATCACACACTTTGGGTATTATTTAGTCCTTGTCTCATACTACTATTCATATGGTTTTTGAGTGAATAAAGTACTAATTAACCCCCGTCTCTTGGCTATTTTTAATTACTTTCTGTTGTGATACTAGACCTTCAATACACACTTTCCCAGTATGTTTTCATCATTTTCCATCATTTTAGCGTTGAATGGGGTGCCCATGCTTGTCTTGGGGCATGCATTGGCACCTTGGTCCTAGCCGGGGTGCCCTAATCCGTTTTACACTTTCCTGCCACTTTTTGGGCACTCTCTAGCTGTTTGAGCATTATCTCTTTTTGGTGGTTGGCATTTTTGGGGTTAATTACAAAATTAGAATGATAAAACCATATAAATATAAAGTTATGAGACCATAATGAGGGACCAAGAACTAGGCACTACTATCATCATCTAAGGTTTCATCCATCTAGAGCTCATTTACATCCATCTAACTCATTACAAGGGACAAGGATGGTTAATCCACATCACACATCATAGGAAAGAAGTTTATTCTATTCCATCAACCATTCTATTATAATTTATACACAATTATTGCTCGTTTCTTTCAAAAAGTGTGACTGGCACAAGAGAAACCTCGGGCATGATCATACACACACACATAGAACTACATTGGGCTTGAGATGTAATGCAATGCTCAGTTAGTAAGTCCACCATTATGGTAGCTGAGGAAAGTCTGACCCCTTCATTTTTATTTTTATTTTTTAGGGTTTGATGCTAGTTTTGGGGTCTTACAGGTTTGTTCTTCATCACTGATAATTGGCGACATTCGACACAAAACAAAAAATTATATGTGACATGAAGTGAGGGTTTCACATCACAATTTGAACTTGTAAATTATGTTTCGAACCTTGTGCATAGACCAGGTGCCTAAAAATCAGACTAGGGTGCCATAGGTGCCTTGATCCTCTCTCTCAGTGCTCCAGTCTAGTGAAAAACTTAGATCTGTGTCTTATGGAGCTCTTGTGTGGTTGTATTTGCATTTGCATTTTATTTATCTAGTTTATCCTGAGACACAATCTTGATCACCTCCGAATTAGATAAACTCCTTCTAAACCTATTTGCTAATCGAGATTTCATAATTTCATCTATTTAGTTACTTGGGTCACTTTCCTTATTTATGTATTGCATTCATTTACTATTGTTTACTACTATTCCTAATTATATTAACTAATAATATCCACATTTTAGTTAATCAAGAGTCAACAACATAAGCATGATGCATGAAAACTCCATTATTGGTCTTCACTATGAGAATCTTGGCCTTTTTCTCACCTACTTGTGAGCAATCAAAATTATCCTTGTTATTTTATAATGATAAAATACCTTATACCAAAGGATCTATACCTTTGTACTACTGATTTTACCTCGGAAGAGACTTCAAGTCTATCAACTTTGTATTGACGAGCCTCTAGAGTTTGAAGCATGATCACCATCTCATAGTACTTCATTTAGTCTCTTTTCATTCTATAATATTGGTTAAAAAGTAAAAACCACTCCTCTTTCTTTCTCTAAATGCACTTAGATCATACAATTCTCACTTTTACATCTCATACCATGTGCTTTACTCAACTTGAGCAAGGTTTATACTTCAGAAAAACACCTTCACTCAACCTTCTATGAAATACATCAAAATTTTCTCATCTCCATGAAACATATTCAAACTTTGGGATTAAATACATTTTCATGCTTGGAGCTGATGACATGACAGAGGATATATCTTTCTTAGGATGAAGCGAGCGGGAACATCCAAACTTTTCCCACTTTTTCAATGTGGAGTTTCCTTTTAGTAGGTTCATTATCATGTTTGGTTGAGAGTTATCACTAACTCCTCTTGTAGATATCTTCACACTCCTAAACCTTATCGTGTCGGCATGGTTTTTGACCGATCACACTCGTAGACCCCGATAATTCCATGAAACTACTTGAAATACTCTTCATAGACTAAACTGAGATTATACTTGTAAGATCACCCTTCATGACAGTTTTATTGAATTACATTGGATTAATAGAACTTAGAGTTCTTTATTCGCACTCCTTTAGCATTCATCATAGCCACTTGCATCATGAACCAATCCTTCTTGGAGGCTACTTAATCTCTTGATCATTTACAAGACCAAGGCCAACACTTTACTCAACTATAATTAGCTACTAACTAATTTTCAGACCTTGAATGATATTATTAGGTACTTCTTTCATGACTCAAATATTGAATGTGAAAGACGTGGAAATACACACTTTTGACTCCTTGTGTACACATACAACTTATGTACACACTCCGTTAAGTAAGGAAATTTTCTCAAGACTCAATCGGGCCCTCTGCAGATCGCGTGATCACTCACCATGACACAATTTATGGGCTAACTATGATCAACTTGTATAATAACATTAGAAAAAGATACTAGAAACTTTATAATATTTTTATACTCTCTTGAAGACCTCTCTTTCATGATAAAAACCTAAGAAGGATGACTTAACCATCATTCAATCATGACAACCTAGAGGAAGATGACACAGACCTTAAAACCTATTGACCATACTCTCTTTGTAAAACATTCCCATTTTAAGACTTTAGAAACAAGGGAATTTTTTTGCATAATGTTCTTTGTTCTAAATTAACTTAATTTAGAACACACATTCCAAGCCAATCAATCTCATAACAGAAAACCATATGTAACTGTAATGACTCGGTGGAACATCGATCTCTCATTTCATGACTCGGTATCATACTGATCTCTCATTTTAAATTAATTATTTGTATACTAAGTATACTTGGTTCCCTTACCATTTTTGGGGTATTAAGTGTTCTGTTTAAGAGGCCTATCTGAATATCTATTACCGATATCCATATGAAATCCCACTTCTTAAACTAGGTGACATAGGACAATGTAACCAACAACTTGTGATACTTTGGCCAAAGATTTTAAACATATTGTTTATGTTTATATTCCTAGATGAAATACTCATCAAATGGAATACGTCCTTCACCCCACTTATTCATTATCTAGAATGGTATGTACTTTGAATTTTGTCACCAACTTGTTCAAGGTTTAACCCTAGCCAAAGTTACCAATGTGGTCTTATGTGGAGGATCACATTTACGGTGACTAAGGGTATTTAGACATACTCAATTGACTTGCATCGATTGGGTGTGTCTATTCATCCTAAGTCAATGTGAGTTGACCTCAACACTAGATCATGCCCTTATCCCTACCTAGGGAAAAACTATGATCAAGTCAGAGTTTATGTTAGTCTAGATGAACAAACTCGAAAGGGTGTTGAAACATGTCAAATACAACACAATATCCTCGTGAAGACCCTAGTCTTCCCGAAGGTACTGCCCTACATTTGGTGTGTGTAAACATCCATATGATTTTTCTTCATTTGAGCAAACATACCTTAAATATAAGTTAATGACTTATTAATTTTCTTCATTAAGGATTAATTGCAGTAGCCCTACTGAACAACTAGGTTCATTAACCATTAGGGTTACAAATTAAAAACTACAATTGGAGTGGGTATGCAGATACATCTACTCCCTAACCATTTCATAGGTTACTTTTTTTAATTTCCAATAACATTCTAATTTATGTTTTACATAATAGATTCAACACACACAAAAATGTTGTTTGCTTACTCCCTTACTCAAGCCCTGGCTTATATAAGTTCATAACAAGTTATTTTTATATTAGACTTCAATGGAATGAAGTCTAATCCCATTTAATTACCTTTCTCTACATTCCTATTCTAGTTAAGGAACTCATCATGAGAAAGCACACCTTCAACTATCTAAAGATACATTCATATTTATTTCCAAGAGATCTTAAAATAGTCTATTAATCATTACAGGGAAGTTGTCTTCCCTTTTTCTCATAAAGGGTTAATGTTCATTTATAATCCCATAGTATATTACAAGTTATCATCATAGTTTTATTCACCCACAAACATTTGATTTAGATATAGTCATAGTGATATAATTGAATATCCATACACGAAGGTCAACTTAATAAGTTACATTTTCACTAGAGAGGGTAGTGCATCTAATACCCCTAATCTTTATCCAATCTACTCCAAGCCATAAGAGTAAGTTACTGACTGAAAAGTAGAGAAATACTTAACATTTCCATTCACATAATACCCAAAAGGTTACACATCAAGTTCAAACAAGTACAAAAATATTTTATTCATCAAGATGATTCATACAATATAAGTCCAACCACTTCAGACATTTCCAATGTCAAACAACAATAACAAAACAAAATACAAGTACAATTTTTTTTTCATCAAATACATTTCAATAATGAACATATTTTATCATAAAAGATCCAGTCTCTTGATAAGCAAATGTAACATCCTAAAGATATTTTCTCCTTTCATCACTTATGAAGTCCATTTGTAAAATTGATAAAGACAGTCGGCTTAATTGAATCCAGGCATGATAAGCACTAAACATTAAAATGATGTGCTTTTAGCATGAAGAGCACTAACCATTGTCCCCTATTAGACAAGAAGTAGGATTGCCACCTTTAGAATTATTGGATCATTCACCAGAAGAAAGTGGAACCTTTAGGAAGAGGATTATATCCCAAGACCCCTTTAGAGCAAGTTTTGATTCACAATTGAGTAGTGAACCTCCTACTCCTGACTTTTCACCTTCCACAAAGTAGATCACATACTACATTGATTGGGAGAAAAGTCTAGAAGGTACTGCAAAAATGGCATGAGAAGCTGATAGGACCTTTACTTATCCAATTCAGTTGGATAATGATGATACACCTATGAATAATATTTCACCTGGACATTTACCCACATTTAGAGGAATGTCATCTAAAGATCCTGACCAATTTCTGTTTGAATTTAAAGTATTGTGTCAGACTTATGATTACAAAATAGATAATCAAAAGCTCAAGTTGTTTCCATCTACCTTGAAGGATGCAACAATGAGGTGGTTTATGGGATTAACATCTAATTCTATTACCACTTGGGCAAAAATGGAAGTTGCCTTCCTAGACAAGTATCAAGACTACTGTAGAGGGAGGAACATGAAGGAAGAATTTTTCAAAATCAAGCAGAGGAGGATGAGAATATGGAAGATTATTTAGACAAATTCCTCTTTGTAAGTAAAAGATGTGGATTTGTACTATAAGAAGAGTTAAGCAAAACCATTTTTCTTAAAGGTTTGGATGATGAATCTAGGGAAGCCCTTGATTTGATGGGAGGTGGAAACATTGATCAATTAAGAATGAATGATATTAAAGACATTTGTAGAAGTTATTCAAGAACAAGGGGCAAAACTAGAAAAGGAAAAAAATTAAAATTTCTGAACCCATATATGAACAAACTGATGGATGAAATGGAAAAATTTAAAATATACATTCTAGTTCAATTAACCTCCACCATGGATGGATTTCAAGCTAAAGAAAATGCTAAAATTGAACCATTAGCTATGTATTTTCTTAGATGCAGGAAGAATTATGCAATAAGAGATTGTCCTCTAGATTAAACAAAAATACGTCTTATCTGTGAATCTAGGGACCATGAGATTAATGCATGTTCTCTTCTTCCATTTATTAAAAATCAGCTTAAACAAACCAACACTCCATCCACATCAGAAGAAGTAAATTTTGTCTAGAGACAACCTAGCCAAGGGTAGTTCATGCCCAGGTCAGTTCCTAACCCCTAGATGATGTCATGGGCAGCTCAGACAATACCAAAAGTTGGGGACAACCACCTTGGGTCCCTCAACCAACATGGAATCCTCAGGATTGGTCAGGAAAATCTTGGTATGCCCAAGGACACCAACAACCATGGTCTGGTCAAGGTAACCTGAATGCTTGGTCACAACCTAGGTGGAGCCCTAATAATTATGCTCAAGGAAGGACATATCCCAATCAGAATCAACAAGCCATAATGGGTTCCCCAACACAAAATTCACAAAATGAAAATGTGGTTCAAACACAAATGCCAGCACAACCAGTTGTTAATCCCAGAAACAAACAAACAACTCCTGTCTATGGGGCAGAACAAGAAAAACCAATGGATCTAAATGCCATGGATTGTAAAGATATTCAAACCAGATCTGGAAAATTAATTAGTAGTCCACCTGTTATAATTACTTGAAATGACAGAAGAAACTGAAACCCCTAGTGCGGTTGTTCCCAAGAAATATGAAAAAGAAAAAGATAAGGAGTCGGTAACAACTTTGCTGAAAATCCATTCCCAGAGAGATTTAAAGAAGTTATAGGGACCAAGGAATTTGAGTTGGTGTAGGAGTTGAGGAAATTAAATATTGAAATACCATTGTTATAAGTAATCAAGGACATTCTGGAGTTGAATAAGTTAATCAAAATGCTATGTTTAAGAAGACCTAGAAGGAAGAAGCAGTACCCCAAGACTATTAAAGTAGATGGGAAACTTGCTGATTTATTAGCAAGAAAACTCTTACTTCCCAAATATGGAGATCCTAGTAGCCCTGTTATTTCTGTCTCTATAGGGAATAAATATATACATAATGTTTTGGTTGATTTGGGAGCAACTATAAATGTGATGACAATGGACACTTTGAAAACATTACCATTAATAGGTATCTAACCTACTAACACCATATTACAAATGGCAGACCAGTAGCAAAACCAAAAGGAGTTATTGAAGATGTGGTAGTTATGGTGGAGTCATGGGAATATCTAGTGGACTTCCTTATATTGCAGCCAAAAGGTAAAACACTTGGTTATCCCATTATTTTGGGTAGACCATGGTTAGCTACAGTTGCTGCCTTAATTGATTGTAGATCAGGTGATATGACTATCTCAAATGGTAAGAGTTCTAAGAAAATTTATTTATACCCCTCTGCATGACCTTTTATTGATAATCAAGAGCAATTGTGGGTTGATGATCTTAACACTAATAAATAAAATCTATCTTCTTTGGCTATGATAATGTTGCAGGATCACGTATGGGAGATGGAAGATATGATTAATCAACCGTTGAACGAACACCAACTATCCTTGGAACAATCTAGGTTAGTTTTGGAACCTACGGACTTAGTTCTAGAACCATCACATTTAGTTCGAAACCTTCGGACTTATCTCCGGAACCACAACAACAACAATCCCATGCAAATGCAAATAATTTCACTCCGGAGGAATGAGATTTCTCTTGGGAGGAGCAGAAATAGCTATGGAATTAGTAGTTTCAGTTTCAAAGATATCAGGAAATGGTGAGGAATTTTGGAAAACAACAGTGACGAGGAGTTTGACCGACAACAAGATAAGTATCATAACTCTTCCTACTGTCCTTTGTCCAATATTCTTTCTCAAGGGAATTTTGGAGATGTTGCTACATATCATATGTTATTACCACATCCATGTCCACTAAACACCTTAATGGAACCCTTTCAACAAATTAGTTCATCACACATTAGAACCAAACATGTTGAGATTCAACTGGGTAAAATTTTGAACATTAATAGTGGTGAAGAATGATGAAGAAGCTAAATTGTTTGATGTTCTGAAAGATCATACTAGAGATTTTTCTTGGGAATATAAAGACATGAAAGGAATCCATCCAAGTATTTTCACCCATCACATCTATACTGAAAACATTAAACTAGTTAGGCAACCTCAGAGAAGGATTAATCCATCCTTAAGGGACATAGTCAAGCAAGAAATTGAAAAACTATTACAAGTAGGTTTTATCTACCCTATCTCAGATAGTCAGTGGGTGTCTCCTCTTGTAATTGTGCCTAAAAATAACAGAAAAATGGAGAATTTGTGTTGATTATAGGGAGCTGAACAAAGCCACACTGAGAGATTATTTTCCCTTACCATTCATAGATCAAGTTTTGGACAACCTTGTAGGTAAACAATATTTTTCCTTCTTGGATGGCTTTAGTGGATATAATCAAATCAGATTTACTGCTTTGAGGATCAAGACAAAACTACCTTTACTTATCCATGGGGTACCTTTTCCTATAGGGTATTTCCATTTGGACTATGTAATGCTCCAACAACCTTCCAAAGAGTTGTATTAACATTTTTATAGACCTAACGAATGATTGTGTAGAGGTATACATGGATGACTTTACTATACATGGAAACACATTTGATGATGCTTTGAATAATTTGGACAGAGTACTAACAAGATGTGAGGAACACCATTTGTCTCTTAGTCATGAGAAATGTTTAATGATGGTTGATGAGGGGATTGTATTAGGACACCACATTTCAAAAAGAGGAATTCAGGTTGACCAAGACAAAATCAAGATTATTTTAGACTTCCTGTTCCTCAAACCCCCAGATATCAAGTCATTTTTAGGGCATGCTAGATACTATAGGCATTTTATTAAGGATTTTAGTAAAATTTCTACCCCCATGTTTAGTTTACTTACTAAGGATTGTGAATTTTGTTGGGATGAAAAGTGTCAACATGCTTTTGAGGAAATTAAAGAAAAATTAATCATTGCCCCAATATTGAGAGGACCTAATTGGGAGAAACCTTTTCACATCCAAACAAATGCCTCAAATAATTCAATTGGTGTAGTTTTGGGACAGAAAGATGAAGAAGGGAAAATGTATGCTATTTACTACCTTAGTAAAAATATTACTCCCACTGAAAGAAATTACACTACCACTGAAAAAGAATTTCTTATTGTGATCTATGCAATTAATAAATTCAGACATTATATTACAGGTACAAAATATTTATACATATAGATCACTCAACAATTAGATACTTAATAAACAAACCAATGGTTGTAGGTAGGATAATTACATGGTTATAACTTTTACAAGAATTTGATATTACTATAGTAGATAATCCAGTAAATCTAATGTGGTAGCTGATTTCTTGTCAAGATTGACCACTATAGGGGAGTAAGATCCAGTTAAGGACAAATTTCCAGATGAACAATTATTTTCTATTTCAACTGATACACCATGGTTTGCTGATATGGAAAATTATCTTGCAACAGGGAAGTTTCCTCCTTTCACTAAGAAAAAAGAAGTTGATCAAAACCAGTGCACAATTTAAATGGTTAAATGGAATGTTGTTTAAATGTGGTCTTGATTTGGTTTTATGTAGGTGTGTGAGAGAAGATGAAATATTTGATATACTCAGGGCATGTCATGATGAACCAAGTGGAGGACACTTTTCAATAAAAAGAAAAACTCACAAGATACTTGCACCGACAATTTTGGCCAAATCACGTATAAAGATGTGAAGAGATATATCAAGCGGTGTGATCCCTATCAAAGGATGGGATAAACAACCTTTACCAGTGAAATGCCTCTGTAACCTCAAGTAGTGATTGAACCATTTGAAAGGTGGGGGATGGATTTTTTTGGTCCCTTTAGTCCTCCTTCACAAGGAAAGGAGCACATTCTTGTGTGTACTGATTATGTGACAAAGTGGGTAGAGGTGCAGATTTAACAAATGCCACTAAAGAAGTAGTTACTTGATTTCCTTTGGCACAAAATTATGATGAAGTTTGGTGCACCAAGGAGTATAGTTTCAGATCAGGGGCCACAGTTCATGTCTAATATGATCCAGGCCTTCACAATGTACTATTAGATCAATCATAGGAAGTCATCTCCCTATCACCCACAATCAAATGGATAAGCAGAAGTAACAAACAGAGAATTGGAAAACATCCTTACCAAAACAATTGAATCAGGTAGAAGAGATTGGGTAAAGAGACTACCTGAGGTTGTTTGGGCTTATAATACAACTTGGAAGACTACAATAGGGTTTTCACCATATGAGTTAGTCTATGGGAAAAATCCTTGTTACCTATTGAATTTGAACTACAAACATTGAGGACATCAGCTAAAGTGGGTATTGAGTTGGATGCAACACAAAAGGAAAGAATTCTTCAACTCAATGAATTAGATGAGTTGAGAATGGAAGAACTTCAATAGAAAGAGATAATCCAAGATCAAAGGAAGCAATGGCATGACACACATATCAAGAAAAGACAATTCAAGGTAGGAGATTGGGAATTACTATTTGATTCCAAGTACCATAATTCAAGGGCAAGTTGAGAACCAGATGGTTAGGACCATATCGATTGAACATATATATGATAATGACTCTAGTAAGCTACTTCCCATTGATGAAAATAGAAGGACACTTTTGGTCAATGGACATAGGCTAAAAATTTATAGGAAGCCTCCTACTAGGGATGAATTCTTCAAGCATATTGAAGCAGACAAAGAATTTGATCATATGGAAGAACCCAATTCTTCCAAAATGATCAAATAATTAGATGCATGGATCCAAAATAAAGGGAAGAGAATGAAAACCAGAAAATGGCGTTCTCTTCCCCAAAAACAAAAGAAAAAGAAGAAAAAAATAATAAAAAAATAAAAAGGGAAGGAATGAAAACTAGTAAATGGCGTTCTCTTCCCAAAATAAAAAATATCTCAAAGATCAATTGAAAACCAGCAATGGCAAGTTGGTCTCCTCAATAAATGGCTAATGCAAAATAAAAATAATTTGTTTGAATTTCAACTGTCTTTTCTAACCATTTTTCCTTTTTCACTTTTAGGAATGATGAGTCATCAAGGTGGAGGGATTACATCAAAGAAAGGATGGTAATTATGTCTTGAACTTATTAAAGGTTAAATTAAAAGTTCACATGTGTGATTAGACTTGATTTAAAAATCGTATGATGAGTCATTTATTATGCATTATGATTAAAAACAAGTAATCATGAGGTTGATGTTGATGAAATAAGAAAGTGGTGGCGTATTTGTAATTACCTATCATTTGGGTGGAATAAACAAAGTTGAGAAGCAATTGCAGAAGAATTTCAAATAAGAAGAAAAATAATAGTATTTAAATTCTGCATGCTAAACCCATCAATTTCATAGATAAACACAAAGTAGTTCTCACTAAACACAATAGTTCCACACTAAATCTAGTAGTTAAGCTAATTCAAATTTGAAGAAAGAAGAATTGAATCACCCTCTTTGCCATGGGGATTAAAAAGAAGTTAGAGCCAGAGGATGATACCCAAATTCTTGTAGATGAAGAAGTGGCAACCATTTTTGGATGAGCGTAGGGGTGGTTGGAGTTCTGATTTTTTTAAAATTAAAATTAAGAAGAAAAATCTAGAACTAAAGTTAGAAGCATTGAAAATTCATTTTACTTGTCAATATAATGAGTAATGTGTCTAGAATACCAATTGTGCATGTCCCAAATCCTGTGAAGGGAACCCTTAAGGATATGGTGGAAAATTTGATACAAGAGGGGGAATCTGAGCCCCAATATATCTATAACACCAAGAAAATCATAAAGGGGGTCGAAAAGGCAACTTTCCCAAACCCTTTGACATGGTAGCATTTTTGGTAGCTAAGTATTTAACTCGAGATGGTAAAATTGAGACTGTGGGAAGAGAAGTCCTTAATATGTTAATATATCTTAGGTATGGGAATTCAAAACCAGAATATATAGTAAATCTTCTAGGATTCCTTTTTGACTCCATCTAGAAAATAGATTAGAGGTATTCCTGGGGAGTTGGAACAATCAGACATCATGGGTTAATCCATTTGGTATGCCAACACCATTTAAGTAAAACCTTGATATTATCAGGAGGGGAATACCAACCCCTTTTTCTCCTACAAGTAATTTGGAGATTGATGCCCCTACAGAGGAAAATAAGGAAATAGGTGGGGGTAATGTACCAAAAAGAAGGAGATCTGAAAGAAGGATTAAAGCTGCAAAACCTCTGTGCTTGTCAAAGAAACTCCTTCCTCTGCAATAGTACCAGGAGAACTAATATCTATCTTTGATAGTGATAGTTCACCTAAGCTAGAGCATGAAGTGAAAGTCAAAAGAATCTCTAGGAGGAAACCCATTTCCAGACATTTTGAAGCTCCCCAAAGAAGAAGAGTTCATAAGAGATCTAGGGAAATTCCAGAAGAGATGGAAGAATATGATGGGTTGGAAAAAGAAGTTGCTGATATTTTGGGCAGCATGGCCATGACTCCTCCTAAGCCAAGCCAAACTGAGGTGGAGAAGGAAGATGAAAGATTTGAAGAACATGCTTTTCAAGAGTTTGGTGAACCAACAACACTATCACATGAAGAAGAAGAATTGGCATCTTGGAAACGGAAAGGGAAATCCCCTTTGGTAGAAGAGGAATGCTCATTTCCCAATGAAATTTTAGAAAAGGAGGAAAAAAAACACTTAAAATAGACTCTGTTTTTGTCTAGAGAAGAACTCATCATCAGAGAGAAGGATGAGGAATTAAAATTCCTCAAACTCAAGTTAGAACAGAGGGAAATTCTCATTGAGAAACTAACAAATAGGATCAAGAGTTGATAATGGTCAAACAACAGATGATGGAAAAATAAGAAGAATGTCAATTTTCCAGAAGACCAAGTGCTATGTCAACAGTATCTGCACAGACTGAACTAACTTACTAGCCACTCAAGCAGTTGTGGGATGATACCTATAGGGAACTTAATGAATTTAAAACATCAAATGAGGACCTGAGAAACAAGATGGAAGAAGAAAATAAAGCAAGGAAGAAATGGGAAGAAAAATTCTACAAAGAGGAAGAATACAAATTTAAATGTCTTGTAAAAATACAAATGGTTTGCATAATGAGTGAAAAGTTACTCACATGCAGGAGACCTTCTCCTGCATATAATATCTTTTTGAAAGAATAATTTATTTGTTGGAATCTTTCAACAATTACATGTGTCCTTCCACATGAAATAAAATATGAATCTGAGTTCATGACAACCTATTCCTCAGCTAGTGCAGAGAGCAAAAAAATATTCTCTACAAATTCTATCTCTGCAATCTTATGTTGGAAAAGAACATAGGCTTCATGATCAATTTGTATGTAGGGGAAATCCAACTGAATGCATTTTTTTCTGTTCTTCAAAATCAGATTGCATGGAAAGAGAGAGATTCTGAGCATCTATTAAAATCTAGTTCATCTAGTCTCTGCATGAGGGCTCACTATGGTAAACCATTTTCCTTTTCTATACATTTCAGATCCCATGCCTTTGATAGTTGGTTCAAGGCACACTATCTAGCCAATTTACAAAAAAGTATTGATGCCTTCACCTCTTATGAGGAGGAGAACTTTGAAGAGATTTATGATGGATGTTTGAAAAGATGGGATTTTCTCACAGTTGCATTGAGAAGAAGAGAAGTGATATCTCCCAAAAACTTAATATGGAGCCTAGAAAGAGCTAAAGCCTTGTGCACACTAATCCCTTAGGTCAATGAAAAATGTAGGGGCATATGGATGGGAATGAGAACAAGGCCTCCCCTTCTTCTCACTCCCATGTCTCCATGGAAAATAGAGAGCCTCAAGATCCCACTCAATTTGAGGAATGACAGAGGAAAGTAGAAGCAGGATCAAGGTATAGTACTTTTGAACTAAAACACTGGGATATTCAGTTTCAGCCATTTGACCTGAGCAGTCAATTGGAATGCAAAATACACAACCCAATATTTGAAGAGTAAATTTTGTAAGGGGACTTACAAACAAGTAAGTACGGGGAGATGATAAGGCCAAAATATGTCTCGTTAATGCACAATAAATGATCTTATTTTACTCTCTTTTTTATCAAGTTTGACTACATTTTGTGACTTTTGTTTGATCTAATGTAAGTTAGGATGTAATTTTCCATCTTTTGTTGAATTTAGTTCTAACGTTTAAAATCTCTGTAATTCCTAACAAAGTGTGTGGAAATTCAGTTTTTGTAATAAAATAGGTCATAATCAGTCAAAAGAACAAAGTATGAAGTGATCAACATGTTTTTGGGAGCCTTGGCTTCAATACGACTTAGTTTCGAACTTCCAGACTTAGTTTTGGAACTCCATCACACAGTTTATGAGCTCTATCAATTAGTTCCGGAACTCCAACACTTAGTTCTGGAACTCCTATGTTTAGTTCCGTAAATTCTCCAAAGTTCCAAAACCAATAGGAATCTATTTATTCTAATGACATCCAATAATAGAGAAATTAATGAGCATTTCAATAAGAAGCATATCAGAAGATTTCTAATTCTTCATACTCAAAGATCCAGGGATAACTTATCAGACAGTTATACGTCCAACAAGGTTCCAAATTCAACATCTATTTTGGGCATAATTCGGTTCCATTTGAATTGGTAGAACAACTATGGTGTAAATGCATCTTTGAATGATATATATATATATATATATATATATATATATATATATATATATATATATATATATATATATATAAAACTTGTAGATAGATTAGAAAAAGAAGAGGAGAGAACATATACATACAGATACATAGAGATAGAGATATAGAAAGATCCAATATATTTTTGTAAGACAAAATATTTCAGCAATAAAATAGCCACTTCGTTTTGAGAGAATATCACTTTGTCAAATCCTGATTCAAGGTGGAGCAAGGGCCCACTCCTCTAAGAACCAAGATTCTCATTTTATTGGTATTTATATTTCTAAAGAAAATAGTGTAGATTTGTTAATTATGTAAATGTTTTTGATTCTTTAAGTTGAACTCTGTTTTATACTTGTCCTTGCAGTGTTATAGACTAGATTTTCATTTCCTTGCAAGCTTTTCACAACATTTTCAACCGTGTGTTTATTTCCAAGCAAAGTGTGTTTACTTCTACATTGTGTGTTTATTTCTAGCAATCTATTTATTTATGTATGTGTGTTTATTTCCAGCAATTCATTCTAGCAATGAGTGTTTATTTCAGCAAGTTTCTTACAACATAGAGATAATAAGGCTTTGGCCATGGAATCCTAAGGACACTGCAAAAACACCCAGAAATAAAATAACAAATACCTATAGTCAATTACTAGATCACTAAGATTTTCTTGTTGCATATAGCTTTGGACACACCCCGGTTTGAATATGACATCAACAAAGAGTTGATTAAATGAAGGGAATAATGACACCCATCGCAATGATTGGACAAACCCAGTAAATCTGGGATCGTGTGCACTTTGCTTTGTTAAGGAAACATAAGATAGTCATAATTTGGAGGTTTCCTTATAACAAAACATCAATTTTATGATCATCAATGACATGACTACTTCAAGGAGAGCTTGTACACCATCTCTAAAGACTTGAAAATAATGGTTATGAGGTGACATGCACAAGCGTAGCTCGGACTTTAGTCTACTTGACTAGAACCTTATAGGATAGTTGTAAATCCATGAAAACAATGACCACATATCACTTTATCAAAGAAAATTTGAAATCCAACAACTCATCTTGGACTTGTAGAGGGTAACCATGATCATTTCTCAACTCATCATCATGCTTGTTCAAACAAATCTTATTCAAACACCATGACAAGTTTGATTTGAGAAGATCTTAATCGATAAATATGGAAGTTTTATTGAATTCAAGCTAAACCAACACTGAAATTACTCAAATATCTTCATGTCACCTAAAACCACCTCACATACCTTTTTCCATAGCAGGATTCAACTTGACATCTTCAAATTTGCATTGTATAGCTAAAATCATTCATAATAGGCCAAAATCCGTGCAGAAAAATCAACCATGAGGAGAAAAAAACCCCACCATTTTGACTTAGAGAAAGCCTTCTACACTCTTGAGAGGTTGTACCAACTTGCAAACTTGATTTAGAGAAAAATGATCCCATTCTATACCTATTGCTTCAAGGAGGAGGTTTGGAGAGATAAGAACGCTGATAGAAAAATGAATAGAATTTTTTTGTTCCTTAACCATTTGTCCTATTTTTTTTTGAAAAAGTTCAGTCTTTGTGTGCTCTTCAAAAAGTCTAATTATGATTTATTTGAAGGAGGTTTGATAATGTTTTTGAGTGCTAAGAAGACAAGTCACTATTCATCCCTTCTCACTTTACTCAATTTTGGTTAAACTTGAATATCTTCACCAATCCTTTTCAAAATTTGACCCAGAGCACTAAAACACCTCATTCTACATGCTCCATATCTTAGTTACTCATAAATGATCCTATACAGTCAAGATCAATCTCATTTGTCCAAGCTTCCACTACTAGTTATCAAGGGAAATTTTAGTGAAAACTCCAAATTTGCCTCCAGAAGATAAAGTAAGCCATGTAGATGCTCATACATGATCTATGTAGTGTTCTTAGGCTTCTACCATGCTTACCAAGGCTTTTCATGGCATGATTTAATCACTTACACCTCATTAGGCTCTAGTTCTAGTCCTAAATGAGCTAGTTCCAACTATGAATTGCAACACCTAACCTGATGATCACCTTAAAAGATCATGCAAATCTTTGAGACACCATTTCAAACCTATGGGACACCTAAAAAAGCACATTAAGCTTTTCCATACCTCTAGTGGGCACCTACCTCATTTACCAAGCTTGTAGCACCCTAAAATCATCTTGAATTATGTGAACACCAACCGCCAATGAGAAGGCACAAACCACCATTGATGAGGCACTACCAATGAACCTTCATGCCCCTGACGATCCTCACTTCAACACACAAATTTTCCATCAATGCCACATGACATAAATGACAACACCAATGCACCAAGGTTCAACAATCTCCCCCTTTGTTATTGATGGTAAAAAAATCAGAAACTTTGATGGAAAGAAAACCCACCAACATCTTCAGAACATTCATACCTTGTTTTTGACAATACTCTCTCCCGCTTTTACATCTATGACAGAGGTTTATACATTCAACAATATAGACAACATGCAAGTTATATTTTACAATGCATAACCTTACCTTAAGAAGCTCCCCCTTGGATTAGACTTACTACCTTGCCCGGTTATTGTGTCTTGAATAGATGCATATATGTCTCCAAATCAACCTTAATGCTCCCCCTAAACCTATTCTCTTCACGTTTAGGTATCTCACTTCACCATTCTAAAAAAATCCAAATTCTGCCTTAAACTAGTTGATTTTCTATTTGGAACTTGGATCCTTGAATCAACTTTTCGGTTCCTTTTAGCCAAACTTAAGAAACCAAAGGATTATATGTACATCATGAAATAATCTCATGCACCTCCCCCTAGGATAATTTTATCCTCCTTTATCCTAAACCGCAAGAAATTAAGCCCTTACCTTGTATTCAAGTCATAAGGATTGATCATAAAAATAGACAAGTCCTAAAGGACTTTTTAGTGCTCTCTATTGCCTTTTCTTGTCTATATATTGAATGAGAAAACTACCTTGCTCCACCTTGAAGTGTATCATCTTGTCTTTATTATTTTGTGCTTTATTAGACTCTCCACATTTCCATGACATCTCATATGCACCTACCGAACATTTACAACCATTTCTCATGTTCCAATCTTCTTAATAAAATCAGACGCGTCATTGTTTTTGACTTACTACGAGTTATAGACACTAAATCACACACTTTGGGTATTATTTAGTCCTAGTCTCATACTACTATTCATATGGTTTTTGAGTAAAGAAAGTACTAATTAACCCCGGTCTCTTGGATATTTTTAATTACTTTACAGTGATACTGGACCTTCAATACACACTTGCCCAAGATATGTTTTCATTAGTTTATGTCATTTTAGCCTTGAATGGGGTGCCCATGCTTATCTTGGGGCACACATTGGCACCCCCAGTCCTAGTCGGGTGCCCTGATCTGCTTTTACACTTTCCCGCCACTTTTTGGGAACTTTCTAGTCTGTTTGAGCATTATCTCTATTTGGTGGTCGACATTTTTGGGGTTAATTACGAAATTAGAACAATAGAACCATATAAATATAAAGTTATGAGACCATAATGAGGGACCAAGCACTAGGCACTACTATCATCATCTAAGGTTACATCCATCTAGAGCTCATTTACATCCGTCTAAATCATCACAAGGGACAAGGATGGTTCATCTGCATCACACATCATAGGAGGGAAGTTTATTCTATTCCATCCACCATTCTATTACATTTTATACACATAGTTATTGCTCACTACTTTCAAAAAGTGCAACTGACACAAGAGAAACCTAGGGCATGATCATACACACACACATATAGAACTACATTGGGCTTGAGATGTAATGCAGTGCTCAGTTAGTAAGTCCACCATTATGGTAGCTGAGGAAAGTCTGACCCCTTCATTTGCATTTTTATTTTTTAGGGTTTGATGCTAGTTTTAGGGTCTTGCAGGTTTGTTCTTCATCTCGATAATTGGCAACATTCGACACAAAACAAAAATTATATGTGACATGAAGTGAGGGTTTCACATCACAATTTGACCTTGTAAATTATGTTTCCGAACCGTGTGCATAGACCAGGGGCACCCAAAAATCGAGACTAGGTCACCCATAGGTGCTTTGATCCTCTCTCAGTGCCTTAGTGTAGTGAAACAAATCAGATCTGTCTTTTGCTCTTGTGTGGTTTCATTTGCATTTGCATTCTATTTATCCAGATTTATCCCGAGACATAATCTTGATCAACCTTGAATTAGCTAAACTCCTTCTAAACCTATTTGCTAATCAGGATTTCATTATTTCATCTATTTAGTTACTTGGGCCACTTTCCTTATTTATGTATTGCATTCATTTACTATTGTTTACTACTATTCCTAATTAAATTAACTAATAAAATCCACATTTTAGTTAATCAAAAGTCAACATTATAAGAAAAATCCATAATTGGTCTTCACTACAACAAGCTTGGCATTTTTATCACCTACTTGGGAGCAACCAAAATTATCCTTGCTATTTTATAATGATAAAATACCTTGTACCAAAGTGCATCTGTACCTTTGTACTACTAACTTTACCTCGAAGAGACTTCAAGTCTATCAAATTTGTATTTAACGAGCCTATAGAGTTCGAATCATGATCACCATCTCATAGTACTTCATTTAGTCTCTTTTCATTATAGAATACTTCTAAAAAAAAAAACCACTCCTCTTTCTTTCACTAAATGTACTTAGCGCATACAATTCTCACTTTTACATCTCATACCATGTGCTTTACTCAACTTGAGAAGGGTTTATACTTCTGCAGAAAAACACCTTCACTCAACCTTCTATGAAATACATCAAAGTTTTCTCATCTCCATGAAACATATTCAAACTTTGGGTTTAAATACATTTTCATGCTTGGATCTCGATGACATGATAGAGGATATATCTTTCTTAGGATGAAGCAGAACATCCAAACTTTTCCCACTTTTTCAATGTGGAGTTTCCTTTTAGTAGGTTCATTATCATGTTTAGTTGAGAGTTATCACTAACTCCTCTTGTAGATATCTTCACACTCCTAAACCTTATCATGTTAGCATGGTTTTTGACCTGATCACAGCTCGTAGACCCTGATAATTCCATGAAACTACTTGAAATACTCTTCATAGACTAAATTGAGATTATACTTGTAAGATCACCCTTCATGAAAAGTTTTATTGAATTACATTGGATTAAGAGAACTTAGAGTTCTTTATTCTCACTCCTTTAGCATTCATCATAGCCACTTGCATCATGGACCAATCCTCCTTGGAGGCTACTTAATGTATTGATCATTTACAAGACCAAGGCCAACACTTTACTTAACTCCAATAAGTTACTAACGGATTTTTAGACCTTGAATGATATTAGGTACTTATTTCATTACTAAAAGCTTGAGAACAATTTGAAAAACATGGAAATACACACTTTTGAATCCTTGTGTACATATAACACTTACTTACACACTCCTTCAAGTAAGGGCATTTTCTCAAGACTCAAGCAGGCCCTACTGCAGATTGTGATCCCTCACCATGACACAATTTTTGGGCTAATTAGGATCAACTTATATAATAACGTTAGACCAAGATACTAGACACTTTCCAACATTTTTATATTCTCTTTCATGATAACAACCTAATAAGGATGACTTAACCATTATTCAATCATGACAACCTAGAGGAAGATGACATAGACCTTGAAACCTATTGACCATACTCTCTGTGTGTAACATTCCCATTTTAAGAATTTAGAAACAAGGGATTTTTTTGCATAATGTTCTCTCTTCTTAAATAACTTAATTGAACATACATTCCAAGCCAATCAATATCATAACAAAAAAACATATGCAATTGTAACGACTCGTTGGAACACCGATCTCTCATTTGATGACTCGATATCATAACGATTTCTCATGTTAACTTAATGATTTGTATACTATGTATACTGGTTCCCCGACCATTTTTAGTGTATTAAGTGTTTTGTTTAAGAGAACTATCTCGAATATCTCATTATCGATATCCATATAAAATCCCACTTCTTAAATTAGGTGACATAGGACAACACGACCAACAACTTGTGATACTTTGGCCAAAGATTTTAAACATACTATTTATGTTTATATTCCTAGATGACATAATCATCAAATGGAATACGTCCTTCACCCCACTTGATCTGTTATCTAGAATGGTCTTTCTTGACTTTTTCAGTCCACTTGTTCAAGGTTTAACCATAGCCAAGGTTAGCAACGTGGCCTAGTTTGGAGGACTACTTACGGTGGGGTGTGTCTATTCATCCTAAGTCAATGTGAGTTGACCTCAACAATAGATCATGCCCTTATCCCTACCTAGGGAAAAACTGTGATCAAGTCAGAGTTTGTGTTAGTCTAGGTGAAAAAACTCGAAAGGGTGTTGAAACATGTCAAGTACAACACAAAGTATCCTCATAAAAACCCTAGTCTTCCCAAAGGTACTGCCATGTAGTTGGTGTGTGTCAACATCCATCTGAGTTTTCCTCATCTGGGAAAACATACCTTAAATAGAAGTTAATGACTTATTAATTTTCTTCATTAAGGATTAATTGCAGTATCCCTACTGAACAACTACGTCCGTTAACCATTATAGTTACAAATTAAAAATGCAATTGGAGTGGGTATGCAAATACATATGCTCCCTAACCATTTCATAGGTTACGTTTTTAATTTCCAATAACATTCTGATTTATGTTTTACATAACAGATTCAACACACACAATAATGTTGTTTGCCTACTCCCTTACTCAAGCCGTGACTTATATAAGTTCATAGCAAGTTATTTTTATATTAGAATTCAATGGAATAAAGTCTAATCCTATTAAATTACCTTTCTCTACATTCCTATTCTAGTTAAGGAACTCATCATGAGAAAGCACACCTTAAACTATCTAAAGGTACATTCATATTTTTTTGCAAGAGATCTTAAAATAGTCTATTAATCATTAGAGGGAAGTTATCTTCCTTTTTCTCATAAAGAGTTAACGTTCATTTATAAACCCATAGAATATAACAAGTTATCATCATAGTTTTATTCACCCACAAACATTTGATTTAGATATAGTCATAGTGATATAATTGAATATCCATACATGAAGGTCAACTTAATAAGTTACATTTTCACTAGAGAGGGTAGTGCATCTAATACCCCGATCTTTATCCAATATACTCCAAGCCATAAGAGTAAGTTACTGACTAAAAAGTAGAGAAATACTTAACATTTCCATTCACAAAATACCCAAAAGGTTACACATCAAGTTCAAACAAGTACAAAAATATTTTATTCATCAAGATGATTCATACAATATAAGTCCAACCACTTCAGACATTTCTAATGTTAAACAACAATAACAAAACAAAATACAAGTACATGTTTTTATATCAAATACATTTCAATAATGAACATATTTTATAATAAAAGATCCAATCTCTTTGATAAGCAAATGTAACATCCTAAAGATATTTTCTCCTTTCATCACTTACGAAGTCCATCTGAAAAATTGCTAGCACGGGTCAGTTCATTGAACTAAGCATGATAAGCACTAAACATTAAAACGATGTGCTTTTAGCTAATTGTTCCATAAAAGAACTCTACGGTTATGAAACAATCAAGATCAATTCAGAAAGACATAACCAAAGGAAGTTACCACACTTAAATAAAGGAGAGAGAGAAAGAGATATACCCAAGAAAAAGTAAGATTAAGTCATGAAATATACAACTTCAACCTTCCATGCTATTACTTATTAACAAAATAATTACAACAATAATTCAGATAAGTAACATTTCATCATAGCCTTACTAACTCTGTGATACATTACCTTACATGTTTCCCTTCTTAGTTAATCCTATTTAACAGAAGGAGATAACTATCCTACTATCTTCTAGGCATAGTTCAATTGAAGATAAAACAACAATAATTCCATCTCAATATTTCATTCCCTTAAAATCATCCAAAAATCTGAGATGACAGTAATCAGATCTAAAAACATAATAATAAAATTTAGGTTGATTCAAACATCATAACCTAACATGTGCCTCTGATTTGAGTGTCCTACTACTCAAACTCAGAATACATCTCAAATATAAGTTAGAGTCCAACAAACTAAAAACAGACCTCATTAGAGGTTAAGATTAAATTAACATGCAATAGGACTACACTCAATCCCCCAAAAATACAACATTACTATCATTAAGTCAAGTGAGTAGAATGGTAATATTTATCATTCAACTTCAACTCCAACAACCATTCAAATATTTTCTACTAATCACAAAGACTTGCAAAGAATATTTCCAACCAAAGACAACCATCTAACCAACTAACCTCTTGCTTCAGCTATACTTCCCGGCACAACCTGAACTTAATTCTACCATACATGACCGGAAGATTGCATAATGAAACAGACCAAAAAGGACAACACCTTCTCCAAGGTTGAAACAAAAAGAATATTATAGAAGTGAGGGAGAGATTACTTCCTCTTAGTTCTAGCATGATTAGAAAAAGAGCAGAGATAACAAGAGCATATACAGACAAGCTCAGTCTCAACTGTCCCATACCAAAATCCCAAAATGAGAATGAATCATAGATTGAAAAGAGTGAATACAAACCAGAAGAAAGGAAATAATGAAGAGCAACACAATAAAATACCTTCCTTCATTCCAGGAGATGGTATAAATAACCAAGATTATGGTACAGATAACCAATATTACCCCAAGATAACAATAAAACCATCTCCTTCAAGATACAAAGTGATGCAAAGGAAAATTCCAAAGAAGAGCAAGTCTAAACCAACCTTCCAACTCAGACCCATAATAGGTAAGGAATGAATCAATAAGATAAAACACAAATAAGAGTAATTGATTCCTCTTTTCACAAGAACATTTCTTAAGATCTACAGAATCAAAACTTGGTTTTAATGACCCAAGGACCAAGGAACAAGCTAACACAATACAACAATACAATGTCAAAGGAACCACCAAGAGGTTCAAGTTGGCACTAAAACCAAAGAACAATAGAAAAAACCCAAGGGTGTTTTCCCTTCTTCATAGCACCAGATGCCATCCTTCCAAGGTTATACAAGACCCCACGGAAATAGAAGAAAAACAAATTAATATATATATTCCTTACGGGATTCCAAAAAGAAATCAGGTCTTGAAAATGACTATACATTTCTAGCGAAGCAAAATAAGTATACATTTATAGGCTTAAACACACAACCAAATGAATTAACAAGTCCATGGAGCGATAAACTATTTTCCAAGAAAACTCCAAACAATTATTCCCCTAAATCCCCAAAGTCAGAGGTCTGCAACTAAAAGCAACACAATAAAACCTAGATTCACAATTATTGAAAAGATCCTTTCTCTTGAAAAATCAAGAAAGGTTCAATCAAATCCAAGATATTAAAAATAGTTTATTACCTGCAGTTTTCCAACATACAGAAAACAATGTTATGTTAAGACAAGTTCCACAGTTTTAATGCAACCCAAGCTTCCTACTCAGTTTAAGTAGACCAAACAAGGTTGCATACAGTTCAAACAAGATCTCTTACATTTTCAACTTCATCTCAAGCTCATGAAAAATATTATAGTATAACCTAACAAATCAAATTCAAAAGATCGATACCTAGATCACATTTTCCAACATACAGGTGAAGTTGAACAATATTCACAATAAACAATACAAGAATCGAAAGTAAAGATCTTATCATCTAAAAAAACCAATATATCCCCAAGAGCAGAGTTCTTTTAATGAATCAATTAAGTAAAAGAAAAACAACTTAATGGGTAGAGCCTATCATGCCTGATAGAGCTTCTCCTTGATTTGCAGAATATTTCCAAGCAGCACTTCAACAACCTCTTCTTCTCCATGCAATATCAACCAACTTCCAACACTTCTACCTTCTTATAGTTTTTACGAGTCCAATAATAGCTCCATGCAATGCAAAAATAACCAATCAAGAAAGAATCAAATTGGAGATTCAACGAACTGAAAAATATCATGCAAATATCGAGCTTGAAAATGAACCAAAAGATCAAAACAACCATGCAAAACCCCTCATGCATTTTCCTAGGTAGTTTTTCCAAATTCGAAAACATTAAATGCAAAGGACTGTCAGTTCCCTCCATTTTCCACGTCACCGTCATATCTATATTTAACAGAGTCTAATTTTAAATTTTGCATGCAACTAAACTCGACGGAGGTGCTTTGTCATCACCAATCCGGTACTATGATAATTCTTCACGGGAACTCCTCGTGCTATGATTATTTACTAATGCACAACCTTTAGTTTGGTGGATGTAATCTGGAAACACAACAACAAACATAACACAAGAATATCATAGACTATGATAAGAAGGAATGATGATAAATCTAAAATATCAGTGTAAATTATAATATCAACATGAAATTGTTACAATCTCACCCATGAGGTACTTTAAGTGTTATTGACTTCACTTGCCTTCCAACAATAACTATGGAGAAACTTCACAATTACACCTCTTAATGGCTTCTTTAACACACCTTCAAAATGATGGCTTCCTTTACACACTTACTCATACAATATTTCTCACTACTTTTTCTATGCTAAATGAGGGGGGTGGCCTCTTTATTTATAGAACTTCCAGGCTTATCCACCTTATCTCTAAGTTAGGATAAGAAATCCACTATGACAAATCATATTCCACACCTTAACTCTTATCCGTACATGTAAGCTTATCTTTTAAGATAAGATAAACCTTATAATTTCACATGGGTTCCACATTTTTAGACTTTTTACAAATAAAATATACAAAATATTTATGACCTCACTCCTTGTCCTTATTACCAATATAATATTTCTAATTCCTAATTATGTAGACCCTACTTCTCTACTTACCCCAACTTTGACATTTTAACATTATCGGACCACTTATGACAAATATTTACTTTTTACCACAACATTCCTATTGTACTTTTGACTATTACCGTACTATACATTATTGGCGGCGTCGTACTGGTAGCGCCATTATCTTTTATCGGACGCTACTACTAATTATACTTAACAACATCCTATTCCTAATACATACATTAATGAAATAGAAATTACGGAGGAAAATTTTAGTGTCGATATCTTCCCCCTTCCTAGCTTCTACTCCGTCCTCGAGTAGACTATTCTTAGTGCTTGGAAAATCTTCAACTTGTCGTCGTTGACCCATTTCTTAATGGGAGTGCCATCCGATTCCTCCAATCGGTGCACGTACCATTTTCATGCATAGCTACTATTTTGTAGGGCCCCATCCATTTTGGAAGAAATTTTCTCTGTCTTCTTTTTTTGTATCTGGAATCATATACTAGAACCAAGTCATTCACATGAAATGGAGACCAACGGATCTTTTGATCAAAGTATTCCTTCTACTTTATTTTCTTCTTATAGCTTGTATCCTTCACTATTTCCCTCATTTCCTCTAGTAAATGAAGATGTACCAACCTTTCTTTTACTGAATCAATTTCATCTATCCTTTCATTTTTCATAACTCTTACAAAGTGGGAATATCAAACTCAATAAGAAGAATTGGATCAATTCCATAAGCCAACTAAAATGGGGAGTATTCTTCTTGACTTTGATGTTGCCCCGTATGCCCACAATGTTGCATGAATCCTTTTATCCCACTTATGGACTGCGCAAGGCTGCATCTTTTGCTAGAATTTGACACAACACAAAATTCGTTCGTTCCACTGTCCATTTGTGCTTGGCTTGTATGTTGTTACCTTCCCGTGCTTAATAGAAAACTTATTGACTAGGGCTTATACCACCTCATTAATGAAGTGGCTTCCTTGATCTGTTACAATTTCTAATGGGCAATCAAATCTGGTGACAATGCGTTCATATATGAACCTTGCCACTTCATCCATGGAAGCTATTTTCAATGGCCTAGCTTCAACCCATTTGGTTAAATAATCAGTGGCAACTACAATATACTTATTTTAGAGTGGGGTAGTTGGAAGTGGACCTCAATATCTATTCCCCACTTTTCAAAGGGACCAAGTGGAAAAATAGGGCATAATGGCGCCGATGAAGTCTTACGGTTACCATGTGTTTGACAAATATTACATGTCTTACAATAATTATAACAATATCTAAAAAGAGTGGGCCCGTGATAACATGCATCCAAGATCCTTCTTGGTGTAAGTTGTCTAGAGAAGTGCCCTCCACATGTGCCATTGTGGAATTCTTCTATCATCTCCTTCCCTTGATCACGTCCAACTACCCTCTTATAATGTCCATCGATCCTATTCAAATAATACTCCATGTAGAATAGAATATGGACGATCGGCTTGAGTAATCTTCCTCTTAGTCTTTGCATTGGCAGAGATCGGAAACTTGAATTCATTTAGATAATTCCAAATATCTATGTATTCACTAGGGATTGTGTCAAGGGATAACAATGTTGCATCTGGGAAATCATCATCATCACAAGATGAACCTAAACCATCACAGGCTCGAGAGAGTGCATCTGCATTGACATGCTTCTTTCTGGCCTATCTATAATATCAAATTCAAATTCTTGTAGCAAAATTATCCATCTTGCTATCCTCGCTGATGGGTTAGGATTATTTACAATATATTTTAGAGCCTGATGATCTGTTAAAACTATAAATTTTTACCCTAGCAAGTAATTTTTAAACTTCTTTACAACAAAAATGATAGCTAGAGCCTCTTTTTTAGTTACAGTATAATTTACCTCAGCACTACTCATTTGTCTGCTCCCAAAGTAAACTGGATGTTCATTCCCATTTTCATCCTTTTAGCTTAGAGTACTTCCTAGTGCTGCATCTGAGGCATCAGTGTACACAATGAATGGCTTGCTCCATTTGGATTCTTTAGAACATGTGAAGACACCAGGGCTTCCTTCAGTTGTTCAAAAGCTTCATGTGCCTTATTTCCTGGTTCATAAGTAACATCCTTCTTCAAGAACTGGGTTAGTGGCTGTGTAATATTTGAGAAATTCTTGATGAACCTTCTATAGTAACCCACATGGCCTAAAAATGATCTCAACTTACTTCTATTCATAGGAAATGGTAACTCTTTGATTTTTGAAACTTTATCAGGATCAGTACCAATACCATCTCTGGATACAACATGCCCTAACAAAATGCCTTTAGAACATCCAAAGACACACTTTGTAGGGTTTAGTGAGGCTTGTGCTTCATCTAACCTTTGAAATGCTATCTCCATCTAGTGCAGGTGGTCCATCTTACTCCCATAGATGCAAAAATCATCCAGAAATACTCTGATGAAGTTCCTAATGTAGGGTTCGAACACCCTATTCATCAAACGTTGGAACGTTGCCAGAGAATTACACAACCCAAAAGGCATAACTCTATAAGCAAACATTCCCCAGGAGTGGTGAACGTGGTCTTCAAACGGATCTTTCTCTACTATACGAACTTGGTTATATCCGCTATATCCATCGGTAAAAGTATAACACTCCTACGGCCACTACTTTTTCCAAGATTTGATCTGAGAATGGAAGAGGGTAATGATCCTTCTTTGTTGCCTTATTGAGCTTCCTGTAATCAACACAAATACGTAGCTTCCCATTATTTTTTATTGAGATCACAATGGGAGAAACCCATTCTGAATTCTCCACAACAAATATGAATCCTGCATCAAGAAACTTATCTATTTCTTCTTTTACAGTCTTGGAAAAATTAGGATTCATTCTATATGGAATTTGCTTTATGGGCTTAGCACCATCTACCAACTCAATAGAATGTTCCACCCAACTTAATTGACAGAGTTCTTTGTAATCAAAAGTGAATAGGTGTATGTACCTTCGAAAGAGTTGGAGGTAGCATTCCTTCTCACTCTCCATCACAACATCACCAATCTTTATTTGTTGGAGACGATCATCAATTTCTTCTTTAGATAATTTTATGGGTTCATGAGTCGGTGTGACTGGAAGGATATCCATGACCGAAACATCAACCTCACTTTCTTCATCTTCTGGTGTCCACTTCATTGGTACTAGAGTAATTAGAGGATGTCTAATCATCAGTTTCATCACTTGAATCCACAGTTCTACCTTATGATGCCGAGGGATCACATTTATCTTCACCCTCTCTCTACCATGTCCAAGTGTCATGAAGCCTTCATTCTAGTAGTTTCTTGCATGAACTCTCCTTAGCCATGGTCTTCCCAACAACATTGGGTACGCAACAGTACCATTTTTCATCACCTGAAAGTCTACCACACATACAACACCCATAACAGATATTGCCACATTTGAAACTACACCTTCTGGTTTAGTTTTTCCCTTATTTAATGACCTTAACATAAGTGTTGAGGGGCGATCAATTTTTAAACCCAACATATTCATTACAGACTCGGTCATTACATTAACTACATCACCTCCATCAACTAAGACATCATGAATTGAAATACCATTACATAATACCTCGGCTTTTTGGAGTGTAGGGATTTGTCTCTACCTCTAAAATAGGGACCTCAACCTCCTTCCTTCGTCGAACATTGAGTCCACTTCACAGCTCCCGCCTCTTCTCAGAAGACATAGCCAAGAGTTGACCATATGTAATATTTGTAGGCCTTTTGGATAGATCTTCTAAGATGGAGTATGGTCCTTGTCCCTGTGAAATCAGAAAATCCTGCACACCCAACTTTCTTCTCCTATGTTTCTTACTAGTTTCTCCTTTCATATTCTTAGGATCATTTCCATCTTGATTATCTTTTTCTTTCTTTCTTTTTGTTACAAACACATCTACTTCATTCTTTATGCTCTTATCTACCGCATCAAAAGAATTCACAGTGTGCTTTTCCTTTATCATTATCTCTTGTACTGGATGTAGAAGCTCTATCTGGACAAGATTATACTTATAATGACCCTTTTATAATAACCATAACATACAACTTCAGAAATATTTCTTTTTGAACCTCTATCTCCTCCCTGAGAACTAAATTATTTTCCTTGAAGAAGATTAATAGTTAGCTAACCCATCTTCTTGAGCAGATCTTCATACTCAGTAGATGTACTAGGAGAAAGATTTGTGCTCACCGAGAGTGGTTATGGATTCGGACCAAAGGTGCTGGTGTAGGCTCTACTTTAGCAACAATTTCTTTGGGCTCCTCTTCCATGCTTTCTTCTTGCCTTCTTGTAATCTCCTTTTCTTATTCAATGGTAGTTGGGTGGTCATACTTCACTCATTGTCTAATCTTTGGCTTCATCCCAAGAATGAAGTGCTTACAAAGGAGATTATCCACGCCATTCATCAACCCATCCACTAATCCTTTCTTCCGGATTTGGGAATTGAGCTTTGTCCTTAGCTTTAGAACATGAGCATGATAATCCCTTATCTTCTCCTTCTCTCTCTCTTGGGATAGCTTTGTGATATCGATCATGAGATCTGCGTATTTCATTATTTACCAAATTCTTCAAGAAAACTTTCGAGTTAATAAATCCCATGAGTTTTTCACATTATCACCTAGTGTTTCAAACCACCTAAAGGTTGAACCATCCAAAAAGGTAGGAAAAATTTAGTCCATTGTTCCCTTCTTATAAGGCCATTACAAATACAAGATCGTTTAAACTCTTGAATGAAAGAGGAAGCATCTTCATTAGGTTGGGCTGAAAAACAGAATTTTCCCCATTTTCAAAAGTAACCACGGTGAAATACCAACCCATAAGTACAATCAACAAGACTTATGTGCACAAATAATTCGAATCACTATAATAGAAAATATAATTGACCACGGTAAACTATGGTAAAACTTGACTTATTGTGGTAAAAACTGAGTTTACTATGGTAAACACTATTCACAGTAAAAAGTGAAATTACTGCAATAAATACTATTCATGGTAAAAAGTGACTTTCTTGCGATAAATACTATTCATGGAAAAAGTGACTTTACCATGGTAACTACTATTCACGGTAAAAACAAGGTTACCCTCTAAATGTTTCCCGACTAAGTGGGAATCTCTCCAAAAATCCACCAACAAGGAATTGTCCCAAGAATGGAACCAAAATG
Organism: Taxus wallichiana var. yunnanensis; assembly: GCA_018340775.1. Taxonomy (NCBI): domain Eukaryota; kingdom Viridiplantae; phylum Streptophyta; class Pinopsida; order Cupressales; family Taxaceae; genus Taxus; species Taxus wallichiana. Next base: position 467,376,228 of record CM031236.1, on the reverse strand, counting down.
TCATCACCAATCCGGTACTATGATAATTTTTCATCGAGAACTCCTCGTGCTATGATTATTTACTAATGTACAACCTTTAGTTTGGTGGATGTAATCTGGAAACACAAAAACAAACATAACATAAGAATACCATAGACTATGATAAGAAGGAATGATGATAAATCTGAAATATTAGTGTAAATTATTATATCAACATGAAATTGTTACAATCTCACCTATGAGGTACTTCAAGTGTTACTAACTTCACTTGCCTTCCAACAATAACTATGGATAAACTTCACAATTACACCTCTTAATGGCTTCTTTAACACACCTTCAAAATGATGGCTTCCTTTACACACTTACTCATACAATATTTCTCACTACTTCCTTCTATGCTAAATGAGGGGGGTGGCCTCTTTATTTATAGAACTTCTAGGCTTATCCATCTTATCTCTAAGATAAGATAAGAAATCCACTATGACGAATCATATTCCATACCTTAACTCTTATCTGTACATGTAAGCTTATCTTTTAAGATAAGATAAACCTTATCATTTCACATGGGTTCCACATTTTTAGACTTTTTACAAATAAAATATACAAAATATTTATGACCTCACTCCTTGTCCTTATTACCAATATAATATTTCTAATTCCTAATCATGTAGACCCTACTTCTCTACTTACCCCAACTTTGACATTTTAACATTACCGGACCACTTACGACAAATATTTACTTTTTACCATAACATTCCTATTGTACTTTTGACTATTACCGTACTATACATTATTGGCGGCGTCGTACTAGCAACGCCGTTATCTTCTATCGGATGCTACTACTAATTATACTTAACAACATCCTATTCTTAATACATACATTAATGAAATAGAAATTACGGAGGAAAATTTTAGTGTCGATAAAGTTGCTAACTCAACTTTCCCCAACATTTCCAATGCCCATGCCAAAATTAGTAGTAGGAAGAGATAAGAATGAATTAAATCTCATTTAATACCTAGAAACCAATGCCACCAACCACCCAATCCCCATGTCATTCCATACATCCCCTTTAGGTTGGCCATACCTTAAGTTAGGTTAACATTAGTTTAGGAAATCAACATAGGTCCAAAGGTAGGTCTCAAGTTTAAGTCACAACATCTTAATTACAAAATATTGCAAAGACATAGGTTAGAATTTTCTTTAGGATAAAGTCCCTTAGCATTAAAACATATAGTTAAAAATAGGTTACCATTCAAAGAAAGCATTGTAATCTACAAACCGAAGAAGAACCAACCAAATATCGAAATTCAAATATGCCGCAGGGTCTAAGGACTTCATTCATTTCCTTAGAATATTCAGAATCCAAAGATCACCTGATCTATCTGACTTGGTCGTTATGACCACAAAGTCACGAATTAAAAGCATACCTTGGATCAATGGAATTGATCCAAGGTAATGCTATTCCGAAATAAGAATTATGAAAATAGAACCCAAATTTCTCAATTCAAGTAGTGAATTAATTTTGCATAAAGGAGGTGAATTGCTCCATTAAAATTAAGAAAAAGTATGAAATAATGTACTTGTTCAATAGATGAATTATTTCTACTACCAACATGATTTCAAAAGTTGTAAGAGTAGTCCGTCATAAGACAAAATCACATGTCAATGTTTGTACCTTCTAAAGTAGAAATCATCATAGGTACTAGTCATGTTTGGAGGCGTTACACTTTGCATGACCACTCAAGAAGAACCATCAAGAAACTTCAATAAGCACTAGTACTTCAACATGGGAATAAATAATCATTCTTTGAATTTGACATACCTTGGCAACATAATGAAGACTCAAATTGGCAATGAATGATGGAAACTTTATTGCAAGAACATATTTTGAATTGTTCACTCAACATCATCATGGAGAAGACCTTGATTTTATATTTGGTAGACTAATGAGGAGTAAACCTTGCTTCTTTTAGCTGATATATGCCTTCTAGAAGCCTAGAGAAGGCACACCACCTTGTGAGATACACTCAAAAGAAGAGATAGTCATCAAAGTAACATGATGATTCAATTATTTCCTTATTGTCCTTAAGATCTTGCTAATCTTCTTAGATACACTCCTTGGTGTGACAATCTCATCTTCTAAGCCCTCACTTTTTGATTAAGTGTCTACTAGACATATATGTTTCATCTCATACACTGTTCTAGTACATCTTGAGGTAGAAGTTCTTCATCACTTGCACTAGACTTGTCTTCCTTCTTCTTGGATTTATCATCACTTCCTGATGTCTTGTTTGTACTAGAATCTCCCATGACTATCATTGATTGTTGTGTCTCTTCATCATCTGCCCATGTTATTTTCTTGTCATTCTTTGCTTCTTCAACTCTTGAGTTTTCTTCCTTGACCTTGTATATCCATTTTACCTCCTTCTTTCCAAAGGTTGTTTTAGGAATAACTAAATTTGAATCAATTCTAGGATTGGTCTTCATGTTGGAAGCCTTATTAACTTTCCCTTTGAATGTATGCTGCCTATTGGTGTAATTATATTTTTCTTGTGACAATAATGCTTTGAAAAATGCTCAAAATCATGACAATTATAGCACATGACACTACTCTTACCTATGAATTGGTGTGGAATATCATTACTACTATAATTGGTAGCATTGAGCTAATGAGATCTCATAACATAGTGTCCAAATTTGTTACAATTGTAGCACAATACCATGTTCATGCATCTTGAGTACTTGTCTTCCCAAAACTGACTAGATGGTTCTTCTAAGAAGTACTTGGAAATATGAAAATTTTCTTAGAAATTAAAGAAAACTATGTTCTTTTCTTTCTCACTTCCACTATCTCTCCATGGGTGGTCATTTATGACCTGCTTCCTTCATTCCTTAGCCCCATGTCCATAGTTATGACAAGAAAAATAATAGCCATTTAAAGTCCTTTCATACCTAGATGCATTTGGTTGCCTAACTGACTTAGGCCTTTTGCTATTTATCTCCTTGGTCATATTCATGTTTTTTCATGCTTGGACCAACCTTGTCATCCCCTCTCTTTTCTATAGGTTTTAATATAAATCCTAGACCTATTTTATCACTTGGTGCTCTTGGATTTTCTAAAATTCCATCAAGAGATTCATAACTCTTTTCAATTTTTCTATACATCTTTAACCTGTCATTTGCTTCTTCTAGTTCAACCTTCAAGATTATTAATTCTTCTTCATGTTTAAGGTAGGCATCTTCCTTTTCTTTCATAGATTTTGATGCTTTCTCAACAAATGACTCTATCTCCTTAAATGTTTGGTCATGGTTAGCTTCCATAAGCTTGATTTTATTCTTGATTCAATTAATCAAATGCTGAGAAATCTCATACTTCCTTTTTATAATTGATTCAACTAACAAATATTCCAATACTTGACTTTTGCCATTAGAAAATGTAATCGCCATTTTGTTTGTCATATTACACAATGAGCTTTTAACTACCATTTACTTCTTTCTGACCTTACATAAGGAGTTATAAGTAGGAGACCATATAAAAAAATCCTCTAATATCCTTTGAAAGACTCATTTCAACCTTCATATTATGCAATTTAGCTTCTACTTTCATTTGAGTCTCAGTAGAAACACATTGAGTGCAAAATCTAATTCTTACAAGTATTGAACTTGGAGGAAGAAGAGAATAATGTTCTTATACTAGGTCATATGGTCATGATCATGACATATGGAGGATATACATCTCAGATACAAAAATTTAAAGAGTAGGCAGGGTATGAGCCAACTTGTTCAACTATTTCTTCACAAATCGGAGACTCATGACTTGAATACCTTCAACAAATTCAAAGACAAGCTTGATAAGGCAAAGCGCTCAAGTGTTTAAATGGTCTCAAAACTTTAAGAGGTTGCTTTGTGAGAATTTTTATATCTACACTAATAAGGGAAACATGACCGTCTAATTATCCTTCATGAATAGTGTATTGTGATAGGGTATTCAATATTTTGATAGACGAGTTCCATCTTCAAGATTTTTGTAATTTCAAACATTTCTCACAAGTATGGTTGCAATGTAATATTTCAAGAAGAGTAGAGGAATTTACACAACTACCCTTTTCAAAGAATTTATTTAATATCATACTAAAGAGAGACAACTTTCTTGATCTCCAAACTATGCACAAGTAGTTTTTTGAGGTTCAAACCCTAGTCCTCTAATTGAAGGCTTACGACTCATTATTCTTCACTTTTATGTTAATAGGATTGCATGATCACCTCAACAAGGGTTCTCAATACAAGATACCAATCTTAATTTGCATTAGATGAGCATGTATCTTAATTGTTTAAGGAAAATGGAGCTTATCTTCTTGATCGTCACAAAGATAGAAAAATCTATTTTTAGGACATAGATGTTATCCTTGGTTGATTCTTTGTCTAAAGAATCTTAGGTACTTCTCGAGAATCCCTTAACCTTTTTCAACTACCATACCAAGTGTAATCACCAAACTGAGAGGGTAATGACATGACAAACATGCAAATATGGGAATGTGTGCATTGTTTGTTAAGGAAACAAAGACAATCTTAATTTTGAAGTTTCCTTATAACAAAATTCACTTTGATGATCATTGATGACAAGATCACTTTAAGGAGAGCTTGTCTTGTTAGAGTAGGTATTTACCTTAGCTCATGTTCACCTAGATACATTATTTATCTTTATTGTATTTATCCTCACCCACTTATGTGTGTGGATATTTATTTTATCTTATTTAGATATTAGGAGATATTATCTAGTTGTTAGGAATATTTATTTCCTTGATCTATGGTAATGACTAGTTCTTTCCTTGATCTATGGTATTGACTAGATCCTTGATGTCTAGTTCTCTCCTAAATCTTTGGTCTTAACTAGTTCTTTGATGGCTACTTATTTCCTTGATTTATGGCTTGATCTACGACCTTGCCTAGTTCTTAGATTATTATTCCTTGCATGTATAAGAAAGGCCCATTCTCATTGTAATTAATTGAGTTCCATAATAATATATGATATTACTGATCATTTGTTTACAAAGGTTTTATGTAAAGTTATTCTGGAGAATTTATTTCATCTTATAGATCATGGTGTTTTATTAGCATCTGTGTTCTTGGCTTGGTACGATCTGGTTATCATTCCTTTTATGGTATTAGAGCAGGAGATTGCTATTGAAATTTGTTTGTAAGTTTTATTTTGTAAATAAATTCTTGTATATTCATATATTTGGGATTTGGTCATATTTTTTTTTGCATGCGGTTTATGCAAAACAGAGGCTTCCATTAGATCCAAAAGGTGGCAAAACCCTAAGATCGACTGTGAACTCAACCATTTCGGAGGCGCTTGGTTTTGGTTTTTTTGTTGTTGTAGAGAAACACATTGGTTCACCTCAGATTCGTGCTAGCTAGGAAAGAAAAGAAGGAATTATTTTCTTGGGTTTCGTTGGGGTTTTTGAGATCTGAATTGGGTAATTTTCTATTGCATCGTAGCATTTTTGGGTTGAGTGCATCCATTAAAATCCTTAGCCCTTGGTCATATGGCATGGTTATATGAGAGCTTAAATCTTATAATTCTTACTAGTAGGTGCTTAACTCCAGCCCCCTTTAATTTTATTAGTGTGGCGAAGGCAAGAGCATTTTATTTTGTTGTAGTGGCAACTAAAATAAATAGTAGAGCATAATATTGAAAAGCTTGTATCTTTTGATTGGTAACTCGGTTTTGAGTGCCGTTTTTTACAAAAGTGCTTATTTTTTCATGATATTTCCATTGCAAATATATATTTTTAGAATTGAACTATAATTATAAAGTGCCAACTATGGAGGAGTGTTGTAATCAAATTGTGGACGTAACTTCGGCCGAGCCCGACGTCCTAAACTTTTGGGAGTTGCATTCTTCTATCTATCATGGATTCTGAAAATGATATGATTTTATCTGAAGTGTGTGAAATTCAAGAGGATATTGTAAAATTTGTGGAAGAAAATACATCACTCAAGAAGTGAAATTCTCTTCTACAAACACTTGCTAGCCTACAACATCACCATCATATTGTGGACATCCATGTCCATGCTCCTAGTCCACTTGCAGCTTATTGCTCTTGTAACCATTGATATTGATATGCCGCCTCTTTGAACCTCTTACTATGTTTGATGCTCCTAAGCCTATGGGGCTTGTTATTGCATGCTCTTCCAGTAATACATGTTGTGTATCCTACTTCGCTCCTATGCATGGATCTTTTGAGAAGCATATCACTACATTCGGTTCTCACATGCTCATTATATGGGTTTCACTGGTGGAGGTATTGACAAACATTCACAGGGTATTGTTTCCCATATTCCACATGTTATGTAGAATTATTGCCATGACATTGGTTTTTGAGCATATACTTCATTGGGATCACACATTGACAGAGCTCATATTTTTGTTTTCTCAACTCTTTCTAAGGATCATGAGCAACACATGAGTTCTGCACCTTCACTCAGGATTGAGAAACCTGAGATTTCAGCTATCAGACATGATCAACTTGACACACATTTTGATGTTCCTTTGTATGCACCCATTGTGCATTTTACACCAAGTCATATGCAGGCATCTTCTTCATCCATCCATGTTGATTTTGGGTGGATATATGATCACTCTTGGTGGCGACATAGGAATTTGTTGAGAGGACTCTACAGGCATGGCTCCTCCACCATTCGTCCTCTTACTCCACTTTCTATACCTTCTGTATTGTAATGCTTCTTGTTTTGAGCATTTTTCTTTAGCAGTGTAGTGTATCTCTCTTATTTGTTGAGAGATTTTGTATCTGTATTTTTGACACTTTTGGCATGTTGACAGTATCTCTTGTGGGGATCTATTCTAGTGAAGTCCAATGTTATTTTGTCAGTATTCGAGTAGTTGATTTTGGATAACTCATACAAATTTATAACGTCACTCCACCCATTTAGCAGTATGGGAGGGTGTGGTGCTGATCCTTCTTCTTTGGGTTTCATGTCCTTGCCTTGTTACCTTGGCTTTTCTTCGATTGTGACACTCCTATTTATTTAGATCTCATGTCCTTGCCTTGTTTCCTTAGTTATTCTTGGATCATGGCACACCGATTTGCAATGATTAATCAAATTATGTTTGGTGTTTTTTTACACTTTCAACATCACTCCATTGACAGTATCCTTATATGGAACTATTTTAGTGAAGCCCAGTGTCAGTTGTTTTGAAGTTTTGTGATCGAGTAGTGGATTTAGACCATAGTGCACACCAAAATTCTTCAACATTGCATGATTTTTTGAGCCAAGCTTCTTGGAATGCCTTGCAGTGAGTTTTTTTCTCTCTATTTTGTTGTTACCGGTTTTAGGTGCCTTGCAACATCCCTTTTTCCCAGTTATTGTACATGAGTACCTCATCAGACCTAGTTTCTAGGACTCATATTGTGGACATGCCACTTCTATTTTGGCCCCTAGCTTTACTTGAGGGGGTGTTAGAGTAGGTATTTACCTTAGCTCATGTTCACCTAGGTACATTATTTACCTTTATTATATTTATCCTCACCCACTTATGTGCGTGGATATTTATTTTATCTTATTTAGATATTATCTAGTTGTTAGGTATAGTTATTTCCTTGATCTATGGTATTGACTAGTTCTTTCCTTGATTTATGGTATTGACTAGATCCTTGATGTCTAGTTCTCTCCTAAATCTATGGTCTTAACTAGTTATTTGATGGCTAGTTATTTCCTTGATTTATGGCTTGATCTATGACCTTGACTTAGATTGTTATTCCTTGCCTATATAAGAAAGGACCAGTCTCATTGTAATTCATTGAGTTCCATAATAATATATGATATTGCTTTGCTCATTTGTTTACAAAGGTTTTATGTAAAGTTATTGTGTTGAATTGCTTTCATCTTATAGATCACAGTGTTTGATTAGGATATGTGTTCTTGGCTTCATACGATCTGGTTATCATTCTTTTTATATACACCATCTCTAAAGACTTGAAAATAATGGTTATGAGGTGACATGCACAATTGTAGCTTAGACTTTAGTTTACTTGACTAGACCCTTATATGATAGTTGTAAAGCCAAGAAAACAATGACCATGTATCATTTTAATAAATAAATTTGAGCTCCAATAACTCATCTTGGAATAGTAGAGGGTGACCATCATCATTTATCAACTCAACATCATGCTTGTTCATAAAAACCTTATTGAAACACCGTGACATGTTTAATTTCGAAGCTCTTAATCGGTAGAGATGGAAGTTTGATTAAATTAACACTAAATCAACATTGAAATTTCTCAAAAATATTCATGTCATCTAAGACAATCTCACATAGCTTCTTCCACAACAAGAGATTCAACTTGGAATCTTCAAATTTACACTATAGCTAAAATTATTCAAAATAGGTCAAACTTTGTACAAAAAAGTCAACCATGAGGAGTAAAAATACCACTATTTTAACTTAAAGGAAGTCTTATACAATCCTGAGAGGTTATACCAACTTGAAAACTTGATTTGGAAACAAATGAACCCATTTTAGGCCTATCACTTCGATTAAGAGGTTTGGAGACAGAAGAACACTGATAGAAAAATGAATATAAATTTTTTGTTCCTCAATTGTTTGTCCTCAAATATTTTGAAAAATTTTAGTATTAGAGTGATATTAAAAATTACTCTTATGATTTATCTAAAGGAGGCTTGATAATTTTTTTGAGTGCTAAGAAGACATGTCACTATTTTAGCCCTTCTCACTTTACTCGGTTTTGGTAAAACTTGAATATCTTCAACAATCCTTTTCAAAATTTGGTGAAATTTTACCTAGATCACTAAAACACCTCTCTATATATGTTCCATAGTTGTGTTTCTCATAAATGAGCATGTACGGTCTAGATCAATCTCATTTTTCCAAGCTTCCACTACTAGTTCTCAAGGGTAATTTTAGTGAAAACTCCAAATTTTCCTCTAAAGATAAAGTAAGCCCTATAGATGCTCATACATGCTCTAGGAAGTGTTCCTAGGATTCTACCATGATTACCTAGGATTTTCATGGCCTTATTTGATCTCTTACACCTCATTAGGCTATATAACTAGGCCTAAATGGGCTAGTTCCAATAGTGATTTACAACACCCGACATGATGATCAAATTAGAAGCTATTACACATCCTTGAGAAATTATTTTAGACCTATGGGACACATGAAAAAATGACACCAATATTTTACATACCTCCAGTGGGCACCTACCTCACTGACCAAGCTTGTAGAAGCACCACAATTCATCATGAAACCATTATGTGAACACCAACCACCAATGAGAAGGAAAAAACCACCATTGAGAAGGCACTAACAATAAAAATTCATGCCCCTGACTGATCCTCACTTCACCACTCATAGCTTTTCCATCAATGTCACCTGACATCAATGATAACACCAATGCACCAGGGTTTAACAATCTCCCCCTTTGTCATTAATGGAAACAAAATCAGAAACCTTAATGGAAAACAAACCCATCAACATATTTTGAGCATTCATACCTTGGTTTTTGACAGAAATTTCTCCCCTTTTGACATCTATGAAATAGTTTCATACATTCAACAACATAGATAACATGCAAGTAATCATTTACAACACATAACCTTATCTTTAGAAGCCCCCTTGGATTAGACTTACTACCTTACTAGCTGTGTCTTGAATGAATGGATGAATGTATTTCAATTAGCCTCAATGATCCCCTTAAAGACATTCTTTCCATGTTTAGGTATCTCACTTCACCATGCTCAAAAATAAGCCCAAATTTTCCTTAAGATAGTTGATTTTCTATTTGGAACTTAGATCCCTGAATCAAATTTTCAGTGCCTTTTAGCCCAACTTTGGGAATTCACAAGAGTCTATGTACATCATGAACCTCCTCATGGGATCATTTTATCATCCTTTATTTGAAACTATAAGAAATCAAGCCCTTACCTTGCATTCAAGTCATAAGGGTTTATCAATCAAAACAAGCTAGCCCTAAAGGACTTTTTAGTGCTCTCTATTGTCTTTTCTTGTCCATATATTGAATGAACAAAATACCTTGCTCCACCTTGAAGTGTACCATATTGTCTTCATTATTTTGTGCTTTACTAGACTCTCAACATTTCCAGGACATCTCATATACACCTACTAAACATTTAAAACCATTTCTCATGTTCCAATCCTCATACTAAAACCATCGTAGGTCAATATTTTTGACTCACTATAGTCAACAAGATAAGCATGATGCATGAAAACTCCATTATTGGTATTTAGTACAATAACCTTGGCCTCTTTTCTAACCAACTTGTGAGAAATCAAGCTTATCCTTATCCTTTTATCACAATGAAACATCTTATACTAGTGGATTTGTACTTTTATACTACTAATTGTACCTCGGAAGAGACTTCAAGTCTACCAAATTTGTATTTGATGAGCCTCTAGAGTTTGAAGCATGATCACCATATCATTTTACTTCATTCAGCCTCTTTTCATTCTAGAATACTAATTAAAAAGTAACAAACCACTCCTCTTGCTTTCACTAAATGTTTCTTGACTTAGAGCATGCAATTCTCACTTTTACATCTCATACCCCGTTCTTTACTCAACTTGAACAAGGTTTATAATTCTGTAGAAAACACCTTCACTCAACATTCTATGCAAGACATCAATTTTTTTTTATCTCCATGAAACATCTTCAAACTTTGGCTTAGAAACATTTCCATGCTTAGAGCTGATGATATGACAAAGGATATATCTTTCTTAGGATGAAGCAAATCATCCAAACTTCAACAACTTTTTCAACATGGAGTTTACTTTTAGCTGGTTCTTCATCATGGTTGGTTGAGAGTTATCACTAATTCCTCTTGTAGAGATCTTCACACACATGTACCTTATCATGTTAGCATGATTTTTGACCCGAGTACAACTTGAATACCTTGCACATGCCATGAAACTTCTTGAAAGACTCTTCATAGACTCGAATCGAGATTATACTTGTAAAATCACCCTTCATGACAAGTTTGTTTGACTTATATATGCTTGATAGAATTTAGAGATCCCTATTCTCACTCCTTTAGAATTCATCATAGACAATTGCATCATGAACCAATAATACCCCTTGGAGTCTACTACATCTCTTAAACATTTACAATACCAAGGCCAACACTTTACTCAACTCCAATTAGCTACCGACTGATTTTCGAGACCTTGAATGATATTAGGTACTTCTTTCATGACTCAAAGCTTGAGAAAATGTGAAAGACATGGAAATACAAACTTTTGACTCCTTGTGTACACATAACACTTACTTACACACTCCTTCAAGTAAGGAATTTTATTAATACTCAATCAAACCTAGTGTAGGATGTGATCACTCATCATGACACAATTTGTGGGATAATTAGGATCAACTTGTATAATTACGTTAGACCAAGATACTGGACACTTTCCAACATTTTTATACTCTCTTGAAGATCTTTCTTTCATGACAACAACATAAGAAGAATGAATTAACCATGATTAAATCATGACAACCTATAGGAGGATGACACAAACCTTGAAACATATTGACCATACTCTCTTTTCTTGACTACTCAAGAAGAACAATCAAGAAAATTCAATAAGTACTTGTATTTCAACATGGGACTGAACAATGATTACTTGAATTTGACATACATTGGCAACATAATGAAGACTCCAATTGGAAACTACTGATGGAAAATTTCTTGCAAGAACATACTTTGGATTGTTCACTCAACATCATTATGGATAAGACCTTGATTTTCAGTTTTGTAGACTAATGAGGAGAAATCCTTGCTTCTTTCAGCTAATATATGCCTTCTAGAAGCCTAGAGAAGGCACACCACCTTGTGAGATCACCTCAAAATAATAGATAGTCATCAAAGAAATATGATGACTCAATTATTTCCTTCTTTTCCTTAAGATATTGCTAATATTTTTGGATGTACTCCTTGGTGTGAAAATATCATCTCATAAGCCCTCACTTTTTGATTGAGTTCATGGTAGACATACATGTTTCATCTTATACACTTGTTCTATTACAACTTGAGGTAGAAGTTCTTCATCACTTACACTAGATTTTTCTTCCTTTTTCTTGGATTTATCATCACTTCCTGATGTATTGTTTATACTAGACTCTCCCATGAATTTCATTTATTGTTGTGTCTCTTAAACATCTTCCCATGCTATCTTCTTGTCATTCTTTTCTTCTTTAACTCCTAAGTTTTCTTCCTTGACCTTATATATCCATTTTACCTCCTTCTTTCCAGAGGTTGTTTTAGGCATATCTGAATTTGACTCAATTTTAGGCTTGGTCTTCATGTTATAATCCTTCTTAACTTTTGCTTTGAATGTATGATGCCTACTATTGTACTTAGATTGTTCATTGTGACAACAATGCTTTGTAAAATGCCCAAAATCATGACAATTATGACACATGACACTGCTCTTACCTCGACTTTGTGTGGAATCTCATTCCTACTGTAATTGGTAACATTGAGATCATTAAATCTCATAGCATGGTGTCTAAATTTGTTACAATTAAAACACACTACCATGTTCACGCTTCTTGAGTAATTTTCTTCCAAAACTTACTTGATGGTTCTTCTAAGTAGTACTTTGAAATATGACCTTTTTCTTGGAAATTAAAGAAAACTATGTTATTTTATTTCTCACTTATACTATCTCTCCATGGGTGGTCATCTATGACTTGCTTCGTGTAATCCTTATACCTGTGTCCATAGTTATGCCAAGAAAATAAATATCCATTGAAAGTCCTTTCATACCTGGATGCATTTGGCTACCTTACTAACTTAGGCCTTCTGGTGCTTGTATCCATGGTCATCTTCATGTCTGTTTACATGCTTGGACCAATATTTTCATCCTATCTATTTTCCACAGGTTATCCTCTGAATCCTAGACCTATTTTATCACTTGCTGCTCTTTGATTTTCCAAAATTCCATCAAGATATTCAAAACTCTTTTCAAGTTTTTATACATCTCCAACCTATCATTTACTTATTCTAGTTCAACCTTCAAGATTCTCAATTATTCTTCATGTTTAAGGAAGACATCTTCCTTGTCTTTCATAAATTTTGACACATTCTCAAAAAATAACTCCATCTCCTTGAGTGATTTTCCATGGTCATCTTCCATGAGATTGATTTCCTTCTTCATTCCATCAATCAGAGACTAAGCAATCTCATACTTCCTTTTTAGAATTGATTCAACTAATGTACCCAAGATTTTTCCTTCAAGATCTCCTCAAAGATGTTAGAATTGATGTTGGAGATTAGGACACTAAGAGGGGGTGAATTATTGTCTATTCAATTTTTAACTCACAATTCAATTCAATTAATTTATGAAAATAAAATTAAAATAACATCCTCAAGAAGCTAACATGAGAGAAACCACACAGAGACATGATTTAAAGTGGGATAAATTGGATAAGAATGTCTTGTAAAGATTTTAGTGATATCAAGTTGAGCATTTACTTAACATGGAGCTATAACTCCAAAATTCAACCAAGCACCTACTTTGTCTTTAGAAAGATTCTACTTGCATGGAAGATTCAACTCTCAAACTTTTTCCAACACCTATTGACCTTCTATTATAAGCTTCAAATTACAGGGAAAATTCAACTCCCCATTTTTCTAAGCTACCACTTAGACTTCTGTAAGGTTTTGATCACTCTGATTTGTTGTCTTACACAACAGGTTGTGATCTATAGACTAACTCACTCTTCTTATCAGTTCTACCCCTAATTCACTTCTCTATTGAAAACCTAATCAACATCAAATATATATCATACAAGTATTCCTTCACACTCTCAAATTATTCTTGATACACTCTTGAGACATCCTCTCAAACACCCACTCTTTCACATGTACTTGTTGCTGCACCTAACTCAATCAAGAAGACATAACATCTAATTTTTCATGTCTCTAAGCTCCTTCACATTTATGGTGTTCCAATATTAATTCCTACACTTTTTTCCTCTTCATACATACTATCACTTATTCATGATCACATGCTCTTTCTTCATAAATTCAATCACCTATTTACTCTTTAACTTACACATCTAAGATTAGGACTTCAAGGATGATGCTGCACTTTGAAACATAATCTCTACTTCAAGAGGATGATCCTCTCAAACTCCTATTAGTCTCCAAACTATTTTAACCTCAAATTCTTAATTCCAAGAGCACATATCTCTATCACATACTCATCTTATTTCATCAATAGAGATCTTCCAAGTTTTAACCATTTTCCTTACAAAAAAATCTATTTATAAACATCATGGACCTGATTAAATGACTTTCCACCTTCAAATTCAAGGAATTTTTATGTGATACACTTTAAAAACTAAATACACAAGTGAGATGAAGAGAATTGTAACTGAAATAAGATGTCATAATTTTATCTGTCATGTTCCAGTTATTCCTTCATTGTCTCTAGGCTCATTCAAGATTCCTTTTGGTCAATTATGAGAGATGAATCCTTTTTAACTACCTAACAATCTGCCAACCTAAAATGTAAATGTTATTTTAGCTTGTCTTCTAGCACAATGAGATTACATTTTTATTTTAGTGCTATCTGACCCTACAATAGGTGTTTTGTCATGATATCACATTACACACACATCAAATATGCTTTGGAACATCTTTTCAACCTTTAAACTATTCCATTTTAGTCTTCAAATTCCATTTAAGTTCATGAATACATTGCAAGCTTGAACAACACAGAGTGAATGAGACTAATGAACTCTTCTTATTCATTCATAAAGATGAATATGATCTTCATGAAGGAATTTATCAACTCTCGAGCTTGGACATCATTAAGACAGGTAAGGGGAAAAATTCATACACTATCTTGGAGATCGTTCGACACGCTTGAAGATACACATATCATGACATAAAAAGAAAGTGTTTAACTATTTTCACCCTAAGCGAAGATCATTTGTGATCTATGATTCAGACATAATCATTAAGAGATCAAGACCTTAACTTTTTCATGGAGTAGCATTGAAAATAGGGTATGCACTATTTTATCAACACAAAGTTATAACTTTGAGGGTTTAATTGACTCGATGATCATTCTTAATCAACCATGGTTATAGAGGCATATTCCATGAACAAGGGGACATTTGCATAACTTCTAAGATCAATAATTTTGTCTAATAATATGCTCATTTTCTCAAATTAGTTATCTCTTCCAATGTTATGCAGCTTAGGGTTTTTTGAACCCAAAACCCTAGTTTGTCATTTGAAGTATTACACCACCTTATCCTTCACTTTTATGTCAATACACATGAAAAATTACTTCATAAAATGTTCCTTCAATAGAATCAGGTCTTCTTTTGCATTGAATAGTGGGATATGTTCAAGTTTGAAGTCACAATCACAAATCTCCATGACTTTCATAAACAACCAAACACAGCTCTTCAATGAAGAGATGTTTATAGCATATACATCTCTATTTATGACATTTAAGATACATTATTGAGAATATATTATCCTTTTACAACCCACCATTCTAAAAGTAATCACCATTTCAAGAAAAATAGATATCACTACAAGCATTTGTGGGACAATATATACTTGGTTCTTGAGACAACACAAGATAATATCAACTTGGAAGTTTATTTCTAACCAAAATTACAACCTCAATACCACCCATGGTAGGTACACTTCAATAGGATCATTTACACTTCCTCTAGCCACTTGAATTCTTAGTTTGTAAAGAGAAATTCAGAAGCACAAATCATAATCACGCTTTTCTTGATAAGACCCTTAAAGGATAGTAATAACTAAATGAGAAATAGACTTCAAATCTCATCATAAGCGCATACTAGGATATTTATAAAAACATTTCACATGTAGAAGGTGATTAAAATCATATTTCAACTTAGAGACATGTTTATCCACAAACCCTTTCTTCAAGCATCATAACAGTCTAGTTTCACCATACTTTTGATGGTAGCGAGAGGAAAAATTGATTGAGTTCACACCGATTAACTAAAATTGGGGCTGAATGCAAGGTAATAATAATCCTAGTTAATCTAATTAAGTGGACTAAAATGCTGTATAAAATGAACTAAAAATATGGAATAATTGCAATTAATTATTCTACGTGAAATGAAACCCTAAATGTGCAAGAGAAGGGAGAGAAATAACTTATTTGATTGGCAAAGTGGCCCTGTAGTAGGTTGTCGCGAGTTTGAGAATAAAATCGAAAGTGCGATGAACACTCGGGGACCCCATGAAGATAGATCTAAAGGATTTGAAGTGATTGGGGTACCCGGAGTGTACTTGGGGTGTCATGGGGTGCCCTGGTTTGTAATATAGGCACTTTGAACACTGTAAATGCTCAAAACCTGTAATTGGTATGGTCGCAAGTTGGTTATGAACCTTCCTTGTTTATCACATTGGATAAGTTAGATGAGCTGGAAAATGACCTACAATGCAAAGAGAAGTATAAAACCCTAAACAAATAAAATATGCATATGAATGGGTCAGACTGAACTCAGCCTCCAAGCTAGTGGACTTATCGCTGAGCGCTGCACTACATTTCAGACCTAGATGTAAGATCGACGTGTGTGTGCATGTCCTGCCCTAGGTGATCTCATGCTAGTCACACTTTTTGAAGTAGCGAACAATAATAACTATAGAAAATGTAAATAACATGTGTGCATGGAATAGAATAAAATCCCTCCCCCTATGAAGTGTGTGTGATGTAGATCTACTAGCCTTGATGCATGGCACTATGTGGATGCAAGTGATGCAATGGATGTAACCCTAGATGGAGTGATAGTAGTGTGTAATGTGTTACATAAATATTATTCATAGTGTGAACACTTAGGAGTGGTTTGGGTTATTTGGTAGTAATAGTTTTTAATATTTATAAAATAATATATGAGTGTGCAAAACAGTTGTAATGTACAACTCATAGTTGAGAGATATTTGGGATATTGAGAGGACTTAGAGATTAGCCTTGAATCCTTACTTATAGGAGTTCATTGAGCTATTTATATGTAATCTCTCCATTGGGAATTTATCCTGAATGAATTACAATATCTCTAGTTTTATTATTTTACTGTGCAATGTTTTATTTTTATTTGATTAAATCATAGATATTTACAAGATTTGGTATCAGAGCGGGTTAGACCGCAATGATAACATGTAGGAGTTTGTGAGGTGTTTAGATCTGGAACGAATTTGTTTCATTGGAATCAAATTTGTGACCTGCATGTTTCATTGGAATCAAATATGTGACTTGCATGTTTCATTGGAATCAAATCTGTGACTCCGTGTTTATCTACCAACAACGATGATGCTTCACTCAGGCGAATCCATATTTGGTTGCAACATGAATTCTTGCAATATCCAGATCTGCAGTGACAGAGGTATTGTGTTTCTTTCCTTTTTTGGATGTAGATGAAAAAATAGAAGCATAGAATTTTTTTTTGCCAAATTTGGAAAGGGTCCAAGAAGATGTTGGAGTTATAACTTAAAATTGCCATAACTTTCAGCTGGTAACTCAGATTAATGTGCCATTTAAAAAAAATGTGTATTTTTTCGATCTCTACACATTGATCATGTGTTTTCTATTGCTAGAGGAAAAAAATTATTTTTTCCATTTTTGGCAAATATGTCAAAAAAATTTACTTTCAGTGTTTAAAGTTTATTGTAAGGGTGCATTTTTGACTGAGTTCGACACCTATTATGGAAATTCCATTAGATAAATTCAATGGATTAAATTTTCACACATGGAAGGTGAAAATACAAATGCAATTAATGAACAAGAACCTTTGGGGAATTGTGAGTGGAAAAGAACCTGAACAGAAGGAGGATGAAGATGACTACCTATACTAAGTAGTGCCTGATGGAGGATGGAGGCATAAGAGGATGGAGGAAAATTGGCATCTCTTGTTAGTCACCAACAAAGAGATTTCTTCATGGTATTGGTGACCTTTTATTTTTTTTGTGTGGTGTGTTTACTTTATGTTGTAATAATGAACAAAAGTAACATTCTTGTTTAAAGCTCCTGCATGAGCATAATTTCTGTTTTGTAATCCCTCTAAGTTAGAAACAATGATGTGAGAAAAATAATGTACGCTACTATGTAGTGGTTGGTTCCACTAGAAAACCATTTTTTGAGTTGGAGGTTCTCTTTGAAAACCTCATATTGTTTGAGTTGTTGGTACTCATTGAAAACCTTCATTTCTTTGTAGATCATGAGCAGGTACAAGAGATAGCTTTCCCCATGTTCACACTAAGGGGGTGACTGTTACAGAAATATTGTTCATAGTGTGAACACTTAGGAGTGGTTTGGGTTATTTGGTAGTAATAGTTTTTAATATTTATAAAATAATATATGAGTGTGCAAAATAGTTGTAATGCACAACTCATAGTTGAGAGATATTTGGGATATTGAGAGGACTTAGAGATTAGCCTTGACTCCTTACTTATAGGAGTTCATTGAGCTATTTATATGTAATCTCTCCATTGGGAATTTTTCCCGAATGAATTACAATATCTCTGGTTTTATTATTTTATTGTGCAATGTTTTTTTTTATTTGATTAAATCATAGATATTTACAAGACAATGCTATGACCTAGGATCCTTATTATGGTCTCATAACTTTATATTTATAGGGCTCTAAATCTTAATTTCATAATTAATCCCGAAAAGGACGATTGAGAAAAAGATAAATATGACCAAAAACTAGAAATGACCCAAAAAGGAGAGAAAGGGGATTCAGATAGATTGGGGCGCCTCGAGGCACCCCAAGATAGGTGGCGTGCCCTAATTTAGGGCTAGAATGTTGGGGTAGTTGCGAAATGGGTGGATAAGTGCTTGGAAAATACATGGGAACTACGAAATAAAATATAAAATAAAGATGGCCAAAATGTGGGATTAATTAGTACTTTGTACACTTGAGAACCTTCTAAATAGTAGTATAAGACCGAGCCAAATTATGTGTAAAGTGCATAATTTTGTGTCTACATTTTTCCCCACTTTATGTTGGTGAGTGGAAAGCTCGATAACATAAAGTAGATAGAGATGCGTACTTGATATCCATATAGAGTGTAGAAGAAGACATGCCAATGGACTAAACTCAAGCGTGGAATGAAAAAAATAAAAATGTGGAGGAGTGTGGATTCTAAAGATGAAAATGTGCATAAAAGTGATGAGAGTGAACCTAGGGCAAAACACATGTGTAGTTTGCATGCGATGTGTAATGTACTTGCATGCTTATTATGGAAAGTACCATCATAGTGTGTTGTCACTGTTGTTGTTGCTGTCCTAATTTGACTTCTTTTTTCTCATACGACAGATCTATAAGGAGAAAATGATCAAGTAGTCAAATATGTATGTATGTAAAAATGCTGTGTAAAATACACATGTAAAAATTACGTAAATGTAAAATATGCTAGAAAAAAATTTAAATGGAACATGTGCACCTGATCTATGTTGAGAAAAAAGGGTGTAGAAGGATATCCTGTATTGTCGCAAGTTTTTTGGGTGATCTCACGCCACCTTGGCTAAAGAAGTGTAGGGAGGAAATGCTCTATGTCCTCCAAATCTAATTGCTTCTGCTGAAATTTGTTGAAGAGATCTATGTACTGCTTATGGTTTTTTGGGTGATCTGATGCAATTGGATAGAGAAGTGTAGAGAGGCACACCCACTGTAACCCCGAGCTTGTCACCACTCCGTATGATTTCTAAAGGACACCATGTCATGTTAAGGTTGCTGTGTATGGAGTTCTTCAATTGGTCTAAAATCAATGACTGTGTCTGAACCAATGTAAATACGTTGTGTTAGTAGAAAACCCTCAATGATGCCCCCCTCTTTGGGGGAAGATACGATGGCGACCCCGGAAAGAGAATGCAGCCCCAAAAGAGGATCAACCACACTCGACTGTAGAACTTTGCCCTATAGGGGAAGGGGAAAACACTTGGTAGATACCAAGACGTACACAAAAGGGGATGGCTAACCAATACAAGCGTTAGTACAAAAAAACATACATGCAATAAGTGTAAAAATACATAGAAAATGTAGAAAAACTACTAAGCACAATAGTGTAAACACGCAAGAAATAAAAAGTAGATCGAAAAAGTGGGTTACAAATATGGGACATCACTCAAAATGTCAAAAGACATGCAAGAGCATCATGGATGCAAACAATGCATACACATGCACACACAAGAAAATGGTAAAACCCACATACAAAGGAAAATAAAGCAAACAAGTATAAACAAAGATGTAGTCATGGAAACATGTAATCCTACAAAACAAGTGCTGCATATGGAACACCCATTATCATGTTACAATAATAACCAATATGTCAAAGTGTGTATGAACAAGTAGTAGAAGATGCTAAGTACATAATGAAACAATAATACCTATATGAAATGAATGTGGATGCCCCTAGTGACCAATATGGTAAGGGTAGAAGGAAAGAATCCATGCTTTGCGTGTAAATGTATTTTATCTATGATCACACTAAAAATATGTGAACACGCATGTGTGTATGATAATGACATATAAGAAAACAATATAACATGTGTAATAAAGTGAGAATGCAAAACACCAGTAAGTAAGAGTAAATGCCACCAAGACAATGTAGTATGTTATGGATGGATGAAATGGAATGCAAGATGGAATGGTAGGAGCAACGTGCCCCCTAAGTGTATGGAAGTGTATACAAAGGTGAGGTTCATTTTTTCCCCTCACCACCAAAAATGAACCGTAAATGAGGGTGCATCTTCAGCAATGGTTGATTAGTGTAGGTTGTGTTTAGCGCACTGTGATGAATGTGTATGTGTAGTGGTGATGAAATGTGACATGGGGAGAAGATGTGCATGGACCCTATAGCATAAGTGTATACCATGACTTAGTAGAATAGATGAATGATGATTTATCCCTAAGGGTATATCACTATGGAATGAGTGTATGGTGGTGAGATTAATGGAAAGATGTGCATGGACCCTATAACATAAGTGTTTACCATGACCTGGTAGAATAGACAAGTGATGATTTATCCCTAAGCATATATCACTATGGGAGGAGTGGTAGTAAGTGGTGATGAAGTATGTGATTGTATAGCGAATGTGCATGAACCATATAGCCGAAGCGTATATCATGACTTGTTTGAATAGGTGAGTGATGATTTATCCCTAAGCGTATATCACTACATGATGGAAGAAGAAGGTGACGATTTATCCTATAGCATATGTCACTATGAGATGGGTGATGAAGTTGGATGAAGTGTATATGAGTATATGGTGGATAATGGAAGGTGGTGATTTATCCTAAAGCATATACCACTAAGTGATGAGTAGGATAAATGATGATGTAATAGAATGACGTAGAATAGGATAATATAATGTGTGATGATAGGATGTAAGAGGATAATGAGAAATTGATTAAAAGAGTGGTGATTTAACCTAAGGTGTATACCACTACATGATGATAGAAGGAAATAGTATATATGGCTGAGTGGATGATAGAATAACTAGAAATGATGAAGGGAGTGGTGATTTAACCTAAGGTGTATACCACTACATGATAATAGAAGGATTGATAATGTAATAGAATAACTTGGAATTGATAAAAGGATAATGTAATAGAATATTTGATGATAGAATGTGATGATATAAGGTAGAATGGATGAAGGGAGTGGTGATTTAACCTAAGGTGTATACCACTATGGTATGTGATGATGAGTGTGGGTGACGATATATCCTAGAGCATTGGTCACTAGTCTGATGAATGTGGTATGATGACATGTCACATGTAGGTAAGGTCCATTTGATTGGTAAACCCTCGATAGTTGAGTATGGACCAAGGAAATAGAGTGCGTCATAGGGTGATGAGTGCAGTGTGTAGAAGACAACGTGGTAGAAACGACCATGTAAAGGGGTAGGGTATGTAAATGTGCATTATGGGCAAGGAAATGTAGAATGTGTAATGGGTATGGAATGTGTAATGTGTGAAATGTAACAAGTGTGTAGATAGAAATAGATTTTGTAAGGATGACAGGTAAAACTAGACTCATGTGTAATGGAACCTAGTGTAGTGTGTAGAATAGAGATGATATAGGTATGTAGATGATGTATGTCATGGTGATAGGTGTAGATAGAATATGTAGTGATGAGATGTAAATATAGACCCATAGATAATGTGACCTAGCATAAATATAGGATGTAAGAACAAGATGCAAAACTAGACGCAGATAAGATGATGACTAGTGTAGTATGTAAAAGATGGATGATGTATAAATGACTAATAGATGAGGTGTGGAGAGGGTAATGTAGGATGTAGGCTATGTATAGAAATGATGATAGAATTTAAAGGTGTATAACCTAGCGTGTAGTGTGTGGGGTTTAGTGTAATGGTAATCCCTCAACAGTCCAGTGTGAATCGAAGCACAAGAGTGCGTCATCGGGTAATGAGGGTGTGATAATGTGTGATAAATATGCCTATATGCAAGGGATCAAAGGAAAGGGAAATGCAATTATGCTAGAATGAGGATGGGGGATGTAGAGTGTCTATGCCCCCAAGTGATAATGTGAAAAAAGTGACTATGAAATGCCATCAAGCAAATCATCGTTGTCTTGATCAAACCGACAGAGCTACGTTGGAAACTTGGTAGGTGATAGAATGAGGTGGATCATATAAATATGCATTACGATGAAGGAGATAAGCATTCATCACATATTATTCATCTGTAAAAGTAATTGGTGGACATCCATGAGCACACCAATGTGAAATGTTAGGTACATATGTAGGATGATGCAGCCTAGAATTCAGCAATACAAGCCCAGGCGTGCTGGCACATCACT
Organism: Taxus wallichiana var. yunnanensis; assembly: GCA_018340775.1. NCBI lineage: Eukaryota > Viridiplantae > Streptophyta > Pinopsida > Cupressales > Taxaceae > Taxus > Taxus wallichiana. The sequence continues at coordinate 467,353,357 of CM031236.1, read as the reverse complement.
CAGCCTAGACTGAGCACTCACCTAAAGTGTGCAAAGGTACCAGGCCCCTCTTTAGGGTTGTTGTTGTAGGATGTTAGCATGATGAAGACTTTAATCATTCATATCTATAACTAATATATCTTTCATACAATGCATATTCAAACCTAGATCTAGAACATAACAGACTTTATAGATAACCATAATGGAATCAAGCATGCAATACTGAATTATAACCATGAGAACACCTTGTTTCAGTCCATAATCTCCATTATATTAATTGTAATAAATACACAAAAGCTTCATTACAATAACAATAGTATACGCTCATGCACGTAACAAATCTAGCAACATAATCTCACTATACCCTAGTTCTCACACGTATATCTATGCTCTCTCTCTATATATGTTATATCTACTACACATTTCACTACTTATTTATAAGGGTGGGGAATTTCCCTTCACCGCTTATCTATTCCCAAAATAGGTCACATGCTATTATTAGCCATGCACTATTACAAAAATAGGCTTACATACAAGAATGCTAATAATAGATCTCTCTTTGTCAACTATCAATTTTCCATTCTATCTTTAGCTTGCATCCATGCAAAGTGCTTCATAGATGACCATACAAAAATAGCCAATGTGTGATGTGTAAGTCTCCAATCAGTTTGAGTGCTCGTATGCTACCTCGAAAAATAGATCCTAATCATAAAAATGGATAAGTCCTAAGTCTGTCTCTATTCTACGCACGATCCTCACCGATGCTTCGCACCTTTAAATGCACTCTTTTCTCATGTGTAAAATCTCTTTATTTTATCCACTAAGTGCCAAAGTATGACTAATGAACATTACCCCAAACTAGTTGTATTGCCGCCCGACAATGGTTGTCTCCAAAAACAAATCAAATAATATGAATAGAAGAATATAAAGATTTTGGATGAATGAAATAATGCCTTCAACTTTCTCAGTATCTTCTTCTACAACCGAATAATCGATTCTCGGATATTCCTCTTTTATCTCCGCCTCTAAGGTTTTCTAGTCATTGAACGTGACATCTGATTTTTCTGGAATATCCACTGAAATTGACTCTAATTCATCCCTTGCAATCTCTCATTTTTCATTCTATAATACCAACACAATGCTAGACATGCCAGTCATTCTCCCTTCCAACAAGTCCATATTTTGAGTGATGAGTTTGCCAAGCTCATCCAACCTTTCCCTATGAGGTTCCTGAGTGGCTGTAAGGGCCTCACACTTTTGCTTAACAAGTGTTAACCATTCTGCATGGCCCAATGTCTCATCCTTCATGGCCTTCAGGACCTCATTGTCTTCTAAAATGGTCCTGGTCCTTATAATAGCCTCTAGCACTATACAAATATTTAGCGCTTGATCTACCTTCTTGAGTTCTTCCTGCAAGCTCTGAAGTAATCCTTCATATGATGCAATCTTCCACATCACTGAAGCCTTTTCACGCTCTACTTCCTGTGCTAGATCCTTTGGCTTAGGCATGCACAAAGGTTCATCTTCAAGTACTAAGTCCACCAATGTACTAACATAATGTATTGTTGAAGGAAACGTCTTGGGTACCTTTGGCTCTAAGTGTGGCCTAGCCTTCATGACATTGTCACCAATCTCCTTTGCCATGTTGATAAACACTACATTCTTCTTCTGTGCCAAATATTTTTCCTATTTTAGGTGTACTATCTCCTCATCCTTAGTCTTGATCTCCTCCCTTAGCACCCTAATTGTGACAACTTTATCCATATTCGACATGCGACCTCTATCGAGACCTTCACCAAAGCATTGCTTACTGTTCATCAAACATAACAAAGAGGCTTTACCGTTATGTGTCTATCCCGAGGTGTCTTTTTCAACCTCTTTGAAACACTTAACTCATCAAATACATAAAATTCTGGTTCATCATGTGTGTGTGCATCGAACAAGACAATACTTCCTTGTGTGCACTATTGCCATATCTTCATCCATTAACTCCTAGCCATATAACTCCTTTTGTGCCATTGTCTATATGGAAATAGGCACAAAAATTTTACATGTGTCCTCGGTGTAGCCCATGGCTGGTGGAATATACTCCCACTTGTTCTTCTTGATCTAGGATACTTAGGAACTTGGGCTTCAAGATTGGGAACTTGTGTTGCTATGTCCTAAGTAGTCTCTGTTGTTGTCTCTTCTGCCCCTTTTTCTTCCTCTTCTCCATCCTTCATTTCTTCTTCTTTTTGTTCCTCTACATTCTCTAGAGGTGTAGGAGAATTGGGCATGATTTTCTCCAAATCCTATGCTTCCTCATTCAAATTTAATTTCCTTCTCCTTTTCTCAGTTGTCTCCTTATATGGAGAGAGTTGAGGTGATCTGCACACTATTTGTGGAGTAGCACCTTGGGTCCTTGTCCTCCTGAATACTCTCTTGAATCGGTTCTCTCCTTGACCACATCCAAATCCTCATCATCTTCCTCTTGTGGCTGAGGTGGAGTAGTTACGTGCCCAGCTTCATCCTTATTTGGAGACTGTCTTCTACCTCTATGTTCCAAACCACCACTATCCTCATGCTCCTCCTCTTCATCATCGACTTGAATTGTTTCGTGGATTGGGTGTTGGAACATTTTCCATCAGATGCTTACCCTTTGGTGGCCCCGGAGTGCGAACTCATTCTCCACATAGATTTCTCTAGATTGGGTTTAAGTTACAGTACACAAACACTTTGCTCCGGTGTCCCCAAATGCCAAGCTCACGGGTTTCATGCTTATACTATCTCGAAATAAGTCTTTCACCGTATGTATTGCACCCTAGATATACATAGTTCTTCCTCGAGTGTGGTAGTCACAATCTACCTTGTCTACATTGAAATTTAAGGGGTGTGCATCCGAGAATTGATGGATGATGCCTGAAATACCTTGTTGTGAAGGCATACAATAATTTCCACATGGGCTCTAAGCCCCGTCCTGATCACAAATTGTGCGATGCAAAATCTTGGTATACGAAAAACTAAAATGCCTTACCCACTACAAGGAAAATCCTTGGGTATGTGCCACTCTTCCTCGAACACTATGCAGAGTCTATTATACCACATCTCCACCCTCTACTTGATTGGTCCACTCCTGGATCCATCACACAAGTACTTGCAAAACCTCTCTATAGGTGACATGTGTTCCGTGGGGTACTCCCAAATATTCTCCTTTGGCCCATCAGGCACCCCAATCTCGATGAATACTAAGGAAAATAACACAATGCTAAAACTTATTTTGTCACCTGTCCATGCTTCTTCAATGATTGTCTTTGCTATATGATCTACAACATTGTAGACCACTCCTTGAGACATCTTCTTCACGATGTGCAACCACATTGTGTTTACCTGTGACCACCTTCCTTGGTCATTCAACTTTGTCAGAAGATTTGCAGATGCATGCACTACTATGTACTTTTTTAACTTGTCAATGTCCATGCTTGTGGAGACCCTTGGTATAACACAACTCCTTCCTCATCTCCGTGGATTGCGGATTTATCAGTTAAATCATTATCCAAATCCAACCCTGAGGCCCTTAGTCCTGTCACCGTTGAAATCAAAGCAGATGTGATTCTTACCCTCTATCCAGAAAAATATAAGAAGTCCTCATGAACTCCGCTCATCATCCACCGATACAATGATTCATACTTTCCAAAATATGGTAGCTCATACATCTGGTAGACTCCATTATGCTTCAACAACTTCTCACCAACGTCATCGTATATTGACATATCCTCTGCCACGTGCTTGTTTGTTTTTGTTCTCAGCAATGCATCGAGATCCTTCTTATTATCTGATGTTCGATGGTTGTAGTCGTTAATTTTACATTGGTGGATATTAGAATCCCATTCTTGTCCCATAATCACATACTTTGGGTACGCATTTCTAAAAATTTCTCTCAAGAGCAATATCTTCTTCCACTTCAACCTTCTTCTTCCCTTTATCTCCTGTTGTGGGTGATTTCTTTGGTGCCATTTGAAAAATCTCTCTCTTTTTCTCTCTGTACTCGAGTAAATCAAAACCATAGCTTAAATCTCCATGCCCTAGTGGAAATCATATGCCCTAGCTTATTTGTAATGCGTTTGCTTTGCTCAAACCCTTCTCCTATGGGAAAACAAGCTTCTCCTGCACACAACCCTTCTCCTCACGTCTAGTTTCACACTCTTCACACTTCAATACGATTGATCGGCTCATTTGCACTTAACCCTTTTCAAATTATCTCAATTGAAATGGTAAAAATTAACTCACATCCCATCCTTCTATAGAATTTGAAAAATTTAGCGCATTTATTGCTTCTCTACCTACCAAAATTCCTCTCATTAAGTGACCATTTTCATTATTTCAGCACAGGTACATCTTCTCGCCTAAGTTATAACCTTCTAGAACACCCTTCTACCTTTTTCTATAGAATTCTCTTCAATATGCTTTCATGCTCCCGATTACCTCATCACTACGCCTTCCATCGTAGTCTTCCCAAACCCTACTTACCTCGCGTATATTTGTTTCTTCACTTCTCTCTATATATGGTCCTTGTGTGTGTAGAAAAATATCTTTTTTTCAATTTTTCAACCTTGAATAACACCCGTAGATAGTTCCTTTCATGTGGGCTTATTTCCATCAGTCCTGTACCTAGATATCAACAACCTACCCGACACTAAGGGTATGTGCATTCTTCTACGCATAAAAATTCTTCAAATAGTAATTAGCTTCTGGCATGTAAACTTGCTTATTAAACAAACACACCAACTAAATTGACAAAGCATAGAAATGAAGAAGGAAACACATTAAGGGAATGCATAATTGAAAACATAACCTACATGGCAACACTACCTTATTACAAACACCAAGAATACTTATTTATAGTAGGGCTTTTACCTACTCCCATTGAAGTAACTGGGTAACCGTATTCCATCAAGGGCCTCTAACTGACAAGCTCATGATTCGAGTATGTGAGTGATAACATATGGCCCCAACTAATGTACCTTGAGTTTACCTGGATGGCGTAAACACTTAGAATCATAAAGGAGCACCATCTGTCCTATCTCGCAAATTTTTATCCTTGATGTGCCTGTCATGCCATGCTTTCTGCTTGGCCTTCTCTTGTTTTTGAATCCAACGTGCTATGGCTTGTCATTCATCTAATTGGATTAACTATTCAATGCATTATTTTAATGCTTTCTCATCAACAAGACCTCCAACGATGTGTAATACACAAGAAGGTAACATAAATTCCATAGGAAGAACTACTTCCACGCCAAACACTAACTGAAATGGTGTGGCTTTGTTCAACCTTTTATATGTTGTCCGATATGCCCAAAGTACTGTAGATACTTTATCATCCCAATCCTTTCTTCTAACATCACATATTTTTGTCAATGTCTAGCTCAAAATTTTGTTGAAAGCCTTAGCAATCCCATTTTCCTGAGGATGATAGGGTGTAGTCTTATGGTGTGTAATCATGAATTCATCCAATAGAATTTTGATTGTCTCATTAAGAAAAGGTGCGCCTATCACCTGGTAAAACTTAAAGGACATCCATACCTGTAATAATATTTTCCCAAAGAAACACAAGCTCTTTTATAGATGTATAATTTGTAGGTGCTACTTCTACCCACCTTATCGGATAATCAGTGCAAGTTATGATGTAACATGATTCAGTTTGGTGCATAAATTTGGTGAAATAGGACCTAAAAATCTATAGCCCATTTCTCGAATGGTTATGTACTAGTAATGGGTCTTAGAGGCATTTCATCTCATTGACATGGTTTCCCAGGCGTTGACAATGATCACAAGTCTTAAAAATTCCTTACAATATTTATATAGGGTCTCCCACCATAATCTAACGAGTAGAATCTTGCGCGCGTAGTGGCATCACCGACATAGTGGCCACACTGTAATACCAACATGGGATTCTTCCATAATATCCATGCGCTCATGTTCCAATAAAAATGGCGTAATACTTCATCTTGGCCTAATTTTTACAGTCACCACCGATTAACATATAGAGGGTCATGTGTGTATAACAAGTTGTTTCTTTTCCAAGGATTTCATTCCTTTTGGTGTCATCCCTATTCGTAGAAAAATATAAATGTCCTCTAGTTCTGATGGCACTCATTGTAACCTATATAACTGTGCATCTGGCATGGTATCCTCAATTGCCTATGCTTCTTCTCCTGACTGTATTCTTGATAGATGGTCTGGTCTAGAATTACTTTTCCCTGGTTTCACCACAAATGTGAAATCAAATTCTTGAAATAAGAGCACCCATCGACATATGCACCCTTGTAGAATAGGTTTGTTTACCAAATACTTCAATGCCATGTGATCTGTATAAAAGATGAATGGTGTAGCTAGTAGGTACTAGTGGAATTTATGTAGTGCATAGATCATTGACAAAGCTTCACGCTTTGTAGTGGTGTAATTTTATTCTGCAGGAGTCAGCTTTCTACTAGCAAAATAGATAGGATGATCTACAATACCTTCTCCAGGTTGAGCCAACATCGTGCCAATGGTTGTGCCAAAGGCATCAACATGTACATGAAATGGTTGGTCCCATGAAGGAAAATGCAAAATAGGCATGGTAGTAAGTTTTTCCTTTAATGTCTCGAATGTGCACTGCTGCAGTTCTCCCTAGTAGAACGTACCTTTCCCTTTCAGTAACTCTTCCAATGGTGTAGAAATTTTGGCATATCCTTTGATAAACTTCCTATAATATCCTGTATGACCCAAAAATCCATGCACCTCACTTTTACTGGTATGCTCCTTAGACCTATAATGAATACAACCTTGGCTGGATCAACCAACAAACCTTCCTTGCAGATTATGTGTCCGATTAATATCCCAAATGGTGTAGCAAATATGGACTTCTTGATGTTTAGTGAGATACTCAACTATCTACATATTTCAAACATTAATAAAATACTGTCAAAATGATCCTTAATCAATCCATACACCGTCTAATCATCTAAATAGACCTATAAGAAGTTGTGAATAAATTCCTTGAATGCTTGAACAACTATGCACAAAAATACACCATGCACATTTTTCAGACCAAAAGAAATTACAATATAGGTGAAGCTACCCCATTCCATAGTAAACGTAGTCTTTTCCTAATCTTCCTGGGTAATCTAAACCTAATGATACCCAAATAATCCATTCGTAAATGAATAGATTTCATGCCCTGTAATGCCTTCTAGTATTTCGTCGGTGAATGGTGTAGGAAAGAGATCAGTCACACATGCAACATTCAGCTCCATGTAGTCCATGCAAATCCTAATCCATCCATCCTTCTTGATACTGATCACCATTGGACTAACCCATTCTAACTCATCAAGGGGCTTGATAATTCTAGACTTCAACATTTTGTCAATTTCTTCTTTGACCTTTTCACACAAGTTGGGGTTCATCCTGTAGGGTCTCTTTCTAACTGGCATGCACCCTCTTTAAGTTTTATCTTCATCTCCCCTAATGATTCATGCACACCTTTAAGTTCATGGTACCCCCTTGGGAATAAGTCTTAGTAATCCCATAGTAACTCGATGATTTTTTCCACTTCAAATTCTGACCAATAGTCCCCGATTATGGCTTCCTTAGGCTCAGCCTCGATCCAATATTCACCCTCTTTATATTCATAGGTTCATGATAGGCATGCATGGTAATATCTGTACTTTCCAATACCTCACACCTATCTCGTTAAATGATTTACATCCACATTTTATACTTCTTCGTCATCCACTAAGTAGACCATTTTTCCTTTTTCAAGGCAAGTGCATTGAAGTAATGTTGCATCAGCCTCTATTTCTTCATCAAGACACGCTCGAAGTCTCCTTCATTGAATAACTCATGAAGGAGTTCTTCATCCTGCACTATCTCCCATAATTAATTTCTTTATGAATTTCAATGCTTCTTCCACCAGAGGCTTTGTAGAGAAGAAGTCAAATGTCTAGGTCATTCCTATAATTAAATATTTCCAATTTCTAGTCTCTCTATGGAGTTTTGCATATACATACCAAGCACGCACACATCCTTGTAAAGTGGAATAAAACTTGTGCACCCATAGTGAAGGTGGTAAAGATTCTTTTCCTTCTGTCCAGAGTCTCTCACACTTCTGAACGTGGTGCTTGAACAAGTTGATTACCATAATAAGTACATATTTGAGTAGGTGCATTGCTCCTGAAGAACCTAGTAGTAAGAGAAATCCTAATTTCATTCCATCCTATAAGATTATCCTTGTGGGCCATCCACCAACGTGCTTGTTGTCCCACGTAGTGTATATGCTAGCATATTTCTTCTTTCCAATGGGTCTATCCACTGTTCTTCCATGGCACACAGGAATACCATAGGATATCCTTCTCTAGTGTAATAAGGTACCAATTTTTTACCTATCCTCTTGACATAACGTGGTTTTTTGCCTCTAGGAAATATGCTCTTTACTTCGTGCCCTACCAACTCATAAGTGCTATGAGCCCAATTATCACAAGCAACACTTGTAGTATTGCTAATAGACTGTGCATCCTCCCACTGAATTATTCCTTCTTTGGTTGGCTCAAGTATCTCTAGATCTTGGATGACGCGTACATAAATCCTATTCAGATCTTCTTCACTTAAGGGCTCAACATAGGGCACATATTTTCCATCTGTTAAAGGGATAATAAATCTCTCCTCCTTGTTTTCAAAACTGATATAGCCCTTGTTGAACCAAAGATCAACATTATTTGCATAACACCAAGGACACCCCAATAGAGCTGGGAAGCTATCTGACTCTGCCAGTGCTAAAACCTCAAAGTCCCAGTGAACTTGGCTCCTTGTATAGTAATGGATGCATCTTTCAAAACTCGGATGGGAGTGGCTTTAGTTTGATTAGCCATGAACAATACATTAGAGGATGGCTATAAAGGGGGTCTCCCCATTTGTACCCATGCATCCAAGGTAAAAACATTGACTTCCACACATGTATCAATCAATATATTACTTAATAGCCACCCATCCAAAAAAATTTTAGAGTGATTTCCTTGTCATAATCTAGGCTATGAGGGGAAATATTCACATGCAGGATTTGCCATCCAGTCTCAATACTTACACGCAGAGTGTTTCCCCTTAACCAATCCCCTAACAATGAAATGATATTTTCTTGGTGCAACATTTTACATACTTCCCTTAAGTCATCTATATCAGTTTGGACCATCTATGATACTTTATTTTTCTCCATCTTCCGTGATTTCTCTTTTAAGTACTGTATCTCACCCTGAAGATTCCTAAGAACTTCCATGGTTTCTTGATAAACCTCTTTCTGATGGGCAAGATCTAGGTACAGTGTATGTAGAACCTCCTCCTTAGTAATGGTAGACTTCTATTGCAATGCTTCTTGAGTGCGTGCCACCTCAACATGGGTCATGATCTTCACTTGTAACACCTCAAAACCTACTTCCAACTTAGGCATCCATTTATTTTCCACAACGATGTTGTATCCTAACCATTAATGTGCCCTTGTTTTCTTGTTTATGCTACTTACTAAGGTGCTCATACAAGTCCGAGAACTCCTCATAGCTATGGTTCTTTCTACAAAAAGAACATGTAATATTATGAGGACATTCAAACATGTAGTGGTCAGGAGATCCGCATGTATAACATGTTCAAGCGAGGGAACTCAATTCTTCCACTACCACAACCTTGTCCTCCAAATCCACCATGGTATCCTTGACCTCTACCATGACTCGCTTCAAATGACCTTCATTCTAATCATATCGCGCTTGAGTGTGATCCCATTCCCGATGCTCATTCTTTCCCTTAGAGTTATCTAAAACTCCTATCTTTCATACAAAAATATCTATAACATCATGGATCTGACCAATCAACCGATAGTCTTCCATGTCATGAGTCGTGGACCTACAAATTTTATAGTAGCTTGAAATGTTCTTCCTTATCACATATTGTAATAATGGGTAATGACTAACATCATGGTTTAAATGGCATATCTTACAATCCAACAACAATGAGTGTACTGATTTGCGAGGATAACTATCCTTTGTGTGACCTTCTACTTCACAATTTGTGCACCAAATCCCTGTGTGTGTCTCATGTGCTGAATTTGCTGATAGTTTCTCCAACTGTTTTTCCATAGCTGCAATCTGTGCTTCTAAAAATGGGTTTATACCTGTATCTATACTTCCAACTCGCCTCAATGTGTAAGTCTGCTTCAAGTACTTCATGCAGATCAATGTATGTATTATGTGATAATGCCCTTCTAAAAGGGGTAATTAGGCCCCCAACAAACCACTGTGCATGCTAGCTACGTGTATATCATAAGAAAGCTTAGGTAACAACGTTTTAAAATGGGAATCATACTCTCTAACACTCTCAGTGGCGCCTTGCTTAATATCCTTGAGTCCACTTATACTCTTCTACTCAAACTCAGGGATGTGAAACTCTTTAAGGAATACATCTTTTAAAGCTGTATAATCTACACAAGTATGATCAGGGTCAAACTTTCTGTACCAACTGTGTGCACGCCCTTGTAACATAATAACAAATTGGCTAGCCCTATGATCAGAAGCTATGATTCCTTTTACGCACCACAATATTTCACACATATGCACATGTTTAGCAACATCTTCTATGCTCATATAGTCTGGAAGACAAAGAGACATATCCATGTAAATATTTTGGAGTTGGTGCAGACCTTGCCCACCTCGGTTAAGAACCTCTCGTGCTTCCCCTACCTCCGAACTACCAAATCCACTGGAACTAGAGCTAATTATTCCTCCCGATCTTGAACTGTAGTTGGTGCTAGACCAGAAGATGTACTTCCATGTGTCCCAATAGTAGAACTAAATTGTACCCTAACAGTTTGGAAAGCGTTACCACTCCTAGAAGTTAGTCTGAAAATTGACGTGCTTGAGTTCTCGTGCATATGATACTCCCAAAAAGATACTCCCATATAACAACAAAGCCATTTGTGCTGCCATCATTTGTGACTTTTATAAGACTCGATCCTACTCTCCCACTGCTTGAATTAACTTGTTGACTATTTGTTGTACTAGATGTTGGAAAACCAAGCGCAAGGAAAAGGTTTCCAGTGTATTAAGATGTACGCCCACAACCTAGGTTGTCTCTTTCCGGCACGCTTCTATGTGATGTCGAGGAGGGTTCCATATTATGTTTTCCCAAATGGGGAGTTTCGAGGCTTGAGTTCCCATCTTCTCGTGTGAACTTCAATTCCTTCTCGAACTATCTTTCTCCACAATGCCATTTGCTCTGCAACCTTCTGCTTCTTCTCTATCTCCCTCTTGTATGCCTCATTATATTTAAGCCACCTTTCCTCTCTCTACCTTTCTACTGCTAGGTTTTCCATCTTTCACCAAACCTACTCATGCCCTTACACGTGGTGGAGTTTAGTTAGCCATTGGTTTACTCTCTAAATTCAAAGTGACCATCAAGATCTTGATTTCTAGTGGAATGCATTACAGGGTAAGTTCCTCTTGAACATCTTTAAAACTAGAATTTAGCTACCTCTAGACATGAATAAGTTGAAATAGAGTACTCCAAGATATAACTGTTTAAAATGCCACGAAACCACAAATCCACACTCAAGTCAAAATTAGATGAACATCATCATACGGGGCCTAAAATTCTTCCTATGTCCAGACAAGTACGCAATACCTATAATTCCTCTTAGATGCATACTCAATCATTCACTCGCATAATTCTATCTGGAAAGATAATGAAGAATCTCTCATACAAACTTTCATACAGTTTCTGTTCCACCCACATGTATGTGTTAAACCCAGATCTAGTGCTTGAACCACCATGTGTATTCTTCTTCTAGATCCTGTATCCACTCCTCAACACTTGCTAAGGTCAACCAATATGTCTTCATCATGAACCATCCTCGAAAACAACTCGAAAAGAGGTCTCGACAATAAAACTAATGATGTAGGCTAGAATTCAGCAATACAAGACCAGTGTACATTAGCACATCACTCACCTAGATCGAGCCCTCACCTAAAGTGTGCAAAGGTACCATGCCCCTCTTTAGGGTTACTGTTGTAGGATGTTAACATGATGAAGACTTTATTCATTCAGATCTATAACTAATATATATTTCATACAATGCATATTCAAACCTGGATCTAGAACATAACAAATTTAACAGATAACCATAATAGAATCAAGCATGCAACAATGAATCATAACCATGATAACACCTTATTTCAGTCCATAATCTCCATTATATTAATTGCAGTAAATACACAGAAGCTTCATTACAATAACAATAGTATACACTCATGTGCGTAATAGATCTAGTAGCATAATCTCACTATACCCTAGTTCTCACACGTATATCTATGCTCTCTCTCTATATATATGTTATATCTACTACACAATTAACTACTTATTTATAAGGGTGGGGACTTGCCCTTCACCGATTATCTATTCCCAAAATAGGTCGCATGCTATTATTAGTCATGCGCTATTACAAAAATAGGCTTACATGTAAGAATGCTAACAATAGATCTCTCTTTGTCAACTATCAATTCACCATTCTATCTTTAGCTTGCATCCATGTAAAGTGCTTCGTAGCTGATTATCCAAAAATAGCCAATGCATGATGTGTAAGTCTCCAATCGGTTTGAGTGCTCCGCATGCTACCTCCAAAAATAGATCCTCATCATGAAAATGGTTATATCCCGAATTTATCTCTTTATGTGTGTGATCCTTGCCGATGCTTCTACGCCTTTGAATGCACTCTGTTATCCCTCATGAAATCTTTGTATATTCTCCACTAAGTGCTAGAGTTTGACTAATCAACATAGGAGAAGAATCATTAGTAATAGAGATAGTGCCAAAAGGCATAGGGAAGGAGAGTGAGGAGTGAAGCGGATCGAGTGTGCCACTAGTATAATAAAGCCAAGATCATCTAAGTGTAAATGGAAACCCACGGATAATGCGTGCAATAAATACTATCAAGTGAAAAACCCATAAGCCATAAGTTGATGTAATATGGAAGTAACCATAATAAAGATGGGGTGAATGGAGGGGTGGTAAGATGTCATTAAGCATCATGCCAAACCTGGGTAAGAAATCATGTGTACAGATAGTATCAGAGCTAGCAAGATCAAGAGGAATGTGTTCCCAAAATGTCCTATTGATATATAAAGTGCAGGTGAAGGGGGTCACGAAACTACTTTTGGTGGAGAGGAAGATGAAACTGTGTTGACACTATTAATAGAGCCCTTATATAGGACCATGACATTAGTGGATGGAGGGTTTTAAATTGCTACTCTCCTAGGCCATCGGTGATAAATGTTTCTTCAAAATAAGAATTGTTTATGTTGAAAGGAGTAAAATCAATCTTTTGTAGTGATTCATCAGTGAGTTCTATAACATCAACCTTGTCGTCGACTTGATGGAAACGCAAATGTGCACGTCATCTATTTGGGTAGTTCTATTAAGGACATTCGAGGTGGGATAGGAGGAGAGGGTGGTGGAGGCAGATTAATAGCAAGGACAAATACAATGAGTTAAATAATAGTCTGAGGTGTGAGTGGAGATGACACGAGAACTGATGTTAGGGGAAGTGGAGGTAGGTTTACTAGTAGGGATAAATACAATGGGAAAAATAATGCCAAAGGGTGAGTAGATATAACAAGAGAAGGAATGGTAGGAATATTGGAGGTGGGTACACTAGATTGATCGACATCATATTTATCCAGGTTAGCATATGGAATGGGCTGAGGTGGTGGGACAGGCATAGAAGTCACATGATCAATGCGACAATATTTGAATGGTTCTCAAGTTAGTGGTAACAATATGTTCATAACCATCATGAAGGAATTTGACACATTGATGTACAGTGGAGGGTACAACTTGCATGACATGGATCCAAGGTCTACCTAAGAGGATATTGAATTGAAAAGAAATATTGAGGACGTAGAATTCAATAAGAACTGTTTTAGGTCCAACACAAATATGGAGGGATATAATGCCGAGACATGTATGCGTGGAAGAGTCCTAACCAAGGATGAGAGTGGAGTTACAGGAGATGAGACTATCATTGATACCTAATTATTGTAAGAGAGAATGAGCACATAGGTTAATGGTGGACCCATTTTAAATAAGGAAACACTTGATACAAGTAGTGCTAATGATAATGATAATGAGAAATATGGCACAAGGGTTATTTTTGGTGGCAGATGATATGTCATTATCCGTAAAGGAGATAGAATGAGGGAAACTAAAAAGAGACTAAATGAGATGGGAAAAAGCTTCAGTAGAGTGGTCATGTTTGACGTGAATAGCATGAAGGGTAGCCCCGAGTGTGGTTTGGCAATCTGGCACAAAGTGCGTAAGAGGTCGTAAAGTGATATTTTAGTGGGTGTATTCTTGAGCTAGTCAATAATATCATAACCTTTGGAAGTAGCTGATGGAGCGAAAGGTGTGACTGGTGGAGGTAGTAAAATGGGTGGAGAAATAGGTAGAGTAATGTGGGTGTGGTGGGTAGTAATGATGTTAATGAATGGGTCGAGATGAAGACATGAAAAAGTGAGGGGGTGTTGGGTACGCACACACATGAAGTCGCTTGACGTAGTAACTACGTTAGTGATCTTGGTAGGTGTATAGGTAGGATACGAGATGGGGCCATGACTTGGGAAGGAGATGACATGGTGGAAAAGGATGGGAAGACAAAACCATAGAAGGTGGTAGAAGGAGATGTCAGGTTCACTAAAATGATTAACTAAAATTGGGGCTGAATGCAAGGAAATAGTAATCCTAGTTAATCTAATTAGGATGACTAAAACATTGTATAAATGAACTAAAAAAGTATGGACTAATTGTAATTAATTATTCTAAGTGAAATTAATTCCTAAATGTGCAAGATAAGGGAGAGAAATAGCTTAGCTGATTGGCGAAGTGAGTGTAAAGGTTGTTGCAGTGTCCGAGAATAAAATCTTGAAGTGTAGAAAAACACTTAGGGGACCATACAAAGGATACATTTAAAGGATCTCAAGTGACCGGAATGCCTGGGAGTGTATCTGGGGTGGCCGGGTGCCCTAGTATGCAATCTGGGCACTCTAAAATCAGAATTCTCAAAACTCAGTAATCGGTATGGTCCCAAGTTGGTTTCAAACCTTCCTTGTTTGTCACGCTGGATATGTCGGATGAGCTGGAAAATGACCTGTAATGCAAAGAGAAGTATCAAACCCTAGAAAAATAAAATATGCATATGAATGGGTCGACTAACCTTAGCTGCCAAGCTAGTGGACTTATCACTGAGCGCTACACTACATTTCGACCCGGATGTAGTTCTGGTGTGTGTTTGCATGTCCCGCCTAGGTGCTCTCATGCCAGTCATACTTTGTGAAGTAATGAGCAATAGTAACTATAGAAAATGTAAATAGCATGTGTGCATGGAATAGAATAGAATCCCTCCCCTTATGAAGTGTGTGTGATGCATATCTCCTAGCCTTGATGCATGGCACTATGTGGATACAAGTGATGTAATGGATGCAACCCTAGATGGAGTGATAGTAGTGTGTAATGCTATGACCTAAGACCCTTATTATGGTCTTATAACTTTATATTTATAGGGATCTCAATCTTAATTTCATAATTAATCCCAAAAAGGCCAATTGAGGAAAAGATAAAGATGACCAATAGCTAGAAATGACCCAAAAAGGAGTGAAAGGGTGTTTGCGAATATTGAGGCACCCAGGTGGGACCAGGGCGCCCTAAGATCGGGCCGGGGGTGCCTTGATTTAGGGATAGAATGTCAGGGTAGTTGTGAAATTGGTGGATAAGTGCTGGAAAATACATGGTAACTAATAAATAAAATATAAAATAAAGATGACCAATAGGTAGGATTAATTAGTACTTTGTACACTTGAGAACCTTCTAAATAGTAGTATAAGACTATGCAAATTATGTGTAAAGTGCATAATTTTGTGTCTACAACACCAAAAATGCACTGAAATTTCCCAAGTATCTTCATGAAACCTAAGAACACCTCACATATAATCTTACACAAAGAGGAGATTCAACTTGACATCATCAATTTTTCACCCTATAAGCTAAAAACATGCAAAACAGAGTCAAACCCATACGGAACAATCAATCACAAAGAAAAAAGATGCTTCAATTTTGACCTCGGAAGAATATTATAAAATCCTGAGAGGTTTCCACAACTTGAACAAGTGAAATGATGACCAAAAACTTCATTTCTTGCCTATCTCTTGAGGAAGGAGGTTTGAAGAGAGAAAAACACTGTTAGTAAAATGAATAGACTTTTTTGTTTCTTATCCATTTGTCCTAAATTTTTTTGCAAAAGTTAATTCTTGGAGTTATATTAAAAAATTAATTATATTATTTATTTGAAGGAGGATTGATAATTTTTATAGATTGCTAATAAGACAAGGTGCCCACTTGTAGTTTTCAAAACCTAGTTTTGGTAAAACTTGAATAACTTGCACAATTCTCTTCAAAATTTGATGAAAATTGACCCAGAGCACCAAAACACATCCCTCTACATGATCCATAGATTAGTTTCTCATAAATGATCATGTATAGTCTAGAACAATTGAATTTGTCCAATATTCAACTGCTAGTTCTCAAGGGTAGTTTTAGTGAAAACTTTAAATTTTCCTCCAAGTGATAAAATAAGCCATGTAGATGCTCATACATGATCTAGGTAATGTTATTAGGATTATTCCATGATTAAATCATATTGTCATGGTTTGCATTGAGATCTTACACCTCATTAGGCTCTAGAACTAGGCCTAAATGGGCTAGTTCCAATTGTGACTTGCAACATATGATCTGATTTTCACCCTAGAAGCTCTTGCACATCCTAAAAACATCATTTCTGACCTATGGGAGACATGATACAAGCACACTAGCCATATCCATACCTCTAATGGTCATGTACCTCACATACTAAGTTTGTAACACCCTAAAACCATTCTCAATCCACTCGTGAACACCAACTACCATTAAGAAAGCACTACCAATCAATCTTCATGCTCCTAATTGATCCTCACTTAACCATTTACACCTTTTCCTTCAATTCCACCTAAAATCAATGATAACACTAATGCACCAAGGTTCAAAAATTGACTTGGGAGGACCAGTGCTCGATACCAATTATTGGAAATTAGGACACTAAGAGGAGGGGTGAATCGGTGTCTATTCAACTTTTATCAATTAATTTTAATTAACTTAATTTGTGAAAATAAAGCCAAAATAACATTCACAAGTAGTCAATATGAGAGTAAACACAGAGAGACAAAATTTAATGTGGGAAACCCTTCAAGGGAGAAAAATCCACTTTGAAATTAAAGCAATAACTTGGATAAGAATGTCCTGTAAAGATTACAATGATCTCACAAAGAGAACATTAACTCAACATGGAGCTGCAACTTCAGAATTTGACCAAGCACCTACTTAGTTTGAAATAAGATTATAATTGCATAGAAGCTTCAACTCCCAAATTTAGTCAAGCACCTATTGACCTTTTGTAAGCTTCAACTTACAAGGAAGCTTCAACTCCCCATTTGCTAAGCTGCTACTTAGACTTCTGCAAGGTTTTGATCACTCTAAATTTGTTGTCTCACACAACAAATTATGACCACTAAATCAGCTCATTCTTCTTCTCATTTCTCCTCCTAATTCACCTCTCTTCTGATCACCTAATCAACATCAAATCTTTGTCATACAAGTCTTCCTTCACACTCTCATTTTATTCATGATACTCTCTCGAGCCACCCTCTAAAACACTCATCCTTTCACATGTACATGCTTCTTCACCCAACTCAGTCAAGAAGACATAACATCTAATTTTACATGTCTCTAAGCTCCTTCATAGTCATGGTGATCAAATTTTCATTCTCATGAATTTTTCCTCTTCAGACATACTAGCACTCACTCACAATCACAGGCTCCATCTTCATTCAATTTTCCACCCTCTGTTTCTTCATTCAACTGTCTTCTCATGCATCTGACATCAAGTCTTAAAAGACAAATTTTCACTCTTAATCGTACTCTCTACTTCATGAAGATGATCCTCTCAACCTCCTATAGCTCTCCAAGTTGATTTCATCTCCTATTCTTTATTGGCGTATCTCTGTTTAACACAATGAGATCCCTCTCCACCATTAGTTTGAGATTTTGGTGTGACGGTAAGTCGTGTAGCTCTGATACTAGGTAGTTAAGCGTGCCGCCCCCAGAGTAGTTCTGGGATGGGTGACCTCCCGAGAAATTCCCGGTGTCACTTCCTCCTAATCTGTTGGGCCTGATTGGGTGTATACCCGGCTCCATCGTGCGGGAGGGTATTGGCGTAGCAACTGATTAACACGATGAGATCCCTCTCCACCATAAGTTCAAGATTTTGGTGTGACGATAAGTTGTTTGATATCAGAGCTATATGACTTGCCGTCACACCAAAAGCTTAAACTTATGGTGGAGAGGGATCTCATCGTGTTAATTAGCTGCTACGCCAATACCCTCCCGCACGATGGAGCCGGTATACACCCAATCGGCCCAACAACATTAGGAGGAAGTGACATCGGGAATTTCCTAGAGGTCACACCATCCCGAACTACTCGGGGCGGCGTGCTTAATCGCCTGGTATCGAGCTACATGACTTAATCTCATCGTGTTAATCAGTTGTTACGCCAATATACCCTCCCGCACGATGGAGCCGGGTATACACCCAATCAAGCCCAACAACATTAGGAGGCAGTGACACCGGGAATTTCCGGGAGGTCACCCATCCCAAAACTACTCTGGGGGTGGTGCGCTTAACTACCTAGTATTAGAGATGCACGACTTGCCGTCACACCAAAAGCTCGAATTGATGGTGGAGAGGTATCTCATTGTGTTATTCAAATGCTACCCCAACATTCTTCACCCAAAGAACACCTACCTCTGTCATAAAATCATCTACTTTCAACATGCATTAACAAATTTCTCCAAAGCTTTAACAACATTTACAAACACAAAAATTTACTTTTGTAGATGACATGGACACATACTCCTAACTTTTCAACTTCAAATTCAAGGAATCTTCGCATGGCTTCTCATAGAAACTCATTCAAGGAAGTTTAACGGACATCATATCATTGTCATCTCACAAGTGATTACAAAAACTTCATTTTCTAACCTATTATGACTCTTTTTATGCTTGTGAGGGACAAGGAATACGTTCCAACTCTCTCGACATCTGTTTAACTAACACATATTCCAATACTGACTTTTGCTAGTCTAAAATGTAACTCGCTATTTTTTTGGTCATATTGCACATCGAGATTTTAAGTACCATTTATTGATTTCTAAGCCTACAACAAGAGTTATAAGTGGGACAACATGTTACAAAATCCCTAATATCCTTTGAAATACTCATTTTAACCTTCATATTCTATAATTTTTCTTCTACTTTCATTTGAGTACGTAGAAACACATTGAGTGGAAAAGCTAATTCTTACAAGATTGAACTTAGAGGAAGAAGAGATTAATGTGTTTATACCATGTCATATAGTCATGATCATGTCATATGCAGGATATAAATCTCAAACACAAAATCTTTAAAGAGTAGGCAGGGTATGAGTTAGTTTGTTCAACTATTTCTTCATAGCTAGGAGACTCACAGACTTGAATACCTTCAACACACCAAAGACAAGCTTGACAAGGCAAAGGGGTCAAGTGTTTATCTGGTCTCACAACTTTGAGAGGATAATTTGTGAGAATTTTTCTATCTATACCAATAAGGGAAACATGAGCCTAAAAATATCCTTCATGAATATTGCATTGCACAACAGGGTATTCACTATTTTGATAGGACAATGTTCCATCTTCAAGGTTTTGGCAATTTCAAAAATTTCTTAGTCAATCATGGTTGCAATTTCATCTTTCAAGAATATTAGAGGCATTTACACAACTATCTGGGTCAAAGAATCTATCGATAACATACCAAAAGAGCCACTTGTTTGATCTCCAAACTCTGCATAGGTAGGGTTTTGAGATTAAAACCGTAGTATGCTAATTGAAGGATTACAACCATTTAATATTCACTTTTATGCCAATATTATTGCATGATCCCCTTAATAGGGTTCTCACTACAAGATCCAAGACTTTCTTTTCATTAGTTGAACATGTATCTTCATGGTTTATGGAGAATGGAGCTTATCTTCTTGACTTACACAAAGATAGAAATACCTAGTTTCAGGAAAAGATGTTCTCCTTAATTTATCCTTCGTCTAAAACATATTAGGTAATTCTATGATAATCCCTTAACCTTTTTCAACTACCATACCAAGTATAATCACCAAACCGAGAGATTAATGACACAAAAATCATGCAATTTTGGGACTTTGTGTGCACTCGCTTTGTTAAGGCAACACAAGATAGTCTTAATTTGGAGGTTTCCTTCTAACAAAAATTCACTTTGATGATCATTGATGACATGAGAACTTCAAGGAGAGATTTTACACCATCTTTGAATACTTGAAAATAATGGTTATGAGGTGACATACACAACTATAGCTCAAAATTTAGTCTACTTGAAAAACCCTTATAGAACAATTGTAAATCCATGAAAATAATGACCACATATCACTTTACCAAAGAAAATATGAGATCTAACAACTCATATTGGACTAGTAGAGGGTAACCATGATCATTTGTAAACTCATCATCATGCTTGTTGAAACAAACCTTATTCAAACACCATGACATGTTTGATTTAAGAAGCTCTTAATCGGTAGAGATGGAAGTTTTATTGAATTCAAACTAAACTAATAGTGAACTTTCTCAAATATATTCATGTCACCTAATACCACATCATATACCTTCTTTCACAATAGGGGATTCAACTTGACATCTTCAAATTTGCACTATATAGCTAAAATTATTCAAAACATGACAAAATCCATATAGAACAATCAACCATGAGGAGCACAAATCTCACCATTTTAAATTAGAGAAATACTTCTAAACTTATGAGAGGTCAGAATCGCTTAAAAATTTATTTGGAGACAAATGAGCCCATTTTATGCCTATCGCTTCAAGGAGGTTTGGAGAGAGAAGAACATTGATAGAAAAATGAATAGAAATTTTTTGTTCCTTAACCATTTGTCCTCAAATTTTTTGAAAAAAGTTAAGTCTTGGAGTTCTCTTCAAAAATTCATGTTATGATTTATCTGAAGGAGGATTGATAATTTTTTTGAGTGCTAAGAAGACAAATCATTGTTTTAACCCTTCTCACTTTACCTGGTTTTGGTAAAACTTGAATATCTTCAAAAATCCTCTTCAAATTTTAATGAAATTTGACCCAAAAACTACAACACCTCCTCTCTACATGATCCATAGCTTGGCTGATCATAAATGAGCATATATGGTCAAGATCACCATTTCATTTTCAAGCTTCCATTGCTAGTTCTCAAGGGTAGTTTTAGTGAAAACTCAATTTTTCCTCCGTAGAGATAAAGTAAGCCTTGTAGATGCTCATACATGTTCTAGGTAGTGTTTCTAGGCTTCTACCATGCTCACCTAGGATTTTCATGGAATTATTTCAGATCTTAGACCTCATTAGGCTCTAGAAATAGGCCTAAATGGGCTAGTTCCAACTATGACTTGCAACACCCGATTTAATGATCACTTTAGAAGCTATTGCACATCCTTGAGACATAATTTTAGACCTATATAACACCTTATAAAATCACACCAAGATTCTCCATACCTCCAATGGGAACCTACATAGCTGAACAAGCTTATAACACCTTGAAATTATCCTCAAACCACTCTGTGAACACCAACCACCAAAGAGAAGGAACTACCAATCAACCTTCATGCACTTGACTAATCCTCACTTCACCACTCATAACTATTCCATCAATACCACTTGACATCAATGACAACACTAATGTACTAGGGTTCAACATTGATAGCCATTTTTAGGAAGCATAATACATTGGTTATATTGGGATGCATTGAGGATAATGTGTAGAGTGCTTAGGCTACATGGATCATTTAAGTCTTAGTAGTGATGGAATGTGGGGAACATGTGGTAATGTGTTTTTACAAAGCATATGAACTATTCGTTAAAATGCAGGAAAGTGTGGTGTCATGGACTATTTCATTATTTTGGAATGATATAGAGAATATTTGCATGGCTCTTATGTAAGTTTGGTAAACTATTTGATAAAATGGATAAAATGATATGTGGTTTCATGGACAACAATAATCATTGGGAGCAAAAATGATTTGTTTTAAATGCCTTAGAAAATTTTGAACAAATGCATACTTTGGTCGATGTAAAGAAAAACACCACAAACCTTGTCAACGTACCCATACCTATGCCAAATGAAAAATGGGGAGTTTTAAAAGATGGTATGGACTATCCTCCAAAGCCATAAAGCAAAGAGGAGAGTGTCAAAAGTTTAAAATTGTTGTTGCCTGGTTTGACGTGTATGAAAAATGTGGGAGATCCACAAGGCATGCAATTTATTTGACAAATTGTTGAAGAGAATGAAGTCACTGGGACTAATAAGGTTTATTTAATATGTGTAAGATATGTATTAATAAGGTGGAATATTATACATGACACATGAACTACTTGAAAAAATGCCATAACAAATCACAGTCTTGTGGATCATGGATGTGGACCGCTTAGAGTGCAAAGTACCCGGTTTGAATACTATCGAATGGTCATCTTACTCTATCCTTGCATGATTTTAACATTCTAGTTTTCCTAATTTTAATGGAGTTGTTAATCAACTAAAGAAGAAGAATTTTTTAGGTGAATTAAACGAGACATGTTATCTATTAGCAAATTTTACCTTTATTTTGTATGCAACTAGATAAATAAACATGAATGTAAACACTACACTCAATTACCTTGTGAGATGGTCAATACAATATTATTTTTGGTTGCAAAAACTACATGGATGGAGGGTTAAACTCAAAACTTAGTAAAAACTATTCCTTGGTGACCTTGTGAAATCTTAATAAAACTTGTTTTTAATGAGGCGCAAAACATCCTTATAAACCCCGAAATGAGAAAATTAAGCTTTGGTCACGTACCTTGTCACATGGAGCATTCAACCGAACCCCGGTTTATTCCTCAAAGGTACATTTGATTTTTTTTCATCACATGTTTAGGAGCCCAGTGGGCTAGTTCGTAGCTTTAAACAACTGCTGAAAGTTAAAAATGCAATTTGGTTTTGACCCACAGTTTTGGCTCAGGTGCAGAAATGGTTTTTGGCTTCCACATACCTCTAGTATTTCTCTGTGTCAACGACTCACTGATACTCGCTTAAGAGAAAATCACCTTTCTAGTTAGTTTTCCAGGTGGTTTTAGGCCTTTGGTCATTGGGCGACAATGTCATTTGAGTGTATTTACGATTGGTAGCTCCGGAAAGGCGGGTGCCAATTGAACCCGGTTCGTCGAGTTAGGGATTTAGTTAGCTCTGAGTATTCCCTCAGTATATATGGGATTAGGTAATATTTTTTTCTTGTATTTTTAAGTCTCAAAGATGGTTTTTGAATGCATGATTGTTGAGCTACTTGTCTAAATTTGACGCTTTTTGGAAACTTGTAGTCAAATGGAGAAAACTATCGTATGACCTTATCCAAGTAAAATAATGACTTGAGAACCCTATAAACACTATAACATGGCTTTAGGAAAGCATCTTGACATTTTTTTGAAAAGGTATTGAATATGAAAATAAATGGTGTTTTCTCTCTCCTCTCTCTAGCTTTATCCTTGGATTTGAAAATGAAATGAAATGGCATTTTATATTTCTTACTCTCCTAGAAGTGTACTAAGTATTGTTTCATTATTATTGGAAAACTATGAAATCGTAATTTTTGCTATATTGTAGGTAGATTCCATGCTAGTAGTTGTGCTTGACCATGCGGTGGTTGTAGGTATGCGGGATGAAGAAAATTGTAGCGTTATATGTGATTTTGTAATAATGGGTTATCTTAGGAATACATGTAATAGTAAATAGATAAAGCAGTACTATTATTATAAACGGGCATGTTATTTATTGATTTTTCTGTGATGAGTAAGAAATTGTAGCATATTGGTATATTTGGGAAAATGGGCATTCTATCATGGGAGTGGTTTTGATTACGGGTTAATGTGTTACTCTTATGGTTTAGATGTTGAAACAATCATATCCATGATAATTATTATATTTCTCTCTTAATGCTTGTATTATTGGTAAAAACATACATGTCCTAAACTATCTAAATGAACCATGTTCTTAACCCTTGTTGTATTTCTCTCTTTGAATCGAGTCTTGTATAGTTTTACAACACCCCTACCATTTTGAGAAAAGACTCAAACCTATAACACATTGTTTCTTGTCTTGCACTTTGAATGATCTCATTAAAATATATAAGAGATATAAATGGAGCTATTTACCACTTTACCTATGCATTAAATTCTTTTTCTTGACTCCATTAACCCCCTCTCGTATCTAATTGATCTATGGGAGGTCGAATTTCTCTAATCTAAACTTGTATTGACTTGTATATCCCTTGAGTTATAAAGGGAAAGAAACCCTTTTAGAGTTTAATTGGTAAACAAAACCCATGGCAAGTCTTGTCTATCAAATTGTGTCCCTTGAATTTTGAGCTCAGGAACAAAGCAAATCATACAAATCACCTCCTTTTAACTCATTAGCAATCCCTTTCTTGTTATAAATAAGTTGATTTTTCTCTTATGGGAACACGTAATTTGATAACGATACCCTTCTTTCTTAAACATGGGATTCATAGGACTTGTGTGTACCTCCAAATGAATCCTATCATTTTTAAACTTTAATAGTTTAACTACATAAGAGGAGATAATATCTCAAACCCATGTACCATAAGAACATGTTTTCTTAACATCAAAGTACACAAAACCACCTTATGGGAATTGTAATGGAAAAAATTTGTTAGGACGTTATTCTATAAGACAACATGATGATCCTTTTTGGTAAGCCTTGAGTTATGTTCAGATCTAAACTTATTTCATAGTCCTAGAGACTCGGGAACAATGTGAGAGTTCATGTGTTCCTCCCTAGGATCCTAGTAGATATATATTTTTATGGTATGTAAGTGTATTAGATGCTTAGATGTAAGGCACAATGTCACTTTGGTGACATACAAGATGAAATGTTTAACATGTAATCATTTTTTCTAGAAAAAAATGTCGGTAGAGGGGAAAATAATGTAAAGTGCTTAGGATCTTAGGGATGATCATGATATACATTAATGCACCTTTAAAATTTGAATCCTAAAGAAAAATTTGTAACTTGCTCTTAGTTTTTAAGATTGTACAGTTTATGTTATCGGTTTAAAATTTTAAGTACCGCGGGAACTATTGGTAATTTAATAAATCTTTATTATGATGTGAATTGATCCATGTGAAAATAAGTAATTGAGAAAACATTTTTTCTAATTTTGGGAATTAAAACTCATGTGTGTTTAAAATGTCCCTTTTAACATTTGAGTTCCATAATTTATTTACAATAAGCTAAATGAACTAAATTGGATGGAACCATTACAAGTTAAGTGTTAAATGAACCAAAATAAATGTGGTCTAAAAAAAGGAAAATGTGTGCTTTCATGTTAAGTACTCTTCAAATCATTAAGGTTAAATAATGAAATATGAATATAATAAAGTTGTAACCATGAAAATGTGGTAATGTGGAAGGTGCCTATTCGTGATGTTCATATTATGGTTGGGTTGTGGTTTTGTACTTGTTCTTTATAAAAGTGTGGCATTGAATTGCATCTTGTGTCATCTTGTTATTTGCATGGTCTTCATGTTGTATGAGTGGGTTCATGTTTGTACTGGTGTCTCATGTGATGTGGAGTTTTGTGAGTAAACCCCCGTGTTGTCTTGTAACAAGTAATGAAAGTCAAAAAAAATTTCTGGTTTATTTGGTCTTGTGTTTTGGGTCCCACATGGATGGGTGCTACAATGTGATATCATATTCTAATATTATTGTTATTAGTTTTTAACTAGATTGATATTAGATTCCGATATTATTATTCTTAGTTTTTAAATAGTGTGGTATTAGATTATAATATTATTTTTATTGGAGTTTCAAGCTATAATTCATTATTTTTTGGTTGTAAAAATTCATGGTAATATCTAATAGTGATCACACATGAAATGTAAGAATCACAAATATTAGTGCACCAATGTACAATATATGTTGTGTGTCTATTTTACCACTAACACATGTGCATGAACGTTCACTATTTTGGCATGCATCAAGCTAACTTATCTCCCCACGCCAACCTATCATATTAAGGCAAGAAAACTTAGTATGCTCATACGAGGTATAAGAGAGTCGTGGTCCCCATCATGTTTAACATGTTGATATCAAATATTTTAATGAGACAATAAAGTAGAAAAATTCACACTATAACAATAAAAAGATAAACAACATACTTATACTCATGTGGAGAATGCCTACATAATACCCTTCTCCATATTGATGATTAAAATACATTTCTCATACAATGTTTCTCTCAACTTTGTGCTCTCTCCTCTTGATCATAATTCTTGTTTTACAATGATCCCCAAGGGGTATATATACTAAATTTGGGACTTACCCCACATTATTTGAAAAATACTATAATATACCCTTGGGTTTTATTTTTAATACCTAACTATTACATAAGGGAAGTTTTTATGCCACATGTCTTCATCTCTTAGCTTCTTATCCTACATAGAAATTTTGTCACTTCTACGTGTCCACTTCTTTGTTCTACATGATTTTTGGTCTATTCTTAGGATATTTATTATCAAAACCAACTACTTTCATGTGTGTCACCTTCTTTATATTCTCACCCATTCATCAAGAGTGCGAGTTACATGTCTATCTTTAGTTCATATAATCCTCGATTTTACTGCCCATGCAAATCACTCTTCTAACCCAACTATCTATATGTGCTTATTTTTATATTGTATCTATACACCTATATTTAACCTCATTTTATATTTCCACATGCGTTTTTTTTCCTTTGTTATTCCACCACCTAATCATAACTTTTCATTCACCTTCCAAAAAATGTGCAAGGATGAAGAATAAAAATATAATAATTTTCTTAGTATGGGACTAAAAAAAAGAACATATAAAAATTGAGGGGCCCAACATAACCCCACACTAAGCTTGTTGTCCACCCTCAAGTAACCCTTTATCCACTTCTGAAACCCTATCTTATCGATCTTCACCGCTTTCATTTATTTAAGGTATTTTGAACAAAGTGTTGGGTGTGGAGCTTAATTGCTTCACAAAAAGCTTGTTTTTACAATATTGCTGAACTGCACAGTGACCAACATTGGTCATGTCTGACCGACATTGGTTAGGTAGCAACCAACACCAGTCAGGGGTCACAGGGAGGAATTGGTGTTAGTCGACCTATGCGACAATATTTTATTTTTGGTGAGAATCAATATAAAGATTTTGCTTTAAAGTTGATTTATTGATTGTAAAAGCATAGTTAGTTGCCCAAAATAGTTATAAATGCATGTAAGCATTGTATGAGGTTATGTAAGCAAGTAATAAACAATTCTTTGTATAAGAGTTTCATTGGTGAGCAAGAAAGATTAGTTGAGTGAGGAAAAAACATTAAACATCCTGTGAGGTGTTGGAAGATGGAAAATATTCATTGTATTTCCTCTGTAAAGCACTGAATAATAATATTGGTCATTTCTTGGTGGATGTATCCCACATTGGGTGAACCACGTTAAATATGGTGTTATCTTTCTCTTGTTTATTTTATCTTCTGGTTTATTTCCGCATTCATTGCTTGTATGATTTATCTAATTTTAGATATGTGCAACACTATTATATGGTTAACCCCAAAAACTGGTATCGAGCTCTATTTGGAGGTTTTTGTGTTGATAGGATTTACTCACAGAGGGTTTTCTGATTGAGTGGGAGTACAACAATGGTAGAAGATAAAAAATATAGAGTGGAGAAATTTGACGGTTGTAATTATCAACTATGGAAGATGTAGGTGGAGGATTATCTATATCAGAAGGATCTATACTTATTGTTGGATGAACATGCACAACCGAACACGATGACTGATGAAGAATGGAAGGTTCTTGATAGAAAGGCTCTAGGATCTATAAGATTGATCCTGAAACATTGATGGCTTTGAATTTTACAGATACAAAAACCACGGTAGAGTTGATGAAATATTTAGCAAATTTATATGAAACTCCTAGTGCTTTGAATAAGGTTTATTTGATGAAGAAATTGTTTAATTCTAAGATGCAAGAAGGTGGATATGTATTTAACCATTTAAATAATTTCTGGTCTATTATAAATCAATTAAAATTAGTAGAAATTCCATTTAATGATGAAGTGAAAGCACTTTTATTCTTATGTTATTTTCCAGATAGTTGGGATAACTTGGTAATGGTTGTTATTAATACAACGTCTACTTCTAATGGTTTGAAGTTTGATGATGTGGTTAGTGTAATTCTTAATGAGGAAATACATAGGAAATTTTTAGGAGAAGCATCATCTGGAAACGCTTTAAATGTATAAAGGAGGGGAAGATCTAAGGAGAGATCATCAAAGAGAAAGAAGAATAGGAAATCAAAGACAAGGAATAACAGATCTAGATCCGGTTTGAGAGATTTACTCTGCTATAATTATGGAAAGAGAGGACACGTAAAGGAGTGTTGGTCCAAGGAAAACAAAGAGAATCTACTAGACAAAGGTAAAGAAAAATATAAAGAGGCAAACATTGCAAGTGAAAAGGTAAAGAAAGATGCCCTTATTCTCTCCTTGGATAATAAATTAGAATCTTGGGTTTTAGATTCTAGAGCTTCTTTCCATGCTACCCCTAATAAGGGTTATTTTAGAAATTATGTTTAGGGTGATTTTGGACATGTTTATTTAGGATATGATGAGCCATGCAATATTACTGGTAAAGGTGATGTTCATCTAAAGTTGCATAGAATGCAATATGTGAGGCATGTGCCAAGCCTCAAGAGAAATCTAATATCTATAGGGAAACTAGGTGAATCTGGATGCATGGTTACATTCATAGCTGATTCTTGGAAGGTTACCAAGGGAGCCCTTGTTGTGGAAAGAGGTAAGAAGGTATGAATTTTATATCTGTCTACTTGTGTTACTGATTCCTTTTTTTTGATATCTCCTATAGATTCATATGCAAGCATGTGGCATAAACGTCTAGGCCATATGAGTTAAAAAAGAATGCATATCTTAAAGGATAAGGGTAAATTATTAGATTTGAAACAGTTAGATCTTGAATTATGTGAGAATTACATATTTGGAAAGTAGAAGAGAGTGAGATTTCTCAAGGTTGGGTCAACAAAGAAGGAGAAGAAATTAGAGCTTATACACTCATATGTGTGGGGACCAACCAAGGTAGATTCTATTGGAGGTTACCAATATTATGTGACTTTCATTGATAATGCTGCAAGAAAGGTATGGATTTATTGTATTAAGTATAAATCTAATGTTTTTGAGACTTTTAAAATGTGGAAAGCCCTTGTGGAAAATGAAAAAAATTAAAGTTAAAGTGCCTTAGATATGACAATGGTGGTGACTACTACAAAGAAGACTTTCAATGATTATTGTTTAGTGAATGGAATACGTAGAGAAAGGATGGTTCCTAGAACACCATAGAGAACAATGTTGTTAAAAGAATGAACATGATAATCATAGAACGTGCTAGAAGTATGAGGATACATGCCGGGTTACCTTTGAATTTTTGGGCGGAAGCGGTGGATACAACAATATAATTGATCAACCGTGGACCTTCAACAAAACTGGATGGTGGAATACTAGAAGAAAACAATTATATCACTAAATTGGGACTTATTCTAGTCCTAACAGCTAAAAAATATACTCAATATCAGAATTCGATATTGCTATTTAAAGATTCCTAGATGTCAAATATTGAAATTATCTGCACTCCAAAATCACACATATCGGATTCCAAAATCACACATATTGGATTCCAATATCGCATATATTGGAATCCAAAATCACATTTATTGGAATCCAAAATCACCTATATTGGAATTATATGTACTCCAAAGTCCCATATATCTGGAATCCAGAAAATCAAATATTGGAATCCATTATATGGGCTGACATCCGCTAGCCATTATTTATGATTTGTTATGTATAGAACATGTTTATGTTTTATAAGTGTTAGCGGCCGCTGGCCATTATTTGTGCTATATTATGTACAAAACATGTTTTTGTTTTATAAGGGCTAGCAGACACTAAGCATTATTTATGGTTTGTCTTAGTGAAGCTCCAAAAAATAAGTTCCCTCGAATTTGGTTTTTGATCAAATATCATCCCGAACATCTTCTCTTGTCCTTCAATGGTTGCAACAAAGGCCACAACATGGTGTTAAATTTGATGCCCGTTTAGACATTTTTTATCATTTTTATCCATAAAATAGTTGTAAATATTTGAAATAACCATCACATATGACTTACATATTTTAGATATGACTGCCAATTTTTATAGATTATTTATATATTAATTATATTAAAAATATTAAAAAACAATCAAGTATGTAAATTATAATTTAATATTTATTTTATGAACACTGTAAAAAAATACTATTTTAAAAATTTTCAAGGGCAAGTTTTTCCGATAATTCACTACGAAGAAGTTATTCAATCATATTGTCATCTTATAATCAGTGAAAATATAAATCCTCCCAACTTATATTTTGACAATCTCAACATTATAGAATAAAGTTACGCAATACATTCATAATAACATATGAATGTATATATTATTCGCAATGTTAAGCATTAAAATCATAACAACATTATGAAAAGATAAATAGTTATTTAGCATTTTCTTGCTCCAAATATTTGATGCCCTCTACCATATTCAATTCTGAGACACTATTTGTGATATTTTTTTGTACAAATCAGCCATCAACCATTTATCTTTTGTACAATCTTTGCGTCTAATTTTCATACCCACCATAAAATTTTCAGGAGGGTTTCCCTTTGCACCTAATGTAATACACAGTATTTTTCAAACTGTATGAAAAATTGTTTCTAATCCAAACATTTTCTAGGCCTCTTATTGATATTCCCTCGACTATATTGCAATGTTCCTTTCCCCAAGTGAGTCTTGGATTTAATACGGTTGATATTTTTTTATTAAAGCCCGTTGATATCTTTTTAACATCGGTAGAAATAAACATCAACGAAATGAGAGTGTCGACCGAAATCCAAGTTCACAAAGATGGTGATAATAAATTTATAACTTTTGACAGGACACCTCGCGAGTTGACAAATTTTATACTTTGAACATGAATGACATCTTCTTATTGTATGTTTTGTTTATCCCATATAGCAGGTCCTCCATATCCAAAATAATTAAATAAATCTTATCGCTACTGCAGGAAGTAAACAAATTTTATTTTTGTCGACCGCATATCAATTACAACCAATTGAAATAAACAACATTTTAGCTTACGGCTAATAGTTACCGATTGATATTGTGGCTTGGATTACACCACCTTTACATGTTGTTGGATCCATTGATGCAAGAGCTATTTCAAATAAACAATCATCAATTCATAATCTATTTCTTCCTATTGAAAATGTGAGCATAATGTATTTGAAATAAACATTAATCAATTCATAATCGATTTCATGTTGTGGCAAACTTAACTAGATAAACATAGTGGTTTATGTGGTGATATGGTAAGTACAATATCAATTATTCTCTATATTATAATTCAAATTTAGTGGCCGTTAAGCTACACTTATATTTTCCTAAACACCCTTCAACGGAGAACAATCCTCAACTATTTCTGAGGATTTGCGAACGCTAGGCTATGCCATCATTGGAAGAACTACACTTAGCTAGAAAAACTTTAATGAGGCTAGCTAAGTGCTTATTTACATACATATGAGCTGGATCAAGACATATGCAGTTCTTTTTATGATGATGTTGAAGCAAAAACAATGTTAATTCAATGTAAGTATTCAATATGTAGTAGTGAATCGGTGAAACATTGTAGATAGTATGTAGTTGTAAATCAGCGAGATATTGATGAATGTAAGGTTTTTAGTCAAACCATTTCTATATTGAACATGGATGCTTAGAGTCCACTAAGCTCTATATAGTTTGTTTTAAATTGTTATCGTAGCTTACAAATGGATTTCCTTAAACTTTTTCTTCAACCCTAAGCCAAGCATATAAACTAATGTCTATTAGTTATCGTTTCCTATAAATTTGTGGGCCTTATAAATAATTTTGTTATAAAATACACATGGATATCATATCATTTCCTATAAATTTGTGGGCTTTATTGATTGTCTGCATAATCATTTATTTTCTTATACATTTATGGGGCTTATTAGAGGTTTTATTTGTAAATTCACACAATTAACATACCTGGATCTGATGGCATTTTCTTGGCCATTGTGCATGCATCCTCCACATCTTTCATCTGAATTGTAAAAAACATAACTTTGTTAAAATAGTTAAAAACCATGGTAGTTTAAGATAGAGCTCTTTAAACTTATTTATAAAAGTATTGAAAGTAAATCACCATGTTGAATTGGTTGTGTAGCATCATGGTGAAACATTTTTACATCAAATTTTATAGCTTTTTGGTTA
Organism: Taxus wallichiana var. yunnanensis; assembly: GCA_018340775.1. NCBI lineage: Eukaryota > Viridiplantae > Streptophyta > Pinopsida > Cupressales > Taxaceae > Taxus > Taxus wallichiana. Next base: position 467,320,712 of record CM031236.1, on the reverse strand, counting down.
TCTGTATAAACAATAATTGTATAAGAAACATATTTAGGTTAAAATACATTAATCAAAATCACTCATTGAAGTTATTTTTGGAGACAAACCTTTCTTCATATGAGAATAGTAATGTTTCAGAAACATCGTTTGACTATGTGTCTCAACAATAAAAATGGAAGATAGTTTGGAATCCACCAATGCACGGAGAGTGACATTGCCGCCGTAAAGCACTAGTACTAGAGAATTTATAGAACAACATCGAGTGAACATCTCAACCTAGAACTCATACAATCTTTTGCAAAGAAAAGGATGGATGTTTCCTTGTAGGCCAATTTCACTTGCAATTACCAATTTTTGTGGCAGTTTCTCCATCCAATCCATAGTGACCTCTTCTCTATAATCATCATTATTGTCGTGGTTGTGCACACAAGATATTGTGTACATAAGACACAAACTTTTGAATACCTGTTGCTATCGTAGAGTCTATAACATCCATCCAGAATTGATACTCCAATGTCTTTAACCTTTTCCATGTATCTTTGTATGGTGTCTCTTAACATTTTTGAATAACCAGTTGGTATTAGAATAATAATAATACAATCTAGCACATTGGTTCCGATAACTGTTAGAAGCTCCATTATGACATTGGAAGAAATATCGCTGGCCAAATTGTAAAAATCAGTGATCACACATTCAACATTGAAAGGATTAGTCAAAGGAATAGTTAATAAATTTGATGGAAGATGGAATGGATATGCACATTTATAAGAAAAATTATCGATACTTTCACCCTTGTTAGTATATTTCCTTTCAAAGTGACATTGCATAGTTGTCTAATATAGTCTGAGCCACAACGGGAAGAAATTCTTCCACATCATGATATTTTTTCCGTTTTGCCATTTTTTCTCCAATATGGGAATCAAAATTTCTTTTTCCATTGCTCTCTTCACCCAATAATACAGACAACTAGTGGTAGTGTGATTCATATAATATAAATTTTTCGATTACATTGGATTCACTGCAGGATGTCAATACAATATTTTTGGATTATGGTAAAAGTGAGGGTTTTGGTAGGACCCACATCCTTGTTACAAAAGGCCTTACTTGGCTAGATATACTTTGATATGACATAATAGTAGCTAGTCTATCGATAAAAGTAAACCATAATCCAAAAAGTTCACAAAAACCCACACCCCGGGCTATATAGGTATATTATTTTTAAGTTCATTAATAACCTCCTTCACAATAGAGTCCTTAGTTTTGCTAACAAAAGTTTCAGCAACATTTAAAAGATCCTTACAACTATTATGAAGATGGAGCCAGGTGGCGTCCGTAGTGATTTTCCAACTCCTAATGACATTAAAAATAGTGGTAATGTTACCAAGGATTCCATGAATGAGTTCCACAACAAATTCCGCAGTACACTTGTCAGTATAAGCACTGGGTTCCAAATCAGCTTCTTGGGTTGGTACGTCCTCAAAAAATTCCTTAGCTCAATCCTGAATGGATTCTTTCTTGTGAACCACGTCGGTAATTTCCTCAGTGAATTCCTCAACAACATCCTCCTCTGCATAGCCTTCTTCTTCCTTAGCAACTTCCTCTGCTTCAAAACCAGAATCCTCTTCCATCTCCTCAGAAACATCCAATTTTCCTCTAGAGCTAGAGATAATTGGGGAATCATGGTAGGTAGTAGTCAGTCTGAGAAAAATCTTGGGAATTGGGTCAACTTTAACAGTATCCAAAGCATCCAAATTAGGAGGAACAACACTTCCAGAAACAAGAGCGGGGGAGACAGGAGAGGAATGGGAATCAGCCACCGAGGTGGAATAATCCAAGAGTTGGGGAGGAGAGCGAGTAGGGGAGAAGAAGTAACATCATAGTGACTGGAATTTCCATTTCCGGATCGAAGGAAGGTGGGGGATTCGGGTGGCGGTGGAGGCAAAGAGTGACATGGTGGGAAGAGGCAGAGGAGGGGGTGGTGGTGAGCCGAGCCAATGACAGTGGGAAAGTGATTTAGGGCATGGGCATCCACAACATGCTTAAAGAGAAGATAAATAAGACCTTGGTGAAGTAAATTACCTTCACCTGCTCTTGCCTTTTGTATGGATAAAACCAGAGACTGGTAAAGGAAATTAACAAGATTAACCTTACCCCCATTATGAAAGTGAGCCAAGATAAAGAGTTGGGGCCCGTAAACCAATTTGTATCTACCCTCCAAAGTAATGTACCTCATAATCTGTTTAGCTACGTGATCCCGGGCTCCTTTAGAGAGGTTCTTTCATAGTCGACTTATAAATGTAAACTTTCTCTTTCCTTTTCACCAAAAAACCCACCATTTCAACTTTTAGAGACCTCTTAAAATAAATATCCCCTTTGTTGGGAAGCCCAGTTACTTTGGCAATGCTCTCCACTAAAATTACAAACTTTGTTTTACCACACAAACATTGCCCTACTTCTAGGAGGACAAAACACTGCTAGAAACCACCACGGAGTGCCCTGAGAGTCTTTCTATGAAAGTCACCACCCATTTTTCCACCAAAATCTTCCAGATGGCTTCATCTTGTTTAAGATCATCATAGTTAGCGGGCTCAAGTTGAACCAGGGCACCCCCATGTTTTCCAAAATTGAGAAACAAAGATAACAACTAGCACAAATGGTATGAAATGAAGTTTTAACGTGGGTATAAATAAACAGACCCAAATCTCTATTGACATGTGCCCACGAGAGAAAAGACTGCTTGCAATTATTTTTGAAAATATGCATTAATGATTCAAATTTCACTTGCTCGGTTTCCCACACGCGACGAAGGTAATAAAAAAATAAACTTTCCAATCATCATAAATGTGATCATCACCAGCGGTGAGGGAAGCATATGGCCAAAGGAAACGAAATCCCAAGTAATCATGATAAGAGGTGCCAACCTTATACGTGCAAAACTTAGCAATGTTTATGATAGTCATCCTTAACTACTTTTAGAATTAATTCAGGAAGATTCCCTATCCATTGTTGTTGATTCTGTTGTGAGACTCCAAGATTAGCAAGTAGATCGGCCACTTTGTTTCCTTCCCGAAAACATGCTGATATTTAACATTGCTAAATTGAGATTGGAGGAGTCTTATGTCCGATATGATGTTGCTGATAGTCTAGGTGAACCCTTGTTGTTAAGAAGATTAATCAAGTTTAGTGAGTCACTTTCCATAATTATGTTAATCTTTCCAAAATTAGTAGCCAGTTCAAGACCCTTTAAAATAGCCAAAGCTTCAACTCTATGGTTAGTGCCCAAATCAAAGAAGGAGGCAGAAGCTACCATTGGTTGTCCCAAATCATCCTTGATAGTAGCGCCCCCACTAGAGAGGCCCAAATTACCTTTAGCAGCCCCATCTGTATTAACTTTAAGCCATCCAACAAGAGGAAGGGTCTAGATAGTAGTATCCCTAAGAGAAACAAAGTTGGGAGGCTTGAGGGGAACCATGAGTTGTTGTAACCACTTTGTCTTTCCATGCTGAGAATAATTTTACACTTGTGTTGTTTCCAAATGCAACAATTCAGATTTTCTTGAAGACCAACAGAGATCAAAGTGAAGACTTGTTGGGGGTAATTTGTTGATCCTTAAATATTCTCCTATTTCGCTCTTTCCATATGTTCCATAGGGTGTGAGGGAGAAGTAATTTCCAAGAAAATATTGACAACTTGATGATGAAAGAATGTAATCCATTGATCGATAACTTCCGAATTGTTTTAGGGAAAACCCAAGACACTCCAAAAATATTAAATAGAAGACTCCAAACAAAGGAGTAATTACAATGAAAGAGTAAATGGGCCAAAGATTCAATAGCATTAAGACAAAGCACACACCTGGTTGGTAATGAGTATCCCCTCCTTTTTAGGTTTTCTCCCGATAGGAATGCATCTCTAGAAGTGAGCCAAGTGAAAAATCCCAGTTTAGGGATCACCTGAGGCATCCAAGATCTATTGTAATGTAGGGCCCTTCGGGCTGTGTGGAAGGGAGAGGTAGGAAACCTTGACAGAAAAGGATCCTGAAACCAAAAGAGGCCATATTCTAGCATCCTCCACATAAGAAGCGGGTAAAAATTGTTGCACCAGTAAGAGCTTCAATTTTTCTATCAATTGCATCTGAAGACAACTAGCACCTTCCCAAACAGGTATAGACCAACATGGGTGTAATGATGATCTATCGACATAATTTACGACATAAGGACCATATGTTCTAATAAGTCTAGATCTTATAGGATCCCATAAGGGGTCATCAGATAATGCCTTATCTCCCATCCATTTGTTGTTCCAGAAGGCAACCGTGTGGCCATTGCCAATTTTCCATCTAGTGCCTGCCTGAATCAAGATTCTGGTACTCTTAATGGAATTCCAAATAGCCGAGCCATTTGGGGTATTTTCATCATAGAAGTCCTCAACCGAAGAAAGATATTTAGAGATCATCATCTGAGTCCAAGAGGCTCTTCCATTGTTAGCAATTTCCCAACCTAATTTGGCAAGCATGGCAACATTCATATCAGCAATTCTGCACAAACCCAATCCCCCTAAAGCTGTAGGTTTACAAACCACCTTCCAAGAAACTAAGTGAATTCTCTTTCTTTCTTTAGATCCCGACCAAAGGAAATTTTTCTAGGATTTGTTCAATAGTGGTAGCTATAGAGGCAAACATTTTTAGTAAGGACATAAAATAGATCATTTTTTTACAATGTGGCCTTAACTAGTTGCAGCTTACCTGCCTGACTGAGGAGGGAGCCTTTCTAGCCCGCTAGTTTCTTTTTGAATCTGTCTATAACAAAATTCCAGAGGCACTTAGTTTGTCTTCCCAAAAAGAGTGGAAGACCAAGGTAAGAAGAGGGGAGATCCATAATCCTGCAGCCAAAGATGTCAACAATCTTTCTCTATCTTCTAGTGGGGTGTTAATGAAAGCAATGCTACTCTTCCCAAAGTTTATCTTTTGACCCGATGCTTGATTGATAACAATCCAAAATATGTTTCAACACTTTTTCCTCCTAGACTGAAGCTAAACCCAGTAGAAGGGTGTCATCAATGAATTGGCTGTGAGTGGAAGCTGAGACCCTAGAAGTGATAGTGATACCTTTGATGCTGCCTTCACCTTTAGCTACTTCCAAAGCTCTGCTAAGAGTATCAACCATAAGAATAAACAAGAAGGGGGATAAAGGATCCCTTTCCCGATTCCCCTACTTGAGTTAAAGTATCCTTGAGGGATACCGTTAATGAGAATGGATAATTTAGGCGTTGAGATACAATTATAAATCTAGGATCTCCATTTTCCCCAAAATTGAATTTCTGAAGGACTCAAGTAAGAAAGGCCAACTAACTCTATCAAACGCCTTTTGCATGTCAAGTTTAAGGATCATACTAGCTAAATTTTTGAGTGAAGCCGAGTGCATCACCTCATGAATAGTAATGATGCCTCCTTGGATCAATCTACCTCCAATGAACCCATTTTGTTGTTCCGAAATTAAACTTGCCATAATCTGGTTTGAGCCTAGAGGCAAGCATTTTTGTAATAATCTTATAAGAAGTGTTGCATAGGCTAATGGGCCTATAATTAGTGATCAATTTAGATCCCATTGACTTAGGTGTGAGGGAAATAAAGGTGTTATTCCATTCCTTTAACAAGGTCTTTTTCTAAAACTCAAGAATAGTTGCATGAAGGTCAGATTCAATGATGTGCCAAAAAGATTGAAAAAAATCCACAGGAATCCATCAGGGCTAGGTGATTTATCACCCTTCATATCGAAGACAACTTTCCTTATTTCATCAATAGAGAAGGGTTGGGTGAGTCGACATTCATATCATCATTGATTAAATTAGGAATATGACTGAGCATTTCTTGACAATCCTCTTCATTTGGTGGGGGCCCTCATGTAAAAGGTTAGCATAGTAATTGATAAGTTCAACAACAAGCTGTATCATCTTTGTTAATGTAGGTGCCATCCTTTGTGACTAACTCTTTTATTTTGTCCCTACTCTTGTGTTTCGTAGTAGTCATATGGAAGAATTTCGTGTTTCAATCTCCCTGCTGAAGCCAGGTGGCTCGTGATCTTTGACGCCAATAGATTTCTTCCTCAACCAAAGTGTTGTGATAGTCACTAAGTAGGGAAAGTTCCTTATGATGAAGCTGAGGGGATCTCCCTTTCGAATCAATCTCCTCAGAAATAACAACAAGCTTTAGAGATAGCATCTCCTTTCTTCTATGGATAACCCCAAAAACTTGATTTTTCCAAATTTTCAGCTTATTCTTGACATAGCTAAGCTTCTTTGTGAATCTATACATAGTCGTGCCCTAAATATCCATTTGCCACCAATCCTTGATAAGAGATTCTAATTGATGATTTTGTAACCAAGCCAGTTCAAAATGAAAGGGAGGATGTTTCGAGTTTTGAGTTTTGAGCTTGTGAGGTGGTAAGAAGCAAAGGGAAATGATCAGAGGCTATCTTAGGCAAAGCCAACAAATAGAAATCATTATAGTGAGCCATCCAATCCATAGAAACAAGGAATCTATCTAATTTACATTGAATGTGATTATTTCCCAACCTTCTGTTAGACCAAGTATAATTGGCTCCATGTAGATCAACATCAAAAAATTCCCCCATTCTGATAAAGTTAGAAAGAGCTTCCATGCTAGAAGTGTTGATGTTGGTTCCACCTTGCTTCTCAGAGAGGTATAAAGGAGTATTAAAATCTCTAGCTATCAGCCAGAAGATGCTTATAGGTATAATGAAAATCTAGCAAGTCAGCCCAAATTTTTTTCTCTCTGAGACTCAGTGTTAGGTGCATATATATTAACAACAATCCAACCCAAATTGGACCCAATTTCTTGGAAGAACATTCCTAAGAAATGTGGGGATTTGATGATACATTCCCCAAAGAGAATCTTCGGATTCCAAAAAGTGCATAAACCACCAGCATTACCAACCAACTCTTGGGAAACCATAGAGGCATTGGGCCAAATCTTATTAAGCATATTCTCCTCTTTCAATTTGGTTTCTTGAAGCATCAAAATATCTGGAAAGTGTTTGAGTCTAAAATCTTTAAGGATCCTTTTTTTCTAGGGAGCATTCAGTCCCTGAACATTCCAAGAGAAAATATTCATTTCTTTGTTTTTGGCTTACCTCCACTTGGGATGGCAAGGAGTCCCTGTGTTCCTTGAGCTATATTGAGAAATGCTTCCTCCTGAAGATTTGCTTGATTTGTGAGTCTCCCTTTGGTTTTCTTAGTTCCCACATCAATCTTTGCCTTAGTGTTGTTTTTGGTATTCTTAGCGGGACTACTATCAGTAGATAATGAAGTAGAAGGAGAGACGTTAGGGTTCTCATGTAGAGGGGAGAGAGAAGTGGAAGTTCCAGTAGACCAATCAAAAGGAAGACGGTGAAGGAAAGGCTCCAAAAATTTACAAAGAGAAGGTGAGGAAGGAGGAGAGGAGGCAAAAGGGGAGGATCCAAAAAGAGGAAAGGTGAGAGGAAGATCAAAGGAGGGGGAGGAAGTTGAAAGAGGAGCAAAGGGAGAAGGAAGAGCAGAAGAAGGGAGGGAAGGAGTAGAATGAGAAGGGGAGGAGGCAGAGGGGAGTGAAGTAGAGAAAATAGGAAGTAAGGAGGAAACCACCAACGGGGAAGAGGAAGTAGGAGGGGGCGGGGCGGAGACAGCTGGAGCCATCAAAGGAGACGAAGAAGGAAGGGGAAGTGAGGCCGAAGCAGAAGGGAGAACAATATCCTCCAAAAGAACATAAAAAGGATTAGAAGTAATAATAACATTATATTTTTTGGGAATGTAATTGCCTTTGTTCAACGGGGACCAAGCTATTTCTTTAGAAGATTGGGCTGGCTTGGTTGGGAAAGCCATCTCCGATGTCTAATGATTTTGGATGTCAATAAAATATTATTTGGATGCTTATTTCTCAAATAATGTAGAAATTTTTCTCTAATTTTGTTGTCTCCTTTTATTCTCCGACAGTAAGAATCAAATGTATCTGCTATTACACTAGCCTCAAAAGACCCAGTTGATTTAGTATTCATTTTCAACCCATGTAATTTTGATTTAGATGGGTCTATCTCCAATTTAGTCAAATATGTTCACCTCAACATAGTAAATAACTTGGCATGTTTTGGAGGTGAAAGAAAACCTTTTCTATGCAAGAAATGACAAACAGAAGATGTTTTCTTGTTTCTATACAATTTTCTGAATATTGTAAAATACCGTATTTGAATGTATTCTACATTTGAACGTCCATTTTTTTTAGAATCTGTTAGAATCCCCAAATTCCAACCATATTTTGAATAGGAATATGGTCTTCATTTATGGAGGCATGCATTTCCCATTTCCTGAACAAAGAAATATCCAACTCCATATCTAAAATAAGACACTTATTATTTTCAAAGTTGAAGCATTCTACCTAGACACATTCTACCTGAATACACGCAATGTCCCCAAATCAATAACTTCTAATGATAGAACAATACCAACTTCCTCGTGATTTTCATCTATAACAAAAACAACCACAAGTCAACATGGTAGTTTTTAGGTGAATTAAGTTCCACAAACCATTCCTCATCTCTTTTCTTCCAACAAATACCACTTGCGATGAATGGAATTGTTCTGAATGGAGCGCGAACAATGGAAGACATTTTACCTATATGTAGAGTAAAATACATCAATAATTAGGTCATTTCCAAACTTTAAAGTGTTTTTCTCACATTTTCTATTAAGGAATTTAAATAGTACCCTAGCGGACACCAAATTCTAGAGTTCTTTACTATCTATCATAACAGAGTAATTAACTTAATGGTTAGTGACCACTAGGATTTGATAGGACATATTATGTATCATTCAATTGGTTACAATAATTCATATTTTGTGGATCAAATCAATAATAACAAAATTATTCTAAAAGTATGAAATTTAATTATGATGCATTGAAAGATACAAAACCATTTGCACCTTTTGAAAGTATTACATATGAGCTGGAAAATCCATAACATTATATAGATGGCATGATAGGAACGTTAAAAAATACACACTTTAGTGGCAGATAGACTTCTAGTCAACATATAAAAGAATAGCCTAAAACAATTTTAAAGCCATTTACACCTTTTTAATGATAAACCGTAGAGGAAATTAAGATGTAATATTTGGTATTTCGAAGAGAGGTTGCGGTAGCTTGGGATTTTTGTTTTACAAGACTATGTGATTTATGTGTATATCGGTCATACTGTAGTAGTGAGGATTAGATGCCTGTAACAAGACTAATGAGCATGTTTAAAGGATAGTGGTTGGAAGATCTAATGTTTGGTATTTTGAGGAGAGTATTTGAGCAACAAATCACATTAACGGAGTTAGTGATATCTCATCATTTTTTGTTATATAAGACAATGTGAAATATATGTTTATCGGACATACTTTATTCATTATGTCTAAATGTCTATAACTACTCTAAGTATGATATTTTAAGCATAGCGCTTGCACACAATAATCTATAAAAAAATGAGAAGGATTACACTTTTCCTAAATGTAAGTATGGCCCTCTACATAGTAGTCATTTTCGTGGAAACAATGCTCTCTATAAGGTCACAATGGGTTAAACCTATTTGAGATTTTTTTGATTATTAACAATATTTTATGAGCACCACTACAACAAGGGTCTATTATATCTTACTCTGACTATAAGTTAGATTTAAAATACTAATTGAAGAAATTTATTCCAAATTGTTCAAACTTATGTTAACTTATTTATAGTTCTAGTCTTATTAGGCTACAAACATTTACTGTCTGTACAATTTTGGCTTGTATCCATGGCAGAAACAAGTGCTACACTATAAATCCTTGAATAGGGATCAAGCCATATGTATTTTCCATAAAATATATTGTTTGTAACAAATAATTCACAACCTTTCGTATCGAAAAATTATTTACCTAACGCTTAGTTTCATTCATTATCGAAAGTAATGACATAGTGGACGCTAGTTTCAACAGTTTATTTTATTGGAAATTATGGTAAAATAATAAATCGCGACCTAGTTGAGTGACTGTGAGGCTCCTACCATTATGGTCATTGTAAACACTATCTGTAAAACTTTTAATCACTAGTGTTTTTCATTGATTATAATTATATCATGTTGGCTGGAAGGTACCTAGGGAGACAATAGCTACACTGCATACCATATAGAGGGATCAAGCCTTACGTAGTTCCCATAAGGTATATTGTTTGAAACACATAATTCACATCGGATCTTATAGGAGAAAATGCTTAGCGAACGCTAAGAATTTTTTCCTTATCGAAAGTAAGGGCATAGTGGACGCTAGGTTCAATAGTTTAATAATTTGAAAACAATGATAAAATAAAAGATCATGCTCTAGTTTAGTGGTCACTAGGATCCCACCATTACTACTAGTCATTATAAATACCATACGATATAGCTTTGGGTCGCTACTATTTTTTCATCTATTTTTTATTAAATATTTAAATGATTTTTATAGGAGCTCAAAACCTGGGGATTGGAGGGATCCCACCCAAGTAAAACATAGACCATACCATAAACCATCCAACCCAAACCAAAATAACAAAACACCTGCAAGCAGGAGACTAGAAGCCCAAACACCACACTAGAGACCACTAGAAAAAAACCTAAGACCAAAACCAGACATAGCTAAAAATTAAACCAGAGAAGTAGGTAGGCGAGGACCAACCACCTTCCTACCTCCTGAAGTCCCCCTTTCATGAGTCATCGAAGGAGGAAGTTATAAGTAAAACTGAGCTTGTGATGAAGCCACGCAATGCCCACAGACTCCATGAAGACCGACACCAAGAGACCTGGGAGATCCAATTTCTCAAGATGTTTCCCTTTAGAGAGCCCTTTCACATAGGCAACATGCACCTCTTCAGTGAATTTCATCAAGACCAAAATCCTAGCTGAAAACTCTGCTATCACTTGCCACGCCTCCTCCAAAGCTTTGTCTTTCTGAACCGAGTCAGGAAAAGGCTGAGCTCTATCAAATTCCTCTAGCGCTTGAAAACGTTATCTCAACACATTGGTTTGATGAAATGCATCACTATCACCCTGACCTCCTCAATATTCTACCTCACTAACAACAGCCGTGACATGAACCAGGAAGCCACCTCAGAGTTAACATGAGAACGAGTTGACTCCACTAGATATTCCGCCCTATAATGTAAGTAATGGATTCCTTGACAGAATCAGACTAGGCCCATAAAATAATCCACAAGCGAGCCTACAAAACCTCCCTGTGAAAGGCCATCTCCCTCTTCTCTCCATCCAAGAACAATAGCGGCAGAGCCTAAACTCCCATGGAAAACTAGAATGAAACTACACCTGTCACAGGCCACCAAGCAGAGATGAGATGGAAACAACCCACACAGCCCTCAAATTATGAGCCTCAAGGCTCCCTTCCCGAGAAATAATTTATTCCAAATCCTCCCATTCGCACACATGCTTGGAAATAAGAAATGAAACCCACTATAACCAAATTTGGTGTGCTCATTTTTATTCAATGAAAGACCCATAAATCCTTAAGCCATTTTTCCCGATCAAACCTTAAAAACAAACAAATACCCAATACACTAAAACTCAATAAAACATACCCAAAACAAAATCACTTCATTCCGATCAATCCTCTAGAATCTCGACCTCTCCTTCATCGATCTCTAATTGTAAATCCTTGGGATCCTTTCCATCGATAGTGCACCCGACAAAAACACGTGTACCAAAAATATCCTTCACAGTTCCCGCAAGATGTTTTTCCATGGATTAGGGCTTTGTGACCTTCGCAATTTCAATAACCTCATCAGACGAGATGTTCTGGTATGTTTAATGTTTTTCATCTTTTTCTGTCATGTTTAGGTTCCTTTAGGGCTTTAATCACCAAGGAAGTTGCACTTGGGAACAAATGTAACTTTGGCCTGATGATTTTGTATAGTGAGCTTCACGGTAACCCTCAAACCCTTCTAATCTCTTGCAATCTCCTTTGCAATGTCTTCTCTTATTTTTTCAATGAAAGACCAAAAGAAAGGGGCTAATGAAGAGGTCACTCCAACTTCTCCTCCTATCACATAGATAAACACCTCCACAACCTGAGATGGGTCCAACTTTGGTGGAATTTTTCCTCAACCCTTTAAACCATGCCTCTTCCAAAAATCCTCTACAACTCTGCGGCCTCTTACTAAAAGGGAAGACTAGGAAAAACCCTACATCTTTATTTATACTTGGACTTAGGGTTGTTCTCTTTTGTTTTTTTTTTTAAGTAATATATGTTGTTATTTCTTAGAGTGATTAAGGTACAATATTAATGGTATGTAATTTTTTTTTCCTATTTTTTCCTATGTTGTTATCTCTTAGAGTGATTAAGGTACATGAGGGATCAAGCCTTACGTAGTTCCCATAAGGTATATTGTTTGAAACACATAATTCACATCAGATCTTATGGGAGAATGCTAGCGACGCTAAGATTTTTTTCTTTATCGAAAGTAAGGGCATAGTGGACACTAGGTTCAACAGTTTAATAATTTGAAGACAACAATAAAATAAAAGATCATGCTCTAGTTTAGCGGTCGCTAGGCTCCCACCATTACTACCAGTCATTATAAATACCATACGTATATAGCTTTGGGTCGCTACTTGTGTTTTCATCTATTATGTAGTAATCACAAGACTTATTGTTTGTAACATATAATTCACATATGTTTTTACAAGAGAAAATGCTTAGCGACCGCTAAGTTTTTGTATGTATTGAGTGGAACACCATAACCTAATGAATTGATTGGTATAGCTTAGCAGTCGCCAGATCCTGCCTTTACCTCTTATCAATATAAACACTATCTTTAAGGTATATTATTAGAAACACATAATTCACATTGGATCTTGTGGGAGAAAATGCTTAGCGAATGCTAAGAATTTTTTCCTTATTGAAAAGTAAGTGCATAGTGGACACTAGGTTCAACAGTTTAATAATTTGAAAGCAACGATAAAATAAAAGATCATGCTCTAGTTTAACGGTCACTAGGCTTCCACCATTACTACTACTCATTATAAATACCATACGTATATAGCTTTGGGTCGTTACTTATGTTTTCATCTATTATGTAGTACTCACAAGACTTATTGTTTGTATCATATAATTCACATCTGTTATTACCAGAGAAAATGCTTAGCGACCGCTAAGATTTTGTATGTATTGAGTGGAACACCATAACCTATTGAATTAAATGGTATAACTTAGCATTTTCTAGGCTCTTGCCTTTACCACATATCAATATATAAAATATATTTACAGTTTTGGATCGCTAGCCTTAATATGTAGTTCCCATAAGATACATAGTTTTCAACTCATATTTTATCTTGTTTACAATAAAAATGCTTAACGACTGCTAAGATCCTTTACTTATTGACAGAAATGACATATCAGACCCTAGGCTCAAAAGTTTCTTATTTTGAAAGTAGACATAAAATAATAAATCAAATTTTAGCTTTAGCACCACTACTAGTCTCCTACCTTTACCTTTTCTCATTTTAAACACTATCTGTAAAGTTGTGCATCGCTAGGCTTAGTATGTAGTTTCCATAAGATACATGGTTTTCAAGACATATTTCACATCGTTTCTTAATAAAGAAAAATTCTTAGCGCCCGCTATGCTCCTTTACTTATTGACAGAAATGACATATCATACCCTAGGCTCATACATTTCTTATTTTGAAAATATCCGTATAGTAACTCTAACCGTACAGTCTTGGATCACTAGCCTTATTATGTATCCCTAATAGCTTGTTCGAACTTGCCACGTGGCACATTCTAATTGGATAATTAATTTATATTAGCTCCCACTATAGCTAATAATGTAGAAATCGATTTTGATAAAGAATGGAATGTAAATGTGTGTATATTATTCTAATAATCTTCAAAACTATGTTTAGGATTTATTTCTTCTATTTTTTTATTTTAATATATTTTTTGCTATGTTTGGTTTATTTATATGTTGTATAATATATTTGTTATTATGTTTATATTATTATAGGCTATAGACAATGAAAAATGTTTAGTTTTTAATTTTTAAACCATGGGAAAATAAAAATAGGGAAATACGAATTCCCCTGCATTTTCGGATATTTGAAATTTTAATAGCCTGCCCTTTTTCTTTTAGAGGGGGAAAGTGAAAATTTCAAATTTTCGTATCCCACTCTTTTTGAATTTTCTTTCGTGAAATGTGCTAAAAAATTATTAAATACTTGTTATCCAATTTTGCACACATGGCAAGATTGGACAACGGGGTCCTATCACGTTTGAAATGAAATAATAGTCCCAGGAACCCACCTTTGGTTATTATCGAGATACAATAATTAAAAATAACTCCTAAATTGCATATGAAGAGATCACCTAGCATCGAAAGACACCCAGTTGATCTCAACTCAGTGAAGAGTTCGAGGTCGAGTTGATAAGGAACCCGGTGTCAAATTGATAGTCATCTCGGAAATCATCTCAATAGAGTCTCTCAGTTATAAGAGCTCGATGAGATCTTGTTAATACAAAATATAGCTAGTTGAAAATTGACGAATGAAAGGAACTCTATAAGGATCTCGGTAGAGATCGATGCAAAAATATATGAAGGCCGAGTCAGGGAAAGCTAAGTTAACATGAGGCCATGTCTAATCCATTAGACAGGTTCTCGACCAACCACATGGGATAATTATCTTGTTTGAATGAGATGATATGAGATTATGCAGATATGGAAGGTTCAACATCATTAGATCTCGGTTTGTAATTATGTAATGGAAGGAATTCTATCGACCCGGGAAGATAGTATAAGCATCATAGAATACCAACATAAAATTGAGTCAAACCGACGTCTTAAAAAGAGTTGTGAATTATAATGGTGTTCGGACCTTCCTCGGCAAGGATTCGGTGCACAATAGTGCAGGCATGTTGTTGCAATATAGTAAAAGCCTTTTTGAACACTTCCAACAAGGTGTTGTCCAACTATGTTGTTATATGTTCAAGATCGAATGCATCCTCAAATTCAAGATTTTCCTTCAAGATATTTTTATCAAAATTGATTAAGTGACAAAGAGAGTGTTAGGGAGATATGATGAAATTTATTACAAAGATTCTCTATCGAGATCTTAGTTGTTTTATGATGTAACTCATGGAAGCGAATCTCATAGAGGTGGAACTGTTTCATATCAGAATATTCATGAAGCATAATTTTCTTTGCAATTATATGAGCATCTTCAACGAGCCACTAGGTCATCAGGCATAAAGGTTTCTATCAGAATTATCACACCTTACAAGCTACAGCTGAAATGTTTGCACCAAGAGAATGATATTTCCACGCATGGGAAAATTCCATGATGATTTCCAAGTGGGTTTTCATGAATGGCAGGCCAAGCTGTTAACTCCGCGTAGGGGAGATTCAGGCAAGCATGGTCAATTGGAAATATTGGGATGGAAAGCCAACACAAGGTTTCCGCGTAAAGGGGGCCCCGAGTCTCATCTTGCCAAGGACGTGGAAATTTGGGAAAACACCGCCAAGCATGATAAAACTATGGAAAACCATAATCAGACTTCCGCGAATGGGAGAAATCGGATCAAATTGCCAAGTGGAGATCATATGATGGTGATCCGTCATGAGAATTCTGCGTAGCTTGGAGTGGTCCGAGTCATTGTGTGAGTCACCAGGAGGATTAATAAGACAGTTGTGAATTGGAGTGGGTCGTGGAGAAAACAACGTGACATGATACCAATTTCAGCGGAGGCTACAGGCTGAGATAGAGTTTTGCTCGCCGCATTATGCAGATATTTGTTAAATGATACCGAGTAACATGGTGAGTGGGGGTCAGCGCTTGCAGTTTGAATGCGTGGGAAAAGGAGAACATTTTGGAATTTAGCCTGAAGAATCACTCGGTTCACCACTATGAGGAAAGAAAGTGGCTTCATATATCTCGTCACAGACCCAACCAAGGCGATGCGTTAATGGCTCAGTCATGGCTCATGTGCGAAGAGTTTGATAGGAAAGTGATGCTGAAAACTCATCTAGATGGAAGCGATAGGTGACAAGCTCCCACGCACCAGGCAGCAGGCATGTTGCAGTATAGTAGAAGTTTTTTTGAGTGCTTCCAGCAAGTAGGTTGTCCAACTATGTCATTATCTATTCAGTATCGAATGCATCCTCAAATTTGGGATTCTCAATGCTCTAGCATAATGTAGCTGTAGGCTTATCCTTATTCTGAACTTAGATCCATGGCAGCTGTAGGAAACAAATATTCATTGGCTTTGTGTATGATGGATTGAGTCATGCTATTCAAGGCTTCATAAAATTACCCCAATTAGGAGATGAAGGTTTATTACGGTGCAAAATGAAATGATTCATATTGCTCAAAGATTTTTCTCCTAGAAATGAATCGAATGTGAAGGTCAACTCTTAAAATACCTCGGTTGGCCATTTTATATGTTATATCCTTGTTACTTGTAAATGGTCTCTTTGAGAAACTCGAGGGCAATAGGCAATATTTGTACCCTTCCATTATGTATGTCTAATCGACAATAAAAAGTATTCTTTTACCATGTTGAGAGAAAATTGTTTTTACAATGGATGATTATATTGTAGTTTCAAGCTAATTTTATCTAGCTTTATTTCTATTAGCTTTGATCCACGACTAAGGAAGAAATCTATACATTTTTCCAAGGTCCTCTTGGTTGCCCCAGTTGTTCAATGTATTTTTTTTGAAGGGCTTCTTTTATGTGTTGCAAATTGTAACATAAAGGATCTTTTTAGTTTCTTGAAAAATGAGTATATTGTGTAGCTCACAGCTACCTATGCCATACTAAGATCCCAATAGGATCTTTTTAGTTTTTGAAAAATGAGTATATTGTGTAGCTCACAACTACCTATGCCATACTAAGATCCCAATAGTGGCATAATTGTTGATTAGAGCCGAGATTGTAGAGTGCACTACCAAAATACCGAAGGGCTCTTTGGCCAAGAATCGGTCTTAAGGGTGTCTATCGACATGTTATGGGCATGAACCTGGGTCATCATCATGGCAGCATTAGGTCTTTATTGGTAATGGCATTTTCTCATCGTTTGGAAGGTACAATTGTGCTTATTATGTCAAATCCAAAAATTATTACTACAAGTGTTATATAATAAGGAAGAACCGTGAGCATTGTGGTAAAACCATTCTTTTCAGAAATGTTGGGTTAAGCTCGGTATTCAAGTGAGTTGAGCTAGAGAAGAACTCAGGAGTTCGGTTCTGGAAAGAAGGTAAGACGACACGAAGCATCGAGAAGAGCTGGTGGAAGATGAGTTGTGGAGAATTGAGTTCATTTTGATTGGCTCACAAGGTGTTCAAAAAGCCATGACGGTGGGGTAAATTGGCTCCGGTCGAGCTTATAGAGGATTCGAAACTCACCGAGTTGGGCTATGTGCAAACTCTATCCACATGGACCCCTCCTCTTCAAGTCAAACGGGTCAATAGGGGGTCCCGACATTATGTTAATTGATTTAATATTTTTATTAAAATATTTTAATAATAATATTTATTATTATTATTTAAATATTTTATTTTGATATTCTTTTAATTAATTGAGAAGACTGGGTCCTTCTCGGGTGGTTCAACTAATTGTAATAAATACATCATGGACCTTCAATTTAGGAATGTAATTATGACATTTCCTTTTCTTTCTCACATATTCTTCTATAAATGTAAGTTGGAAGCTCATTTTCAAAGGGTTCCAACTATTCGGACAAGTTAGACGGTTAGATATCTTAGGCAAGTGTATGCTTTTCAGAGTCCTCTCTCTTCTGCACGTTGTTCTTGTGTGTTGAGAGAACTTTCAAGCCTCTTCTTCAAGACTGTAATGGCAAATATTGCCTCTTCTGAATGTATGATGCATTGTGTATGTTATTGAAGCAATAAAAGTGTGTGTTTTGTGACTAATCTCGGTCCTTTCATCCTTCTATGCTTCTTTGTGCCTTTCTCGTACTTGCAGGTACACTGTGCAAGTTTAAGTTTCTATTGCAGGTTCTTGGAGTTTTGTGCTTATTGAGTGGTGGAGTTTTGCATGTAGTTGAGTTGTGGTGCCTATTCACGCTTCTTGAGTTCATCCTTCTTCACTGGGAAACTAGTATACTTCTCGGTTTGATAAGGTTTAACAAGGGGAACGCATGCCTCTTAGTTTGTGGTATCCTGTGCCCTCTCTAAGTTGCGAGGTGAAGTTGACCTGTGGTGCACACACCCTCTTCAAATTAACCCTTCCTAAGTCTGGAAATACCCTTTATTTGGTGCATCACCATCCTTAGTATAGTTTCATTTCTGTAAATCTCTTTCCCTAAAACCCCATGAAGATGTTAGCATAGGATTAGATAATCATTTTTGTTACACTAGGAGTAGTACAACACTTAGTTTAGGAAAAGGAAGCCGGCCTTCTCTCGGAGGTTCACTTCAAGCCCAAGTCCCACAGCTTGAGAAGTGATCCCATGTGTCCCAATCACACCGAATGTCCTATTCACATCCTGGCCATTCGGAGGGTGCAGTGATTTGGTGACAACAGTTTTTGGCACACCCGATGGGACAGAGTTGGTACTTCTCTTCTCACTTACACAAGTCAAAGTACCTGGCGACTCTATATCTCTGGATTCCAAATCTCAGTGCGGTAACTTATGCGAAGAATTCGAGAAGAGGTTCCTCGAGAAAGGAAATTATCAGCATATCGAACTTTCCTTGTCTCCTCCAAAGAGAAGAAGAAGAGGCATTTCCACATCCCTAGTTGCAGATTTACCTATTAGGGGTCATTTGACTCCTGCTTATGGAAGGTTTCCTCCACCCAGGAACAATCAACCTTTCATTGCTATGGTGAGGAACCAAGTTTTTCCCCCTTTTAATGTAAGCAGTCCTCTTATGTTGGCTCAACGTGACCCGATACCTATTGTGGCACTCAAAAGTTTACCCTTCTACACTGGGGAAACTCACGTTATTCCATTGGAGCATATCTTTGATGTAGCCAACTTACTGCGTGAGTACATAATATCACGAGAGACAACGTTGCGGTTAGACTTCTTGCTACCTCTTTCAAGGAAAAGCACTTCAATGGTTTCACGGGTTAGGTGTTGCACCTGTAACCACTTGGGGCGAGTTGGGAGAAAAGCTATGTAAACAGTTCCCAAGACAAAAGTGATCAACTATCACTTTTGGAACAACTCACTACCATAAAGAGAGCTTCCCAAGAATACATGAGTTATTTCAACTTCCGATTTCACAGACTTGGAATTGGATTCCGGAACTTGTAAAGCCTCTGCACATAATGCATTCTTGTACTATTTGTGAGCCTTGAATAGAGATGTAGTAGTTATGATCCAGTCCATGGGAGGGACTACACTTCCTAATGCTTACGAAGTTGCCATAAGTGCAAAGAATTCTTTGATTTAGGCTGGAAAGATAGCTCCACGACCACCAATGCCCTTTTCTCCAAATCTTACGAATCATCAGCCTATCATTGCTCCTATTCCAGTAGACTCCAAGAAACCATCTCAATCTTCCCCTGCCTCTTCAAATGACCTATTTGAAGTCAAGTCACTACTGAATTTTTTTGGAAATGAGCTTGTTACACTCAAAAGGCAACAATTTCAATACAATCGTCCGTATCAGCCACAAAATCAGCGATGATCAGGCTAACCATCCTCATTTTAAAGGAGACAATCAGCCTCAAAATCAAACTACAAGTCAAGTTGTAAATGTCGGCCCTTGAACTTTTGGAACCCTCTTACAAATGACTAGCTCATATGGAGCTATAGTACTGTCAAAATAATTTAGTTCAAGACTACGAATGGTGTTATCCTTGCTCTCAACCTCACAATAAAAATATTTGTCCTAATAGGGGTCTTAGCCAGGCCCTTATGGTTCAAGATGTATCTTCCCCTTCGAGTTAACAAACAATTCATCTACGCAAGAAGCAACAGATCAACTCAACCGCAGCACCTGAAGAATCCATTTTGCTAAACTAGCAAGAAAAAGATTTTGTGGGTTGGATATAGATTCTTCATCAGTGGTAGTAAACACTCGTTCCAAAAAGAGAGCAATGGAGCCTCAACCTCCTGAAGCTGATCTAGTATCCACTTCTCAACCTAGGTTACAAATGGCAGCTGATAAAAATGTGGGAAAGAAATCACCAGAAACACCGGCTAGCCATCTTTGTGGGAAAGATGGCTCTCTAGGCATCACGGTACCCATCAAACATTTTCCAAAGGAGGACCCCAATTCCCAAAATAGTTTCATCAAAGTTAGAATGATTCCCTTCAACATAGTAGAAAAAATGAAGAAATCCAATTTGAGCGTTACCATGTGGGACGTGCTCTCGATCCCTTCTCAAAGAAACATGTTGTGAGAATCTCTAAACGGTTTTGCTTCTGACAAACCAGCGGATCACCAAGCCATGGAGTGACAAGCTGCTTGCACAATTTTGTGTCAAGTGAAAGGGAAAATCATTCCTACGGCAAACAAACCACCGCCATTCTACATTTCCCTGAACATTGGCGACCACCTGGTACATAATTGCATGATCGATTCTAGTGCCAGTAGCTCTGTCATGCCTAAACAAATTGCAGTTTACTAGGCATACAATATGCGCCGATTGCAAGAGGGGTTGTTCAGTTGGATGGCACAACTGTTAAGACTGTTGGGGTTATCAAAGGACTTCAACTTACCATTCATGCATGTCCAAGTTTGTCATTCACTTAAGACATATCGGTCATTGATCTCCCTCCCCTCTTTGTCATCTTCCTATCACGGGATTTCACCGCTAAGATGGGCGGTTACCTATAGGCCGATTGGTCACATATGATTCTCGGGACTCGACATGGAACCAAAGTAACTATAAGGGCGAACCAATCTGCCATAATCATGTAGAACCCTACACTTTGCTAGTCCCATAAATGGAAATTACACCATCGGCAATCCCAAAGAGGAAGATGTCGATCATGAACCAACCACCCTTGTTGAAGAAGTTCTGATACTTTACTTGGATGAAGTAAGTAGAGATCATCGATCACGATCCCTACACTGATGTATTGGTAGAAGAAGAAGCTGGTTTGTTGGTCTTGGAAGAAACAAGATTAGGTACTTCTACTGTATCCATGAAGAAGATACGATCATACCACAACTTGTCAAAACACCAAGTGATTCTAAAGGACTGTGGAAATTGTTATTCGATGGCTCAAGAAGTAAGAATAGATCCGGTGCTGGTGTTATGTTAATTTCTCTAGAGGGAGATAAGTACTTCTCATCTTTCTGGTTGCAGTTTAGTTGCACTAACAATGTTGCTGAATACAAGGCTCTTGTGCAAGGAATTCAGCTAGCCCAAAGGAAGGGAATCAAGGCCCTGAATATTTTTGGAGACAGTGAGTTAGTTGTTCATCAAGTTTTGGCATGTAGTGCATCCAAAAATGATCTTTTAAGATCATACAAGAATCGAGTCTGGGACCTGATTGAAGATTTCGAAGCTTTTGGAATCCATGTAGTTCCTAGAGGTCAAAATCAAGATGCAGATAGCTTGCTACAATTGGTTCACAAAACAACATACCAGTTGATATCATGAAAGAAGGGCAGCAATTTGTTAAAATAGTGGTTCGACCGAAGCGAGTCCCGATAATGTGAGTAGTTGGCAAGTGTTCGATAGTGAAAAACAAATTGTCCTCTTCCTACAAAAAGAGACGAGTTTGCTACAAAGAATCAATATAAGTTGCGGGAGTCATATGGTGAGAAAATTATCCAATTGAAAAGAAACAAGTTGCCAAAAGGTTTAGTCACTTTGGAATCCATTTTTAATTCAGATGACCAAGCCAAAAGACAAATCCCTAACATGGTGGTCAAAGAAGAATATTTTGAGGAAGTCAAAGTATTAAATGCAAAGTTTCTCAAGATCGGAAAAGTGTGTACTTTTGAGGAGAAAGAAGATTTCATCAAACTTTGTCAAGACATCTTTGTATGGAGCTATAAAGATCTGCGTGGTTTTGACCCGTGTCTAGCACAACGTACCATCGAACCGGATCCTAATGCTAAGCCGCTTGTCGAAATAGAGACCAATTAATCCCAAAATTGAGCCACTAATGAGAAAGGAGCTAACCAAGCTCATCGAGGCCTGTATAATTTTTCCCATCAAGCATTCCTCATGGGTAGCCAATTTGGTGCCCATGAGGAAGAAGAACGGAGATCCGATTATGCATAGATTTCAAGGATTTGAATCGTGCATCATTAAAAGACCATTATCCTCTTCCATCGATGGAGCGAGATCCTTCAAACGGTGGCGGAGCTCAAAGATTTTCTTTGCTCGATGGATATTCAGGTTACAATCAAATCCTAGTCCAAGAATTTGACCAATTCAAAACGACTTTCACTACCAAGTGGGGCACGTATGCTTACAATAAAATGCCATTCGGATTGTCTAATGCCGAGGCTACTTTCCAAAGAGCCATGGACATGGGTTTTAAGGAACTAATCAACGATATTATTTTGGCTTACCTTGATGATATAACTGTATACTCTAAGCATGCAAAAGATCACATCACACATCTAAGGAAAGTTTTCCGAAGGTGTAGGGAATTTGGGGTTTCACTTAACCCCAAGAAATGTATTTTCACAATGCACGAGGGAAAATTATTGGGGCATGTTGTTTCAGTGGAAGGATTATCAATCGATCTAGCCAAGATTCATTTGATTATGTCCTTATCTCTCCCAAGTCATAGGAAGGGCCTCCAAAGTTTTTTGGGAACCATAAATTTCATGTGGAGATTCATCCCTCAATTCGTGACATTGGCTAAACCACTGACAACCATGCTGAAGAAAAACATGCCATTCTCATGGACAAAGGAAGGACGAGAAAGCTTCAAAGCCATGAAAACAACCATTTCCCAAGCTCCCATGCTAGTGAACCCCAGGTTTGACAAAGATTTTATCCTTTATGCTTTTGCAGGTTAGAAGAGCATTTCAGGGATCCTCACCCAACAAAACAACAACCTGTTGGAGAAACCACTTGCTTTCTTTAGTCAATCCCTCAAAGACTATGAGTCCAAATACTCATTCATTGAAAAGTAAGTCTTTGTAGTTATTCAAGCTTTGAAGAAGTTCAAGCACATGTTGTCCAACAAAAGATTCATCTGATGGTGTCTCATCCAGGTGTCAAGGAGTTTTTGCTAAACAAAGAAATGAATGAAAAGTGTGTTGGATGGATCACGAAGGTAATGGAGTATGACGTACACATCAAAGTCACTAAACTTGTCGAGGTAGGGGTTTATGTCAAAGAACTTGCTGCATGAGACATGGAATTAAAAGGTAATGAGGACGCGACACTCCTAAATACTAATGAGAATGTTGATCAAGTTTTGGTTATCCAAAATGAAGAATTTCCTCTTCTTAAGAGCATATTTGGCAAGCATGGATAAAAACCAAAGACGAACTTTCCATCTTCAATCTATCCCATATGTTTTGGTAGATAGCATTCTCTTTCGAAAATATTTGAATGGCATTCTCCTTCGGTGTGTAGGAATGGAGTAGGTAAGTAAGATACTAGAAGAATTTCATAGTGGCCTATCTGGAGGACATTATTCTACACGAACAACAGCTACCAAGATCATGCGAGCCAACTACTATTGGCGATTTATTCAAGGATGCCCATCTCTGGGTAAGGAAATGTAAGGAATGTGCCTTTTCACTTGGTAAGTAGAAGTGACACTCTTGGCTGCATCTAGTTCAAGTGGATCAACCCTTTGTTCAATGGGGGTTGGACTTCATTGGAAGGATTAATCCTCCATCCAAAGTGATTTACATAAGTGGGTCCTTACCGCAATGTAATATTTTACTTGATGGAAAAAGGCGGTAGCATTAAAAGAGAGCAATGAAAAGGAAGTTCGGATTTTTTTGAGGTATAATGATGAGGTTCGGTGTTCCATTTACAGTCATTTTAGACAACGCGCTGGCTTTTCTTGGTATGAAATTGAGTGAATGGGCTGTTAAAAATGGGGTATACCTCAAAACTTCATCCAATTATTATCCGCAAGGAAACGGATTGGCTAAGTCTACCAAAAAAACCTTATAAGGATTATTAAGCGCATAATGGAGACTAACAAGAGGACTTGGCATACACAGCTTAAGACCGCCTTATGGGCAGATCAGATCAACCCTAAAAAGGGCCATCAAAAATTCTCCTTTCGTTCTTGTATATGGAAGAGAGGAAAAACTCCCACTCTCATTGGAGTTACCTTCTTTGGAGTTAGCTCATCAACTTGAAGTTATAGAGAGTGATCCTCTGACAGTAAGGTTTGCTGAACTCATGGAGTTAGAGGAAGTATGAGACAAGGATATGAAAACTTTGGAGCAGCATCAGGCTCAAGTTAAGAAATCTTTTGACAAGAAGGTGTCCGACATGCATTTTCAAGAGGGAGATTTAGTTCTCAAATGGGATGAAGACAGGGCCAAACTAGGCAGGCATGCCAAATTTGACGCTCTCTGGAGTGGGCCATACATCATCACAAGTTGCAAAGAGGCAAATTCATTCTGTCTATCTAGGCTCAATGGAGAAGAATTTCCCATTCATGTGAATGGAATACATCTCAAAACTTTTTTTTGAGAAGTGTTCCACCCTGTACTGATTAAATTAGGTGTTTTCCTCCAAGTGCTTATGCACATTGTTGTGTGTTGTTGTTTTCTTTCCTTATTGCTTTGTGTTTTGTTTTATTCTCGCACATCGTTTCATCATTAGAAGGTGTCAAGGAGAAGAAAGGTTAAAGGTTTCCATAAGAGTTTCAAAATCTGCTTCATTCAAATTTTTGCAGTGTTCCATGGATGTCAAGCATTCAATAGATTTAGTATACTTCATGCTTAGCATTCCAGGGAGGTCCAGGATATCGGTAATGCTCAAGGAGATTCTGGAATGTGTCAAAGAAAATCATACTACTTTCAGGATTCCAACATAGACTTCATGCCCAATGGATAACTTAAGGCTACTAGAATCATGCTTAGCAGGCAATCATCCCCGAGAGGTCGCCAAAATGTTATCCAATTTTGCACACATGGCAAGATTGGACAATGGGGTCCTATCACATTCGAAATGAAATAATAGTCCCAGGAACCCACCTCCGAGTTATTATCGAGATACAATAATTAAAAATAATTCCTAAATTGCATATGAAGAGATCACCTAGCATCGAAAGGCACCCAGTTGATCTCAACTCAGTGAAGAGTTCGGGTCGAGTTGATAAAGAACCCGATGTCAAATTGATAGTCATCTCGAAATCATCTCGGTAGAGTCTCTCAGTTGTAAGAGCTCGATGAGATCTTGTTAATACAAAATATAGCTAGTTGAAAATTGATGAATGAAAGGAACTCTATAAGGATCTCGGTAGAGATCGATGCAAAAATATATGAAGGCCGAGTCAGGGAAAGCTAAGTTAACATGAGGCCAGGTCTAATCCATTAGACAGTGCTCGACCAACCACTTGGGAGAATTATCTTGTTTGACTGAGATGATATGAGATTATGCAGATATGGGAGGTTCAACATCATTGAATCTTAGGTTTGTAATTACGTAATGGAAGGACTTCTATCGACCCAGGAAGATAGTATAAGCATCATAGAATACCAATGTAAAATTGAGTCAAACCGACATCTTAAAAAGAGCTGTGAATTATAACGGTGTTCAGACCTTCCTCGGCCGAGCATTCGGTGCACAGTAGCAGGCATGTTGCAGTATAGTAGAAGCCTTTTTGAGTGCTTCTAACAAGTAGGTTGTCCAACTATGTTGTTATACATTCGATGATCGAATGCATCCTCAAATTCAGGATTCTCAATGCTCTAGCATAATGCAGCTGTAGGCTTATCCTTATTATGAACTTAGATCCATGACAGTGCAGAAACAAATATTCATTATTGTGTACAATGGATTGGAGTCACGCTATTCAAGGCTTCATAAAATTTCCCTGAATCAGGAGATGAAGGTTTATTACGGTGCAGAATGAAACGATTCATATTGCTCAGCATTTTTTCTCCTAGAAATGAATCGAATGTGAAGGTCAACTATTAAAATACCTACCCTAAAAAGCATCTATAAAAGCATCTATAACTTCATTGAACAACACGTCCACAGTGTTTGCAGCTTAAGTGGAATCAATGAAGATATATGGGGCCCTAAAGAAAATAGGGACATTGCAATCTCCCAAGCAGACATGAAGGACCCCTCTCAGGCCACAACCATTGCCTTTTTCATGTCACTGCAGGCCATCAAGGCCAAGATTGACAGAGCCCTCAAGTAACGGGCTGATGTGCTGCTATTTTTTGGCTGTGATCTGGCTGTCATCGGGTGGTTCTAGAGTTGTTTTTTGACGGAGCTCTGTATTCTGTTTCTCTTTTGGTTTCTTTTTGAACTTGTCTCCTTTGCTCTGGATCTCTGTACGTTTAGATCCACTCTTCGCCTTTATTGTAATATCTGGCTGCTGAGCCTTTCTTAGTTGACTGTTTTGCCCTTCTCTGGGCTACTTTTCTCATGTTTATTATCTGGCTTTTGAGCCCTTTTGTACACAGGGTATAGTCCCTTCAAAACTATTTGCCCTTAATAAAAAAAAACTATTAAAATACCCGGTTGGCTGTTTTATATGCTACATCCTTGTTACTTGTAAATGGTCTCTTTGAGAAACTCGAGGGCAATAGGCAATATTTATACCCTTCCATTATGTACGTCCAATCAGACCATAAAAAGTATTCTTTTACCATGTTGAGAGAAACTTGTTTTTTACAATGGACGATTATCTTGTAGTTTTCAAGCTAATTTTATCTAGCTTTATTTCTATTAGCTTTGATCCACGACTAAGGAATAAATCAGTACATTTTTCCAAGGTCCTCTTGGTTTCCCTAGTTGTTCAATGTATTTTTTTTTGAAGGGCTTCTTTTATGTGTTGCAAATTGTAACATGAAGGATCTTTTTAGTTTCTTGAAAAATGAGTATATTGTGTAGCTCACAGCTACCTATGCCATACTAAGATCCCAATAGTGGCATAATTGTTGATTGGAGCTGAGATTGCAGAGTGCACTACCAAAATACTTGAAGGGCTCTTTGGCCAAGAATCGAGTCTTAAGGGTGTTGTTATCCAAAATTCACCCCTCAAGGTAATTTTGATAACATGCATCAAATTATTCGGTCCCGAGCAAGTAGATTGATTCGAGGCCCAAAATCATGTTTTGGGGTCCCCTCGGCTTTTTTCTAACTCTCCCACCCAAGAAGAAATCCCAACAGGTTGAGAAAATGGAAGAAATGCAAAAAATAAGGTTGCAGGACTGTGTTAAGGCATTTCGGGTCTGAAGGGTTCGGGTCGTACTGAGGTTCGTTGTACCAAGCTTGGGGCCGAAAAAATGAAGAAAATCGGCTAAGTCCTAGTCCAGGCGGTCTGCGAGACAGTTGGGATGTTGGGACATGTGGGACGTGAAAATCCGAATCGGCCGAAGAAATGAAGAAAATCGGCTAAGTCCTAGTCCAGGCGGTCTACGGGACAGTTGGGCCAAAAGTACATGCGGGGCCTTGATCGGCTGGTTTGGTGCAAGTCGGTCCATTTCAGGTGGTTCAGAGATATTTTTCCTAGATAGTTTGGGACATCCGGGCAAAAAGTACGCGGAGGACGCGAATCGGCTGATCAAAAAACAGGGACTTTCATCCAGGGGCGGTTGGGACAAAAGTACGCGTGGGACGCAGAAAGCCAAAAGAGCCACCAATGAATGGAATCTCGCCACGTGTCTTCACCTCAAATAGGAACAAGGAAGCTTGAATCGGCTGAAGTAGGATATTTTCATTCGGGACAGTTGGGACAAAAGTACGCGCGGGACGCGAAAAGCCGAAGCGGCCGAAGGCAAAGAAGAAAAGTCAACGTTTGACCCGTGAAACTTCAAACGGCCATAACTTTTGACTCCGAGCTCCGATTTTCACAAAATTGGACTTTCTGGAATGAGCATGATATATTTAATTAAAAGAAACATATTCAGCTCCAATCAATTAATGCTCATTCCCGTCAAATGACAGAAAACGCCTGCTAGACCCAAAATAGCTGCCCGCACTCAGAAGGCCATAACTTTTGCATTTCTCAACGAAATCGCACAAAATTGGTACCATTGGAATTGTGGCTCCGATCCTGACACACAAAAATCAATAAATTCCAGATTTTATGAGAGATTGATCAATATTTTTAAGAAAACGTGGCTGGGTTCATAACAGTGTTTTATTTGGTGGTTGGGAGTGCAATTAAGAGGCATGGTCATCATTCTTTCTCTGTTGCAGCACCTGGGACAGTATGGGGAGCCTTTTGCAAGTAATATATAATCATTTTACTCCATTTAATGCCTCTTACAAGTGGTTGAAGGACAGATTTCAGGATTTCCATTTTCCCTTCTCTTTCCCTTCTCATTTTTCTATAAATTGGAGTATTGGGCTCATTGTAAAGGGGGAGTTTTCAGATAGCAAAGCTCACAAAAATTGCTTTGTGAAGCCAATGTGCTACAGGCCCTTGTAGTGGACTCCTTGCATGGTGATCCAGGCCCTTATCTTGTAATAGATTGAACTGTGCATATCATGAAGCAATAAAATATCAGTTTGTGGATATATCTTCCCCTGCTGTGTTTTCTTGCATTCTTCTTGCCCCTTTAATCTTTCTACAAGAATATTGTGTCTATTATTATGTTCTTGTAGGGATCCATTATCATTGTGTATGCTTGGAATATCGTTGTGAATGCATTTTGCTAGATTATGGAGAACTGTCATCACCTCTTCTAGTGTGCACTTTGCTTCTATATTTCACGCATTTGGAGACTACTCTCACACCCTCCTTTTCTGGTGTATCACCGCTTTAGTGTAGGATTTCATTTTATGCATTCTCTCTCCTGGTCCCTTGGAAATTTAGATTAGAATAGTTAGTTTCCCCTGCATTAGAGTAGATTGTGGCAGGTAGTTTAGGAGTAAGAACCAACTTTCTCTGGAGGTCTATCTCAAGTAGCAAGTCCCACAACTTGGAGATAGTACCCATGTTATCCAATCACACCGTGAGTTCAAGTATATGCACTTGTATAAACATAAGGGTGCTGTGATTCGGTGATAACAGTGTCTATCGACATGTTATGGGCATGAACCTAGGTCATCATCATGGCAGCATTAGGTCTTTATTGGTAATGGCATTTTCTCATCATTTGGAAGGTACAATTGTGCTTATTATGGAAAAGCCAAAACATTCTTACTACAAGTGTTATATAATAAGGAAGAACCATGAGCATTGTGGTAAAACCATTCTTTTCAGAAATGTTGGGTTAAGCTCGGTATTCAAGTGAGTTGAGCCAGAGAAGAACTCAGGAGTTCGGTTCTGGAAAGAAGGTAAGATGACACGAAGCATCGAGAAGAGCTAGTGGAAGACGAGTTGTGGAGAATTGAGTTCATTTTGATTGGCTCACAAGGTGTTCAAAAAGCCATGACGGTGGGGTAAATTGGCTCCGGTCGAGCTTATAGAGGATTCAAAACTCACCGAGTTGGGCTATGTGCAGACTCTATCCACATGGACCCCCTCCTCTTCAAGTCAAACGGGTCAACCGGGGGTCCCGACATTATGTTAATTGATTTAATATTTTTATTAAAATATTTTAATAATAATATTTATTATTATTATTTAAATATTTTATTTAAATATTCTTTTAATTAATTGAGAAGACTAGGTCATCAGGCAATTAATGACCCATGATGGAACCTTCTCAGGTGGTTCAACTAACTGTAATAAATACATCATGGACCTTCAATTTAGGAATGTAATTATGACATTTCCTTTTCTTTCTCACATATTCTTCTATAAATGTAAGTTGGAAGCTCATTTCAAAGGGTTCCAACAGTTCAAACAAGTTGGACAATTAGATATCTTAGGCGAGTGTATGCTTTTTAGGAGTCCTCTCTCTTCTGCAAGTTGTTCTTATGTGTTGAGAGAACTTTCAAGCCTCCTCTTCAAGACTGTAATGGCAACTATTGCCTCTTCTAAATGTATGATGCATTGTGCATGTTATTGAAGCAATAAAAGTGTGTGTTTTGTGACTAATCTCGGTCCTTTCATCCTTCTATGCTTCTTTGTGCCTTTCTCATACTTGCAGGTACACTTTGTGCAAGTTTAAGTTTCTATTGTAGGTTCTTGGAGTTCTGTGCTTATCGAGTGGTGGAGTATTGCATGCAGTTGAGTTGTGGTGTCTATTCACCCTTCTTGAGTTCATCCTTCTTCACTGGGAAACTGGTATACTTCTTGGTCTGATAAGGTTTAACAAGGGGAATGCATGTCTCTTAGTTTGTGGTATCTTGTACCCTCTCTAAGTTGTAGTAGGTGAGGTTGACTTGTGGTGCACACACCCTCTTCAAATTAACCCTTCCTGAGTATGGAAATACCCTTTATTTGGTGCATCACCATCCCTAGTATAGTTTTATTTCTGTAAATATCTTTCCCTAAAACCCCATGAAGATGTTAACATAGGATTAGATAATCATTTTTGTTACACTAGTAGTATAACACTTTGTTTAGGAAAAGGAGTCGACATTCTCTCGGAGGTTCACTTGAGCCCAAGTCCCATAGCTTGAGAAGTGATCCCATGTGTCCCAATCACACCAAACGTCCTATTCACATTCTCGCCATTCGGAGGGTCCAAAGATTTTTGACAACAATACCTCGAGATAAATATTGAGTAGGGTTTCAATTTTTTTGATCAATCAGAAAAAAATGTCTTCAAAATAAAAATATACATACAAAGCCGTTGATTACAAATTGAGTATTCGAACCCAAGTTTTATTTTACATGTGATTATAATCTTGTTTGTAGAGAAAGGCACACAAAATAAGCACAAAGAGGATGAACATAGAGGATGCACACAAAGGAGGATAGCAATAGAGGTTGCGAAATGGATCACGATGATTGTTTGAATGAGATAACAAATGGAGGTTTCATAAAAACATAAATCATGAAATCATTCTAGATATTACTAAACCAGGTATTTATAGTAAATGTGTACTTTTTTATTGCGGGATCTATTAGTTTCTCTGTAGTCAACTAGTCCCTATGTTTCACACAATAGTCCAATCATGATCCACACAAGCCCTGATTTGTCCTATTGAATCATGCTCCACAATCAAGCCTTTGCTTTTGATCTCCATGCCAAACTTCCTTGTTCTTCATGAAAACTCACTTTTTTTTGCATTAATGAAAGAAATTTCAATCACTTTTCTGCTCTAGTATTTATCTCTGTTTAAAGCTTTCCCATTTCTGCCATTCTATGTCTCTCTTTGGCTATTTTTGTTTTGATTTTTTAGTTGTTGTCCCTGCAATTTATTTATAGGATAATGATAGCTTCTGACATAGTCACCTTATTTTTAATTTTATTTTAGTCAAGAGAACCCAAAATAGTTTAATGTTGTTCATCAAGATGATGCAAACAAACCTTGCTAATTAATGCATATTACATTTTTACATGGTTTCCGCTTAGATATTTTAGGAAAATATATGACATTAAAAAATAATTCAAAACTATAAAACTATATTAAGAATTCAATTGTATGATAATTATTTAAAACTATATACATGTTTCCATGTAGAATTAACCAAATGTAATGTCTTCATCATTTTTATGGTATGTACATTGGAAGTTAAACACATTATATATGCAATAATATTATTAAATCTAATTTTAATCAATATGCATTTTATAATTAATATATTCTTCCTTTTGAGCCTGCTAATCTATGCCAAAAATTAACATAGCTTTGAGGCTACCACGATATAATTGGTTGTTTTGACAACATATTGACAAAACCCCAATTCTATTTTGAATTACATACATGATTTTACACGTATATTTATATATCCATTATATAAATTCCATATTTATTTGTTATCATTTGTATCTTTTCAATATGATTTATTTGCTATGAATAAACTCTACCATAGGAAAATTTTTCTACCCTAGCGTCTGCTAGGATATAATTCTAATTTGGAAAAAGCATTCGTTTTCCTTGGCACCTCATGGATCAGTTGTTGTTATATAGGCAACACAACATTTTTTTGGTCCTAGTGATTGCTTTTGTTCTTTGTCAATTGTTATATTTGCAAAGATTAACAATTTAGATTTATAAAACAACTTCATTTTGAACATGATATATTTACCTTTAGGAATAGCTTAGTGGCCGCTAGGGTGCAATGAGTAGATCATGTTGTATTTAAAAACTTGTAGTATAACTTCTAGGTCGCTAGTCCAAATTTATTTTCTTGTCCTAAATGTAAAAATATTCTGCCAAAATATTATAGGAAATATAAAACTCTAGACGTATAGCTGTGTAAGTCATGGAAAACATGATTCTAAATGTACACAACTTGATTATGAACATGATATATTTACCTTTAAGTATAGCTTAGTGGTGTTAGGGCACAACGAGTCCAATTCTATACGTATACTATTATATAAATTCTAGATTTATATGTTACCGTTTATATAAACTACATTTTGAATACGATCTAAATGAAAAATGTTGGCTACTCTAGTGACCGCTAGGCTATAATTATTATTTGGATGAAGTCTTCGTTTACCTTTGTGGCCTCAAGGATAGGTGGATTTTGATATAGGCAACACACTTTTTTGGGTCAAGCGATCACTTTGTTTTTTCTCTCCTGTTAAATACGCTTGGTTATTTTTAGGCAAGACACTTTTTTGGGTCAAGCGATCGCTTTGTTTATGACTAAGAATAGCTTAGCGACCATTAAGATTCATCGAGGATATCACGTTGTATAACATTAAGACCTTACGGTGTGTTGGATTAAACAAATTAAATTAAAATATTTTCAGATAAGTGGGCGCTAGGTACTTCCACACTATAATATTTCAAGCTTAGTGGGTGTTATAATCTATCTAGTTACCCAATTATATTTTGAGCTTAGTGGGCATTATAATCTATCCAGTTACCCAATTATATTTTGAGCTTAGTGTCCACTAGCTTATGACACAACATAATATTTGGATCTTAGAAATCTCTAGGTTTTAGTAAAAGAAAGTAAGATATTATAAGCATAGCGGTGGGTAGGTTATGCCAAAACATAATAATATGATCTTAGTGAATACTGATATTAAGAGCTTAACGGTCACTATTAGGTTATGCCACAACATATTATTTAGGTATTCAATTCACTAGGTTATGTATCACAAACATGATATGTTATTTTAAATTAAGATATTTCAAGCTTAGCACCCGCTAGATTATGCTACCACATAATCATTGGAACCTAGCGGTAGTTATGATTTAGAAACTAAATTGAGGTATTAAGAGCTTAGCGGCCACTAGGTTATGCACACAATATAGTATTTGGGTATTCAATTCGCAAGCATATGTATCGCAAACATTATATGTATCACAAAGAAGATATATATAAATTAGTTGAATTCATTCTATGATTTTAAGATATTAAACTAGGATATTTCGATGATAAGTCTTCAAAAAAGTACATGAGGAACTAGTCCACGATAAGTGTTCTAAAGAATGGACTCCCATGATGATTAAAATCAACTTATCTTACTAAATATATGATAAATATGGGGAAGAGTTGTAATTAGCTTAACTTCACCCAAAAATACTTCCTATATCGATAAACTTCGCTATACATACAACCATTCCAGCCCTTGATCAAAAACCAAAGATAAATGCTTCCAGGAATGATTAGGTCATTCGGCCTCTCGGCTCCACCTCATTGATGATCTTGACATCCATGTCCCCTTTACTTTGATTAGAGGAGGAGGACGAATCAACACAACATTCTGGCATTTTCACTTTCATGAAAGAAGGGAGTTCTATACCCTAATTTTTTACAACTACCTCCGACCACGCACAATCACCTGCATCCCCCATGTCAAGGCATGGAAATGATACTGAAGGCTAACTAGATGCTCTTCCAACTTCTCATTCTCTTTATGAAAGATAAACTAGCTTGAAGAGTTGGACATTATGTTTTCTGCGCTCAACCCTTGTACATGTCATAAATGATCCTTTTCCCCTTGGATTGGTTTAGATCAAGCATTATATTGGACATTCTCTCACAAATATCACTATCATATTCTTCTTTAAATCACTCCACAACCGATGGGACCTTATTGAGCCAATTCCGCATAGTTGCGTTCCAAATTTTCCCATCCATCCAAGAAATAAATGATTCCTTGACATCCTTTCCTATCATAGCTCTCCACCTCTTCTTGCTAGGACCACACTCCATGTTACCCAAGAAACCACCAACACCCCTATCACCATTGCAGAGAGATAGGAAGCACAATTACCAAAGATGAAAAGAGGAAAGGGGTAGTGAAATGTCCAACCGGCCCAGAGATATAAATCCACCAACACACAACACACGAAAGGGGGTAAGTGTGGCATGACAATACCAAAGATCATCGATTAGATATCCTTATCATAAATATCATGCTTCCCATTAAAAATCTTAAATTCCCAATGCCATCTTACATGTCACGTGCTTATAACCCTTAATCGATGTCATAAATGACCATTAATGTCACAGATGCCATATCCTCTTGTCACCACCAAAAAGGTTACCCCTCAGAATAATCTAACCATTTTTATTAAAATCTTATAAGTCACTATGTTTTGAAAAATTAAAGTAGGTTGTTTTGAGCTTATCGACCTCTAAGTTAATCAACCACGTTAACTTTGGAGAAATGTATAACAATCAAGATCTGTATAAATTAGTTGACTTTATTGTATGATTTTAAGATTTCAAATTAAGATATTTCGAGCATAGCGTCTCACTAGTTTATGCCACCACGCAATCTTTGCAGCCTATCGGTGGTTAGGATTTGATAAATTAAATTAAGATATTAGCGATCTCTAGGTTTCAACAAAAGAAAGTAAGAACTTAAGAATATAAATATTTTGAGCTAAAAAAACAATAGTATTTAACAAACAAAAGAAAGACAATGACTTTGGAGATCTTTATAGCAATCAAGATGAGTATAAATTAGTTTAATTCTTTGTATGCATTTAAGATTTGGAATTAAGATATTTCAGCTTAGCACCCACTAGGTTATGCTACCACATAATAATTGGATACTACTTGGTGGTTTCAGATACTTTGAGCTTAGCAACCAGAGCCTTTGCCACAACATATTATTTGGAGATTGAACTCACTAGGGTTCAATAATTCATAGTTACGATATTTTACAAGTAGTTAACAAATTACAGAAGATATTTATAACTTAGCTGATGCTAGTTTACACAACGACATAATATATGGAGGTTACGGTCGATAGGATTAAACAAATTAAATTAACATATTTTGAACTAAGCGGAGACTAGGTACTTCCACAATATATTATTTCGAGCATAGTGGTTGCTATCATTTAACATGTTACTGAATGATATTTTGAGCTTAGCGTCCGCTAGATTATGACACAACATAATATTTGGTGCTTAGTGCTCACTAGGTTTAAATAAAAGAAATAAGATATTATTAGCTTGGCTTCCAGTGGGTTACGCCAAAACATAATATTTGGATCTTAATGGTGACTAGGATTTAGCAAATTTGAATCAACATAGTTTGAGCTTAGCGTCATTAGCTACTTAAACAATATATTATTTTGATCTTCGCGGCCGCTAGGTTTTTCCACAACATGTTATTTGGTGATTTCATCACTAGGGTTTAATAATTCATAATTAAGATATTTTACAACATCTAGCAAATTAGAGGTAGATATTAATAACTTTTCTAGTGCTAAACCCACAATATAATATTCTAAGTTTAGTTTTTGCTACCACCTAACTAGTAAGAAAATTATATTTTGATATTAGACAATGGTACATTATGCCACACCATAAATTTTTGGAGCTTAGTGGTCACTAGGTTTTATCAAAATAAAGTAGGATACTCTCATCTGAGAATCCTAGGTTATACCAAGACATAAAATTTAGAGCATAACATCTTAAGGATGTAAGAAAACTCATTAACATATTAGGAGCTTAGCCGTGACTATGATATGCCAAAACATAAAACTATTTGGAATTAGAGTAAAAGGGGTTTTCCCAAATGCCCACATACTTGCACAAAAAAATTCCTCATGGCCAGGTATTACAGTGAAACAAGAAGAGAAAAATCTTGTATGCAACAAAAAAAAAAAACCAAAAAGTTCCAAACTAGACAAATCCAAATTACATTTTATGGATATTCATGAGAGTAGTTGCTACATCCTTAGCATCGGTAGTAGGCCTTCCTTGAAACAACATGCACTAACTTAATGTGTTCCAGGAAGTCTTTGTTGATTTTCATCCAAGTCATGACCATGTGACTTTTCCATTCCTTGATAGTAGATACTGAGTGAAACATAATCTTCGATGGCCTCATGCGGATCAGAGAGATCTTCTCTAAATGCTCCTTGTGTTCCAAAGCTGCAGTGGGGGAGCCCATTTTCTCTGACAGAGGATAATCATGGTAAACCGAGGAGAGATCCTACAACACATTTGGAATTTTCGATTCCATGCTAACTTCCATGAAAAAAAGGTGGGAGGGTAGTCACACATGCTTCCATGATCAGGTGAGTTGAGATGGTTGTAGCCATTACAATGTCAGTGGAGATGAGAGGAGAAGCTAGAGAAGCGTCAAAAGAGGTGGAGAGGAAGTAGATGTTGGGTCTACAAAAGTAGTTCAAAGACCTTAGGAGAGTGCTCTCGAGGTGTTCGGAGGGTTACGAGCCACCAGAGAAGACGAGGGAGACCTAAGAGTGAAAGAACGAGGGCTAATGATCATGATGTCTGAATTGGAGTCGGAAGGGAGACCAAGGTGGTGGTGACGATGATAGATATAGGGAGTTGGTTGTGGAAGAGGAGGGGGACATGACATTTCTCACCTGGCTTAGAGGGGAAGCACAAGATTTTTTTGGGAAGCTTCCATTTTAAAGAGAAAATATAAAAGGCCTTGGTGTAGGAAAGGACCATCATCTTCTATAGCCATTTTAAGGGACCTCTCAAGCATTTGAAATAGAAAATCCACAAATTTTACCTTCCATCATGTCGAATATGCGCAAGAAGAAAAATTTGAGGTCCATAGATCACTTTGTAGCATCATTGAAGCGTGAAGTACCTCCTCAATTTCTCAAAGAACCCTATCCCAAGGTTGTGGAAGTGAGTCCCGTTCATAGCTTGAGTGATACATTGTAGATTTTCACTAGGATACATGAAATCATCCATCTCCTCCTGAATTGAGCATTGAAAATAAATGTCTCCCTCCACAGGGATCCCCATCACAGCCACAATGGACTCTGTTGAAATAAGAAATTTAGTCTTTCCCACTTTGACTCTTCCTTTCTTCCAGTTTTCAACACACTGCACATTACTTTGATAGAGTGACCAGACAATCTTTCCATAAATGATGTAACACCACCATTGTGCAAAATATTCCATACTACTGGGTTAACCTTGACCTCTTCATAGAAGAAGGCTCAATGCATTTTTGGTGCTACCCATAGTGAACAGGGATTTTTTGATAGTGATTTCCAAAGGCTTGATATAGATGATGCTTAAATAGAGATGTCACCTTCATTCCAATCTTCAACTCGTGTCTCCAAGATTTCTAATTAATTCTTCCTAATTAGTAATAGTCATTAATTGATCCCATCCATCACACGAACACAATCTATGAATGTCATAAATTCCCAAAAAATCCACAAATGCCTTATCCTCTTGTTGCCGCCAAAAGAGATATTGCCTCAACATAACCTAACAACTTTTAATCTTAGTTAATTTTCAAGCCAACCCCAAAATTAATTAGTTAATGTTCTTACAATTACTGCATTTAGTGGAGGTTGAAGGTTTGAATGTTAGCAATATTAGATGTATTTAGTTAATATATATTATAAAGGAAGAATCTACAAACAAAATGAAGCAAGGTGAAATAACTAACATTTCTAGACATGATTTCATATTGTATAGATTATCAGACAACAAATCATAAAGCAATATCTTATTAGAATTTATTTATTGACACTTCTATTTGTTACATTTAGGTTCTCCAAGGTTGTTCATTCTACACATGGAAATGAAGTGGGTAAGAACAGAGATGTTACATGGAGCACAAGAAACACTTGTGATGGGAATTTGTTTGAGATTTGGTAAGGTGATTTCAAAAACACTTTTTGAATGGAATAAGATGGGGACGATGTTCGTTGAAAAAAATGCATCCCCACGAGTCCTCTCCATCCCGAGGTTTGATTTTTTCAACGGAGAGTAGCGTGTTTAGTTCAGACCAAGATAAAATTAAATGTAGATACAATTACATGTACATGGCAAGAATAATATCCTTATTGGGTTTGTGTTCTCTTACAAGTATAATTACATTCACAATTATAGGTACATGACAAGAATAATATACTTTTTCATCTTTTAACTAGCCTCGTGGATGTTAAAATTTCTTCTTATATTGAACCCTTACATGACTTCATACTGGTGTGGGTATATATATTAACTTGAATCAATATTGTTTTGTTGTAGGTACAATTGACAATTGGTTGTTTATATTACTTCAAGCGTAGTGGTCACTTTCATTTAACAAGTTATTGAATGATATTTTGAACTTAGCTACTAGCTTATGACACAACATAATATTTGGATCTTTGCGGTCTCACGGTTTTGAAAAAATAAAGTGAGATATTATTATGATTTTAGTGGTCATTGGGATTTAACAAATTAAATCAACCTAGTTTGAGCTTAGTGGGCGAATGTATTTGAAGAATATAATATTTCAAGCTAAAGAGTCACTACCATTTAACAAGATAAAGAAAGACATATTGAGTTTAGTTTCCACTAGTATCTCCAATGTTAATCTCATAATGAACTTCCTCCTTGTTGGAGTATTGAATTGATATAACAAAAAAGGTATAGTAGTTTGGGATTGAAGTGAAATTTGTAACCTATTTTTAAAATTTGTTACTACTCGAACAGAAGTGCAACTAATGTCATGGATGTTAAAAGTTCTTATTATTGAAAGGATTGAAAGATTTGTTAATTACTACAAAATGCCTTTTATGTTGTACTTATAATATGTTGTTGTTTGAATGAAAAAATATTGAACATGTTTCTAAAATAGTCTAGTGTGTTTTAAACATCCTAGATCAATTGCTTTCACAAAAATGCTTTTCTTACATGCATTGATGGAGATCAATGACTACAATGCTTAAGTATAACACGTGACATATCAGTTATTGGACCAAACATATTCATTGTCAAAACATATGTTGTCTTGCAAAGTGATTTCCTAAAAAATTCTTACTAAGGAATTTACTCCCATTCAACATGATTAACGACACTTTGTTAATTCCCTTCTTCACTTTGAAATTCTCATTTTAAAATTCCCATTCACGAAAAAATTTTGGTTGTATTCCTCCTATAATCAGTTCCTTAAAACTATTTGGCTAATATATCTCTTATTAGCTAAACATTCCTCCTTTCGACCATTCGTAACCTCCCTAGTTATCTCTAGGCCACTTCTAAACATCTTCGTAGGCTATCTATCATAGAATTAATTGGTTATCTAGACCCCTCCCAACTCTCAACGAGTCTCTAATCACTTGCTAATCAAGTTTAACTAGCCTAAATCCTAGTTAACTAGCCTAAACCAAGCTTAACTAAGTCTAAAGCATGTTTATCCTCATCTAATCTAAAAGTGATTTTTGAGCTTTAGTCCCACATGCACCCAAAGTTCAAACTCTTACATTTGGAAAACTATAAATTTGGGCGAAGGGTCACCCCTCCCATCTAAAACACACACCTTGTTTACACAGCAAAATCTCTCTCAAATTTGGAGATATTGGCATTAGACCTCATTTGCATTAGCCAAGGTAATAGGCATTTTATCTTGGTTATCCTCCATTTTTGAAGCTCCTCCATCTTGCATCTATAACTTCATAGTAGGTTAGTAGGAGGGTATCTAACTTGGCCTTGTAGCCATTTTAGAGAGACCTCTTCACCTCCATTGAAGAAAACAACACATCTAATTTGATTTCTCATAGGTTTAACTAGGTTCAATTTATGTTTTAAGTAATCATAGAGTAGTTAGAGATAAAATGATAGTGTTTTAGTTTAATTCATTATTGTAGAAGTTATCTTGTTTAGCACTCATCTTGATGTTTATGATAGGTTTAGTTAGATCATGGAACTACTTATATATTTTCTTGTTTATTAACATAACTAATCTTCTCATGCTTATACAAAGGAATTTTAGGAAAAATTGGACTAAGGATTTACTCCCAAGGTCAACAACATGAAGATTGTCTGCCTTAATTAGAATTGAATTGTAAAGATTGGAGGAAAAAAATTGTATTTATTTGAAATATTTGTTACTTACTACAAAATACCTTTTATGTTGTACTTATAATATGTTTTTGTTTGAATGAAAAATATTGAACGTGTTTCTAAAATAATTTGATGTCTTTTAAATGTCCTAGATCAATTGTTTTCACATAAATGATTTTCCTACATACGTTTATGGAGATCAATGACTATAATGCTTAAGTATAACACCTGACATATACATTCTTGGACCAACCATATTCATTGTCCAAACATATGTTGTCTTGCAAAGGATTTGTAGAGGAAAATTTTGATTAAGGATTTACTCACCAATGTCAACATGTTTTTTTGGTTAGCTATT
Organism: Taxus wallichiana var. yunnanensis; assembly: GCA_018340775.1. Lineage (NCBI taxonomy): Eukaryota > Viridiplantae > Streptophyta > Pinopsida > Cupressales > Taxaceae > Taxus > Taxus wallichiana. Next base: position 467,279,965 of record CM031236.1, on the reverse strand, counting down.
CAAAACAAGATTTTAACACTAGACAATGTGAGAAAGGATACAATTAATAATTGGACCATAAGCAATATCCTTAAAGATACTAAATAAATTTGCTGAAAGAGTTTGATAAATGTAATTAATTATTCACACCCCAAGAAAGGGTAATAAATGTGTGGATTATCTTGCCAAATTGGGGGCTAAAGGTAGTAATTTTAAAGTGTGTGAGAGGGGAGATGATATCACCAATGTTATTAATCTCATTAAGAACATTAAGTACTGATGTGTTGGTGGTTGTTTTCCCTCATTGGGATGTCATCCTTGTACTTATGGTTAACAGGACCCTTCCCACATGCAGGATATATGGCGGGATTTGTATTAATTTTTCTCTTACAATTCATTTTGGCCATTATTTCTTCCATTTTCAATCTCAATCGACTAAAACCATGGGAGGTGGTCATTTGAGAACCAAGCCCATGAGCTATGGTGCCTCTGAAGGAAAACCCCTCCTTGTGGTGCATTCTGAAATTGGGGGTTTAGGAATTTCATCTCAAAAATCACGGGTCTGATCCTTATCTTACATTAGAGTTTGGTCGGGCATGGAACAATGGCAACATGGTGATCTCATGGGCATGGAAATTCAGGTTTTAGAGGATTCATAGTGTATGGTGTGACTGGAATGGAGATGGAGGGATTAAATATATTCAAAGACCGCACCAGACACAAGCACAAAATTGAGACTTTCTTCCATGGTAAAGAAATGGTTTACCTACTTGGTAGATGTATATAACTAGATTCTGCATCCTTGATATTTGGAATATGGTCTGCCCACCTTATGAGGTACATTACTCTTGAGGTGAATTATAGAAAGATATTTACTCACCATCTTACTATGCTTAATATGTTTAGGCATAAGATTTCTATGAGCCTTCCCTTTTTCTTTTTTATGTCACTCTCTGTCGATACATGATTTTCAAAAGGAAATATTGATTCCTGATACACCATGGAATAATTCTATTTTGTTTTTAAGAATGGTAAACCAGTGGTGAAAAAGGAATTAGAGCCCAAATCCTAAGATTCAGATGAAAATTATACTCTTGCGGACCATATGAACAAACTAAGGAGAAAGAATAGAAAGGCACCTCAAGGGAATGACAATCTTGGTACTGGGGCTACATGTTCTCTGATTGATACAAAAGGGGAGTCATCTAAAGGGAAAGAGAGAGTGGAGCTTGGTTGGAATGTGGATTTTGATAAAATTTCTCTCAAGGTGAGTCAAGTGGAAATGGATATGGAGGCCTTAGGTGAAGTTGGAATGGATATGGGAAACAATGTCATGCATTACATCGACGCCTCTAAGAAAATTTACATCACCCAAAACTCTATCAGGGCCGATATGGTAGAGATCAAAAGTTTGGTTTTGGAGTTATAGGGGCGTGTGGTCAAGCTAGAGTAGGGACACAAATTTCACAAGTATAATCTCCACCTCAGTAGTTTTGATGAGGAAGAGCAGGTTGAAGATGACATCCCTATCATGAGTGAGCAGGATGATAATATGAAATGTTTGAAGACTAACTAGTCCATTGGTTCTTGGAGATTTTGTTTGACTATTTGTGGACTAGTATCATTTGGGATGTTTTCCCCTCCATGTTTTGTGATTTATCCTTGTATTGATTTGTTGGACTATAGTTTGGGATAAGTTGTTTTAGCCATTTTTGTCTTGTTTCTTTTTTGTTCACTCTTGGTGATGCTCACGATGCATTCTATTGTAAGGTTTCTAGGTTCCTTAATCCTATATAAAGTAGCCAATCATTATGTTCACGTATATTTAATAAACCTTGTTAATAGTAATTTTGTTAATGACATTTTAAATTAAACAAGACAGAGCAACAAGTTCATGCCTCATGGATGGGAGATGTGCTAGTTGTGCAATTGTTTTCATAGAATTATGATTTTTATTAAATAGAATAAATCAATGTTGCAACAAGGCCTCATATTTTTCAAATCAATACTAACTAGCAAATAAAGAAAAATATAAATAAGTTTCATAGTTTAAAAATTTATTTAAATAAATTACAAACATTAGAAAGTTGAAAAGTTATAGAATTTTTTTACTTTTGATTGGTGGATTGAGGAGAAATTTTAAGTAAGATGTTTTGAGCTTAGTGCCCGCTAAGGTAACCTAATACTTCCACAATATAAAATTTTGAGCTTATGGATCGCTAGCATTTAACAAGTCAAAGAATATTATTTTTAGCTTAGTGTCCACTAGCTTATGCGACACCATAGTAATTGGATATTATCGATCGAAAGGAATTAACAAAATAAAGTAAGATATTGTCATCATAGAGTCTGCTACGTTATGCCACAACAACATATTTCGATGTACAAAAATATGTCCATTTTTTTATATAAGAGTTAATATGGGGGTTTTGAAAGTACCCACATCCTTTTACAAAAAGGTCCTTAAGGCATAATATGACATTGAAGCATAGAAGAGAGAAATCCCGTAGGCAGCAAAAAAGACAAAAAGCCACATAGCCACGATGCAAATAGAGAAAATTTACATTTTGTGAAATGTTTTGAGGATAGTTTCTTCTTACATAGTAGCAACATCTTAGAGTTTCCTTGTTCCTCAAATTCTCCTTTCACAAATTTATATTCGTTCTTTTGTTCTCCAAAATCTGTTTGGTTCTCCCACTCTTGCATTACCATATTTTTTTTCGTAAATAGGTCATTGTAATCCATCACCAAAACATTCAATGGAAACTCATTCTTAACATGAATATCTTCTAAAATATTGTCATTGACAATGTCAATGATGTCGTAGCCATTGAATTTTGCTGAGTATGTGCAACGGAGGACTATTTGCGGACAACAATAAGGCCAACAAAATAATATCAATTTTATAAAAACATACTCTTCTATTCCTGCACACACCATGTCCATAAATCAATTCCGATATTCACTTTTTATATGAAAATTGAGCCACCATCCATACCACTAGGCTTCTTTTTCAAGACTCAACAAAACAAGTTCTTGATAGGTGTTTTGGGTTTTTAAAAATTCTACAAGTCTTCCTCTCATGTTATTACGTATTAAGTTTGTCATCATTTCATTGTCAAGATGTGCTCCATTCCGTCCTCTTTCATTTCTCTAACAAATGTTCAATATATTACGAAATTATTTATTTGATAAACAAAACTACCTTCTACAAAATATTGAATAATGAACTTGCTTCCATTTAATTATCTACAAAATCCCTACATGGATATAAGCCCTAATCAACTATGGAAAATTTTACATTAATAGAATTTGGTAATTTTGGAGGGACTGAAGGTGAGAATGCATACCAATTTTTTGCACGGAGAGGAAATCAAAATGTTTCTAGAACTCGAGCACAAAATTTTGACGCTTGCACTGGTGATATTTTTCTATTGATGAATAAGCTTACACATTGAAGAAGAAAATAGAAAGGTAAATGTTAAAAATATAAACTCAAAACTATCTACTTATAGTGATATGTAAACAAATCCAACCACCAATTTTGTTGGTGCACGAATTTAAGAGGGCACGCGTATGATTTTACATTGCTTTTCATTAAATGGTTGACAATGGTTAATTACACATGCTCCAAAAGGTGCACATATTTTGAATGTCACATGTACTTTTAAATGGAAATTTTACATAGCTTGAATTAATGGCTAATTAATGTTGAGGCAAACACAACATTAATTATAATTTTTCCTTACAAAATGGTTATCATTAATACTACAAATACTAAAATACTTGCAAATCTTTGTAATAAATGTCACACGAATTGCATATTTAATATTTAACCATCTATTATTAATATAGATTTATATATAAATTATAAAAATTTCTATCAATATATATTAAAAATAATGAAATTTATACATAATAATTGGTATAAATAAACATTGTTTTGTATTTTTAAAGGGTAGTTGACAAATTACCATTACCCAAATATTGTTTGATAGGTGAGTTATCGTACTTAGCCATGTGAATCAAGACTTGCACTTAGCGGTGTGAATCAAGACTCACACCTAGAAGTGCAAGTTGAGACCGACACTTAGAAGTGCGAGTCAAGACTGACACTTAGAAGTGTGAGTCAAGACTGCACTTAGAAGTGCGAGTGGATACTCATACTTAGCAGTGTCATTCAATACTCACACTTAAAGTGTGATTTGAGAGATGTGCGACTCGAGTTATCGCACTTAGATGTGCGACCAATCACACTTGTAAGTGCGATCACTCACACTTACACTACTTACCAAATTTATAAATGATAATTCCAGATTTTTTAACTATGCTTAATATATACAAATAAATTATTTATATAAATGTATATAAATATTGACGGTCACCTTTTAAACATGTGAGTCACACGTGTGAGTTCTATAAAATGTTTGAAAGTATGTTATGTCTAAAATCATGAAAAACATCTAAACAACCATCAAATTTAACACCATTCAAGGAAGTGTAAGGAAGGGATTTTCAACATCAACATTTATTGATTTGAATAAGGTATGCATGAATAGTTGTATATGTATGATGGTATTAAGATTGATATGTGGCATAAATGACAACAATCACTTACGCACTATCTTGAAGTTTGCTTGGCTTATATAAGTTAGCGTTTGCTTGACTTATATAAGTTAGCGGCCGCTTGGCTTATGTAAGTTAGTAGACGCTTGGCTTATGTAAGTGGGTGGCCATCTGGTTTATGTGGCGAAAGTGGAATCCAATAATAACATTATTGGAATCCGAAATAGCGAAATTGGAGTCGATAATAGGGAAATTGGAATCCAATAATAGAAAATTGGAATCCAATAATAGAGAAAATGGAACTCGAATAAGTCCAATATTGACAATATTGGAATCCAATATTGTTATTAATGGAATCCGATATTGCTACTAATGGAATCCAGTATAGCCAAAAATGGAATCCAATATACACAAAAATGGAGATGGATTTCTTCCAATATTTGAAATATTGGAGTCTCAATTCACTGGAATATGTCCCAATTTAGTGAAATAAGCATTAGAAGCTTGGTATGGAAAATAGGTAGATCTTTCTTTTCTTAGAGTTTTTGGCTCAAAAGATTTTGCGTATGTTGACAGGGAAAATAGGAACAAGTTAGATCCTAAATCTAAGAGATGTAATTTCATTGGTTATGGATATGGTGATTTCATATATCATTTTTAGGATTTAGAAGATTCTAAGATTGTTAGGAGTCATGATGTTGATTGGAATGAAAAGAGAATATACAGGGATCAAGTTTTGGTACCTAAACATGAACATGTTGATGATATTTTGAAGGAAAATCAACTTTTGGATCTAAAATAGACATCCACAGACACCGGTGTCGGTTCTACATAAGCCGTTGTCGGTCAAGGTAACCGTATCACAAAACATGATCGAAGTTTAGGACAGGACACCTACAGGAACTAGTGTTGGCACTTTTGGTACTTATGGCGGTGAAGTAACCGTAATTGGTAGGAAGACAAAGGAACCATGATTAGTTACATAACCGTATTTGGTAGTAGGAGACCGACATCACCAATGTCGAGAGATTGATAGGAATGTGTAATGGCATAGATTGAGCCCTTGACACCCCAAATCTTAGTCGAAGGTAACAAATAGTAAGTAGACCTCCGAGAGAGATTTTCTCCTTCCTTCTCTTATTTATTATTAATTGATAGCGGTGAACCGTAAAGCTTTGAAGAAACAATACATGTGGATACTCAAAAGCAAAGTGGAACATGGCATGGATGAGGAGATGGACTCCTTGGAACAAAATCAGACATGGGATTTGGTCAAGTTTCTAGCAGTGTGAGATCACTACAAAATAAATGGGTTTACAAGATCAAGGAAGAAGAGGGTGGACTGAAAAGGTACAAGGTGAGGCTTGTGGTAAAGGGATTTACACAAAAGAAGGTATTGACTTTGATGATATTTTTTCTCATGTAGTTAAGATGACTTCTATTTGTACTGTTCTAAGTTTGGTTGTAATAGAGGATTTGCATTTAGAATAACTTGATGTTAAGACAAATTTCCTTCATGGTGATTTGGAGGAATAGATTTATATACAACAACCACTTGGTTAAGAAGTTAGGGGTAAGGAGAAACTTGTGTGTAAATTGAAAAAGAGCCTATATGGGCTCAAGAAAGCTCCAAGACAATGGTATTTGAGATTTTACGCTTTTATGCATAAGTATGGTTATATGAGATGTGAATCGACCATTGTGTTTATTTTAAGAAGCTTGAAAATAGGATCTATGTTATTTTGTTATTGTATGTGAATGATATGTTGATCGCAGGATCTAGTATGTAGGACATTAGTGAGATTAAAGAGAAGTTATCTCACACATTTGCAATGAAGGATTTGGGAGTTGCAAAGAAAATCCTTGGCATGCAAATTCATCGAGATAGGAAAAGCAAGAAGTTGTATTTTTCTCAGGAGGCTTATATCAATAAGGTGTTGGAAAGGTTTAATATGTAGAATTCAAAACCTATTAGTACACCTATGGTGGACACTTCGAATTGATCAAATATTGGTGTCCTACATCACATGAAGATGTTGAATACATGACACGTGTTCCCTATGCTTCAACAATATGAAGTCTTATGTATGCCATGTTTTGTACCAAACCGGACACTACACAGAAATGGGAGTTGTGAGCGTGTCATGGCTAATCTAGGTAAAGAACATTGGAAAGTAGTCCAATGGATTCTCAGGTATTTGAGAGGGACATTTGGCATGGAGTTATGCTATGGAGGGTCAAATAATTATTTACATGGCTATGTTGATTCAGATATGGCTAGAGATTTGGATGGCAGGAGGAGCACCAATGGATATGTTTTCACAATAGGTGGAACGATAGTTAGCTGGATTTCGAGATTGCAGAAGGTTGTGGCTTTGTCTACTATAGAGGTAGAGTATGTTGCAGCTATAGAAGCTAGCAAGGAGATGATATGGATGAGCAGGTTCATGAAAGAATTAGGTAAAGAGTAAGAGGACTTCATATTATATAGTGATAGTTAGAGTGTGATCCATTTGGAAAATAACTTAGTGTTTCATTTGAGAACAAAACACACTCGCTAAGATATCACTTCTTATGGCGGTATATTGGAGGAGGGGTAGCTGAAGTTGAACAAGATCCATACAGATGAGAACCTTGTGGATATGCTTTGACAAAGCCATTGGAAAAGGAGAAGTTGGAGCTTCACTCCACTTCTGTTGGTCTTCGAGTTTGAGAATTGAAGAGGAAGAAACAGGCCAAGGAAAAGGAACCAAGGATGGTTTTGTACACTACAGTGCAACAATTGATCTCCAAGTGGGATATTGTTGAGTGTGGAGCTTAATTGCTTCACAAAAAGCTTGTTTTTACAATGTTTTTGGACTACACAATGACCAACATGTGTCGGGCTGACCGACATCGGTCGGTGCAACCAACATCGGTCGGGGGTCGTTGGGAGGAACTAGTGTCGGTCGACATGTGTGACATTATTTTATTTTTGGTGAGAATTAGAATAAAGATTTTGCTTTAAAGTTTATTTCTTGATTGTAAAAGCATAGTTAGTTGCCTAGAATAGTTATAAATGCATGTAAGCATTATATGAGGGTATGTAAGCAAGTAAGAAGAAATTCTTTGTATGAGAGTTTCCTTGGTGAGAAAGAAAGAGTAGCTGAGTGAGGGAAAAAAATTGAACATCCTATGAGGTGTTAGAAGATGGAAGATCTTCATTGTATTTCCTCTGTAAAGCACTGAATAATAATATTGGCCATTTCTTGGTGGACGTAACCCACATTGGGTGAACCATGTTAAATTTGGTGTTATCTTTCTCTTGTTTATTTTATCTTTTGGTTTATTTCTATATTCATTGCTTGTATGCTTTGTTTGATTTTAGATCTGTGCAACACTGTTATATGGTTAACCCCAACACAAAGGAGGCCATCTTTACAATTCATGTGGTAAGGTCCTTCATGGATTTAGTAGTTTTATTTGGTTAATGCACTTCTGAAAGGAATGATGAGAAGACTATTCCAAGCCGCGATCTCAGATGATAATAGCACACCACATTAGATTTGCAAAACAAGAGCTAAAATACCATATATGGAAATCCATCATAATCCATAATGCTCAATACATTACAATATAATGACTTGAATTACTCAATAAGAAAGATGTACATATAGGAGGAGGGAAGTGCAACTACTACCTAAATCAGTGGTGAAGAACTCCCACTAACTGATATTGGTAGTTAAGTTAACTCCAAAAGACTAGTAAGCTAACTCCACATAACTGAGAAGCTAACTCAACACAACTAGTAAGCTAACTCCACACAACTAGTACACCTAAGCAAGCTAACCCAACAAGTGTAGGGCTAACACAAGTGTAAGAATTATCCTAATAAATAAATAAAAGGATAAATAATAACCTACACTAACACCCTCCCGTAAGCATAACTTAGGTGGGTGAAAAATAAGGTGGGTCCTGAAACAAGGCCTGATGAGGTACCCACATACAATAACTGGGAAAATTAGACACCACAAGGTACCCAAAACCAGTAATAACAAAGTAGAGAGAGAAAAATCCCGCTACAAGATATCCTCGAATCTTGGCTCTAAAAACTCATACAATGTGAAGAAGTGTGGTGCGTCTCATGTGTCCGAATCCACTGCTCGATCATAGAACTCAAAAATAATTGACACTGGGCTTCACCAAAATAGATCCATGTAAGGAGACTGTCAATGGAGTGATGTCAAAAGTGTAAAAAATACCAAACATAATTTGATCAACTGCTACAAATAGGTGTGCCACGATCCAAGAACAACCAAGGCAACAAGGCAAGGACACGAGATCCAAATAAATAAGAGTGCCACGATCCAAGAAAAGCCAAGGTAACAAGGCAAGGACATGAAACCCAAAGAAGTAATATCAACATGTAATAAGGTAAGGACACGAAACCCAAAGAATCAGTATCAACACCATACCCTCCCATACTGCTGAATGGGTAGAGTGACACCACATATCTGTATGAGTTTCTAAAATCAACTACTCGAACACTGAAAAACTAACACTAGGCTTCACCATAATAACTCCCCACAAGAGAGACTATCAACATGCCAAAAATAAAGTGTCGAAAATACAAATCCAAAATATCTCAACAAAAAGAGAGATATAAATTCATACACCCATAGATACAAGAATGTAACACCCAAAAGTTGAGGATGTCGGGCTCGACCGAAATTACATCCACAAGTGATTACAACACACTCCCAAATTTGACACTTTATAATTGAGTGTATGTAAATATTACAATGAGTAATAGTACATTTTACATTTGAAATATGTGTATAAAAATGTCACCAATGCGTAGATATAAAACAATACACAATTTCACAAAAAATCACCTTAATCTGAGCTACAGATCAAAAGTTATGAGCTTTAGAAGGTTTTGCTATTAAAATAATATTTTAGTGCTGATTTTTTTAAAGGTACATTTGACACCCAAATGTCCAAAGGGTATAAGAGTGCATCCACACGATACAACCTTGCGACCAAAGGATAAAATCCTGTGCCCAAAACCTAAATGTCTAGAGGGTAAATCATTGCATTCAGAGGTTACACGTCAATATCCAATGGATAAAAGAATGCACCCAGAGGGTATAGATCTATGTCCAGTGGATAAAAGACTCGCATCCAAAAAAATATCCGTGAGGGTAAAAGAATGCATCTGAAAGGTACACGCTTATATCCAATGGATAAAATAATGCACCTGAGAGGGTACATATCTGCGTCAAGTAGATAAAAGACTGCATCCAAAACAGAAATATCCAAAGGGTAAAAGAATGCATCTGGAAGGTGCATGCTTATATCCAATGGATAAAAGAATGCACCAAGAGGGTACATATCTACGTCTAGTGGATAAAAGAATACATCTAAAAAGAAATATCCAGAGGGTAAAATAATGAATCTGGAAGGTACATGCTTATATCCAATGGATAAAAATGCACCCGAAAGTACAATTGTTAATACAAACTTTGACTGCAAATATCTCTTTTTCTGGCACCTGTATAAAAAAATAGAGAGAACCCTAGAAAGTTTGTTGAAAAACCCAAAAAATTGATATAATTTTTGAGTCAAAAATATGTTTGTACATAATTGTACGATTTTTTGAGAAATGTGCCAAAAATCCTTTAAAATGTTTAGATTTGACTGTCTCAAAACATGGTCAAGTTTATAGTCGATTATAGGGTTTTGGAACCTTCCAAATCCAATGACACACTCCGTTTTACATAAAAATGCATGTTACAAAAAAGTTCTAACAAATTCCAAATACATGAAAAAATAAACTCTTACTTGCAAAGAAAAAACTTATAGATGGATGTCTACATCATCTATAGCTCTAATACCATGAAAGGAACGATAAGAATATTGTTCCAAGATGCGATCTTAGATGATAATAACACACCACATTAGATTTTCAAAATAGAAGAGCTAAAATATCTTATATGGAAATCCATCATAATCCATAATGCTCAATACATTACAATACAATGACTTGAATTACTCAATAAGAGAGATTTACATATAGGAGGAGGGAAATGCAACTACTACCTAAATCAGTGGTGAAGAACTCCCACTAACTGATACTGGTAGTTAAGTTAACTCTAAAATACTAGTAAGCTAACTCCACATAACTGAGAAGCTAACTCAACACAACTAGTAAACTAACTCCACATAGCTAGTACACCTAAGCAAGCTAACTCAACAAGTGTACAGCTAACACAAGTGAAAGAATTATCCAAATAAATAAATAAAAGGATAAATAATAACCTACACTAACAACTTCAACTTGAAATTTCTACAAGGTTTTCCTTGCATTTGTTTTTGTTATTTCTAGCGCAATTTCTTCTTTAGAAGTTATCTTCCATAGCTCACACAATCTTTTCTTGATTTTATCTTTTTTTGCATTGACCTCTTCCTCCAAATTCTCAATAACTTCCAGGAGTTTTTGTGACTACCCTTATTAGTTTCCTCATCATCCACCTATTTCTCCAAGGCATTTTGATTTTAGGTCTCAAAGAGCATCCTCACATTAATTATCTTGGATTGATTGAAAAATCATTTTACTACCTTATCTCGCATATGCATCTCTGTCTCCAAACATAACAATTAGGTCCCACAAGTTTTAATAATTTTATACATAGAGAAATCTAGCTTTCTCTTTCTCTTTTTTTCTTTGTTACACACAATCATCTCATTTTGCTCTCATTATTTTTAAGAGCATAATGATCAAACTTTCTAATTTATCCACACCTCCCCTTGATCCATTGGTAATGCCTCAACTAAATGGGGTTCATTAGTGATTTTACTTTAGCATAAGTTTAGCACCTTCAAGTCATCATGCATATGTTTCTCCATTATTTCTTTATGCTCTATGAAAAGTATCTTAGATTTTTCCTTGACTCGTAGAGCTCTTTGGTTAACTATTGTGCTCTTTGTTGTTGTACACATATGTCTACATCATTAATGAGGTTTTATTGGACAACATATCCCGATATATTCGAAGCACATCTCTAGCCTAGGTCTCTTACATCTGAAATGCATCTATGAGGGCCAATCCTTCATGTTCTCGTGACCTCACTTGGAGCCTCGTGCTGCTAGTAAAAATATTTCAAACTTGGGATCCTCCTTGTAGGCATATAGTGTGAAATATAATTCCTTATTCACTCTTATGGTTCCAATTATATCCATTATATAATTCCAATAAAATAGGTTCTTGTGCGGTTAAACCTTTTGGAATATGGAGCAAAGAGTCTTCACATGTTATTTGTTATCGTACCATATACCTTCTTCTTCTTCATCTTCCTCTTTGTGCATCTTCTTCTTCATCATTGGCACTTGTTTCCTCTTGATTTTCCTCCACTTCCTCATCATGATTCTCTTCCTCTTCATTCCTATTTTGGTTCTCCTCCTCCTCATTGTATTTTTATTTGTCACCTTCATCTTCAACTTCAATAATCTCTAAAGGTGTTTTTTTACGAGTAGCTACCTTGTTGTCGAAATATTTTGGATCTTGATTATCTTTTAGCCTAACTTCTATACGTGTAAGAATTTTGATGGGAGAGGGAGGTTTTAGAGGAGTAGCATTTATGGGTATGTTCATGCTTTTCTTTACTTCATATTTTGAGGAATGCATGTCTTCAATGACCCTAGTGTCAATTTCCTCTGACTTTTTCATGCCTAATTCTATTCAACCCTCCTTTTCCCCTGTACTACTTATTGATCCTATACCTGACATGGAAGTTCCTATTATATCCAACATTTTTCTTGTTCTTCTTTGGAGTGGTACATCATTAGAGTCGTGTTCCTCCTCTTCCTCTTCAATATTTGGAGGAAATTTTAATGTCTCATTCTTCCCCATCTTGGATATTTTCCTTTTCTACCTTGGGGGTATGTGCATTTCTCTTCTACCTCCTAAGTGATACTTGTATTCTTATTTTTCTTAGGCTTCAAGTATTAGAAAAAATTTATTGCCTTGCTACCTATTACCATGGTTTCCAAAGAGTTTATCATGTAGTCATCAATTTCACGTGTCTCCATGTGTATACTTTTTCTTATGTACTTATATATGTTGCAGAGGGTATGCATATCCACGTCGATCTTTAACACATCGATGTTTAAATTATTTTCATCCTTAATCCAGTTTATGGATCACAAAAATATTTTTGGTGAAGGAAAATAGTAACTTGGCCGAGGGGGACATGTATTCACTCTTCATTTTGAATTACTCTAAGAAGTAGTGTTGTATCATAGTAAACTCTACCTATTCCTCTACTTCTTTTGGAAAGTTTTGTGGTATTTTCCACTCCCCTTCAAGGACATCTCTCACATTCCTTAAGATAGTTATTGAGTATGAATTTTTATGCATTGTTTAAGGTGGTAGGATATAATAAATCCTCATATTTCTTTGCTAAAAATTTATTCTCTATAAGATATAATTATTTTGGCTTCCTGGTTCCATTTGGAACATGTATCTTGTTGAAGACTGAAAAGGAGGATCTGTACCCATATAAACTTTCCCCTATTATTATGTGCATTATCCGTGTCTTGTTCAATGTTACTTACTATATGCTAGGACAAGTTATATTACGTCTTCTTTTCCATTTTTGGGAAATATTTATAACCTTTTTGTTTATTTCTACCCACCTTTATGTTCTAGTGATCTTGGAAGTTAAGAGGCATGTTGTAACTCTTGTTCACATGTCTTCAATATTGTATATTGATAATATGTGATTTCCTTCTTGTACTCAAGAAGATCACCAATATTCTCTATTTTGTCACCATTGCACAAATCTAGCCCCAAGTAATCGGTACTATCTACCATCTCGGTTACCTTCTCGATCGTGGTGGAAATGACCCTCATACACCTACCTACTAAGTATAAATAGCCTTCATGAATGTGTAAAATTAGGTATTGAATTATATTTTGGGGCTTACTAAATCAGGAAACTCATAGAGCTAAAAGACCTTGATATTATCTAGTTTATGCTTCACGCTATCATCAATGATGAAGCCTCCTTAGTGATCTTATTATATGTATGTTGAATAAAATATTGTGGAAAAATTCCTTCCAACCTAGGGCAAAATAGTTGAAATTAGATATTTTACACAAAATAACCTTAGTATTCTAGTTTTATCCTTCCATAACATCTTCTTGATGTTGTATTTTCAGGTTTAGGGCTGACATTGACATAGGAGCCTTTCCTTAGTCTTCCTTTTTGGCTGAAAATTGTTGTCTTTGTACCCTTCTTCTTTTCTTATGGAGAATCATTGGCTTTAGATTTGAATTTGACTTTGACTTTCTATAACTATTCTATAATTAATACTTCTTATTCTTCTTCCACAAGCCCCATGATTATGGTTTTATTTGATCCTTCTCCCAATATTTATATTTTAAAAGTGCTTGAATTGTCCTCACTAGATGAACTAGATTCCTCTACGGCCCTATTCTTGCATGCATCTTCCTATTTTTCTTTATTTCTTGCATAGTCTTGAATCCATGTTGATTCAATCTAGGAGGTTTAGAGCCCTAAAATTCCTCATTGATAATAAGGGAGCTTGACCTCCACGTTAATGGAAGTCGAGAAAGTTGACAAATCTTGAATAGTCAATTTCCTCAATCGAAAATTATCAATTTCACCACTCTTCTACTTCTTTTCTTGTGTTGTTCACCTGTAATAACTTCAAGTATCCTCTAATGGCGAAAGGTCTTCAATTTGGTGTTTTGTGAATCATTTTTAACTATTTCATCATTGTTTTCACACGCAAATATCATTTTTTTGAATAAAGGTAACTCTAAAATGACATATTACATTCCTATCATACCCCTAAAATATGGTAATTAAAGATGCATTCACTCCATTTGCATACACAAAATATCACTTCTTCACCAACTATATTTAATGCCAAGTGGTTGACAATTATTTTCCACTCTATGTGTTCACATCATTTTCTCAATTCAAACTTAACTTAATGACTCACCCACTTGTATGTGTGTGTCATGAAATTTTTAGACTTGTGTTACTTTTTCCATGCACCTCTAGATGTGATAGGAAGATTATGTTCCTAAGCCGCATCACATTTCTCATGTGCAATTTCTTTTTCTTATGTGCTTCCTTATCTCATATCCTTCATGTAAAGACTTTACTCTTTCCACTTACATTGTTTGTGTGCTTCACATCCTCTTCTATTTGGTCATTGTTCCTTGTCAAGTGTTTCAATCCATGACTTACCCATATTCAACCACATTATATTTCACTTGTTAATTCTTGTGTATCAAGCAAACCACCTTTCTTGTAAAAAAATATAAGTCCTAAGCACTTTTAAATTTCTAACACATACTTTCTCATCATTGTATTGCATACGCCACACTAATTTGATGATTCATTTTTATCACATGATTATATACCAAGTCCTTTATTCCTTCCTTAAACATGTGTAAATATCCCTAGCCTTCAACCATTTTTGGTCTTCCTTTTCTGATTTTTAATACGTGGAGAAATTTGGTTTTTCCATCCTCCAAAAGCTACTAAATTTATCAAATGCGAATCCCGTTAGAAAACACATGGCCCTAATTGGTGCCTCTTTTCTCCACATCTTTTTGAAGTTGGGATTTGATCTCTACTCTATCCACTATACAGATTCCTTGCACGTGGCACACATTTGTGTATTTTTCATGTGAGCTCTTAACACTAAGTGAAAACACATATTTTTTCCTTCCCGATTGAATTTCATGTGTGGCCCTTCACATATATTCATATCAACTGACTTAAAATAATAGAAATAGATCATTAAAAATTAAAATAAAATGTTGTGTCTTGGTTCTTAGAACATTATTTTTAAATAAAAAATATGGAGTGGATCCTTGTGTGAAGCATGCATGATTATTACAATAGAAAGGAATAGTTGAAATCAAACTAACCTAAGTGCATGAAAGAAACTACCCTAGGAATTGAAATAATGTTAATATGATGGTTATACCTTATTTTTATTACAAAGATGACCCTCACCGGAAGTAGGGTTTAAGCCTACTCCCATTGAAGTGGCTTGGTAGAAATTCCCCATTTAAGTCCCTCAACTAACCTGCCCTAGTAAGCAAGATTACATGTATTTAATAAGGCCGTAGATAGTGTGTTTGAATTTTTTTAGGGTGTCATGAAAACTTTAAGTCACAAAGTAATACTTTTGTGCCTATAGTCAAAGTTGTGTGTCTTGTATGATAATCATTCTATGATTTTTAGTGCACCTTATCTACTCATTTTCTCCATCTCACATGCGCTCTTATTTCATCCAAATGTAATAGCTTTATAAGACACTATGTTAGTGATGATTCATTATCCAAGTTTTCTATATGCATTATCCTTAGTGAGGAACCCATGAACTTGGTAGGTAGTACTATTTATTTTCCAAATACCATATGGAAAGGATTTTATTTATTCAACCATTTATAGGTTTTCTTCTATGTCCATAATATTGTTGAAACCTTGTGATCCCAATCCTTTCACCCAACATTACACATTTTAGTCGTGGTGTTACTTAGTATCTTATTAAACGCCTCAATTGTTCCATTAGATTGTGGATGCCAAGGAGTTATTTTTATGTCACACAAACATGGATTATGATTAAAGTATGTGCACCATATCATTAAGGAAATGTGTTCCCCTATCACTTGTGAGGCTCAAAGGACACCCATACCTACTTATAATATTATCCCAAATAAACCTTACTATGGTTGATGTTATAGCCTTTTATTGGCATGACCTTAGTCCATCTTGTCAAATAATATGTTATTATGATAACATAATATGCACCATTTCTTCACGCTGTTGGGTTTTTTGTCCATACAAAGTCTATCACCCATTTCTTGAAAGCCTCTTGTGCACCAACTAGATGCAAAGTCATTGCATCTCTTTTATTAGGTTTTCCAACACATTGAAAAATATCACATGTGTGTGTGTTCCTTTACATGATGAAAGAGGTTTTCCACCAAAACCTTACTACTAAAATCTCATTACACTTGCATCACTAGCATGATTCCCTCCAAAGATTCCCTCATGTGTTTTGAGTAATATTTATTACTGTTCATGTTCTAGCACACAATGTCTTAAGACTTCATCTTGCCACATTTTATAGAGTGATCTTTAATGATTTTATACGGCACAACCTTAAAAACAAGTTTTTTTGTACTTTAAGTATTTGGAGAAATTACCTTTTTAAGAAACAACACGATATCATTGAGTTCTTTTGGCATGATCTAAATTTATAACAATTATGCATCAAGTATTCCATATATAATTATTTTTGCCTCCTCTCCAGTGGTGATGCACAAGAGATGATCATGCCATACATTATTATTTCTCGGATTTATTGCTACCGAGAAGTGAAATTCTTGAAATAGGATTATCCATCCACATATGTGTCCATGCAACATTGCTTTATTTACAAAATTTTTAACACCATTTGATAAATGTAAAATACAAAGGGTGTTTCCATAAGATATATTTTTAAATTTGTGTAGTGCAAAGACCATTCAAAGTCCATCTGTCTCAGTGGTGTAATTTTACTCTACGAGCATCAAATTTTTGTTTGCGAAGAATATCGGATGATCTAAGTTGTATTCTCCTAGTTGTGTAGGTATTGCTTCTACTATTATTACCGATGCATCCACATGTACATAAAATGGATTATTCCAATCATAGACCTTTATATAGGTGTGTTAGACATTCACTCCTTTAATTATTTGAATGCCTTTTATTATTTCGTGCTCCACTTAAATGGTCCTTATTTATTTGAGAGTTTTTTCATAGGTGTGGCTATTTTCACACAACCTCGATGAAATTTTGATAGTATCCATAATTTCCAAAGAATGTGCACATGTATCTTTGTTTCTATGGGTATCTAGTTGTATAATTACTTTGATCTTTGTTAGATCAACAAGAAACCCACCCTTGCAAATTGTGTGGCCCAACAACATCCCAAAAGGAGATATGTACATATACTTATTAAAGTTTAAAGAGATATGAAACTATTAAAAATGTTCAAAAATGAGGTGTAAACATTCACAATGGTCCTTGAATAATCCATATAAAGTCTAGTCATCTATATACACCTACAAAACTTAGAGAATGAAGTCTTGAAATGCAGCCACAACAATGTGTGAGAAAACTGTTGGCACATTCTTTAGTCCGAACGAAATTATTGTATAAGTGAATGATCTCCATTCAATTAGAATTTTTTTGTATACAATCCTCTTCAGTTATCTTTACTTGAGGATATCCGAAAAACCATTTGTAAATGTGTATATTTCTCTTCTTGCCACTCCTTCAAGAATGTCCTTTGTAAATAGTATTGAGAAGGGCTCTACTACATATACTACATTCACTACATGATAATCAATGGAAATTCATATGTTTCAATGTTTCTTAATTCTTATAACCATTGAGCTTACCCATTTTGGCTTTTCTATGGGTATAATGACTCAAATGGCTAGCATTCCATCTATCTTGTTTTTGAACTTGACATCCAAGTTTGGATTCATTCGATATGACCTTTTGCACACTTTGGTTTGACACCCTCAAAAAAATTTATGTGAATTTTTCCCAGTGATGGGTGCAATCATTTCATCTCTTAATAGATTCTTGGGAATAAATCCTTGTAGTCATGCAAGATTTCTACAATCTTTGCGATTCAAGCCTTAGACCAATAATATTACATGATGGAAACTTTCGACACTTTCACTTCCAATTTT
This sequence comes from Taxus wallichiana var. yunnanensis, assembly GCA_018340775.1. NCBI lineage: Eukaryota > Viridiplantae > Streptophyta > Pinopsida > Cupressales > Taxaceae > Taxus > Taxus wallichiana. The sequence goes on along the minus strand of CM031236.1, from coordinate 467,261,643 downwards.
GACATTTTTAGACTTTAATGGTTAAATATATGGTGTGTTATTTGTACCCTTCTTATCTAGAACAACCATTGATCAATTTGACATTTCAAATATAAATGATTGAATTTTAATTCTTCATCAATTTGGAAAAAAATATTTTGTTTCCAATTGTGTGTCATCTAAACACCTTCATCTTGATCATTAAAATCACTATTAGTGATTTTTTGTTTGAATATATTTGGTAGCACCATCCCTTTGTCATTATGAAGCCTTGACATTTATTTCTTCTGGTATGGCCTCATTTCTAGAGATTTCATTCTTGATACTTTACAAAGGTGGGATTTAACATGGGTACCTTAAATGCAAAAGAGAATATACTTGACAAAATTATCTTTCAAGTCCCCTAGTTTTTGTTCCCATGTGCACTTCACATTTTAGAAACCACACACATACCCAAATTTTTAAGGTATGGTAGAAATTGTGAATCCATAAATCTTGTTTGATAATTTTGGTGCTTGAGATGTAAGCCTCTTCATATTATCTTATGTGGTATTTTTTCTTCATTACTCCATTATAACATGAGAGTCTCTAAGTATAATTCCATTGTTGAAACCTGACACACATGCCTTTAGTTACATGCTCCCATGTTTTCAACCTTAGTTGGTGAGTGTTCCACCATATATTCATTGTACCCAAAAATGTGTACACCATGCAACTTATTCTAATGGCATATACATCTCCATTTGTTTAAGATAATATTGGAAAATTATACTTGTTGGTTCCCGTATTTTATCCTGATAAATCCAAGAAATTTTGTGTAATCCATGTCATTGGTCTTGGTCTTCCTAGTTTGAGATATTTTCATTTGAGAATCCACAGAATTGGGTATGGATAATCCTTGTAAGCATTTATGTTGTCTCCCGTCTTGTAATTCTAATCGGGTCGGGACTATCATTGTTCCCGACAAAATAATAAAACACAATAATTGTTTCCCTTGAGATAACAATGAAGCACTTAGTCGTTGGCGGATGTACTAAATTTTCTGCAGCTGTAGGATGCATGTTTTATCCTAAATTTCACAATGAGGGATATTCTAAAGGATCAAAGGCCACATATAGACACACACATAACATTTTGTACTTTTTTTACATTTGTAATTATGCAAAGTGCAAACTAACTCCCAGACCTGAAGTCCCTATGGAAAGGGTTATGAAAATAGCAATCGGGAACTAAATATGAAAGGAAAAAAGTATCTCATGCTTCTTTGAGAAATGCAACTTGTAAAAATATCCCCGAGGCTTGATGACTTAGAGATATTGACCAAGTATGTGAAACACACATGAACGGAAGAATAGATGCATTCAATATTCAACCAAGGTAGTGTGGATGTTATCTTGCAATATTTCCTCGAGGCCCATTAGCAAAATAAGGAAGATCATTAGTGCACTAGCCGTACATGATATAAATACGCGAAAGTGGGCTGATTGACAGGGAATGAATCATGTGATAGAAATATGTGGATGATAGGACATGAAAAGATAACAATAATTAAAAGGAGGAAAAGATAGGAATTGCAAATTTTTTTCCCATGAACACAATCTTCGATATAAATGCAAGAATGCAGGAGTAGTTAATGTGAGAGCTCGATATAAATATCCACTCGCACTTGAAAGCTCAAAAATCTAGAAGGTACCTAAACAACCCTAAATAATGTTGAAGAAAGAAGTGTTTTCAAAGATCAAGAATAGAGTTATGATGTTCTTCATTTAGATCCCAAACAACAATAAGAGCTTTTGAAATAGGTGAGTAACTTAGCTCTCTCATTTCGTGAACCTTTAAAGAAAATTTTAAAAGGTCTATTTTTAGCGAAATGTGGTCTTGTTAAAACTATGTTGAGACCATGAGGATTCATGTACACTCCACAAATATAACTTCCAATCTTAGTTCCCCCTGGACATAATTTAATATTCGACCTTGCTAACACCAACCTAGATGAGTTTAGGAAGAGGTTACATTCCCCTAAAATAAGTAACACTATGGCCCTTGTGGATAATAGTTATATTGACCTCACCACTACTTTCCCTCCTACCACACCATGCCTAGAACTTGTATGGGTGTGTGCCCAACATTATAACCCTATAACAAGAGAAGTTTGGGATGGGAATGGGGGCCTGGTCTTATCTTTCTAGGAACAAGTGTTTGATAGAATGTTGGTTTTTCCTCCTACACAAGAAGAAGGTGCCATTACCAAAGAATAAACACACTCGTATTGGAACTTAAAATAAAATAAATGGACATTTTATGAACATTCACCGACTGGCTAATCCCCAGGGTTCCATCTCCAGAATGACTAAGAAGTTGAACATAACTGAATTCATTGAGGAGGTTAGAGACGTGATTACATTACTGAATCAACTTATGGGTATGGAATCCACCACCCTTTTCCATGAATGGATGTTTCAATTCATTGAGGTGATACTCATGAATAAAAACCTCTCCCTTGGGTCGAGATAATAAGTAGCCGAATTCATGAACAGATGATGGGGTTTCTCAAATTGTGAGAGGAGAAAAGGTTGACATGGAAGAATTCTTTATGAATTCTTATTTGATTTATAACATTGATTTCCACATAAATTTCCCAAGCTTTCTGATGGAGGGTGATCTTGGTAGCACTAAGGTATATGATGTTTTCTTTTAGTTAAAATTGGAGAATTATATGACAGACTACAGGAATGTTGCTAATCTCTTCTTTGCACCTATAATTTTCCTATTTCACCCTGATTGGGAAATTGAAATATTTTCCTAGGATGCCAAGCGAGTTATCACCCAGTATGGGTGTTATTTTATCTAGTTCCAAACTTTTTCTTATATCAGTGTTAGTGGTTTTGAAGGGATTAGCTATTTTCTCCCTAGGTATGTGGATGACAAGTGGGAATTGATGGAATTGGTGAGGAAATTGTTACCATGACATCAAATCATTTCCAAAAACATCACAAATCCCCTATCAAGTTTCCCATGATTATTAGGAATTACACTTGACCAAATATCCAAAAGGAAAGAACATTGGAGGTAGAAATGGGTAGATGTATGTTGGATAGATTTGAGGCCAGCCTCAGTATGATATAAAATAGATTATACATAGTATTGCACCCACTCAGATGGAACATGAGGCTCATTATGAAGATTTTTGGATGGATTGTGAAGATGAGAGGGAAGTCAGACAAAAAGACTATTCAAGGATGATGATGTCCTAGATGATGGATTTTGGGGTTATTCAGCCCCGAGGAATTAGAATATGATAGTAATGTAATCAGTGATGATTACATCAAAGGGAATAATTATTTTTAGCCTTTATTGCTAGTCAATTGGGAAGTTGAAAATAGAAATAATTAGGAAAGGACCGCAAATATCATCAGACTCTCTCTAAAGTGCTTGTTCTCAAAGGGTGTGGATATAAGTTACCAAAACACCCCCGTGTTGAGGGAATACAAGGCTACTAAGTTACTTGATGATGTCCTTCCCCCACACCTTTGAAAATGTTATAACATTTATGGGATGTATAATTAAATAATTTTAAATCCACAAATAAATTCCTCAAGATTATAGATTAAAAAGTGAAATAATTAAAACATAGATTAAGATGTTTATGTTTGCATATTACATAATGTAATTAATCATGAATAGAAAGTAAATAACACAATGACACAAGATATAAGTGGGAAAACCATGAAAGGTAAAAAACCCACTGAAAAATCACTTATCTTTATTGAGAATATACTTTTACCCAACACTCCCACTATTTTACATGTAGTTACTCCTTCAATAAGGAATTATGAATTGCCTCATACATTTTCTCATGAGTCTTACAAATTTTCTTGCACATATAGCTCGCATATAATGTTACAATCGTGTGTAACCGATCTCAATGATAACACCTTGTTATATACAAGGCAGGTGGTCATGATCCACTCTTTAAAAGATGACTCGGGTCATTTGGTGGGTTTTATAAATAAGTAGTTTCCCACTTAATATTATAACCCTAACACTCCCCCTTAATGTTAAGTGGGAAAACATGCAAAACATGTTAACATTTGTTCTTTATGCCAAGTCACCTTTTTGTACAAAATGAATTACAATCTATAAATAACTTCGTGATTTAAGCTAGCATCCAAAAACACTTGTTCCATGGGTTTGTAGTTCCGCGATGCACTAAATTAGATTTCTACAAGTTTTGCAACTCTGCAAAGACACTACCACAATGTCTCATAGATTTATACAAGCCAAGAACAATCAGTAAATGCATTATGGGTTTTAGAGAAGCCATAAGACACTTTTTTTCCGTGGTTCAAAACAACATTCTACATATTCTATAAAAACTGCAATATAAAGGAACATATAAAAATTCTCAAGATAAAGTGATTAAGGATGAAGACTTACATCAAATTATGGATCCTTTTATAACACAAGGCATACCCATAACTAATGCTTCATTTGGGAATTACAAGTAAACTTCATATACATGAAAATTTACTTAAACAACATAGAAATAGTCTTGGGAGTATCCACTTTGAAATATTTAGGCCGTTAAGAGGTGGAATTTTTATGCACACTCCCCTCAATGCAAAATATAAAAGGCCCAATAAGGCACAAAACTTGAAAAACTTCACATCACACAACGGCTTCTAAAAGATATCTACTTTGCTTGATCTTCAATCAAATAGAACTTGAGATCACTTTCACTGCTTCAGAATTTCTCTCGAATAAAGTGCATATCAACTTCAATATGCTTTATCCTCTGATATTGAATTGGAATTTTTGTAGGAGCAATGTAAATCTGATTATCACAAAGAAGATTAGTGCTTCCTTTGACACCCATATGGAGTTTGTCCAATAGTCTTTTTAGCCACATGGCTTCCTTTGCAGCTTCCATAACACTTTTATACTCTAATTTAGTAGAAGAGATACAAATTGTTGGTTGCTTCTTGCTACTCCAAGTGATGACACTTGCAACCAAGTTAAAAACATATGCGAAGTAGATTTTCTATCTATAGATTCACAAAAATGGTCGAATCACAATATCCCGTGCTCATGTATAATTAACTATGCTAGATGAATTGAAACTAACACCTAATAGTTCCAAAGAAAAATTTAACTAAACACAAACCATCAAGATAAGAGCTTATGGAGACTAAAATTCTTCAAATGCATGCAACTTTGAACAAAATCAAACTAACATACTTAAGATAATCTCTACTCTTTAGATTTCTAAACTACAAATGAACCTAGATAGATCCATAACAATCAAATTTGATTGTTTGATCTCAAGGTTTGAGAATGGAATCTCATCAAACATGGCTACAAGACCATTTTATTCTTCCCATATTACTCAAAGCTTGGATGGATGAAATGCAAGATGAAGATGTTAGCTCAATTCTAATGGAGAATGCTCAAGATCAAAATGCCTATAGTTTATGCTATATGCATGTAAGGTGTAAGAAGAAAGGTAGGAGGAGGGTTATTTATATAACCCTTTGGTTTGAGAGAGCTTTGCATCCTATTGTATGTGGGATAATAGAAAAGCAAGGTTAGTAATGGATAAGCACACTTTAGAATAGTTAAGTTTGCTTTAGGAGAGTTTAATTTATTATTAGTGACTCATGGGAGTTGAGGGGGTGTATTAATTAATCAAGGGTGATTAATTAATAGGTAGGTGAAAGCTTATAAAAGATTCTTGGAGGAAAGTTAGTATGATATGGGGGATTTAATCGAGGAAAATGGGTCAATAAATGGTAATTTGTTGATTTAGGCCAGTGGTCATATTTAATTAATAATAATTAAATTGACCTAGGTAGAAGTTGCCATATATTAACAAAAGGTCATTAATTGGCATTCGAGACATGGAAGGGTTAATCAATTAGCGTAATGTAATTAATTAACGAGGATAGAAGATAAATGGTGCATTATTGATGAAATGTTGTCAATTTGTAGGAAAGGGGATAATTAGTGCAATTTAAATAATAAAATTGTTTAATCCAATTGTGGTGTCTACATTTTACCCTCTTTGGGGTGGCGTAACGATGACACTTCAAAGATAATAGACAAGTAAAAACAAGTTTATTTTGAAGGTATAGAATAAAAATTAGTAGAGTGAAGGATGCCCCCTCGAGTGTCGATAAGGTGATGAAAGAGGTCAGTTGATGATTGAAAATATGAAGGAAAATGGATAGAAGAATAAGGAGGGGAAAGATGCCCCAAGTTAGTTAGTAGAATAGTGTGGATAGAAGAAAATGATATAGAAGAGAAAATGATGATGGAGGGATTGAACTAGCATTCATCCAGTTTTTAATTCAAAACAACTTTATTTCATCATATTGCTTATGATCTACATCATTGGTCCTTATTAAAATATGTAAGCATACAACAAAAGTGTATAATGACATGAAAATCTAGAATACAAACAATTGTTCATTGCTAAAACACCAACTCCTCGCAACATATGAAGTGCAATGCAATATGAGAAAGTAAACAAGATGACATAATAGGGAAAGATGTACAAACACACATATTCAAACCAACAACGTTAAAAACGGTTGCACAAATGTTTTGTTATCAAGCTATAGATCCCAAATGTTTGTGATTAACAACAAGGGTTAAAAGTGGTGCCCTAAGTAAGGATACATGCGAGGGGAATAATGGTGGATGTAGGGGTCCATAAAGAAAGCATTCACGTGTCATGCAATAATACCAAGCAAATCATTATGCCAAAATAGTATAGATGGAGCAAGTAGACCCACTTTGCTAATAGGGGTAGATCCAAATGATCTGTTGGTTGTGGAGCTTCATAGCAACGGGGGGTTGCAGGGGATTCACCCCCTTGCGGGGTCCACGGGGATGCCCCCAACGGGGGCCTAGGGGCTGCATGCTCGATGGGGGTTTGGGGGCAGCATCCCCATAAGCCAAATTTTATATGTATTTATGCATTGTGAAATCTGAACGCGTTCCTTATTAGGTCACAGATCTAATGAGTGGTTTTTTATGTTTCCCTGAAATGATAAAAACCCTAATATCTTTAAAGGGTCGTTATGTATGAGGCTCATCAGTATCATTGATAAAGACCGTGAGAGAGAGTTTTTTTGGATTGAATAAAAGGATTGGTTGTTTCTAGTGGACGTAGCCCATTTTGGGTGAACCACATTAAATCTGTGTCTTTGTTTTATTGCATTCTTTTCTGTTTTACGTTTTTTGCATTATTCATTGCATGCTTGTTTATCTATACAACTGGTATAATCCTAACATGATCCATGATTTTTGTTACGTAAACAAGTGAAAACGCCAACAAGATATGTTTGAATACGATACACTTGCGACGCTTTGTTGCATACCATTTGTTCACCAATTTTTACAATTTTTGACTTTTTACATTTTTTTTTTGGATTTTTGGATATTGATGGATTTTTAATATTTTTTATTTTTGTTTTGAAAAATTTTATAATTTTTTTTTTATTTTGAGGTTTTGTTATTTTTTTGATTTTTTTGATTTTTGAGAAGAATTTATAGGAGGGAAGATGACTGAAAGTAAGAAAATTGCTCTAGGAGAAGAAATAATCGTTAGGTAGTAAAAATATGCCTCAACGGGATGGAAACGAGTGAAAAAGCAATTATTTTTAAAAAATAAATATCGTGGAAGGTGGTAGAAGAAATTAGAATGATTGAGGCTGCCAAATCACGCCTCTCAATCATTGCGGTGGGTGAAAAAACACCACGTAGGGGTCAAAACGGTCATATATACCACGCTGGGGGGGGAGGTAAAACATCATGAGTAGTTATTTGTCACCAAACTCTTGCAAATCTTCTATTGATTTTTGATCTCGACCCTTGAGAGAGATGGTGTGAGTTACAAACCATAGGAGGTGCGTAGTCATGGTACAAGAGTATGTGTGGTATCACGAGGACGGTCCCCACATAAGTACACCCTATGTTGTAGTTTTGTGCATTTATGAGCATTATAAAGGGTCGCTTCAAGATATATGTGTGTGCCTTAGAGGCACATATACTCGATTGGGGCATGCAAGTGTAGGGGGTTAGATTTAGGGAATATGCGCCAATGCACATTTTTGGGATGGAGTGCATGGGTGCTTTAGGGGCGGGTTAGGGCATATGCGACAACGCGCATGTGCGGGTAGGAGCATAGGGTAGAATCCTAGTCATAATGGCGGGTGCACGGGTGTGGATAGGAGCTTGAAACTATCCGTAGGGGCATGAATACATCGGGGATGTAAGCATATGTGTGTGCACACATATGCTTGAATGAGCACGTGGGTGCCAAGAAGGGGTCGTATGCGCTTGGGCATGCATATGCCAAGAAGTGAGTGCATGCATTGTGAAGAAGGCATGTGCGATGGGGGCGCTTTTGGTAAAACTTAGAAGAATTATGGGAATTTCTAGAAGAATGTAGGGATGATTAGGATAATGTTAGATAGAATAAAATGAAGCTAATGAGTATCTTGCTTGATCTTGTAGATCAAGCTACATGTTTTAAAGACTCGAGAATAACTTGACAGTGGCCACCTTCGAGGTGACCTTCTCCCGATGCTAGAGGGTCTTTCTAGAGATTACTATGGATGTGACAGGATTTAATATGTGGATTGGATGTCACGATCACCCTTAATTATAGCCTTCTCATAGTCTTGGCCGAGAGGTGACACAAGAGAGTCAAGAGCCTCAGTTGCCCATCGGCAAGATTATTGTGACTCTTGAGAATGTCCGATGGATACTCAGAGTAATGATTTAGGGCCAGTTGATAGAGTATGATGGGGATCACATATTGTTTGATTGAGGTTTTTGGTGTAGATGAGATACCATGAGAGGGGATGTTAGTGTGGTTGCAACCATGTTTTAGAGATATTTGATTGTTCCATGTTGTGGTATATCTTATGGCTCTTGTCAGTGGCATCCAACTACTTGACAAGACTAGTACTTCATTTCCCCTGGGCCTTATTGGAGTTATTTGTGTCTTGATCCACGAGGAGAGGTATTGTTGGGGTCAATTATTACTCACACATTTATACTAAGACCTACACCTTATCACTTACCAAGTTCAGAAGACCATGGGACCGGAAACCTTGTTACAGATATGTGCATGTGACCACATTGCTCTCGGGTCGCCCTCAAGATAATTACAAGGTTGGACCCTATATGATCCCTCAGTATTTGGTTGGGAACCTATTGGTGATGATGTTTATGGTCACATGGGGGACACTTATTATTATCATCATGCTTTTGATGAGATACAATTACAGATGATTACTTGGCACCCCTATAGAGTATATCGGTGGCCCAAGGATGCGTTTGAGCTCAACGTTCCATTATTTAAGTATTTTCTCATTGGTGGCCACAATTATATCACAGAGTGGTATTAGATTGATCATGCACTTAGACAATTTTGTATTGTTTAGGACATTCTGGCGCATGAGTGGTTGTATGGCCACCGCTCCTAAGAGAATTTTGATATTGGGACACTGATTAGGAATCAATGAGCCCAAGATAGTTTTGAGAAGATGATTCCACAACCTTGGATATAGTTAGGATATAGTTAGGATATATTGTAGATCTATGGGCAACGAAAACTTATCCAACATGGTATGCTATAGTACTACCTAGGTGGATGACCATTTCACAAGCCGTGTTGGATGCAGGGGAGGTACCAGTGCAAAGGCCTAGCCCTAGAGAGGGAGAACATAGTGGAGATCACAACAGGGGTAGAGATAATTATTGGTTTGATGGTAATGTGGGTGATGGTGATGGGGGAGAATAGGGAGTGTAGGGGCATGGATAGGGACAGAAGCTTAGGCACCGTCACATTTACAAGTGCCCCAGTGTTGGTATATAGGTTGGGATTCATGTGCCCTTACAATATACTCCTCCACAAGGCCCCATACAGTTCGTGTACCTTTACTGAGTTCCATTGTCTCCACCACATGTGGTTAGCACACTACACAAGGGTGGGATGGAGGAGATGGGGGTGGAAATGCGAGTGGAGATGGATGGGGACTCCACTCAGCAGTCGTATAGGGGCATGATGGTTTAGACAGACACCTAGAGAGGGTAGATAATATTAATTCCTTGTAGAACAACTACATCGTGCTACAACACAACAGTTGCAGGTTTCCATTGAGAGAGATCAAGCTATTTCAGAGAGAGATCAACTAGTTGTTTAGAGACTTCAGTGGACTACTGAGAGGGTCCAGGCTTAGGAAAATGTGGCCAGACTTATGATAGAGGTTATCGTGCTCAAGAAGGTGGCTATAATAGTAGATACTCCAGAGGTGTTTTTGGATTTATCCATAGCCAGTGACAAGGCCTCATATTACAAGGCATTGTATCATGCAACTATTCCGGAGGGGTAGCAAGCTATTCCTTTCATTCATTTGGCCATTAGTAGCTCAACATCGAGGTCCCATAGGTCATCCCGATCATTCAGATCGGTGCATCAATAATTTTCTCATCGGTAACTTCTTCTCAATAGATTCCACCCCTACAGGGTCCACAAAAATTCCACCACCACAGGGTCTAGAGTAGATGCCACCACCTGGTGATAGACCTAACACCCGCATATGGGAGAGATTCATAGCTAACTCCCGTTATTTATGTATATGTACAAATGTATCTTTTTGATGTATGCCTTGATATGAAGGCACAATTTTGACAGGATGTATATGTATTATTTTTGGTTATGCCTCGATATGAAGGAAACTTTTTTATTGATGCCCATGATGGTATACATTGTATCCGATGATTTTTATAGAGACACATTGTATATGGACATTGATATTTTGACATATATACATATGATGATGGACATTATTATGGTTTATGATGATGTTGGAATTTTATTATGATGTTATGATTATATCACATGTTCGATGATATCAAATTGTTTTTGATGAGATACTTATGATTATCCATGTTTTTAATTTTTGATATTGGGGAGGGGGGATAGAAGGCAGTCCCTATTTCCCCATTGATGATATGGTAGGATGATAGTAGCTTAACATACATGTTGGATGTTTATTTTCATGATGATGTAGCTTAGCTATTATTGATGAGATATATATGATGTATGTGATGTTAGATGTGATGATATAGATGATGATGTGAAAATAAAAATGTACAAGTAATAAACAAGCACAAGTAAAATTTAACAAATCTACCAAATGTACACACTAAAAAACTTGACAACACAATTATGTACAAGTATAAACAAACATACAAAACATACGATTATAAACATGCTTGAATGAATCTAATCTAAACAAGAAAAGATCAATAATAGCAAGTATGTTAAGTAAAAACTATAAAAATGTAAAAACGAGTAAGGGAAAGATATACAAAAAATTTACAAATAAACAAGCAAAGCAAGAAACAAACAAACAAACAAGTAAGCAAAGCACTACTATGTTTTTGTGAGACAATTTTCAATGCGTTTTATGTTGTTTTTTTGGGAAACAATGTTCTATTGTTTTTGTATTTTCTACGAGATGTTTTCTAATGTTTAGGATTTTTCTAACCATTTTTTTTTGTTGAAGTTTTGTTGAACATATTTGAATGTTTTTGTGTTTCTTTGAAAGTTTTCTGAAGCTATGTACAAAAACAAAGAAGCGTGGATGCCCCTAGCATTAGATGGGAATGTACAAGGGTAGAATGCTGCATGTATGTGCAAGAAAGTGAAGATGTGAAGATGCCCCCAACATTAGATGGGAATATATAAAGGCAAGTTTCTTCACACATATATACAAGAGTGAATCATCCAGATCAAGGCCATGAAGGATAGGCTCAAAAGGAATCTCGATTCAGAAAAACTAGCCCTAGATTAAATAAAGTGTACTCCTTTAGATGCAAGAGTGATTGTGAACAATGAATCCTCCCAAGGCATCGGAAAAGGTTTTCACCTCAAGACTTGTCCAAAGTTCCAAAATTGCATGGTTTTCATGCTTGGATGACTTGTTTTATCTTTGTTCTTTTTCTTGATTTTTTTTGTATTTTTGATCCTTTTGTACTTTTTGGGTTGTTTTCTGATATTTTCCCCACGCTTAAGCATATAATCACTTGAGATGCATGGTATTCATTAGCTCAGGTACCACTTATCTATTAGGATAAGTGAGCCTATACGCTCCGACCCATATTTCTCTATCATCATGTAAGGTCCTAACCAGTTTGGTTCAAATTTTCCTTTCTTTTATCTTTCCTTGACAATGTTAAAATGGTTCTCTTTGAGGTCAAGATCCCCTGCCTTGAATTGGTGAGGTATGATGTGTTTATTTTAGCCCCACAATACTTGCTTCTTATATAATTTTAAATGATTGAGTGCATGCATGTGTTTGTCATCTAACGGCTCCAACTATGCTAGTCTAGCTACCTAGTAGTCTTCATGTTTATCCAGATAGTCTCTGAGAGATATTCTCAGTGAAGGAATCTCAATCTCCAATGGTATGATGTCCATAATGCCAATTATTAGTGAGTAGGATGTAGCCCTAGTAGGGGTGTAGATGGAGGTTCTATAAACCCAGAGGGAGGGATGGATTTGTAAGTTCTAGTTACGTCTGGCTTTGCTTACCATATTTTCCATAATATGAACAAGTGTTTTTTTAGTGGCTTTTGCTTGTCCATTACCTTGAGGGTAATAGGGGTGGACCACTTTATATGGATTTGGAAGCGCTGACATAACACTTTGACTATCTTGTTCTTGAAATATTTACCATTGTCAGCGACAATGGTGAGGGGATGCCATAACGACAAATGAGGTGGTTCATGATGAATTTTGAAATTTACACACGGTAATTTATGTACGAGGCATAGCCTCTCGCCCATGTAGTGAAATTATCGGTAGTGGTGATGATATGGGTATGACCATATGAGGAAGTAGGAGTGAGCTTCCCTATGATATCTAATCTCCATTTTAAAAATGACCATGGCATTGTGATTGGTTGTAAGGCTTGTGTTGGTGCATGAATTAAGTTTCCATACTTCTGACATAGTTCAAATTTCTTAACATAGTTGCAATAATCTAATTCCATGGTAGGCCAATAGTAACCTACTCTTAATAATTTCTTAGCGAGCACCATTCCACTTGTGTGTGCCCCACATATATCTCCATGTACCTATTTGATTACTCGATTGACTCATCCAAATTAAGACATCGAAGTAGATTCCCATCATAGCCATGATGATAGAGGGTTCCTCCTAGGAGGGTATAACAGATATGCATCTGATAAGGTTTATTTTCTCAAGGTGGGAAATATCTGGGGAAAGGTATCATCTTGTAGGTAATTGAATATGGGTTTGTACTAGAGAGAGAAAGGACCAAAAACTTCACATACCGAAATGATTTTGACATGTCATATGTAGGCACTCGCAAATGTTTAACAAAGAAAGGCATTTTATTTACCTGAGGAGGAATGTGAAGCAAAGATATCATTGTGGTAATGACATCTGCTGATTGATTTTATGCCCTTGACATCTGTTCAAAAGTAACATGAACAAAATATTCCTTTAGAGTATCGACCATCTTCTTGTATGGGATGAGCTTGTCATCCTTGACCTTATACTCGTCATTGACTTGTTTAATGATCAATTGTGAATCACTAATGACTCTTAATTATCTAATATTCCATCTGATAACAATCTTCAACCCAAAATATGTGCTTTGTAATCTACTATGTTATTGGTACATGGGAAACTTAGACAAAAAGCATGTAGGATGAATTCTCCTGTTGGAGTGATAAGTACCACACCGATCCTTGAAATGTAGTAAGTGAATGATCCATCGAAGTGCCTTTTCCATATGCCGACTCTTCCATATAGATCATGGAGGCATCTAGAAGATTTGGACACAACGGTTCCATTCTTGGTAGGGGAACTTTAGCTACTTGATTAGAAAACACTTGTCCTTTGAGTGATTTTTGGTTGAAAAATTCAATATCGAACTTACTTAGGAGGATGATCTAATTAGCCATTCTTCTAGTAAGCACTGGTTTAGATAAAATGTACTTCAAAGGATCAACTTTGGAGATAATCTTGGTCTTGTTATTTAGTAGGTAATGGTGGATTTTTTGAAAGGAAAAGACCATAACTACACAATATTTTTCAATCTGGGGATAATTTAGCTCATAAGAAATTAAAGTGTGGCTAAGGTAATAGACCTCTCTTTATTTTTGGCTTAGATCGTATTGGGATAGTAGTGCACCAATAACACATTGGGTGGTTGAAATGTATAGTAACAAAGGCTCACCTAGGGTAGGTGACATGAGGACAAGAGGACTAACTAGATATTTCTTAAGGGGCTCAAAGTCCCGTTGGGCTTAAAGGACTAGCTAGATATTTCTTAAGGTTACATGAAGCTTTTGTACCTTTAGGGATCCAGTTGTAGGTGAATCCAACATTTTCTCATCTGATAAGAGGCCGCAAGGAACAAATTTCTCAAAAGGACTATCACAACTATCCTGGAGATCTTGAATTGGAAACTCGGCCTACCACATGTTTTGGGTGATAGTGAAAGGTCGATTCTAGAAGGGCATGTTAGAGGTTATATTCTTAAGTTGGACCATTATACAGGACTTTCATTTCCCATGTAGTGAAGGGAGAAACAGATGTGGAAGGCCCTTATCATTAGTACACAATGTGTTTGGATCGATATGAGATTTTAGAGCTTCAGTCTATAATGGTACACAAATATGAGTAGAAGGACATTCATATGCCGTGTGAGGAAAAAAATGCAAGGGTCTAAATGCGTGAAAGGATACAAATATCCTAAGATGGTGATTGTCTATCCTCCATGATACAATTTAATGCACTGATGGAAAGTGGATGGTACAACCTACATGGCATGGATCCATGGGTGGCCTAGGATAATGTTATAGGGAATATCCAAGTCAAGGACATGAAACTTCATGTCATGATATGTCGGTCCTACTTACATAGGAAATACTATTGTCCTAGTTGATTCTCATTCTACATTATCATAGGTTGTAATTGTGATGACATGATAATTTAAGTTTACCTCTGTTCATCCCAATTATTTGACTAGATTTAAGGTACATATATTTAAACCTGATCCATTATCCAAAAGAAATATCTTGATCTTTCTATGAGTGAAAAATACCTCTATGTACAAGGGAAATTTATGCATGTGATTATTAAGTGGAATTTCAATTTGGTCAAAGGAAATGAATTCATTATGAGCAAGGTGCGGTACTATCATCACCAATCTGGCACTATGATAATTCTTCACCGGAAACTCCTCATGCTATGATTATTTACTAATGCACAACCTTTATTTTGGTGGATGTAATCTGGAAACAATACAACAAACATAACACAAGAATACCATAGAATTTGATAAGAAGGAATGATGATAAATCTAAAATATCATTGTAAATTATAATATCAACATGAAATTGTTACAATCTCACCCATGAGGTACTTCAAGTGTTATTGACTTCACTTGCCTTCCAACAATAACTATGGGAGAAACTTCACAATTACACCTCTTAATGGCTTCTTTAACACACCTTCAAAATGATGGCTTCCTTTACACACTTACTCATACAATATTTCTCACTACTTCCTTCTATGCTAAATGAGGGGGTGGCCTCTTTATTTATAGAACTTCCAGGTTTATCCATCTTATCTCTAAGATAGGATAAGAAATCCACTTTGATGAATCATATTCCATACCTTAACTCTTATCTGTACATGTAAGCTTATCTTTTAAGATAAGATAAACCTTATCATTTCACATGGGTTCCACATTTTTAGAATTTTTACAAATAAAATACACAAAATATTTATGACCTCACTCCTTGTCCTTATTACCAATATAATATTTCTAATTCCTAATCATGTAGACCCTACTTCTATACTTACCCCAACAAATATTTACTTTTTTTTACCACAACATTCATATTGTACTTTTGACTATTACAGTACTATACATTATTGGCAGCATCATACTAGCAGTGCTGTTATCTTCTATCGGACGCTACTACTAATTATACTTAACAACATCCTATTCCTAATACATACATTAATGAAATAGAAATTACGGAGGAAAATTTTAGTGTCGACATCTTCCCCCTTCCTAGCTTCTACTCCGTCCTCGGAGTAGACTATTCTGGTGCTTGGAAAATCTTCAACTTGTTGTGGTTGACCCATTTCGTAATGGGAGTGCCATCCAATTCCTCTAGTCGGTACGTACCATTTTCATGCACAACTACTATTTTGTAGGGCCCCATCCATTTTGGAAGAAATTTTCTCTATCTTCTTTTTTTGTATCTAGAATCATATACTAGAACCAAGTCATTCACATGAAATGGAGACCAACGGATCTTTTGATCAAAGTATTCCTTCTGCTTCATTTTCTTCTTATATCTTGTATCCTTCACTATTTCCCTCATTTCCTCTAGCAAATGAAGATGTACCAACCTTTCTTTTACTGAATCACTTTCATCCATCCTTTCATTTTTCATAACTCTCACAGTGGGAATATCAAACTCAATAGGAAGAACTGGATCAATGCCATAAGCCAACTGAAATGGGGAGTATCCTATTGTTAACTTTGATGTTGCCCTATATGCCCACAATGCTGCATGAATCCTTTTATCCCACTTATGTACTGCAAAGCTGCATCTTTTGCTAGAATTTGACACAACACAAAATTTGTTCGTTCCACTGTCCATTTGTGTTTGGCTTGTATGTTGTTTCCTTCCTGTGCTTAATAGAAAACTTATTGACTAGGGCTTCTACCACCTCATTAATGAAGTGGCTTCCTTGATCTGTTATAATTTCTAATGGACAACCAAATCTGGTGATAATGCGTTCATATATGAACCTTGCCACTTCATCCATGGAAGTTGTTTTCAATGGCCTAGCTTTAACCCACTTGGTTAAATAATCTATGGCAACTACAATATACTTATTTTGGCATGGGGTAGTTGGAAGTGGACCTACAATGTCTATTCCCCACTTTTAAAAGGGACCAAGTGGAAGAATAGGGCATAATGGAGCTGATGAAGTCTTACGGTTACCATGTGTTTGACAAATATCACATGTCTTACAATAATTATAACAATCTCTAAAAAGAGTGGGCTAGTGATAACCTACATCCAAGATCCTTCTTGTTGTAAGTTGTCCAGAGAAGTTCCCTCCACATGTACCATTGTGGAATTCTTCTATCAGCTCCTTCCCTTGATCATGTCCAACTACCCTCTTGTATTGTCCATCAGGTCCTATTCAAATAATACTCCATGTAGAATAGAATATGGATGAATGGCTTGAGTAATATTCCTCTTAGTCTTTGCATTGGCACCATTAGGAAACTTGAATTCATTTAGATAATTCCAAATATCTATGTATTCACTAGGGATTGTGTCAAGGGATAACAATGCTACATTTGGGAAATCATCATCATCACAAGATGAACCTAAACCATCATAGGCTCGAGAGAGTGCATCTGCATTGACATGCTTCTTTCTTGGCCTATCTATAATATCAAATTCAAATTCTTGTAGCAAAATTATCCATCTTGCTATCCTCCCTAATGGGTTAGGCTTATTTACAATATATTTTAGAGCCTGATGATCTGTTACAACTATAAATTTTTTCCCTAGCAAGTAATTTCTAAACTTCTTTACAACAAAAATGATAGCTAGAGCCTCTTTTTCAGTTACAATATAATTTACCTCAACACTGCTCATTTGTCTGCTCCCAAAGTAAACTGGATGATCATTCCCATTTTCATCCTTTTGGCTCAGAGTACTTCTAGTGTTGCATCTGAGGCATCAGTGTACACAATGAATGGCTTGCTCCAATATGGATTCTTTAAAACAAGTGAAGACACCAAGGCTTCCTTCAGTTGTTCAAAAGCTTCATGTGCCTTATTTCTTGGTTCATAAGTAACATCCTTCTTCAAGAATGGGTTAGTGGTTGTGCAATCTTTGAGAAATTTTTGATGAACCTTCTATAGTAACCCACATGGCCTAAAAATGATCTCAACTTACTTCTATTCATAGGAAATGATAACTCTTTGATTTTTGAAACTTTATCAAGATCAAGACCAATACCATCTCTGGATATGACATGCCCTAACAAAATGCCTTTAGAACATCCAAAGACACACTTTGTAGGGTTTAGTGAGGCTTGTGATTCATCTAACATTTGAAATGATGTCTCCATCTGGTGTAGGTGGTCCATCTTGCTCCCATAAATGTAAAAATCATCCAGAAATACTCTGATGAAGTTCCCAATGTAGGGTTCAAACACCCTATTTATCAAACATTGGAACCTTGCTGGAGCATTACATAACCCAAAATACATAACTCTATAAGCAAAATTCCCCAAGGAGTGGTGAACGTGGTCTTCAGCTAATCTTTCTCTACTATACAAACTTGGTTGTATCTCGCTATATCCATCAACAAAACTATAACACTCCTGGCCAACTACTTTGTCTAAGATTTGATCTGAGAATGGAAGAGGGTAATGATCCTTCTTTGTTGCCTTATTGAGCTTCCTATAATCAACACAAATGCGTAGCTTCCCATTCTTTTTTATTGAGATCACAATGGGAGAAACCCATTCTGAATTCTCCACAACAAATATGAATCCTACATCAAGCAACTTATCTATTTCTTCTTTTACAGTCTTGGAAAAATTAGGATTCATTCTATATGGCATTTTCTTTATGGGCTTAACACCATCTACTAGCTCAATAGAATTTTCTACCCAACTTACTTGACAGAGTTCCTTGTAATCAAAAGTGAATAGGTGTATGTACCTTCGAAAGAGCTGGAGGTAGCATTCCTTCTCACTCTCCATCACAACATCACCAATCTTTATTTGTTGGAGACGATCATCAATTTATTCTTCAGATAATTTTATGGGTTCATGAGTTGGTGTGACTGGAAGGATATCCATGACCGAAACATCAACCTCACTTTCTTCATCTTCTGTGTCCACTTCACTGGTACTAGAGTAATCAGAGGATTTCCAATCATTAGTTTCATCAATTAAATCCACAGGTTCTGTCTTATGATGCCGAGGGATCACGTTTATCTTCACCCTCTCTCTACCACGTCCAAGTGTCATGAAAGCCTTCATTCCAGTAGTTTCTTGCATGAACTATCCTTAGCCATGGTCTTTCCAACAACATTGGGTACGCAACAGTACCATTTTTCATCACCTAAAAGTCTACCACACATACAACACCCATAACAGATATTGCCACATTTGAAACTACACCTTCTGGTTTAGTTTTTCCCTTATTTAATGACCTTAACATAAGTGTTGAGGGCGATCAATTTTTAAACCCAACATATTCATTACAGACTCGGTCATTACATTAACTGCAGCACCTCCATCAACTAAGACATCATGAATTGAAATACCATTACATAATACCTCAGCTTGTGGAGCATAGGGATCTACCTCTGCCTCCAAAATAGGGACCTCAACCTCCTTCCTTCATCAAGCATTGAGTCCACTTCGCAGCTCCCGCCTCTTCTCAGAAGACATAGCCAAGAGTTGACCATATGTAATATTTGCAGGCCTTTTGGACAAATCTTTTAAGATGGAGTATGGTCCTTGTCCCTGTGAAATCAGAAAATCTTGCACACCCAACTTTCTTCTCATATGTTTCTTACTAGTTTCTCCTTTCATCTTTTTAGGATCATTTCCATCTTGGTTATCTTTTTCTTTCTTTCTTTTTGTTACAAACACATCTACTTCATTATTTATGCTCTTATCTACTACATCAAAAGAATTCATAGGTGCTTTTCCTTTATCATTATCTCTTGTACCAGATGTAGAAGCTCTATCTAGACAATTATACTTATAATGACCCTTTTTATAACAACCATAACATACAACTTCAAAAATATTTATTTTTGGACCTCTATCTCCTCCCTGAGAACTAAATTCTTTTCCTTGAAGAAGATTAATAGTTAACTAACCCATCTTCTTGAGTAGATCTTCATACTCAGTAGATGTACTAGGAGAAATATTTGTGCTCACCGAGAGTGGTTGTGGATTCTAGACCAAAGGTGCTTGGTGTAGGCTCTACTTTAGCAACAATTTCTTTGGGCTCCTCTTCCATGCTTTCTTCTTGCCTTCTTGCAATCTCCTTTGATTTTTCAATGGTAGTTGGGCGGTCATAATTCACTCGTTGTCTGATCTCTAGCTTCATCCCAAGAATGAAGTGCTTACAGAGGAGATTATCCACGCCATTCATCAACCCATCCGCTAATCCTTCCTTCCGGATCTGGGCATCGAGCTTCCTCCTTAGCTCTAGAGAACATGAGCATGATAATCCATGATCTTCTCCTTCTCTCCTTGGGATAGCTTTGTGATATCGATCATGAGATCTGCATATTTTTTTGTTTACCAAATTCTTTAAGAAAACTTTCCAGTTAATAAATCCCATGAGTTTTTCACATTATCACCTAGTGTTTCAAACCACCTAAGGGCTGAACCATCCAAAAAGGTAGGAAAAATTCAGTCCATTGTTCCCTTCTTATAAGGCCATTACAAATACAAGATTTTTAAAATATTGAATGAAAGAGGAAGCATCTTCATTAGATTAGGCTGAAAAACATGAATCTTCCCCATTTCCAAAAGTAACCACAGTGAAATACCAACCCAAAAGTACAATCAACAAGACTTATGTGCACAAATAATTGGAATCACTATAATAGAAAATAGAAATGACCACAAAACTATGGTAAAAATTACTTATCACGGTAAAAACTGACTTTACTATGGTAAACACTATTCACAATAAAAGTGAAGTTACTACGGTAAATACTATTCATGGTAAAAAGTGACTTTACTGCGGTAAATACTATTCACGGCAAAAAGTGACTTTACCATGGTAACTACTATGCATAGTAAAAACAAGGTTACCCTCCAAATGTTTTCTGACTAAGTGGGAATATCTCTCCAGAAAATCCACCAACGAGGAATGGTCCTGCGCAACGGAACCAAAATGTCATCACCAATCCGGCACTATGATAATTCTTCACCAGAACTCCTCATGCTATGATTATTTACTAATGCACAACCTTTAGTTTGGTGGATGTAATCTGAAACAACAAACATAACACAAGAATACCATAGACTATGATAAGAAGGAATGATGATAAATCTGAAATATCAGTGTAAATTATAATATCAACATGAAATTGTTACAATCTCACCCATGAGGTACTTCAAGTGTTACTGAATTCACTTGCCTTCCAACAATAACTATGGGAGAAACTTCACAATTACACCTCTTAATGGCTTCTTTAACACACCTTCAAAATGATGGCTTCCTTTACACACTTACTCATATAATATTTCTCACTACTTCCTTCTATGCTAAATGAGGGGGGTGGCCTCTTTATTTATAGAACTTCTAGGATTATCCATCTTATCTCTAAGATAGGATAAGAAATCCACTCTGATGAATCATATTCCATACCTTAACTCTTATCTGTACATGTAAGCTTATCTTTTAAGATAAGATAAACCTTATCATTTCACATGGGTTCCACATTTTTAGACTTTTTACAAATAAAATACACAAAATATTTATGACCTCACTCCTTGTCCTTATTACCAATATAATATTTCTAATTCCTAATCATGTAGACCCTACTTCTCTACTTACCCCAACTTTGACATTTTAACATTACTGGACCACTTACGACAAATATTTACTTTTTACCACAACATTCCTATTATACTTTTGACTATTACCGTACTATACATTATTGGCGGCGTCGTACTGGCAGCACCATTATCTTCTATTGGACACTACTACTAATTATACTTAACAACATCCTATTCCTAATACATACATTAATGAAATAGAAATTACGGAGGAAAATTTTAGTGTCAATGCAGACCACCGCTTGGAGGTGCAAAGGATTAATATCTGTTGACACTCCTAACCCCTGAAGTGTTTTGTAAAGAATGTCTTTATGAATGTTTGATATCTTGAGAAGATCCAAGATTGAAATATTAGTTGTGGTCTTCTCAAGTTGATCTAATAGATCATATTGACCTTCCTGAGGGGTAGGTAAAGGAGGTTCTAGAATCACTAGGTGAGCGCATCATGTTGCCACGGTGCAATTGTTCCCAATGATTATAATGGTGTTTACATGCTCATCGGATGAATGAACACAACCTATGAGTGAATCAAATGGATTATTAGCTTGAGTATACATGTAGTTTGTAGCTCTGTAGTCATCAAAGATTGACCTTGATCCAAATTTTTCATTCCTTGTCTATTATGTTTAGGGAAGGGTTGTTTAAAGATTCCCATTTTGTCATTAGGTCCTTGTCCCAATTCAGGTGAATCCACTTCAATCTTCCCATCCTCAATGAGGTCTTGAATGAAGTGTCTCAGTTTTAAACATTTATCTATTTTGTGTCCCTTGATGCGATGAAAATCACAACAGTCATGATCTCTATACCATCCTAGTTTGGATGTGCCATCTGCAAAAGGAACTATGGTAGGATACTGAACCATGTTCACTACATCTAATTGTCTTAGAATTGTGGACAATGAGTTTGTAAGGGGAGTGAACACTCGTTGTTTGATTGGATTCTGACTAGGTCCTTTGGTGAGTTTGAGAAGAGGACTGCTTTGAACTATCTAGACTCATTTAGAGTCGGTGATACCATCTCCTATGATGTTTTTTTGTTAAATAATTTAGGCTTATCCGTAGGTTTTGATTCATGTTTGTCTTTTGAAAAGGGTTTTAGTGTTCCCTTTACTATCAAATATTTCTCAATTTGGATTCCTTTTTGATAAATTCTTTGAAGTTAGTGACACAATGCATCTGTAGGTGAAAATCAATGTCTGGATTTAAGTTTGGTATGAAAATATTGACCAACTATTTCTCTGGGACTGAACAAGGGAAGCGGCTAGCTAACCCTCACCATCATTGTAAGAAACTGGAAAAGGTATCATTTGGTCATTGTTTGGCACTACACAAATCCATCATAGTTATTTCATTTTCCATATTAGATGATAAATGGCGTAAAATCTCTCTGCTAATGCAATACATGTGACGACCATCCCCTTTCGTATATGAAGGAACCATTTTAATGCTTGTCCTCCTAAACTACGAGGGAACAAACATATAAGGTAATTATCACTAAAGGCTACTTCTTGGCAAGCCATGTAAAAGTCTTTGATGTGATCATGAGGATCACCTTTGCCTTTGTACTTATCAAATTTTGGACAATCAAAGTTTTTGGGAATGGTATACGTAGCATGTCTCTTTCAAAAGGGTAAGGGCATAGCTCTTCATATTGATATTTCTTACTATGTCCCACATTGCTTTCTTGAAGGGTCATGAGCATAATTTTCATCGATTGTAACTCTTGTGTGAAGAGTTTATCTTTTGTAGGGGAAGATGGTATGTGCACTCGACTACTCTTCGATGCTTCACCTTCTTGATGTTCGGTATGAAGTTCACTAGTTTTTCTTAGGTTTTTCTTGACGTGTTCCCTTGTTTGTGTCCCTATTTACATAGGAATTTAAGTTTTCTATTTGTTGACTAAGGGCTTGTATTTGATGTTTTATAGTGACTTATTCGTTTTTAGGGTCCTCTTGGTTGTCATTAAGAGGAGGAGGTAAATCTTTATGTTCATGTTCTATCCTAACTTTGCGAGGGATTATAAGGGGTGGCACTCAAGAACCACTAGTTTTGTTTTGGACACCTGAAGTAGAAGCATGTCCTCCCTTAAATATGTCATCCATGTTAATGAGGGGAGGTATTTGTGGGTCTTCCTCTTCCTCGTTGACATTGTAAATAGGTGCTTCTCATTCTTGTAGAATTTTTACACCTAACTCTAAGACTCGTGCAAGCACTCTATCTCTATTAATATATAAGAGGTCATCAAAGTGAGTGATATAAAAGTTGTCATTATCTCAAGGTGAATCATTCTCATCTCCACTATGATCAATAAATTTATCCATGTCTTTTTCCACGGAGAAGAGAGGACCTAAATTGTGACCTATAAAAGGATTTGTCTCCTGTTTCTTGGCTACCATTCTTATGTTAGGTGACATTGAAAGTTTTTTTTTTTTACTAAAGGTTTTGTCTAATATGATCAAGGATTCAATAAAACCTAAGTAAGTCTTGTGTCAATTTGTCAATGTTTCAAAGTATGTCAACAATGGTTTAATGAATCAAAGAATCAATGAATTGTCCTAGAAAACAAGTTTTCAAGATAGGTAATCACAAGGAACAATCACGCAAGTTTTGGTAAACCAATCAATCAACAAAGAACTACTCCCTATGTGTTTCAATGATAGTTTGACGTAAAATGATCAACACAATGTCAACACTTATGTCAAGTTTAAGATAAACAAGGCATAAGTATTAACAAGGGGTTGATGTGATTTCTGATCAAAGTATACTATAGTGAGTTTAGATCCAAGCAAGACCTAAATCCCAAAAAGTGGAAGTTATGAATGTGAGCAACGTAACAATACCACTAAGATACGTTAACCAAGCTTTGTGAAAAAGCAAGGTATTAGTATCGAAATAATATTGACATGACCAAAAAAATTAACAACAACACTTTTCAAGGTTGAGGTAATGTTTGAAAACAAACAAGGACAAAGTATACTAAGGAATTGTTAAGATGCACATAGCGTAACGTTACAATCTAGACACTTAGGTCAAGTTTACGAGAAACAAGACATAAGTATCGAAATTTTTCAATGCGATACAAACAACGTAACAATTCAAAGGAAAATAAATGAAGAATCAATCCTAACTATGATGAAAATATTGACTTGGGTATCAAGATCAAATGGCTATCAAGATATGAAGACATACTAACACACTTTCAATGTTTACCATCTAATCTCAAGAAAGGAAGAATGTAAATGGGTTCAAAAGTGGTGGACACAATCAATCAATAACACACATATGTTACTCCTATTTTGATCCAAAATATCAACAAGAGAGAAAAGGAGTAGATCAAGTGGGGTTGAAAAATACTTGGCCTAATTTTGAAAAAGTTTCACCCTGCTTTAGGGTGAGTGAAAAACTAAGGAAAAGTAATGCTTCAAAATTTTTGTGATGAATGAAATTTAGTTCAAAATTTTATGGACTCTCCCCTTGTTTGATAAAAAGGTTTTGAATCCAAAAATTTATTTCTTTGCAAAATCTCTATGAAATATGATTATTTTTGAGACGGTCAAGTTGGATCTAAGACAAAATGGCTTCCTATTTGTTTCTCTCAACTATGTGTCACAAAGTATCCCTGTGAGTGCTTGTTTACCAGGGGAAGTCACACCGACTAAACCTTGGAGCATCTCGATTTAATTTTCCCCTTGAATAAAATGAGCAATAAATTCTTTCATTTGTATCTCACCGAGGTTGAGATATGGATATCTTTGACTCTAAATCTCACAAGTGTATACTAGACAAGTAGGTAAGTGGAGCACTTCCCATTTCTTCCACAAGGTTCCCTCTTATGTGGAATAATTTGGGGTTCCTAGGAGCATCCCTCTTGTTGTATTAAGGCTTATGCAAAAGGGAGTTTCTCCTATTAAGTGGTTGAGCCATAACTATTAACCAAACCTACAATTATAATGTTTTGAATGTGGTGTTTTTTCTTATCTTTTGAACTTAATGTGGTTTGGTTGTACACCATTTGGCAACCTGCATCAAATTGTATTAGTATTTTTGTTTAGATCTTGATTCTTTGACAAGTGAATTAGGTCCTGCACATGAAAGATTAGTAGTTCTCCACAAGATAAAAACATCATGAAAGAGGATTTAAGTGTTTTTTTATTCCCAAGATCACCTAAAAGGTGTGAGGGAAGAGCATACGCAACAAAAAAACCTAACTATAACGAAAAATGGAAAATACTTGCAAAATCAAAGTGCAAGGCCATTCATTTTAACCAAGTTATTGGTCATTCCATTAATAAAAAATTATAATGAAGTGTATTTGAAAGAATGGAAAAGGTTTAGAATCATTTATGATTCCCAAGATCACTTAGAAGATGTGAGGGAAGAGCATACACAATCCTATCCTCCTAAATTAAAATGAAACATTAATGAACTTATGCAAACAATTTATTACAAAGAATGATAAAATATGCCATGAAAATCAATAGTTAGCATTTAAGAAAACCTTGCAAGGTGTTATAAAATCATAAGGATCAAACTTTTGCAAACTTTAAAATAATGGTCAAAATTAAAATACAATGCATACATGCACTTTAGAGCATATTCATGCCCCTAGAACCATATGCACACCTCAAACAACAAGTATGTGGATCTATAAAAAAATAGTGAACCCAACATATGCGTAGACAGAGAAGCGTATGAGCTCCCTTTCAAGCGTATGTGTGGGTCTAGCAGCAAGTGCACACGTCTCACAAAAAAAGAGAAAATAGAGGTGTAGCAAGCATATGCACACACAGAGAGTACCTATGTTCCCTTGAAAGCATATGCGTGTACTGGTAAAATACAATAGAGGGCAAAAACACAATATGACAAGTGTGTAAACAAAGAAGCGTATGCACCCATTTTTAAGCATATACATGGGCTTGACTAAGTATGACATAGACAATAGAACAAATACGTGACCACGAGAGCATATGTGCACCCTTCACAACATCTGCACCTAAGTTAGAGTGTATGTGCGCCCGCCAAACACCTACACATGTACCTAGAGACAACGTCAAAATATGGAAATCGACCTCAACAATCTCAAAAAGGTTAAAAATTTGATCCCTTAGCCCAAATTTAGCAACAACCCATCTAAATTAAACCCCTAAGCAAGACTCAACACATGCAAAGTGAGAAAAACATCTTAAGGAATTCAACTTATTTCATAATGTGCATAATCAAGGGTTAGCAAAAATGAGATAAACATATCAAAACTTGAATCAACTTCTATGGACCATGGAATAAGGTCCCATTGGGTGTGCCATATGTGCTCATGTATAATTAACTATGCTAGATGAATTGAAAATAACACCTAAGAGTTCCAAAGAAAAATATAACTAAACACAAACAATCAAGATAAGAGCTTATGTAGACTAAAATTCTTCAGATGCATGCAACTTTGAACAAAATAAAACTAACATACATAAGATAATCTCTACTCTTTATATTGCTAAACTACAAATGAAGCTAGATAGATTCATAGAAATAAAATTTGATTATTTGATTTCAAGTTTTTATAATTAAATCTCATCAAACATGGCTACAAGACCATTTTATTCATCCCATATTACTCAAAGCTTGGATGGATGAAATGCAAGATGAATATGTTAGCTTAATACTAATGGAGAGTGCTCAAGATCAAAATGCCTATAGTTTATGCTATATGCACATATGATGTAAGAAGAAAGGTAGGAGGAGGGTTCATTATATAACCCTTTAGTTTGATAGAACTTTGCATCCTATTATATGTGGGATAATATCAAAGCAAGGTTAGTAATGGATAAACACACTTTAGCATAGTTAAGTTTGCTTTAGGAGAGTTTAATTTATTATTAGTGACTCATGGGAGTTGAGGGGGTGTCTAAATTAATCAAGTGTGATTAATTAATAGATTGGTGCAAGCTTATAGAATATTTTTGGAGGAAAG
Organism: Taxus wallichiana var. yunnanensis; assembly: GCA_018340775.1. Taxonomy (NCBI): domain Eukaryota; kingdom Viridiplantae; phylum Streptophyta; class Pinopsida; order Cupressales; family Taxaceae; genus Taxus; species Taxus wallichiana. The sequence goes on along the minus strand of CM031236.1, from coordinate 467,234,001 downwards.
TTAGTATGATCTGGGGGATTTAATAGAGGAAAATGGGTCAATAAAGGGTAATTTGTTGATTTAGGCCAGTGGTTGCATTTAATTAAGAATAATGAAATTGACCTAGGTAGAAGTGGCCATATATTAACAAAAGGTCGTTAATTGACATCCTGAGCGATGGAAGGGTTAATCAATTAGCGTAATGTAATTAATTAATTAGGATAGAAGATAAATGGTGCATTATTGATGAAATGTTTCCAATTTGTAAGAAAGGGGACGATTAGTACAATTTTAATAATAAAATTGCTTTATCCAATTGTGGGTGTCTCATATCCAAATAAATTTGCATCATCACAAGAAGTATAATACAAACCATAATTAATTGTTCCTTTAACATATTTCAAAATTATTTTTTCCATTTCACAATGTTCCTCATAAGGATCTTGCACAAATCTTGAAACAACTCCTACTGCATATGAAATATCATGTCTAGTAATAGTCAAATAGATGATAGTACCAACTAGTTGTCTATATAGAGTAGGATCAAATTTAGCACATGCAAGTTTAGGATCCAATTTAACACCAACTTCAATAGGAATGACAAAAGGCTCACAATCAATCATGTTAAATATTCTAATTAAATTCATAGCATATTGAGATTAAGATGTAACAATATATTTATGATCTTGAAATATAACCATGCCTCAAAATGATTTAGCAGGCCTAAATCAATCTTATCAAAATGTTGTTTTAATATTTCTTTGATTATAATAATTAATTTTTTATCATTTTAGTAATCAAAAGATCATCAAAATACATGACAATAATGATAATATGATTATTTTCAAACTTGAAAAATAAATCATTATCAAAACAATAGTTAGTGAAACCAAGATCCTAAAAGAAACTATTAATTTTAGCATACCAAGATCTAGGATCTTGTTTAAGACCATACAAAGAATTTTTCAGCTTACAGACATATAGTTCCTTACCAGGTTCTTCAAAACCTTTAGGTTGATGCATGTAGATTTCTTCTTTTAGATCACCATTAAGAAATGCATTTTTAACATCCATTTGGTGAATCTCCTAACCATATTGGGAAGCTAAAGAAAGAAGAATTATGACAATTATCATTTTAGCTACAAGAGAAAAAGTCTCAACATAGTCAAGACCAAGTTTTTGAGTGAAACCACGAGCTACTAGCCTTGCCTTGAATTTTTCAATTTCTCCTATAGAGTTATACTTGATCTTATACAACCACCTGGATCCTACAATTCTTCTTTTAGGAGGAGGGACTAGTTCCCAAGTATTATTTTTAATTAAAGAATTGTATTCATATTTCATAAATGGAATCCATCTATCATCTTACTAGGATTATTCGAAATATTATGGTTAAACCTCATATAGGGTCATCAAGAACGCTGACTATGAGTTACTTTTATTAGACCAATAGGATTAGACTCCTGAACAAGATTTTGAGCCCATTAAGGAATCTTGAGATGTAATTTTTTTTTGAGATGACTCCCCCTCAATATCCATCATATATAGACCAGGATAATCAATCTCTTGAACTTCGATTCCATATTTTTAGGAGAAGGATTATCAGGCTCTATTTCAGGAGAAACAGAGGAGGGTTCACAAGAAGCATCACATAATGTTTTCTCTAAGACATGAAAATTCTTGTTTTCAATTATATCATGCTTGAAAGGATCATAGACTCTTAACCTTTTATTTTTATACCCATAACAAAAATAATAATAATAAGAGGTTGGATCAAGTTTCTTCCTTTTAACTTTTGGAATGAAGATAGAAGCAAGACTACCAAATATTCTTAAGTGAGAGATATATGGTGTTTACTTTATCCATACTTCATGAGGTGTAGCTTGATGAAGATATTTACAAGGAATTATGTTTAGGATATAGACAACAATATTCATTGCTTCTGCCCATAAAAACTTAGGCACGTTTTTTGCATGAATCATGGTCCTAGCCATTTCTAAAATAGTCTTATTTTTCCTTTTTGTAATGACATTTTGTTGTACGGAATATGGAGTGGTAAAATCTTTCTAAATCCCACATGACACAAAAAAATTCATCAAAATTTTTTCTAACATACTCACCTCCATTATCATTTTTAATTCTTTTTATTTTCGTATTATAAGAATTTTCAATTAAAGCTTTAAATTCTTGAAATTTAGACAAGACATAAAAAAATTCTTAATAAAATAAGACCAAGTTATCCTAGAGAAATCATCAATAAAGAATACAACATAAACAACATCCATTGAGAGAAGGAAATTCAAGTGGACCTCTCACATCACTATGAATTAACTCTAATAACTGAGAATAATTTGGATCATGATGTTTGTGAAAAGGTTCAACATGTTTCTTACCATGCAAGTAACTTTCACATGTTTCATGATCAGATTTCATCTTAGGAAGACCAATTACAAGATTTAGGCGAGACATTTCATACAAACTTCTAAAATTCACATGACCTAATATTTCATGCCAAAGCTGAATATAATTCCTAGAAGATGCGAGATTTAGACACAAAACCATAAAAATATATAAGCCATTTTTCGAATACCAATAGGAATAAAATTTTTGAGTTTATCTTTTACATACCATTTATCTTGTAAAAACAAATTTATAGTTTTCTTTAGTTAGTGAGAAAAAGACAAAAATTATTTTTAAATTGAGGAACATACAAGACATTCATAATTATTCCACTTTTAAATTTTAAAATTTCCACAACCTTCGATCTAATGATAAAAGTATCCCCTAGATATATATTTTCCTCACATTTTACAACATCTGAGAGGATACCAAAAATACAGATCATGTGCCTAGAGGCACCACTATCTAGGATCGATTCATTTTTATTTGAAGTTGTGAGAGCAGTGAGACACAGGAAATAGAATGCACAACATTATTTTCGTGGATTTTGCTTTTGCTCTTTCTTATGATTGTTAAATTTATTGTTTTTAGCATTTTTAGAACATTTTTTAATTTTTACTCGACAATAAGACTCTTTATGATCAAATTTTCCACATTTTTACATGTGCCATTGAATTTAACTTTAAAATTATGAATGTTCTTAATAGAGTTAGATTTAGGATTGGTTTTTAATTTTTCTCTTATGTTATAATTATTTCTAGGATTGATATTATTCCTATTTTGAGAGAAAAATTATTGAGTAAAGAAGTCTCTTTTGAATCAAAATTCTCCATAAATCGCTCTTCTTGAATTAACAAAGAAACCGAATTGTCCAAATCAGGTAGATCATTCTCATTTTGATATTTAGAGTTAAAAATGGAGATATAGTTCCTAAATTTTTCATGAATATTTATCTATATGATAAAATAAAGAAGATTATCCTAAAATAATTCACAATTAAATTCATCCAACTAAGATTTAAAGTTCTTAATTTTAGATAAATAACTAAATATTTTCTCATCCCCCTTCATGGGAGTTGTAAACAATTCCATAATTAGCTTAATTATTTTTGATAGGAGATTGCCTTCATAAATATTTTCTAATTACTTCCAAGCATCAGCAGGGGAGTCCATATGACCTATATTCATTAAAAATTCATCTTTTATTCTTTACAATAGGATGGAAAGTTCTTCCTACAATATTTGAGAGAAGGAGCTAAGGGTTTTAGGAGTTTCTTGTCTTTCAGTGTGTCATTTTTCCACACCAGTCACAAGATCCCATAATTTTCTAGCCATGAAATAGGATTTTAACCTAAATCTCCAGATACTGTAATTCATTCCATTTAATAATTGAGATTTATCCAATGAAAAAAAAACATAACTAGCCATAGTAAAATTTTGAAAAAAGTATAGCAGATTATAATTTCAAATGTAACTTGATGAAAATATCCAAACAAAGTTTAAGACCTAGGAAGGGAGACCATAAAACAAAAACAACAAGCTATGGAAGACCATGAAGAAGAAAAACCAAGTTATAAAATTTTCAAATTTTGAGAGCCGTGGAACAAGGGATAAGTGTTGTGCGGATGCTTAAAGTCTTAGTATCTTGCGAAAAACTTCGGTCAACAACTGCATAAGATTTGTAAAAGATGTGGAAGACTAAATCAGTGAATACCTAAAAGAATCTTGCAAGTCTAAAAATCCATAGAATACTTGCGAAAGCCATGAAAGACTAAAGCCGTGAATAACTAAAAGAACCACGTGAGTATAACAAGCCACATAAGACTTGTAAAAGCTATGGAAGACTAAATCATGAATAAATAAAAGAACCAAAAATTATAACAAGTTGTAGAACAAATAAATACGCTAAATAAGGACTCAAACTATTCAAATTAGTTGCAAAACTATAACACTTATAAACCGTGTGCGAAATTCAAATAAGTCAGCAGATAATGAGAAAAACCTCGAAGAAAAATGAAATTTGTCACAAAGTCTTGATAAAGTTAAAAAAATCACGTAAGGACAAGGTGTAGCTCTATGCATGCAAATGGTAGTAAAGGCTAAAAAACATATGCACAAGCAAGATCTAAAAACTAATAATCCAATATTCAATATTTGGTAGGAAATGGATTTTGAACCCTATTAGACTTGAAGTCACCGTGAACACCCGGGATTTCACATATTTAAAAACTTCAAGTTTCTTCACACTTGTGAATCAACAAAAACATCCAAATCTATCCTACACAAGCATAATCACCAGCTTTGATACCATGTTAGAACATTTATGGGAATGTATAATTAAATAATTATAAATCCACAAATAAATTGTCAAAGATTATAGATTATGAAGTGCAATAATTAAAATTTAGATTAAGATGTATATTTTTGCATATTACAAAATGTAATTAATCATGGACATAAAGTAAAAACAAAACAACACAAGATATAAGTGGGAAAACCATGAAAGGTAAAAAAATACTAAAAATCACTTATATTTATTGAAAATATATTTTTACCCAACACTCCCACTATTTTGCATGTAGTTATTTATTTAATAAGGAATTATGAATTGATTTATACATCTGCTCATGAGTCTTACAAATTTGCTCGCACATATAGCTCACATATAATGTTATAACCGTGTATAAGCAATCTCAATGAGATCATCTTGTTATATACAAGGCGGGTGGTCATGATCCACTTTTTAAAAGCTGACCCGGGCCATTTGGTGGGTTTTATAAATAAATGGTTTCCCACTTAATATTATAACCCCAACAGAAAATCCATGGTATGAGGAATGTTTCATGGAAGCAAGGGATTAAGGTACCTTTTAATAAGTTAATGTCTGCATTGGTAAGGGATGATATGAGTTCCCATATTACCAAGACTGGGACCTCCTTACTTAGTTGACTAAAAAAATGAGGAGGTACTTCAAGAAAGTATGAGTAGGGCCCATGTTGTTCATGTTACTCCTCCGTAGGTTGTTTGAGCATCTACTTTAGGATAAAAGGGGAAATAAAAGGTAATATCATACACTCCAAGAAATCTTAAAGAGGTGAGTTTATTAGAAGCACCTCGTATGGTACTAACAAAAGATATGGGTCTACAAGAATCAGAATAGGAGGAGGAACAAGTTCATCTCTGAAGGATAAAATGGACCAAGGTATCTAAATGGATTGATTTAGAGGAAGTAGATACAATCAAGAAAAAGTAGTTCCTGATGTCCTTATCCCCTCACCCACCATTTCCTAATCTCTAGTGATTCCACTTGTTATGGAATCAATACCTATTAACCCAACCCATGTTTCCCCATTAGCTCAAAGTTGTTTCACCCACTAAGGAACAACCGATTATGAATGTTATTTTACCCAATGTCCTACCTAGTACATAGTAGATAATCATGTGCTAATAGTAGAGCAACATCCAAAGTAACTTGACACATCTGAAGCTAGGGTAAGAGTTGAGCTCACCTCGCATTAGGTTCCAAGTAGTTCAAAGGGGAGGAAAGGAATAAGATACTCGAACTTGAAGTACAAGATATTGGTAGGATAGTTGAGGACGTAGAAACATAGTCTCATGCGAAGGGATCATGAAAAAAGTAGCATAGGATAATACTTTGGGTGTCACAATTTCAAAAAAAACTTAGGACACTAAGATGGTTACGTAAATTCCCGAAACCCAGCTTTCTAATGATGAATGTTGCTCCTAGGAACCTTGTGAGAAAATAAATAAGGGCTTGGCCCAAATAGAAGGAAAGGTTGATAACCAACCATCCCCTGGGGTGAATAACTAAGAGATCAATCTAAATCTATGGATAAAATAGATGGTCAAAGTGGACTTATGGAGTAATATGCTCAAGAGGAACCAACATGTGTGGCCATATAAGGTATCTCTATAGCTCCTTCATCTTCCAAATCCCTTGCAATTATTCTTATAGCTTTGGTACCACAATCACTTGATGAACATGGGTCACCAATGGGGGATTAGATAGAGGGTGCTCTCCCAAAGAATAAAAATGTAGAAATACAATTAGATGATGATGATCTACAAATTTTATCCCTCCTCAATCTTGCTAGGCCACCCAAAAGAGCAAAATTTATCTCAAGAGTAGTTTTGAAAAGGAAGGGAGAAAGCTTCCTAGAAGTTGCAACTCCCAAAACCAATGTGCTCCAAATTAAAGCGTCTCTATCTGATTTCCAGGTCATAAGGATCCCATTGGGTAAACCCTCCATAAAATAAATTAAACATGATTTCTCCGTGGAAGTGGAGGGATTATTCTAGAAGATTTATGAATTCAAAGAGACTAAGAAGGATCTAAAGGCCAAGAATGAAGCATTTTCCAACCTAGTTAGAAAATTGACTAGGACCCATAGGGCAGGGGGTAGGTTAAAATCCCTAAGATCACCAATGATGATATCAAAAGGGTAAGTGATCTAGGAGAAAGAGGGAGGCCACCATTCAATGGGAAAATGATTTGGTCGCTAGAGGTAAAAAAGTGATCAAGGAGTCTATGAAGTGCTACTACCATATCTTTGATAAATAAAAGACAACCAACACACTAATGGAAAAGTGTGATGCCACAAAAAGATGTGGATACATACATTGCAAAAATAGAAGCCCTTACAGACTTGAATGATGAATTGGTTGTTAAGGAAGGAATTACATCTCTCGAGTTTGTAGGAAATTAGCATGAACATCACAAATATATGAAGGAAACGATAGATATTTTGATAAAATATATAGAAATTATTGATGAGGTGAGGGATAAATCACTTGAGTACATTGATAGCTGTCATTATTTGATTGACAATATGATTAGAACAAGTAGCGGAGAAATTCTTAGATTGGAAAATAGAAAAAAATTGATTAGACTCTTTAGATATCATGCTCTTGGTAAGCCCAGAGAATCAAGGACTTTTAGTTTGTCTACCATGCAACGATGGGTGCAGATCGAGATGAAAATTTCTAAACTAATGAAGAAAATAAATAAGGGAAGAATTTTTTTGTGGAACTTAATGATACAGTGTCAGGAAGGAAATAATTTTCCATTACCATTTGGGGCCTGACAAGGAACCTATCCTACAAATGTTCGAAAGTTTGGTGATTACGGATATATGATAAGGGATAGTTTGGTAAATCAGCCCATTGATGTAGACTAGGAAAACTAAAGAAGAAAGAGGAAGGAAATCAAAACAAACTTTCCCTCATGGTAAAATATTTTGGTATGAAGATTTCTTCAAACAAAATGTAGTTTGCTAGAGGACAAAAATTTTGTTGAGGAATATCCTTTTTCCTTTCTTCCAAGTGTCAATGTGTTGCATCTTTTCACCTAACCCAATCAGAGGGAATATTTTTAGTTAGAAGATATTTCCCTCATTTTGGAAAATATCTTAGATTACATAAAGAAAAGTTTAAAGGATCCCTTAGGATAGTTTTTGGGGGAAAATTGGGTAGATATTTTGACAAAATTTATATAAGAATGAGGGTCTTGTCCTCATTCTAGGGGTGGGTAGTTGTATAATTTTGTTGATAAAGTCTAGTTGTAGTTCCAGTTTCTAGTTTTTTGCAAAACATTTTGAAATTGTCCATCTCTGTGAGGAAATGCTAAGGTGGTTGCATTGTACAACCATTAGTAGGTTTTGAAGGCATTTGTTTATGTCTCCTCACCAAAACTTACATGAATGGATTCTCTCTCTGTTTTGATAAAACTATACTTTCCTGTTTCTTATGTTTTAAAAGTATGAATGAGGTGATATAATTTTTTTACAATATTGTACTTGGTTTTACTTTGTTAACTACGAAAGGATATTTCTTCAATTGTTGCATTTCTCTGGTCACTGTGAGAATATTGTAGAGTAGTGTATAAACTATTTTAGTTTGGTTGTAAAATCCTAAAGGAAACATTATTTTTGAAGGGTTATTATTATCCCTTAAGGGTATTTTGGGTGTATGAAATAAGTATAACAAGTGTTCTATCTAACTTCTAACTCAAGGATTTGTAGTTAGGATTTATAATACTATCAATAACATCTGTGTAAATCGAGTATCAATGAATACAAATTTCATTTCACAAGTTATGTTAAATTGATTGTTCTTTCAGGCATCACTTTGTTGAGGATGAATTCATTCCATGAGAGCATTAACATTCCAGAGTCGGAAAAGTAATTACCCTCTCGCCTTCAATTTAAACTAATAATATTCCATTTTCTTCACATCTATTATGCATATCAGATCTATATACGATACATATGCTTAATTTGTAAATTTGTGTGTAAAACTTGTTTATTACCATTATGCTTTGCTGAAATACCACCAAGTTTGTGATGCAATACCATCTAAAGAACCCTTGTCGACACTATTACACAAAATTAATATACGAGATTATTCATTATCTATTTTTATCTATATTTGACATGTCAAGTGTGTACAATAATCAAGTGATAAATATTATGAGTGAGTACTCTATTTGTGGCTACACTTTCTTGAAATTAAGTTGCAATAGTTATAAAGTAAAATGAGCTAGGATAGCCTTTTGTTTATTCGATCCTCCAAATAGGTCATCTCACCTTGGTCCAGGAACATCTAGAAGCAATGGGGCTAATTAATCCCATTAGTTAAAGTGTCTCCTGATCACCTCTCAAAATTGAGTCAATAGGTTGAGTGTTGAACAAATCCATGACTATTAATGATAAAGAAATTTCCATTGCTCATCACTCCCTCAAGGCCAACCTACTCTGGTTAGTTTCTCAATTCCTTGGGGTGCAATTTCGGGAGCCAAAACTAAGTGGCGTCATTCTTTGGGGATATCATTACTATCTTTGAGTTCTTATAACTCAAGTTTTCTTGAAAATAATACTTATTATCTTAAAAGTTCCATCTATTTCTATAATTTGATATTCTAGTGGCGACTCCTGAAAATAAAGTTGGGATAGACCAGTTTAATCTGATTATATTTATTGATTTTCTCTTCATTTTGTAAAACTGGAAGGATTACAGTCTTCTTTCAAATATGATCCCAAAAATAAATTGCTTCTTGAGTTAGAAGATGTCAAAAAGGAAGCATATATGGAATCCACGAAATTGGTCGAGTTCAAGAACAAATTTGCGATCAAGTTAATAAGCTTGATATTCCACTAGTTGAGGATTGTTCTTGCACATCCAACAACTCGACGTATCTAGTCCGGATTATCATTTACACTCTTTGTACAAGAAAGCATTTGATTTCAAGGCTATACAAGGTAATCCTAATCCTATTATTTTATTTAGTAATGAGAACATGGGATTTTGTTTAGAAATTTCTTCTCCTAAAGGTTTTTTTCATATTGCTCAAAATCCTTTAAGCAACACAAACCCATGTCTAACATTGGCTAGATCACCCTCCACCCAAAGTTCCTATGCAAGTTAACATGGATGACCCTCCTCTTTGGGAACCATTTAGGGTTAATACGTATACAACCATTAATTTTCATGATATGGAAGGTTACCCTAATGAGGTCCCAAATGAGATAAGGATGAGATTGCCTAAGTTCTAGGGGAACAATGTTATCGGTGGTGATCATCATTTAAATTTTTTTAAAATATAATGGATGATTATTAGGTGGTATTTGAGGATATGTATGTAAAATTATTTGTGCACACTTTAGAGGAAGATTCCCATGAATGGTTTATGGAACTTCTTGATGGATATTGATTCATTACAAGAGATGAGAAATGCATTTAGAGTTTTGTATGGTGATAGAACTGATCCAAGGTTTCTATTGTCTGAGTTTGAAAATATTAAAAAGAATCCTAATGAATGTGTCTAAGATTTCAATACCAGATTCAATAAAACCCTAACAAGGTTTCCCAATAATATAAGGCCCAGTGATGAGTCTTGTCTTATTAAGTATTCAGATGCATTTGATAAGAAGGCAACATACTACTTAAGAGACAAAAATCCTCGACCATGAGATAAGATTTTACCATGGCTATCTAGATTGAGAATAATATTAAAGCCATTGGGAAGCCACCAAAGAGGGAGGGTGTGAATTTGGTTAACCTAGAAAAGCCTTATAATAGAAAAATAATTAACCTTGAAGTTGTCAAGACTTTAGCAGTGCACTTTATTAAGGAAATTTCTTACAAGTTAGCATAGACTAAAAATGATTGTCTCCTAATCCCTAGAATCAACATCAGAATGATGGACACAATAGACTTGGAAATCAAGCTAAAGGGGATTTTAGGGAGAAGATAGAGGAAAAGGACCTAGGGTCATAATAGTAAGCAAAAAAATTTAAGAGATAACAAAGTAATTCCTGACCCTTTAGTGGGAAGAGTAGTTACTACTGAGAAAGAACATACTATTGATTGGTGTGATAAATGATTTCTACCCCATGTACCACAGTGATCCACTAGAAGATGATGAAAGTGAAGATGTCAATTTTGTTGATGTATGCATGATAGAATGTCAACCAGAATGTGAGCGGGATGCATCTTCTATTGATCTCCTCTAAGCCTAAACTTTGGTTTATTTCGGACTTGTGTTGACAAGGTTAGGTCCCTCCCTGTTGAAATTAATGTTGAGGCTGATATGGCCCAATATTTTGAATTACCTAATCATGATTTCGAGTATTTAAGAGCCTTGATGATAAAAATACTATGGCGTTGTTCCTTCAAGTGAGGATCATAAATTATTAATCAATGTTGTAGTTGCTTAGGAAAAGGAATACAATCGCATAAATAGGCAAATTAAAGGATTTTCTCCTACAACTAAAGAAAAGATGCCTATTCTTTCTAATATCCCCAAAGGTTCTCCTCAGAATAATGTGTTAAATAGAACTCCTGTAATTCATCTTGAGCCAAGTAGTTCTTCCCTAAACCCCACTAAGAAAAGCCTCTTGTTATCCGACAAAACAAATCACAATGCATTCCAATGTTTGTCTTCCCAAATATAATCATGTGAAATGGACCATATTTTAAGCCGATAAATATTACAGATTCCCATTATAGAATTGTTGACAATCCCCAAGCATAAAAATTGGGCCTTCAAATATATAGGTTTTACCGAAGATGAGATTATTCTAAATGAGGATCCTGTTAACAAGGAATCATCCCTATAATTGCTGAAGTTGAGGTACAAGAAGCTGGAGAAGAGATGGAAATTCCTCCCGAGGTATATTTTAGGAATTATTTGGTGGAAACACAATTGGATGTTGACCCTTTTTCTCATCCTTATTGTAAATGGATGGCTCTTACACAACTGTATGTTTGATTCTGGAGCTTCATGTAACATCATGCCTATTGTAGGCATGAAGGAGTTAGACCTTAAAATAACCATTGTTTTTGGGAGATGCCACGCTATGGATTCTAGAGAAGTACCTATGTTAGGCTATGTGAAAGGATTGATTGTACAATTAGAAGAACATCCAAGAAAGTACTTGAATATGATTGTTGTCATCATTGTTGATTTCCCCGCCAAATGGGGGATGTTTTTTTCAAGAAAGTGGGAAGCTAGTGTGGGTGGTAGTGTCCAAATGGATATGTCATATGATTCCATACCATTGGAAGGGAAATTGGTCAAGTTATATAGAGAAGATAAAATGTTGCACCTCATTAAGGATCCTAACAATGCCTCCTATGAAGTACTTTTTGCTGATGTAGACATGGATAATTTTATAGGCAATGATGATTTTGAAGACATATATATGGATGAAAATGATCAGTTTGAAGACCCGTAATTCCTATGGACCATGAACTTTGATGGAGCATGCTCAAGTAGTAGTAATGGGGCAGGAGTAGTGTTGAGCTCTCAAAGAAGCATATCTTTCAATTTTTCTTTTAGATTGAATTTTGAATGCACCAATAATGTGGTTGAGTATGAGGCACTCTTGTTAGGATTGAGAATTGCTTGGAGACATGGGATAAAATATATTCTGGTTAAAGAGGATTCTGAATTAGTAATCAAACAAGTAAGAAAATTGTATGTGGTAAACAATCAACACTTAAAGCAGTACAAAAATATAGTATATGATCTCCTTGAATTTTTTGATTCATTTAATATCGAGTACTATGAGAGAATCCAAAATATAGTGGATGATAGACTAGTAGTTTTGGGTTCACAGGATGACAATAAGGATTCATCCCCTTCTTTGTAAGTTTGAAGTTAAAGTATTAATTCAACCTTATGTACCGATAAAGGGCATTATTTACAGATTTAATAAATTTTGTCCTGGACTGCCTGCTCTCCATGACTGGATCTCTTCTTCTTGGAAGCCATTAATGGATGGTAAAGTGGATATTTACCCTTTAACTAGAGGTTTTTTCATTGTTGTCTTTGATATTACCTCTGATAGAGATTTAATTTTTGATAGATTGTGGGACTTTCACTCCCACTTTCTACTCATGAAGCCATGGTTCCCCTTTTTAATCCAGTCACTGAAACTTTCCAAATCAGACATGTTTGGGTCTCTGTCATATATCTTCCTCTACATTTTTGGGATGAGAAATGTTTAATCACCATTGGGGCACTCTGGGTAAAACCCTAGCTATCGACACAAAAATGACCTTGTATGAGTATACTACGTATGCTCGCATTTTAGTTGACATGAACACCTCAATGGATTTTCCTGCTTCTATTGATCTTTTGGTTGAGGATAGAATATGGACTCAAAACTTGGACTATGAAGGTTTTCCCTTCAAATGCAGAACTTGATTTTCACTTGGAAATTTATCTGTGGATTGTAATAATGGGAAGAAACATGCAAGTAGACACACTTCTTGGTGGAAGAATGTGGATCCAAGCCTATTGGTTGTCGACAGTCATTCAGATTCCGAGTCTAAAGATGGATCTACAAATGAGGATTTGGCTTCAGTGGAGGAGGAGGCTCCCCCTTTTTCTAGCAATGTAGAGGAGACATGTGAGGTGGAGACTTACCCCTCTCCTCTTGGTATTCAATCAGATAACATTAATACGGAAATGAGCTTGCCAGTTCACACAACTAAAAATGTAAATCTGATTCCCGGTAATGGTTGGACTACGTGAGTAAAAGAAAGAAAGGGAACAATGAATCCCTTAAGATGCACCTTAGATCCCATAGGAAGGGATCCCAGGGATGATATATCAAGTTTATGTTTCTATTGTTAGTTTGTATTGTTAGTGGTGTTTTCATTTATTTTCTCGTGCGATAGCAGATGTTGCTCCATTCATTCCTCATTGTTAAATATTTTTCTCCTTATTGTATGGGGTCGGGTCCCCTTAACCCTCTTGTACCCATAATCAAAAAAATATATTCAACATTGGAAAGTATTTGATGATGATTCACACATCAAAATATTTCTGAATTTCCAAGGTGAGTTCATTGACCAGATCATTGATTTGGAACCTATGGTAGAGGTGTGTGAAGGGAAAGAAACCCTTTTGGAAAAGAAATAATTCAATTAAATAATACTGTAATCCCAAGGGGGTTGGTTAGTTTAGAGTCTTCCTTTGATAGTACTGACAGAGAAGTTTGTAAATCTACTACTTTTCCAAGAGATGTTGTGGAGTGCAATCTAGGTTCATGCCAAGATCCTAGAAATGTATGGTTAGGGAGTAATTTGAATAAGGAAGAAAGAGAGGCTTATACTAAGTTGTTAAGAAAGTATAAATATTTCCTTGCTTGGTCTTATTCTAAGTTGAAGGCTTATAGAGAGGATTTTTTTCAACATGAGATACCCTTGGAACCCCACACTAATCCTTTAAAAAAAAAAAAGGCATATTAATCCCATTCTTGTAACCAAGATGCAAGAAGAGTTGAAGAAGTTGCAAGATGGTGGTATTATAAAGCCTACTTGATATTCTTCATGGGTATCCAATTTATTACCAAGAAAAAAATAATGGAGACATAAGGCTCTATGTTGATTTTATAAATATGAATAGGACTTCACTTAAATATAATTATCCATTGCCAAATATGGATAATTTACTACAAAAGGTAATGGGATTGGAATTTTTGTCTACCTTGGATGGTTTCTCAAGATATAATCAAGTTGTGGTCAAAGAATCATAACAATATAAAACTGTGTTTACTACTCCATGGGGTACTTATGGGTATGTCAGAATGTCATTTGGATTGTGCTGGGGCTACATTCTAGAGAGCTGACGGAAGTTGATTTTGTAAGATTTATAAATAAGTTCATTGTTGTGTACAAAGATGATATCATGATTTTTTCCAGAAACAGAGGTGATCACTTTCTACATTTGGAGAAAATATTGATTTGATGTAGGGAATACGACATCTTGTTGAATCCCAAGAAATTCCATTTTGGTGTGCAAAATGCCAAACTACTTGGACACATAGTATCTCATCAAGGCATTATGATTGATTCAAGAGAGTAGAAGCTATTAACAAACTTCCTATCCCCTTGTCAAATAAAGGTATTCAATCTTTCTTTGGGAAAATTAATTTTGTGAGAAGGTTCATTTCTAATTTTTCTGAAATCACTTTACCAATCACCAACATGTTGAAGAAAGATCATGTGATCAAGTGGGGTGACAAAGTGACCCAAGATTTCAAAGGGGTAAAGGATGCACTCAAGACTGCTCCTGTGTTAGCTAGTCCCGATTATAGAAAGGATTTTCAAATGTTTTCATTTGCTTCTGAATTCACTATTGCTTTTGTGTTATTACAAAAGAATGAAGAAGGTCATGAAAATCCTATTGCATTTTTAGAAAAGCCTTGCAAGGATATGAAATGAAGTATTCTATCATGGAAAAGAAAGCTTTTTCTCTTGTCAAAGCAACCAAAATATTTAGACCTTATATTCTTAGTTCAAAGATTGTAGCCTATGTACCTCACACAATGGTAAAAGACATCTTGTCTCAGATGGAAGTATCTAGTAAAAGGTGCAGATGGGTTAACAAGCTTCAAGAATATGACATGGACATACAAACTACCAAGATGGTACAGGTATGGTCCTTGCAAGATTAATGGTTGAGATAAATTTATAGATTGTTGAAATTCATACTATTGAAGGAGATGATAAATATCCCCATAGAGAGGTGATCCTTTCAGCCTAGTAAAACACATCATATATTATTTAAAGAATTTGAATTTCTTAGAGGGGATAGATAAGAACCAAAGAAGGACACTCAAGCCGGTGTCCCAAAACTACATCTTGACAGATTATGGGTTATCCTATAAAATCCTGGAAGGATTCCTATTAAGATGCATTATGAAGAGGAAGCCCCCAAGATGGTCCATGAATTTCATGTGGGATTATGCGGGGATATAAAGCTCGAAAGGTCATGGCATATAGAATTCTCGAGCTGGTTACTAGTGGTCATCCTTGTTCAAATATGTGGCATTAATGGTTAGAAGATGTGAAAGTTGTCAATTATTTTTAGGAATATTGAAAGCATCTTGGGGCTCTCCCCTTACAACCTATTTCTATAGAGGATCCTTTTAAGTAGTGGGGTTAGATATTATTAGTGAAATATCTAAATCTTCAAGTGCTAGGCATAAGTGGATTTTAGTAGCTACTGACTATTTTACTAAATGGATTGAGATAATTCCTACTTGAAAAAAATCATCATGTGGTTATGGATTTTATCCTTAATCACATAATTTGTAGGTTTGGGGTTCCTGCTAAGTTGGTTGTTGAAAATGCTATGAGTTTTACGGAAAAACTTTGATGAAAATGTTCCATGAGTTTGGTATAACTCTTACCTATGCCTCTAACTATAATCCCCATGGAAATGGCCAAGAAAAATCCAATAATAATTTTTTTCTAAAACTACTCCGAAGAACTTGGGAAATAAACAAGAAAATGGGGAGAGCAACTCAAATCTGCACCGTGGGATGATAGTGTTACAACTAAGAGATCCATGGGTAAAATCCCATTTGAATTGGTCTATGGTATTCTAATGCTCTTGCCCCTTCATTTATAATTGTCATATTTTTAGTTTATGTAGCAATTGGAGGATGGAGAAGGTGTTGACACCTATGAGGCCAGGATAAACCAAATTATTGAATTGGATGAAGTTAGGAGAGAGTCTTATCAAATACATGTTAGGCTCAGAGAAAGACTCAAGAAAATATTTTACGAGAAAGGTTACTCCTCAAGCATTTAGTTTAGGAGATTTGGTATTGTTTTGGCACAACCAACATGAGGAAAAAGGTAAGAATGGGAAGTTTAATGCCCTCTAGATAGGGCCTTACTCTATAGAGGTCGAATGGTGGGCGTACCTTTTTCTACGAGACTTGGATGGTGAAATGTTGGAATTGCCTGTTAATGGTAGGCATTTGAAGCATTTCCTTGATTAAGAGGTATTTCCTTGTATCATTGTAAAGTGTATAGTTTCCCTTGTTATTTTCTTTTTTTCTTTCTTTTTGTTTTAGTTTGCCTAGTTTTGTTGTCGTGGTTGTGTTAGTAGTGGTTATTTTGTTCTCGTCATCTATGTTTCTACTTTTATCGCTGTTTATGACTTTATTTCCCAATGGATATGAATCGGCCTTTTCCTGTTGTAAACATTCTATGGTTCTTCGTAAACCCGCTAGGGATTGTAGTCATTTTTATACCCACCAACGAACAAGGGAATCCCATGTGCACCAACCTATCACCCAACGGGTGTTGGGTGCTCACCCGAGGCACGGCAGGTCTTGAGTCTCTCCTTCATGTGAGTTTAGTGGGAAAAATCATCTATGAGAGGAATGTAGGGTTAGTGAGCGAAATGAGACATGAAAACATCATAGAGCTCTGGAATGGCTTCTAGACCAGGTGAAGTCATTCCGTAAAAGAAAGATACTTTAATGTAATACAAGATTGAACCAAAACATAAAGGGAAATGCACAAGGATTCATACTTATTTCATAAACCATGAAGATATGAGGATGGACCAGAATCATTAATGATCATATTCAAATAAGTTAGTAACCTCATTACATTCATTAGATCCATTATAGAACATCACAGTATGGAATACCAAATTCATACATCATATTTGGATTTACATCCCTTAGTTCTGAAAAAAATGAAAATCACAATCCAAGTCCCTTGAATGCATCCTTCTCCTATATTTTACCTACCCAGCCCAATATAATTCCTCACGGAGTTTCTACAGAGCTCTACTCTCTATTCATCTCTCCCTCTTATTCTTTTATGAGTGCTTTTATTTATAGGCCCCTTGAACTACGAACTCACCTTTCTGGGGCTTCAGATCCATCACCAAGTGTCCAGATGTGGTCCTCCATGGGAGCATGCTCCTCCAGGCATGAGATCTCCACTCCTTGTTATGATGGTCTTCTAGAAGCTTCTATCACAAGACATATTCCTTCCTAGGGCAACTTGGCGCCAGGCTGGAACCTTATCCATTCATCATGCACACTCGAGTCATGCTTTTCATGTGTCTTGCCCAATACGCTGAATATAGCTAAGTCCCGAGACCTTGTTTTGTTGGCGCATAACACGGTCCTTCGAAACCCCCTAGAACCCTGCATTACATGCATTCTTCTTGTGTGCCCACCCTTCAACCTAGGCCTTGCGCGCCCATGCTTCTTTTTGTACTTAGTCAATATTTTAGGGGCCAAACATCACCCCACACTTTACCTGTTCTCTGCCCGTGGGAACACTTCTTCAAAGAAAGAATTACAATAGACTCAATGCCTTGGAAAAAGAATAAGGGAATGAAGAATTGGGAAAAATGAAAGAATGGGGAAGTGTTGGCATTACTTTACTGCAATAAGATTGGGAAATCTCTCTGTAAGTCACCTCCAACTTATTCTAGGCATCGACTTCATTTTATGCTCTCTATCGATGTCACCAACTAGGGTGCTTAATTCCTCAAAACCCAGTTCATTTCCTCGAGTGTTCAATGTTTCAATCATTCCTTCCAATTCTTTTCCCACATCCTGAAGCACATCCATCCTTCTTGTAATCTATGGGTATAACTCCTTCAACCGGTTTTTAATTGATCCTTGTAAATTTTCAATAGCTTCTGACTTCTTCTCGACCTTGGCTAGGATCCTCTCCCACTCTGCTCTGTTTCCCTTGTTCTTCTCTTGGAATTCCTTGAGCTCTACCTCATGAGTGGTGACCAGAATACTCACCACTTTATCTCTATTTGCAAAACTATCATAGACATCCTTAGTAGTATGGGTAGCAATTTTCACATCGAAGCACCTTTCGTACTTGGTAATGATTAGTACAACCTTTAATTTGTCCTCCTTCTCTAGGTGCGTTGTTACTTCTTCCGTAGATTGTAAAGCTAGAGGTTGCCTTTCCATGGTGAGGATACATGTTAAGTCTTCAAGGAACTCAAGGGAATATCCATTATTTTACGCGGGAAGTGCCAAGTACGGATGCTTCAAAATAATGGCATTTGTGATGGATTCTACCTTCTTGTATACCTCACGTACCCTTCCCTTTTCTTCCCTTAGTTCACACTTTAGTTACGCACTGATTAGTTCCTCCTGCTTCAAGTTCTTGGTCCTCTCTTCTAGCTCTTCTTCCCTCTTTTCTAGCTCTGCCTCTAGAAATTTTACCCTATCATTCCTTCCGAATAACCTAGCTTCCAGCTCAACCGAGACCTTATTCAACGCATTGTAGACTTGTTCATCCGAAAGCTGCTGAGTGCTCACCAAGGGGTTGTCTCCTTTTGATTTAGGCACTTTCATTATTGCTCCTTGGCTTATTTTGAATTCTAGCTCATTGATGTGGGACTCAATTTCCCAAGAGAGGATCTTCCTTGTCTGAGGGTATGCACCTTCTTCATCAAATGACTTCATTACCAAGAGTTGATCTGTTGGGACTGTGCTTTAGAAGTGTGTGCGCAACACCTTGCTGTGATCATCAATGTAGTCCATTCTTGGTCTTTTGATCTCCATGTGATTTCCTCCCATGTGCGTGCCCTTAAGAATAATTACTATTAGATTGGGACCTCCCACTTTGCTGTGGTATTTTCCTACAATTCCTTCCTTATCTTCATTCATCACTATTTCAGCTGGTTCTAGTTCTTGTCCTACCAAGGCTTCAATAATTTTTGTTGCTTCTCTTTCTACCGCCTTGTTTATCTGCTCCTGCGTGAGGTTTGGAGTCCTCTAACTCTTTGTGCTAACATCTTCACCTCCTTCCATGTCCTGGGTGCCCTCCTCCTCGTGGCTTCCCTTCCTTTACACAAAGCGATAGTTGTTCTTCTCCTCTCGCGCCTTCTTCTCTCAAATCATACACACTTTGAAAATTGTTGGTTCTTAGTCCCCTTCAAGTTCATCTTCTTCATCATCATCCCTCTCACCCATGTATTTCTCCAAGATCTCTGTTTCCTCTGAATCAAATTCATCGATCACCTTCTGTTTCTTCCTAACTGGGGATTCCAGTATAGGAGATTCTACTTTCTCTTCTTCCTCCTCCGGTGATTTCTCCTCTGTGATAAGATTTTCTTGTTCTGGTGCCTCCTCTCTAACTGGAGACCTTTTCTTGCGTGTTTAAGTACTTTTTCTAGCACTTTTTCCTGGGGCACCCACCACTTGAGTATCTTGGCCAATTGGTTCCTTTTTCTTTATCTCTTCCATTTCCTTCATCTTGGGTGTGGTCTTCCTTCTACCTATTAGGTTTTCGGTATATGCTATCCCATTTTCAAGATAAGCACCCTTCTTAAACTTGGGCTTTATGTGAAGGTATACACGTGCCGCGGACCTCCCCCGTGATAGGTAGAGTCGGTGTTTCATCATCTAAACTTCATGTGATACATACTTTTCTACATACACATGCTTTTTGGGGTAGACCAACATCCTACGCATCTCCCTGTGGTCTCGATCCATACTTCTAAGGTCAAAATTTAGTTTCTTTGATTCCTTGAATCTATTTACCCCCGCTTGGAAGTAATGTGTGGTGAAGGAAAATGGAAGTTTAAACCAAGGGCTCATGTTTTCATCAACCAACCTAAATATGCCGATGCAGAAGTGTTGGTATACTATGAATTCGACTTCTTCCTCTGTGAGATTTGGAAGTTGTTCTGGGATCCTCCATTCTACCCCAAACACATTCCTCAAGTGCGTATACCATTTATGAAGATGCACTTTGTGAATGACCATCATGTTATCGCAAGTGTATTTCTCGAATCTCTTTATGGGTGAGGGGTATTCCTCTGGGTACTTCCATATGAACTTATCTGTTGCATCTGACACTCCGATCTCTAAAAATACAATAGTTAAGAGGAAATTTCTGAAAAGTATCTTGTCACCCTCCTGTACACTGTTGATGATCTCATCCGCGATGTACATGACAAGTGTTAGATGGTGCCCTCCGATATCCTTTTGCAAACATTGAGCCATGATTTTTTCACTTGCGTCCACCTCTCTTGGTCATTAAGTTTGGTTACTAAGCGCATGGCCATTCTCATCATTGGGTCTTGGATATCTGCAATATCAACATACCTTGACCCCTTCTTATATGCATATGCGTCAACGATTTCTTTGATGGCTTCTTTGTCACATAGGTCACCCTCTATACTTTCTCCTTCACAGATAAGTGTTGATATGAGTTTCCACTTCTTGTCCGGATGAGTGTTTGAGTAATAAAGAAACACTAAAATTTTTTGAGTATACAAGGGCTTAATTCCTTATAGATGACTATGGATGATAGAGGCACAAATAAGATAGATGTATGATATAAAGAAGCTAGATCTACAAAACTGAAATAGATAAGATTAGATTACAATATGCAGGGGTTTCCCAGACAGTGCCGATTCCAAGAGGATTTTAACTCCCTTGGAGGATGTCAACCCCATGTCAGACAAGATAATAATAGATCATGAACAATAGTAATGGAATATAAAATGAAAAGTAACTAAAATGACAAGGGAACTTAGCTTGTTCTCTGTTATGGAGATGAATCAGACATCAAGATGGTAAGATAATGAACCATGGTAAAGGTTTCTTTCTTAAACTAGCAGAAACTTAATTAAGCTCTTTCTTCTCTTCTCTTTTTCTTCCATCCTTGGTCCTTGAAATATGGGGGAGAAGCCCATATTTATAGCTTAGATGTGAGACTAGATTGGGGTTAAAAAGTAATCGGGGTTGAGTAAAGTAACTTGAGTTAGGGATATGATGTGATCATGTGGGGACCATGACTTGAATTATTAGATGGAGTGGGGAGCATGATTGACATGGTGGGTGAGATAAAAGATTCCATTTAAAAAAGGGTGTCGGATGGGTGTATTAATACCCATGGATTGAATAATTTGTGAAGGATGGGGATATGCCAAAAGTTGAATTATCAAATGGGTCTACATGGAGCCCATTTGATAATTAATCAAATAATGTGAGAAAATAGATAGGATTTCATTTAATTTAAGAAAAAGAGAAGCGAGGATGGAAATTGGATGAATGTGAGATGACAGAGGGGTGCTATAACCAAAAATAGGTGTCTACATTTGCCCCTTTTTGTTGAGTGGTTTGTGATAGCAAGCCACGAGAAAAAACAAAAAGGGTTAGATGAGATATGTGTCTGAAGATGGATGAAGATATGACTAAAGGAAAGATGCCTCAGGAAAAAAAGGATCGCAATAATAATAAAAAAACAAAATGTATGGTGGTGACTTCAATATCACATCAGTAGAGGACAATTGTGGTCTCAATGGAGATAGATAACAATGTTCTACAGACTAGTGAGTGGGTGAAGACCACTGCAGTATGGATGTAAACCAAGATGACCAATGGGTCATAGGAAAACATCAAAATATGTGCAAATGAATGCAAAATATGTTCCCAATCCTTTTTTTGTGAGGAATCATGCGAAAAATCATGCGTCCAAAATGGGCGAGAATGAAGATAATATTGCCCCAAAGACAAGGCATGAGAATGACCCAAAGTGAGCTCTATGCATTGACAAGTACAAGGATGAAAAGGTGCCCCAACATAAGACATAGATAGAATAATCATAAATGTGGACAAGATGAGAAGATAAGATAGAAAGGTGAGATAAAATGCCCTAAAAGGATAATAAATATGATGGCAATCATGTTTCATAGGAAAGATGGTATAAGTGTTAGAAAATTAGAAGGTGAAGAAGACAAAAAGTCTCGTTTCTTTGATAAGTATGATAGAGATACTTTTGCGACAAAACAAAAGTAGAGAAAATATTCATGGAAGAGAATAAGATTAGATAGGTGATGGCTGTTATGTTATCTTCCAAGACAAAAATGTCAAAATAATATGGGAGGAGACTCTTAGAAATGTCTATGATGATGTCCCCATGAGAGGACTGACGAAGATACAAGACATGTCATGGTTCTCAAAAAGAGAAGAGGTCAATGTGGCAAAGAGAAGAACAAGAATGGTAATGAAGGGGATAGATGGCAATACATAAACAGAGAAACATTGACATTGACTGTGAATGGTATATGTAAGGGATGTTGAGAAAGAGAAAAGGGAATAGATAGGAGGATTGGTTGATTATGAGAAGAGAAAGAAAGATTGAATATGAAGGCGACAGGGATATGGAATAGAGGGATGGAGACAGAGGAGGAGAAAATAAGGAATGAAAGGGGAGGAAGAAGATAACAAAGAAGGATTATAGAGAAAGGGGGAAATGAAGAAGGACAAACAAAGAGAAGACAAGAAAAGAACAGAGCAGAGGATGAAATTATGAAAAAGGGAGAGATTTATTCAAGATGAAAGGTGTGATGAAGGATGGAGTAGAGGAAAAAAGAGAGGTAATGGAAAACAAAAGAGATGATAGAGCAAATAAAATTGAAGGAAATAGATCATAGTGAGGAAATCCAAGGCAAATAATATGGAACTGACCGCATGGAAATACATGTGGATGATGAGATGATAAAGGAGATGGGATAGTGTTGAAGAGTCAAGTTTTTGACGAGGAAGTAAGAAGGAAGTGCGAGGTAAAATGGGGAGAAGGATGATATAGAGAAAGTAAAATAATATGAAGATCAGAAAGGAGGAGAAGACAACGAAGAAAATTATGTAGACGAAAGGGAACCAATAATGAATATAATTGGTAAAGAGTGAGAAGCATAAGGAACATAAAGAGAAACTTGAGGGAAGGAATGACATCGATTGGAAAAGAAACATAGATGCATGGGATGAGGATATGCTGATGATGAGAAAATAGAGAGAGGGTGTATGATGAAGACAATGAAGAAATTGGCAAGGAAGAATGGAAGATAGAGAGGTGGCAAGGAAAAAGAAAGGAAGGGATAGGAGAGGCAATGCCAGTGAATGGATGTTAGGAGAAATCCACTGATAATGATCAATAGGAAAAGATGGGACAAAATATGAGACAAGGTAGAAAGTAAACAAAGAATGGGAGGGGGAACGCCAATGAAGGGATGTTAGGAGAAGTCCTTTGATAATGATCAGAGGACACAAAGGAAGGAAGGAATGAAGATAGAATGGAGGAGGTCAAAGAAAAGGATTCAAGCTGTGTGGAATGGGGATGAGTGATTTTTAGGAGAAGTCCACCGATAATTACTAGCGCAGAAATAGAAGATGATGATGAAAGAATGTTAGAGGGAGACTATATGATGGAAAAGTGACATGCAAGCATGGGAATCTACAAGTACCCTTTCCTCATACCCGACCTCCCGAGGTCATGTCGAGACAACCGGTGAATGTTGAATACAAATGGATATAGACAAGCTAATCGGGTAATCTTATATCCTCAATACGCAATAATGGAATCTGCGAATCTAAGGCAAAGAAGGCCCTCCTAACCTGAATTGGTGTAATGGTTTGTTCGGATATAATGGCTGTTTGGAGGCTCCAATCAATGTCAAGCTTTGCCGATATCCTATTTCTTGGTTGTTGGATACATGGGAAGTGACCTGTAGGAGCTTCGTATATATCTCCAGACAAGGTCATGAAAATGGTGATAGGCGGCTTAGTGGATTTGTAGTGAACTATGGGTGGTTTTCTGGTCTAGCCCAAAAAATATTAGATTGATTGGCTTCTATGTTTAATATGGAGAAGCGTATTATAATATCTCAAGCGGGAGTGGTGAGGATCTAAATATCAACGTTCGTAAGCCAATGCAAATACTTAATTGATTTGTAGGCCCATTGGGTTGTGGGACTCGGGGATCACAACCGTGAGTTCGTGGTTGTTGTGGACCTGTTATGGTCATGTGAAGAATCAATCCCTTCTTCCAGCTATCCAAAGAATCGTATGCCTTCTTAGCCTCTATGTTTAGAACTAGAAGTTGTATAATTTTCTCAGAGTACCTAACAGTGTTCTGGCAACTTGATTAGGTAAGCTAGTATCTATGTCAATGAGGAGGTATCCTACGTCAGGTTGTGGAACCAAAGGATCGCAACCAAATGTTTGCTCTCTTTCGAATCCTTGTACAGTCATTCGGATATTTTATCAAGGTAGTCTATAGTTAGGATGGTTTGACCAAAATGTGTAAGCTTTGTCATCTTTGATATTTAATCCTCTCAGTTGTTCACTAATCGCTTGTAAGTTTGTTGTTGCTCGAAAGACCTGTATCCTAAGGTCTTGATCTATATCAGCTAATGTTGTGGGTAGATTTGGCTGAGGCACTATGGGTTCAAATATATATTCTCGAGGCTCTCTAGGTCCTATGATTGTCATACAAAATGATTCAACTTTTAACTAACATTAATAAACTGATTACAAAAGAAGTATTTACACTATGCAAGCATTCTTCTATTTTTGTATTTTCAATGACGTATTTTAGCAAAATTAGAGAGCAGCTACTCTAGTATATTTAGAAAATGGAACAACTAATCTAGTAAGAGAATAAAAAAAAGTATCCTGGTGTGGCTATTTTCCTGTGTAGTTGTGATTTTATTCTAAGTATCCAAACAACTAATTATTTTGAATTGAAAACTCTCGATCCTACCTTAGAAGTGAGGAATGAATCACAGTTTCTTAGAAACTATCAATCCCCACAAATTCCCTGGCGATATCAAGAGTGAGGTTTTAACTGAAATGAAATAATTCACTACTCTATTTGATATGTTGTAACTAGAACTTTGATAGCTCAAACCTGACATTTACGAAATGTTGGTAAATCCAGTTATGTGTGATTTCGTCCCCTCAGTGTGATCTCCTTGTTCCTTCGTGTCCTCGTGAATCCAGAAAGTGTGTATATGATAGTATCAATAGAAGATGGTATTCGAACAATGGCAGCTTTGGATATAGACCGAATACAATGCGAGTAGGAGAGGGATAGCACAAGTGAACAGAGCTTGACTATGTAATTCCTAGCAGGATTTATTGTGAGAATACAACACAAGTGTACCAAGAGTTTTAGAATCTATCCTTGTGACAAAACAAAACCTACAACTTTAATGGATTCTAATATGGAAATGAAGCTATTCTATGCTAAACTGATTGTATGGAGCAACAATGGAACAAGACTGAAACAAGAAGATTGAATGACTTCTAAACAACAAAGGAAAACTAATAACTGATGCAAAACATGAAGCTAGTAGAATTCTAAGAAAGAAATTGAAAGACTGAATAAGAGAATTGAGAAGATGAGGGGCCATTTGCTTGAAAACAAGTTGGCTATTTATAACCAATGCATTTACTAGAGGGTAACTCCCATTTGAACTCTTTTACTATAAACAAAGGAAAAACACTATTACCAAGGAACCAAAAACATTAATGCAAGCCAAAGTGGTTGAAGAAAGTATGTAAAATAGAAGATTTACATTTGACATGATCGTCGAAGGATCTGGAAAATGTGTACAGGACCGCTGCCCTGAGTAGGGCGGTAGTTATGGGACCACCGCCTTGCCCTAGGTGGCGGTCATGGGACCGCCACCTAGGCAGGGTGGCGGTTTCGTCACTGAAGCCTAAAAAGTAAGAAAATAGGGGGAAAAAGGAAAAACAAAGCATGTGGAGGCTGAGCGGGGCATGCAAGATATAAGTGTATACTTGGCGAGCCTTTCTGGATTCTGAACACCTTGCAAGGAGACTTGTATCATCATTGGGGCATGTGTAACATCGTTCCAGTAGTGTAGTACCCTATAATTTTGGGTACGTACATATTTCCCCCTGGAGAAGCGTCTTAGCCATGAAGAGGCGTAAAATGGTGGATCCGAGTATGGCGGTCCCGAAATGGGGAGCTAGGAGTTATACCTGACATGCCCGTGTCGGAAATTTGTCATCCAAAGTCCCGCTATCTAGCAAAAATGAAAAAGGGGACTCAAGTGTAGATAGATAAAATAAATTGAGAAATAAAACAAAATTGATATGAAAAGAGGACTTACCATCTATGCAGGGTTTAGAACTTACCTCCGTCGATGCTCCGACCCTGCGAAAGACATTCAAAATCAATTTTAGAAAGCTATATATATAAAACGAACTCATTTTACTATTCATTTACATAGATTGATTTGATAGTTTTTGAGCTCTGGGACCCACGGTGACAGTTTTCAACGAGAGTATAGTCAAAACGTTCGTGGTGAGATAGTGATCATGCCTCCGAGAGCGGAACATCGACCCGCGAAGTCTCAGGTTAGTTCTTCTCAATTTATTGTTTTTAAACCTAAAATGTGGAAATGATGAAATATTTGTCTTGGGGGTCATTTTTGAAAATATTAGTTTTAAACATGTCTCTAGGGGGGGCGCCCATAGGGTAGGTTTCTTTTTTAGCTAAAATGGTGTATTTGTTTGTTTTTGGGCATTTTTTAGGGTATATGACCCGTTTGAGTTTGCGGGATAGGACCGCCGCCCTGTGTAGGGTGGCGGTTATGGGACCACCGCCTTAGAAGGCAATGGTTATGGAACCGCCGCTCTGCTCTACACAGGGCGGCGGTCCATGATAGAGGACCAAAACAAAACAAAACTTAACTTATTTTTGCATGTTTAGTATTTTTACATGTTTTTAATAGTTTTCCAACTGGATTTTAGTACTTACTTACTCCTTTTTGTGTTTTTGGGTGTATGCAAAAGAAGGAGGAGTATATTAGATGGAGCTCGAGAGAGGGAGTGTGATTGGCTCCCAGTAGTGTTAGAGGCACTCTCCCAGGTAGAGCGGGATACTCTCCAGAGGGCTGGTATTTGGAGGATTGCACAGGTCCCTCATGTTGCACTCCATTAGTCACATTCTATGTGACCTATTTTCATACTGGGATGTGGATCGGAACACCTTTTGATTGCCAGGAGTTAGGGGTGAGTGGTCCATCACCTTGGAGGATGTTTACCGTATACTGGGGGTTCCGATCCTTGGGCGGCGGCTATCTCTTAAGACAACAATATCAAGATCATAGGTGGTTCAGTGGGCCACCTACATGGGAGATGTAGTTGTATCGATGGGATCAAAGAAGGGAGTGAGGATCCACTCCATCATTGAGTTAGACATTCTTGTGCTCCACAAGGCCATCATGGGCATCCTTGCTTTGAGATTGATTGGGGACAAGGGAGGAGACACTCTCTTATATTGTTGGGCCCCCATTATTACATAGATTGAGGGCCATGGATGTGTCTATGCTTGGGGAGAAAATATCCTTGAGACCACCTACCATGATTTGTACAGGTGGTCCGATTATAGGGACAATCATTGAGCCACCCAACTCTTGTCATGAGTTGGGTATATGAGCATATCACTCCGTATGGGAGAGGTGTAGAGGTAGAGGATCTCGAGGCCGTCAAGGCAGTGAGGTGGATGGGGATGACAGTTCTTAGAGCACCCCACTAGCCAGTGGCCTCTTTGACCACCGCAGACATGGAGGCCACTCCTTATCAGGCCATGGCAGGGGTATGGGGAGAGGAGACTGTTACCTTGATTACTTGTTAGACTACCAGTCAGTTGGTAGACAGGGTGGGGAAGTTGAGATCCACCCCTTTGATAGAGTACCACAACAGTTCGGCCTCCCCTATAGTGACATGCTTCCTCTAGCAGGGGCCAATGTATAGATCTATTCGTGAGGCTTGGGGAGGTCCTAGAGGCCGGG
Organism: Taxus wallichiana var. yunnanensis; assembly: GCA_018340775.1. Lineage (NCBI taxonomy): Eukaryota > Viridiplantae > Streptophyta > Pinopsida > Cupressales > Taxaceae > Taxus > Taxus wallichiana. Next base: position 467,205,687 of record CM031236.1, on the reverse strand, counting down.
GTTGGACTATTGTTACTCCCGGTGTTCCTATTGCGGCCAGGAGGGTGGTACGTGCACGAGGGAGAGCCGGTGCTCCTCAAGCACCCTTACTTCAGATTGCCACCGGTCCCACCCATAGCAGTGATGAGCCCATTGACATGGAATTTGAGTCGAGGAGGAGACAGAGGAGATGGAGATCAATGAGACGGGTGGGGGATGAGAGTGATCCCGAGTGGCATGATACTCGTGGAGATCCCACGGTCCAAGCGAAGCGTAGAGAGGGTGACTTTGGTCTCAAAGGAGTTTCTCTCTCAGGACTTAGGTGGATATGGTGAGTCCATTGCAGGCCATCACATTACCCCAGACATGGGAGAGGGGCACCACGATCGGTGGCGGCGTCGGTGGCGGCAGTGCAAATCCTAGAGATCCTTCTTGGAGGCTCGGAGATCCGAGTGAGTTGTCACTCTTCTCTTGACATTTTTTTTAGTTAGAATTGTCTTAGTTGTTATTTATTTTTGTTTTGTTTACTCTTGGTTTTATCTTTGATCATTTTCTAACTTGTTTTCTCCTTTACTTGTAGTGACTGCTTTGATGAGTGGTGAGACTTGATTTTCTCGAGTATGCACTGATACCTTGCTTCTCCCCTCAAAGAAGACTTGTGTTGAGATTTCTATGGATGTGGGGAGCCTTCGATGGTGGTAGGCATACTGATGTTTTTGCCTCTGTCTGGCATGCGGTGAAGATCATGACTTCTCTCCACGCTGAGGTAGCTGGATATAGGATGACCGAGTGCTTGATGAGGAGGAGTCATTCTCATAGTGAGACGGAAACTACTGGCCATGACCATGAGCCCTCAGTGCATTCGAAGCGTTAGCGTAGCCGAGTCCTAGACGTGGTTGTGCACCTTTTGAGGGATCCCATAGGGATTGAGAGGCCACTTTTGTAGCATTTTTCAGATATCTATATGAGTGTTTTTGTACTTTTCGGGCTCATTGAGCATTTTGACCATGCCTAGTGCATGATGGCATTGTATATGAAACTTGATATATATATATATATATATATATATATATATATATATATATTGGATCCAGAATCTTGGTGCCTAGAATTTTGTGACTCGTTTCCACATGTGTACTTAGATGTTTTTAGAATATTTGTTTTCATGTTTTTCAGAATGTATGCAATGGATGAAAAATGATAAAAATGTTTTACTTTGTATGTTTTTGTAATGCTGATATGAGATGATACAAACATATGGTAGTTTTGAACTTTCGACCTCTTTGGGCAATATTTGTAATTTCTTCTTATGTTGGCAAAACATGATGAATGTATAGTGATAAAGAGATGAACTTTCCCCAATCCCAATTCCATGTAACTAGTAAGATGTGAGGGCTCAACACCAAGAGTTAGGAAGGGCACAAGTTGTATGAGTTTGACTGAATGGAATGATGAGAGACAAATGAATCGAATGAAACCAAACATAGACCTACACACCTACCCTACTCAGAACTACCACCAAGCTTAGAAGGCCACTTACTTTTCAGTTTATCTAGACTTAGATTCATAAATGGAAACTTGGTTGACAAAATCTGGTTTTGAGGATTTGATCTCTTTGGAATTTGGACATTTGCTTTCTCTTAATAGAATTTGATTCGTGCTTTTAGCATACCAAGATTTGTTAATTTGTGTGACTAGACCCCCCACACCCTGCCTCATGCTACTAGTAAGAAGCACGGGTTTGTCACCAAAGGCAAGATATAGGCGAGTAAGGGCACTCCTTTCCTTTCCTAACCTCACACCACTAGTAAGAGATGTGGGATTATCACCGAAGGTTGATGGGGAAAATAAGTGTGTAAAATAAAATATTCTATTTGTTTGGTGTTTTTGATTTCATTTGATTTTGACATTTCTAATCTATGACTTTGGGATATCCTTTCATTCAAAGAGATTTAAGGGGGATAGATGTGACACCAAGAAGCTTCTAGAACAGACCGTAGGTAAGGAAAACTTCACCTAGTAGAAAGAAAGAGAAAATCCAAGTATGCAGGCCTTGGTATTGTTCTTGTCAATACTTGTCTGTCAAACTTGATGATGTTTGAAGAGATGTGATTTGAATGCTTTTGCCAATACATTCAAAAATTTGTAATATATTTCTTTTAAGAGTAAGTTCCTGGACTACAAATTTTTATGAAATGAGTGGACAGAATGAAACAACTAAATGACTAATGCAATGTAGGTAGCTATAATGTACAAGTGGTGATTCTGATGTTTTATGCATAAAACCGTTTAAGATGCAAGGAATTGACAGTTTCACTTGAATTCCTCACCTTCTAGTGTGCACAAAAGATACGCACCATTTCTGTAGTCCTTCATGACTCGGTATGGGCCCAACCACTTGGGCCGAAACTTTCTTCCTTCACTTGGTTTTCTTATCGATCCGGTTGTCTAGTCTTAGAACTAGATCTCCTCATATATTTCTCACTCATAGAATTTTTGTTGTATTGCCAACACATCCGGTCAGCATAGGCTCTGTGCCTTTGTTCGGTGTTTAGCCTGACCTCATTAAGGCTTTCCAATTGAGAGAGGCGTGCCTCCCTATAAGCTTCTTCATCTAGAATCCCTTGTAATGAGATGCAGAGACTGGGTATTTCAACCTCAAGCGGAGAACTGCTTCTACCCCAAACACCACCGAGAAAGGGGTTGCTCCTGTTGGTGTTCTTATTGAGGTTCTATGGGCTCACAAGGCCAAATATAGTTTCAAATTCCAATCTAACTTGTTCTCCTTGACTATTTTGAGGAGAATAGATTTTAACGTTTTGTTTGTCACTTTGGCCTGCCCATTGGCTTGAGGGTAGTAAAGAGAGGCCATGTGATGGTTTATCTTGAACTTTCTACATAACTCATGGACTTTGTCATTTTTAAAGGACATGCCATTATCTGAGATAATGACTTGTGGGACACCATACCTACAGATAATTTGGTTCAGAATGAATTTGGCAATTACCAAACCTGGTACGGTGGTGAGAGGCATGGCCTCCACCCATTTGGTAAAATATTTTGTGGCTATAATTATAAAGTTATGGCCATCGGTTGATGAGGGAGAGAATTTCCCTATCAAGTCCAGACCCCACGTGGAGAAGGGCCACGGGTCGTCAAGATTGCTACGGGGATTGTCTTTGGCATGTGAATCTCATGAGATAATTCTTGGCATTTGTGGCACTTACGTACAAATTACACTACATCATGCTTGAGAGTGGGCTAGAAGTAGCCCATCCGATGTATTTTGCGAGTAGTGGCATGACCATTGAAGTGGCATCCACATATCCTACTATGTGATTCATGAAGAATCTTCTTGGATTCTTCTCTGTCGATGCATCTTAGAAGCATGCCGTCGAAGGCTTTACAATAGAGTACATGTTCTAAAACAACATATTTAGCGGTAATAATGCGTAACCACCTTCTTTGTTGTGATGTGGCACCTTCTGGGTATGTGTGGTCTATGATGAAATTGATGATATCAGTATACCAGGGACATGTAGAGATGGGAGGCCTGGTTTCGATGAAGTATATACACTCATCAGGAAAGTCCAGATTTACTAGATCACCTCCATCTAGTGGATTGTCAGCTAGCCAATCTGTAATGATTTGTCCCTTAACAAATTTTTGGTTTATGAATGTCAACTCGAATTCACCCATTAAGGTTATGAAATGTCTAGCCTTTTTAGATAAAGACCCTTGCATGAGAAATGTTTGTAAATGATCTGTCTTTACAATGACCCTTGTTTCTTGGTTTAACATGTAATGTCTTAAACATTTTGTTGCAAAGACTATGGCAAGGCATTCTCTCTCTGCCTGTGTGTAACGTGTTTCATAATTGAGCAACGTTCGGCTAATGAAATAGACCACACATTCCCATTTATCATTTTCTTCTTGAGCCAAAGATGCGAGCTAGCAAGAAGACATGAGTGTCTTGTGAATATAAGATCAAAGGGCGGTCTAGTTTGGGAGGCATTAACATGGGTGGAGACAACAAGAATCGTTTAACTGCTTGAATGCCTCGTTGCATTCTTCACCCAATCAATGCTATAATATTTCTTCAATATATTGTTGATTAGATGAATGGAAAAACTCAAATCGGGATGAACCTTCGGATTGCACCAAGATTCCCAAGAAATGACCGATTCCAAACTCGTCTCGATGGTGGGATCATTTCGAGAACAACCCATATTTTGACTGGGTCAACATCAATCCCTCGTGAAGATATAATGTAGCCCGAAGTTTTCCTCTTGTCACACCAAATATGCACTTCTCTGGGTTTAATGTGACATGATATTCAATTAATCGTGAGAGGATGATACGGAGCAGCTTCGGATGATCACAAAGATTCTTGGTTTTGGCCAACAAGTCATCCACATAGGATTCCAAAATTTATGGATAAGATCGTGGAATATATAAGTCATTTCCGTTGATATGTAGCACCGAAGTTCTTAAGACCAAATGGCATGACATCGTAATAATAAGTTCCCGGGAGTTATTAATGTAGTTTTGGCTTGATCCCGTTCAAATATTTTAATCTAATTATACCCTGAGAACCCATCCATGAGGGACAATAGTTCAAATCCAGCTATTTCATCAATGATAACGTCAATGGATGGTAGTGGGAAGTCATCCTTGGGACAAGCTTTTTAATATCCCAAAAATCTATGCGAATGTGTATCTTCCCATTCTTTTTGAGAACAGGACGATATTAGATACCCATTGTGAATAGTCAATGGGCTTGATGAATCCTACTTGGAGAAGTTTTATTACTTCCTCTTTTACCATGAGAGCCACTTTTGGCTTCATTGGTCTTGACTTTTGTTTAATTGGTTTTGCTTCGGTTTAGTGCCAAGATTATGTACTGCGACATGCGTGCAATGCCCGTCATTTTTATACTTAAATGCGAAAACCTTTTGATGTTATTTGAGGATTTAGGTGTGTATTTCTATCTCCTCTGGAGTTAAGAAGGATCCCAACTTCAAAATTCTTGGTTTTTCCTCCATTCCAATGTTTATGTCAATGGTTTCTTCTATCGAATAAGTGTTACCTTCTTCAAATTTAGGTGTGGTGGAGGTAGTTCCAAGCTTTCTTTGTTTTCTATCTCGTAGATATCGAGATCCTTCAGTGGAGGAGACTCTACCATGGGATTTCCAAAATAGGAAGAGGAATGTGGTATTAAGGAAAGATCAACTATACGGTGAGTAAGGTGTAGCTCCGCATAGGCATTTAGATATTTGAGAGTGATTCTATCATGGTCAAAGTGATCTATGATAGAAAAATCATCCTCAGCTTCTCCATGAGTTAGGAGTGAGTTTGTTGGTACTTTACACACTAATGGTTCGAAGTGCAAGTGATGCCGTGAAATTTTTATCCTCCAACTCATTGTTTGGAGTGAAACGAGAAGCTAAGGTTGTTATCGAGTCTATGAGAAGGTTCTACTCTCGCGGGATTGCTTCAATTGATATGAAGTTAAATCCCTTGCTTAGATCTAGTACTGTTGTTTTATAGAGTTGTAAATGTTCGGCCCTAGTTTCATATATCTTAGAGACTTGGTTTGCAACTATTTGCGAGTCTCCTAGCACTCTAATGTCATTGACACCCATTATTTTAGCTAGGATGAGGCCAAGGAGGAGAGCTTTGTACTCAGCCCCGTTATTTGTACATTCAAAGTTTAATTTAAAAGTGAAAGGTAGGATCTTTCCCTCAGGTGAAGTAAAGATCACTCCCGCCCCAGCTCCAAAGCGACATCTAGCTCCATCAAAGTGGAGAGTCCAATACTTGCTTTGAAAAATGGATGTTGGGATATCTGTCATATCTATTTCCTTTGCTTCAGTTACTTCTACCATAAAAATTTTTTCTAATGGAAGAGAAGAAATTCCCAGAGCATGTCCCATACCCATAGAATCAAAAGGTAGGAGAATTAGTAAGTCCTTCTCTAAAGAACTCAAATTCTTTTGTGGTAGTACATAGTGACAATCGTTTTTATAACATTGGTCTCATTTTTGAGTGTTGGAATGTCCTCAACCTGGATTTGTAATTTCTAATTCCGTGGTGGGTATCAACTCTTTTTTTTTTTTTTTTTTTGAATTAATTGGTTTGATGAGTTGATTTATTATGAGTTCAAACTCGGAGTGAATGCCTAGTCTTTTCTTCAAATCAGCTAGGTGTATATCGAAGGGTTTTGGGTCACCTTACGCCACAAATATTTTCCCTAAGTGTAGAAATATTATTTCTTGGAATAACATGGAAGGGATTGCCTTCATGCGGTGTATCCATGGCCGACCGAGGATCATATTATAGTTGGTTTCCTAATCTGTAATATAAAACTTGGCGAGGACCGTCTTGGGTCCTAAAGTGACTGGTAAAACTATGGTTCCAATTGAAGTGGATTTGAGGCTATCATATCCTCTTAACGTATTTCACGTTGTGGAACAGTTTGTCTCTCCATATCCTAACTTTTGAAGAAAAGTGAAGGGGACTATGTTAATTACTTGCCCCATCGTCAACCATTACACATTTAACATAATTATTATAAATCCATACTTGTAAATGCAAAGTTGGGTCACCTCTTCATGCAATCTCAGCGTCTGTTGGCATTTTGCTTATATCAAATATAAAATCAAGTATACCTATTTGGCTGACACGGAGGATAAATGCCAAAATCTACATGGTTTACTTGCATTTCCGGAGGAGAAGTGATGTTGATTAGATGAGGTCTAATGCTTCTAAGAGAGCATCCTGTGGGTGGGAGAGTTCTTTAAAAAATCCAAAAAGGAGATGTGAGAGAAGGTTTTAGTTAAATCATTAATTAAATCATAAGTGCCTATGGGTTTTACCAATGTTTGTTGAGTGTTTTCTGGCTCCAATGAATAACTTGGAGTTGGTTGAGAAGAATAATCCCATGTTCTTGTTATGGTTTCTATGGGTAATTCAGTGTCTAACTCTACAAAACCAACTATCTTAGTTTCAGGTCGAGTTCCTAATTGGGGTGCGACTGGTGGATTTAATGAAGTTGAAGCTTCATGATCATTGTTTCCTATTATGAAACCCTTGTTTGTTCCATTAGGATCTAACCTGTTATTGTTAGAATGGTTTGGGAGTGGATCATTAAAGATTTTGAGGGGTGCATTTTGAGGGGAAACTACCCCTGCATAAGTGTTTGGTGTGGGTACTACAAAATTTGCTAAAAACATATCTATAAAGAGCTGATTTTGATCTTCTGGAAACAAACTGCATGAATTTATTGTATTCATGACAAGTCCTAGTATCGTGGCCTTGAATATTGTGGAAGCCACAATATAAATTGGGATTATAATTTCAAGGTTGTTGATTTATAATCTATTGTGGCCCGAAATTCTAATAAGGTTGCTGGTTGTTAGAGTTAAAATTTTGAGGTTGTTGCCTTTGGTTTTGACTCTGATATCCAGTTGGGTTTCGATTTGGAATTTGTGTTTGGATTTGTTGTTGTTGTTGTTGCCGTGGTGGATGATTAAAATCCACCACGTTGATTGTTGGAGTAAAATTGTTATTTCGCTAATTATTAATAGGTGGCAAAATGTTTACAACATTTGCCCTTTTAACTTGGTTAGTTACTCCATCTGTTGTAACCCCATGGTTCTTGTTAAGGATCTTAGGTCCTTGATTAGCATTCCTGTATTAGAATAGGCCGCGGTGTTTTGATTGGGAGTGGTTAATTTCCCATTTGTCCCATATGTCTTATGACCACTATCTATCGCTGCTTGGTCAATTTGGAGAGCACTCTCGAGTACTTCATCGTAAGTTCTTAGTGGGAACTTCTGGACTTCTTCCTTTATCTCTCTATTGAGATAATTAAGGAATAAATCACATAGTTCCATTTGATCCATGTTTGGAGCACTCACTGATGAGTAGAGAACCGTACGCCATCTTTGGATAAAATGAGCAGTGGATTCATTATGTTCTTGTTTAATATGCAAGAATTCCCTGATTCTTGTTCTTAATAATTTGTTCATGTCAAAAGCTTTGATGAACTCTAACACGAGTTATTTAAATGAGTGTATTAAAGCTTCAGGTATTTTGTAATACCAATCAAGGGAAATACCTTCCAAGGTCTTAGGGAATATTTTAGCAACAACCCCGTCCTAAGGGAGTAACTCCCATATGGCTATGGCACAGGCCTTAAAGTGTGCATTTGGGTCCCCTAGCCCTTTGTATTTGGGTAAATCAGGAAGAGTTCTTGGAAGCATAATGCTTCATATGGTGAAGTCTAGGGGCTCTTTTAAATATTTTGAATAAGTCCCTACCGCATAGGCCTTGACCATCGATGGCGCTTGTTGAGGGGGTGGAGGTGGAATGGGTTGTTGATATGGCATAACATATGCATTTGTAGGGACATAAGGGAATCCCTGTGGTTGAACGAACATCCCGGGAGAAGAGAACATGTCTCCTTGTGGTGACTTTGAATAAATGTTTAAGTAAGGAGGAGCATTGTTCTGGTATGGGTTGTTTGGTGCCAAGCCGGGAGGTGTCATGTTTTCAACTAGAGTGGCATTTGAAAACGTGGTCCTAGTTGGTGTTTGTTGTGGGTAACTATAAGGATTTTGAGGAGGCATGCCTAATGTGCCTATTCCTGTAAGGAGGTCAATTTGGCTAAAGTGATGCGGAGGGTTAGGGATTCCTGTTTGCCCAAAATATGAATTCTAGTTTGCTTGAGCAAGTTCCAGCTCTCTAACCTTTTCAACTAAGGCTGAAATAACCTCTATTGGTGAAAGCACGGGTTTTTCCTTGATGGCGTCTCGTTGTATAGTTTGAGGTTGTAAAGGGGTATGATACCCTGCTATGAATTGATCATTACCTTGCCAAGCTTCACCGAGGGCATTTCCCATTGGTGGAGGAATGGGGTGTTTTCTTAAAATAGGGTATTAGACTGTATTTGTAAATTCCCTATAGGTGGATACATATTTTGGAAGCATTGTTCACTTTTAGCGAAGCCTCATAAGTACTCATCCAAAGAGGGGAGTGGGTCCGATTGTCATCGATCTCGTGGTCTAAACAAGACTGAGGAGATGAAGCGGATTCTCCCGTAAACGCGTCATGTTTTTAGAGTCCGATGGCTCTAGCTTTGTGTTGTGTTTGTGCAAGCTGATCAAACTCCTCAATTCGGAATGAAGAACTAGAACTAGTCTTATGAGGGGGAGTTTGAGATGACAAGTAATTACTCGAATAGTTATCACCCATGCAGAAAGCAAGGGTGATGGTTGCCTATTTGTTTGACTATAGTTTACTTCGAGACCTGAGAGAGGTCTGCCATATGCATCGTATCCCGACATATTTGGGGGGTATATGAATACCCATAGAATAATGGGAAAGAGCGAAGGTGGATGAGAGAAATGAAAAATAATAAAAGGAAGAACTATTTGTTCACGTCAGGTTCACCAATTTTGTATGATGGAAAAGTGACATGTGAGCATGGGAATCTATAAGTACCCTTTCCTCGTACCCGACCTCCTGAGGTCGTGTCGAGATAGCCGGTGAATGTTGAATACGAATGGATATAGACAAGCTAATCAGGTAATCTTATATCCTCAATATGCAATAATGGAATCTGTGAATCTAAGGCAAAGAAGGCCCTCCTAACCTGAATTGGCGTAATGGTTCATTTGGATATAATGGCTATTCAGAGGCTCCAATCAATGTTGAGCTCTGTCGATATCCTGTTTCTTGGTTGTTGGATACGTGGGAAGTGACCTGTAGGAGCTTTGTATATATCTCCAGACAAGGTCATGAAAATGGTGATAGGCGGCTTAGTGGATTTGTAGTGAACTATGGGTGGTTTTCTAGTCTAGCCCAGAAAATATTAGATTGATTGGCTTCTATGTTTAATATGGAGAATTGTATTATAATATCTAGTGGGAGTGGTGAGGATCTAAATACCAGTGTTCGTAAGTCGGTGTCAATACTTAACTGATTTGTAGGCCCGTTGGGTTGTGGGACTTGGGGATCACAACCGTGAATTCGTGGTTGTTGTGGACCTATTATGGTCATGTGAAGAATCAATCCCTTCTTCCAGGTTATCCAAGAATCATATGCCTTCTCACCTCTATGTTTAGAACTAGAAGTTGTATAATTTTCTCGCAGTACCTAATAGGTGTTCTCGCAACTTGAATGCGTAAGCCGATATCTATGTCAATGAGGAGGTCTCTGCGTCAAAGTTGTGGAACCAAAGGATCGTAACCAAATTTTTGCTCTCTTTCGAATCCTTGTATGCAGTCATTTGGATATTTTATCAAGGCGAGTCTATAGTTAGGATGGTTTGACCGAATGTGTAAGCTTTGTCATCTTCGATATTTAATCCTCTCAGTTGTTCACTAATCGCTTGTAAGTCTGTTGTTGCTCAAAAGACCTGTATCCTAAGGTCTTGATCTATATCAACTAATGTTGTGGGTAGATTTGGCTGAGGCACTATGGGCTCAAATATATATTCTCAAGGCTCTCTAGGTCCTGTGATTGTCATACAAAATAATTCAACTTTTAACTAACATTAATAAACCGATTATAAAAGAAGTATTTACACTATGTAAGCATTATTCTATTTTTATATTTTCAATGATGTATTTTAGCAAAATTATAGAGAAACTACTCTAGTATATTTAGAAAATGGAACAACTAATCTAGTAAGAGAATAAAAACAAACAAAGTAGCCTCGGTGTGGCTATTTTCTGTGCGATTGTGATTTTATTCTAAGTATCCAAACAACTAATTATTTTGAATTGAAAACTCTCGATCCTACCTCGTAAGTGAGAAATGAATCAAATTTTCTCGAAACTATCAATCCCCACAGCTTCCTGGTGATATCAAGAGTGAGATTTTAACTGAAATGAAATAATTCACTACTCTATTTGATATGTTGTAACTAGAACTTTGATAGCTCAAACTGGCATTTATAAACAGTGGTAAATCCAACAGTGATTTCATCCCCTCGGGGGGATCTCCTCATTCCTTCATGTCCTTGTGAATCCGTAAAGTGTGCATATGATAGTATCAACAAAATATGGTATTCAAACAATGACAACTTTGGATATAGACCGAATACAATGCAAGTAGGAGAGGGATAGAGCAAGTGAATGCAGAGATCTTGACTATGCAATTCCTATCATTATTTATTGCGAGAATACAAAACAAGTATATTGAGAGTTTCAGAATCTATCCTTGTGACAAAACAAAACCTACAAATTTAATGGATTCTAATCTGGAAATGAAGCTATTCTATGCTAAATTGATTGTATGGAGCAGCAATGGAACAAGACTGAAACAAGAAGATTGAATGACTTCTAAATAACAAAAGAAAACTAATAACTGATGCAAAACGTGAAGCTAGTAGAATTCTAAGAAATAAATCCGAGAGACTAAATAAGAGAATTGAGAAGGTGAGGGGCCATTTTCTTGAAAACAAGATGGCTATTTATAACCAATGCATTTACCAGAGGGTAACTCCCATTTGAACTCTTTTACTATAAACAAAGGAAAAATACTATTACTAGGGAACCAAAAACATTAATGCAAGCCAAAGTGGTTGAAGAAAGCATGTAAAATCAAAGATTTATGTTTGATGCGATCATCGAAAGGATTTGGAAAATGTGTATAGAAGCTCGCGCCTGAGCGGGCGGCGATTCAAGAACCACCGCTCGTCTGGGCGCGATCCTGGACCGCCACCTAGGCGGGTGATAGTTTCATCAATGAAGCCTAAAAAACAAGAAAACAAGGGGTAAAAGGAAAAACAAAGCATACGGAGGCGAGCGGGGCATGCAGCTACAAATGTATACTTGCGAGCCTTTCGGATTTTGAACACCTTGCAAGGAGACCTGTATCATCATTAGGGCATGTGTAACATCATTTCGGTGGTGCCATACCCTACAATTTTAGGTATGTACGAGACCAATGAAAATGATGGGTAAATATGAGGGTAGATATGTGGGAGAACTCTAGAAGATGGAGTGGAAAGAGTAAGGAAAGGAGGGATAACGATGTGTAGGAAGATGAAGATGAGGAGAGGATGTAGTGGATGAGAATGAATGAGAGAGAAGTGAAGAAACAACACACAAAATGAACGGAGAAGCAACGGTTAAGTCAAATTACCCAACGAAAGATGATGGAGATGAAAAAGGGACCAGTAAGAAGTGGTGTTTGTGTGAATGGAAGAGGAGGTGAGAGGATGTGATGATGGGGAATGATGAGAAAATGTAGATGGAGAGAATGTGGGGTAGTGGGGAGTGCAGGATGACAAATCATGCTTAAGAGGGACTCTTAAGTAAGATCGCCATGCCGCAGGAGGATTTAAGTAAGATCACTAAACTAGAAGTGACGATATGGAAGGAGAAAGACAACATTGTATTGGATGCGGTGTGGAAGGATTTTTGGAATGGATGTGTTGGACCCCAAATATTGGCCAAGTATGAAGGTGTGTAGGTGTGCAAGGTCCCAGTTATGGAATGGCGTGCAAGGAAAAAGCATGCAAGAGAAGGGTATAAGGAAGCATGTAGCATGCACGATGCGTGAAAGGATCGGGACTTAGTCATTTTGGATGTCCTGGGGTAGAACATGTGAAAAGCATGGCTTGGTTGTGCATGGATAAGATGCCAACCTGGTGACAGGTTGGCCTAGGATGGAGCATGCTTGCAATGGAATCTTCTAGAAGAACATCATGGAATAAAGTGGAGAGCTCAGGCCTGGAGAAGCATGCTCGCATGGAGGACCACATTCGGACACTTGGCACTGGATCTAAGGGTGCTGGAGGATGGGTTGGCAGTCCAGGAAAGCTATAAATACAAGCGCCTACAGAGATAGAAATATAGATATACATATACTTAGAGATATACATATGGAGATATACATATAAGTATCTAGATAGACACCTAGGGAGTGAGAGGAGCTCTACAGAAATACTACGAGGACTCTATCGATGAATAGTTGTATTCGGGAGAGAATGCACTAGGCCCAGGGGTTGTAAATTTTCTTTAGGGTAGCTTAGCTACATTAATTCCAAAGTCACGAATGCATGACTATGGTCTGCTTCTCTATGACCCTCTGTAATGGTTCCATGGATGTAATAAGGTTACCTGTCATAATATATACATGAATATCAATGATTCTGATGCATGTTTCTCTCTTATGAGTTTTCTTTCCTTTCATGCTAAGTATGAATGCTTGTATGTTTCTTTCTATCACAATACATGTTATGGATTCTGTTAAACACTTGGTTTGAAGTGACTGTAACGATCTAGAGGTCGTTCTGAGCCTTATGGTTCTTGTATGTCTTAAACTTCCCTTCTGAAATCTCTTACACTAATCATAGATTATGTTTCCCACTAAACTCACATAAAATAGAGACTCGGTACCTGCTTGTGCCTCAGGTGAGTGCTCAACTTTCACTAGGTGATAGGCCGACGCGTATGGGGTTCCTTTCTTTTTATAGGAGTAAAAATGACTACAGGATGAGTACGATGAGAGGTGGGAGAAAGAAGATGAATAAGATATGATGGGAGATGGAAGGATTTGACGGATAACCATTCTTAAGATAAACTCTTAAGTAAGTTTACCCTGCGATGGATATGGTTAAGTAGGATCTCCAAACCGAAGAAGAAGAATAATGATGAAAATACTGAGCGAGTGTATACCAAAATGGAACAAGAGATGAAAGGAGGTGATATTAAAGTGATAACAAGGAAATAAAGGAGTGTGACATGAGTGGATGGAGGAACATATGCAATGTAGATGGAGAGTGTAAGGGAAATCCTTAACGGGATGCTCAAGTAGTGATAGTGATGATGTAAGAGTGTTAAGCGGAAAAGGAGGAGTGGAAATACATTTGTGGTGGTGATTTTCGTCTGTTGAAAGAGAAAATGGTGGAGAAGCTTCTACAACGGGAGGATCTAAGGAAGAAGATATACCTTAACTAAGATTCTCTATCTATATGGATGGTTAAGCAAGATTGTCAAACTAAAAGCGAGAAGAGTAAGAGAAAAACTCAAGAGGAAAGACAAGTAAGATATCCGACATCGTGCGAGGGGGAAAAAAAGGTGAGAAGGATGATGTGGAGATAAATGGTGATGAGTGGACATGGAGAGTGAGAAGCAATGGATTAAAGACAAATTTAAACATGTTGAGAGATAAAGAGCTACATGATAATGAACTTGCCTTGAGAAGGATCCTCAAGTAGGATTTGTAAACCCGTAATGGTGATCAAGTAGAATTCGAAAACCAAAGAGTGTATTTGCAAAACGTATCCATCAAGATGATGGATAAATATAAAATTCATAGTGTGAAATTTGATGTGATTTTTATAAAATATGATTTGGATGAGATGAATGGAACATAGTATGTAAGGGTGTACAGAAAATTATGTTTCAAACTACATTGGAGATAAACAAGAAAGAGTTACCACAGAAAGCATTGCACTTACTCGCCAATAACAAAGTGTTAATACACAACCAATGATAGTTAGTTATACCAAAAGATCATGAGGGAAATATGGATGAAATATGCTTGTAATCCTAATATTGACATGACAAAGGGATCGAAGATGTGAATTGTACGTGCAAAAAGGGATCTCCAAAGGTGGTGTTCCTTAAGTTTATGCCTCGACTATGGGAAAGGGAAAGAAAAATAGTAGAAAGCTACTCAATACGGGAAGCTTTAGGAAAATGTTGACAAAAGAAGGTCAATTAATGCGGAAAACCTTCCAAATTCCATAATAACAAAGTAACCATCCTTTGAGAGGGTATGGTCTACTTTAATACATAACATAGATGACAAGAATAATATAATAGCCATCCTTCAAGGGATCGGTCTATTTCTTTTGATTTTTATTTGATTCTTGATTTGTATATGTATCTTTTTTTTTTTTCATGAATAAGCTGTGCTTTGAGGATCGATCCATTTTTGGATAACTTTAACTTTTCCTTTTACATACATGAATTTGAGCTTCTCATGGGGGAGAGCTAGGAATAGCTAAGTAAACCATGTAAGAGGGGATAAGGAATGTACAAGAGACACCCTAGACCCTTCACATGGCTACAATAGGAGAATGAGAAGGTAATGGATGTAATGGTTATGGGGTCATATCAAAGCGGTGAAGGCGTACGACATATTTAAGATTATTACGGTTACAAAAAATGGATGGGGCTAAAGATGGCGAGAACAATCTAAGGATGTAAATAAGTTCTCATTGGTAGATATGATAACTTGATGGACTGGTCGCAAGTGCAATGAATTAAGAGGTTACATCTCTCGGTTTACCACCACGAAAGGGAAGACAATGTAGTTACAATAAGATGAGATGATAGCCAAGCAGAAACAAAACTATGTCCCGAAGGGAAAAACATATGACCATAATGGTGGATTTTGATGAAAATAAGTGATGCCCTAAGAGAGACATAAACATAGAAGGACAATCATGGCCTCAAGGGAGGGCTTGCTAAAATAAAAGTGTCCCAAAAGAGACACACATATAGCCACAATGGTGGACTTGGAGAAAAAGGTCCCTCAATGGAGAGACAAACATGGCCTCAAAGGAGGGATTAGAATGAGATGAGAATTTGGATATAATTAATTTAGATTAGATAGATGTGAAGGAGGTAGATAAAACAATGTCAAAGAGAAAAGTCTCCTAAGTAATAAAGGGTTGTACACATGAAATGATCAAGGGTGAGGGAAGGTTGTTCCCCAATAATTTAAATGTGAAGGAGGTAAAGGATATCGAAAGAGTTTAGATGAGATTGTTTTAGATTTGGATGGGATAAATGATTGGAGACCACAAGTGTGTTTAGAAAGATAAGCGATATTGATGGATAATGGAGGGCATTCCTTAGGAGGAATGACAGGGATGGATGGATATTAAGGGATGATGTGGATGGAGGGATCATGGTAGATCCGATGATGGGATATGGATTGGATTCAAGGTAGATTGAGAAGGAACTTTCCCCTGAATGAGGAAATTATCTTTCTCAATAAGGTTGTGGACGATTATGTCGAAAGGCCTTACAATGTTTGATGTCATGACCCGGGGTACGATGATAAGCGCAACTACAATTAGGATTGAACCATGATGGCTTGGGACTATAGGGATTAAAGGCTTTAATAGGAGGAAGTTTGATGGTAGATGTTTGAGTTAAATGTTGAAATATATCTGCGTATGACCCCATTGAAGTGTCATGGGGAAGGTAACTTTTGTGGGTTTTGATAGGATATTTCAGCTTGGAGTTAGGAGAAAATGTAGATGTAGATTGGATGTGTGAATTTTGTGTTTTGGAGGACAAATAAAATTTAGTTGAAGGATGGTATTGTTTGGATGTGGATTGATTATTGCAAGATGTCGTAGATGGAGAAACTGATCCTAAAATAGATATTGTGGCATTGGATTGTTGAGAAGAGGGAAAACCTAAATGTTTTTAAGGATGTGTAGGGGACTATCGGGGATGTTTGCCTCGAGCCTTAGACTTTAACCGAGAAGATTTACCTCTAGCAAATGATTATAATTTCAACCGGAGGATTTGATAGTGGTGGTGTGGTTATTAATGGAGAAACTATCCTAAAACAAGATGAAGATGTTAATGAAGAGATAGGTGTTTTTATGATGTGATTAATGATATCTATGTGAGATGTGGATTGTTTCGATTTTGGCATGGGAAGAGTTGATTTTGTAGAGGGAGAAGGTAAAGCATCTTTATTTGATTTAGGTGGATGTGTTGGTATAATAGGTGATTCAAGGGGTATATTTGATAGGGTTACAGATCGAGAGGATTTGGTTGGTGTGATAGAAGGATTAGGTAAAGAATATTGGGGTAGACTGGGTGATGTGGCCATGGGCAAGGTGTTTAAGGTA
This sequence comes from Taxus wallichiana var. yunnanensis, assembly GCA_018340775.1. NCBI lineage: Eukaryota > Viridiplantae > Streptophyta > Pinopsida > Cupressales > Taxaceae > Taxus > Taxus wallichiana. The sequence goes on along the minus strand of CM031236.1, from coordinate 467,188,808 downwards.
GAGATAGGTGGACTTGTTTATATGATATTTATAGGGGTTCTTTGGGATAGATAAAGATGTAGGAATTTTTAGAATATGTGGAGACATGGGTGACGTGATAACCGATGGAGTAGACCTTATGGGTATGGGTAATGCAGGATAATTTTTAGATTTAGAAGTATAAGGGACTGGTTGTTTCATAAATGTTTCGAGGGTAAGAATGATATGTTAGCTAATGGGGTTGATGTCGAAGGTAAGGTTGTAAGGGTGCATGTAGTATAAGTGAGTTTAGTTGGGATGAGTGTAGTAATAGGTGTTTTTGATGCATTGGAGGCTGCCCTACGCGCCGAGGCTGTTAGTAGTGTTGATACTAGCATTAGCCCATTCTTGGAGGCCTAGATTGCTACTATGGCCAAGCAGTTGGAAAAATTGTCTGCGAACTCAGCCCATGAGACTCGTAGTGGTTTGTGGTGCATAGATTGTGAGATAGAGGGGCATGTTATGGTTAATTTTCAAAGGTGAAGGATAGTACACGCTATGGTAGTAGAGTGTGAGATTTATCATGGGGACCATAATACAGTAGATGTTCCTTGCTACAACATGCAATCGGAAAAATGTATCTTGTTATAGTAATATTTGCACTTCTATAACCCATGATACTAAGGACTGTAGGCTCATTGATCAAATCCATGAATCCATCGATCATGGGGTGCGCTAAACCAATGTTGCAAGTAGTTCCAAGGGCAATGATAGCCATTATGAGGAGTTTGTAGATGGAGGCGCACATGGAAGAGGTTTTCGAGGAGGATTTCATGGTCGTGGTAACCACGAAGGAGGAAGGAGCGAGTTCCCGCATGGAATGTGTTTCAACTGTGGATCTACAGAGCATTACAAACATGAATGTATGGACCTATTGTAGTGCTCGTGGTGCGGAAAGAAGCATAAGTATGAGGAGTGCTCGAAATTGTTTGAGCATATGAATCGGCGACCTTTGGAAGGACAAGGGTGCTGAAATGGTCGATGTCGAGAAGGTAGACATATATTGGATGCCTCGGGTAACATGGGATGTAGGTTTGAAACTTGTCTTGGTAAAAACAAGGGCAGAAGCCGCACGATCAAGAGAGGCACCAAGACAAAAGAACTTGGTTTTAAGGGAGGAGGTCATTCATGGAAAGTATCCGGACTCGTGCATCAAAAGGAGATATATCGGACACAAGTGGATGTTATTTGAAGCTTACAAGGGAGATCCAGTGTCTAAAGGAGCAATCCAGAAGAAGGAACAAGGAAGGAGGGTGGAAGCGCAAAAGGATGACTGGATGAGGTCAATGAGGTGTGTAAAATGTTAGGGCAAGAGAATATCATTCCTTGCTAGGATCATGGTTGAGAGAGAATGTACCACACGCCGAGGAGAGTGTGAGAGATAGGTATTATATGTGAACCTTCCCCTCATAGCCTCAACTATGACAAGGAGATTATGTTGAATGCGATTGTAGATGGATGGCATCGATGGGAAGACCTGCATTACATCCATCTTCAAATGTGTTGTATATGGAAAACAAGACTAAGGCAATGCCCATTGGTGTCTTAAAGGATGCATCTATTACTATCCAGGGAGCCAAGTTTATTGGGAATTCAAAGTCTTGGCACTCGCCGAGGAGGACAATTTCCTAGCACTACTTGGGAACTCTTGGTGTTACAAGAACAATGCAGACCTTCGATTTAACAAAGGGTACATCAGATTCAAGAACAAGGAGGAATAGGTCATTATACCCCTGGTTGATGGGAAGTCGGCACCCTATATTGAACTGTTGGGGAAGAAGTTCTAGACAGGATATATGTGCGCTCAATCAAAGACCCTAAGATGATACACCCTACTAACGGGGTTATCTAGTTTGAAGATGCTTAGTCAGTGAGTGATACCACTAGTCTAGCATGTGACAATTGGGTGCATGGGACTTATGAATTAATGGGATGATAGTTGAGAGGGTCGGTGACCAAGGTAACAAAGGTGCACATGGTTAGGCACCTTAGAGGAAAAGAACTGCCCAAGTATTTAGGAGGAGCCTTCCCTGAGATCTTTTTGCAGGAGGTGGAAGCTCAATGGAAGGATGAGAAGGAATGGAGGGGGATGTTAAGTTATGTCTTGCTCGGAACAAAGATCTCGGTGGTGGGCTACACATCAGGAGAGCCTTTTAGAGTGGCGCGAGGTAAGAATTTCTCTCTCTATCATATTTTCTAGGAGCAATGTACCCACCATCATCAAGGAGTACCATGGGAAGGAGCCCACCTCTTTCCATATCCAAGAGTGTGAACGGGTCTAGAGAGAAGGCACAGAAGCTTTTCCACCATCCCTTTAGGTGCACAAGTTATATTCTACACTACAGGGTTACGTGTGCGCATGGTATATTCATTCGGAGACATGCCGCTAGACAAGGAATTGGAAAGAGCTCACGGTTGACCTTATTCAAACCTTTGAGTATCGGAGTACCAAACCATCGATTGATAAGGCCTTGTAGGGTATCAAGCACCTTACCATGGGGGATAGTGCCAGGATGGAAGATAGGTTGTTGGAATTACTAGGTGAACCAAGATTGGGGCATGCTTTGAAGAAGAAGTAGAGGAAATAGAAGAGTTATAGCTTGAGTGCACATGTTTGGAAAAAGAAAAAGGAAAGTTGGTGTATGTGATTGATGGAGAGGAATCAGAAAGCTTAGATGTTAGCCATTCTATAGGGATGCGTGAGGTAGTAGACAATACATATACTCATGTGCATGCCTACAATGAACCCTTAAAGATGAAGAAGGTTAACATCGGTTCAGGAGAAGAACCTAAGGAAGCTATTATTACATATTAATTGTTGGAGAAGGAAGTATCTAAGTTCATTGATCTACTACGTGAATTTGAGATTTATTCCCATACAGGCACCATGAGCTCAAAGGCATCCACCATTCCTTGGGGGAGATGAAGATAAAACTCAAAGATGGTGTGCGCCCGGTTAGGAAAAGGCCTTACCGGATGAATCCCAATTTGCTTGTGAAGGTTAAGGAGGAGATAGAAAAAATGATAGCCTCTGGGATCATTGAGGCAGTGAAAGAATCGAAGTAGATAATTCTGATGGTAATAAACATCAAGAAGGATGGGTGGATTAGGATCTGTGTGGATTATAGGGAATTGAACATAGTTTGTGTCATTGATCCCTTTCTGACCCCCTTCACTGAAGAAATTTTGGAAGGAGTCACCGGACGTAAAATCTATTCCTTTACAGATGGATTTTTAGGGTACCACCAAGTTCGGATTACAAAGGAGGACCAAGAGAAGACAACCTTCACCACCGAGTGGGGAAGTTTTGCATATACAGTCATGCCCTTTGGGTTGAAGAATGTGCCTATTGTCTTTTCGTGCATAGTGGTGCAAGCATTCCAGGAGTTCATCCATAAGTTTCTTGACTCTATTTGGATGATTGGATAGTATCTGGTCTGGTTAAAGACCATTGTGACAATTTAAGGTTAATGTTTGAGAGGTGTAGGTAGTTGAGGATATCCCTCAACATTAAGAAATGTGTGTTTGCTACACCCTTTGGGACTTTATTGGGGCATATCATATGTAAGGAGGGCTTCTGGTAGATCCCGCTAAAGTTACAGTTATTGTGGGGTTAAGGGAGCCTACTAGCCAGAGCGTAGTGTGTGGATTCCTTGGGCATATGGGCTATTATAGGAAATTTATTAAGGGATATGCCAAGATCGTCGTGCCTTTAGAGGAGCTGCTTAGACATAAAAGTGCCTTCCATTGGGGAGAGGCGCAACAGAGGGTGTTTGATACATTAAAAGATAGGCTTGTCACCGCACCTATATTATGTTTTCCCTCTTGGGACAAGCCCTTTCATGTCCATGTAGATGCCTTAGGGACCGCCATTGGAGCAATGCTTACACAACCAGGTGAAGGGATTGTTGATCATCCTCTATGTTTTGCAAGCAAGAAGCTGACACCAGCAGAGTAGAATTATACCACAATTGAGCGCAAGGCATTGTCAATGATCTACATGCTTTTCAAGTTTAGATAGTATCTGCTGGCAACACCCTTTGTGTTTTACACCGACCACATGGCATTAAAATATTTGGTGAACAAGCCCATCCTACAAGGGTGTATATGTTGGTGGGTGTTGTTGTTTCAAGAATTTGAATTCACCATTATAGTAAAGCCTGGAAAAATCAATTATGGGCCTAATCATCTATCAAGAATTGATTCAAGGGAGGACACACAGAGTATTGAGGAAACAATTCCAGACGCGTAACTGTTTAGGTTGTAGTGCGCACCCTCGAACTTGGAAGAGATTGTAGTATTTTTAAAGGAAGGTGTGGTGCTGGAAGGAATGAAGACTTTAGAGAAAAATCAGTTGGCCATATGCGTCGCACCCTATATGTTAATCAGTGGAGACTTATATAAATTGGGATGTGATGAAGTTTTGCACAAGTGTGTATTAGAGCTTGAGCGTCTGGCCATTATGGAGGAAGCACATGGAGGAAGTGTGGGTGGGCATTATGCAGGTGATGCCACCGCGTGTAAGATATTAATGGCAGGTTTTTGGTGGGAAACCTGTACAAGGATTATAGAGACTATTGTAAAGCATGTGACCATTGTCAACGCCTTGCAAACCAGGGAAGGAGAGATGAAATGCCTTTGCACCCTATCCCTAGCATGGAGCCTTTTGAAAAATGGGCAATAGAATTTGTAGGACCTATTGCACCAATGACGCATAGGACTGGGTCACATTATGTCATCACTTGCATGGATTACCTGACAAGGTGGGCAGAGGCAGCTCTGACTAAAGATTACACAAGAAGAAATAATGACAAGGTTCTTATGGGAGAACATTATCACGAGGTATGGATGCCCGTTGAGTTTGACCAGCGATAGGGGTACACATTTCTTGAATGAGACCATGAGGATCCTGTTATCAGAGTTCATGGTAGCTCATCACAAGACTATGCCCTATCACCCACAAGCAAATGGAACCGTAGAAGCATTTAACAAAATATTGAGTCATACCTGTCCAAAATTTGTGATGTTAGAAGAAAAGATTGGGATGAAAAAGTATCAGCAGTATTGTGGGCTTACAGGACAATGTATAAAAGGATGAACAAAGCCACACCTTTTTAGTTGGTGTTTGTTATCCCGTAAAATTGACAAGGGAAATTTTACAGATAACCCTACCAAAATTTTGTTCCGATCCTCGTCGAGAACTCCTCGCATTCGAAACATTGCTAAATCCCTTCCTGGGAAATCCGGTTTTCTAACTTAGCCTTTTTTTGTCCTTTTGGTCGGGCGCATATAATGTCTATGTAACATCAATTTTTCTTGCGCCCCCTTTAAATCCTTTGGCACATGCTTTCTCATGTCAACAGACGTTTTGGTGTGCCTCACTATGTTGAGTCTTTCCTGCATGCGCCAAGGCGCATGCGCCTTCATGTCAACATAACTTTTGTTGTGCCAAGGGCACACATATTCCTCTATCAACACCACTTCCAGTGCACCAAAGGCACACATAACTTTGTGTTGGCAAGCATTTTGATGCACCACAGGCGCATGTTTTCTTGTGTCGATAGTGCTTTTCATGCACCACTTGAAAAAGTTGGTGGCACATTTATTGCCACCTCGCCTATATATAGGCGCATCTGCGCTGTCATTATCATCCGACACAAATCATGTGATTTTTCTTTGTACTGCCAGCAACTTTGCCTGCGTTTTCAAATCACTTTGTGGACCCATTTGCACGTTTCTTCGTTATATATCCGGGTAAGAGGTCCTCCTTGCTTCGTGTTTTGTGCTTACAATAACAAAAATGTAACCTGTAGTATTCATGTGCCCTGCGCCTTGAGGCCTTAAAATCACTAACTCTTTCTTCTATCAACATTTCAATGGAAAATCAAACAGCTGACATGAATTTCTTGCATTGGGTTTCACTTCTTATTCTTGCAGATCAGCAACTAAGTTCAGAAGAACATATGTCAACATCAAGCAAGAAACCTATCAAATCTAAAGGCAAGGCCAAGCTCACAGAAGAAGAAATGAAGTATAAGTATCAGAGGGTCAGAATGCCCGAGTCCCAAGTAGAGTGTGACCTGGACATCAGAGACTCGGAACTAGGTCATATTGATATGGAGGAGTTCGGGCCGAACCAAGAAGGTCACAAGAAGTCCATGGATGGACAAATTGATAGGCAGTGCCCTGCACTTTGCTGGAGGGATCCCAGTTAGTGCCGTGAATAATGAATTTATGATGGTGGTAGCCCGATGCTACAATAAAGACACAAGATGTGTCCATGGTGAGAAGGGCGAGGTTATAATTAACCTCACTGCCCGGCACTTTGAAATAATGCTCGGCATTCCTCATCACCGCACTTTGTGGCCGTAAGCCATGAAGATTGCATTAAGGCCTGGGACGACAATGAAGATCGGTGCGCACGCGGTGATGAGCGAGGTTTATCTGAAGAACAAAAAGTAGTGACTCGGTGGCCACAAGTCATTCATCGCAGTGACTTTTCAGAGGAACTCAGTGACACAATTACGTTCCTGAGCAGAGTCTTTGGGCTTCCTGACGCCCATTATTTTCACAAGTGGATGCTGCGGTACCTTGAAACAATGAACAAAAATGTGCCCGATCAACGCTTTGAATGGGCAGAAATCATAAGCAGCACAATCTCCGAGCAGCTACAACAACTTAACACAACGGGGAGGTTCTATATGAACTCCTACGTGGTCTATGTTGCGGCTTCAGAGAGAGATTATCCAGCTCTGATGCGGTGTGGGGTTTGGCCCCAAGTCAAAATTTATGAATACTATCCAGAGCTGAAGCTGGAAAATAGTATTCCCCAGTTCACAAAGATCAATGATGCATTCTTCTATTTCATCATCTTCCTGTTGAGGCCAAATATGACTCACGGTCATATGACCAAGAGCATAGTAGTAGCTACTGAGAAGTGGGGGGCCCTGTTCACTCAATTCCCCACATTCACCTATCTGAGGGCAGTCAATTTCTTGGGGGAACCGACTAGACTGCCAAGATATGCCGGGCCCAAGTTGATCCTATTGGAGCTGTCGAGGCAGCTTGTTACTTACCATGAAAAGTGCCTAAAGAGAAAGAAGGGTGGAACTCCTTTCCCCCTCACAGTGGGTAGGTATACGTGTCTCACTCACCACAAGGCAAAAGATATGTTTACAGAACTGGAGCTGCTGAATCTGAAACATGACTTCCTAGCAAGGCCCACCTTCGACCTAAGAAATTGTTTGCCTAGGGCCAAGCTCGACCCGATCCACATCCCTCAGATCGAAGATATCTACATCGACATATATCATGAGGTTGAGCTTAGGAGGAAGGATCATTCTCACTTGGCCTTAGCAGAAATCATCCAGTACGGGGTAGCCATCATCCCCAAAGGCTACCAAACTACTGAGCAAGAAGTGGATCAAGTGTATCTTGACACGGGTGGGGACGATTGGCCTTTCACGTTGATTGATAGAACCAAAGTGCCTCAGACAATTAAGGAGAGAGTCAAGGAAACTCATGCATAACAGAGCATTGGTGCCGAATGAATGAGCTCATCTACCTCGGAATCGATTTCACAACCTCTTTGTTGGGCAACACACCTCCTCGGGCTAAACAACACTAAAGGGGAAATGAAAAGGCAAAGAGGGTGAATCCAGCTCCACCCAAGAGGAAGCTCCTAAAAGTCCTCCTTCCGCTACACCCGAAGAAGTTATAACTCGGCTTCTTCGAGAAAGAAACAGCGGAGGACGTTCCCATAGGCACATCCACTTAGGATGTGGCCACTTTGCTGAAATAATTGAGGTCCCTTCTGTCCCTTCTCCCTCTCCTCCTTCCCCTCCTCGAGTGACCTAAGTGACCATTCCTTTGGTCATGTCCTCTCCCCCTTCTTCTATTGTTCCTCCCGCTTCTTTGTCCATCTTCTCTTCTCTCGCAGATTTGTCCCTTCCATTTCTTCCCTCATCTCTCGAGCTCCCCTCCCTTCCTATGTCTTCGTCCCTGCAGATCTCTTCCTCCCGTGAGCACTTCCTCGGCCTCCCTCTCGATGCCACCTCAAGTGTCTCCATGTTTTTCCCTTCTACTACACGCAGCCTGCCCCTTCTCTGTTTCTCGTCCTTTTGCATAAGTCCAACTGGATCTCCCACCACCTAAGTCGCAGAAAAGGAAAGTTCCCATCACTCGATGGACTTTTCCGTTATCCTAAGCAAAGGGGCCAAGAAGAAAAAGCCTATCACGCACTTCTCTCGAGTGCTTCGGGAGAAAGGGTAATGGAGATCGCATACCCCAATCCTCCGAAGGATAAAAGGATCTGCCTCCGACAGTTACAGTGACTCAAGTCGAGATGGGGACGTCTTAAAAGCCTTCGAGGAGAGGCCCTATCATAGTTGACGCCCTCTGCAAGAAGCTTCAAGAAGCAAAAGAAGAGAAAAGGCTACTGAAAGAGCAAAATAAACATCTGCTCCATGCCTTACAAAAGATGGGCAGTGCACCTCCCACAACTGCCGCCAAAACTCCTGAGCCTCTGAGTCAGGATAAAATTAATGAATATGCAAAGATCTGCAGCGGGTGGTATGGCGATTTCCGCTGGAGGAGCCAGATCCTCAAGGATAGTGAACGAGTGATCGCCAAGTTCACCGATTTGTATCTGAACATCAACAAGGCGAACAAAGAACTCCAGGCATTAGCAAGACCCATATCCAAAGAGCTGGACCATGCTAGGGTCAGCAGGCAGCATGAGACCTTTCAAAGAATGTTCGATTTGCTTCAGTTGAAGATTTGGTCGAGTTCGAGTTTTCGGTGACCCCGGGGCCCTCAATAAAATCCTTTCCACTGGATTACCGGATGGATCAACCGGTATTCATCCTCGAAAATATTGATAAGGTAAAGGAAGAAGCCCTAGACGCAATGCATCGGATGGAACAAATTGTTCTAACAATGTCTCAAGGGTTGCTTACTCCTTCTTTCACCTTAAGGAAGGTTGATTGAAACCATTCGATCTTCCAGCGATTGTTTCGCAAGGGTCAGCCGAGGTCACTTTTGACGCAGAATCCATCAATAACCTGCTGGCTTGTCGGGACTTCATCGGGTTCTTAATAAAAGCAGAGAATGAATATTCCAAACTCCCAGAGAAGCTCACAGACGAGCGGGAGACTTGCGAGGCTATCAGTGAGCGACACAAGGATCCTTCCCAAGATCAATTAGAGCCCATGATCAGCAAGTTCATGGAATACCATGCCCAATTCCACATCTCGTCACCCGAGCAGCAACAACAGGATATCCCCTTTCAGCCGCGGATGACAACGATGAATAATTTCTCTCTTCTTCGACTTTCTTTTTGTAAATGTCTAAAGTATGTTGACACAAATGATGACATCATCCATGTTGCACCATGGGATGATGTCATCCATCAAGTTGTCAAAAGTCAACATGACTTTGAGATATTTTGTAAATAGGTGGTTGGTTCCTTTTTTCCTTCCTTCTTCTTCTTCTATATATATACTCGAATAATTGTTGTATTTGGGTGGTGGATATCTTTTAGATGAAAAATAGAAGTGAGAAGAAACGACTTTGAGCTTTTTTATGAATGAAGGAAATATTAATACAATATTTAGACTTTGTGCTTGAATACATGTGTTATATGCATTAGATCTTTCTTACATCGAGATCTGTGTGTTTATTCTCGTTAGATCTACTGCTTTTATTGTCATTTATTCATCGGTATTGCTTTGTTTGTCTATGCAAGTAGGTTCGGCTCATTTCTACCAGCCCAAAACATAGACCCTCCGACCTTTCTGCTTTGGAATTCATTTCTTTTCTCCCTTCGGACCTGATCTTTCTTCATCCTCTCTTTCATTCCTTTCTTTTCGCAGTGGAAACACCCCTACTGGGATGAGATCCCAAACCCCCGAAGGCAGAATATTGTGAGACTTGCACAGATTCCTACTGGTAGAATAGCAATAAACTAGTTTCGCTTTGCTGACTCAAAGAGGGGCTATGCCCTGCACACTGTTGGCTCGTTTATCCATAAATCTGCCCAAGCGATAGATTTTCAAACCAACAGTTTTTGGCGACTCTGCTGGGGATCAAACAGATCTATCCGATCTATGATGGTGGTATGATAGAAAAACAGTTAAAATCTAAAAAATCACTATCTGTTTGCAAACTTGAACTTTTTGTTAAAAATCTAAAATTTTGCAAAAGTGCTCTAAATCGAAAATTTTCTTCTGAGATCCATAGATCTGGCCTAGTTGGAGATCTTTAGTTCACTGAGTTTTTATAAAAATCTATATTTTTCCGTAGATATGAGTTTTTGACTGTTTACCAAAATTTTCAACCTTTTTGAAAAATTCAACTTTAGATCTGAAAATCAGCTTACTAATCTTCACTATCATTTTATCCTCGTTGTTCTTTGTCATTAACCGCAATCGGTTTTCAGAAGAGGATAATTTTTAAATATTCGAGAAAGTACACATGTTGCTGGTTTTTGTCAGAGAAACTAGAAAAACAGCAAGTACAAGCAAAAAGAAATTTTAAATCTGTGCCACAACATTTCAGATCTGGAAGGTACGCTGGCGGGTGAGCCATAGACGCGTAGCAGGTGAGCTCGTGGAGAAATCGATCCTACTTTCAATCTACTTCAAAGGCACAATTTCAATGTAACACCGGCGCGCTTTTCATCACTAAGTTCAGCTGATCGGTCACCCAGAAGCGCCTCACCCCCATGGAAGAACCGGTTTTCACAAGGAGCCTCCACATCCCTTTGTAGTGCCTTGCTACTCAGTGGAACTGTGTTTCCAGCCCGTGTTCTTTTTCCAGCTGTCCAGATGGCGGTACCATGGGGAAATGCTATGGGTCCCCTGGCCTTGCCGCATATTGTTCACGCACTCCCACATGGAAACCGAAAGAATTTTCTCAAATTTGACGGAGTGGGAACCAAAGCACGGATTCGCACATATCTCGCATTCATCATGTCATGCGCTTTCTGGATGTAACTCATGAAGATGTGTCGGTTCTCCTTTTTCTCGGAAACTCTATAAGGGCCTCGCAGAATGGTTTCAGCATTTACCGGCCGGATCTATTACCAGTTGGGCCACCTTGCGGGATGATTTTGAAGACAGGTACAAGCCTTCAGAAGATGCATTTGCATTGTTATCACAGATCACTCACCTGAAGAAGGAGGCCAATGAGACCATGCGTGATTTTATCGCCAGGTTCAATGCATTAATCAACCGTGTCCCTGTCGCCATGCTTCCAACACCAGAAAATTAGAAGTGTTTCTTCGTGAACGCTATGAGCTCGAAAGTAAGTTTCTTACTCCTGCAAGAACAAGTGGCTACCTTGATTCTCGCCTAGGCCACTGCCATCCGAATTGAAGATAATTTGATAATATCTAGCGAATTAAAAAGGGAATCATCCAAGCCTAAATCTTCGGGCCCTTCTCCCACTACTTCGTCTGATCCGACATTTCAAAAGATGGCGAACGAATTGCTTGCATTAAAGAAGCAGTTAGCCCAAGCTTCCCCCAGTTCCTCATACCGGGATATTCCACAGAGGAATTTCATTTCCAACAATGTTTCACAAAGGTTGCGCTTACTTGCAACTGCTCCACGGTTGGCGCTTGAGGCTCCTCCGGTCAATGCTTTAGCCGAAATTGAAGAAGAGGAGCAAGATTATGAAGAACCTTCGTCTCAAGGCGAAGATGATCAAGACATCGGTGAACCGACTGGCGACTCTACTATCGGGTATATGGAATTTGATGAAGAAGAATTTGATGAAGAGGAGGGTACACAGGGCTATGCAAGTGGATAATCATATGTTGTTTTTACCCGCTCGCAAGGAAAAGAAGCAGAGGTCGCTGCCCATGTGTAGAAAGAGAAGGCCGTGTCAAACGTGCCTCCAACCATTGCTAAAAGAGGTAATCCTCTTCCTACTCAACTCCCTGTTAAGTCTTTTACAAGGAAATCTTTTCCCCCCATCTCTCCTCCAAATCAACCTTCTTCTATTCCCGTAAAGACCAAGAATCCCACCCTACCATCACAAAGTGAGGGACTCTTTCCTTCACCAGCGCAACCCTTGGCCGCATTTGACATAATTGACCATGCTAAAAAGACCAAGATCCAAACGTCTGAAGCCGAGTATCTTCAGTCAAATCTCGAACAGCTTGTAAGATTAACTAAATATATTCAAATTCAAGCTTGTCATATCTCCTAGGTTCCCCTAAAAGGAACTCTTTCCACTCCTCCTGCATCCCGCATAAATGTTGCCTCAACATCTGCATTAGGAAAGATAGAACCTTTCTATCTCTCCCTCTTAATCAATGGCCACAAGTTAAGTAACTGCATAATTGATTCTGGAGCTTCTGATAACATCATGCCGACAAAAGTCGCCCATGCTTTGGGCCTCACCCTTACGAATCCTTTTGGCAGATGTTATTCCTTGGAAACCAAGTAAGTTCCGTTGATTGGTCAAATCAAAGACGCGCAGTTTGCATTTGCGGTGTTCCCAGAGAAAAGAGTAAAGATGACCGTCCTTGTTGCCGACATTCTAGCAGCCTACGAAATTTTTTTGGGAAGAATTTTTTGCAGTGAAGTTGGTGGGGAGATTCATATGGACTGGTCTAAGGCTAGAATCCCCGTCAAAGGTGTAATGCAGACATTGGAGCCAGAATCATAAAAGAAGTACTTGGTTACTAACTCTGAGGACCCCAAGGCTCAAATTCTTTTCGAATCATCAGGGATGGGGAACTATTTCTTGTCTACCGAGTCTGAAAAAATGGTTGTTCTCATTCAAGAAGAGGATCTTAACAAGATCTAGACTTTGTAGTTTGATGGCAGCTGTGCAACCAGTGGATGTGGCGCCGGAGCCATGCTACTATCTCCTGAAGGGGAGGTTATTCCTCTCTCTTTCAAGTTGTAGTTTTTCAACACAAATAATACTGCTGAGTATGAATCTCTGCTACTTGGCATGCAAGCCGCGAAGGAAAGAGAGATCAAAAATCTGAAAGTGCAAGGTGATGCAGAGCTAGTCATGAATCAAGTTAAGAGAATATATCAAGTGAAGAATGAGAGGCTCAGGCACTACCGTAATGCGGTGTGGGACAACATCGAGGAATTTGACACCTTTTCAATAGAATCCATTCCAAGATCTCAGAATGACATGGCTGATTCATAGGCCATTTCAGTGTCCCTCATGCTCCTCACCCGTGTTTGAAAACGAAAAAATACACCATTGAGATGGTCTTCCGTCCAAGTGTGCTTGGATAATTCTCGGCATTGGCATGTATTCAACGATGACAGTCAACTCATTGCCTTTCTAGAAAAGGCAGAAAATTTCAAGGAATTACATTTTGAAGGATCCACTTCCATGTGCCGCGAATCACCACCGATCAAAAGGATGAATCAAGGAACGAAGACATTTGTCGGCTCAAAGGGAATAAAATTATGAAGGGCCTGGTTTCTCTAGAGTGGTTGTTCGATGGCATGACCATTTTGTAAAAAATAAAAAGTGAGATGATGCTAGCTCATCCCGAAATTGAACCGGTTAATTTAGGATCGGTAGAAATCCATGCTTTGTGAACATCGGAAAATGTTGCACACCAAGAGAAGCGGAAGTTTGTCAAACCGTGAAGAAATACATGGATGTATTGGCATGGTCCTACACCGATCTAAAGTCTTTTAGGCCAAAGGACGTCCAGCATGACATCCCGTTAAAGAGGACGCGTCGAGCCTTTAGCTAGAAGCGAGAGCATTATAACCCTAAGATCTCGGTACTATCCAGGCTGAAATTCAGAAAATACTGGATGCGAGAATCATTTTTCCTATCCATCACAGTACTTGGGTGGCGAACATTGTGCCAGTTCTGCAAGAAAAACGGTGAAATATGCATATGCGTAGATTTTGAAACTTGAATCAGGATTCCTTAAAAGACAACTACCCACTTCCCATAATGGATCAGGTTCTACAAGCGGTAACTGGATCAGAAATGCTGTCCATGCTCGATGGTTTTTCGGGCTACAATCAGATTGAAGTCTCACCTGAAGATCAATTTAAAACAGCATTCACTACTCCACAGAGGTACGTTTGCCTACAAAGGGATGTCTTTTGGCCCGACTAACGCTAGCGCCACTTTTTAGTGGGCCTTGGACCTTGCATTTAAAGGTATGATGAGGAAGGTCATTGTGGTTTATTTGGATGACTTAACTATATTCTCTAAACAATGAAATGATCATTGTGATCATTTAGAGCAAGTGTTGGCAGTGCCGAGAACATGGGATTTCCCTGAACCCAAAAAAGTTTGTTTTTGGAGTCACGAAAGGGTAGTTCTTTGGGACATGTTGTTAGTAAGGAAGGAACGAAGATAGACACCGAAAGGGTTAAGGCTATTGAGCCTTACTTTACCTACAAGCAAGACCGGTGTTCACTCTTTCTTCGGAAAGGTGAACTTTCTCAGCGCTTTGTTCTGACATTGCTGAAAAGACTCATCATATATTGGACATGATGAAAGTGTCACCAACTTTCCGATGGAGCAAGGAAGGGAAAAGGTCGTTCAAGAAATAAAAGCTTCGCCGCTCACGCACTAGATCCGGTATGTCCCGATTTCTCCAAAGATTTTATCATGTATAGCTATGCATCTGAGCATACTGTGTCTACCATCTTGATGCAAAAGAATTCTGAGGATGTTGAATCTCCGATTGCGTTCATGAGCTCTCCCCTCAAGCCTCATGAACTAAAAATGTCTCAATTGGAAAAGCATGCCTTCGCCGTTGTCAAAGTAGTCAAAAACTTCAGGTATTACATTTTAAATTCTCATACAGTGGTACTGGTCCCTGACACGGTAGTCAAATCAATTCTAACTCAACAAGAGTTAGGAAGCTTGCGAGGAAATTGGATTGCAAAGGTCCAGGAGTATGATCTGGATATAAAACCAACCAAGCTGGTAAGAGGCAAAGGCCTATGTTTGCTTATGGCTGAAAAAAAGATTCGAAGACCCTCAAGAAAAGGATGATTGCACCAATGGAGCACAAAGCCAGCTGGAGAAAGCTGATTCTCTACCCATGGTTCTATTTTTCACGACCAGCGATGAATGGTATTCTGATATCACTTTATTTCTCACGTACGGAGAATGTCCTGGCTCACCCGACTCCAAAGGAGAAGTGTGCTATAAAGCTCGGGGTAGCCAAATATGTCATCTGGGATGACGGTTTATACAAACACGGGATAGATGGTGTCTTCTTGCGATGTGTCGAAAAGCCACAACAGGTGAAGTTACTTGAAATTTTTCATAATTCAGCCTGTGGAGGCCATTTCTCCTCTTCCGTGACAACACACAAGATCATTCGGGCCAGGTACTATTGGCCGATGCTTTTCCAAGATGCAGCCACCTGGGTAGCAAAGTGTGAACCTTGCCAACAGTTCGTCGGCAAGCCCAAGTTGGCTGCTTTTCCCCTCAGGCCGGTCGTTGTCGACGAACCATTCAAGTAGTGGGGAATTGATTTTATCGGTGCACTCAATCCCCAATCGAGTGCCGGACATAGTTATGTCCTAACAGCAACAGATTACTTCACCAAGTGGGTGGAAGCCATACCTGTCAAACATGCCACTTCCGAGGTTGTTTGTAGTTTTATCAAAGAAAATATCATTGTCAGGTTTGGCGTTCCAAACAAGATTGTTGCTGATAATGCTTCTAACTTTTCTTCATGGGAAGTTATTGGTTTTTGTTACGAATAGGGGATAACTTTAGCTCATGCCTCGGATTATTATCCTCGGGAAATGGTTAGGCGTAATCCAAGAACAAAAACTTGGCGACCATCATACGAAAGCTAGTAGATGAGAATCAACGAATGTGGCACAAGTGCTTATACGACGCTTTGTGGGCGAGATCACATTACTCCCAAGAGGTCTCTCGGTATGTCACTTTTTCAAGTGTTATATGACAACGATCTTGAGCTTCCCAATTCTACTGAAATTCCTGCTTTGCGCTTGGCACGAGCAATTGAAGATGAAACTTTCCAAAATTCTCTTGAAAAGAGGATCATGTATCTAGCAGAGCTCGAAGAAAAGAGAGTAAGAGTGGTCGACAAGATCACCAAACATCAAAATCAAGTCAAGAGACTGTTCGATAAAAAAGCTAAGCAAAGAAATTTCCAGGTGGGAGACCTCGTCCTTCTATGGGACAAGCGAAGAGAGCCAAAGGGCATGCATGGAAAGTTTGATTCCCTATGGAGAGGGCCTTTCAAGATCAAGCAGCTCAACGGAGAGAATAGTTTCTATCTCTCATATCTGGATGGAACTAAACTCCCGCTTCCCTATAGCGGGCAGCATCTGAAAATCTTCAGGAAGTAGAGCTTGCTCTCTTCTTTACAATGATTTGCTTGATTGTGTGTTTTTTTTTGTCGTGTGTTTGCTTTCTATTTGTTGTGTGTCCCCTTTTGTTCGCCCTATGGTCAACCTTGTTTTTGACTCTATTTCCCAATGGATAGGCACATGAGATCTGGGATTCTCTACCCCTGAGGTTTGCTCAGGGATAGTCCCCAGAAAGAGCCAACTGTTATCCTGTAAAATTGACAAGGGCAATTTCTGACGATAACCCTACCAAATTTTGTTTCAATCCTCGTTAGGAACTCCTTGCGTTCGAACATTGCTAAATCCCTTCCCGGGAAATCTAGTTTTCCGAACTTAGCCTTTTTGGTCTTTTTTGGTTGGGTGCATATAATGACTATGCAACATCAAGTTTTCTTGTGCCCCCTTTAAATCCTTTGGCGCATGCTTTCTCGTGTCAACAGGCATTTTGGTGCGCCTCACTATGTTGAGTCTTCCTTGCATGTGCCAAGGCGCATGCGCCTTCATGTCAACAAAACTTTTGTTGCGCCACTTTTTGGTGCGCCAAGGGCGCACATATTCCTCTGTCAACACCACTTCCGGTGCGCCAAAGGTGCACATAACTTTGTGTTGGCAAGCATTTTGATGCGCCACAGGGCGCATGTTTTCTTGTGTCGACAGTGCTTTTCATGCGCCACTTGAAAAAGTTGGTGGCACATTTATTGCCACCTCACCTATATATAGGCGCGTCTGCGCTGTCATTATCATCCGACACAAATCACGTGATTTTTCTCTGTACCTACCAGCGCACCTGCCCTGTCATTTTCAAATCACTTTGTGGACCCGTTTGCACATTTCTTCGTTATATATCCGGGTAAGAGGTCCTCCTTGCTTCTGTGTGTTTTGTGTTTTGTTCTTTCTTGGCTGCTTGTGGGTGTGGATTTATAAGCTGTGAAATCATGAACTCCCCCCTCCTTGTTGTTTTTCTCTAAACATGCTTTTCCCCCTCTTTCCGGATCTGTTTGGTAAAGAGGAAACTCATCTAAAAATGGCTTGAAACCCTTTGTTTAAGCCTCTTCATCACCCAATGACCTTGCATAAGGAGCTTAAACACATGTAAAACCCCTCAGAGAAGGAATCATGGCTTGAAAAGAAGACTCTTATTTTTCTCCATTGGCGCATCTGTTACCCCTGCAACATGATAAACAGGCACGCTAATGGTGCACTTTCCCTGCCTGTTACATAATGCACAACCATGCCCTCATGGCGCACTCCCTTCACTTGTTGCAGCTACTTTCCCTGCCTCCCTACTCGGTGCACCAAACTCATATGTTGCATCATGAAAACTCACGCCTTTGGCGCACCCTGCGTCTATGCAACACCAACTAAATCTGCGCCAAGTGCAAAAGCTTTAAGCGGCACAGTGCATCCATTGTTACAACAACATCATGTTATGCATTCCTTCCATGCACCGCGCCAAGTTCCCTTTAGCGCACAAAAGGCATATGTTACACAAGCCTTATATGCGCCTTTGGCGCACCGAAGTTCCATGCAACATGAAAATTATATGCACCACTGGCGCATCCTGTTCCCGTGTAACATGAAGAATCCATGCGCCCTTTATAAAACGCATACATATGGTGCAGGCGCACTTGTGCTTACAATAACAAAAATGTAACCTACAGTATTCATGCGCATTGTGCCCTGAGGCCTTAAAATCACTAACTCTTTCTTCTGTCAACATTTCAATGGAAAATCAAACAGCTGACATGAATTTCTTGCGTTGGGTTTCACTTCTTATTCTTGCAGATCAGCAACTATGTTCAGAAGAACATATGTCAACATCAAGCAAGAAACCTATCAAATCTAAAGGCAAGGCCAAGCTCACGGAAGAAGAAATGAAGTATAAGTATCAGAGGGTTAGAATGCCCGAGTCCCAAGTAGAGTGTGACTGGACATCGAGAGACTCGAATCGGGTCATATTGATATGGAGGAGTTCTCAGGCCGGAACCGGGAAGGTCACAAGAAGTCCATGGATGGACAAATTGATAGGCAGTGCACTACACACTTTGTTGGAGGGATCCCGCTTAGTGCCGTGAATAATGAATTTATGATGGTGGTAGCCCGATGCTACAATAAAGACACAAGATGTGTCCATGGTGAGAAGGGTGAGGTTATAATCAACCTCACTTCCCAGCACTTTGAAATAATGCTCGGCATTCCTCATCACCGGCACTTTGTGGCCGTCAGCCAAGAAGATTGCATTAAGGCCTGGGACGACAATGAAGATCAGTGTATGCAGCTGATGAACGAGGTTTATCTGAAGAACAAAAAAGTAGTGACTCGGTGGCCACAAGTCATTCATCGTAGTGACTTTTCAGAGGAACTCAGTGACACAATTACGTTCTTGAGCAGAGTCTTTGGGCTTCCTGATGCCCATTATTTTCACAAGTGGATGTTGCGGTACCTTGAAACAATGAACAAAAATGTGCCCGATCAACGCTTTGAATGGGCAGAAATCATAAGCAGCACAATCTCCGAGTAGCTACAATAACTTAACACAACGGGGAGGTTCTATATGAACTCCTATGTGGTCTATGCTGTGGCTTCAAAGAGAGATTATCCAGCTCGATGCGGTGTGGGGTTTGGCCCCAAGTCAAAATTTATGAATACTATCTAGAGTGAAGCTAGAAAATAGTATTCCCAGTTCACAAAGATCAATGATACGTTCTTCTATTTCATCATCTGCTGTTGAGGCCAAATATGACTCACGGTCGTGCGACCAAGAGCATAAGTAGCAGCTCTTGAGAAGTGGGGGGCCTTTAGTCAATTCCCCACATTCACCTATCTGAGGGTAGTCAATTTCTTGGGGGAACCGACTAGACTGCCAAGATATGCCGGGCCCAAGTTGATCCTATTGGAGCTATCGAGGTAGCTTGTTACTTACCATGAAAAGTGCCTAAAGAGAAAGAAGGGTGGAACTCCTTTCCCCCTCACAGTGGGTAGGTATACGTGTCTCACTCACCACAAGGCGAAAGATATGTTTATAGAACTGGAGTTGCTGAATCTGAAACATGACTTCCCAGCAAGGCCCACCTTTGACCTGAGAAATTGTTTACCTAGGGCCAAGCTCGACCCGATCCACATCCCTCAGATCGAAGATATCTACATCGACATATATCATGAGGTTGAGCTCAGGAGGAAGGATCATTCTCACTTGGCCTTAGCAGAAATCATCCAGTACGGGGTAGCCATCATCCCCAAAGGCTACCAAACTACTGAGCAAGAAGTGGATCAAGTGTATCTTGACATGGGTGGGGACGATTGGCCTTTTGCGTTGATTGATAGAACCAAAGCGCCTCAGACAATTGAGGAGAGAGTCAAGGAAACTCTGTGCAGAACAGAGCATTGGTGCCGAATGAATGGGCTCATCTACCTCGGAGTCGATTTCACAACCTCTCCATTGGGCAACGCACCTCCTCGGGCTAAACAACAGCCAAAGGGGAAAGGAAAAGGCAAAGAGGGTGAATCCAGCTCCACCCAAGAGGAAGCTCCTGAAAGTCCTCCTTCCACTACACCCGAAGAAGTTATAACTCTGGCTTCTCCAGAGAAAGAAACAATGGAGGATGTTCCAATAGGCACATCCACTCAGGATGTGGCCACTGCTGAAACAATTGAGGTCCCTTCTGTCCCTTCTCCCTCTCCTCCTTCCCCTCCTCGAGTGACCCAAGCGACCATTCCTTTGGTCGTGTCCTCTCCCCCTTCTTCTACTGTTCCTCCTGCTTCTTCGTCCATCTTCTCTTCTCTCGTAGATCTGTCCCCCTCCATTTCTTCCCTCATCTCTGAGTTCCCCTCCCTTCCTATGTCTTCCTCCCTTGCAGATCTCTTCCTCCCGTGAGCACTTCCTCGGCCTCGCTCTCGATGTTGCCTCCAAGTCTCCACATTTTCCCTTCTACTACTCTGCAACTGCCCCCTTCTCTGTTTCTGGTCCTTCTCCCATAAGTCCAGCCTGGATCTCCCAAAGCACCTAAGTCGCGAGAAAGGAAAGTTCCCATCGCTCGATGGAATTTTCTTTATCCCATCAAAAGGGGCAA
The DNA here is from genome assembly GCA_018340775.1 of Taxus wallichiana var. yunnanensis. Taxonomy (NCBI): domain Eukaryota; kingdom Viridiplantae; phylum Streptophyta; class Pinopsida; order Cupressales; family Taxaceae; genus Taxus; species Taxus wallichiana. The sequence goes on along the minus strand of CM031236.1, from coordinate 467,168,377 downwards.
AGAAGCAAAAGCCTATCACACGCTTCTCTCAGAGTGCTTCGGGAGAAAGGGTAATGGAGATCGCATACCCCAATCCTTTTAAGGATAAAAAGGATCTGTCTCTGACAGATTACATAGTGACTCAAGTCACAATGGGGATGTATTCTGAAAGCCTTCAGGGAGAGGCCCTATCTACAGTTGACGCCCTCTATAAGAAGCTTCAAGAAGCAAAAGAAGAGAAAAGGCTACTGAAAGAGAAAAATAAACATCTGCTCCACGCCTTACAGAAGATGGGTAGTGCACCTCCCACAACTGCCACCGAAACTCCTGAGCCTCTGAGTCAGGATAAAATTAATGAATATGCAAAGATCGGCGAGCAGGGTATGGCAGTTTCCTGGAGGAGCCAAATCCTCAAGGACAGTGAACAAGTGATCGCCAAGTTCACCGATTTGTATCTGAACATCAACAAGGTGAACAAAGAACTCCAGGCATTAGCAGGACCCATATCCAAAGAGTTGGACCATGCTAGGCTGCAGCATGAGACCTTTCAAAGAATGTTCGACTGTTCAGTCGAAGATCTGGTCAAGTTCGAGTTTTCGGTCACCCCAGGGCCCTCAATAAAATCCTTTCCACTCTGGATTACCGGATGGATCAACTGGAATTCATCCTCGAAAAGATTGATAAGGTAAAGGAAGAAGCCCTGGACGTAATGCATCAGATGGAACAAATTGTTCTAACAATGTCTCCAGGGTTGCTTACTCCTTCTTTCACCTTAAGGAAGGTTGACGAAACCATTCAGATCTTCAAGGAGATTGTTTTGCAAGGGCTGGGGCTAGAGGTCACTTTTGACGCAGAATCCATCAATAACTGCTAGCCTGTCGGGACTTCATCGGGTTCTTAATAGAAGCAGAGAATGAATATTCCAAACTCCCAGAGAAGCTCACAGACGAGCGGGAGACTTGCGAGGCTATCAGTGAACGACACAAGGATCCTTCCCAGGATCAATTAGAGCCCATGATCAGAAAGTTCATGGAATATCGTGCCCAATTCCACATCTGGTCACCCGAGCAGCAACAGTAGGATATCCCCTTTCAGCCGCGGGATGACGACGATGAATAATTTCTCTCTCTTCTTCGACTTTCTTTTTGTAAATGTCTAAAGTATGTTGACACAAATGATGACATCATCCATGTTGCACCATGGGATGATGTCATCCATCAAGTTGTCAAAAGTCAACATGACTTTGAGATATTTTGTAGATATTTTGTAAATAGGTGGTTGGTTCCTTTTTGCCTTCCTTCTTCTTCTTCTTCTATAAATACTCGAATACTTGTTGTATTTGGGTGGTGGATATCTTTTAGATGAAAAATAGAAGTGAGAAGAAAAGACTTTGAGCTTTTTGTAACAGAAGGAAATATTAATACAATATTTAGACTTTGTGCTGAATACATGTGTTATATGCATTAGATCTTTCTTACGTCAGATCTGTGTGTTTATTCTGTTGGATCTACTTCTATTTTATTGTCATTTATTCATCAGTATTGCTTTGTTGTCGTCTATGCAAGTAGGTTCGGCTCTGTTTACTACCAGCCCAAAACATAGACCCTCTGACCTTTCTGCTTTGGAATTCATTTCTTTTCTCCCTTCGGACCTGATCTTTCTTCATCCTCTCTTTCATTCCTTTCTTTCCGTAGTCGAAACACCCCTACTGGGATGAGATCCCAAACCCCCGAAGGTAGAATATTGTGAGACTGTGAGACTTGCATAGATTCCTGCTAGTAGAATAACAATAAACCAGTTTCGCTTTGCTAACTCAAAGAGGGGCTATGCCCTACACACTATTGGCTTGTTTATCCATAAATCGCCCAATGATGATTTTCAAACCAATGGTGTTTAGCACAGAAGCCTTCTTTTCGGTTGAATTTATGTTACCTTCTCTGTGAATAGCACATGCAGGAGGGTTAGACAATGAATGAGCACTAGAAGAAAGGATTGATGAGTTAATGAAACTAGATGAGAGACGATCACTCACCAGGTGGAGCAAAACAAAAGAAAAAGAAAAGTAGAAGGCTTGACATGATCTCCAAATTAGAAACAAGAAGTTTGAGGTTAGACATATGGTGTTACTATATGATTCTAAGTTTCTACGCTATCCTGGGAAGTTGAAAGTCCATTGGTTGGGTCCTTACACAATCTCGTACATCCTTGATTCGGGTGCGTACCAGTTACAAGCGCTAGATGGGATGAAGTTACCTAGACACTTCAATGGGAGTAGGCTGAAGCCCTACTATAAATAAGTCTTCTTGGTGTTTGTAAATAAGGTAGTTTTTCCAGTTAGTTTAGAAGTTTCCTTTATGTATTTCCATTTCTTGTGTTTCCCTTTTTGTTGTTTTTTTTTGTGCCTTGGGCACCGGTAACCTTATTACTATTTTGGAGAATTTGTGAGTGCGCAGAGGACCACGCATCATTTTAAGTGTGGGGTGGATAAATGTGAAGGAGTACATGATTAGAGTGCCAAGAAAGTTGTGTTAAAAAGCCCTGTTGAATGGCCTGGTTGAAAGAGGTGTATGTGGAGAAAATATGGAAGAAGAATGGTTAGCTCCAGGATAAATCTATTTGTAGATCCCACATAATAAGGAGGAGAATGTGAATTTAAGAAACACGAGGTAGGCGAGAGCAAGAATCAAGACAGAAGAAGTTCCTTCGGGACGGGTTATGCGCGCGCAAGAGTCTCCTATCATGTTGGATTGGTTGTGCGCCAGAAGGTTGGAGGATTTTTCACGTATGTTGGGCACATGAGTGAAAGCACTAAATATGGGCTTTGTTTGAAAAGAGAAAAATTATGGTGGTAGGTGAAGTAGCATTTAATGTTTAAAAAGAGAAAATATAAGTAAAGGGTTGAGGCAGTTTCATTTTCACTTTGCGAAATAGAGAAAGGAGTGAGTTTTATAAACTAGGGTTTCCATATTCGATCATGCGAAGAAAGATCTGTGAGATTGAAGCATGAGAAGCCAGTTTGAGTTTGCAAACCAGAAGGAAGGGGTTACATGGGCGTGAAAAGAGTTGTGAGGAGGCACTATCTTGTGGAAATTTGATCCCAGTTAGGGTTCGACAAACTAGGGCACGGGTTCAAGAGATTTATATCATAGATTTGAGATCGAGGTTGGAAGAAGTAGGACAGAGTAACAAGGAGGGAGTGGAGTGATAAGAAGACCTCGAAAATGGCACCCAAGAAAGGAAAGGGCAAGGGCAAGGCCAAACAATAAGAACTCCGACATAAACACAAATGAAGAATGGTATGCAGAGATGCAATACCCAGATGGAGTGATGATGGGTAAGGAGTGGGAATCCCACCTGAGAAATGTTCCTGTAAGTGATTATAACCACCGAAAAAACATGATAGAGAAGGATATGACATTGGAGTTAGTGCTCCCATAAGTAAACGAACACCAGAGGGCTTTCCAATCTACGATGATGACGTTAAGGTCAAAATGGAGAAGGTAGGGTTGTTGTAACTCTATGAGTTTCCATACTTTGGAAAACCAGAGCACCTGTATCAATGGTTAATGTTGCGGGTACATGAAGATTACTTCCACTTTGCAAGGTGTAAGATGTGCGTCACTCCCCAGCTTATCTCTTAGTTCACAGGCCTTATATGTGAAGGAGACAGCTTGGAGGATGACCTGACCGACAAGGAGGCAATTTAGGAGACCATAAACAAATATGCCTGCAAGAAGGGGTCAAGATACTATGACATTTTAGACATCAAGGACCCCATGATGAAAATGGCTGCACATCTAGTAACAAATTTGAATAGGCAGGAGAGATGGACCTAGGTCAATAAGCCTTGGTTGCATGTTTGCAGAAAAATTGTAGAATGCACTATATACAACTTGTCCGATTATATTGCGGAGGATATTTTCAGTTGCGCAAAGGAGGGGGACAAAAACATCTTCAGCAACGTCCTCCTAACCATTGTATTTTTAGAAATTGGAGTGCCTAACGCACCAGACAAGTTCATATGAGAGTACCCAGCTAAGGATCCTTCGCCCGTAAAGAGATTCGAGAAGTACACTGTGACATATTAACGACACCCCATAAGGTGCAATTGGAGAAATGGTATACGCACCTGAGGAATGCATTTGGGGAAGAGTGGAGAATCCCTGAACAACTCCCAATAGCCACTGAAGGGGAAACTGAATTCGTTGTTTATCAACATTTCTGCCTGGGCAAGTTCAAGCTTATAGATGAGTCATGGAGCCCTTGGTGCAAACTTCCTTTCATGTTCACTACTCAATACTTCCAAGTGGGAGTAAAAAAATTTAAGGAATCAAAGAAGCTAAAGATGGAACTAGGTAGTCTGGACTGGGAGCATAGGAGATGCGGAAAATATTAAACTACCTTGGAGGCAAGCACGTGTACGTAGAAAGGTACATGTCGCACAAGGTTCAGATGATAAGGCCGATAACACTACCCATTGTAGGAGGATCCATGGCGCGTGTATACCTCTATATAAGGCCAAAGTTTGAAAAGGGCGTGTACTTGGAGAATGAGGTCTCCATACCTAAGGATCCCATGGAGAGGAAGAATCCTGCACCCAAGAAGAGGGGAAGAGAAGATGAAGCACCAAGTGTGTAGACTACTCAGATAGTGAGCATGCCAACAACAAGTGCCAAGCCAAGCACTTACATGTGGAGGAAAAAGTCCCTGGTGAAGGAGAAGACACCAGAAGTAGAGGCACCTAGGAAACCACTCACCAAGGAAGAGTCACCTGAGGAAGAAGAAGAGGCTGAATCCCCCATCAAGGAGACACCTCTCAGGAAAAATTAGAGGGTGGAAGAGGAAGTTGACTCGGAGGAGACCGACAGCTTGGAGAAGTACATGGGTAAAAGAGAAGGCGAGAGTGAAGAAGACAATAGCAAGGAAGAAGAGCCTGAGAAGGACCAAGAGCCACATGTGTTCAGCGTGTATGACTTGGGAGAAGAGAGTGGGGAAGAGAAGTAGGAGTTCATATTTGTGCGGCGTAAGGGCACACAGGATGAGGAAGGCACCGAGACATGGAAAGGAATGAGGAGGTTGGCGGGGAAAACATGGGGCTATAAGCTTCACAAAGGAGTAGATCACTAAGGTGGCAGAGAGAGAAGTAAAGAGAATGCTCGAGGCCCTAGTAGACCAAGAGTTGGAGTGCAGTGCTGACATAGTGCTAGAGGAAGGAGAGGAAAACACTGATAAGGAGCATGGCAGCATGGGAGGAGGTCCCGCTCTAATAGTGAGTTTTCCCAAAGGCATGCACTTGGGTAGGAGAGCCCTCGATATAGAACAAAGACAAGTAATGGGCTACATTAACGACTCGAGGAAGGTACTATGCACGTGGTTCCAAAGCATGGTACCCATAGAAAGGATTTTAGCCATGGGGTCATTTGAGAAGGAGGGCACGTACCCCAGAACAAAGAAGATGCTCTCTTGGGAATTTGAGTCCCACATTGATGAGCTAGACTTCAAAGTCTGCCAAGGAGTGATCATCATAGTACCAGAGTCTAAGGGAGCCAATCCCTTGGTGAATTCCCAGGAACTCTCAGATGAGCAAGTTTGTAACGCGCTCAACAAGGTCACGGTTGAGATAGAGGCTAGGCTCTTTGCATGCAATGACAGAATAAGAGTACTGGAGGAGAAACTAGGGAAGAAAGAGGAGGAGCTGGTGGAGAAGACCCAGAGCTTGAAGTAGGAAGAGTTGATCAATGCACAGCTAAGGCACAAGTTAAAGGAAGAGAAGACAAAGGTGCAGGAAGTGTACAAGAAGATGGAATCTATCAAGGGTGCCATCCTTTTAAAGCACCTAGACTTAGTGCCGCCCACATAGAAGTACTCATCCCTTCTAGAATGTATAGAAGATCTAACGCACGTCCTCACTATGGAGAGATGACCTTTGGCCCTAGAGTCTGTAGAAGAAGTGGTCATGCGCTTAAAGGAGGAGGATAGGTTGAAGGTGGTAGCGCTCGTTGCATGAGTACAGCCAGGTGCTCATAGAAGTTAAAGTCACTACCCAATCTGCTGAGGCCACATATGATACCTACGTAGATAGGGATAAGGTAGCAAGCTCCTTGGTTGCCACACTTGAAGCAAAGTTGAAGGAGTTCTAGGAGAAGAACAAAGGAAACAAGGCAGAGAGGGACAAGGTTCTTGCTGAAGTGGAAAGAAAATCTGAGGTGATTGAAGCTTTAAGGAGCTCAATCAAGGCCTAGCTGAAAGAACTATATCCTCAGATTACCAGGAGGATGGACATGCTTGAAGACCTAGGCAAGGAGATGGAGAAGATCGTGGACACTTTGGGTGCCTAGGGAATTGGCCTGAGTTTTGATGAGGTGAGCATCACAGGTGGTGACCTCCGTCGAAGGCACGAGATCGAGGTCGACATTTGGAACAAGTTTGGAGGTAAACTTAAGACCTGGATTTTCCCAGCTTGCTAAATTGATGCCCCCCATTCTTCATTCTTCCCCTATTCTTTCATTCCTTTATTCTTTTACAAAATGTAAGAATACACCTTGGTTCTTTAAGGAAGCCTACATTCTTGGCTAAGTAGAATGTTTCCATGAGACGGAGAACAGGTGTAGTGTGTGGTGATGTTGGACCCTTGGAATATTTCCCAAGTATGAAGTTACATAGGCGCACAAGGTCCTAGTTATGGAATGGAACACAAGGAAAAAGCATGAAAGAGAAGGGTATAAGGAAGCATGTAGCACGCGTGACGTGTGAAAGGATCGGGGCTTAGTCATTTTTGATGTTTAAGGAAGAACATGTGAAAAGCATGGCCCGGTTGAACATGGATAAGATGTCAACCTGGTGACAGGTTGGCCTAGGATGGAGCATGCTTGTGATGGAATCTTCTAGAAGAACATCATGGAATAAAGTGGAGAGCTCAGGCCTAGAGAAGCATGCTCACATGGAGGACCACATTCAGACACTTGGCACCAGATTTGAGGGCACTAGAGGATGGGTTGGTAGTATAGGAGAGCTATAAATACAAGTGCCTACAGAGACAGAAATATAGATATACATATACATAGAGAGATATACATATGGAGATATACATACAAGTATCTAGATAGACACCTAGGGAGTGAGCGGAGCTCTGTAGAAATGCTACAAGGACTTTGTCGGTGAATAGTTGTATTCGGGAGAGAATGCACTAGGCCTAGGGGTTGTAAATTTTCTTTTGGGTAGCTTAGCTACATTAAGTCCATGTGATGCATGACTATAGTCTGCTTCTCTGCGACCCTCTATAATGGTTCCATGGATGTAATAAGGTTACCTGTCATAATATATACATGAATATCAATGATTCTGATGCATGTTTCTCTCTTATGAGTTTTCTTTCCTTTCATGCTAAGTATGAATGCTTGTATGTTTCTTTCTGTCACAATACGTGTTATGGATTCTATTAAACACTCGGTCTGAAGTGACTACAAGGATCTAGAGGCCATTCTGAGCCCTATGGTTCTTGTATGTCTTAAAATTCCCTTCTAAAATCTCTTACACTAATCATAGATGATGTTTCCCACTAAACTCACATAAAAGAGAGACTCGGTACCCGCGTGTGCCTCGGGTGAGTGCTCAACTTTCGTTGGGTGATAGGTTGGTGCACATGGGGTTCCTTTCTTTTGTGATAGGAGTAAAAATGCCTACGGGATGAGTATGATGAGAGGCGGGAGAAAGAAGATGAGGAAGAGATGATGGGAGATGGAAGGATCTGATGGATAACCATTCTTAAGATAAAATCTTAAGTAAGATTACCTTGTGAAAAAGATGGTTATGTAGGATCTCCAAACCGAAGAAGAAGAATAATGATGAAAATACTTTGAGCAGTGTATACCAAAATGGAACAAGAGATGAAAGGAGGTGATATTAAAGTGATAAAAAAGAAACAAAGGAGAGTGACATGATTGGATGGAGGAACATATGCAATGTAGATGGAGAGTGTAAGGGAAATCCTTAATTGGGATGCCCACGTAGTGATAATGATGATGCGAGAGTGTTAAGCGAAGGAGGAGTGGAAATACGTTTGTGGTGGTGATTGTCATTTGTTGAAAAAGGAAATGGTCCGAAGCTTCTACGGTGGGAGGATCCAAGGAAGAAGATATACCTTAACTAATATTCTCTGGCTATATGGATGGTTAAGCAAGATTGTCAAATTGAAAGTGGAAGAGTAAAAGAGAAACTCAAGAGGAAAGACAAGTAAGATATCTAGCATTGTGCAAGGGGACAAAAAGGTGAGAAGGATGATGTGGAGATAAATGGTGATGAGTGGACATGGAGAGCGGGAGAAATGGATCAAAGACAGAGTTGAACATGTTGAGAGATGAGGAGCTACAGGATAATGAACTTTCCTTGAGAAGGATCCTCAAGTAGGATTTACAAACCTGCACGGTGATCAAGTAGAATTCACAAACTGAAGAGTGTATTTACAAACGCACCCATGGAGATGATGGATAGCTATAAAATTCATAGTTTGAAATTTGATGTGATTTTTATAAAAGATGATTTGGATGAGATGGATAGAACATAGCTATAGCAAGGGTGTATAGGGAAACTATGTTTAGAACTAGATTGGAGATAAACAAGAAATAGTTACCACTCAAAGCATTGCACTTACTGCCGATAGGTGTTAATACACAACCAATGATAGTTAGTTATACCAAAATTTCATGAGGTAAATATGGATGAAATATGCTTGTAATCCTAATATTGACATGAAAAAGGGATCAAATATGTGACTTGTACGTGGGAAGAGGGATCTTTAAAGGTGGTGTTCCTTAATTCTATGCCCCAGACTGCAGGAAAGGGAAAGAAAAATAATAGAAAGCTGATCAATGTAGGAAGATTTAGGAAAATGTTGATAAAAGAAGGTTAATTAATGCAGAAAACCTTCTAGATGCAATAATAACAAAGTAGCCATCCTTCGAGGGTATGGTCTACTTTAATACATAACATAGATGCCAAGAATAATATAATAGCCATCCTTGAGGATCGAGTCTATTTCTTTTGATTTTGATTTGATTCTTGATTTGTATATGTATCTTCTTCTTTTTTTTGCATGAACAACTGTCCTTCGAGGGATCAGTGTGTTTTTGGATAACTTTAACTTTTCCTTTTGCATACATAAATTTGAGCTTCACATGGGGGAGAGCTAGGAATAGCTAAGTAAACCACATAAGAGGGGATAAGGAATGTACAAGAGACACCCTAGACCCTTCACATTGCTACAATAGGAGAATGAGAAGGTAATGGATGTAATGGTTATGGGGTCATATCAAAGTAGTGAAGGCGTATGACATATTTAAGATTATTACAATGACAAATGGAAGGGGCTAAAGATGGCAAAACAATCTAAGGATGTAACTAAGTTCTCATTGGTAGATATGATAACAGTAGACTAGTTGCAAGTGCAATGAGTTAAGAGGTTACGTCTCTGGTTTAACACCATGAGAGGGAAGACAATGTAGTTGCAATAAAATAAGATGATAGCCAAGCAGAAACAAAACTATGTCCCGAAGGGAACAAACATATGACCACAATGGTGGATTTTGATGAAAACAAGTGATGCCCTAAGAGAGACATAAACATAGAAGAAAAATCATGGCCTCAAAGGATGGCTTGCTAAAATAAACAGTGTCCCAAAAGAGACACACATATAGCCACAATGGTGGACTTGGAGAAAAAGGTCCCTCAATGGAGAGACAAACATGGCCTCAAAGGAGGGCTTAGAATGAGATGAGAATTTGGATATAATTAATTTAGATTGGATGGATGTGAAGGAGGTAGATAAAACAATGTCAAAGAGAAAAGTCCCCTAGTAACAAAGGGGTTGTACAGATGAGATGCTCAAGGGCAAGGGAAGGTTGTTCCCCCAATAAGTTAAATGTGAAAGAGGTAAAGGATATCAAAAGAGTTTAGATGAGATTGTTTTAGATTTGGATGGGAAAAACGATTGGAGACCACAAGTGTGTTTAGAAAGATAAGTGATATTGATGAATAATGGAGGGCCTTCCTTAGGAGGAATGACATGGGTTGGATGGATATTAAGGGATGATGTGGATGGAGGGATCATGGGAGATCTAACAGATGGGATATGGATTGGATTCAAGGTAGATGGAGAAGGAACTTTCCCTTGAATGAGGAAATCATCTTTCTCAATAAGGTTGTGGATGATTGTCCGAAAGGCCTTACAATGTTCGATGTCATGACCTGGGGTATGATGATAAGCACAACTACAATTAGGATTGAACCATGATGGCTTGGGACCATAGGGATTAAAGGCTTTAATAGGAGGAAGTTTGATGGCAAATGTTTGAGTTAAATGTTGAAATATATATGTGTATGACCCCATTGAAGTGTCATGGGGAAGGTAACTTTTGTGGGTTTTGATAGGATATTTCAGCTTAGCATTAGGAGAAAACGTAGATGTAGATTGGATGTGTGAATTTCATGTTTTAGAGGACAAATAAAATTTAGTTGAAGGATGGTATTGTTTGGATGTGGATTGATTATTACAATATGTTGTAGATGGAGAAACTGATGCTGAAATAGGTATTGTAGCATTTGATTTTTGAGAAGAGGGAAAACCTAAATGTTTTTGAGGATGCGCAGGGGACTGTCGGGGATGTTTTCCTCGAGCCTTAGACTTTAACCGAAAAGATTTACCTCTGGGAATGATTTTAATTTCAACCAGAGGATTTGATAGCGGTGGTGTAGTTATTAATGGAGAAATTGTCCTAAAACAAGATGAAGATGTTAATGAAGAGATAGGTGTTTGTATGATGCGATTAATGATATCTATGTGAGATGTAGATTGTTTTGATTTTGGCATGGGAAGAATTGATTTTGTAGAGGGAGAAGGTAAAGCATATTTATTTGATTTAGGTGGATGTGTTGGTATAGTAGGTGATTCAAGGGGTATATTTGATAGGGTTGTAGATCGAGAGGATTTGGTTGGTGCGATAAAAGGATTAGGTAAAGAATATTGGGGTAGATTGGGTGATGTGGCCATGGGCAAGGTATTCAAGGTAGAGATAGGTTGACTTGTTGATATGATAGGTATAGGGGTTGCTGAGATAGATAAATATGTAGGAATTTTTGGAGTCTGTGGAGATGTGGGTGACGTGATAACCGATGGAGTAGACCTTATGGGTATGGGTAATGCAAGAACATTTTCGGATGTAGAAGTAGAAGGGACTAGTTGTTTCATAAATGTTTCGAGGGGTAAGAATGATATGTTAGCTAATGGGGTTGATGTTTAAGGTAGGGTTGTAAGGATGCATGTAGTCTAAGTGATTTTAGTTGGGATGATTTTAGTAATAGGTGTGTTTGATGAAGATGTGGGTGAAGGAATAGATGTGAGAGTTGTAGGGATTTGTGCGAGATATGAGTGGGGCCAATATAGGTGTTAAAGATGAATCTAATGTGGTAGGTTGGGGTGTATTTGAAGCAGTAGAAATGAATGATATAGTTGAATTTGATGTAGACATGATAAGGACATGAGAAGGTGTAGGTTCAAGGCGGGTAGTGAAAGTTGATGTAGGTGTGACAGCTCCATAAAAGGAACGGCAATAATGTTCAATGTGGGAACATACGGAGTTGGTGATAAGATAAGATCTTGATTGACAGTGTCAATCATATAAGTGTTTGATAGTTCAAATGTAAAGGAGGCAACGTGATTTGTTGGTGGTTGATTAGTTTGTGTAGTGGAGGTATTAATTTGGATATCCCCTTGGTTTATAAGTTGGAAATGATCTTTGAAGGAATGACATATCTCAATGTCATGACCTTTGAATCGATGATATTTACAAAAGTGAGCCTCGTGATACCAAATAGGCTTGGCTAGCGAGTTTTCCATGGTTCGTATAGGAGGAAGTTGGATAGAGTTTATGCTCATCAACTTATCAAATACATAACTATATGATTTTCCTAAAGGAGTGTAGTTGGTTGTTGATTGAGGAAATTGTTGTTGAGACCATGTGCTTGATGTAGATGGGGATGAGGGTTTAATGACCACAATGTTGGGCAGTAGCCTTGAACTCGTCATTATGTGTGAATGGTTTAGTGGATTCAAATTTTGGTTTAGTTAAACTTAGTTTAAGATGACCCTGCTTAATGGCACGAGTTTCAAGCTTACGAGCCATTGTGAAAAATTCATCAAAGGTTCGGAATGATTAGATCTACAAAGTGGATGATATATTTTGGCACACGAATGCGATAATAAGTTGATGAGTTCGAGTTTGCGGGATAGTGAAGGATAGTTAGTTTATAACATCATGCCATCATGTGATGAAGTCGGCGATGGGCTCATTTTCATACTATTGAATGGTATATAGATCAGCGATAGTGGTTTTGTGTGTGATATTGATAGAAAAATGTTCTAAGAACAACTGTGCAAGTTGAGTGAAAGAGAATAAGGAATGTCACGGGATACTATTGTACCAGTCCAATGCGGGACCAAACAAAGACATGGGGAAAGTGTGAAGAAGTAAATCATGATCATGCGCAATACGACAACATGCATGTTTAAATGTGAGGAGATGTTATTGGGGATATTCTTTATTGTTGAAATTATTAAATGCGGAAGTTTCCAATGAGGAGGGTAAGGTTTAATTGGAACCGACGGATGAATTGGTTCATTATAGATTTGTTCATAGGATAAGGTGTTTTTGGGTGCTACGGTAAGGGTTTATAAATTGGCTAACTGATTCATTAAGGCATGAATTGAATCAATCGAGGTGTTGTAAGGTTGTGATTGGATTGGCTGTGTGATTTGAAAAGTAGTCGATAAGGAAAATTATGTGTTTATGGGTGTGTGGGTAATTGAGGAAGTGTCGATGAGGTGGTTGATAAGTTTGTGGATAGGAGGTTTGCGGAATGGTTTGATAAGACATTTGATTAATTTATGGATATGTAGGTGTTTGGGGAGATTCTTGAAAAAGACAAATATGTGTTACAAGTTGGGATTGTTGTTGATGTTGAGCGATAGGGGCATGACGATAAGTGAGGATAGGTGTGTTAAGAATTGGAGACGGTTAGATAGGCCTAATAATGGAATTGTCAAAATGGGATGTAGGTGGAATGCGATCCACTAATTTAGGGGATTAAGAGGATTGAGAGATTGTAGGATATTTCTAGAGTAAGAAGTCATATATGGGGTTAGGAGGAGATTTGAGTGTATCTAGAGGAGTAGGAGATGGTGGTGCGATCGATTTAGGAAGATTGGCTTGACGAGGGATATGAGGGTTGGTGTCAAGGTGGGGAGAATTTTGTATGACATGGTTCTCATGAGGTGAGACCATGGAGACTGGAGATTGAGTGACTGATGATGTGGTTTTGAGTTTAGAATCTTGTTGAGTGAGATCATCAGAGGAAGTAACTTTATTAGATAGAGTAGATTGTTGTTTTGTCTCGATTTGGGAGAGAGCGACAATAGGTGTGAAATAGAGAAACATCTGTTTATGTATGTTGTTGACAAACAAATCAAGTAGAATATTTTTTAGCCTCATGATTAATTTAGAGGATGTGAATAGAAAAGAAAAATAGGTAATGAAGGTGCCTAAAGGAATCTAAGGTTGGTTTCAGGTAGTTTAGGATTGGGAGATGTCTGAGACAGTTTCCTGTTGGTTGTTTAGGTCCCAATCAATTAACCATGTGAGAGGAATGTTTTGATGTGTTAATTATGTTTGTGCAGTCTCAGGCAGTGTGTGATAAGTGAAATGTAGAGAGTTAAATTCTTTTACTTAAGCTATGTGATCAGGCAGGATGTAGAAGGTTCATTTTAGACCAAAATGAAATGTGATATTTGATCTGAGACACACACTCGGAAAAGGAAAATTCAATGCATAAAAGAGAAAATAAAGAAAAATGTGGAATACCTGGAGAATATTTTATCGGTGTTATTTGATTGCACTTGATGATGGTGTTTTTGGAAGCGATGGTCAAGTGGCTAGGAACGCCTAGGTATCCTAAAATGGCACCGCTTAGAGCTGAAGATAAGACCGGTAAAAATGAGTTTTTTTGTAAAGCAAGTGATATCGACGGCATTTTTGGATGGTTGTGAATTTGTTGATTTCACCTCATGGCGAAGACAAAAATACTATATGTACTAAGGACACCACACTAGCAAAGATAATTAAATCTTGTAAACAAGTGAGTTTCCAAATGAAATATTCACAAGATATATGTCAAATAACGACAACTAAAAACAAATAAGATAACCATCATCTTACAACACCTACACATAATAATTAAAACAATAAAAATGACCGGATCTCGAGTATGATCCCACCGGTGTGCCAAATGTTGATTTCAGTTTTCAATTTCCTATCCAGGATGAGTGTACGAGTAATCAAGAAACACTAAACACTATCGAGTATACAAGGGTTTAGTACCTTAGAGATGAAAATGGATGATATGAGTGCAAATAAGATATATGTATGATATAAAGAAGCTAGATCTGTAAAACTAAAACAAATAAGATTAGATTACAATATGCGGGGTTACCCAAAAATGCCGGTTCCAAGAGGATTTTAACTCCCTTGGAGGATGTCAACCCCCATGTCAGACAAGATAATAATAGATCATGAACAGTAGTAATGGAATATAAAATGAAAAGTAACTAAAATGATGAGGGAACTTAGCTTGTGCTCTGTTATGGAGATGAACCGGACATCAAGATGGCAAGATAATGAACCATGGAAAAGGTTTCTTCCTTAAACTGACAGAACTTAATTAAGCTCTTTCTTCTCTTCTCTTTTCTTGTCCCAGAGTCCTTGAAATATGGGAGAAACCCATATTTATAGCTTAGATGTGAGGTTAGATTGGGGTTAACAAGTAACCGGGGTTGAGTAAAGTAACTTGAGTTAGGGATATGATGTGATCACGTGGGGACCATGACTTGAATTATTAGATGGAGTGGGAAGCATGATTGACATGGTGGGTGAGATAAAATATTTCATTTAAAAAAGGGTGTCGGATGGGTGTATTAATACCCATGGATTGAATAATTTGTGAAGGATGGGGATATGCCAAAAGTTGAATTATCAAATGGGTCTACATGGAGCCCATTTGATAATTAATCAAATAATGTGAGAAAATAGATAGGATTTGATTTAATTTAAGAAAAAGAGAAGTGAGGATGGAAATTGGATGAATGTGACATGACGGAGGGGTGCTATAACCAAAAATAGGTGTCACATAAGACACATGAATTTTGAAATCAACTGAGGGGTTATGTGCATTTTGCATCCCGCGAAGTGAAAGTGATCTTCATGTAAGTGTGACATCAACCACTAATAGAGGCACTCAGGCTTCCCAAAGTAGGGCAACTCACATATTTGCAATGATCCTACCTTTTCCAACTTCACTTTTACTTCATCGTTATAAATGGGTAACCCTTCTGGTGTCCTTTTGTTTGTCGAGCACACTAACTCTAGTGCCATCTATTTTTCAGTCACATTTGTGTGATGGTTATAATCGCTTATTGTCATGTTTCTTAAATGGGACTCCCACTCCTTTCCCAGAAAAACCCCATCTGGGTACTGCATTTCTGCATACCATTCTTCATTGGTACTTGTGGTGGTTTCTTGTTGTTTTCCCTTGCCCTTTCCTTTTCCCTTCTTAGGTGTTACAGCTGGTTTCTTGGGTGCCATTGTGTAGGTTATCTTTGCACTTTAACTTCTCTTTCTCTACTTCTCTACCCTTTCCAAGCTTAGATCTTGAACTTGTGAAGAAAATCCTTTTCAACCCATGCCCTAGCTACCAAACCCTCGCTGGAATATCCCCTTCACAAGATGGTGCTTCTCCACAACTCTCTCTATGCCCATGAACTATTTCCCTCCTAGTTTGCAGATCCAAACTAGTCACTCACAGATTAAATTTCTCCAATTTTTCTTCACACAGATCAACTCTGAAACCATAGTTCGCAAAATCTCTTCCTTCTTTATATTAAAAATGTAAATAATGAAGTGTCCAACCTTCTATTTATAGTTTTTCTCACTTTTTAACATTAAATGCTACCTTACCTACCACTGTAATTCAACACTTAATGTTTATTTTTAACAAAATTTGAATTTAGTGCCTTAACTCACGTGCCCAACCTTGCGTGGATAGTTCCCCAACCTTCTGGCATGCAACAAATCCATCTTGATATGTAACATTCCCATTTTAAGACTTTAGAAATGAGTGATTATTTTTTTACATAATGTTCACTGTTCTAAATAAAACATTATTTAGAACACACATTCCATACCAATAAATCTCATAACAGATAACCATATGCAGTTATAAATGACTCGTTGTTACACCAATCTATTCATTCCATGACTCGGTTACCTACCAATCTATTCATGTTTAACTTTAAGTATTGAATACTTATTGTATACTTGGTTTTCCTACCCTAACTAGGTACTGAGTGATCTTGTTTAAAGAACATACCTAAATATTTGTTACCAATATTCATCTGATATCACGTGGCTTTAAACTAGGTGACATAGGACAACGCAACCAGAACTTGTGATACTTTGGCCAAAGATTTACAACATACTGTGTATGTCACTATTCCTAGATGACATACACATCATTTTGGAATACGTCCTTCACCTCACTCCTCTGTTATCATGAATTGTCTTTACCGACTCCTCTGTTATGTTATAATGAAAGATGTATTCAAGTGTTGGTTCTATTTGGTTTGGAAATTTGATTAATACACGTTAACTCTTGCTTGAGCTTTCATGATGTCAACCTTGTTGTTTTTACTTGTAAGTTAGAAGATGGTTCATTAATGACTTACCTGATCTTGATCTAGATAAACCTCCTGATTAAATATGTTTGAGAGTAAGTTTGTTAAAAACCATACTGTCGTGATTTTTGGGAAGACTTAACGAATGTATATGCATCTTTTCTAGGGATGACATTTCGTGCTTCAGAACTAACCAATCGGTTCATCTTGAAGAGTTTTCTAGACCCTTACATTTATTTTGATCTATGAATAGCATGGAGAGAATAGAATATTTAGGTGAATTATGGGTATGTATAGTTGAACCTGCCATTAGGAATGGACTGAAATGAATTCGGTTTTTCTAATCTTCTTTGAGATTGACTTGTGCACCTGTAGAAAAGTCATGTTGTTACTTGTTGCGTCTTCATTGAGTTCAAAACTGATTGGGTTCTTTTTCTTCCTATCCGAAGACTATCTCTCTTACCTCTGTGAAGTGGGAATATGAGTCGACTTTACTGATTGTATCATTTCCATCTTAGGATAGGATGATTAGGCTCTGGCTATATTGACTGAAACTATTGGAAGAGTTGGAATGTCTTGTGATTGTTGATATTTCATGTAATGTTGTTAAACAAATTATTTTAAACACATCTCTTCTTGATGTAGCTAAAGCACTATTGTTTTTGATCTTTTTGATTCTGATGGAACTTCATCTTTGGTATCTGACTTGCATACTATAGTCACATAATTTAGTTCAGTATCATTTAGTTCCATGCTTTCTATGTTTAACAAGAGTTCAAGGATTTTTGTGATTGGATCTGTATCAGTATTTTATTATGATATGTACTTCTTTGCTTGGGAAAGAATGATGGGATATTCTTCTATTCTTGTTGTTGACCCCCTTCTCTTTCTCTTCTATGAGTTAAGGGTTCATCATTATTTTCTTTAAAACTGTAGGAGACTATACGTTTTCCTCTCTTCTTTGAGTTGTGAAATGTAACACTGGACTCCTTGAATTGGGAGGGAAGTTATGAGTTGTTTCCCTCTTTGTTGTCTTTTCCCTCTTCTATGTTACTCTTGTTTAAGGAATTGATCGGTTCAGTTTGTATTTCTTAACAGGATTGCAAATGAGTAGTTGGAGATAATCCTTACTTATTCACCTTGACTTGTGTTTATTGGAAACAATATTTGGTAATGGGTGACTAATGTGTAATGCAAGTAATCAATTGAATACTTTCCTATTTCTAACTTGTTATGGCCTAACTTAAGACTTGGGATATATCTTGGGCTTTAAATTTAGATGTAGCATCTTGAATAGGAATCTCTTATTTGTATGTTGTTGTTGGCTCAACCTAAAACCTTTCATGAAGGTTGAATTAGCTTGGTTGTAGATGTATTCGGATGGAACATGTTAATGTTGAGCTTGATGGTTCTTTGCTTCTTAAAAATTAACTCTATTTTTGGGAAATATGGGAGTTAGTGTCTTTCTTTGGAATCTAGATTGAATGAAGTAAGAAATAAACTTTAAGTACCCTTAGTAAGAATGAGATAAGTAATTAGGATGAAATATTACTTATCTAATATAAATTCTTATGAAATCAATGGCTGAAGAGTGTTGATTATATCATGATATTTTCTAAATGTTAATTTGGTTGATCACTTGTTCTTTATTTATGATTGTTATTTCTCTTTGATGTATCTATCCATGTGCTTTCTTGTTTCATAAAAGCGATGTTCTTTTTATAAACTTGATTAGTTGAAAGCACATCGTTTTAATGCTTAGTGCTTATCATGCTCAATTCAATGAACTGGCCCATGCTAGCAATTTTTGTAGATGGACTTTGTAAGTGATAAAGGAAGGCAATTACTTTCATGATGTTACTTGTTACTTAAAGTCTGGATCTTTTGTGAAGAAATATGATTCATTATTGAAATGTATTGAAAGAGGAAAAGTTGTATTTCTTTATAAAGCTTGAAGTTATTTGACATGAAATATGTCCAAAATGCATGGTCTTGTAAAATGTGTATTTCACCATGATGAATTGAAAAAGATTGAGAGTTACTTATTCTTGTTGTGTCATTCTCCTTGTGCATTCTGTGAAGGAAATTGGTAATCTTATCTTTATTTTCTCTTACCCTTATCTGAATGGAATCCCTATTGGTTTGAATTAAATAAGTTAGATAGAAGGGAATTAGTTACACCATCCCTTAAATGAAATGTAGCTTATTAAGTTGGCATGCATAGATTTTCATTATCTAAGTTCCTTTGGCATATTAAAAGATGTTAATGAAAGTGCAAATTAATTATGATGTTTTGTATAATGAAAAAGGGCACAATGAACCCTAACTCATAACATGAAAGAGGAAAGGTGCACTACCTCTTGATCAATACTTTCATAAGTATAAAACTAATGTAAGGTAAATATGAACATTTACCAATTAGACTTCATCTTAATGAAGTCTATCGTAATGGAACCTGTTTTGGAACTTAAACAGGCTAAGAATGATTAAGGTATAATATGTAAATCTTATTGATGTTGTTGTTTATGTTTTAATTAACTGAACTCTAAAGTAAGAAGTTGATGATTAAAAAGCAATCATGTTGTTTCTGCAAAACCCTAACAACTCAACTATGGAAGTCAACCTTAAGGGCTAATGAAATTTAGTAGGGTTGTTGTAATTAAAATCTTAATTAAGGAATATAATGGAGTAAATCTCTTCTTGCTTGGGTATGTGCATCCAGATGGGATGATTCAGTTGGTTGTTGGCACACGCCAACTGCAGAGTTACCTTCATGAAGACTTGGGTCTTCATGAGGATACAATGTTGCAGTTGACATGTGGCAACACCCATCGAAATTAGACCAACTAGATCTACATAAATTTGGACTTGATCTTAGTTATACTCTAGGTCAGGATAGGAGCCTGATTTAGTATAGGGAATAACTCACGACAACTTAGGATAACTAGACACACACAATCAACTTAGGTCGATTGAGTATGTCTAAGTACCCTTAGTCACCACGAGTGGTTCTCTATACCAAACTATGTTGCTAACCTAGGGTAGGGTCAAACCTTGAACAAGTGGACTGACAGGAGTTAGTAAAGACCATTCTAGATAACAGATGAAGTGGGGTGAAGGACGTATTCCATTTGATGAGTATGTCATCTAGGAATAGTAACATGAACAATATGTTGGAAA
This sequence comes from Taxus wallichiana var. yunnanensis, assembly GCA_018340775.1. Taxonomy (NCBI): domain Eukaryota; kingdom Viridiplantae; phylum Streptophyta; class Pinopsida; order Cupressales; family Taxaceae; genus Taxus; species Taxus wallichiana. The sequence goes on along the minus strand of CM031236.1, from coordinate 467,148,444 downwards.
TATTTGGCCAAAGTATCACAAGTTGTTGGTTGTGTTGTCTGTGTCACCTAGTTTAAGAAACAAGATTCAAATGAATATTGGTAACAAATATTTAGTTAGGTATCTTAAACAGAATGCTTCAATACCTAGAATAGGGTAAGAGAACCAAGTATACTAGTATACAATTTTCAAATGAGTTAACATGACAGATCGATATTTCATCGAGTCATTTACAACTTGTATATGGTTATCTGTTATGAGATTGATTGGAATGGAATGTGTGTTCTAAATTATGATTATTTAGAACAAAGAGCATTATATATATATATATATATATATATATATAATTTTCCCTTGTTTCTAAAGTCTTAAAATGAGAATGTTACATCTTGGTATCAAAGTGAAGGTTGCAGCTCTTGGACCTATTGTGTCCATAATCTAATAAAACTTAAATTTTCTTGTTAACAAAAATGGTTAGAACAAGAGGAAATGTTGCAAACAACCCACCACTTGGTGGAGAAGCAAAGAATCGCCTAAAAACATGATGATATCCTTGCTTCCCTCTTTGGACTCAAGGGATAGTTTGGTTGTACTTGAACAACAAGTAATGGGCAATGAGGAGGAGGAAGAAAATGTTGGTAATAATAATCAGCCACCTCCTGTGGACAACGCCAATTTGGGAAATTTAGGTGTTGATAACAATAATGCAAACATACCTGATCAACCTAAAAATAAAAAGGCCAGGCTGGCATTTGAACTCACTAATGATATAAAAAGGATAAGTCCACCTAAGTTTGATGGCACCACATTAGGAGATGGAGCTGAGAATTGGCTCAGTGAAATGGAGTACTTTGCGATAAGGAACTTCTCAGAGGAAACAAAGGCAATATGGGGAGCATATCAACTTTCCCATGAAGCATCCTCATGGTGGGACAGCCATAAGGCTGAGTTAAACATTGATGAAACAAATATTACTTGGGATCAATTTAAAAGTTATTTTAGGCAACAATGGCTGCCACAACTTTATTATGATCAGAAAATGACTAAATTTCAGAACTTATCCCAAGGAAAATTAACTGTAATAGAGTACTAGGAGCGGTTTACTAAACTCCTTAAGTATGTACCTCAGTATCAAATTGATGAGAAGTTCAGGATACGTAAATTTATCATGGGATTAAATCCCATTATATGAGGAGAGGTTGATGTTCACAACCCAACCACTATGGAAGGAGTTGTTGAAAAATCCATAAGGCAAGAACAGAAATTAAAAGCAATTTCTACTCATAAGGAGGAAATCAGAAAGAAAGTTCCCAACTCCTCTTCATCATCTCTTACACCTAAGAAGGGACCATGGAATAAGTTTGGTATGAAAAATAAGTTTTTAACGGATAACAACAAGAAAAAAACAACAAATAAACCTACTGCTAATGTATGAAATAACTTTGTCAAGAACAATAATAACGGACATAAGTCCTATGGAGGTCAGAATGATAACTTTAAGGTTGGAAATAAATTTGAGCCTAAAAGGGACCTATAGGAGGCTATTAAAATTGTGGCAAGGATCATTACGCAAATCAATGTCCTTTGAAAAGGATGACCGCATTAAGCAAAGACAAGATACACGCTGCAAAGACGGTTGACAAAACAGGTTGAAAAGTAAGTCACACCCATAGAGGTTCCGGGTAAGTTATTTGGCATACCTATAACTATTATTTTCCATACTAGAGCTATTGAATGTTTTATTTCTAGTAAATTAACATCAAAATTAAAAAGAAAAGATGGAAAAATGGATAAATCATGGGTTGTACATTATGGAAATAATGTTGTTCATACAGTTAGTATGTGTCTTTTTGGAGCAGTCCTTGACTTACCTAGTTTTTCTACGAAGTTGATCTTTATGTTGCTCCTTTGGGATCATATGATGTAATAATAGGTGTTAATTGGCTAGCTGAGCATAAGGAAAAAGTTGATTGCTTTGAAAAACATATTAGTTGTCTAGATGACTGCAAAAAATAACAGACATTCAGGGTATAAAATGTGAGATTTCGGTCAGGAAATTGTCAGCTATGCAACTTAAAAAGGCCAAAAACAAAGGCTGCACCTTATATGCAGTAAAAATTTCTAAAACTACTAAAGAAAGTAGTGATTTCATAGAAAGATATCCATTATTACAAAACTTTAGTGATGTGTTTCGGAAGAGTTACTAGGTCTTCCACCTAAACGGGAGTTTTATTTCACTATTGAGATCAAACCAGGAACAGAGCCTATTTCTAAGGCACCTTATAGGATGACTACCATTGAATTGGTAGAGCTTAAGGAACAATTGCAAGAAATTTTGTCTAAAGGTTTGATTAGACCGAGTGTCTCACCTTGGGAGCACCGATAATCTTTGTGAAAAATAAAGATGGAACACTTAGATTATGTATCAATTATAGGATGTTAAATAAGCAATGATTAAGAACAGATATCCACTTCCTATAATTTATGATCTATTTGATCAGATGTGTGGTGCATCAGTATATTCTAAGATAGATCTTCGATCTAGATATCACCAGTTTTAAATAAAATATGAAGACATTCATAAAACAACTTTTAGAACAAGGTATGGACATTATGAATTCACATTCTTACCATTTGGATTAACAAATGCACCTGTAACTTTTATGAATTTAATGAATAATATTTTTCAAGAATACTTGGACAAATTTGTGCTTGTATTCTTGGACGATATTCTCATATACTCTAAAATAATTGATGAACACCATGAGCATTTGAAGATAGTTTTGGAAATCTTAAGGAAGAGACGGTTGTTTGGTAAGTTGTCTAAATGTTATTTCTATGACATAGAAGTGCACTATTTGGGTCATGTTATAAGCAAGAATGGAATAGATGTAGATCCCTCTAAGATTGTAGCAATAATTGAGTTTCTGCACCAAAGAATGTACATGAAGTTAGAAGCTTCATGGGTCTTGTTGGTTACTATAGGAAGTTTTTAAAAACTTCTCCAAATTTGTTGCACCAATAACTTCATTACAGAAAAAGGATAAGAAATTTGTATGGAATGAAAAATGTGAATCTGTATTTAAGACTCTGAAGGATCAGTTAACTTCAATACCTATTTTGGTTGTACCTGACCCTAATGGAGACTTCACTATTGTAATGGATGCATCTGAGGAGGGTCTTGGAGGTATTATGTTACAAAAAGATCATGTCATAGCTTACGAAAGTAGAAAACTCAAGTTACATGAGCTGAATTATGCTTCACATGATTTAGAGCTTGCTACCATTATTCATGTACTTCAAGTATGGAGGCATTATCTGTTTGGTAAACCTTTTGAACTAAAAACTAATCATCTTGGGTTGAAGTATATTTTTACTCTGCTAAACCTGAATGCAAGACAATGAAGATGGTTAGAATTTCTATCTTAATATGATTTTGACATAAGTTACATTAACGGAAAGGAAAATAGAGTAGCAGATGCTCTAAGTTGTAGGAAGCACATTTATTCTCTTATAACATTGAGAACTCAGTTTAAAGATGAGGTAAAAAGTGTTATGGAATCTGATTCTTATTTTCAGCAAGTAAAGACAACACTTGCTGCAGATCCAAATGATGTGAGATATAAATGTTTTCACTTTGACAATGAGGGAATCTTGCGGTTTGAAAACAAGGTATACATACCTTTGCTAAATGATTTAAGAAAGAAATTATTAGTTGAATTTCACAATTCACCTTTTCTGGACACCCTGGCATTACAAAGATGCTTGTTGATATAAAACAACAATATTTCTAGAAAGGGATGAAAAAGGATGTGATTGAGTTTGTGACTCACTGTTTATAATGTCAACAAGTTAAAGTTGAGCATATGCATCCAGCTGGTTTATTGTATCCTCACAACATATCGCAGTATAAATGGCAAGTGATAAGCATGGATTTTGTACAATGGTTGCCTATGTCAAGAAATAAACATGATGTTATTCTGGTTGTTGTTGATAAACTAACAAAGGTAGCACATTTTATTGTTGGTAATATTAAGGATGATTCACCTGTTTTAGCAAAAAGATTCATTCATGAGATTTTCAGATTACATGGAGTACCTGAATTGATCATATCAGATAGGGATCCATGAATGACATAAAGATTTTCGCAAATACTTAATGTAGCCCTAGAAACTAAGCTGAATTTTAGTTCTCCATATCATCTGGAAACGGATGGACAGGTGAAAAGGGTTAATCAAGTTTTAGAGGATATGTTACAAGTCTATTGCATAGATCAGCGGTATAAGTAGGAAGAGTATCTTCCATTAGTTGATTTTACGTATAATAACACATATCATGCCTCTTTAAAGATGGAATCTTTTGAAGTATTATATGGAAGGAAATGTAGAAGCCCTATTAGTTAGGACAACATACCAATTTGTAGCCAATTTGTAGCCAAACCCAAAGGAATAATAGAGGATGTGACCATAACCATTGAGGCATGGGATTATTTAGTATATTTTATGGTCATTAAAATGAAGAATAAGAAAATTGGATATCCCTTGATCATAGTAAACCCTTGGTTAGCCAATACTATAGTTCTTATCAATTGTAGGATAGGAAATATGATCACATTATGAATGGGAATGATTCAAAGAAGTTAACCATTTATCCAGGTTGTAAATCCTTTTGCCACTAAGGATACAAAATCGTGGAAGGACCCGGAGGAATTAAATGACGTGGTTTCATTTTTACCTATGGTTATAATTCAAGAATATTCAACCTAGATCTAGAATTGGGAAAATGATTTCTATGTTGGGATATGTATGAGTCTTTTGCTACAACAAATTGAAATAAAGGATGACATGATAGATGAAAAAAATCAACCTATAATATGTCCTTTCTCATGAAATATAGATATAATTGAGAGCATATTCTTAGTAACATTACTTGAGATCTACAGATTGCTTACACATAGGTGCCCCCTTGAATTCATTACTTGAGAGAATACCTTGTTGTAAATTCTCTCCACCCGGACACTAAGCAACTACTAATTTTCTTAGGAAAAACATTGGCGATCAATTGCTAGTTGTCTAGTTAAGAGGAGATACCCTATTCAAACTTATATGCTCTCATCCTCAATATTTTGCTTGGGAATATAGTGGCATAAAGGGTATTCATCTCAGTATTTGTACACACCACATTTACACAACTGACTCCAAAAATTCAAACAACCACAAAGGAGGATAAACCATGCCTTAAGAGATATTGTAAAAGCGAGATTTAGAAAATTCTTTTTTTGGATAAGGGTCAAGTGGAGGTTTTGGGAGGACCCAAATCCTTTTACAAGGGCCCCTATGGCCATATATAATAATGTATAATAATGTATTAGTGAAGTGAAGAAGCCCGGAGGAAAAGAGATAAAAGGACTATGAAGGTCCAAAGTAAGTTTGAAAAGAAGCAATGAAAAACTAGAAGAAAATGAGAGGAACAATCTGTTGTCCACTTACAACAGCAAAATGAAGATACAAGGAAGAAGAAGAAGCACCAACATAACAACTGCCACTAGTAGCAGCAATGGGAAGAAAAAGGAGAAGAGGGAATGTAGCCTAGAAAGAAAGTGAGACCAAAAAGAAAGAGGATAAGCGGGACATCAAGGAGAAAAGGAAAGAAAGAGAGTTCAATGCCTTCCCTTCTTCCCCTTCTTTGACATTAACTATATCCAGGACAAAGACCCCTCAAGATGATGGGCACTCTCATTATCTAAGTTAGAGTGATCGAGACTCATGGGGTTGTTTAAGTGTCAGAGAAGGTCCATCCAAAGAGGGAGTAATAGCCAATAATTTCTCATCCTCTAGGGGAGGGGCTGAATTAGGAGGAGTTGTAGCTAAAGGGACAATAGTTACGATAGTTAGGACATAGGCTTTAAATCGTAGAATTTTCAACAACTTTTTGAATTTTAGTGTGGACTCTAATGCTTGGGGATGGATCTTTTTTTCGAGTAGCCTGATTTTTGTGAGGGAAAGAAACGTGGAGGTGACACATTACCCTAAAATTTTGACATCTGAAGGTAGTAGTTTCATATTTGATAATATGAGAATAGCTTGTATCTCCCATCTTGAGGGTCATCCGATCCAGCAACCACTTGCTGAGATTAACTTCCATGCAGATCCTAACATAAGTTAGCACACCACTCCGCAGCCATTTCCTGTCCGCTTTGATGAATCTCCCAAGAAGGTTACCGATTTCCTCCATTGTAGAGGTAAAGTGAAGGGGAAGATTAGGAAAACACACATAAACTAGAACCCTTATGATGGAGAAGGTATTTAGGTCAAAATATAGTAACCATGGGGTTGTGAAAATTCCCGCCAAACCCTAGAACCAAGGGCCATCTTCAACAACTCCCTAACAATCCTTGAGGTAATTGAAAAGAACTATGAAGAATCCTCATGCACAAAGGATAATTTTACAATTTTATGTCCAAGAGGTATGAATCCAATATATTACTACATTAGATGATGGCCAAGCACCATTAAATATGCATATTAATATCTATGATTTTATTTCTTGTAGCAAATCTAAATATTCTTCATCTTGTATTTCCATGGTTTGGACTTCAGAGGCTTGCTCCATAATGTAAGCGGGCGGGGAAAGGCATTTGGAGGTTTGAAGAAGAGGAATTTTAAAGAGTGCCTCTCACAGAAAGGGGTAGATATTTGATCCTTGGCTCCTCCTAAAATAATTCTAGTCATATTAATAATGGAATTACAAAAAATCCCATAGGAGAGGATCATAGAGGCAAATGTATGGGATTTACTAGAAATATCATCCCAAAATTCCCAGTCTAATGCACATTTTATGCAAGAATAAATTTCAAATCTATACCCATAGCGATCGATAGATTGGAATGCACAATGTATTACCTCTCAGAGTGCAAACAAAGACTTGGAGTAGGTCATAATGGTCACCGAGAGGTTTTGTTCGATCCGAAAGAGTGCTTTATGAAGCTCCAAGTCATTTTGATGAGAAGAGCCACCAACCATTTTATCTGTATTCTTGGTCGAAGGCCATAGCCCTCAAATCCTTTCTGAAAAAAAAAAAATTTGTCTTTGTCGATCCCAGTGCCGGAGGAGCCATCGCTGCAGAAGATTTAGGAGCTAGGGTTCACGGGGAGGTCACAACGGAGCCATTTTTTGAATAGTTCACGTAGAAATTTGATTTGACTGAGATTTAGAAACTTCTTAAGGTAGAATTCATCTATCCAATTTTAGATAGCCATTGGTTTCAGCATTACTTATATTGCCTAAAAAGAATGTGAAATAGAGGGTTTGTTTGGATTATAGGTATTTGGATAATGAAACACATCGAGACTATTATCCCTTACCTTTTAATGACTTAGTCTTGATAATTTATATGGGAAAAGGTATTTCTCATTCCTTGATGGGTTTAGTGGGTACAATCAAATCATGGTGGCACCATAGGATCAAGATAAGACTACCTTTACCTGCCCATGGGGGACATTTTCCTATATGGTCTTACCTTTTGGGTTATGTGATGATCATGTTGATTTCCAAAGAGCCATGTGAGAAAAAATTTATGATCTCACTCGTGATTATGTTCAGTTTTATATGAATGATTTTATAGTTTATGGGGCAACATTTCAAGATTAAATTGAAAATTCGAGAAAAGGTACTCTCTAGGTGTGAGAAACATTAGTTGTCTTTAAACCATGAAAAATGTCTATTCATGATGAAGAAAGGTATAGTATTAGGCCACCATGTTTCAGCTAAGGGAATCAAGGTAGATCCTAATAAGGTCAACATCATTGTAAAAATTCCATTACCACAAATCAAATATAAGTAAGAAATTTTTTGGGACATGCTGGTTATTATAGAAGCTTCATTTCAAATTTCAGTAAGATGGCTTCTCCATTATTTTCTCTTCTAACAAAAGAATTTGAATTTGAATGGATAGAAGCATGTCAAAAATATTTTGAAATCATCAAGGACAAATTAACAAATACCCCAATCTTAAGAGGTCCAAATTGGAATCTTCCCTTTCACATACAAACAGATGCTTCCAATGAGGCAATAGGAGTTGTGCTTGGAAAACAAGAGGAAGGAGAGGCAATGCATGCCATCTACTATATTAGCAAAAACCTCTCCCCTACTTGAAAGGAATTACACTACCATAGAGAAAGAGTTTCTTGCAGTGGTTTATGTCATTAACAATTTTTCCATTACATTACAAGATATGAAGTAATTATTCATACTGATCATTCTGCTATCAAGTATTTAATGAATAAACCTTTGGTGCATGGAAAAATTGTAAGGTGATTTTGTTATTGCAATAATTTAATATAAAAATTATGGATAAACCAGGGAAATCAAATGTGGTGGCTTACTTTCTCTCAAGGCTAACCATTTCAGGTACAAAGGAGCAGGTCAAAGATGATTTTATGGATGAAAATCTATTTACAATTTTAATTGTTTCTTTTTGGTTTCCAGACATGGTTAACTACTTAGCTACATGGAAATTTCCATCTTTCCTCACACATAAACAAATAAATTAATTAATTAAGAAAAGTGTGATGTACACATGGACTAATGGAATGTTTTTCAAATGTATACGACCATGTACTACGCAGTGTGTCACTAAAAATGATATATTTGGTATACTCGAGCATGTCACGATGAACCATAATGGGGACTCTATTCAATTAAAATGACTATTCACAAAGTCTTGGGAGCTAGCTACTATTGGCCTTCTTTATATAAAGATGTCAAAAATTATGTATGGAAATGTGATTAATGTCAAAGGATGGGAAAGCAAACACTTACAACATAGATTACACTCCAACATCAAGTAGTTCTAGAGCCATTTAAGAAGTCGGGGTTGGATTTCATTGGACCAATTGACCCAAATTCTCAAGGAAATAATAAATCTTATTTTGTACAAACCATGTGAAAAAGTTGGCTAAGGTGCGGGATCTTCAATATGTAAGGGATGAGAAAGTTAAAAATTTCTTGTATGAACATATCTTCCAATTCTTTTAAGCACTAAGATCCATTATTTCATATTAAGGCCACCATTTATGTCGAGTGTAATTATTTATTTCATGGAAACATATAAGTTAAGCATAAAAAATCATCCCCACACCACCATATATCCAATGGACAATTGGAGGTCACAAACAAATAATTGGATAACATTATAACTAAGACAATAGACCTCTTGTTAATGAGAAAATTTTTCGGTTAGACAAATTGGTGGGTTTCAGCCAACACTCTGAGAATCTAGGTCCCTCTACTTGAATGATACAACTCTATTTATTATGTGTGAATGAAAATGAAATCTATAGAGGTCAGAGATCCAATAGGAACACTTCACTAAACCTGCAACAAATGATTGTAATCTCTTGCAAGGGAGGAACTCACTGAGAAGGTGGGAAAAGGGAGTGGGAAAAAGAAAGGGGGATCAATATTGCGGATATAATTTAATTAAATACGTGCAAAGATTAATCAGTATTTCATCACATAAAATTAGAAAGAAAATAACTTTGTTATTAACACCAAGATAAGATAGAATTATGAACACAAAGTCTCATTAATTCCCTCATCAAGAAAAGAAAGAAACTCCTTTCTTCTTCATTGATACTTTGGCAAAGTTGTACAAAGAGGAGAATGGAAGAACATATGAGAGGAAGAATAGAGGAAATTTGCTATCTCTTTTTTTTTTCACAAGTAGTTATCTACTCCTGAGCATACAAAATTGACAACCCCTAAGAAGGAGGGTTCCATTACAATTTATATATGGATAAATACTCTTCACCTAACCCCCACACAACTTTTCATTTGTCCTTACAACATGTGAATTTTCATATTCCTAGGAATAAAATTAAGTCCCCTTTTATTGATTAAGGGTGACTTATTACATTACCAACTATAGTCCCATTTAAATGAACAAGAAAAAATAGGAATATGCAAAAATAAAAGTGAAACACCCCAATGAATAAATAGAACATGACAGAGGGGAATGGGGAGATAAGAGAGATAAGGAGAGATAACTAGGCCAATGAATATTCCACCCTCACTTGATTACGCCTTGCTACACGATTGATCCTTTCCAAGCTCCATTGGAAAATTTTCCACTCCCTTTAACTCTTTACTATATCGGTCCACTATAAGTGCAAATTTCTCTACTTGAGGAATTCATATACAACTCAGGTTCTCAAGCCAACTATATGAAATATCATTGATGTTTTTAATTTTAGCAAACAATGTCGAGATGTTTCTTTGCAATGTTTGAAATTATGGCTTTGATCTTGGATAGAGACTCCAGTGTATCTTCATTGAAAGAAAAGGGGTTCCTAAATGTTTTATGGACATACTCCTCATATGGCTTCAATAACTCATTTGAGGAAGTGATCTTATCAATGGTGGGCACTACAAGATTTTTTGTTTTTATGTTGATGTTATCTTTCATATTGAAGACATGCTCCTCATTTGTGTCCAACTCAACAATAGCCTGATTCAACATTTCATAGCAAGAGGAAAGATTCCTTTCCCACACATGCAACAAGTCCTCAGACAGAGAATTGAATACTTTTGCTTATTACCAACACCCGGGAATGATCATATCCCATATCCATCACTAGTGGATGAACTTGGTCCCAATGTTATTTTTCCTTTTCCAATCCTTCCCTTGTCATCCAAATTTTTGGCGATTATGAACATGTACCTGTATAGTGAGATCATCTTTGGAAGTAATACTTTCCCTTTCTTTATGATATTTCTCATCCACTTTCATCCTTTCATGGTGAAGCCTCGTGTCTTTCGAATGGACTCCAAATTGAAGCTACTAATAGGATTGACTTATACAATTGGGAGTGACGATGAAAAATTTGGGTCCATAAAATGTTGCAAATATGAGGTGAGTGTTTGCACATGGTCTTCCAACTGATTAATCTTCACCTTGTACTCCTAGTTCCTTGCGAGAAGGTGAGTGGAAGACTCCTAGAACATATGTGCATCTCCATCATGAGTGGCTAGGCCTAAGGAAATGGTTCTCATCTCATATTCGACCGGTGTCATTTCTTCAATAGGCTTGATTACCTTTGGCCTGACTACTTCCAAATAATAATTTCCCATGGCACCACTGAAAAAGCACAAATCTACTTAAGAAAACTTTCTCTTCTTCCCTTTGACCAATGATGATATCACTAGAAAATTAGGGAGTTTCACCTGTTGGACTATATGAGCCTATTTTGTGATCATTTATTTCATCCAAGGAAACATCTCATCTATCTTGGGCTCATCAATTGACGCGATTGTTGTTTCCTTCTTAGGGTGAGAGGGTAAATCTTATGCAAGAGGAGTATGAGTGACAATGAAAGGTGGGAAAATCTAAGGCTACTAAGAAACTTAAATATGGAATGAATCATTCTCCTCAAGATTTTATTCTACTACAATATCCTCTCGTTGTTTTGACTTTCTTATATAATCTCTTGTAGTAGGGGGATTTCGACTCCACTTATTTGCGCTTCAAACTCTCTCCAGAATGAATTGAGCCCAAAGTCTTCTCCATGGCCTTCGATGAAGATTGGTATGATGCATGTCTCTAAAGGGTGGGGAAACTTCCGATGTGATGGAGGAATCCTTCTTTTTCTCAAATAATTCCTTTGATATTTTAATTACAACCTTGATCTTCCCACTTATGTCTCCTGACTCGCAGAAATTTCATGTTACATGTGGCAGAGGTGAATCCTTCACTACTTGATATTCAATATCATATAAATTTGTGCCATCATCTTGGATTACCTCTTCGTACCAGTCTAACTTGAATCTCTTCATTTTTTTGACTATCACCTGCATGTGGTCTTTTTCCCTTACATCAAAGTCATCTATGAAATTCACCCAATAATATTCAATCTACAAAACATGATATAACTCTAGAATTTGAAAAGTGTATAGATCACCTCGGATGTCGAAGTTTTCCCATGGGGTATCGGGGGTGGGAAGGAAGATTCAAGGTGTGTAAAATCACTAACACTCTTGTAGTTGAAGATTCCAAGTGATATGGAAAATGAGACATTATTCCTCTTCGGGTTCTTGAGCTTACTATGAACATGGGAAGGTTATCTACATAGCTCGAAAAATACTATATTTTTGATGAGATACTTAGGTAGCCTTAACGAGCAACATCATAACTAGAAAATCAGATGTTAGATAAAGTGGAAAATTGTGTGCAATATGACACGTACTTCTTGATTAAAGAATCTTCTTGTGGCGAGAACCTTGAGTGAGGATTTCCCTCTAATGTCCTGGTGAAAAACATGGTGAAGGAATTGTTCACCATTTTGAAATTCCAATTTCTCTCCTTCAAGACCAACTATGGATATATTTCAAATGTTGGGGCCTTAGGAGAGATGTTCTATGTAAGTGATAATCCCTTGAATGGTCTTGATATAGCAAGAGCATAAAAAAATATGAATTTTTGTGAAATTCTTCGAGACCGGTATTTGGAGCAATTGGTGGTGTAGGTTGTCACCAATGATCTTCCGCCAATCAATTATCTACCTTTCTTTAATAATTGTTAGCATGAATAAGGCCATCCAATCTTGAAATTCCTTTGTGGTTTCTTCTTCCATCACTCGACTGAGAAGGATGATCACGTTAGAGTAGCATTCATGAAAATTAATATGTAAGAGGGACTTTGGCACTCGAGAAGGATTTATTCCTTTCTTTAAGAACAAACCCAATGCGAGGCCCTAAAGGTAATAATATATTTTTTCCATTCTCTCATTGCAACATATTTTGAGATGATGAAAATATTACTTCAAGTTGGAATCAGATTGAATGAGAGATGAATTTGGGGGTGAGCACTGCTAGGGTTGAGTTATAGTCTGCTCAAATGGTTCTGGTGTCTGGATCATAGTGATGAGAGCATGCCAAAATCAATTCAATAATCTATACTAACACTAGATGTACACCTACTACATAGAATCCACTCATGAAAACTTTTTCGTCTACTAGTTCTCTTGGTCCACCAAGCATGTGGTCTTTGAGATATTTAAGGTTCATGTGGGTGACACCATTGTCTCCCACACCTGAGTACTCAGATGAGAGATCTAAGACTAGTTCAAGGCCTATAAATTTCAACTTCATGGTTGAAACTGGAACTCCTTTGTAGAATCGGAATGGGAATTTACTATTTTTAGTAAATTCCTTTTTTACTCTTTTCGCTTACATCCACCTTTCTTGTTCCCCTGGTTGTTCCTTGTACACACTGCCTTTGAAGAATTTTACCTCCGCTGAGATTTTACTATATATAGTAAGTACTCATGTAGAGAATTACTATTTTTTTGAAAGTGGCTATCCACACCTTGGATTTGGATGAAACCACCTCCACTAGGATATGTTTTTTTCTCACGATCTCTCGTATAAATTTTTAGCTCAATCTGATCTCTAGAACAATGAGAAATAAAAAATTACAAAATGAGGGCAAGAAGTCGGGGTTTTTTTGTAGTAAAAAATATATATTGTGCATGTCAGTGCTATCACTTTGGTTTTTATGGCATATGAAAATGGTGAAGAACACAGAAAACCCCACTTCAATCCATGCATCGGTTTGCAAGATATGAATATTTTTCCTTTGTAAGCTACGAAGTCAATCTAGCAAAAATGAACATGGAGCTTTAAAAATTTGTAATTTTGATGAGATATTATTCTAATGCAATCATGGAGAAGTGGAGGGATGAATTCAAGACGAAAATTTGATGAAGAGGGTTCTGGAAAAAAATTGCCAGACTTCCAGGTAAAAATAGAGAAAAAGCGGGGGAGTGAAAAATGGATAACTCTGGGTTTTATAAGCATGAGGAAGGGGATGAATTATTTTTTCCCCCTTTTACCCTTGAAAATAAATTAATGGGATTTCAAAGTGAACCTCCACCCTAGGATGACAAGTGGTATGCATGCACAAGTGGAGGGGATAGCGAAAAGAGCTCATTTTAAGAACTAGGAGCTAGTTTTTGGTCATGTGAGGAACTTAGCGAGAGCAAGGTATGAGATAATTTTGTATATCCAATTCATCCCCTTGGAAAGGGAAAAAGGGGATGAAAAATTTTACATCTAACCCTCGGTGACAAGTTTCAAACATGCATGACTTGGAGTGGGGTGGAAATATGGAAAAAGTGCTTATTAGAGCCTCCCAAGGTCATGTGGTGGTTCCATGAGGTATAAGGTGGGGGGGAACATTTAAATGTCCCCTTGTCCCCTAAAAATGGATGAAGGTTAAAATTTTTTTACCTCATCCTCATGTTGCCAGTGGCATCGAAATGTTTTGCTAAGGACGGAGCTTGTACCTTAAAGAAGAGGTTGAAAATGACATTGTCGAGCTCCCGAGGTATTTTTGGGATCTTCCTTATATTATTTTGAATGAAAAATTAATTTTGAGAAAAATGAAATGGGTCCCAAAGTTTTATTCATCTTGAAACCCCCTTAAAAATGGAATTTTTTTTATTGGGATCACTAGTTTTTCCTACGAAGAATGAGTTGTGGAAATAAATTCATGGGTGTTGTGAAAATATGAAAGTACCATCATGTAGGTAATTGAATAAAATTTTCATTGATATCTGGTTTGAACTCTAACTCATTTCGGAGCTCCCATAATCATCTTCCTAAGTTGAGGTGCATTTTCATAGTGCAAGCTCTTTTGGCCTCAAAAACATGTTTTTCCTAAAATTGCTCCTAATCTCAAAAATAATCCCTAAGTATTCCTAAATAACTTTAACAAAGGATCTTGGATCATGAAAAAAATTGTTTGGTGAATTTAGGACTTGAACTCAACTCTAAAGAATGTGCACCTACCTTAGGAAGGCTAAAAACAACCCTTCCTAAGCCTCATAAAAGATCTGCCTCGAAAGACACTTTGTCTCAAAAGAATTATGTGAACTTTTTTCCTCTTATCGACACATGGGAAAGGTTGGAACCACAAACATGAACATTAAATGTTTGGGGATAGGCTTGACATAGGGGATGAATTGGTCCGAGGGGTGTCCGAAGGTTTACAATGAAATTTTTGACACCAAGGTATAGTTGTCATATTTTCAAGTTGATTTTTCCCTTGCAAAACTCGGACAACAATTGGATCTCACTTGGGAACTCATTATGGATCTAAAAAAGTGAGGACAAGATGAGAATGAACTTTAGAATATAATTTTACAATTCAGACCATTATATTGTCCATTGGGCTTCACATAGTCATTAAAAGCAGCATATAGCTTGAAAGGAGTACGCACGCACACACGACAAAAAGGAAACACATAACACACAAAAGGTAAAAAACACACACAATGGAAAAAGGAAAAATTCACCTAAATAACCTATGGTACAATACAGGGGGAAAACCACTTTCACTACTTGTACAATTTTAAATATTTCCCACTGTGAGGCAACTCCAACTATGTTCCATCCAGATACGATAGATAGAAGGAATTATCTCCACAAGTTTCACGGACTGGAATGGACCGAGATAGAAAGATTTGAACTTCCGATGGCTTCCTTTAGTTCTCTTTGCTTGACCAAAGCAATGTAAGGTCTCCAACTTTGAAGTCTCCAGCTTTTGATTTCTTGTCAAACAACTTCTTGACCTTCAATTGATGTGTGATACGGTCCACCACCTTAAACCTATCTTCCTCAAGCTTCTCAAGAAACAAAATTATTTTATCAATAGAATCACGATATTTCCCATCTTCCAAAGCTTGGAGAAATTTGATTGTTGGCATTTGCACAGTGACTAGAATATCTTTATTGATTATGTAGAGCAATTGGAATGGTGACATACCAATTGATTTTTTTGGAGTTATCCTATCCACCCACAATGCATTGTAGAGATTCTTGTGCCAATTTATTTAATTTTCATCCACCGATGCAGACTATAGTCATGATGTTCTTGTTTCTCGATTCGACCTAACCATTCCTTGCGGTAATAGCCTTTGATGTGTGTGACATATATATTCTATATTTGTAGCAAAATTTGGTCAACTCCTGGAGGAAAAATATGTGGTATTTTCCACCACGATCTTTTGGGGATACCAAAATAAACAATGATGTTTTCTTTGATGAAATTACACATTATTTTGGTATTGGTCTACTTGGATGGGATGGCCTCTACCCACTTGGTGAAATATTCGGTCACTGTGAGCACATGGGTATGACCTGCACTTGAGTGAGGATTTATAACTCCAATGAAATCTAGATCCTATTGTTGGAAAGGATCCTCAATCATCACCATCCTCGAGGGGAAGCACAACTAGTTGTGGTCTCATTGACAAATTGTTGAAATGCCTCACATTTGGATACCCATTATTGGGCATCTACGAACAAGGTAGGCCAATAGTACCAACCATAGAGGATTTTTTGAGTTGATCATCACAAAAAAATTTCTGCCACATGCTTGATCATGATATGCCTTTAGCAATCTGATCCTATTTCTCTTTGTCTACACATCTCAAAAAGCATCCATCGAATCTCCTCTTATAGAGAATAATATTCCATATGACATAATTGGTTAAACTTATCTTGAGGGTTATTTTTGTTTAAAATCAAGGTGAATAGGAGCTCATCATAGGTTAGGAAGTAGGTGATGTACGCACACCACTTGTTGTGTTCATGAAAAGGACTTGAGGCAGGTCCTTACTTATAGAATCGCAACATAAGCATTCTCCTGTATCATTTTGTGTTAACATTATTTCATCTTCTCGTAATTAAAATGCACAACCTATTTCCTCTGATTAGGTTTGAGGGTTTGATCTCCAAGTCATACTCTAAATTCTCACCACCTAATTTCCTCTTTTGGTTCTTGGGTCCTATTGGGTGACTTGATAACATAGCTTGGCACCATTACCACAATGTGTGAGTTGCGAATGTAGAACCTAAAGTTATTTACTTATTTGACCATGGCATAGGCATGATTTTATATTTGGTTTTACTTAAACTTGTGGTTCTTCATAGGGGAGCTCATGAAAGCTATGAGAGATTGTTGAACAAAAAAATGGCCTAAGTATTGGGTGTGTGAATGTAGGGCGCTGGAAGAGTGCGTGATGATATGATAGGGTTGAAGCACCCAGGATCAGGACTTGGCCATTTTTGGATAAGGGGTATTTTTGGAGATAGCGTGCTGAGAAAACAAAGAGATGATGACTTGCACTCCATGCAATGGTATTTTGGGAACAAACGACAGATGAGTTTCATGCATAGTTTAGGCTAATAATATGATTTCTACTCAGATTTAACTATAGGAGTCTATTGTTAGAGCACTTGCATGTTGTGCATCCTTTTGTAAAGAAGTATGGCTATTATTATCATGTGACCTATTTTGAGAAGTGCATGGGAGGTGAAGGAAAGTCCCCACCCCTATATCTATATATATATATATATATATATATATTGATTTGCATGGGTTAGTGTGTGAAACTATTGTAGAGTTATGTTGCTGGTTTTTTTCGAGCGCATGACTTATGGAGATATTTTATAGTGTATAAAGCCTTTGTGTTTTTATAGTATTAATGAAATGGATAATATTAAATGGATAATGGTATTGAACATGATTGAATATGGTTATTATATGGTAAATCTTTTTATAGTCATTGCTAGTTCATCTTTCATATAATCTAATATCTAGACTTGATTTATGCATTGCGGGTTATTTATTACTGATCATAAGTTTGAATATGTTTATACATCATCATGTTAACATTATGTACAAGAAACTCTAAAGAGGGACCTAGCACCTTTGCGTACTTTAGGTGAGTACTCAACTCTAGCTCAAGTGATGTGTTAGTGTGTCTCGGGCCAATTACTACAAATTCTAGACTACATCACATGTTCCATTGTCGGGACCTCTTTTTAAGTTTTTTTAAGATGTTGCATGATGAAGACGTCTTGGTTTACCTTAGAAAGTGTTGAGGATTGGATATTAGATTTGGAAGAAGAATACGCTTGGAGATTCAGCACTGGATCTGAGTTTGATGCACACACATGGGTGGAGCAGAACCTGTATGACTACTTATATGAGAGCTTCTTTGTTATCTTTCCAATAGAGCTATATGAGTGACTATTTGTTTATGCATCTAAAAGTAATTAGAGGTTTCACACAATTTTTTTGATGTAAGAATAATTTCAGGACCTCTATGATGTTGATCTGATTTGGATGCATGTTGTGGATACTTGGTTTCATGGTGTTTTGAATAGCTGTATTTTGGAGTACTCAATTTCCACTTATTCTTTGTTGGAGGTAGATGAATTTAGTTTTTACGTTATCCTAGGGAATATATCTATAAGGAATTCCAATGGTGACTAGGATCTTGATGGTAACCTTTAATTTGGAAGAGAATCTGATGGCTAGCTAAACCTCACCATACATGGGGAAGGAGTAGGTTTGGTGAAGGATGGAAGACCTAGTGGCAAAGAGGAAAAGAGAATAAAGGTGGCTTAAGTTCAATGAGGCACATGAGAGGGATTTAGAGAAGCATCGCGAGATTGCAGAATGAATGGCATTGAGGAGAGAGATGGCTCATGAAGGATTTGGAGATCACATAGATGACATGGAGCTAGAGCATCTAGAACTCCCCCATTTGGGAGAGCATGACAGGGAATCATCATCGGCCTCTTATGAGAGCATGTAAGTAGAGACAAGATAGGCCACGTGCATGCATCTAAATCTACCTGGAAAACTAGCCCTTGTGCTTGGTTTTCAAGTTTCTAGTATAACTAGTAGTCAATGAAGCTAGTTTGGGTAGTAGAGTAGCAAGAGGTAGAGTTGACTTATCAACAAGTTCAAGAGTGAATCAAATATAAAGTAAATTTATGGTTGGGTATACATCTTCCCTATTATTTGGAGGACCAGTTGGAGGAACCTTTTTAGATGTGTCATCGGCACATAACACATGAACACAGAAATTTAGACTCACATTTAGGAGTAGCACAACTTTACATACTGTAGGAGTTCAGTTTAGCACCATTGTTGGGACACAAGGAAGTGCATCCTCTAGTTCAATTCTTGTTATAGGTGGAGGATCAGGAGGAATAGGTGGCTTGGGATCTAGTGGATCTGGTGGGTCTGGAGGTGGAAGTAGCATTGGAGGTTCTAGATCTAGTGGGCAAGGTCCTCACCAACCCTAGAATATTTACATGGAGATGTTGCTTCATCTTCTAGAGTATAGGGGAATAGAAGATGTTGTTGAGCATGTGCATATGTGTGAGATATTTTGGTATGCAAAAGGAATTATGGATTCTAAGTGCAAGGAAAGTAATTTTGTAACTACATTACAGGGATGCACACACAGCTGGTATATAAATTTGGACCTTGATCAAACTTGTGTGGATTATACAACTACATAAGATGATTTCATTAATGAATTTTATATCACTGAGTTTGAGCAGAAAATTATAAGTGCACTCAAGGATATCAAGAAGGGCACTATTGAGAGTGTTTGAGAATATGATGCTCATTTCAAAACACTTTTGTCTAAACTTTATTATGATATCCTTTCAAGCCAAAGCATGCACTTGTGGTTCTTCTGACGCTTTGACCACACATTTTATGAGGGAACTCTCACATAATACATATACGAACCTGTGTGAAGTACTTGAAGCATCTTTGTGTGCCAAGGTAGGTAGGAGTATAGAAACCAGAGTGAGCCCATTCCTAGAAGCTCATATTACATCTATGTAAAAATAGTTGGAGAAACTATTAACCAATTCATTGCGTGATACGTGCAAAGTGGAATTTAGTGCATGATTGTGAAGTGGAGGGGCATATTAAGGATAGTTTCATTGCAGATCGGTGGGTTCCTTATTGCTAGAATGTGGGATATTTCATTTAGAACATGATGCCAACCATTTCTTGTTGTTGTAACATGTGATAAGGAAGAATGTCTCTTGCTATCGTAAGATTTTTCGGTCTGCGCAACACACAATCATCAAGATTACAGTTGATTGATCATATCCATGATGCCATTGATCTTGGTGTACGCTAGACGGGAGTTTCAAATTAATCTAAGGATAAAATCGAGTAACATGATCATGATCAAACTCAAGGGCATTGTAACACCTTTGACAAACTATTATATTTCTCTTTTTCATTGCAAGCATTGGCATGTGATTTTCTTGAATGAGGTGTGTTCCCTTGATTGTTGAAGATCATGCTTGTTACAGATAAATCATTTCTACTCTTGGATTCATTAGACTAAAATGGTATGGCTTGCAAGAATCCATTTTCACTTCTGATAGGTGAGTTGTAATCTGGTTTTGAGGGTTGCAAACTTATCTCTTTTAACTGACTCATCCTTGGATCAATTCTAGTGATCCAAGGAATGTTTTAAATCTCCTTACCAAACTGAATGGTAAACTAACATTCATAGGTTGAGAGATGTAGCAGACTGAAATTTTGTATGTTACAAATTCTTTGGTCTTGTAAGATCGTGCCTGCATTCGGTTGTATGTTTGTGCTCGGATCTTTGGGATTGATCTCTTTAGGACATTTAACGACGTAAGTGGAACGAAGCCTGCTTCATGACTATGAAGGGAATCTAAATCCTAAACCTATGGGATTATCCTAACGGTATCCTAAAAAAGGTATTATACCTACCTAAGCTTCATAGTCTATTTTGTTGGGATGGCGTCCTAACCTAAGTTATTGTGTTAAAAGGAATAAGGTAGAAATAACCTAAGGTAATGCTAGGCTATTTTTAACCTAATACCTAATACTATTTGGTTGTGAATTTTATCTAACCTAAGGTTATAACCTAAGTTATGGAAATCTATCCTAAACTATTGAAAGGGACCTAGGGTCGCATGGCATTTTGACAATGGTTCCAAAGGCATTTATTTGATTTGATTTGTTTGAATAAATGGGAAGTACTACTAGTTTTGGAAAAGGAATGTAAACTTGGTGGAAGCTTACGTGGAGTCTTCACTAAAGTTGGAAATGCATGCTGAAGTTGAAATAGGTTTCACCAATTTTAGGAGGCAGTGGCAAGGAGAGATAGGCGGGAGATTGGGGAGTAATTGCATTAATGAACCTCAAATTTTGCGTGCAAACCATCTTGGAAACAATGAGGGTGGATTTGTTGGAGGTTGTTTGGTCTTGCATGCTTTGCAATTTTTTCTCTGTATGGAGCTATCTTGTTCTTCAAACCAGCAATTCAAATTTTACTTTGTGGCTATTTTTGGTTTCTCTAGGTCTATTTTCAATCCAAGGAAAGTATATGAGGCATTGGAGAAAGAGATGTTTGGTTTTTGATCTTTCTTGGAGGAGAAAAAGAGTTGGAAGCTCGGCTGGAAGTCTCCTTCAAATTGGCAGAAGCACTATCAGGCATGATAAGCTCTACCCTTTAAGATTTATTTCTTTCTTCTAAATGTTTCATTAAAACAATTACTGCTCTCATGAGATAAATGGTTGCATGTTTTTTCTGGTTATTTACTTCTTGGTTGTAAGAATCTTTGTGATTTTTGGATATGAATTCATTGCATGATAATGTTAGCCTTTGGAAGCTCTCTCTACGCAAGTTCAATGGTGATAGGAATGTGGAACTTGTATTTGAAGCTTTGTGTTTTTTTTTTTCCGAACTCGTATCCGAGGCTTATGTTGTTCGACTTGTATTCGAATCTTTGTGTGGTTTGAACTCATATTCGGGACTATCTGCTTGAAAAGATCTTGATTTTATGGCTTTGATTTAAGTCTCTTTTGGAATTTTCTGGATGCATCTTGTGTTATACTTTGTACCGCTTACTTTGAACATGTAATGGCATGTAAACATGGGAGGATATTCTACTCTCCTCTACTCTGGGTAACCCACGTCTTGTTTGAAAGTCTTTGACTATTTTGTTAGAAGGATGCTTGGACCTTTTATGGAAATGTATTTGGTCTAATACTGTATTATTACTTACTCAATGGTAGGAATTCGAGCTCGTTTGAAATAGTTGATAATGGGTTCTCGAAGTTTATGGAAATGTTGTGTGCATACTTCTTCTTGTGTTAATTGATTGGAACAATTACCTTCTCTATCTTGATCTTTATGTGACAGATGATGGAGTCATGGAAGTTATTTTTTTGTAATTTTGTTTCACCAAGTTAAAGGGTAATGTTGAAACTTTTCTTGACTTGAACATGTGTTGGGTTTTTGTACTCTCTTTCAAATCCTTTTTAATTGATTTCTATGTTTTTAAAAGAGTTGAATACTCCCATAAGCTGAATCTCGTTTAGAGGGATTTAGTACCTCTGGTTTGGGATTGTTTCTTATTAATTGTTCTTCATTATGATCACGAACTATATGTTTCTTTTGTATAGAGCTGTGTAAGTCCTTGTAGTTGGGATTTTAGTTACTATTGAGTTCGTGAGTATTATAGAAACCTTGCTTAGCTTAATACTGGTGTTGGGTTTTAGTATTCTCTTTTAGATTCATTTGAATGGATTTCTGGGTCTTTAAAAGGAGAAAGGAGTAGATTACTCTTGTGGGTTGTATCTTGTTTTGTCTAGAATTTGTACTTCTACCTTGGGACTAAACTGTATACTTCTTTTGTGGAATGAATTTGAACTTGTGTTTAAACAAAGTGGAATAGATGAACCAGGTTAGTGTTGATTTTGTTGTTCGATAAAGTTTGAATTCAAAAAGGGAAACTAGAAGTATTGCTTTCTATAAACTATGTGTTTGGTTTTGTATTCTCTTTTGGGAACTAGCGAAAGAAATTTTGAGTTTGAAATGGAATTTGGAATTCAATTGATAATACTAAGGTGAATGAATTCTTGATCGGATCTTTTCTATTGAGTTCCTTTAACTGTGGAAAGTTAAGTTCTATCATTTCAAACGTCTCTGTAGATTGACTCTCTTCCATGTTGTAGAGTGATTACTATCCTAGGCCTATTCGACTTCTTGAGTTCGGATTTTATATCCTTTCTATCTTGTATGAAATAGTGTGAACTCACTCTTCTGAAACAGAAACTTCCTTGTGGATTGTTTAGTTTATTTTTTTCTAGTTGACTGTGGAAAGTTCATGGAAACAGTTGTATGTTTAGGCAACTTTGGGACTGTCATTCTTAGTACTGGGAATAACCCAATCGTCCCCATTTGATCTTTCTTGATCTCAGCTATTTTGTATTAAGTCAATTGTTGTATTGATGTGGAAAGTGAACAGCTGAGTCTGTCCTGTAGAAGGGAAAATGTAATCATGTTTAGACTAACTACTTTGTTTGACTTGAGTCATGCTCCATTTGGATTTTGTTATTGGAAGGACTCCTCTTTTTGCACTCTATCATATTATGAATCTTCCCTGGATGGATACTAGAAGAGATTATCCTTGTGTAAGTCTTGCCTTGATTTTTGGAACGTATGGTTTCAGATCTTTGGATGATATCTTCTATAATGTAGAATTTATTTAAGGCTTGCAAGTAGATTGTTTTGATTCTCTCTCCCTTCTCGGATTGATTTGGGATTCTTGTATTAGATGTTGTCTCTTAAATGGTGAATCCTTTTATTGGTTTCCTTGAATGATGCCATAAATAGGTACTAAGCTAAAAGTAACTCTTTTGTTGTAGAGTAAAGTTAAATTATGTATTTCAATTTAGGGAGAATTATGAAATAATTAGATGAAAAGATCTATTGTTTGTTTTAAATAAGTAATTGTTTGGGTCAATTCTTATATGATATAATGCAGTGGTTGCTGATTATATTTTCTCTTTTCTTAAAAGTGAATTCGAGACTCATTATTTGTTCTTCTTTTCTAGTTGTTTATTACCTTTAATATTTATTTATATGATATATAATATATATATATATATATATATAATTTATATTATAATATATATATATATATATAATTTCATTAAAGCGGAGTTGTTTTAATGGAACAATTAGTGGAATGCACTTCATTTTAATGCTTAGTGCTTATCATTCTCAGTAATGAAATGACCCGTGCTAGCAATTTTTTCAGATGGACTTCGTAAGTGATAAAAGAAGGAAAAACTCTTATGATGTATTCGCTTATTTAAGTTTGGTTCTTTTGTAAAGAATTTCAATTCATTCTTGAGTTGTATTGAAAAAGAAAAGTTATGTCCTTTGATGAACTTAATGTTGATCGACATACGCAAAGTATACCTGAAATCCATAGTCTTGTAAATGTATATGTTATCATGATGAATTGAAAGGTTGGAGAATGACTCCAAATTTTGGTATAAATTCTCTTGTACTTTGTATGAAGGAAATAGGAAGGATATCTTGTCGATATTATTTATATATGATTATATAATTTTATTGTTATCAATTAATAAGTTGGATTAAGGGGATAGTATAATCTCCCTTACTTTAGTGAACTTTGTTAAGTTGCAAAAGATGTCGTTCTCTATCTAAACAACCATAGTTTAATAATGAAATATGTATTGGATATACAATTAAACTATATGAGTGATGAATGATAAAAGGTTATGTTAACCCTAACATCTAACCATGAGGAGGAAGACTCTTCCTCTCTCAAAAGAATGAAAAATAAAAGGAATGGTGGTTATGATCTTTAATCTTTATACTTTGTTTTATAAAAAGTAAACACTAGCTGAACCTAGGTGGATGATACACCTTATTTGGACAGCTAGGTTACATTAAAAATTAACCATTTGATGTTTTCTACCCTGCTTTTGGGATACCTTCTTGTTATGCTGAGTTAATGAACATCAATGCAAACATGAGTTAATGAAGTTCACAATAGCAAATTAGATTAATTATGGATAAAGAACTTATCAATGTTGGAATTAGGGATAGGCATGGTTACTGCAATATGAATCTTAATCCAAATTTAATTATGAATTAATGACCACCAAGGGGTATGTACATCGTGATGAATCAATTCTAACGGATGTTGGCACATGCCAACTATAGGATTGTACCTTTGAGAAGACCAAGGACTTCTCGAGGATATAGTGTTACAGTTGACATGTGGCAACACCCTTCCATATTTGTTTATCTAGATCTACACAAATTTGGACTTGAAATTAGTTTATCTCCAGTCAAGTTAGTAGCATGTTAGAATAGGGAGTAGCTTTCATGACTCGGGTACCTTGGCACATTCGGTTAACTTAGGTCGGTTAAGTATGCCCATATACCCTAAGTCATCATGAGAGTCTTCCTATAACAAATTATGTTGCTAATCGGGGCTAGGGTCAAACATTGGGCAAGTGGACTGACAGAAGTCAGTAAAGACCATTCTAGATAACAATAGAGTGGGGTGAAGGATGTATTCCAAATTGACAAGTATGTCGTCTAGGAATAGTAACATGAATAAGCAGATGTTGAAAATATTTGACCAAAGTATTGCAAGTTGTTGGTTGCGTTGTCCTATGTCACCTAGTTTAAAGAAATGCGATGTCAGCTGAATATTGGTAACAAATATTCAAATAGGTTCTTTAAACAGATAACTCAGTACCTGGAATAAGGTAGGAAAACCAAGTATACGTAGTATACATAAAGTATTCTATACTTTAAGACAAACATGAGAGATCGGTTGGTAACCGAGTCATGGAATGAGAGATTGGTAATTTACTTGAGTCATTATAGCTATATATGGTTATCTGTTATGAGATTGATTGGCATGGAATGTGTGTTCTAAATGATGTTTTATTTAGAACAAAGAACATTGTGTTAAAAAAATTCCCTTGTTTCTAAAGTCTTAAAATGGGAATGTTACACGCTATGATCAAAATGAGGGGCACTTTGAGGGAGGCCATGGTAGAGGTTGAGGATACTATGGTGGATTCAAAGGTCAAGGATGTGGTGGTGGATGAAGTGATTTCCCTCAGGGAACACGTTATACGTGCGGATCACCCGATAATTACATGCGTGAATGTCCTTAGAATATTACTTGTTCTTTTTTTGAAAAGAATCGTAACTATGAGGAGTTTTCGGACTTATATGAACATATGAGTAAGAATCAAAAACAAGAGAACAAGGGTGCAAGGATGGTTAGAATACAACGCACTGTGGAAAACTAATGAATGCCAAAGTTAGCGCCAGATCTTGAGATGGTACTTATGAAGATTACTACATGCACTGAGGCTACACACGCTAGAGAAACATTACAACAGTAAGTCTACTATTGCTAAGGAGGAGGTTTTACATGCAATATATCCAAACCCTACACATCAGAAGGAGGTTTTTTCAGAAACCATGGAGGTACTCAAAAATTTGCAAGGTGAAATATAGTGTTTAAAGGAAAATTCACATAAATTGGAACAAGAAGGAAATCGAGACTTCCTAATCAGATGTTGATGATCCGAAAGAGGTATGCAAGATGTTGTGTAAGGAGACTATTATTCCATTACTAGGAGTTGGTTGAAGGGAAACACTCTGCAGACCGGGTATTGAGAATAGAGAGAAGATCTTACATACTAATATCCCTCCTCATAGCTTGGATTATGACATGGAGATCACTTTGAATGTTGTTGTGGATGGGTTGATTTTGAGTAATACCTTTATTGACACGTACATGGAAGTGAATGTGCTTAATTTAGATCCATTGGTGTAGATGAACAGCCTCCATTACACCCATCTTCAAATGTATTGTTTATGGAAAATCGACTAAAGCCACACCAATAGGATTTTTGAAGGATCCATCCATTACTATATAGGGGGCCAAGTTAATTGGGGACTTTGAGGTCTTAGTGCTTGTAGAAGCGAACAACTTCCCAACTCTATTTGAGCGCCCTTGGTGCTATGCAAACAATGATGATCTATGGTTCAACAAGGGATATATCAGTTTTGAGAATAAGGAGTGAGTTATCATCCCTTTGATAGATGGTAAGTCTACACCTTATGTTGAGCCTTTAAGTGAGGAAGACCTGAATTTTTTTATGTGCACACCATTTGAGATCCGAAAGTGATTGAGCCATCTAAGGAAGGAATCCTCCAGTGGGATGATGCACAATACATCAATGATAATACAAGTATTTCCTATGAAAATTGGGCACATGACACCTATGAGATGGTTGGGCACGAGGTAATAAGCAAAGTTACGCATGTAAGTAGGACACATTGTGTTAGGTGGTTAGGCAATAACATTATACCTCATTACGTTGGTGAAGGAAACCCTGAGGTATTCCTACGAGCCATGGAAGTATAGTGGAAGGACTAGGTGGATAAAAGGAACATGCTCATTTATACTTTGCACCGTATAGTAGTGCGCTCATCAATGGTTCATAGGGGTAACCTCATAGAATGGAGAGAAGCGAGAATTGCTTTATTATCACGGTTTCTCAAAAGTAATGCACCAACTCAGATACATGAATATCATGGTAATAATTATGTTTAGCACCACGTTCAACATTGTGAGAGACTCTGGACAGAGGGGCAGAAGGCTTTACCACCTTCGTTGTGGGTGCATAAGCTATATTTCACCTTGCGAGGTTACGCACACGCATGATATGTTTATGTAGAGTTGAATAGAGAGATTGGAAATTAGCAAGACTTGATTGTCGGTATGATCCTAATTTTTGACTACTTCTCCACTAAACCCCGGTGAATGAGGTGTTGCAGGGTATGAATCGCTTGACTATGGGAGATAGTGCAAAAGATAAATAACTCATTCAAGAGTTACTTGGTGAGTCAAACCTAGAAGCACACTTTGAAGAAATGGAAGAGACAAAGGTGGAACTGCTTGAGCGCACCTGCTTAGAGAAGGAGAAAGGAAAGATGGTCTACATGATGGATGATGAAGAAGTTGACAATTTGGACATCATTCATATAGAGGGTACATGTGAGGTATTAGACAATGCGGATGAGAAGGTGCATGCCTACCATGAACCTATGAGGACCAAGAAGGTGAACATTGGAATGGATGCTAAACCTAAGGAGGCCATCATTGGAGATTATTGGTCTAAATCTAAAGTGGCTAAGATAATTGAGTTGTTATGTGATTTCCAGGACTTGTTTCCTAGGGGCTACCATGAGTTGAAAGGAGTGCATGAATCCTTGGGCAAGATGAAAATTAAGTTAAAGGAAGGTGCGCGCCCAGTTAGGAAGAGACCTTACAGGATGAACCCTAACTTACATGTAAAATTTAAAGAATAAATCAACAAGATGTTGAAATATGGCATCATTGAGCCCATAAAAGAATCAAAGTGGGTTAGCCCTATGGTAATCAACATAAATAAAGATGGAAGAATCAAGATTTGTGTGGACTACAGGGAGCTGAATGTTGCATGTGTGATTGATCCTTTTCCTACACCATTCACTAAGGAAATATTAGAAGGTGTTATAGGGTGTGAAATTTACTCTTTTATAGATGGATTTTATAGGTATCATCAAGTAAGAATTGCTAAAGAAGATCAAGAGAAGATAAATTTCACCATTGAATGGGGAAGTTTTTCATACATGGTGATGCCCTTTGACGAAAGAATACAACAACAATATTCTTGTGCATTATTGTTTAAGGATTCCAATATTTCATTCACAAATTCTTGCGTTTTACTTGGATGATTGACCGTATATGGGCTTGTTAAGGATCATTGTGATGATTTGAGGTTAATGTTTAAGAGGTACATAAATTTAAGCATCTCTTTAAATATCAAGATGTGTGTATTTTCTACCTTTTGGAAATATGCTAGGGCATGTCATTCGTAAGGAGGGTTTGTTAGTAGATCTAGCTAAGGTTGTCGTCATCTTAGGCTCAAGGAGCCTACTAGTCGAGTGAGGTGTGCAAGTTCTTGGGCCACATAGGATACTACAAAAACATATCAAAGGATATGCTAAGATTGTCGTAACCTTGGAGGATTTATTAAAAGGTAAAGGGAAGTTATATTGGGGAGAACTGTAACAACGTGCATTCGAAGCGCTGAAGGAGAGGCTTACTACGATGCCTATTCTACGTTTTCATTCATGGAATATACCTTTTCATGTACATGTGAATTCCTCTAGTAGGGCCATTGGCATAGTTCTAGCTCAGCCTAGAGAAGATATTATAAATCATACTATTTGCTTTGCTAGTAGAAAGTTAACTCTATAGATGCAATTATACAACTACAGAGCGCAAGGCTTTGTCAATGATTTACGCGCTACATAAGTTTAGACAATACTTGCTAGCAACACCTTTTGTGTTCTATACAGATCACATGACATTAAAATACTTGGTGAACAATCCCATTTTACAAGGGCACATATGTCGTTGGGTTCTATTATTCCAGGAGTTTGAATTCACAACAGTAAAGCCAAGTAAAAGTAATTCGGCCCGATCATTTGTTAAGGATTTAATCGGGGAGGACATGCAAAGTATTGTAGATACCATACTAGATGCATATTTATACATGTTAAACTATGCACCCTCAAAATTAGAGAATATTATTGTCTTTATATGCACAGTATGGCACCGTAAGGAATGAAATCCTTGGAAAAGAAACAAATCAGAATTTGTGCCACACCTTTCATGTTGATCGGTGATAACTTATACAAATTAGGTGAAGATGAAGTATTGTCTTTGGTGTGTACTGAAGCATGAGTGCACAACAATAATGGAGGAGGCTTAGGGTGGTATTATAGGTGGACACTATGTAGGGGACGCCAATGCGCGCAAGATGCTTCTAGCTAGTTTATGGTGGGAGATCGTGTATAAATATTACAAAGAATACGTAAAGTGTGTGATCACTGTCAGTGCCTTTTAAAACCTTGGTAGAGAGATAAAATGTTGTTTAGGCCTATTTCTAGTGTAGACTTTGTGGGTCCTATTTCCCTAGCCACGCGTAGAACTCGATTGCACTACATCATCAATTGTATATATTATCTTACAAGTTGGGTGGAAGCAACACCTACTAAGGATTGTACAATAGATACAACAGAAAGGTTGTTATGGGAAAATATTCTTACTAGGTATGGATGTCCTTTGAGTTTGAAAAGTGATAGGGGCACTCATTTATTGAATGAGATAATCAAGATATTATTGGATGAATTTATGGTCATGCACCACAAGAAAACACCCTATCACCCTCAAGAAAATGGGACTACTGAAGCCTTTAACAAGATATTGAGCCAAACCTTGAAAACAATTTGTGATGTTGGAAGGAAAGATTGGGATGACAAAGTTTCGTTGTACTTTGGGCATATAGAACAACCTACAAAAAGGTTGAATAAAGCAACACCCTTCGATTAGTGTTTTGCATAGAGGCATTTCTTCCTATGGAATTCATGTTACCTTCTTTGCTTATTGCATGAGCGAGAGGCCTAAATCGATGAGCAAGTATTGGAAGAAAGAATTGACAAGTTGATATAGCTAGATGAGAGGCAGTGCTATAACATATTGGAGTCGAAGCAAGAAAAAGTGAGGTAAAAGACATGGCATGACAGGAACATCAAGGACAAGAAGCTTGAGGTTGGGCAGATGGTACTTCTTTATGATTCAAATTTTTGTGCCACCCAGAAAGCTTAAGGTGCATTGGCTAGGACCGTATGTTATCACTCATATACTTGAATCAGTGCTTTCCAGTTAGAGGTGCTTGATGGAACATGGTTACCCGGTTACTTTAATGGGAGTAGGCTGAAGCCCTACTATAAATAATCCTTCTTGGTGTTTGTAATAAGGAAATATTTCCATTTAGATTAGATTTCCCTTATTGTATTTCCTTTCATGTGTTTCCTTCTTCATCACAATGTTTTTGTCAATTTAGTTCAGTGTTTTGTGTAATAAGTGCACTTGCGCACAAGAATTTGATTGCAATCTAAAGTATTCTATGTGTAGACAACTACACATCCCCTTAGTGTGGGGTGGATAAAGAAGTTACAGAAAATAAATAAACTCATGGGTGACCATAAAAGGAACATGATTTAAAAATTAAAAAGAACCTCGGGATAATTGATCAAAATTTAAGACCATGCGTACAACATTGGGCACTCTGAATAAATCAAAGAGGCTACAACATTGGAGATTATGTATGATTTGGTCACATTGGATAAACTAATTCAGCGTAAGGAAGTGTGGGTAAAGGATATTTGTGACAGATAAGTAGTGGCACGCTAGAAAATTATGACTGAGGTGCAAAAGTTTGAGGTGCGAGAGCTTCAAGGGGGGATAAGGAGGCGCGACATGTGCTCAATAGGAGTTAATGTCGTGTATGGTGGTAGGTGGGGAAATTAATGAAGGTAATTTTTGAAACTTGGTTTAAAGTCGGTGTTTTCAATGTCATTTGTTACCTTGTGAATTCAAGAAAAATTGAGAAGTGTGAAGAAGAGTTTGGAGACAACGAGCACTCTACAAAGCAAGTAAACCTATCATGTTTTGAAGCACGGTGTTCAAAGTGTCAAGGAACGAAATTGGGATTCAAGTAGTGGTGTGATTGCATGATGGGAGAGTAACTTGGGTTTTCATTTGCATGACAGCTAGGATTTTCATCTCACACTCGCATAATGGAAAGGAGAAATGTCACCATGGAGAGCTCTGTGTAGTAGAGAAGGAGGTTGATGACCCAACAGATGAGTTTCTAGTCGAGATGTTATATACAAAAAGAAGTTATTGAGGGTGGCCTTGGAAAATAAAAATTACATAGTGTAGGGTTTCAGAGATCAACCACCACACTAAACAATGTTTGAAGGACGTCGCAACAAAAGTTTACAAGAAAACCAACAGGAAATTGGTAGATGACACTAAGGTCTTAGATGAATCTATGAAGAAATTACTTGAGAGCATGGGTGTCATGCATATTTTGGAGTTTCTCTACTTTAGGAATCCCAAGCAGTTGTATCAGTGGCTAATGTTGCGTGTCCATGAAGAATTTTTCTACTTCACGGGCAGGAGAATGAGGATCACTGCCAAGTTGATTGGGAAGGTGATAACACCGCGCCCACTTGGGCTTAGAGATCACTGGGACCTATCAGATGACAATGGAATTGATGCCACAACATCCCTACATCAGTATAAGAAGGGGAGCCGAGCCTTTAAAGTCACCAATATTACAGACATGGCCACTAGATTTGTAGTGCACTTAGCGGGGAGCAAGTTGGGTGCCATTGAGCGATGGAACGAGGTGAATATGTGTTGGTTGCATATAATCACAAAAATGGTCAACAAGACATACTACAACATCACTTTGGGTACATTGTAAAAAGCTTGGTAAATGAGGCACGCATCCAAGCAGATAAAGGTGAGAAGATTACCTAGGGTGCAATTCTATTATTGATTGTATTTAGTGAAATTGGAGTACCCAACGGACCTAGGGAGAATATATGGGAGTTTCCATTGGAGAATAAGTCCCCAACAAAGAAATATGCCAAGTACACTCTGCATGGGACTATTTCCAATACATATAAGGAGTGCCTAGACAAGTGGTTTAGGAGACTGTGCAGGGCATTCAAGGGAGAGTGGTGCATTCTGCATGAATTGCCAAAGGTATTGGATGGAGAGGCTGAATTTGTGGTTTACTAGCATTTCAGCTTAGGGCACTTCCATATGAAGTCTGGAGAGAAAATCCCATGGTGTAAGTTTCCTTTACGTTTACCACAAGATACTTTAAAGATTCTATAAATAAATTCCATGAAGCGTCCTAACTCTAGTTTGATGCAAAGAAGGTGGACGCATATATTCACATTTTGTGTAAAACATATGTATGGCCAGTAAAGAGGCCTATGTAGAAACTATGGAGTCTGACAACGTGGACATCACGCCAGAGAGTTTGGCCGTGGGGCAGATTGAACCAACACGCATATATATATATATATATATATATATATATATATATATATATCTGAGGCCAAGGTTCAAGGATGGAAAAGTGGTGAAGGGCACAGATATGGCACTTCCATGACCTCTGAAGAAGGGGAAGACAATAGGGACTTCAAGGCATGTTGCATCTGTGCCCCTTGCTCAAGAGGATCTAGTGCCTACAGGACTAGAAAACATCCTAGAGCAGGAAGAACTAGAAGACATCGTTGGACTTGTGCATACCAAGAGAGTTCTATGGAGAAGGCACACATCAAGAGACACTAGTACAGGGACTTCACAACCAGTAAGGATATCACCACATGTGACTCTTGTGAAGGACGAGGAGGAAGAAAGGAGAAATCACAGGAAGTATATGCTCTTGTTAAAGATAGTGAGGAGGAGTCCCCACAACCAAGCGCATAGAAAGAGGAGGAAACTCCAAGTATGGGTGGACATAGAGCAGATGCCACCCTAGTGTGGAAATGTAGGAAGATGAAGATATTGGTGAGTGCGTAGTCTATGAGACTATAGACCCAAGTGTAAGTATTCATGAACAATGCTCTGTGAAAGAAAGATCAACACGGTGGAGACACGAAGTCATAGGTGGTGAAAGGAAGGAGAGGATGAAGAAGAAGTGAATCGGAATATCGAGGCACTTTGTGTAATAGGATGCAGGTGTGACAATACAACAAGAAGAGGGTGCATCTTCTCATGAGGATGTTGGTGAGCATGCAGGTGGGCATGATGAGGAAGAGGCAATAGGTACTCAGAACTTGGGTTATATGGATGACCCTTCAAAATTATTCGTACCCGCTTCCAAGAGTACTCTGCCCAACAAGAAATTATATGGCTAGGATTGGATGGACCCAGAAATGGCCAACACACGCACTCGCAAAAAAATATCCTGGAGTATGCAGACTCACATGGATGAGCCTAATTTTGATTTCTATGAGGAGGCGTGTAGTTCGAATAAGATGAGGAAGGCACCTTACACACACCATATGACTATTAAGCTAACACATTTTTCATACGAATAGGTGGGTAACGATAGGTAAAATGTCAACAAAAAAGTAGCACGCCGAAATATTGATAAGGTAACAAAATACGGGTCTTGCTATTAGATGATAAGAGGGAAAATACACATACATCAAGTGCCTCACGTAGGAGCAAGATAATGCAGTAGTTGATGCCCGAATGTTAAAAAATTCCGAGTAGATCGCAGATGAGATTTTACAGAAGAGGCCCAATTTTTAGGAGAAGGTGCCTAAGTAATTCAAGTTTGAATTACACTATTTGTGTACGACCGTTTGCCTACTTATGGAAGAAGGACCAATGCGCCTCCCTAAGAAAAAATATGATGTGGAAGAATCCTCAAGGGACAAGGCTTCAATTGCAAGAAATATATCTAGCTATAAGGTAGTTTTACAAGCCTTAAAGGATGAAATGAAGAAAGTTGATACAATGTTAACCATGTGCACAATGCATGATAGCTTAATATAGGAAAGGATAAAGGCATAAGAGAATGCAGTTCTATAGGAAACAAAGGATGAAACACTCAGGCACATAGAATGAGTTACCTTGGTAGAAACAAATCATGACATGCTGGATGTTATAAGGAAACAACATATGGATCGAATCAAGGGCATTGGGAAGCTCATTGCCATAAAGATGGATGTCATGGAAGGGATGGTCTCAGGTATGGCCAACATCCTTAGAATTTTGAAAAGTGAAGGTAGAAACATGACTATGGATGAGTTAAATGGCATCGTTGTGGACATCCTTGACAAGACCAACACAACGCTTAAGGACTGGTATGAGTTTGAGGGAGAAATACAAAGTGAATATCCAAAATTCATTCTGTTGGAAGATGAAAAGGGTACACAATAAAATGACTCACCATATTCTTTATTCCTTATTCTTTCATTCATTTATCCTTTATTATTTGGAGCGATAAGGTGATTACCCATTGTTTGGGGCAGCAATGTACTCTAGTGTGGGGTAATGTTGAACGAACAAAAATGGCCTAAGTATTGGGCGCACGAATGTAGGGCATTGGAAGAGCGCATGGCACTATGATAGGGTTGAAGCACCCAAGATTAGGACTTAGTTGTTTTGTGGATAAGGGATATTTTTGGAGATAGCATGCTAAGCACACAAAGACATGAAGACTTGTGCTCCATGTAATGGTATTTTGGGAACAAGCGATAGATGAGCACCATGCATAGTTTAGGCTAATAATAGGATTTCTACTCAGATTTAACTATATGGAGTCTATTGTTAGAGCACTTGTATGTTGTGCATCCCTTTGTAAAGGCACATGGATATTATTAACATGTGACCTATTTTGAGAAGTGCATGGGCGGTGAAGGGCAAGTCCCCACCCCTATATATATGTATTGATTTGCATGGGTTAGTGTGTGAAACTATTGTAGAGTTATGTTGTTGGTTTTGTTGAGCACATGACTTATGGAGATATTTTATAGTGTATGAAGCCTCTGTGTTTTTATAGTATTAATGAAATGGATAATATTGGCTGGATAATGGTGTTGAACATGAATGAATCTAGTTATTATATGGTAAATCTTGTTATAGTCATTACTAGTTCATCTTTCATATAATCTAAGATCTAGATCTGGTTTATGCATTGTGGATTGTTTATTACTGATCATAAATCTGAATATGTTTATACATCATCATGCTAACATTCTATACAAGAAAATCTAAAGAGGAACCTAGTGCCTTTGTGCACTTCGGGTGAACGCAGCTCGGCTCTGGGCCGAGTGATGTGCTAGTTCGCATGGGTCATTTACTATAAATTCTAGACTGCATTAGAGCTTCAAGGGCTTCTTCATTCTTTTGGACCAGGATGGGTAATATTGTGTGCTTTGAAAGATAACAAAGACAAGATGAATTATTTATCGAAAGTGGGGTGTACCAAGGTAGGATCCTTTGCTATTTCTTCTTTGATTGCCTCAAATGCCATTTTTCCTTCTTTGTTTCATTTGAAGCTAGCTTGTGGCTTCATTATGACAGTGATGATGTGCTTGGTCAACTTAGGCGAAGTCTCTGGACAAAGCGCCGAAAAAAAAGCTGACTTTTCCAAAGAAGGAATAAAGTCCTTTTTTTCTTGTTAGCAAGGACAGCTTCTTAGTAATTTCATTTTTTCTAGATCAATATTTTTCCCCTCCTTATTCACAATATGTCCAAGGAGTTTGCCTTTAGTAACCCCAAATATGTACTTCTTGGGATTCAGGGATATCCTATACTGTTGACATCTAATGAGCACTTGTTCAAGGTGTTGTATGTGGTATCCTCACTTCTTTAAGAAGATTATGAGGTCATCCAAGTAGATTACAATATAATGCTTGAGGTCCTTGAAATCCAGATCCATTTCTCTTTGGAATGTTTCTCCCACAATGATGAAACTAAAAGGTATTATGTTGTAGGAAAAAACACCCTAAGGTGTCGTGAAGGTTGTCTTGGCTTTGTTTTCTTCTACCACTTTAATATGGTTTTACCCAGAGAAGCTATCAAGAAATGAAATCATTTTAGACCTTACGATCGCTCTTAAGATATGACCCATGATTGGAAGTGGGTTATTCTCTTTCAAGGAGGCCTTGTTTAAGTTGCGAAATTCCACACAAATCCTTATTGCTCCATTTTTATTTTGCACTAGGAAAATGTTCGCTACCCATGTGGAGTGGTGGATAGGAAAGATAATCCTTACATTCAACATCTTCAAGAATTCTTCCTTAATGGTATTTACAAGATTTAGACTGTATGGTTGTTGCTTTTTCCTAAAAGGCTTGGCTTCATGATTTAGTGGAATAGAGTGGTGCTTTTCCTTTGCAATATTTGAGTTCAACATAGGAATATGCCAAGACATCTAAATACTTCCTTAATAGTAAGACAGAACTTATTTTATCTTTAGGAGAGAAAAACTTGCCAATATTCACCTTTAAGGTTGCTCTATAGTGCTAATGTTTTCTTTTTCAAACTTTGTGGTACATTGAGATGACTTGTTCACTTTTTCCTTGATGAACCTATTGTGTTTGTTAAACAAATCTTCCAGTGACACTAGGCCCTTTTGTATATTATTTCCTTTGAGTTTGATTACTCCTTATTAGTCAAATCCTTCTATTCCTTTTTCCTCTTCCATCATTGAATCCCGATGTGGATTTTCACTTCCCTCATAGAAGAGACTACTAAAGTTATCTCTTTTCTCCAAGAAATTGAGGAGTTGACTATTTTCGTCAAAGAATTTCCAATGATTTGTATTGTTTGAAAAATTTGTCCGAATACCATTTCGACAGTCACTTTGTCCTTATTGAAGGACATGTGTGGAGTCACCAATGAAGCTGAGATTGTGAGAGAGTTGGCATTTTTTTTCTCGCTCATGAGGAATGGATTGAATGGAGAAAACATCGACGATTCAATGTAGTCCTAAACTCTATTTCTATAGTGCATGAGTCTTGGGTTTTGACTTGATACTAGTCTCTCATCTACTTGACGATTTCTTCGACATCTTTGAGATGTTTGAGCTTATTGATGCCCATAAAATATGCCATATCCATTCCAAGGAGGAGAGCCTCATACTTTACAAAGGTTGTTAGTGTTGTCATATTACAACTTATATGTAAACGGAAAGAATTCACTTGAGGGAGAGGTCAAAATAGTTCTATCTCTAGACCCTACACTTGAATGGATCTGTCACAAATTCCATGGTCCATAATTGATCTTCTTCATCTTTGGTGAGGAGAGGAAAATTTTCATCTCTTTCGGATGTGAGGAAGTAGTTACCCAAACCAATGTCTTGGAACAAGATGCTTGCTCTTGGATCCTTTGAATTTCAGACTGTGTACTTCATTTTCCGTCTGAGTAACAACTTATTCATTTCCCCTTCATTGGAATGGTCACAAAGGACCAATCCATTTGTATGTCACCACCTAGGTCTCTGTAAAAGCTCCTACTCAACAACATACCAAAGGATGTTGGGATTTCCACCACCAATATTGTGAGCAACACCTTCTTATCTAGGGAAGTTTGCTAGAGACACTTGGGCATCTGTGATCCTTCCCACCAGTGACACTTCCTTAGACTCCATAGAGTAACAAGAACCATTTTCTCATGTCAGAGTAAGTCCTAAGGCATTGGCAAATTTTATGGGCATGACATTATCAGAGGCTCCCAAGTCTATGATGCAATTATTTAATTGGTAGCCTTTGATTAAGAGGGATAGGTAGAAGGGTTCCACCTTATTGGTTTTAGATGCACTCAGTGCCAACATGTTTTGTGTAGGAGGTGCATATGGTGTTGGTAGTAGATCCTTAGGATGTTAGGAATTCATTTATTTAGTGCTACACATGTTTGGTATTTTACATATGGTTTCATATTTACCGTATGGTAAATTAGTCTTTGTGTTATGTAATTATAAATTAGTTGTTAGTATGTTGGATTGTTATACCCGTGAATAATATTCCGGGTTAATTGTTGTAACACCTCCCTATTTTCTAGGAGGTTGTTTAGCTATGTAAATGGCTATATATTAGCCATGTTTATAGAAGAAATTATTGTGTTATGTACTTTACATAAATATGTACCAAATTATGAGAAGGTATGGAGAATTAGAAGAAATTGGGGGCAAAAACATCTTGCTTCACCCCTCGGAATGAGAAACACTATACACAATAAAATAAATTTGATCACTATATACATAGAAGAAACATGGATTATGTTGGAGTCAAATATCTGTGGTGTCGGTGTTTAAATAACGTGATCTATCTTTGATAGCGTGAGGACTTATTCTTAGTGTTTAGCATAATATATGCTCGTTATTTGCACCGGAATTTATTGTATTCATTCAAGCAGAAGTGTGACTCGTATGTCGCATGGAGAAGAGGAGTATTGGTTGCTACATAGCATTTCAATACACTACATCAAATCAATTCGCACCACTATAGTATGCATTTTCTGAACAGGTATCTCTGAAAGTATATATTTTATATTGCGAGCTTCAAATCAGTCTCCAACGCACCCCGCATTCAAATCTCTCTTCTCTTGCTCATCTTAGAGTGGTTATTTTAGCGCAAAGATCCTTTTTCAATGTTCTATAACTATGCTCTTGTATGCTCATGTGTTTGTCAAATCTATCCAATCTGCAAGGGGCGATTGACTCTAAAATATTTCTTGGATCCAAATTCCCAACTACACCACGTTGGATCTTGCATTGCGCTCACATCTATTAGATCTGAGCTTCAAAATAACCTTGAGCTTGCCATCATTGAACCGACTCACTATTTTTTTCTCTGATTCACATTGATGCGGCTGGGCGAGGGCATATTTTCTCATTAATTACGTTTGGATGTGTTGTTGTCTTCCTATATTCTCCGTGGTCCCAAACATTTGAGAAACAACTGCATTGGATTAAGATACGCCCAAATGGTGTTGGATATAGCTAGATGAGCTGTTTATTCTTGGCGTCGATAACTTTGGTATTTGGCTTTTCTTTTTACACTTGAAGTCGGGTTTCTTTTTTATGGTATTTATCTTTTTTAGTGTGTAGACTATGTTCTCAATAGTTATGGAGAATATTTAAGTCATTGCTTTCCACAAAAAGTAAAGTATTGTATTGTTGTGTCAAAGTAGAGCCAAAAGTAATAATTTCATCTAAAGTCAAGTAACTCAAACAGTAAAGTTGTTATTTTTCGTATCATTTTCATTGTCAAAGTATCTTTCGAGTTGGTTTTAAAATGTGTCAAAAGTGTCATTTTATCAAGTGTTATTATATGTATATATGTCAAAATAGTCATTTTCTCGTGTCCATCAAAGTGCGAAGTTAATTAAATAAATGATTTTAGGATATTTGTTTATTATCTGGTCAATAAGAGTAATTGTAAAAGTGTCAAATCTCTTATCATCTATAGTAATCTATCAAATGTGTTGATTCAAAAATTGTCATGTCTTCGAGTCATCGTAAAAAGTCCATAAAATAAAATAAAAAAGCCTCGCAGACACATTTTGGGTGTTACACAATGTTTAAGTCCAAATTGAGGGGGGCCATTTCAAATTGAGCTTAATGATCAAACTCAGCTAACTTAAACATCACATCTATTGGAGGAAGGAGGCAACATAGGATGGAGGAAAACAACGTCCTCTCGTTAGTCATCAACGACAGGGCCGCATGAAACTATGGTGGAAATCTGTGGTGTGAGTTTTCTTTTAGTTGTGTGGTTCAGTTTCATAATACCTATTTTACTGATTTTAGTATGCTTCAATTTGTTGTGTTCTTGTTTTCAATAAGTGGAAATTTCACATTGAAGGGGGAACATGATCTAATGTTCCATTTCAAGTTTTTCAATTTGTAATGTGTGTATGAGCAACAAAATTTAGCAGATTTTCCTATGTTATTCCTTGATTTGAGATAGTGATGAGAGTTGATGATACTACCGAGCATCATGATATTATGGTTATTGGATCCACTAGAAAACCATCTATAGTTGTGGTTATTAGCAATCCATTGGAAAAACTATCTATAGTTGTGGTTGTTAATAATCCACTGGGAAAACTATCTTTGGTGAGTTTTTTGGTAAACCACTTAGAAAACCATCCAGAGGTTGTTGGTATTGTCCTACATAACATCCAGATCATGAGCAAGCTATGAAGCGGCACATTGTTGTACAAGGAAGGTTTTCCCCATGCTCACACCAAGGGGGGAATGTTAGGAATTAATTTATTTAGTGCTACACATGTTTGGTATTTTACATATGGTTTCAAATTTACCGTATGGTAAATTAGTCTTTGTGTTATGTAATTATAAATTAGTTAGTATGTTGATTGTTATACTTGTGAATAATATTTCAGGTTAATTGTTGTAACACTTCCCTATTTTCTAGGAGGTTGTTTAGTTATGTAAATGGCCATATATTAGCCATGTATTGAGTGTGTGAATATAGAAGAAATTATTGTGTTCTATACTTTGCATAAATATGTACCAAATTCTTTATAGGGTTGGGGCTTGTGGTATTGAGCTTTGAACTACCACCCTTGATAAAATTTATGAGCATCTCGAATTGCTATTGGTGCATTTTTAAAAATTAAGCTTCAGAAATTTGAACATTGTTTTTGTTTGCATTTTCTATTATATCAAATGGAGCTAATATATGTGAACTTGATGTCCCAGGGATAATGTAAGTTTTGCATTGCATGAAGCGATCTACTGGGAAGCTTGATCACTTTTAGTGGATGAGGTAGTGGGTTTAGGAGGAGTGGTTGACTTCAGTTGAGCATTAGGTGAATTTGTAGGATTAACTTTGGGTAAAGGGTTAGCTTTATGTGCAGAGTTTGAGCTAGGGGAAACACCAAAGGACTTACTTGTCATGAAAAATGTCTTCTTGTTCGCTATTGGGTCCGGTTTCTCCTTTTCTATATCCATTGATGGTGGGAGTGGGGATACCTTGCTAATTATCTTGTTCTATGGGACTACCACTTGAGGATCATCCTTTGTTTTATTCTTTGTAGCAGTCATCGAGGAAGAAGCTCCCTTTTGAGACTAAGAGTGGGTAAATATGACACATGAGAATCTCGGTGCCTCTTAGCCATCATCCTCATCATCTCTTGGATAGTATTAAAAGAGACCGTTATGAGCATCATCTTCAACCTCTTCAATCATGAGAACATTTCCATCTTAATTTTCTTCTTCTGGATCCTCGACTTCTTCTTCTTCTTCTTATGCATCGCATGTTGCAATGATTGGTGGTTCCTCGAAGGAAAGCCTATGAGGAGGTGGATAAATCCTTTTCCTATTTGGGAGATTTGTATTCTTTGGAACATTTCTCATGGTGCTTTGAGCGAGTTGCTTCTTGAGAGAAATTACATCATTTTCCAACTTTTGGACTAGGTCGAGTGGGAATGACACTAGAAATTTGACCATTTTCTTGCCATCGGGATTCTTCATCTTTCCGAGATAGAATTAGATCATCCTCCATTTCGATGGCATAATATTGAGTTTCCTTCGTGTTCTAGGCTAGGACCTTCTAAGAATGAACCCAACTTTAGGAAGGCGAGTGTTTATGAAGAATATTTTAATTTTTTCATTTGAGGGAGTAAATTCAAGAGGTATCATATTGATCAACCTATTATATCTAGATAAAAATCCCTCATGATTTCATTGGATTCTTTCTTCATATGCACCAATTGCATCAAGAGGTCCCGACGGTATTCAATGAATTTGAATGTGTCTTCGAGGCTTTTCCGATATCATCCCAACAGTGATTGATATAACTAGTAGGAGGTATACCCATTCAACTTCCTTGTCTTGTAGGGATTCCATAAACAATATGATAGACACATCCTTGTGTTCAAATCATTGCACACCATAGGTGATGATGAATACTACCACATGTTCTTATGGGAGTTGTGAATCATATCTCCTGAACTTGGGAAAGATTTTTATTGAACCTTGTGGAAGTTTATGAATAGTTTATGGGAGTACAAGAGGCCCTGTGTTCCTACCCTATGACATAATAGGTTGAGGTATTTCTTCGTCACCCATTAAGGTTTCAAACTACTTTGGCCCTTTCTCTTACTTCCGCTCTAGTTGTGACTCTTGCTTCTTCTCTCGGTCTAGCTCTTGATTCTTCTTCAAATTCTACTCTTGCTTTGACATCTGTTCTTTCTTCACTTCAACTTCAATTTATACATCAATAAAATTTTCAAAATATTCACTGAGGTTTGTAAACTCTATGTATAACGGTTTGACACCACTTAGACCACCAATGAGAATAGTTTCGGGACAAGGGGAGTGCCTTGAATTTATAGCTAGTTCCTACCTTCTCTAGAGCTCTTCAAAGATTGGGTCAAGATTTCCTTGTTGCCTCTGTGACCTGGTGTATCTACGATAAACTAGATTGTATACTTGAGATGGAATTAAGTTCTCCTTTGTTGAATTTGGGCTTGTCTCACTCTTTCTAGTTCTTTGGCATGTTTCTCTTTAGTATCTAACACCTGGATAACTATGAAGTGGTGTGAAATTTTTCTCTATTTTTCGACAACTTCCGTTAAGTTGATACGATATCTTCTTGAATGTGAAAAATCAATTCAAGTCTCTGACAGAGGGTTACCAGGAATAACCATTGTTGTGAGACATAAGGCTCTGTGATTGTTCAAATTCAATTTTTTTTCATTTTTGGGAAATTTGATTTTTTTTTTGTATTTTGTGATTTGTATTTGGGTGTATAATTTACCAAGCCAAGGTGGGCACCAAAACTCGCTGTGGTAAGAAAAAAATTCAGTCACTCATCCCTATATAATATTTCCCACGTACCAATTTATTCTCCACGTTGTCATTGTATAGTCACAATTGGTTAAAATTTACCCATTTTGTGTTGTTTTGATATAAAATCAGTTTTCCCTATTTTCATTAATGTGACTCCATTCTGTCGTGCTATCACCAGGTTCCACTCCATTCCCGCACCGTCACTTTCCCTATTCCCGTGATCTAAGATCCTTTTATTCCTACACCATTACTTTCTCTGTTCTAAATACCAATCATGGGATTTGCCTTTTCGAGAAGCGATAAGTTCAAATTGATCTTCGATAGAAAATCTACAACAATATTTGAGAAAGGAGGGTGGTTAGATTTCATGCTTGCATATGATGAATTTAATGCAAGTATGATAGAGGAATTCATAGTGAACGTTGAGGAGGGGCACTCAAAAGTAAAAGGTAAGAAAATATTGTTTAGCCCTTCCATAATTAGTCACATTTTTGGCATTACGGAGGAAGGGCAACCGGTTAATTTCAACCCCTACTTTGAAATTATTAAACCATTTTTTTGTTGGAAAGAAAAAAATAGAATTTGTTATTGATAATAAGGGAAAGGATAAGGGCATAAAAAGAAGTACCTTTTAAGAGCCATGTGCTTTGATG
The DNA here is from genome assembly GCA_018340775.1 of Taxus wallichiana var. yunnanensis. Classification (NCBI taxonomy): domain Eukaryota; kingdom Viridiplantae; phylum Streptophyta; class Pinopsida; order Cupressales; family Taxaceae; genus Taxus; species Taxus wallichiana. The sequence continues at coordinate 467,104,837 of CM031236.1, read as the reverse complement.
TAGTGAAATTGGTGATCAAATATTTTACGTGTGATTGTCGAATATGAGGTTATTTTAGGCATTGTTTTGAGAATCCTTAAGGTTAATTTCACCTACGCCATGGTCAAGCCAAAGGCCACAACAAGGTTAATTTACCCTATTTTTATTTGAATTTGTTTCATCTGTTGCTAATAAATACCGATGGGGTTCCTCTTTTCTAAAACTCCAAGGCCTCATTCACCTCATACGAAGAGTAATTTCATTAAGAAGCATCATGGGCTTAAGAGGTGGATCAAATTCCAAAATAAGTATTCCCTTGAACTTACCTTAGTTCTAAAAGGGGAATATCTACCTCGTAGAGACCAAGGAAACGTATTAGGTTGTTGTATGCGCACCCAAATTTACACATGCTACATTATCGAAAAATAGTTACAAAATATCCCGAATGATGATTCACGTCTTGTCTAAAGTGTTCAAGCTCCCTAAACCTCTTCGCAACTTACATTTGTAGCCTAGTTTACCCTAGTTATCCATTCCCTGCTTTTCGGTAGCTTCACGCACCTTTCTACCTTAGTTTTTTCCTTTAGTTACAAAACCGCCACCTTGTCAGGTGGCGGTCCTATAATCACCTCCCGGGTAGGGCGGCGGTCATGTGTGTTTTTTCCATAATTCTTTACCTAAGAATTGATGTGTGATTTCTTCACTTAATTTCACTTTTAGAGCACATTTCTTAATCATTTTAGCTAATTTCAAGCTTGATTAATTTTTATCAAATTCCTCTTCCACTTGTAATTTGTAATTGACTCTTTAATTGCCCCTCCATATGATGATGCACCCCATGGTTTCCAAGTTTGGTAGTACCCTACCCAACCAACCTTCTATAAAACCATCGCTTGTTCTCAAGAAAATGGCCAAAGATCATTTTGTGTATTCTTGTATTGTTGAGTTGCCACATTCTTGCTGGAAATTGCATAGCCAAGCTTTGTTCACTTTTTCTATCTCTCTTCCACCTGCATTGCTACTAGACTACCATCAAGCTACCATTGCTCCAATGCACTTTCTCCTTGTTTCTTCTCTGCATTCCCAACATCCTGGACTCACATGAACACAAGAGATTGAAAATAAAAACTGAGGGGACACAAAATCACACCATAACTGGATTGCCACAATATTGTAAATACTAGGTTGGGGTTGTAATTGGGTTTATTTAATTCTTTGTTGAGAATCTTATTCATATTATTCATTATAGTAGAAAAGACATTTCCGTTTTCATTATTACAATCATTGAATAGTTACAGTAGATCAATTCCTTCAACAAAGATTTCTTAGGAAAGATAGCTTCCTTTGCTTATCTTTGTAGATTTGCAAAGAGGTGATTCTAGAAGAAATCTTCTATGTTAGTTTAGAAATCAACGAAGCATCATCCCATATAGAAAATCCTCCATAAAAATCTTCTTTACTTTGTCGGGGAAGTTGCAAAATAGAAGATTTAATTGAGATCAATAATTTAGAGAGGATTTAATTGATTAGCATAGATTTAATTACTCCATTGCATAGGTAAATAACTATATCCAATTACTTATTTGTATAGTATTTAGTTGGTAGATTAGAAGCTTTCCATTTCTTCGTTTCTTCTCAATTCCAGAAAATTACAAAAAGATTTCCTTTTGTTAGATTATTTTCTTTGTATTGATTATTTCCATTATATTCCAAAACATATTGTAGAGTTTTATTATTTAGATTAAAGTATTATTTTCATTGGTTATGTTATCTAAATAACTCTCCTAGTTATTTGGGTAACTTGTATACATATTCTGGCTCTCAGCTCCTCATTGAAGGTTGCACGTGCTCAGGTTCAGTTGGCACAATTCCTTGGTTGTAGTTTTCCCTTAGCACCCCTTCTTTTCCACACGCACCTTTGCACATTTTCTATTCTCTCCTTCCACCTTATTTTTCCTCTTTTTTATACGCTTCCCTTATGCAAACCTTCTACGCATTCACTTTCTTCCTAAGCGAGTTCTTCCACGAGTGTGCGCCTTGTACTTGCTTCAATCAGCTAAGTCCTGGCCCTCTCGCATGTTGTTCCCATTAATTTGTAATATTTGCATCTTGACCATGTGTTCTCTACTCACCAGTTTACCTAATTTCCCCACACGTGCATTTCTCTGCACCTTCCTCTGCTTTACTCCACGTGCCCTTCCCTCATACCCTCCTTCGCGCATTTTGTGCCGGTCATCTTCTAACATGCTTGAGTGTGCCACATGTAACCAATAAAAGAGTTCCAATAGGGTGCCAAATCCTTGTAACAAATCAGTGAGTGGCACGTGACAAAAATAACAAAATATTTGCACACTTGGCCATCATTTCAGCCAATATGTGCATGCCACATGTCTTATGTGCACCGATGGCTCGACAACTTCTAATAGTCGTATATTTTACTATAGAGCTTCGACCGGTGTGCGCTTGGATTGTCAGAGAGCTACTGACATCAAATATAGTGTTGGATATTCAAATTCAAATTTTTGGTAGATCTGGTAGGTAAGAAATGGAAAAACGTCTCTCTGAGCATTGATGAGTAGATTTGATTGCTCTAACCACCTAATTTAATTTGATTCGCCCTCTTTCCTCATACAACACACCAAGACAGACCTAGGGAAGTGCATTCGATAGATTCTTAGGTAGATTTGTAGGCATTGAATGCTTCTTATTGGTGGTTGTTGTTGTTGCAAATCAGCAACACCCCCTGGATGTTGATCAGATTTCTAGTTTGATCATACTAACATCCAGTGTGATTGCACAACATTGAATCCTTTCCCCAAGTGTGGGACTTGCAAAATGAGAAAGGAATCTCCAGTTTAGAGGCTGGTTCCTCAGTTCCTCTGGTCAGATTTATCACTTACAAGTTGCAGAGGTCTATATTCCTAACCCTACCCTAAATTCCAAAGGAGACAGAGATAGAGAATGCAAAAAGCTAAAACTAATGCTAATAGGTGATGCACCAAAGGAGTGGTGAGAATTTTTACTTCTGTAGATTGACACAGTCCATAAAATGCAACAAAGAACCTCATGCACAAACTGATAATTGTAATGAAGGATCATAAATTAACCAAACAACACAGCAGAGAGGATGAAAACTAATCACAGAGGTCAGATTGTTATTTTAATCATCAAAATCACTTGCATTACAACACCTGAGAGGAAAAATAAAGTTGCAGCTCTTAGAAAAGGTCTGATATTCCACCAAAATCACTTCCAAGGTGAGAAAGGGGACCTGCAATACACAAAAATGTTCAACCCTTTGAAAATGAGCCAAATCGCTTTTACAAGACAAAGGATGAGCCCAGAGAGAGAAAATGCAAGAAAACATGGAAGGGATTCAACCATTGACCAAAATGCATTCAAAATAGCATGGGCATCCTTACAGACCCATCCCCTGACATTTTTAGCCATGCTGGGAGAGAATGCGAGCCATTCTTCATTAAAAACGGTGGTTGAAACGTCATTTCTGTCCATGACCACGTGCCAGAGGTGTTTTTCAATTTTATCTCTCCAAAATCCATAAAAATGCAAAAATGACCCTGGAATATTGTAGATAATTTCACCAGATTTCCATTGATATAAAGAACGTGAAAACCGAGCTCTGGATCGAAAGATATGGCCATTTGAAGTTTTAGGGCAAAACAGGGGCCAAATCGGGTCAAGCGGGCAAAAATTCAAATTTTTGCACCTTTTTGTCATTTGGAAAATTTTCCAAAATTTCCCTATGCTCCACCACTCTAGGTGCCACGTGGCGGCATCTCATTGGCCATGGGCCTTTCAGGGGAAAATTTTTCCAAAAAACTCCACCGAGCCATAACTTCAAAAATACATGGAGTTAGGAGGAAAACTTTACCTTTCTGGAAAGCTGAGAAAGAGCTCTATCCAATGGTGTCATTTCTAGAAGGTTTTGAGTGCCTGAAAAGAAAAATATTATGACTGAGGCACAAGAGAGGAAAATGAGAGGAGTTAGCCACAAAAATTAGCAGGGGCACATTTTGGATAACAATTTTGGTGACTCAGAGGGGTCATCTGCCTGTTGGATGAAGTTACCAGTTTCCTGAAGCAATCCATTGGGTATGGAGTCATTGAATTCTCTGTTTGATACCCCAAATGACTAGAACACTGCAAGGAGGAAGATGGAATATCACCTGATGGAGCAAGGCCTGCAAACACATCTCCAGGAACAACAAGCTTGTGCCAAAGCACTTAGGGAAAGAAAACTAACCTACAACAAAACAATGTGCACAAGCACTTAGAGGAATGAAAAACCTAAACTAATATGTACAGGGTGAAGCATTTCCTTCAGTAGCAATGCTTTAGATGGATTCCATTGATTGGAATCTGCAGTTCTTCGCCATCCAATGAAGACAACTGGAAAGCATTGTTGTCCTTACACTTTGTGACCATGTATGGGCCACTCCAAATGGCATCAAATTTTGAATTCCTTCCCGGTTTTCTCTATCTGCATCCCATTTTAATACTAGATCTCCAACTTGGAAGGATCTGTTCTTGGCCTTTCTATCAAAGGTCTTCTTTATCAAAGCTTGATCCTTCTCCATTGCTTGGGATGCCTGATTTCTGATTTCTTGGAGCTCCATCAATTCTGCATATCTGACTTCCATGGGCTCAAAATCCAACAACTCCAACTGTTTCATGAGTTCCAATGTTGGCAACTCAAGTGATATGGGCAAAATTGCCTCTCTTCCATAAACAAGCTTGAATGGAGAGTTACTTGTAGATCTTTTAGGAGTTATCCTATTAGCCCATAAGGCTGATTTCAATTTGGTATGCCAAGACCTCTGATTCTCATCAAGAGTCCTCCTAATGATCCTCAACAAGTTCTTGTTTGTAGATTCAGCCTGGCCATTACCCTGGGGGTAATAGTTTGATGAAGTACTTAGGTAGATCCCGTTCTTGACAGCCCATTCAGTCACCTTGGATCCAATGAATGCCAATGCATTATCTGATATTATTGTAGAATGGTATGCCAAATCTGGTTACTATTCCCTCATAGAAGTCTAGGATGCTAGATTCATTTGCTTCCTTGAGTGTTACTACTTCAGTCCATTTGGTGAAGTAATCTGTGGCTGTTAAAATCCACTTGTGCCCTTGGCTCAAATTGGGATTAATAACTCCAATGAATTCTAAACCCCATTGCATGAATGGCTGGTCAACTGAAATTGGATGCAATGGGAGGGCAGCTAGCCTCTCTTTACCTGTGAAAAATGCACAATTCTTGCACCTCTTGATCCATGCATAACAATAATTGAAAATCTTAGGCCAATAATAACCAGCCCTCATGATCTTTAGAGCTGTCACTCTTGGTGTAAAATGGCCACTAGCTGGTCCACCATGGAACTCTTCCAGCACCTTATGAATCTGATTTGTACCAATGCATCTCAGCAGTACTCCATTCACATCTCTTTTGAATAAAACACCATCAACAAGGGCATATGGGACAGCTTGCAACCTGAAGTGTCTTCTTTGGGTCTTGTTCATCTCTAGAGGACATAGACCTATGCTTAGGAAGTGCGTTATACATTGGGTCCAGCAAGGAGTGGGGACACCATCATTCTCCTCTTGAGTGCTTCCTTGCTCATGGCTGTCTTGCAACACCAAAACAGCCTCCTTCTCGTTGCATGATTCCTCTTGTTTGCTCAAGATCAGCTGCTCACACAATCCTTTTCCTCTTACCAACTTGGTGACTTTGATCTCAATTTCATACTCCATGACACGAGTAATCTAACCTGCCCTTTTTTCATTTAAGTCTTTATTGAGGAGGAAGTCTTTAACCCCCGCATGAGAAACCAGAATTGGACCTTATTGTTTGAAACTATATGCTTGAATTTCTTCAAGATCCTGATTACTGCAAGAACATGCTTCTCAATGAAAGAATATCTCACCTCATAGTCCTCCAGGATTTGGCTGAAGAAAGCAATTGGCTGCTCATCATTGTCTTTATTCTGATGTACCAAAATTGTAGAAATAGTATCATCACCTCCAAACGCATAGAGGATGAAATCCTTGGAGAAATCCGTTGATGAGAGTTGGGGCTTGAGAGATGGCTTCTTTGATTGCTTCAAAATTTCCTTTCCTTCATTGTCCATTTGAAAGCCATGCTTTAGCATCTTGGTGATAGGTCTGACAAGGGCTGCAAAATTTGGGACAAACCTCCGAACAAAATTTATTCTTCCCAAGAAACTTTGAAGGGCCTTCTTGTGGCTTGGCAATGGTAGTGCTCTTATGGCTTCGACTCTTTCTAGATCAATTGCTAATCCTTCTTTGGAGACAATGTGGCCAAGGAGCTTTCCTTCATGGGCTAGAAAAACACACTTTTTAGGATTCAAGGAGACTCCAAATATTCTACACCTTTGGAACACTTGTCTCAAATGCAAGAGGTGGTCTGGTGTATTTTTTGAAAAAATAGTGATATCATCAAGATATATCAGTACAATGTTGTTAATCAAACCTTTGAACGCCATGTCCATTGCTCTTTGGAAGGTAGCTCCAGTGTTGGATAGCCCAAATGGCATTTTCCTGTATGCATAAGTTCCCCATTTAGTTGTAAAGGCTGTCTTGAACTGATCTTCTTCCTTCACCATAATCTGATTATACCCTGAATAGCCATCAAGTAGTGAAAACCTCTCGAGCCAAACAACAACTTGTAAAATCTGCTCCATGGAAGGAAGTGGATAATGATCCTTGAGAGATGCTCTATTCAAATATCTGAAGTCAACACACAATCTAATTTCCCCACTCTTCTTTCTGACTGGAACCAAGTTGGCAACCCAACTAGAATGCTTGATAGGGAATATGATTCTTGATTCTATCAACTTATTCAATTCTTTTCTCATGAGAGGCTCCATGTGGGGGTTGACTGGCCTTTGTTTCTACCTGATGGGCTTAGTATTTGGATCCAATTCAATGGTGTGTTGAGCTAACTCGGGATTGAAACCTTTCAAATCTTCATAGCTCCAAGCAAACACATCAGGGAATTCTTGACAAAGTTGTATGAACTCATACCTTTCTTGCTCAGTTGTCATCTTACCAATTTGGAGTGATTTGCCTCTTTCTACTGAGATGGACACTGAATCTTCTCCCTTCACTTGGATGTTTTCTTTCTCCTTCCTAAACTGATCATTAGGATTGAAAATGGACTCCAAAGTAATAAGTCCCTTTGGTAGTTTGTTGGTTCTCAGCTGCACCACTTGGTCACCATACTGCTGCTCTAACTTTTCCTGATTTTTGGCTGAGAATTCAGCCTCTTCTTGCAAGAAATGGATGATTTGCTGATCATTTTCAAACACTTGCCAACTTACATTGTTATCTGGCACTGAAGGCCTCACAATCACATGGATGTTTGGCTGTACCTTGTCTTTTTGAATGCTCTCCACAACGTCAAAGGCTGCCCCAACTGCTGCAAGCCTGTCAGCGGCTTGGTTCTCTTTCCTAGGAATGGATTTGATGCCAAAACCCTCAAAATATTCAATGAGGTCCCACACCGTTCTTGTAGCACTTGAGTAGATCATTCTTGATAGCATGCTGCCCCTTGACTTGGTTGACAATCAACTCACTGTCACCAAAGACTTGCAAGTTCTTTATTCCTCTCTTGATTGCCCAATGCAGTCCTTGCACCAAGGCTTCATATTCAACAGTGTTATTAGAGCATGCAAACTGAAATCTAAAAGCTGAATAATACTTAACTCCTTGAGGTGAAACCAGCATGGATCCCCTCCCGCACCTTGTCTACTCCTTGATCCATCAAAAATAACCGCCATACCTCATTGTCATCTTTGTGGTTTGGCTTGGTGATGCTAGGAATAGGCTGATTTTCTTCATGTATGCAATAGACTCCCAACTCGATTCTTCTATTTCTTGATAAGGATCAAAAGCACGCACCTTTCTTGCGCATTCATCAAGAGTTAGATTTGGGATGCTTCTACCTTGGTGTTAGCTTCATCAAGCTTGGATAATCCTCTTGATCAAACGCAACAATTGGCATTAATCTGACTTGGAGTGTAAGGCTCAATGTGAAAGTTTGCAATAGGTTCGAGACTGATTGTGCCTTTGGTTCCATATCTTGTTCTCGAACAACATGTGTGACCAATCAAGACAAGTAACCTCCAATATTAGCATTTGTGAAATCCCTTGACAAACATAGGGCAAAGAGTGGTGGAAGGTCTATTACGAGACATCTTGCAAAACAACCACGCTGGGACAGGACAGCATGCAAAGTAAGACTCAAGTTTTTAATCACCCCGATCATTGTTATTCGCTGTCCCATCCAACTCGCACCACCCTTTGGATATGGTTTCATATTGAATTCCCAATCGATCAGCTATTTGGTTGGGCCTTACTCAACTACTTGCCCCGAATCAATCATGCAATTGTGTACTAATTGGTTCCTAATGATCAATGAAACATAGAATTGAGGGGGCTTCAATATTTTACCTTGCTGTCCTCCATGATTCCCCTCAGCCGGGCAGCATTTGTGAGCACCTTCTCTTGCATTTGGACTTGCTGATTTGAAGTTGACCAGTCCTTCATGGCAGCTTGTAGAAAATCTCTTTGTCCTGGGATAGATAGTGATTCCCACATTGATATGTTTACATTTGTCTTCTTCATCTGATCAATGATACTGAATGGAGATGAAGTATCCTCTCTGTCCCTTGGCCTGCACATTCATTCCTTGCACATGGGCAGTACAAACCGGCATTTGGGTTGGCCTAGGGTTGTTTTAGGCAATCCTTGCGTGCTTGGGATTGCATTTTGTTTGCCAATAGTTTGTGGAGTGACAGAAGGTCGTGAATTACTTGGGGCCAATGGCTGTTCTTCACCAAAATTTCTCCTCTTTGACCTTGTGTTGGCTGCAACACTTTGGGAAACTATCTGGTTCATGCCACAAAAATCTTCTGCCTGCTAGTTTACAAGTGTGGTATCATTTGGAGCTGATTGTTGCTGGAATGTTTCTTGTCTTGCTGGTCATTTGTTTGACTACCTTCACCCTCCACACCAGTTGTTGTCACCATTAATGCTTGATTCAAGGCACCGTTGAAGCACATGGACTAGTTATGAGGTTCATTACATGGGAAACACCAATCATACTCTTGAGCCATATTGTTTTGTACTGGCACTAATGCTTTAGAGGCAGATGTAACATTGGGATTATAGGGCTGAAATGGTCTGTCATTGGGAGGCCTTGCTTAATTTAGGTTTGCAATAGGATTGGGTGGTCTTTGGGGTTGATATGGCTGCCTGTTATGCTGAGCTTGAGGCTAGAAGGAAGGTCTAAAACCTTGAGCTTGCTGCCTTTTGAGTGTAACCAACTCATTACCTAGATTTTGCAATTGCTTCATGACTTCTTGAAGTTCATTTGAGGCACTAGAAGATGAAGCGGAAGCTTCACTTGAATTCCGATTTCTAGGAGTGGGAATAGAGCTAAATTAGGCACTTCGCTAGTACTTGGGCTCTCTAAACTTGGAAATAATGGCATTGAGGCCTAGGAGCCACTTGCCACTTGAATCAAACAATTTTCAGCTCTAATGGAAATTCTATAAGCAATGGGGATAGTTGTGCCTCCCATGGACTGAATTAACATAGAAATATCATAATTTAAAGCTTTAAGGTAATAAAGAAAAGCACCTTCTCATTTGTTGGCCCGATCGCCACTAGAATTCTCTCCCAAGTCCTTTGAAATCTGAAATTAAAATCACCACCGCTCATTGGGAGCTCTTTTGATAGTTGTCACTGCTCCAAAAGGGACAAGTTGTCTCCTTTTCCCCAAACTGCTCATGGAGGGCTATACATAGCTGATTCTAATTTCAAATAGAACCCGAGGCAAGACTCCCAACCATTGCAAAGCTTTCCTTTGAATGAAGATGCCAGTGGTTTGACAAAGAATCTTGTATCTCATTGATCTCATGGATTGCACAAATGTTAGAAATATCCTTAACATGATCACCGGGTGAGGTCTGATTTTCTCCAGTGAAGTATGGAATGTTCTTCAATGCTGCAACTGGGATTGGATTTTGTGCATTGAGAGAAAGTGGGCTGCTTCTAGTGAAATTGACATAGGGGTTGTTTTGTGCCATTCTGATTGGCCTTAGAACCCTTGTTGATTGAATGAAAGGCCTACCAGGTGGAGGAGTTGAGAGAGTTCTGTTTGGTGGAGATGGAGACCTTTGGATTCTCCTCCCACTTTGCCTTATTCTTGGAGATAACTGCAGATATTCAAACAAAGACCTCTTCCTCTCCAGCTCTTGACCTTGTGTTGATTCTTCTCATGAGTTTTCAGGTCTGCACTACTAAAACCAGCTGATTCTTCTTCCTTGGAGTCGCCAGATGTGTAATTTATAGCTCTTTTAAAGCAAGAAACTTGCAACAAATGCACATCAATTTTGTTGCAATGAAGATGAAGACCTCTAAGGTCCCACCGTGTGCCAAAACTGTTGTTGCAAATCAGCAGCACCCCCTGGATGTTGATCAGATTTCTAGTTTGATCATACTAACATCCAGTGTGATTGCACAACATTGAATCCTTTCCCCAAGTGTGGGACTTGCAAAATGAGAAAGGAATCTCCAGTTTAGAGGTTGGTTCCTCAGTTCCTCTGGTCAGATTTATCACTTACAAGTTGCAGAGGTCTATATTCCTAACCCTACCCTAAATTCCAAAGGAGACAGAGATAGAGAATGCAAAAAAGATAAAACTAATGCTAATAGGTGATGCACCAAAGGAGTGGTGAGCATTTTTTACTTCTGCAGATTGACACAGTCCATAAAAATGCAACAAAGAACCTCATGCACAAACTGATAATTGTAATGAAGGATCATAAATTAACCAAACAACACAGCAGAGGATGAAAACTAATCACAGAGGCTGTATTGTTATTTTAATCATCAAAATCACTTGCATTACAACACCTGAGAGGAAAAATAAAGTTGCAGCTCTTAGAAAAGGTCTGATATTCCACCAAAATCACTTCCAAGGTGAGAAAGGGGACCTGCAATACACAAAAAATGTTCAACCCTTTGAAAATGAGCCAAATCTGGCTTTTACAGTGCAAGGGACGAGCCCAGGAGAGAGAAACGTGGGAAAACATGGAAGGGATTCAACCATTGACCAAAACACATTCAAAATAGCATGGGCATCCTTACAGACCCATCCCCTAACATTTTTAGCCATGCTGGGAGAGAATGCGAGCCATTCTTCATTAAAAATGGTGGTTGAAACATCATTTCTGTCCATGACCACGTGCCAGAGGTGTTTTTCAATTTTCTCTCTCAAAATCCATAAAAATGCAAAAATGACCCCGAATCTTGTAGATAATTTCACTAGATTTCCATTGATATAAAGAACGTGAAAAACTCGAGCTTGGATCGAAAGATATGGCCATTTGAAGTTTTAGGGCAAAACATGGCCAAATCGGGTTGGCGGGCAAAAATTCAAATTTTTGCACCTTTTTGGTCATTTGGAAAATTTTCCAAAATTTCCCTATGCTCCACCACTCTAGATGCCACGTGGTGGCATCTCATTGGCAAGCGGGCCTTTCAGGGGAAATTTTTCTAAAAAAACTCACGAGCCATAACTTCAAAAATACTTGGAGTTAGGAGGAAAAATTTACCTTTCGGAAAGCCGAGAAAGAGCTCTATCCAATGGTGTCATTTCTAGAAGGTTTTGAGTGCCTCGAAAAGAAAAATATTATGACTGAGGCACAAGAGAGGAAAAAATGAGAGGAGTTAGCCACAAAAATGAGCAGGGGCACATTTTGGATGACAGCTTGTATTTCAAATTCAGGTTTTCCATCCTTCTCTTCTCCTTCTATAGATTCATCTATAAATGTAAGAGTTGGGCTCATTATTAACGTTGGACACTCTAGATCCTTATGCATTTTTCTAAGGACTTCATACTTTCTACATTTTGAGTTACTGAGACATCTATCTCTGGTTCTTGCATGTGGATACCATCCTCTTTCGCCATTGTACCGATTACTTCCGTGCATTTCTGGAAGTAATAGAATCATTGTTTGTGACTATTATTTGTCCTAATGTGTTTGCATTCCTTCTTCTTGCTTTTTCTTTTGTATTGTGTGCTTGTTGTGTAATTCCATGTCCCTTGCAGCTCCTTATTTGGTTGTGTTCCATGAAACTAATCTGGTGAATACATTTTAATTCATGCTATACGTACCTAGCCTTCTTTTATGCATTTCCTCTCATTTTCACTCAAAACAAATAGTGTTCATCCCTCTTTTCTAGGTGTTATCACCTTTTAGTGTAGTTTCCTTTGATGTTATCTTTATATCCCTGGTCCCTTGGCATTGTTAGCTTAGTTTCCCCTTCCATCACTAGGAGTAGTAGTAGTAGTAGAAATAGATAGAGGAACCAACCTTCTCTCGAAGATCCGTACCAAGCACGCAAGGTCCCACAACTTGGGGATAGTTCCATTATTGTCTCAAACAACTCAGTCCTTCCAAGATCGGAGATGCGGCTGTAAGTTTTAATGACCAACATTTTCTGACACGCCTGGTGGGACAAACAATGAAAGCTTACATTTCATACTATTAATTTTTGGTGTGTGGACTTAGTGTTTCAGCCTCTAGAGTCTCGTTTCAACACATATGATGACTCCCAACATTTCCAGATCTCTATTTTAGCATTCTTAAACACTTTTCATGAGAATAGTGCACACAAGAAGAAGTGCAACAACTGAAGATTATTTTGAGTACCTCTCGTTATCCATAAGAAGAATTTGTTCCGTAAGGTTTATACACACATCTCTATCTCCAAAGTGTCATGCCCATTCAAATCCTACTCAAAATAGACAACTTGCACGCCCGCAATGCCACATCACCACCTCTCCACTTAGGAACTTTGTAAAATTCACTGGAGGAAGTCCCTTTGTTCTGGCTTTGCAACATGATATGCCAAATGACACTCTCAAGAGTATTCCATAATTTACTGGTGAGAATCAAGTCACCCTGTTGTTGCGGACTCACAAAGACTCCCTGGATGTAGATCAGGCTTCTAGGGTGATCACTCTAGCATCCAGTGTGATTGCACAACATGGAAACCTCTCTCCAAGTGTGGGGACTTGTGAAACTGAGAGAGGAATCTCCAGATTAGAGGCTGGTTCCTCAAACTCCTCTGATTCAGATCTATATTTTGCAAAACTACAGAGGTTCAGATCCTAATCCTACTCTAAACTGCAAGGAGACAGAGATAGAAAGTGCAAAAATAAAACTAAACTAACAGGTGATACACCAAAGGAGGAGTGGTGAAACATTTCTGTCAAGCAAATAGACACAGACCAAAGTTTACAACATAAAACATACACAGACTGATAAGATATAATTCAGGATTTGAAATGAAGCAAATAATACAAACAGAGGACTGAAACCCATTCACAGAGCTTGCATTATCTTTTCAGTGTCAAAAACACGCATTACACCCTCAGAGAGGTAAAAGAAAACTGTTACAATCTTTGGAGAGGTCTGATCCTTGCTTCAGTCACTTGCTGGAGCTGAAAGAAGAAGTTGCTATGTCAAAAAGTTCCCCTTTGAAATGAGCCAAAACTGGCTTTTACAGTGCAAGGGTCGAGCCCAGGGGACAGAAAATGTACAAAACATGGGAGCCCATCCCTCCTTGACTACAGGTGCATTAAAATAGCATGGGGGGACCTTACAAACCCACACCCTGTCATTTTGATTGGTTTACAGGAGAATGCGACCCATTCTGCATTAAATGGTCATTTGAAATGTCACTTCGCCATGAACACTGTGTCGAGCCGTTTCTTGATTTTATCTCTCCAAAATGTACCAAAACTCAAGATTAACCCTAGAATCATGTAGAGAATTTCACAAGCTTTCCGTTGATATAAAGAACGTGCCAATCCGAGCTCTGGATCAAAAGATATGGAGATCTGAAGATCTAGGGCACAAAACACAAAAACGGATTTTTAAATTTCTTCCCGCGCTCTGCCACCTGGATGACACGTGGCATGCATTGATTGGTCGCGTGATTCTCTCTCCTTTGCTTACCCATGGGTTTTTCTTGAATTTTGACCTTTTTGATGATTTTGGGACTTTTTCCACTTTTTCCCGCGCTCCCGCCACTTGGACGACACGTGGCATGATCTTGTTGGAGGACAGGGCGCGGGGTCTTACTTCACTTTTACCCCTTTTGGCGAACTCAGCCAAATTCTCTAACTTCTCCCCGAGCTCCGCACTTCCCTGCTCCATTGGACATGTGTCCAATTCCTATTGGCTCAGGCTGCCCTTCAAAACTCACCTTTTGACTTTTGGACTTTTCCCTTGTGACACGTGTCATCTCTTGGTTGGTCCGCGGGTCTGCCGGCTCTTTCACGTGCACCGCATCTTTTTGTCCCGGATGTCCCACTTTTCCTTGTGTTGAAGTTTCTTGTTTCGGCCGAACCGGCTGGTTCGCATCCATTTGTCCCAAATGTCCCAGTGCTTCATGGACAAATTCTTCCGGTTCGCCCGATCCGGCCGATTCGCGTCTTTACGGCCCAAATGTCCCAAACGTTTGGTGCAAAAGTTCTCCTTTTCAGCCGATCCGGCGGTTCACGTACTCACGGTCCGAATGTCCCAAGCTGTTAGTCGATTTTCTTCTCTTTCTAATGAATCGGCTTTCCGCGTCCCCACGCGTCCTTCTCGTCCGACTGTCCTGCTACACTCCCGCTCCGCCGAACCGGATGGTTCGTGCGTCTTTCGCATACCTTCGTCCCATATGTCCCTTTGCTGTTTGGGCCGCCTGTAGGCTTTTTGGCCGATCCGCGCCTTGGTGTCCCAAATGTCCCACTTGTCCTAGGACAAGGACTTAGCTGATTTTCACATTTTTTTCTGGCCCAAGCTTATTTTCTGCAACTTTTTCACATTTTCTCAGAGCTTGCTCTTTTCAACCTGGACAGGAGAGTTAGAAAACTTTCTGAAGGGACCCTAGAAACATGATTTTTTCCCTGGATCAATCAATTTGCCTGGGACTTGAGAATCCTGATGTATGTTATCATTTCAACCCTGGGGTGAAATTGGATAACAATTTGGCGACTCAGCGGGGTCATCTGCCTGCTAGATGAAAAGACCAGTTGCCTGAAGCAGTCCATTGGGCATGGAGTCATCGAATATTCTGTTTAGGACCCTAACTGACTCAGAATGTGCAAGGAGGAAGATGGAATGTTACCTGATGAAAGCAAGGACTGCAAAACATCTCCATGGATAGCAAGTTGTGCCAAAGCACTTAGGGAAAACAAAGCTAACCTACAGCAAAACAATGTGCACAAGCACTTGGAGGAAAGAAAATCTAATCTAATATTTACAGAGGTAGTGAACTTCCCTCTTAGAAGCAGCGCTTAAGATAGATTCCATTGACTGGAATCTGTAGTTCTTCACCCTCCAGTGAGGCCAATTGAAAGCATTGTTGTTCTTGCACTTTGTGACCACGTATGGGCCACTCCAAATGGCATCAAATTTTGAATGCCTTCCCGGTTTTGCTCTGTCCACATCCCATTTCAACACTAGATCTCCAACTTGAAAAGATCTATCTTTGGCCTTCCTATCAAAGGTCTTCTTGATCAAAGCTTGATCCTTTTCCATTGCTTGGGATGCTTGATTTCTGATCTCTTGCAGCTCCATCAACTCTGCATACCTCACCTCCATGGGCTCAAATTCAAGTAACTCCAGCTGCTTCATGAGTTCCAATGTTGGCAACTCAAGTGACATGGGCAAGATTGCCTCTCTTCCATAGACAAGCCTGAATGGAGAGTTACCTGTGGATCTTTTGGGAGTTATCCTATCAGCCCATAAGGCTGATTTCAGCTTGGTATGCCAAGACCTCTGATTCTCATCAAGAGTCCTCCTAATGATCTTCAACAAGTTCTTGTTTGTAGACTCAACCTGGCCATTACCATGAGGGTAATAATTCGATGAAGTGCTTAGGTAAATACCGCTTCTTGACAGCCCACTCACTACCTTGATCCAATGAATGCCAATGCATTATCGAGATTATTGTAAGCAGTACACCAAATCTGGTTGTTATCCCCTCATAAAAGTCTAAGATGTTAGACTCATTTGCCTCTTTGAGTGCTACTGCTTCTGTCCATTTGGTGAAGTAGTCTGTGGCCGTCAAAATCCATTTGTGCCCTTGGCTTGAATTGGGATTAATGACTCCAATGAAGTCCAAACCCCATTGCATGAATGGCTGGTCAACTGAGATTGGATGCAATGGAAGGGCAGCAAGTCTTTCTTTTCCTGTGAAGAATGCACAATTCTTACACCTCTTGATCCATGCATAGCAATCACTGAAAATTTTAGGCCAATAATAACCAGCCTTCATGATTTTTAGAGCTGTCACTCTTGGTGCAAAATGGCCACCAGCTGGTCCACCATGAAACTCTTCCAACACCCTTTGAATCTGACCTGTGCTAATGCATCTCAGCAGCACTCCATTCACGTCTTTCCTGAACAAAACTCCATCAACAATGGCATACGGAACAGCCTGCAACCTGAAGTGTCTCCTTTGGGTCTTGTTCATCTCTGGAGGGCATAGGCCTGTACTTAGGAAGTGTATAATACCTTGGGTCCAGCAAGGAGTGGGGGAAGCATTGTCTTTCTCTTGATTGCCACTTGGCTCATGGCTGTCCTGGACTGTCAAAACAGCTTCTTCTTCGTTGCATACTTCCTTTTGCTTCCCCAAAACCAGCTGCTCACACAGCCCTTTCCCTCTTACCAGTTTGGTGATCTTGATATCAATGTCATATTCCATGACACGGGTGATCCAACCTACCCTTTTCTCATTCAAATCCTTGTTGAGGAGGAAGTCTTTAACTCCAGCATGTGAGACCAGCAACTGGACCTTGTTGTTCGAGATTAAATGCTTGAATTTCTTCAAGCTTCTGATTACTGCAAGCACATGCCTCTCAATAAAAGAGTACCTTACCTCACAGTCATCTAGGCTCTGGCTGAAGAAGGCAATCAGCTGCTCATCATTATCTTTGTTCTTCTGTACTAGGATGGCAGAAATAGTGTCATCACCTCCAAATGCATAGAGGATGAAATCCTTGGAGAAGTCTGGGTTGATGAGAGTTGGTGCCTGAGAGATAGCTTCTTTGATTGCTTCAAAACTCTCCTTGCCTTCTGCTGTCCACTTAAAAGCCATGCTCTTCTTTAACATTTTGGTGATGGGCTTGACAAGGGCTGCAAAATCTGGGACAAACCTCCGAACAAAGTTTATCCTTCCCAAGAAACTTTGAAGAGCCTTCTTGTGACTTGGCAATGGTAGTGCTCTTATGGCTTCAACCCTCTCTGGATCAATTGCCAGTCCCTCTTTTGAGACAATATGGCCTAAAAGTTTTCCTTCATGTGCAAGAAAGATGCACTTCTTGGGGTTCAAAGACACTCCGAACTTTCTACATCTCTGAAACACTTGCCTGAGGTGAAAGAGATGGTCTGCTTCTTTGAGAAGACAGTGATATCATCTAGATATATCAGCACTATCTTGTTGATCAAGCCTTTGAAAGCCATGTCCATTTCCCTTTGAAAGGTAGCACCAGCGTTGGACAGCCCAAATGGCATCTTCTTGTAAGCATATGTGCCCCATTTAGTTGTGAAGGCTGTCTTGAATTGGTCTTCTCCCTTCACCATAATCTGATTGTAGCCTGAGTATCCATCTAGCAATGAAAACCTTTCTGAACCAGCTACAACCTGCAATATTTGCTCCATGGAAGGGAGTGGATAATGATCCTTGAGAGAGGCTCTATTCAAATCCCTGAAGTCGACACACAACCTGATCTCTCCATTCTTCTTTCTGACTGGGACTAAGTTGGCAACCCAACTTGAGTGTTTGATGGGGAAGATGATACTGGCCTCAATAAGCTTGCTTAACTCTTTTCTCATGAGAGGCTCAATATGGGGATTCACTGGCCTTTGCTTTTGCCTGACAGGCTTGGATTCTGGATCCAGCTCAATAGTATGTTGTGCCAACTCTGGGTTGAAACCTCTTAGATCTTTGTAAGTCCAAGCAAAAACATCTGGGAATTCTTGACAAAGCTGAAC
The DNA here is from genome assembly GCA_018340775.1 of Taxus wallichiana var. yunnanensis. NCBI lineage: Eukaryota > Viridiplantae > Streptophyta > Pinopsida > Cupressales > Taxaceae > Taxus > Taxus wallichiana. Next base: position 467,086,757 of record CM031236.1, on the reverse strand, counting down.
AAAATCAGATTTCTCTTGTGAGGTACTTACTTTGCCAATCTGCAATGTTTTGCCTTCTTCCACTAAAATAGGCTCTGCATCCTCACCCTTTACTTGAATGTTCGCTTTCTCCTTCCGGAACTGATCATTCGGGTTGAAGATTGACTCCAGGGTTATGAGGCCTTTTGGTAGTTTGTTGGTTCTCAGCTGCACCACTTGGTCACCATACTGCTGTTCCAACTTTTCTTGATTCTTAGCTGAGAACTCAGCTTCTTCTTCTGCAAGAAATGGATGATTTGCTGTCATTTTCAAACACTTGCCAACTAACATTGTTATCTCCTGCAATCAAGGCCTCACAATCACGTGGATGTTTGGTTGTACCTTGTCTTGTTGAATGCTTTTCATAATGTCAAAGGCTGCCCCATCACTGCAAGCCTCACAAAGAATGATTCTCTTTCCCGGGGAATGGATTTGATGACAAAACCTTCAAATATTCCATGAGGTCCCACACCCTGTTCTTGTAGCACTTGAGTAGATCATTCTTGGCAGCATGTCGTCCCTTGACCTGATTTACAATCAATTCACTGTCCCCAAAGACTTGCAGATTCTTTATCTTTCTCTTGATTTCCCAATGCATCCTCTTGCACCAAGGCTTCATATTCAGCAGTTTATTGAGCATGCAAATTGAAATCTAAAAGCTGAATAGTACTTTATTCCTTGAGGTGAAACAAGCATGGCTCCACCTCCTGCACCTTGCCTACTCCTTGATCCGTCAAAAATAACTGCCATACCTCATTGTCATCGTTATGGCTTGGCTTGGTGATGCTAGGAACAGGTTGATTTTCTTCGTGTATACAATAGACTCCCAGCTCAGATTCTTCTACTTCTTGATAGGGATCAAAAGCATGTATCTTGTTTGCCCATTCATCAAGAGTTAGGTCCGGGATACTTCCAACCTTGGTGTCAGCCTCATCAGTACTAGGGTGATCTTCTTGATCAAATGCTAAGCAATTGGCATTAATCTGACTTGGAGTGTAAGGCTCAATATGGAAGTTTGCAATAGGTTCAGACCTAATTGTAGCCTTAGTTCCATATCTTGTTCTGAAAAGCATGTGTGACCAATCAGCAGACAAATATCCTCCAATTTTGGTTGTGAAGTCCCTTGACAAGCAAAGGGCAAAGAGTGGTGGAAGGTCTATGACTCGATACATCTTGTAAAACAAAACATTTGGACATGCATGCAAGGTAAGACTCAAATTTCTAATCACTCCAATCAAGCACTATTGCTGTCCCATCTAGCCGCACTACCCCTTTAGATGTTATTTCATACTGGAGCCCTAGCTGATCAGCTATCTGTTTAGGCATTACTGAGCTACTTGCCCCAGATTCTATCATGTAATTATGTACTAGCTGATTTCCAATGATTAATGAAACATAGAAAGGAGGGGGCTTCAACATTTTACCTTGTTGTCCTCCGTGACTTCCTTCAGGCTGGGCAGCATTTGTAAGCACTTTGTCTTGCATCTGAACCCGCTGATTCGAAGTTGGCCAATCCTTCATGGCAGCTTGCAGCAGATCTCTTTGTCCTGGGATGGATAGGGATTCCCACATTGATATATTGACGTTAGTCTTCTTCATCTGTTCAATGATACTGAATGGTGATGAAGGATCTCTCTGTTGTCCTTTGGTTTGCACGTTTACTCCTTGCACGTGGGCAGCAACAGCTGGCATTTGAGTTGGCCTAGGGGCTGTTCTTGGCTGCCCTTGTGTATTTGAAACTGGACTCTGCTTGCCAATCATTTGTGGAGCCGTGGAAGGTTGTGGATTGGTCGGGGCTAATGGCTGTTCTTCACCCAAATTTCTTCTCTTTGACCTTGTGTTGGCTGCAACACCTTGAGAAACTGCCTGATTCATGCCACAGAAATCTTCTGCTTGCCAGTTTACCAATGTGGTGTCATTTGGGGCTGATTGCTGTTGGAATGTTTCTGGTTGTTGGTTGTTTCCTTGACTACCCTCACCCTCCACACCAGTAGTTGTCACCATCAATGCTTGATTGAGAGCACCATTGAAACACATGGATTGGTTATGAGGCTCGTTGCATGGAAAGCACCAATCATATTCTTGGGCCATGTTATTTTGTGTTGGCACTAATGCCTTAGAGGCAGATATGGCATTTGGATTATAGGGCTGGAATGGTCTATTGGCTGGAGGCCTTGTTTGGCTTTGATTTTGATTTGCAGCCTGATTTGGTGACCTATTTTGTTGGTATGGGGGCCTAGCCTGGTATTGCGCTTGAGGCTGATACGGTCTAGCACTTTGAGCTTGCTGTCTTTTGATAGTAACCAGCTCATTTCCCAAATTTTGCAACTATTTCATGACCTCTTGGAGTTCATTTGGGGCACTTGGAGATGAAGTGGAAGCTTCATTTGAACTCTGATTTCTAGGAGTGGGAACAGGAGCCAAAGTGGGTGCTTGACTAGTGCTTGGATTTTCTAAGTTTGGATACAAGGGCATGGGAGGCCTAGAGCCAGCTTTACCACTTGAATAAGACAGCATCTCTAATGACAATGCTATAAGCCATAGGGATTGTTGTGCCTCCCATGGACTGAATTAACATAGAAATATCAGAATTTAAAGCTTTGAGATAGTATAGAAAAGCACCTTCTTCATTGTTGGCACCGCCACCGGAATCCTATCCCAAGACCTCTGAAATCTGAAGTTGAAGTCACCACCGCTCGTTGGGATCCTCTTAATGGTTGTCAGCTGCTCCAAAAGAGACAAGTTGTCTCCTTCTCTCCAAATTGCTCATGAAGTGCAATACACAAATGATTCCAGCTTTGTGATAGAACCACTGCAAGGCTCCTAAACCATTGCAATGCTTTACCCTTAAAGGAAGATGCCAGTAACTTGACAGCCACTTGCATTTCATTGATTTCATGGATTGCACAAAGGTTAGCAATATCTTTAACATGGTCACCTGGAGTAGTCTGATTCTCTCCAGTGAAGTAGGGAATGTTCTTCAAGGGCTGCAATAGGAACTGGATGTTGTGCATTGAGAGCAAGTGGGCTGCTGCCTGTGAAGTTGACGTAGGGATTGTTCTGAGCCATTCTAATCGGTCTTAAAACCCTCAGTATACCGAAAGAAATGCCTGCTGCGGAGGAGTTGAGAGAGTTCTGCTTTGGTGGAGATGGAGACATTTGAATCCTTCTTCCTCTTTGCCTTCTTCGAGAGATAACTGTAGGTATTCAAACAACGCTTCTTCTTCTCCAACTCTTGACCTTGTGGTGATTCTTCTCATGATTTTTCAGCTGTCTTCTGAAACCAGCTTGATTCTTACCTTGAGTTGCCGATATGCAAATAATAGCTCTTATAAGCAAGAAAACTATAGCAGATGCATATCAACTTTGCTGCAATAAAAATGAGACCTCTTGGTCCCACCGGCATGCCAAAACTGTTGTTGCAGACTCACAAAGACTCCCGGATGCAGATCGCTTCTAGGGTGATCACTCTAGCATCCAAAGCAGTGATTGCACAACATGGAAACCTCTCTCCAAGTGTGGGGACTTGTGAAACTAAGAGAGGAATCTTCAGATTAGAGGTCGGTTCCTCAAATTCCTTTGATTCGAGATCTATATTTTGTAAAACTACAGAGGTTCGAGATCCTAATCCTACTCTAAACAAAGCAAGGAGACAGAGATAGAAAGTGCAAAAATAAAACTAAACTAACAGGTGATACACCAAAGGAGGAGTGGTGAAACATTTCAGTCAAGCAAATAGACACAGACCAAATTTTACAACATAAAACATACACAGACTGATAAGATATAATTCAGGATTTGAAATGAAGCAAATAATACAAACAGAGGACTGAAACCCATTCACAGAGCTTGCATTATCTTTTCAGTGTCAAAAACACACATTACACCCTCGGAGAGGTAAAAGAAAACTGTTATAATCTTTGGAGAGGTCTGATCCTTGCTTCACCACTTGCTTGGAGCTGAAAGAAGAAGTTGCTATGTCAAAAAGTTTCCCCCTTTGAAATGAGCCAAAACTGGCTTTTTACAGTGCAAGGGTCGAGCCCAGGGGACAGAAAATGTACAAAACATGGGAGCCCATCCCTCCTTGACTACAGGTGCATTAAAATAGCATGGGGAGATCTTAAAAACATACCCTATCATTTTGACCGGATTACAGGAGAATGCGACCCATTCTACATTAAATCTGGTCGCTGAAATGTCACTTCTGGCCATGAACACGCATCAGATCTGTTTCTCAATTTTATCTCTCTAGACTACACCAAAACTTGATATTAACCCTAGAATCATGTAGAGAATTTCACAAGCTTTCCGTTGATATAAAGAACGTGCCAATCTGAGCTCTGGATCAAAAGATATGGAGATCTGAAGATCTAGGGCACAAAACAGATGAAAACGGATTTTTAAATTTCTTCCCGCGCTCTGCCACCTGGATGACACGTGGCATGCATTGATTGGTCACGTGATTCTCTCTCCTTTGCTTACCCACGGGTTTTTCTTGAATTTTGACCTTTTTGATGATTTTGGGACTTTTTCCACTTTTTCCCGCGCTCCCCGCCACTTGGACGACACGTGGCATGATCTTGTTGGAGGACAGGGCGCGGGGTCTTACTTCACTTTTACCCCTTTTTGGCGAACTCGGCCAAATTCTCTAACTTCTCCCCGAGCTCCACACTTCCCTGCTCCATTGGACATGTGTCCAATTCCTATTGGCTCGGGCTGCCCCTTCAAAACTCACCTTTTGACTTTTGGACTTTTCCCTTGTGACACGTGTCATCTCCTGGTTGGTCCGAGGTCTGCCGGCTCTTTCGCATCCACCGCGTCTTTTTGTCCCGGATGTCCCACTTTTCCTTGTGCTGAAGTTTCTTGTTTCGGCCGAACCGCCGGTTCGCGTCCATTTGTCCCAAATGTCCCAGTGCTTCGCGGGACAAATTCTTCCGGTTCGCCCGATCCGGCCGATTCGCGTCTTTACGGCCCAAATGTCCCGAAAGTTTGGTGCAAAAGTTCTCCTTTTCGGCCGATCCGGGCGGTTCGCGTACTCATGGTCCGAATGTCCCAAGCTGTTAGTCAATTTTCTTCTCTTTCGGCTGAACCGGCTTTCCGCGTCCCACGCGTCCTTCTGGTCCGACTGTCCCGGTGCTACAATTCCCCGTTCCGGCCGAACCGGCCGGTTCGCGTCCTTCGCGTACCTTCGTCCCATATGTCCCTTTGCTGTTTGGGCCGCCTGTAGGCTTTTCGGCTGATCCGCGCCTTGGCGTCCCAAATGTCCCACTTGTCCTAGGACAAGGACTTAGCCGATTTTCACATTTTTTTCTGGCCCAAGCTTATTTTCTGCAACTTTTTCGCATTTTCTCAGAGCTTGCTCTTTTCAACCTAGACAGGAGAGTTAGAAAACTTTCTGAAGGGACCCTAGAAACATGATTTTTTCCCCTGGATCAATCAATTTGCCTGGGACTTGAGAATCCTGATGTATGTTATCATTTCAACCCTGGGGGGGTGAAATTGGATAACACACCCCTCGGGAATATATCTAGGATATAACAAACGTGTGCTCACTTTATTTGATCACACATGATGATGTAGTAGTCAGGTTACTTGCAGCCTCTTTCAAAGGTAAAGTACTTCAATGGTACCGAGGTTTGAGACTTGGATCTATTACCACCTGGAATGAGATGGGAACAACTCTTTGCAATTACTTTTAAGATAAGTCGATCACCCGTATTTGGTGGAGCAACTTACAACAATAATAAAGGGCACCCAAAAGTAGATGACTAATTTTAACATCATATTTTCAAGAATTAGGAAAGAATCCCTCTTGTGGTAAGACCTACATGCCCAACACACTTTTCTATATTATCCGAAGGCACTCAATAGTGATATCTTAGTCATGATCTAATCCATGGGAGGTAGGACTTTACCAACTACTTATAGTATTACAGTAAGGGTAGAAAATAGTCTTATTCAAGTGGGAAAAATAGCTCCTAGACCACCTATGCCCTTGTTCCTATAAATGTCACAAGCACCCCAACCTTTTGTGGCCCTTATCCCTATTCTTGAGAAAAGTGTGCAACTAGTTACCTCAACATCCTACTCTTCACACAGTAGAAGGAAGATGAAAAGTTGAAGGCCCTGATTAGAAAATTTTCAAACAAGGTCATATCATTAGGAAAACAACATGTGCAATCCTATAAAGGTAGTTATAATCAGGCACATGGCCAAAGCAATCAGCCTTGGCATAATCAGTTTGGAAATCAAAGATACGCGCCCAACCAACATAATGATAGATGGCATCCCAATGCACATCTTCCCTTGCAAGTTATTCCTCTCGCACCTTCTCTTCCAACACCTAGTGCGAGTCGGGCACTTGTTCTAGTTCAGAAAAATTTGGCACAAGATTTAGAATGGTGCTTCCCTTGCAACATGCCTCATAGTCAATATCATTGTGTCAATGTTGCACGCGCCCAATATTTCATGATCTAGAATTCTTCCGCCTATGAGCCTTCAGCAAGTGTCACTAAAGAAGATGACCGAGAAAGACTAGAATCTCCTCTTGAGACAAATTTGATGTTCTTTGGCACTAAGGACTTCTATGTAATCAACCAAGCTGCAAAAGATACAAACAGACCATGCACCCAAGTTGTAGACAACACAAGATACAAGAAGAGAATATTAGAATCAAGCACACAGTCACACTTCTAGTAATGCAGGATAAACCTCGGAAGAAGAATGAAGTAGCCAAGGCATCCAGTAGTAAGAGTGCTCAAGTCCATACACAAGAAGACCCGCGCAAGGCTCCTAAAATGGCGCGTGCCCCTTTTTTGGTAGGTCAAGCCTCTGCTCTAGCTAAACTCTAGGATTCCACGCCTAAACAATCAAAAAGGGATATTGTTCCCCAAATGCACAAGTCATTCAGCTTCCCATTCAACATTGTTGACCAGATGAAGAAGAAAAATATAAATTTCACAATGTGGGATACCCGACTATTTCATATTAGCGGGATCTCGCATTGCATAAATCCCTAGTGCAACTCCTGGTGCACCGATCTAAATATTCACAAGTCATGCGCTACTATCAAAATCTTCCAAGAACAAGAGAAAAAGTAAGTAAGATTGTTAAAACCCCACCCTTTTACATGTCCTTGATCATAAGAAAACACCTAGTGCATGATTGCATGATTGACTCAGGCGCTAATACCTCCGTTATGCCCAAGAAGATAGCTGATGTCCTAGGTCTTAGGTATAAACCCTTGTCTATAGGAGTCTTGAAAATTGATGGTTCAACTATCACTACATTAGGGATCATCAAGGATCTTGAGCTAACCCTTCATGCATGTCCAAGTCCGACCATAACTCAAGATGTATCTATCATCGACCTCCCTCATTTGTTTGCCATGTGTCCATGTCAAGGACTTTACTACTAAAGTGGGTGGTTACTTATCTTCTGATTGGTCTCATATGTTACTAAAGACAAGGTATGGTACTCATTTTACCATAAAATTTGAGCCTATATTTTCCTATCATGTAGAGTCATATGTCCCATCCCCTCTCCAAGCCAACTGTTTGATCCAAGAAGAACAAGCTTTAGTTCCTGAAGAGTAGCCTCTTCCACCCTTTATTCCTGACCTAGTGCTTGATGAATGGGAAAAGGAACACCCTAAATTTCACCCATATGTCGAAGAATTGGAAGCTTATGAAATTAGGCTTGGTACTTACTACATTCTTGAAGAAGAAGTTATGTTGTCGCGTGTGCTCAAGAAATAAAAAGTTGAACTGGATCTGTGGATGGTGTACTTTGATGGATCCATAAGTAGAAATGGTGTAAGAGCAGGAGTGGTTCTCATTTCCCCTAAGGATGAGAAATTATTCTTTACACACAAGTTGTAGTTCACATGTTCTAATAATGTGGCAGAGTATGAAGTGTTGGTGCATGGCTTGCTCATTTCTGAGAAGAATAAAATTAAGACGTTGTAGATCTTTGGGGACACAAAATTGGTTATCCACCAGGTTACCAACAAATGCCAAACAAATAACAAGCTTCTAAAATCTTATAAGCATAGAGTTTGGGACCTCCTTGAGAGATTTGATGCTCTAAATATGCAGGTGGTGCCACGTAAAATGAACAAGGAAGTTGACCAGATGGCCGCACTTGGTTCACAATTCTCTCATGTTGAGGACTTTGTCAAAGGAAAAAATCAGCACATTAATATGGTGATTAGACCATCCATTCCAGACAACAACACCAGTTGGCAAGTGTTTGACAATTACACGTAGATCGTCCAGTTTATCCAGAATGAAGCCAAATTTTCATCAAGTATGCAAGCTGACTTGCATGACATATATGGTGACCAAGTGATACAACTGAAGAAAAACAAGTTGCCTAAAGGGCTGGTCAGCTTAGAGAAAAATTTTAGCCGTGATGATGAGTTCAAGGGTGAAGAAAAGTATATGCATTCCGTCCGTGCGAAGACTATTCCCGATCACTATTGCACATGGGAAAGAGTTACTTGCTCAAAAGAAGACTTGTGCACATGATGAAAAGTAGGCCTTAATCTCTCTCGTGTCAAAAATATAGTTATATCTTCTCTTGGGAGTATGAAGACCTCAAAGGTTTTGATCCAAGTGTTTCTCAACACTCTATTGAGCTTGATCCTAGTATCAAGCCCATCAGATAAAGCAACGACCACCAATCCAAAGATATAGCCCCTCATAAGAAAGGAATTATCAAAACTCACGTCAAGGCGAAGATTATATTTTCCATCAAATACTCTACTTGGGTCGCAAATTTAGTTCCAGTGTGCACAAAAGAATGGTGAAATCAGACTCTATGTTGATTTCAGAGATTTGAATAAGGCATCTCTTAAGGATCATTATCCTTTTCCTTTAATGGAGCAAATTCTACAAACTGTGGCAGACGGGAAGAGGTTCTCAATGTTAGATGGGTATTTGGGATTCAATCAGATCTTGATCAAGGAAGAGGATCAATTAAAAACAACATTTACAACCAAATGGGGAACATATGCATATCAAAAATGCCCTTTGGTTTGTCAAACGTAGGTGTAACATTTCAGCGCACCATGGACATTGCCTTCAAAGGTTACATAAATGAGTTCATCTTGGTGTACCTTGATGACATAAAAGTCTTCTCAAAGTAGAGTGCGGATCATATGGCACACCTGGAGAAAGTATTTGAGAGATGCAGAAAGTATGGGGTGTCTCTTAACCCCAAGAAGTGCAATTTTGTGGTGGCATAGGGAAAGCTATTGGGCCATGTGGTTTCAAAGGATGGTATTGCAATTGATCTTGAGCACATTTCAACCATCCTAGCTCTTTCCCTTACAAGACACAAAAAGGCCTTGCAGTCCTTCCTTGGTAAGATCAACTTTGTTAGGCATTTTATCCCTAAATTTGCAAGAATGGTTCGGCCCATCACCTTGATGCTCAAGAAGGACACAAACTTCAGATGGATAGCAGAAGGAAGAGAAAGCTTCAACAAGATCAAGCAATAAATGGCTTGTGCGCCAAAACTCATCAACCCAAATTATTCCAAGTATTTCATCCTTTATACTTATGGTGTTGATACTAGATTTGTTGTTTTCCTAACACAAGAAAATGAAAAAGGGCTTAAACAACCAAAGGGCTTTCTTCATCCGATGTTTGAAGGATTAAAAATTAAGATAAAATCACATGGAGAAGTAGGTCTTTTCCATCATGCGCATGCTCAAGAAATTCAAAATTATGCTCGCCACAAATCATATTAAGGTGTTAGTCTCCCACTCTTTTTTGATAATTCATCATGGGAGCATAAATTAGTGAGAAAAGAGAATGATGGGTGACCAAAATCATGGAGTATGATGTGACTATCAAGGCCATAAAACTAGTAAGAGGTAGTGCGCTCTGCAAAAGATTGTTGAGGATGCGCAAAATGAATCTGAGACTTCATTATTTTTGGATGAGGGTCTTCCATGCGTAGAGCTTGAGCAAAATACAGACCACGACGTGTGTGACTGGATAAAGGACATGATCACATTCCCTTTCGAGGGTGCATACCTGCTAGTTTAAACAAAGCAAACATAAGACATCCTCGGTTATAATTTATCCCTTATATTTTGATTGATGGAATTCTCTTCAAGAAAAATCTTGATGACGTGCTATTAAGATGTATAAATGACACACAAACTAAAAAGGTGTTAGCATAATTTCACGATGGGTTATTTGGTAGAAACTTTTATGCTAAAAATACAAAAATGAAGATCATAATGGCATGTATCTTCTAGCCTACCCTATTTGTAGATGCACACAAGTGGGTCAAAAATGCAAAGAGTGTGCTTTCTTTACAGGAAAGAAAAAATTGGCAGCACTTCCTCCGACCAATCCAAGTGGATCAACCTTTTGTGCAATGGGGTCTTGACTTCATAGGTATGATCAATCTACCTTCAAGCGCTGGACACAAGTGGGTGCTGACAGCTACGGACTATTTCACCAGATGGATAAAAGTTTTCACGCTCAAGGAATCAACCGAGTTAGTCATCCTTGACTTTCTTGAAGGTATAGTCACAAGGTTTGGTGTCCCTCAAACCATTATCTTTGATAATGCAAAAGCCTTCCTTGGTACTAAAATCACTGATTGGGCACTAAATCTAAACATCTACCTAAAGAATTATTCCAACTATTACCCTCGGGAAATGGTTTGGTAGAGTCAACAAACAAGAACCTAATCAAAATCATGAAGTGCACAATGAACATCGACAAATACAATGGCATACAAAGGTCTCACGTGCACTCTAGGAAGATAAAATCAAAATCAAAAAGGAAATAGGAAATTCACCTTATAAGATTGTTTATGGTAAGGAAGCTACCCTTCCTTTGACACTAGAATTGAACTCATTAGCACTTTCCCAATAGTTGGAATTCGAGGGCACAGAATAGAGAGAAATCAGAATGGTAGAGCTAGTCAATCTTGAAGAGCTAAGTAACTCTGTCATGATCAAGCTAGAACAACATCAACAAACAACAAAGAAATGGTTTGACAGAACGGATAGGCCTCAAAATTTCAAAGTTGGGGACTTAGTCCTAAAATGGGATGCTAATAGAGCTAAACCAGACACCATTCAAAGTTTGATGAACTTTGGAGTGGCCCATACATCATCAATTCATGCAAAGAGGCTAACTCTTTTGAGTTAACTCATCTTGATGGAAGCACGCTACAGATCCCAGTAAATGGGATCTATCTCAAACCCTTCTATTAAGTTTGCTATATCATTTTGTATATGTTAGAGTAGTTTCAATTCCTCCAAGCACGTTGCATGCACATTATCTATTTATACATAGTTATTTCTTCTCACATGCTTCTTGTGCACACTCTTTTGTTGCTTTTAGGGTACAACTCTTCTTTCAATGGTTGCAAGATTCAGAATAAGAGCCAAGAGATGATCTTCAAGTGACTACGGGGAAGTTTCATGATTTTATAGCATACTCCATGCATAATAGATGCTCCAGGATATTGATCTCCTTCATCTAGTAGGAAGATGGCCCTAAAAGTTGCCAAAACTATTATCCAAATAACTCTCCTAGTTATTTGGGTAACTTGTATACATATTCTAGCTCGTAGCTCCTCATTAAATTTTGCATGCACTCAAGTTCAATTGGCACAACTCCTTGGTTGCAATTTTCCCTTGGCACCCCTTCTTTTACTCACACACCCTTGTGTGATTTTTGTTCTCTCCTTCCATTTTCCTTTTCCTCTTTATTCTACTCCTCCCTTGTGCCCACCTTCTTTGCATTCTCTTTCTTTCTAAAATTTCTTCCTTGCGCACGTGCATCGCACTTTCTTCAATAAGCTAAGTCCCTGGCCCTCTCACACACCGCACCCATTACTTTGTAATAGTTGTGCCTTGACCATGCGTTCTCTACTCACCAATTTTCCTCATTTCCCCTCATGCGCATTTCTCTCGCGCCTTCCTCTATTTTAGTCAAGTGTGCCCTTCCTTGCACCCTCCTTCGCGCCTTCCTGTCCAATTCATCTTCTGACATACTTGAGTGTGCCACACGTAACCAATCAAAACACACAAATAGGGTGCCAAATCCTTGTAGCAAATTAGTGAGTGACATGTGACAAAAATGAAAAAATATTTGCACAGTTGGCCATAATTTCAGCCAATCCGCATGTGCCACATGTCTTACGTGTCGATGTCGATTGCTGTAACAACTTCTAACATCCATATCATTTTCTATAGAGATTTGATTGGCACGTGCCTAGACTTGTTAGAGAGTTGTTGACATCAGCTACAAAGATGTTGGATATTCAAATTCAAAATTTTGGTGGATCTGGTAGGTAAGAAATGGGAAAACGTCTCTCTGAGCATTAATGAGTAGATCTGATTGCTCCAACCACCCGATTTAATCTGATCCGCCCTCCTTCCTCATCCAACACGCCAAGACAGACCTAGGGAAGTGTATTCGATAGATTATTAGGCATATTTGTAGGCATTGAATGCTTCTTGTTGGTGGTTGTATTTCAAATTCAAGTTTTCCCTCCTTCTCTTCTTCTTCTACAAATTCATCTATAAATGTAAGAGTTGGGCTCATTATTAACATTGGATACTCTAGATCCTTATTCATTTTGATAATGACTTCATACTTTCTGCATTTTGAGTTGTATACCTCTAGATCTGGTTCCCTCTTTCGCCATTGTACCAGATTACTGTGCATTTTTGGTAGTAATAGAAGCATCATTTTGTGAATATTCTCTATCCTAACATGTTTTCATTCCTTATTCTCACCTTTTCTTTTACGTTGTGCTTTTGTGCCATTCCACGCCCCTTTCAGCTCCTTATTTGGCTGTGTCCCATGAAACTGATCTAGTGAATACGTTTTAAGTTGTGTTATACGTGCCTAGCCTTCTTTTACACATTTCCTCTCATTTTCTTTCAGAAAATATAGTGTTTGTCCCTCTTTTCTAGTGCTATCACCTTTTAGTGTATTTTCCTTTCATGTTATCTTTTATCCCTAGTCCCTTGGCATTGTTAGCTTAGTTTCCCCTTCCATCACTAGGAGTAGTAGTAGCAATAGAAATAGATAGAGGAACTGGCATTCTCTAGAGATCTGTCCCAAGCGCGCAAGGTCCCACAACTTGGGGATGGTTCCATTGTTGTCTCAAATAGCTCGGTCCTTCCAAAATCAGAGATTTGGGTGTAATTTTTAATGACCAATAGTTTCTAGCACGCTCGGTGGGACAAGCAATGAAAGCTTATATTTCATACTACTAAGTTTTGGTGTGTGGAATTAGTGTTTCAACCTCTAGAGGCTTGTTTCAACACATCTAATGACTCCCAACATTTCTAGATCTCTATTTTAGTATTCCTAAGTGCCTTTCATGAGAAGAGTGCACACAAGAAAAAGTGCAACAGCTAAAGATTATTTTGAGTACCTTTAGTTATCCCCGAGAATAATCCATTCCTAAATGTCCACACATGCATCTCTATCTCATGTGCGTCATGCCCATTCAAATCCTCCTCCTCAAATAGACAACTGTGTGTGCCCTGTAATGGTGCATCAGCCACCACCTCCACTTAGGAACTTTGCAAACTTCACTGGAGGAAGTCCCTTAGTTCTGGCTGTGCAACATGATATGCCAAATGGCACACTTAAGAGTATTCCATAGTACCGAGGTTTGGGACTTAGATCTATTACCACCTGGGATGAGATGGGAACAACTCTTTGCAATTATTTTGAAGATAAGTCGAGATCACATGTCTCGGTGGAGCAACCGACAACAACAAAAAGGGCACTTCTCCACCTCACTCTTTATCCCCTTCAGGTCATGTTTCTAGAATGGAAATTGATAAAAGATGAATCATGGTTGAGGACTCACCCATTCATGGAAAAGGAAAAGAACTCATGATTGAAGGTGAGCCTAGCTCACATGTTGATTATGATACGATTATTCCTCAAGTTTTTTCCATTTCTAAGGTTCATTATGAGCTCCAACAAGCTCAAGAAATAATTTCTCAATTATAACTTCTTTTACAAATAAAAGAGGTAGATTTATCTCATTTGGAGGCAGAGAAGGAACATAAAATTCAACATATCCAACAATCAATGTAGAAGAAAGAAGAAGTCATCCAAAAAATACAACATAATCTAGAGGAGAGAGAACAAATAATTCAGTGCCTTCAATCTAGAACTGAAGAATTAACCACGGGACTTGTGCTCTTACAAGGAGATAAGAAGGAAACAGAGTCTACGAAACTACTGATCAAATAATTCAAATAGACTTTGTATTTCCCCATATCATTATGTTAAAAGGGATGGTAAAATGGATGAAAGAGTGTTATGATCTCAGAGGATTAGCGAAGAAAACAAAATATTAAAATAGGAAAAGAAGATACTTTAGGATAACATGCTTCTTCTCTGCAGGTTATATGACCAAACCCTTTCTTATAGGACACATTCCAATTTTTATACACTATTATTAAAAGATAAGTTCTTAAAGTGGCAAGTTTCTAGAGTTTTTTTCACCAGTTCCATAGAGTTTGACAATGATAAACAATTTATTGGATCATATACAATAACAGTACATAGTTGGCAAGAATCTATTATGTGATTTTTATGTACATAAATTTCTTATCCTGAGCAAGTAGAAATTCCAATCAATTTACATTTTGGAGAAGTGAAATTGAGGTCTTTTGTTTCCACTTTAAGACATCAATCAGTATGGCATGAGCAAGGAGGTGAATATGTCATAGAAGAAACCAATGCATACCTCTTAATGAGGCATGATCTCCTAGCTCCAATCGGATTCTTTAGGAGATATCGGGCCCATGTTTATTATCTCGCAACTCATATAAAAGTATGAATAAATTATTTCAACTTTTGTCTCGGACTTTCGGGAGTATGTACTACCAAAAAATAACATGAATTTTTTTCTTTTCAACTAACATATGGATTAATTCCATAAGTTTGTAAGAAGAAGGATGTTATTTCCCTAACAAACCTCTCATGGTCATTGAAAAGGGCCAAAGACTTTTGTAAAATTATGCTAGAAATGCAAGAGAAATGGATTGGTATGAGATATCGACCACCTCTAGTATTGGAACCTTTTCCAAGATAGAACAAAACAAAGGACCAACATGCAGAGAACTACAAAACATGGAGAGAAACAATTAGTAAATTTGCAGGGTTCTGTAACACAGAACAAAAATAAACATGGCTTACTTTTACCAATGAGTATAATTTTACATGTATTATTGAAGGCTTTAATAGATAGTAGGAGGACCTGTTAACTCTTAAGTATGGGGAGTGATGAGCCTTGCTAATTCCTATATAAACCCCCATTTTTGTGTCATCATTTTGTACTAAGGCTGATATTATCATTTTGTAATTAATAATTTAATATATTTGAAAGGAAGTTTTGTGTATAACCTTGTTATTTTCATATTGTGTATGCTTCTTCAAATGAGTTTAAATGAATCTTTATATGTGTTAAAAATATGTTTGAAGAACATATCTTAAGCCAACATAGGACTCATACATGGCCCAAAGTCAGAATCATTCATGCTTTGGAGCGCATGAATCACCCACACTTTAACATAGGACTCACCCATGCACCGTCTTAGGAATCGATTTGTAGCACATGACTCATGCTACGAGATACCAAGACTCATGTGAAGGAAGCAAAATACTCATACGGAAAGGATGCGAGTTGAGCAAGTCAACACATGAGTTTACATAATGAAAAAATAATTGAACATGGACTACCATATAAACATCATGAGACTAATGTGGATTATACAACTTACACTTAACATCCAAATTGACCGAACCGTGAGACAAATGAACCAAATAAGTGGAAGTCACCATGATTTAAGAAACTCAATACACGATCTTTGACATCTGCTGGAATTACTAAATTATCTCAACTGAGAGTTAATTAATTACTCCACTTAGAGTTAACAAGATGAAATCTAATCTATTACCAAGATGAAATCTAATCAAAGTTCAACATGTAATAGTTCTCTCAAAGTTGTAACTCTTGACAAGTAGTTATTGTTATAAAGATCTTTCAGTTAAGTAGTAGTTAATTATTGTAAATAATTCATCCTCTTCTAGAGTGACAAGTACTACTCTTGATATAAAAGGGAATTTTTAATAGAATGCTAGAGATAGTTAGTTGATTGGTGTCGAAGAAATTATTCTATTCAATAAAGTACATGATTCTAGGTTAGATTGACTTGTATGCTTTGAAAAACTAAAGCGGATTAGAGGGAAGGAGATAGGTCCACTCCTCCCTAAGGTGAAGGGATAATTTCTTGTTTATTTAATTTATGTCTATTCAAAATTTGTTTAAATTACTAGAATTTCATTGTTTCCAGCATTTCAATTTTGAATTTAGTAATCCTTGATTTAGAAATAGAAGTCATTCTCTAATTACATTTAGAAGTAGTATATGATTGAACTCAATAGTGAATACATCCTGAGAAAAATTTCAATCAATCTCTTCATTACAAATAGTCATGGACTAACAATCATAAGATAATTAAAGCGTGAGTATCAACGACGTTTGTCACAAATGAGTTGTATGTTTAGCAAGAATGATTGAGATATAACTAAGGATAACATAAATAACCAAGTTGGAAAAGTGTGGCCTAGTGCAAAGGTGTTGTTGCAAGACATGAATGAATAAAATGAGTGTTTATAATTAGGTAAACATAAAAAAATGGTTGGGGTTTTGGGAAATTTTAGTTAATTTTTTTTTGGGTGCAACGAGGCGTAATTATCACTTGTCGCTTGTAGTATAGAATTTATAGTTTATATAGAATGAATATTGCATAACCGTAATGACATGGGCATAATCGCAACCGGTGGTTACATATTTGACATCGCTGTTGAATTCATAACTATTGTGGCGGGTTAAATCCATTGGTGGAAAACATATAACCATTACCTGCAAAAAGTGATGGTTACATGATGGGTAGTCAAAAATTATTATTATTTTGTTTATGTTAGAAAAAAATTTATTTTTGGATTCTAGCTTCCGCTTTTTGGTGTTTTACAAGGTAGATATGTTAGATAGAGCCAAGTCGGGGAGTTAGATTGGCTGCAAGATATGATAGGCCAATTGACCCCATAAGATAATGTTCTGTTAACTATCCTAGGACTCCTAAAACTAGTTGAGAATCCTCTAGTTGCTCTCACAAGCAATATTTTTGTGATGTCTCACTTATTGGGATGCAAACTAAAACACCTTTCAATTTATATTATTGGAAGAGAGTGGACCATCACTCTTGAGGATGTATATGATCAAAATTATCATAGTTATAAGGAGGGAGGTTATAGTATCCCCCTCTATAGGGGTGACCTAGAACTTAGAGTGGGCCAATTATTTTGGTGTTGCCCAAGCACCTAAATAGAGCACCAAGTACGATGTTAGACTCGCTAGAGGTCTATAATGCTCGCATTCCAAACTTCCACAAGGTTATTATAGGAATATTTTTCTCTTGATTAATGGGGACAAAGAGAAAAATTCACATTCTTTACTATTGGGCCCCAAAGATCGGTGAGATCGAGGTGTATGGTCACATGTTTAAATTTTTGAACATGGGTTACATTGGTGTTGTCATTGATGTTAGGTGTTATTGATGAAAAAGGTGTGTTAGGTGCATGAATGTTTATTAGTAGTGACTTCTCATCTCATTGGTGGTTGGTATTCACGTAATGGTTTTAGGATGATTTCGTGGTGCTACAAGTTTGGTCAAGAGGTTAGTACCCACTCGAGGTATGAAGAAACTTAAAATGATTTTCTCATGTGTCCCAAAGGTCTGAAATGGTATCTTAAGGATGTGTAAGAGATTTTAGGGTGATCATCGGGTCAATTTTGCAAGTCATAATTGGAACTAGCCCATTTAAGCCCGATTCTAGAGCTTAATGAGGTGTAAGAGCTCAAAGCAAGTTATGACAATCCCGGTAAGTATGGTATAATCCTAGAACACTTCCTAGAGCATTTATGAACATCTACATGTCATATTTTATCCTTTGGAGGAAAATTTGAAGTTTACACTAAAACGCCCTTGAGAACTAGCATTGGAAGCTTTGAAAAATGAGATTGGTCTGCGTACCATACAAGCTCGTTTATGAGAAACCAAGATATGGATCATGTAGAGGGATGTGTTGAAGTGTTCCAGGTCAAATTTCATGAAATTTTTAAGAAGATTCATGAATATATTAACGTTTTACCAAAACCGGGTAAAGTGAGAAGGGATAAAATAGTGACTTGTCATCTTAGAACTCAAAAAAATTTATCAATCCTCCTTAGAATAAATCATAGAACTAATTTTTGAAGAGAACTTCAAGAATGAAAATTTTCAAAAGGTTTGAGGTCAAAAGGTGGAAGAACAAGAAAGTTGGCTTCATTTTTCTAACATTGTTCATTCTCTCTCCAAACCTCCTTCCTAAAGCGATTGGCCTAAAATGAGATTTTTTGACTCCAAATAATGTTTACAAGTTGGTATAAACCTCTCAAGATTTTAGAAGAGTCTTCTTAGGTCAAAATGGTGGTATTTTTGTTCCTCATGGTTGACTGTACTATACAGGAGTATCTCAATATTTGCAAAGTGTGTGTATATTAGTTGATGTGAAGGGATTCAATTTGAAGTATGTGACATGGAAGGTCATCTGAGTCAATCTATTCTTTCCTATGAATATATTTAGGGAATCATGTTGAAAAAGTGAACAAGGTATGGATTTCTCAGTCATAACTTTGAAAGAGAAAATCTTGACAAGTACTAATTCTTGATCTTGGTGAACTTGTTGATGTCAAGTGCTTATGGCCATGAGTTATATGACATTAATTAGGATATAATAGTCTTAAAAAAACACTCAAATCAAGTTCCCGATCAAATGAAGCTCGTGATGAACAATCTCTAAAAGGATATAAGTCAAGAAACTTAGGACAATCATAATGTACTATGCTTTTAAGCATGAAAAGTAGACTTTTCTCTTTCAAATCCATTCAAGAGAAGAGTGATCATGTTGGAAAATTTCTCAAAGTGAAGTTTAGGTGAAATGAATAGTTATTTGTGTGAAGAGTTCATGAGAAATATACCTCTAAAATAAGACTTCCCTGTAGGGTCTTAAGAACTAGTTTTCTCATTCATGCAAATGCTTGTATCCATGTTTATACTCCTTGAAGTGGTGGATTTTTCAGAATGGCATGAGACAAAAATAAGTTATCCTACTCAAAACATTTCAATATAATCTTGAGATGGATCTTGGACAAGTAAAACACCTCTTTCTTCAAAATAGGGCATGGTTTAAGTGACAGTCTAGAAGGACAGTGTCAATGGTCTAAACAATGACATTTCCTCATGAATAAATGCAAAGAGATGCCTGAAACTTGTATTATAATCCCTATTTAAATCACCCTTCACTTTAATTGGGATAAGAATGAGGTATGAAGTGATGTAAATATTTAAATAGAAGTGTAGGGTTTGAACCCCAAACCCTCATCATTGTGCATAGTGTTGAAAGATAAAGCAAGGTTGATCTTGTTGGTAAGAGATGAGGCTATATATGGTTATAGGAGATGTGAAAATGCCTTTATCCATTTTTTAAAGTGACTTTGAAGACATGATTGGCTAAAAATTGTTACATCCTTGAAGATGTTCTTTGTAGTTGCAAAACTATGCATATACCTTGTTTAAAAGTGTCATGTCTCGTTGATTGATATAAATAACTAAGTGCCTTAAAATCAATATTCTCAAATTGGTAAATTCATTATTATCCTCTAAAAACTCATGACAGTTGATCAATTTCATAAACAAATCCCTCAATTTTAAAACAATGATCATTAAATGTGTGCTTCCATCCCCTTTTTAGTCTCAAATGGAACTTGAAAGTTAAATGGCAAAGAGTAAGGAAGATTAAGGGTCAGTAAAGGAGTTGATAATTTGTTTGTAATGTTCTATTATACTGATTACACTTGTAAGATCCTATTTTTAGCTACAAGACATATTATTCGGTGAAGCATATGACAAGTCATAAAAAATGTTACAAACCGATAATGAAGTTAGAATAGAGGCTTGTCAAATAGGGAATGTTTGTGCAGAAGATTAAAAGACTCCATGTTTCAGCGTTGGGATTTAAATCATCATGTGTATACTTGAAAATTATGAGAACATGATAAATCTATGATGATTCCATTATGATATAGTAAGTCAATTAAATTTGAAATGTCTTTATCCAATGTTGTACGATTTGTCAAAAGGGTAATGTGAAAAGTCCTTGGAATTGAAGTTGAAATGTCATGTAAGCAGTCAATGTGGTTTACAAATAGCTCATTTTTGAAAGGAGAATGTTGTTGAAGCTTGGGAGAGCTTGTAGATATATGTTGAAGAGAGATGAGCATATTGAGGTATAGATTCTTTTAGGGTGAATATTAGTAGATAAAATTAGTATAGAGATCCTTAAGGGTGAGAAAGGACTATATTAATGAAGAAGATAACATGATTAAGGGTGTGAGAAAAAGAGTAGATTGCATTGAGAGGATAGTGAAGATGAAAGAGTTGGTGAAGAAATGAAGAGATGATTATTGAGACAAGTTTGATATTGAGCCAATAATTATAGTTGAGTGAAGGTGGATGTGCATAAGAATAAGATGTTGATAACGTTGCTTTAAAGGAGCTTGAAAATATGAAAATTATAAGGACGAAGGTAAACACCATGTCCGAATTAATTCGTAGCAGCTTAAACACATGTGAAGTAGATTTGTTTGTATGATTCAATGAGTGAGAGAATGATATGAAAGTATGATTTAAATGAGCCTTGTATAATAGAGGCTTTCAATTTATTAGGTGATCAGAGAGAGGGTAATTAAGAGAAGAATTGAGAGGAAGAATGAGCTGATTTAGTGATCACAATCTGTTATGGGAGACAAAAAAATCATAGTGATCAAAACCTTGCATAAGTCTAAGTAACAACTTAACAACTAGGGAGTTGAAGCTTCCATGTAAGTTAAAGCTTACAAAATTTCAATATGTTCTTGACAAAATTTTCAAGTTGAATATTTTAGGAAAGTAGAAGCTTGATAAAGACTAAGTAGGTGCTTGGTTTCATTTTGGAGTTGCAGCTCCATGTTGAGTTTATACTCAACTGTGAAATCATTGTAATATTTACAGGACATTCTTGTCCAAGTTAGTGCTTTGATTTTAGTGGGGTTTTCTCCCTTGAATGGTTTCCCACATTAAATCTCATTTATTTTTGTTTACTCTCATGATTGACTACTTGTGAATGATAATTTGGCTTAACTATCACAAATTAAGTAAAGTGGATTGATTGTTTAAGTTTGAAAATATACTGATTCACCCCCCTCTCAGTGTCCTAATTTCCAACAATTGGTATAAGAGCTTGGTCCTCATTAATAAAGTCTAATAAATTAGAGAAGATCCTGGAGGCATAAACATGAGTACATTAGAAGAATCAATCCTGAAGAGAAGTATGAGATTTCCCAATATTTGATTAGTGGACTAAATAAGGAAATCAAGCTCATGGAATCTGACTATGGCCAAAAACTCATGGAGATGGAATCATTTGTTGAGAATGTGTCAAAATATTTGAAATAAAATGAGGATGCCTACATGAAACATGAAGAAGAATTGATAATATTAAATATTGAACTAGAAAAGTAAATTAATAGGTTGAAGATGTATAAAAACTTGAAAAGAGTTCTGAATCTCTTGATGGAATCTTAGAAAATCAAAGAGCACCAAGTGATAAAACAGGTCTAGGATTTAGAGGAGAACCTGTGGAAAAGAAAGAGGATGACAAGGATGGTCCAAGCATGTAAACAAGCATGAGGATGATCAAGAAGACAAACACAAGAAGGCCTAAGTCAGTTAGGCAACCAAATGCATCTATGTATGAAATGAATTTTAATGGATATTGTTTTTCTTGTCATAACTATGGACATAGGGATAAGGAATGCATGAAATATGTCATAGATGAACATCCATGGAGAAATGGTAGAAGTGAGAAAGAAAAGAACATAGTTTTCTTTAATTTCCAAGAAAAAGGTCATATTTCCAAGTATTGCTTAGAAGAACCTTCAAGTCATTTTTGGGAAGAAAAATACTCAAGAGGAATGAACATGGTAGTGTGCTAAAATTGTAACAAGTTTGGACACTATGCTAGGAAATGTCATGATCTCAAGGCTTCTAATCATAGTTGGAATGATAGTCCACACCAAGTTAGAGGTAAGAGTAGTGTCATGTGTTATAATTGTCATGATTTTTATAATTTTACAAAGTAGTATTGTCACAATGAACAATCTAAGTACAAAAGTATGCATAATACATTTAAAGGAAAGTTAATAAAGTCTCCAATATGAAGACCAATCCTAGAATTAAGTCAAATTCAGCTATGCCTAAAACAACCTATGGAAATAAATAAGTAAAATGGATATACAAGGTCAAGGAAACAAACTCAAAAGTTGAAGAAGAAAAGAATGATAAAAATTGCATGGGAAGATGATGAAGAGAAACATCAATCAATGACAGCCATGGAAGATTCAAGTACATACAAGACATCATGAAGTAATGATGATAAAGAGGAAGGAATAAAATTATAGTGAAAGTGATGGAGGACTTCTAGCTCAAGTTGTACTAAAGCAGTATATATGAGATGCATCATGAATGTTTTTAGTCATTCAATTAGAAAGTGAGGGCTTAAGTGATGAGGTTGTCACACCAAGGTGTGAACCCAAGAAGATTTGCAAGATATTAAGGACAAGAAGGGAAATAATTAAGTCATCATGTTGCTTTGATGACTATCTCCTATTTTGAGGTGATCTAACAAGGTGGTGTGCCTTCTCTAGGCTTCTAGAAGGCATATATTAGCTAAAGTAAGCAGGGTTTTCTCCTCATTAGTCTACCAAACTTCTATCAAAGTCTTCTCCATGATTATGTTGAATGAATATCCCAAAACATGATCTTGAAAGAAATATTCCATCAATGGTTACTGACTAGAGTCTTCATTATATTTCAAAGGTATGTCAAAGAATGTTTGTTTAAATTTCTTTTGAAGTACTAGTGCCTTTGAAATTATTTAATTTCCTTCTTGTCTATTCATTTATACTTTAAGGCCTGAGCTATTCCTCTCCATGTTTTCAAGATTAAGTCATGATTGAATCATCCCTTTTAGGTTGTATCCTTGTAAGAGAAGTATTTAAGAATGTGTAATTACTATCAAGTGTTAAGTGTCTTGTGCCATGTCCATGAACAAAGTTGATCCTAGCTAGCTCATAGATTGTGTCATGAAGAGTAACCATAGTCTATAATAAGCTAGATTGATCCTTGAGTAATTTTCATGAGAGCACAAAGAGTGGAATAGTCCTCAAATCCTAATTCATACAAAAGTGTCAAATTTCTAGTCACAAGTCAAGAAGAGTTAAGTTCTAAATCACTAATCAAGTATGTGTAGGTCTTAAGAGTTAACTCTTGGTCAGTATGTTCCTGCTATGAAAAAGTGTGGTGAAAGGTCAAAATCATACAAGTTATAACATATCTCCACATGGACACAAGTTAAAATTCTAGATGCCTGCATGACAGATGAATATACTTCAAAATTCTAAAACACAATACTTCTTGAAATTTGGAGGTTGTTCAATTAGTTATGAGACCATTGAAAACTGTGCAAAGATAAATTAAGTCATCTTGAGATAGAAATAGGTTATCAAGTGTCTTTCATAATTTCAAATGAAGAAATTAGGTAATTTTAAAGTCAATGAACAAATGATATCTTGAAGTAGTGATTCATCAAGTTGATTGAAGAGCCAAGACATATATTATGAGAATCTAAGACAAGTACGCTTAGGTCCCGAGGAAAATTGGTCAAGACTAAATCTGATTTCTTGAGTCATGAGTCCATTACTATGAAAATATGAAATTTAAAACACACCTAATGTCTACAAGAGAATCAAATGTGATGAAAATCAAGCCAATTGAAATCATGACAAATCATTCATCTATAAATGCTAGGTTACAAAGGTTGAAGACCATTACACTTTGTACGCATCAAAAATAACAATGAGATAAAATGAGCTCATGTGGGTGAAAACTCATGAAAATGGTAACATATCACATGTGGATGACCTTGAGAGAGAAAAACTTGGTTTCAAGCATTTTGGAGGTGCACAGTCCCTAGATATGAGTACTAATCCTAATTTTCACAAATCAGAAGACCTAATTGGGAAAGAAAATTCAAAACTACTCATCATTGGCATTAGAACTTGTTGCATGGTTGATATGACTAGAGCTAAGGGATAATAGGTATCCGAAAAGCATCATAGTTCATCAAGAGACACACTTTGGAAAAATTTATGAATAAAACTCAAAATTATAAGACTACAAGGCTATGTATGCGAAATTGAACTTAAAGGATTTAAAAGCAATTATATGGACTAATTTTGAGAGATCACAAAGTGACTTTTGATTGGCATATAATATGAACAAGGAGTTATAATTCCTATAAGCTTAAGAAGTAGACCCAAAAAGGGTTGTAGATCTTGTGAAGTTGAGGAATGTTTCATCACAAGGTGCTGCAAAGTGCTAGTAAGTCTGAAACAGAGGCCTATAGATTTGATAATACATCATATAGGAGAAAGAACCCAAATTAGCCCTTTCTGGAATATTCTAGATGATCAAGAAGATAGATGGGCATAATAGATGATGTGAGAAGGTTCCTTAATAGGAAAGTAAGGTGAGCATACACTAGAGTCATGATCATATAGAAAGGAAGCTATTAATATTGAGAATACAACTCAGGGAAGAGGAAAGAATGTGAAATCATTTGCATGGTTCAAGAACAAGGTATGAATCTTAACTCATGCACAACCAGTCAAATGGAGACAATGCAAACCTGTGGGAGCAAAAAGATAATTTTATGCAATCTTTAAGTTTTTTTGGATTGGAAAAGTTGGGCAGCAAAGTGCACCAAATGCCCGACTTAGGGATCTATGTCCTAAATCAATCAAGCAATCTAAAAATGAAGAAATGAAGGCCAAGTTTTGAGAACCATTGAATTTAAATAGACACTCTAATGAGCTAGAAGGAATTCATCACTCAAAGAATTAGGAGATATGCATGTGTATGTAACATGAAAGCATTTTCATAGGGGGAACTAGTTCACTAGTTCAAGGAACAAGTTATGAAGACCAAAGAAAAGCATGGAAAAAGAAGTGAATAGTTTGAGGTTGAAGAAAATAGGTACAAGGGAGACCATTAAATTTTATTGGTGAAGAAATCTATGCATATTCTCAAGCCATTTTTGACAAAGTAACAAGTCAAATCCAAGGGGTAGCTTCTTGAGGTAAGGTTATGCTTTATCAATGCTTATTTGCATGTTGATCATGTTGTTGGATGTCTGAACCTTTTTCATAGATGTAAAAGGGGGAGATAGTGATGTCGAAACAAGATATGAATGCTATGTTGATTTTTGTGTGATTGTTTTCCATCAAATTTTCTGAGTTTTTGCCATCAAAGATAAAGGAGGAGATTGTTGAACCATGGTGGATTAGTGTTGTCATTGATGTCAGGTGACATTGATGGAAAAGGTGTGAGTCATGAAGTGAGGATTAATTAGTGGCATGAAGGTTGATTGGTAGTTCCTTCTCATCTCAATGGTGGTTGGTGTTCACATAATGGTTTTAAGATGATTTCAGGGTGCTACAATCTTGGTCAGTGAGGTTGGTGCCCACCGAGGTATGGAGAAGCTTAGTATGTTTTGCTCAGGTGTCCCATAGGTCTGAAATGGTGTCTCAAGGATGTGCAAGAGCTTCTAGGGTGATCATCAGGTTAGGTGTTGTAAGTCACAGTTAGAACTAGCCCATTTAGGCCTCGTTTTAGAGCCTAATGAGGTGTAAGAGCTCAAAATAAGCCATGAAAATCCTAGGTAAGTATGGTAGAAGCCTAGGAACATTTCCTAGAGAATTTATGAGCATCTACATGTTATGTTGTGGATCATGTCATGTGTGGAAGTATTGAAGAGTGTGCCATAAAAGTATTGTATACTCTTCATAGTTTTCTTGTCGGGGTTCGGTGGTTGGGTCAACCCTTGAGCAGGGGTACAACAACGCAACCCCCAATTTTTTTTGGCCTCGAAAGACATGCCCGATACTCCAGGAAATCTTCTCTTATCATATGGGATATATTTTAACCCATAGGTTTATGGGGGTAGTTTTGGCCCATGGTTTTGGTACCCACTAGATTATAAAAATGCTTAAGCAATTTCCTATTGATATGCTTTTGTGCATATGGTAGGGTAGACATAACATTGTTGAGAGGTGTGAGTTCAAGTGTGAATTCAAGAGAGTTTGTTGAGCATAGATTCAAACAGATCCGGGTACTATATTGAGAGAAATAGATGGCTTGTAATAAAATATGAGAAATTGATTCGTGGTGGATGTAGCCCAAATTGGGTGAACCATGTTAAATACTGTCTTTGTGTTATGTTATTTTATTTTCTACACTTTTATTTCAGATTTGTGATATTATTTTCTACTATTGGGATTCTGTGTGGGATTTTTCCACATATTTTATCCCTTATTTCCTAATAATTGGTATCAGAGCTTGAATTGGTGTGTTTGAAGTGTTGAATTGAAGGGACAATTTTAGCTTGAGTGGGAGCTATGGCAGATGATGGAAGATCAAAGGTTGATAAATTCAAAGGGAAAATTTTTATTCTTTGGAATATGTAGATGGAATATTACCTTTATTAGAAGGATATTTATATTTCGTTATCTAAAAAAGGAACACGCCCTCAAGCACGATTGTGTGCAAGTTAAAGTTGCTAAGCTAAATAACTAGATCTAACACCAAGCATACCTATTATCTAAGCTAATTTAAACTAAACACCATGATAAATCTTAAAGAGGAAATATAATCTAATGCATCAACAATGAAAAAAACTAAACATTTAAGCAATACTCTTGAAATTTAGATGTGCTTTGTATGTGTATGATTTCTCTTAGTATGAACCTATCTTGATCATAAGCAATCAATTGAATGTTATCTCCAAATGAGGAAAAATCTCACCAAAATGGCTTGATGGCCATGTTTTGATCTTCCTTTACTACTCACAAATGAGAAGAGTGGATGCAAGAATGAATAAGATTTTCAAGAAGAAAATTCTCTTATCATCTGCATAATAAAATCACTAGAAAAAGTGTGGTGTAAGGTGTGAAGGAAGGTAGTAGTCAGTGTAGAAATTACTCTGATCTAATACAAAGAATCCATGAAATAGCTACACAGCATAATAATTGAAAATAAGAACTCTATATTATATTTTTATTATATTCATTCACTATTACACTCCATTATATAGGAGATGTAAAATAACAATCATTACAACAACATTTGTCTTCATATACAACCATACACCCATATGGTTTCAACCTCTCACCAATATAATAATAAAACAATACTAATTGTTTTATTATTCTAACTTACTAACTTGCCACATACTAACCACCATTTTACATTTACTATTCACATTTACATAGTAAACGTACTTTCACTAATTTACCATAATAATAATTACACATGTAATTATTATTCACCCGTACATACAAATGGATCACTAAGATATATTTCCTAACATTCCCCCCCTTAGTGCGAACATGGGGAAAACTCATTTTATACTTGCACCGCTCATGATCTCGATGATTTTACAAGATGATCATAAACCTAATAGATGGTTTTTCATAGGGTTGACCATAAACCAAAAATGATGGTTTTGCAATTGGTTTACCATAAACCAAAAAGGGTGATGGTTTTGCATAGGGTTTACCAATAACCGAAAATGGTGGTTTTACAAGTGGTGTACCACAAACCAAAAATGAAGGTTTTCAAGTGGTTTACCTATAACCACATCATGATATGCCAAGTATTATTCTTAGCCCTCATCACATCTCACTGCAGGGAATAACATAGGAAATTCTGCTGAAATCTGCTGCATATATATAGAAAATACCAGAAATGTAGAAAACTAGAAATGGAACATTGAGATCATGTTCCCCCCTCAATGTGAAATTTTCTTTATTTTGCAAACCACAATAGGAACACTGCAACCAAACACTTTGCCAGAAATACAAAGAAACAACAAGAACACACTTTGTATAAAAAAATAATCACCATAGCTGATATGGCCCCGTCGTTGGTGACTGACGAGAGGTCGTTGAATGACCTCCAACCTCCTGTGCCTCCTTCCTCCAAGAACTTCACTTAGAATAGAAAGTCTTCAGAATTATAGTCAATTTCATCTATTATTCGTTCATCTTCATTGTCTGAGCCTTCTTCAGTGACTATATTTGCTTCATTTTTAAGATTTCCATTGAGCAAGTCTTTAGCTCGATCTCTACAAAAAGACTTAGTATGACCCTTTTTCTTGCAATAGAAACATTCAATTTCATCCTTTTTTTTTGAGAATTTTTGTATTTCTTTTTAACATATAAAGCAGTTTCCTCTTCTATATCTTCTTTAGTTCTTTTCTCTTCAGCTAGGAGAGCTGAAATCATGCCCTCTAATGATTTAGAAGACATTGTGACTTCTTCATTCATTTTCAATTTGAATAATTGCAACTTTAAAGATAATTTTGCATTATTCGCTTTAGCCCCAAAAGTTTTGTTTAGTAAATCCCATATTTATGTAGAAGATTTTTCTAAATCTACATGATGTAATTCATAATCTGAAAGACCAATTCCAATTATTGCTTTGGCGTTGTCATCTCTAGTTTCCCATTCTACAATTTTGCTTACATCTCGTAGGTTTTTTTCTTTTCCATCTACTATCCTCCATAGATTTTTATTCATTAATCGCATCTCGGATTTTTACTCTCCATGTATGGAAGTTTAGCCCATTAAATTTATCTAATGGTGTATCCATTTTACTGAATCTAAATATCCAAAAAAATTGAATGTAGATTTGAATTACCTTTGATTCTCTGATTTCTTCAAAAAACAACAGTGATCAATGTGTTGTATAGTAAATTACACGTTTCTCCCAAAATACGAACTAGGTTTTGTTGAAATTTCTCCTGTAGCTTCTTGTATAACAGATCGTTCCACGCAAATTTTTTTGGAGAAACCCAGATCACAAAACAAAAGTTACAAGATCATCTTCGAGACAGATTTAACCTGCTCTGGTACCAAATGTAGAAATTACTCTGATCTAATACAAAGAATCCATGAAATAGCTACACAGACAATAATTGAAATCAACAACTCTATATTATATTTTTATTATATTCATTCACTATTACACTCCATTATATAGGAGATGTAAAATAACAATCATTACAACAACATTTGTCTTCATATACAACCATACACCCATATGGTTTCAACCTCTCACCAATATAATAATAAAACAATACTAATTGTTTTATTATTCTAACTTACTAACTTACCACATACTAACCACATTTTACATTTACTATTTACATTTACATAGTAAATGTACTTTCACTAATTTACCATAATAATAATTACACATGTAATTATTATTCACCCGCATATACAAAATGGAGCACTAAGATATATTTCCTAACAAAGAGCTTCTTTATATAGCTTTCCAATTTGGGAGAAGATAGAAACCTAGTGAATGTGGGACAAAATATAAAGTAGAATTAGAAGGGATAAACATGATTAGAAAGAATTAATTAGAATTAGCAACTCATGGGAGTTGGAGATGATTTAATTAATCAACTAGGATTAATTAATAGGCCAAAATAAGCTTAGAAATCTATTTGGAGGTGATTTAGGAGGAATTTGATAGAATTTGGAGGATTTGTAAGAGGGATTTAACCAATAAGAAGGTTTATTGATTAAATAGAGGATTAAAAAGGCTTAATTAACTAATGATAGTTAATTAAAAGAGGATTATAACTAACAAAGTGTCATTAATTGGCATCTAGAATGAAGGGAAATGCTAGTTAATTAATGAAGTGTCGTTAATTGACCAAGATGAAGGGGAATGTTAGCTAATTAGTGGGAAATCACTAATTATAATGAAATTGACGAGAAAGACGATAAATGGTGTAATTTTAGTAGAAAAATCATGCGCATAGTCGGATTTAGGTGTCTACATTTTCCTCTCTTTGGGGTGGTGTAACGCAAGCGATGCCACTTCAAAGATAGTAGACAATTACAAACAATTAAATTTTTGAAGGAAAATGAGTAGAATGAAGGATGCCCCTTGAGTGTTGATGGGGTGATAGAAGAGGTCGATCGATGATAAAAAAAAAAGGGATGAACAAGCAACACAACAAAAATATACCGTAGCAATAAAGATTTGAACTTGGCTTGTTTGACCTTTTAGTCAAATGGATTGATTGGAATAAAAATTTCGTGTTTTAATGGATGGAAGAAATAAGGGGGATAAATATAATCCCTATTTCCCCAGGTGTTTGTAGAATAAAATGTGGAAGATGATTGGTAGAAAGTGAGATAGAATAAAACTTGCACATGGAGATAACAAGCATTCAATTGGCTTAGGAACAATGTTGTCTCATCATTTTGCTATATGATCAATGTCATCGGTTCCAGAGAAAATTTTATTGAATATGAGGATTGACTCAATGTAACATACATAACGTAATGCAATATGAGAAAGTAAACAAGTGAACCAACAAAGAAACATGAACCAACAAATGTAACTCAAACAAACAATGTTCAAGACATTTATACTAATGTTTTTGGTATCAAGATTCAGCTTCCCAAATGTTCCAGTTATAAAAAAGGGTTAAAAATGGTACCCCAAGCAAGGATACATGCAAGGTGAATAAATGGAGGACACATGGGTCCTATGAAAAAATAATCATGCTCTATGAAACTTCCCAAACAATTGCTTGTGCAAGGGAATATAGACATAACAAGCAAACCAAATTTTGTTAATGGAAGGTAGATCAAAATGATCCGCAAGTCATGTGTGAGAACAAACGAGAACCAAAGACATATGTTTTGTAGGAAAATTTTTAATGTTTGAGGACATTGTGTCCTGTGAATGATTCATATGTGTGAATTATTTTTACCAATTTTTGGAGTTTTGAAAATTTTACCCATGTTTTGGATTTTTGATTTTTACCATTTTTGGATGTTTTGAATTTTACCAATGTTTTGGATTTTTAGTGATTTTTTTAGATTTTGAAATTTTGGGAGGAATTTGATATTGAAGAAAGACGGTATGCATGGTACACCATCAAAAATAAAAAAAAAAAAATCGTTGGGAAGTAAAAATATGCCCCAAGGAGAAGGACAGTCACCAGAAGCAAAAATATGCCCCAACGAGGCGAAAATGTTAGTAAAAATGATCATTTAACTAAAATAATCATTTCTACGAACGCTAGTATGTGGTGGGAAGAAAATAGAGGAAAAGGTTATTAATCCAACCCTTACGAGGTGAGAAATATGAAGAAATAGGGTCACGAGGGTATAAATAGTAGGGTGGGAGGAAAAAATCCATTACGACCCATTATTTGTTATTACACTTTACTACTTTTTGAGAGAGATTATCTTTGACTTATGAGAGAGATGATGCGAATCTAGAACCGTATACATCATATTGACCAATTTTGAGAGTTTGGGAGGGTTCTCGTGCAAACGGTATCCCTATAAGTAACACAAAAAAATTGAATTTTTAGTGCATTTATTGCTCTTTATAGCTAGGAGACGTTAATGGGTTAACACTAGAACATTCCTTGAGGTGCGCTAGCATGTCATCAAATGCACCGCTTGAAAACAAGAGCGTGAGCATTAAAATAGGTTTGAGATAGGTTAGTGCACGTCTTTAGCGTGAAATAACAACATGAGCGTGAAAAAATGTGCGCTAGTGTGACATGCACTAGCATGCAAATGAGAACATGAGTGTAAAAATGTGTTATCAGCTAATTTTGACTTCGCAAAATTAATAAACATAAAATTTTAAAATTTTCAAAACTATTCTTTCACGTGATTTCTCATCCCCATCGTGATCGTATTGTTCTTCTTGTGAACACTCGGTCTTCGTTTCATCTATTTCGGTGAGAACTCCTCCTCCAGTCAAAAACTACGTTAATAATTAATTAATTGACAAGTAATTAATTTATTACCCTTTATTTGATAAAATCAATTTTATTAATTTTTGGGTTTTTAATTAAATAAATATTAATATAATTAAAAATCAATCGACAAGTTGTATTTTTTTATTGTCGGGGAAAATAAAGCTTCCACTTCCAATTGTTGGGGATGCCAAATTGGCTTCCCGTACTTGAATTTCCCCTTTCCTGAAAAATTCTTTTTATTTCCCGCTTGTGGGATTTCTTCTACTGATTGCCAATCCAACTAGTTGGCAAACAGAAAAAATCTCTCGATCTCCCACATGGGGAAATAGGGTGGGGATTGCCAGCCTGCCTACCCATTTCCATTGGAAAATGGTTAGCTTTTTCCCATTTTTCCCTGGAAATTAATGCCACTACCCAAAGGAAGAGGAGTCAATTATTTCAACGGGAAGGGGAAACGGTTACAAGGAAGCTTATTTAATCCCCGTAACCATTTCCCCATGAAACTAGTTGGAATAATTTTTGTTTCTTATTGAAGGAAGTCTCTATCCTTGATTTCTCGTGCTATTGCTAAAGTTGTTTTTGCATTTCAATATAAAGAAGAAACAAAGAATAACATAATCCACTTTGTGAATGCATAATAGCATGTGAGAAGAACAAAATTTACGCAAGTTTTGAAAAATCCACGCTAACATTTGGAATCCCACGTAGCTTTTGATTGAATTCCAACGTTGCCAAACAGAAGAATTAATAAAGAAAGAAAGTTTTCAACGTCAAGGAGGGAGAAGACAAATATTACAAACAAGGGAGAAAACAACCGAGTCAAGAAGGAACAAAAATTTCAATGCATTGGTAAGAAAAACACCAAAAGACCAACATAAAACAACAAATGCCACACATTGGTATGGATAAGATAGAATAAAAAATAAAAGATTTTAATGTATTCAATAAAGTTTCCATGCCTATGCAAGAAGGAGAGGCTATTAATGAAGTTTTAATGCAACATTTAAAAAATAAAAGAAAACAAGAAACCAATGTTGGAGGAGAAAAACAGAGTTCAATGCAGCCAAAGTCCAATGCATGCAAGAGAAATATCATCCATGTTGAAAGAATTTGCAAAGAAGAAAAGCCAACGTTGCTGGTAAGAATAAAAAATGTTTCAACATTGTAGTTTTGAATTTCTACGTTGAAGATTTTAGGAAAACATCAATTTCCTACGCCGCCAACAAGTCAAGGAGCCCACATTAGAGAAAAATAACCACATAGTAGCAGAACATAGGAGTCCATGCATGCTTGCTACAAAGTCGATCCTTCACCACACATCCCGAGAGGAAAGGAAGTGTCAAGTCTCGATAATCAATAAGAAGACTAAGGAAATAAGAGCCAACGTTGCTGGTAAAGAGTCCAAGTTTCATGCAAAGTTGAAACTAGACAGTGTTCACGCAGAGGCTTTTGGTGAATAAACTTCACAAGAGAATTTAATAAAAATATATTAAAATTAATCCTGCACGAAGTCATTAAAATCGGGAGAATTTAATTAAAAAAATAAATCATTTTTGTCACACATTGATGAGAAGTACCCAGTGTCATGTTCAATAATATAACACATTCAAACACATTACAGGTGTATATCGACACAAAGGAAAATGAATATAATGAAGAAGACGATAAGATGCGGAAAGAACGTGTCGTGGGTTGTGTCTGATGAAGGAATCGATTTCGGAGTTCAATATCTCGAAGCTGAGTGGTTTTGGAGAAGAACGGTTTATTTCATTGAATTCTTCCCATATTTGTGTACTCATTAACCAAATTTTAAATGAACAACACCTCATTTGATATTTTTCACGAACCCAAGAAAAACACAATTTACTCGATTTTGCCGCACATGCAGTTTTAGCTGGGCGGAAGGCCTACTTTGAGATTCCATATCTTGAGCCTAGATAATGGTCAAGAGAAACGGTTTGATTTGTTAAATTATTCCCACATTCATGTAATTTTTTTTCTAAAATTCAAATGTACAACACTTTGTTTTATATTTTTACGAGTCAAATAAAATGCGTTTATTTGATTTCGTTGTGTGCATCGCTTTTCACTATCAAGGAGACTAACTTTGAGGGTCGATATTTTGAACTCACTTGATCATCAGGAGGAAATGATTAGTTATTTGAATTTTTCCCATATTCATATACTCCTTGCCAAGTTTTAGATTCCCAAGGTGACGTTTGATATTTTCCTAGGCTAAAACCAAACGGGATTTTCACAGTTTTACACTTGCATTTTCCTAGCAGTTTCATAAGAGTCAACTTTGACCTTTAATATTTGAATGAATAATTTGATTGATAAATAACCCTCTTACAAGAAAACTTTTGGTACCTTAATAGACTCCCTCATCCAGTGAGAGTTTCTCATAACAAGATTTTCTATTTTTCCCAGGATAGTTTCAGAGGCAATTTGTGTAGTTTTGTAAGAAGGAAGTAATAGCCTAAAATTATGCTTCTGTAACAATCATGTCATCTTCAAACAAAAATATGTTGCGGTATGGGTTACAGGACATTCTACCCACTTTGAAGCTCCATTCCAATTATGAGAACATCGCTGATACCAACTTGGGACACGTCGACGTAGGTTGATTTTGCGATCGCATATCAATTGAAGGCGAGTCACAATTTTCCCAACACTTGTTCCGAATTGGTCATCACTTATATGGATGCACCATGAAACCTACATAGTATGGTGATTGAAATCCAATGGCTCCAAAGCGGAAGTAACCTCTGAATTCCTCATTATGCGGTATAAGTCGTAGCTATTGGCATAGGTCTCTTCGAGTCAAAAGCCATTGTTATTGGAGATCGATAATGGGAGAAGCTTGTCTACATCAATTGTTTTCACTTGATCATTATATAGATCTATTCATCGACAAACCAAGACCAATGATAAGTACAATTGTGCGGATCATCAAGCAAGCCACATCATTCAAGTGTGTCCCTGCCAGCTCTCAATTAGTAGAGGGCGCAATACTTCATCAGCCAGTCTTAAAGTTAGAGTGTTCTCGAATTGGATGATCGTGAGTGGATCAGAATGAAAACACTTCGGGATGGTGACAAAGACAAAAGACATAACTCCAAAAAGTGAATTGTAATTTTGACTCTTGGAATATCTTATTAATGCCGAAAGATCAAGAGGTGGATTCTCGACAAGGAAAGGTAGCATAACAACTACAATCTCGCGACAAATGAATAATTCACCATGGAAGGCTATTCGGATCATGGTGAGAATTGTGTGTAATTTTGAATACAAATACAAATAAAGATAAAATTACTCATACCAGTATGTTACTCAAACACAGAGTTAGATGAATTGCTCAAGTTTCAAGCTTGACTCTCTTTTCATCTACAAGATTGCGGAGGACGGTCAATGAGTCCATTCCCGTATGACCGAGATAGGTGGATTCTTGGCCCAATGGATAAGGCACCGATCCTAGGTGTCTTGATATAGGTGGCGCATTGCTAACTAAGATGTCTATGTGTGTGTCTAAGTCATTTAAGTGGGGTCCACATGTACCCATTGCTTTTTGTTATAAAGTGGTGTTATTAAACTCACTTTTGGAAAACTGTGGATAAAAGTGATTTCTATTTTTAGTTGATTTCAATAAAGTTGGTTGAGAAAGTCAAAGTCACTTAAGATGCCTTATTTAATGTCCATGTAAAACCCTAACTACTTTGTAACCAACTTTTGGGTTATAAAACAACGTCAGAGATCATTTGTAAAGGGTGACTTTGAGAGAGGAGAAGAAAATATTTGTGTGCAAGCTTTATTTCAAAGAAAGAAACTTTGTGTTCTTTTGAGAAGACATTTTGGAGTTAATGAAATATGAACTTTGTGTCTCATTCATTGTCTCTTATAGCATTTGATGTTCTTATGTTCATTAGATGTTTGTGTTTTTAATCTTGTATGCAAATATTGCCTTAGATCTTATTGTCAACGCTACTAATAGGTCGTTCTAGTTCACAAAGTGATCAATATATGATTATCTACTTGCTCACGTGTGTTCCCTTTTACTCATTCTCATTTAGCCGATGCAAACTCGTTTTATTTGTGTTAGTTTTTTTGTTCTTCTCTATGCAATATTAGGCTTTACTTTTACCTAACTCTTGCATGTTCCTTACATTCCTTTCCTTCATTCCATTCCATCTCCCTCATTCACTTTTCTTTTCATTGATGTTCCAAAACACCCCCACATACAATTTTTAATGTACAAGATGTAAATATAGTTTTGGTTTTCAATAAAGGAAGCCTCACCTTCATTGAGGAGGGACTTCGTTCCCACATTGTTGCATGTCATTTTCATGCGTGTAAATCCATATGCTAACAGTTTTTGGTGAATCTAATGGGGATTCTATAATCGTTAACCAATTCTTGGTTAAATATTTATGACTATCCCCTCTACACAAGCTCCAGTTCTTCAACCGAACCTTGTGCCTAACAAATATTTTCAAGGAGACATTGTTGCCAACCTTCGGATAGTAGCTTGGGAAAACCTTGAAAGCTTGCAGAAATTTGTGGCTGTTGATAGAGCCATGAATAGAGAAATCTACATTGAATACATTAGAAGAAAATCACCCACACTTTTGGCCAGAAGACCTCTTAGACGTGTGTTGATTGTTGTTCACCAACGTGGTACTCTTCCACCAAGGAAATAATTTGTATGGCTATTACAGGTAGCTCACCTATCTCGGAAACCAAATCTTCATTTTCATATACTTAAGAAGACATATCATCATATTTGAGGAAAGGTTTTGGGAAAAGCACACGAGCAACTATCATTTTCATCTCGTCGCATCAGTACTAGATAACAAAGAAGATCAAGCTGCGAGAATTTCTAGAGTCATTTAGGTGCAAAGAGATCAAGAAAGAGAGTGAAGGGAAAATACAAGAGCTAACCAAAACATGCCATTGATCCTTTCATAGTAAAGATTTCAAATTGGTAGGAAAGAGGTTTACATGAGGAGAAAAAGCTAAAGGTCAATCAGATCCCATTTTTGACTTTCAAGGAAAGTTTGGTTTCAAGTTATCTCCTCTAAGGAGGAACACGCCTCGTAGATCTATAAGCCTTGCATCAAGTCCTAAAAGAGCAAGTAAGGAAGGAATCACTACAAGTCAAGCACTTGTTCTTTCTCACATTTTTGCCTTCGTATACCACCTTTCCCAAGATGGCAGTTAACGTACCATGGGGAAATGTCATAGGCCCATTGGCCTTACCATCTTGACATGACCTCCCATGAGGATCGAGGAATATTCTTCCTACGTTTAATGGAGATGGGAAGACTTCACTTGATGACCATATTTTTGCCTTCTTTGTTGCATGTGTAGTTTTTTCAGTGGAATATGAAGATGTTGTTGTTCACCTTTTCATTGAAACATTGCATGATGTTGCCACATATTGGTTTCATCATTTTCCAAATGGATGCATTACAAATTGGAATGATATGAAAACTAAGTTTGAAGACCGATTCAAGATGACGAGAAGATGAACATGCCCTTCTTGCCCAACTATCTTAGGAGAAGAAAGAGCCAATAGAACCCATGAGGAATTTCGTGGCTAAATTCAACAAAATGGTGAACAAAGTTCCTTCTCGGGATTCACCCAAACCCTATGGATAAATTTTTTTCTTTATTAACACAAAACAACTAGAAGTGTGTTATCAGCTAAGAAGGGCTAGAGCATCTACTTTGGAAATTTCTCAATCCTTGGCAATAGAAATTGAGGATAACTTAATCATGGCAGGAAAATTCAAGAAAAATTCCCTCAAGGAATAGAGTCAAGAAACTCCCAATGCTTCTGAGAACATACTCACTAAGTTGGCTAATGTTCTAGCTTTGAAAAGGCAAGTTTCTCAAAGTAGTAAACCTGATCCTTACAAAGACATCCCAAGAAAATGCTATGTTCTCAACAAAGCCAAAATTACAGCACTGCACTCGACGAGGCTTTCTATTGAAGCAGCTCCCAAAACTAACTCAAAATGTGACGTTGTTGAAGAAAGTGATGATGAAGTTGAGGTCATTGAGGTTGATGAAGAAGATCCAGACTCTAGGACATCTGAACCTGAAGTTGAAGAGCCTAAAGGAGAGAGTAATAATCATTTTTTCAAGTAATGTTTAGAAGAAGAAGACGAATACGAAGAAATTATAGAAGATATGAATAGTCAATCCTTCACTATCTTCACACACTCTCAAAAAAAGGAGAAAAGTACCACTAAGGTGGAAGATAAAAATATCTCCAAGGAAGTTCCCAAAGAATCTAAGACTAAGGAAACTTCCAAAGAATCCAAGACAACTGAGATTCCTAAAGATTCCAAGGTGACTTGAGGTTTCCAAGGTCAAAACTATCTTACAGAAAAGAGGGCCTTTGTCAATTCAATTAGTTGATAAATCATCTACGAATAAATTTTCTTCTTCCACATCAGTATCAACCAAGGCCGAAGCAAAGGTAAAAAGTGTGCCATCACCAAGTTTGAAAGAACTAGTATCTGAGGAATCAAGTACAGTCATTTTCCCCAAATTTGATATCAATGATCACATCAATAAAATAAAAATTTCCATGTCACAGGCATAGTACTTGAAGTCCAATAAGGATCAACTTGAGAAATTGGTCCAGTTTATCAAAGGCGACTCTATTGTTCATTCCTCTAAGGGAATTATGAAAACTCTCAAAGATGGGAAGACTCAAATTATTGTGGTAGCCACTACACATTTGAATGAAAAGATTGAACCCTTCTTTATGTCCTTTCTGATCAATGGATGTAAATTAAGTAATTACATTATAGATTCTGGAGCCTCAGATAATGTGATGCCTAGGAAAGTAACACATGCTCTTGGGTTGACTTATATGAGAACATTTGGATATTATTACTCCATGGAGACAAGACAATTTCCTCTGATTGGGCAGATTAAAGATGCTCAAATGTTTTTAGCTCAATTTCTTCAAAAGCGAGTCAAGGTAACCATTCTAGTTCTTTGACATTCTTGCTTCATATGGTATGTTGTTGAGCAAGAAATTTTGTAGATATCCAGTGTCGTGAGATTAAAATGGAATGGTCTCATGATATGATCCCTATTAGTGGATAAATGAAGATGCTAATGCCATAAACTTAGAAAAATTTCACCGTATTGAAAACCGATGACCCCTATGCACGTGTCTTGTTTCAAAACTCCAAAGTATGAGTAATTATATGATGACTGCAGAGGTTCATGCACTGAGGTCACTTGCCAAGATCCCAATGAATTTTGAGATCTTGAGTTCAATGTAAGTTGTTTCTCAACAAGTTCCGGTTGCATGAGTGGTGACGATATCTCTGAATGGTAAAATATTTCCTTTGTTTTTCAAACTCCAATTTTCAAATACTAACAAAACTATAGAATACGATGCATTAATCCTTGGCCTCCAAGTTGTAGAAGAAAAAGGGATCAAATTTTTTAAATTTTTCATAGATGAGGAGTTGATTGTGAAACAAGTTAAAAATCAATATCAAGTAAAGAATGATCGTTTGAGACACTACAGAAATAAAGTGTGGGATGTGATAGAAGTCTTCAATTATTTTTCCATAAAATCCGTCCCTCATGAAAAGAATGACAAATCAGATTCTCTAGTAGTCTTAGCTTCATTAATGATCCCTCATTCAAAGTTTGATAAAGACAAATACACCATTGAAATGGTTTTTAGGCCAAGTGTTCCTGACAATGCAAAAAATTGGCAAGTATTCAATGATGATCAACAAATTATTTCCTTCTTGGAAAAGAGGGATAATTTTGAACAGTTTATACTTTGAAGGAAGTGATTCTACATTTTGTGAATCGAGACCTCACCCATTCAAGAAGGAGTTGAGAACGAGGATCATGGCGATGGAATCATTCAACTCAAAGGAAATAAAATTCTAAAAGGATTGGTTTCACTTGAAGAAATTTTTGATAAGCATGACAGGTTTATCAAAGAGAAAGAGCAGTAGGACCCATGAAATTCTACTGACTATGAGCAAGTTAACATTGGTACCAAGGACAAACCTCGCCTGGTCAACATTGGTAAGTGTTTCTCACCTGAGGAGCGTAAAAATTTGTAAGCCTCCTTACCAAATATTTTGACATCTTGGCTTACTCATATAAAGACTTGAAGTCTTTCCAACCTAGGGAAATGGAGTATGCCATACCTTTGAAACCTTGCGCAACTCTATTTAGGAAAAATCAAAGACAAATTAATCCTAAGATAACAGGGACAATATATCATGAGGTTCAAAATATGTTAGATGTATGAATAGTTTTTCCTATTCGACATTCAACTTGGATAACTAATATTGTACCGGTTCATAAGAAAAATGGATAAATTAGGATTTGCATGGGTTTTCACAATCTTAATCAAGCTTCCTTGAAGGATAACTATCCACTGTCGGTCATGGACCATATTCTCGCAGAATTCACCGGATCGAAATGTTATCCATACTAGATGGTTTCTATGGATATAATCATATTGAAGTGGCTAGAGAAGACTAACATAAGACAATGTTCATGACCCTTGGGGTACGCGTTCGCATATAGAAGAATGCCTTTTGGTTTGATCATTCAAATTTTCAAAGGGCTATGGATATGCAATTTGAAAATTATAAAGACAAGATCATTCCGATATACCTAGATGACCTTATAATGTTCTCAAAGAAGCGAGAAGATCACCTAAGATATTTAGAGAAAATATTGCAAAGGTGTAGAATTCATAAGATCTCCCTGAATATGAAGAAGTCTGTGTTCAGAGTTACGGAAGGAAAACTCCTAGGTCATATTGTTTCTAAAGAAGGAACTAAGATCGATCCTAAACACGTTCAAGCTATCAAGGATATTTCCTTACCTACAAGTAAACCTGGAGTTCACTCATTCTTTGGGAAGGTGAAATTTTTGAGAAGGTTCATGCCAGATTTCACCGAGCTAACCAAAGAAATCGCTGATATGATGAAAGGAAAATAATCCTTCAAATGATCGAAGGAAGGTAGAGAAGCATTTGAAAAAATCAAGGGTGTTATTGCAAAAGCTCTTACATTGGTGTGTCCTGATTTTAAAAAGGATTTCATAATCTATTGCTATGCTTCGCCACACATGATCTCTGTCATCCCGACTCAACAAAATCAAGAGGGAATCAAATATCCTATTGCATTCATGAGTTTTGGATTCAAGAAATATGAACTCAATTACACTCCCCTTGAGAGGCATGCATACACGGTGGTTAGAGCTTTGAAACATTTCAGGTACTATGTATTGAATTCTCACACCAAATTCTTAGTTCCGGACACCACAATTAAATAGATGCTGACACAACAAAAACCATGATCTCAAAGAGGTAATTGGGTCTCCATGATCCAATATTATGACTTGGACATCAAGCCTACCAAGTTAGTTCGAGGAAGAGGACTTTGTCAACTCATCGTAGAGAATGAACCATGAGATGACTCTGAAGAAGAACCAGTTGAAGAAAGTTTACCACTAGTATTTTTGTCAGTACCACAGAAAAATGCTATTCGATATAGCCTACTTTCTCACATATGGAAAATTCCTTGAGAATATGATAGCTAAGGAAAAGAGAGCTATCAAATTAAGAGCTTTTAGGTATGTCATTTGGGACAACACTTTGTTCAAGAAAGGAATTGATGGCATGTTCCTCAGATGTGTCGATAAAGAACAACAACCTAGGTTGTGGAAGCCTTTCACAATCATGCTTGCGGTGGTCATTTCTCTGGACCAGTGACAACTCATAAAATTTTGTGAGCACATTATTATTGGCCCACTATGTTTTCTGATGCTAAAAATGGGTAGCCAAATGCGAAGCTTGTCAACAATTTGTTGGAAGACCTAAATTGGCAGCTTTGCCTTTAAATCTAGTTGTCATTGAAGAACCCTTTCAACAATGGGGTTTAGATTTCATTGGGGTCTTGAATCCTAATTCTAGTGCTGGTCATACTCATGTGCTCACTATAATTGACTACTTTACGAAGTGGGTAGAAGCTATTCTGGTGAAACAAACATCTACTACGGTAATTTGTGACTTCATCAAAGAGAATATATTGGTTCGTTACGGAATTCCACAAAAGATCGTGACAGAAAATGCCACCAATTTTTATTCTACAGAGATGATAGGTTTTTGTTATGGATATGGGATATCTTTATCTCATTCGTCGATTACTACCCTCAGGGAAATGGTCAAGCAGAATCCAGTAACAAAAACATCATTACCATCATGCATAGTTAGTAAAAAAACAAAGAGCTTGGCGTAAAAAGGTATATGATGCATTGTGGGCTAACCACCTAACTCCCAAAAGATCAATTAGAATGTCTCCATTCCAACTCTTATATGGAACCGATGCTCAAATTCCCATCACTTTGGAGTTACCAGCATTATGATTGGCTCAAGCAATTGATGATGAATGCTTCACCAATGCATTGGATAAAAGGATCATGTTCCTAAGAAAGCTTGAAGAACAAAGAATTCAAGTAGCAAACAGGATCGAGGAACACCAATCCAAAGTGAAGAGGTTGTTTGACAGGAAAACTAAGGAGAGACAATTTCAAATCAATGACTTAGTTCTTCTCTAGGACAAGAGACGTGAACCAAAAGGAAAGCATAGGAAGTTTGATTCGCTGTGGCTAGGCCCTTTCAAGATCAGAAATTTCTATGGAGATGGCACTTTATTACTTGGCATATCCCAATGGAACTCATTTGCCTTTTCC
Organism: Taxus wallichiana var. yunnanensis; assembly: GCA_018340775.1. NCBI lineage: Eukaryota > Viridiplantae > Streptophyta > Pinopsida > Cupressales > Taxaceae > Taxus > Taxus wallichiana. Next base: position 467,043,903 of record CM031236.1, on the reverse strand, counting down.
CTACAACGGGAAATATCTCAAGCATTATCAAAATTGAAAATGGGTTGTCCCCGTATGTACATAGGTAATTAGGATTTTGGTTTGTTTCTTTTCCCTTTTTTCGGTTTCCTCTCTTTCGTCATCCCATTTTTGTGCTCCATTGTTTTTGGGATCGTGTTCATTAAATATTTGGGTTTGGGTTTGTTGCTACATTTGTGAAGTCCTTGTCCCCAATTAGAGCCAACTGTTATCAGCTAATTTTGACTTCACAAAATTAATAAACGTAAAATTTTAATTTTTTTCAAAAGTATTCTTTCACGTGATTTCTCATCCCCATTGTGATCGTATTGTTCTTGTGATCATTTCGGTCTTCATTTCATCCATTTTGGGTGAGAACTCCTCCCGCTAGGTCACAAACTGCGTTAATAATTAATTAATTAATTAATATTTAATTAATTTATTACCCTTTATTTGATAAAATCAATTTTATTAATTTTTGGGGTTTTTAATTAAATAAATATTAATATAATTAAAAATCAATCAACAAGTTGTATTTTTATTTCCGGGGAAAATAAAGCTTCCGCTTCCAATCACGGGATGCCAAATTGGCTTCCCGTACCTAGATTTCCCCTTTCTTGGCAAATTCTTCTTATTTCCCTACTTGTGGGATTTCTTCTACTGATTGCCAATCCAACCGGTTGGCAAATGGGAAAAAAATCTCCCGATCTCCCACATGGGGAAATAGGGTGGGGATTGCCAGCTTGCCTTGCCATTTCTGCTGGCAAATGGTTATCTTTTTCCCATTTTCCCCTGGCAATTAATGCCACTACCCGAAGGAAGAGGAGTCAATTATTTCAATGGGAAGGGGAAACGGTCACGGGAAGCTTCTTTAATCCCTATAACCGTTTCCCCGTGAAACTAGTTGGAAGAATTTTTGTTTCTTATTGAAGGAAGTCTCCATACTCGATTGTTTGTGCTATTGCTAAATTGTTTTTTGCATTTCATTACAAAGAAGAAACAAAGAATAACAGTCCACTGTGAACGCATAGCTGTGAGAAGAACAAAATTTATGCAAGTTTTGAAAAATCCACGCTAACATTTGGAATCCCACGTAGCTTTTGATTGAATTCCAACATTGCCAAACAGGAAGAATTAATTAAAAAAAAAAGTTTTCAACATCAAGGAGGGAGAAAACAACCAGTCAAGAAGTAATAAAAGATTTCAATGCATTGGTAAAAAAAAACCAAAAGACCAACATAAAACAACATGAAAGGCCACACATTGATATGGATAAGATAGAATAAAAAACAAAAGATTTTAATGCATTCAATAAAGTTTCCATGTCTATGCAAGAAGGAGAGGTTGTTAATGAAGTTTCATTGCAACATTTAAAAAATAAAAGAAAACAAGAAACCAATGTTGGAGGAGAAAAATAGAGTTCAATGCAGCCAAAGTCCAACGCATGCAAGAGAAATATCATCCACGTTGAAAGAATTTGCAAAGAAGAAAAGCCAACGTTGCTGGTAAGAATAAAAAAGGTTTCAACGCTGCAGTTTTGAATTTCCATGTTGAAGATTTTAGGCAAACAACAATTTCCTACGCTTCCAGCAAGTCAAGGAGCCCACATTAGAGAAGAATAACCACATAGTAGCAGAACATAGGAGTCCATGCATGCCTGCTACAAAACTTAGAGTCTTCACCACGCATGCCTGAGAGGAAAAGAAGTGTCATGTTTTAGGTAGTTAATAAGAAGACTAAGGAAATAAGAGCCAATGTTGCTGGTAAAGAGTCCAAGTTTCATGAAAATTTGAAACCAGATAATGTTCATGTAGAGGATTTTGGTGAATAAACTTCACATGAGAATTTAATAAAAAAATATATTAAAATTAGTCCTGCGCGAAGTCATTAAAATCGGGAGAATTTAATTTTAAAAAATCATTTTCATCATGCATTGATGAGAAGTATTTGGGCTATTCAATAATATCACACATTCAAACGCATTACTGGTGTATATCGGCACAAAGGAAAATGAATTTAATGAAGAATATGATAAGATGCGGAAAGAACGTGCCGTGGGTTGTGTGATGAAGTAATCGATTTCAGAGTTCAATGTCTTGAAGTTGAATGATTTTGGAGAATAACGGTTTATTTCGTTGAATTATTCCCATCTTCGTGTACTAATTTACAAAATTTTAAATGAACAACACCTCATTTGATATTTTTCACGAACCCAAGAAAAACACAGTTTACTCGATTTTGTCGTGTGCGCAGTTTCAGCTTGGCGGAAGACCTACTTTGAGAATCCATATCTCGAGCCCAAATGATTGTCAAGAGAAATAGTTTTGTTCATTGAATTCTTCCCACATTCATGTATTTATTTGCCAAAATTCAAATTTACAACACTTTTTTGATATTTTTCACATAGTCAAATAAAATGCGGTTTATGATTTCGCTTACGCGCACGCTGGGTTTTCATCATCAAGAAGACTGACTTTGAGGGTCGATATTTTGAACTCATATGATCATTAGGATAAAATTATTAGTTCTTTTAATTCTTCCTATATTAATATTCTCCCTTTCTAAGTTGTATATTCCCAAGATGACGTTTGGTATTTTTCCCAAGCTAAAACCAAATAGGATTTTCACAGTTTTACACCAACATTTTCCTAGCAGTTTCATAAGAGTCAATTTTGAATTTTAATATTTGACTGAATAATTTGATTGAGAAACAAACCTCTGAAAGGTAAACTTGTGGTATGTTAATATACTCCCTCATCTAGTGAGAATTTATCATAACAAGATTTGCTATTTTTCCCAGGGTAGTTTTAGAGGCAATTTGTGTAGTTTTGTAAGAAGGAAGTAATAGCCTGAAATCACGCTTCTATCACAATCATGTCATCTTAAAACAAAAATATATTACGGTATAGGTTACATGAAATTCTACCCACTTCAACGCTCCATTCAGAGTATGAGAACATCACCGATACCTATTTGAGACACGTCGACGTAGGTCGATTCTACGATCACATATCAATTGAAGGCGAGTCACAATTTTCCCAATTCTTGTTCCGAATTGGTCATCACTTGCATGGATGCACCAAGAAACCTGAAAAATATGGCGATTCAACTCCAATGGCTCAAAACTAGAAGGAACCTCTGACTTCCTTATTATGCGGTATAAGTCATAGTTATTGGCATAGGTCTCTTAGGAGTCAAAAAACCATTGTTATCGACAGAGTTCGATAATGGGAGAAAATTTTCTACATCAATTATATTCACTTGATAATTGTACAGATATATTCATAAAAAACCAAGACCGATGATAAGTACAATTGTGTGGATCATCAAGCAAGGCCACATCATTCAAGTGTGTCCCTATCAGCTCTCAGTTAACAGTGGACACAATACTTCATTGGCCAGTCTTAAAGTTGGAGCATTCTCGAATAGGATGATCATGAGCAGATCATAATGATAACACTTTGGGATTGTGACAAAGACAAAAGACATAACTCCAAAAAGTGAATTGCAATTTTGACTCTTGGAAGATCTTCTCAATGCCGAAAGATCAGGAGTTGGATTCTGACAAGCCAAGGTGGCGTAACGACTACAGTCTCGTGACAAATAAATAATTCACCATGGAAGGCTATTCAGAGCATGTGGATAATTGTGTGTAATTGTGAATACAAATGCAAATAAAGATATAATTACTCATACCAAGATGTTTCTCAACAGAGAGCTGGATGAATTGCTCAAGTTTCAAGCTCGAATCTCTTGTCATCTAGAGGATTGCGAAGGACGGTCAATGAGTTCATTCCCATACGACCGGGATATGTGGATTCTTGGCCCAATGAATAAGACACTGATCCTAGGTATCTTGATCTAGGTTGCGTGTTACTGACTAAGATGTTTATGTGTGTGTCCAAGTCGTTTAAGTGGGGTCCACATGTACCCATTGCTTTTTGTTATAAAGTGGTGTTATTAAACTCACTTTTGGAAAAATGTGGATAACTTAAGTGTTTTATATTTTTAGTTGCTTTTAATAAAGTTGGTTGAGAAAGTCAAAGTCACTTAAGATACCCTATTTAATGTCCATATTAAACCCTAACTACTTTGTAACCAACTTTTGGGTTATTAAAGGAAGTCGAGGGATCATTTGTAAATGGTGATTTTGAGAGAGGAGAAGAAAATACTTTTATGTGCAAGATTTATTTCAAAGAAAGAAACTTTGTGTTCTTTTGAGAAGAAATTTTGGAGTTAATGAAATATGAACTTTGTGTCTCATTCATTGCCTCTTATAGCATTTGTTGTTCTTATGTTCATTAGATGTTTGTTTTTTTAATCTTGCATGCAAATATTGTCTTAGATCTTATTGTCAACGCTAGTAATATGTTGTTCTAGTTAACAACGATCAATATCTGATTATCTACTTGCTCACGTGTGTTCTCTTTTTCTCATTCTCGTTTAGTTAATGCAAACTCCGTTTTATTTGTGTTATTTTTTTATTGTTCTTCTCCATGCAATATTAGGCTCTATTTTTACCTAAATATTGCATGTTCCTTCCATCCATTCCATTCCATCTCTTTCATTCACTTTTCTTTCCATTGATGTTCTAAAACACCCCCACATACATTTTTTAATGTACAAATGTAAATACAGTTTTGGTTTTCAATAAAGGCAGCCTCACCTTCATTGAGGAGGGACTTCGTTCCCACACTATTGCATGTCATTTGCATGTGTGAAAATTCATGTGCTAACAAAATGCATACACTAACATGAAATGCACTACCGTGAAAATGGATGCGCTAACACAAAAAGACATGCATTAGTGTAGAAAGGTATGCGCTAGTGCGAGTCCGACCTTTTAGAAGGCCTTATAATAATTTAGTAAATTTTAAGAAGTGATTTAGAGGAATATAGGAGCAATTAGAAAACCTCGGAAGATTATTTTAGAAGAAATGATGCTAACCATTTGTATCTTAGATGATCCTACAAGAGAGACTACTTAATTTAGATGTGTGTAAGCATCATGAACGTCTACAAGCCTATGTATTGACCTTCTCACGTCGCGATCGGTGAGGTTTGATTGCCATGCTTGAGGCTACAAGTTTATCTTATATTACATAGTTTCCACACATTATGATGGATCATAGCCTCTTGAATGCCTTAGTAGAGAGGTGGCACGGTGAAGAGTCGAAATTCTAATTACCCATTGGATAGATGACAATGACCTTGGAGGACATGTATTGAATTCTAAGAGTACCTATCTAGGGTAACTTGGTTACATATGATGGGCACTGCTGCCGGATTTTAGGACATATCTGGGATATGTTTTAGCGAGAGGATATACCTCGATAGGTCATGATAGTGTACCTATACATATGTTTCAAGAGTAGAGGTATTACACACATTGTAGTATACCTTATGGATCTTATCATCGACTACATATTGCCTTATAAGAGTGGGACACAATTTCTGTATGGTTTGATAAGATTTGTACACAAACATATTGATGGGGAGTTTTTTTACCTAGGATCGGTGCATACTAGTCCATTTCTATAGGGATTTGCATTTGATACCCAATAGAGGTATGAGGAGCCTAAGTCCTACACTCGATGTAGATTTGGGCCTAGGACCATATTACTATTGGACATACACTTAGAGTCTTTGTGAGTTAGAGCACGAGGTGAGCCATATTGTATGTGATGGGATCTAGTAGGAGAGGAAATTAGATCTCATGTGGGGATACTACTTATTATAAGCGAGCCTTTGATGACTTGCAGTTATGGATAGTGACCTGATGACCATACCATTTATACTAGTGACGCGGGGATGCTTTGTTGAGCTAAGAATTGTGGAGGTTGATCACTTTTGATAGGCATCCAAAAGCACATTTTATAATGGTACCGAGTAGATAGAGTAGAGTGGCACCTTGGTGTCATCCAGGGTATCCAAGGGAATGAGATATGGTACGCATGCAAAGTGCATGAGACTCTTAACTTTTGGCCTTGCATCAGACTGTGGAGAGCATTATAGAGTTATCGGAGTACCATTCCACAACTACGAGATGGAAAAACACAGATAGTGGACCCTAGTACCACTATAGATTATGGAGCTTAGTATGCGATAGTGGTGCCTTGACGAACACTATTCCATAGGAAACCATAGTGGGTGGTATAGAAACAAAAAAAATAGGTTTTCATAGTAGAGCACTACATGATAGGGCCGGATAAGGCTAGCCAAAGGCTAAGGCTGACCTACACAAAGCCTAGGGATAGGGACAAGGTCATGCTGATCTAAGGTGATATGTTTAGGTATAGGTGCAGCCACAGTATAGGTTATGGTGCCTTTTGCACGGTAGGGTCCATTGATACATCCACGAGATAGTGCCGATTAATAGCAGTACCACAACCACAAGTATAAATACCTGTGTTACAATAGGTTATACAATGAGGATATATAAGTGATCGATATTGATAGGGTTCGATACGGGGTCCACTATCACTTCCCAAGTAGGTAGTCCACATATTATAGTAGATGGGGGTGATGGGGACGGAGTGGGGGCATAGGGGCTACGACGACTTGACATACCAGTCCTAGGTTTTAGAGTTATTCTAGGAACATGTGGGCCATTAGTGGCAACTTTGCAGCTGAGATGGATATGACCCTACAGCTTGGTGATATTACATTCATTATAGTACATACCTTGTAGCGGCGGTTAGAGCATGTCATCACAAAGTGAGACCAAGCCATAATAGAGAAAGATTAGGTTGTAGCTGCACAAGAGAATCTCAAGATATAGTTTGGGGTTGAAGTGTGACCCACATTATAGGGGAGCACAATGCTCTTTATTATGCGATTGAGGCGGATGGAGTCGGGGATCTAGTGTATGATTTTTCAGCAACTTCGGGTGAGGCGACGCATTATAGGGTTGTATATCATGTTACAGATGCTCGGCACAAAGGGAACTTCCATACAATCATATTATAGGAAACCGATCCAAATCCAGTTCGCACAAGCCCTCAAGGTCTACTAGATTTGTATAGATACCCCCATCTGGCTAGAGGAAGGGTAGCCCAAGCCATAGGCCAGCAGCAGGTCCTAGTGTCGGTGAGATTCATCCGTGGCTCTTTATTCATATGGATTTATGTATTATTTTTATGTATGCCTCGTGACGAAGGAACAATTTGATTCAATGTATATGCATGTTTTTAGTATGCCTGGAGATGAAGGCACATTTTTTAACCCATTCCCATAGTAGCTTGTTATTGTATCTTATGTATATCAAGACACTATTATATATGGACATTGATTATGATTTGACATTCTATATGATGATGGACTTGTTATGGTATCACATTTGTGTTTATGAGATAACATTTTTATCAATGTTTTATTTTTAATGTTGTGGGAGGGGGACAAAAATATTCCCTATTTCCCCATTGGTGATGTTTATATGATGTGATGTTAGCTTAGCATACATGTTGATTTTATTTCCATGATGATGTAGCTTAGAATGTTATTGATGAGATGTATAGATGTTAGATGTGATGATAGTGAGTGTGATGATGAAATGGTAATTCACAATGTACAAGAAACAATTAACTAAAACAACTTTATATACTCGAACAAAACTAAAGAACAAACTAATCTAAGAAGCATGTAATACAACACACTACACAAATAAGAAAACAAACAAAACCAAATGCAAACAAACAAGAAAGTAAGCAATACTACTTATGTTTTTGTGGAACATTTTCTAAGTGTTTTGCACTATTTTTATATTTTTACCGAGGAAAATGTTATATTATTTTTGGGTTTTTTTTTTTCTGGTGATACCTATTTGAATGTTTTTTTATGTTTTCTAAATATTTTCCAAAATTATAGACAAGAAATTAATATGTATGGATTCCCCCAGTGATAGATGGGAATGTACAAAGGAAAACTCCACACATATATACAAGAATAGGATCGCGAGATCAAGGCCACAAAGGATAGGCTCAAAAGGATCTTAGATATAGGTGAAGCACTAGCTTAGGAAAGAAGTGATCATGCCCCTAGGTGTGAGATGCTTGTGAACAATGAATCCTCCTACAACGCCAAAAACTAGTTTTCACTAAAGGACTTTTCCAAAGTTCCACCATTGTGTGGTTTTCACACTTGGAAAAATTGATTTCTCTTTACTTTTCTATTTCTTTTTTTGATTTTTATACTTTTTTAATTTTTGAAAGACCCCTATGCTTAGGCTCAAAAACACTTAAGATACATGGCATTCATGGGTTCCTGAAGTTCATCACCATCAGGATAGGTAAGTGTATATGCACCTGAAGCAAACCTAGCAATTACAACATATGGTCCTAGCCAGTTAGGTTTAAACTTTACTTTCTTCTCACCATCTTTCGTGGTGTTGAATTGATTTTCCTTAAGAACTAGATAGCCTTCTTCAAACTGGGAGATATGATAGGTTTGTTTTATCTATCACGCACTCGATTATGATACACTTTAATTTGATCCAATTGCACGGAGGCATATTTCATCAAGTAACTCTAGCTCAGGCTAGCCTAGCCACTCTATAGTCTTCATCTTTGTCCAAATAGTCTCTCAAGGATATCCGCAATGAAGGAAGCTCAATCTCCAGGGGTAAAATGGATTCAGTGCCAAAGAAAAGAGAATATGGTGTCACACCTATTGGTGTGTGAATAGATGTCATGTGATCCCGAGAGGGCGGGATGGATCTGAAGGTGTCGATTATGACCGGTTTTACTGACCATTTTCTCCATTATACGAACAAGAGTCTTTTTCAAAGCTTACGCTTGTCGATTACCTTGAGGTGTAGACACCTAAAATTGATTAACAAATTTGGTGTCCCTCGTGCGCATTTGCTCTCTCAGGTAACCTAGGGCACGTTTATATCACCACTATCCCCTTGGGATATTATTCGATTTGTGATTTAAACACCTATCCTAAGTTTAATTCACCCCATTATGTTTTACCCGTGAGTAATTAAATATTAACTATTTAATTACACCTTTTCACATGTATCCTAACCACTTATCTACCCCATATCTATCCTATCCATATATCCCCCCTATTTCTCCTCCTCCCAAAGCGGGATATTTCCCGTATTTGAGGTGGAGGGATCACTCTTATCTTTCCAGAAATCGCTCATTTTGGCCGTCTCGGGAGTCTGTTCCGTGATCGGCGCCGACCGGTACTCGGTCGACGCCAATTTTTCGGAGCGGCGCCAATTATAAATAGAAGCCCAGAACTCAGCTCTCTAGAGGAACACAGAGACGAGAGACACAAGGGGCCACAGAGAGACACAGATTGTAAAGAGAGAACGAGAGATCTTTGCGCATCTAGTGTGAACATTATCTATCGAATGAGAGCGGATCTTGTCCAAATCAATCCCTGAGAGGAGCACCGTTACTCTGTTCTTATCACATCAACATCGCACGTCTCCATTGATTTTACTGGGTGACTCTGTTCTGTATCCAAAGACGCAGTGGAGCCTTACTAGTATCTCACCGGCCTGCGAGATCCAGAGCGTTGGCGATCTTGCCTTCATTTTCCGATTTCCAAATCTTCTCGCACTTTGTCTCCGATCGACGCCGATCGACATCAGTCGATGCCGATCTTAACCAGTCGACGCCGATTCTACATAATCGACGCCGATCATCCTGCAGATAGGTAAAAGGACACAGGTAACACAAATCCAGCTTTGTTTTCACAGTTCCCTGTCTTCTGTTGCTTTCTATCTGCTGTTTAGATTCTGTTTATTACTTTGATCAGAAAATCTAGTCTTGTACGTACATCTTTTATCATGTATGCTTCTTTACTTAATTGAAAACGTGGACTGACATCCGCCGAGGGAGCTTATCGCTTCCCGGATCTACTTCTCGGGTAGTCCACCTAAATATCTTTTAACGTGGTCTTTTTCTGTCAAGCATCGGTGTCTCGCAGGTTACTTGGATCTACTGTGCAGAATTGCTCGTGTGCACCCGTCTTATCTACATCAGCTTCCTTATCCGTCTACATCTTTGGATCTTGTCCATCAGGTATCGATTTCATTGGAGTTTTTCAGGGTTTTTGTGTTTATTTTGGTGCATTAACTTGGACAGGTAACAAGCGCGAAATTCTTGATCAACATTCTAGCATGCCCGGTGGGAGCCAACCAAAGTCCCTTATTGATAAGTTCATCTTTTTTTTTTAGTTTTGAGCTTTGTTCTTTTTCTTTTCCGTGAGCATTTCCTTTCATCGTTCCAATCTTGCTCTTTATACGAAATTGTTATTTCCTTGAAGTTTTTCTAGTTCCTTAAAATAGAAATTTTCGTTTCACCATTATCTGGATACATCTTTCTGGATTTTGTCTGGTGTTTGCTTAACCTTTTCCCGTGGAGCACTTTGCTTGTTCGTGGGATTGTTCGAGGGGGAGAGCTCAACAACGCGCTTTTTGAAGTCCACACACCTTGGAGAGCTAAATCTACAGGTATTTCTCTTTTACGGTGTTTTCTCCTTTTTAGGAACTAAAAAATAAAAATAAAATAAAAATAATAAAAAATAAAAATAAAAATAAAAATAAAAATTCTTTGTTTGTCGTCTATCACATCTGAACATTTCAATTTTTGGTGCTTAAAAAGAATTTAATCACATTTGGGAAAGAATCATTTTGACTTGTCTTCATCAAAATCAAACACTTTGTTTTTAAGTGCTTAAAAAAAAAAACACTTTCTTTGTCATTTCTGCTGTATGTTTTTCATCTAGTTTTAATTAGGCTAGAAAATTGATCAAAATCGGTAGTGACACTATTTGATTTTTATTTTTCACCCTTGCACACAAAGCCAAAATCACTAGGTATAAAGCATTTAAACAAAAATTCTTTCCCAGCCTCGCCTACTTGGAAGTGACATCCAAGAGGAAGAGCTGCGCGGTACTCGGGCATGTTTATAAATTCATGGAAGTTCTGGTATATATTGGCAAAGCACCCGACTCCCTTATCGTAGCGGTGTGTGAAGTGCGGGGGTAGGCCCCTATATCAAGCCACGTACCGGTCTTTTACTGAAGTGCCTTCGGGACTCCTCACCAAAACACCCCCAAACCATCCTTAGTTTGGCTATCTGAGTAGTTCCTGTTCTAAAAGGCCCTCCCTAATATTTTCTTTCTTAAAAGCATAAAAACTTAAAAGAGATAATCACCTACGCTGCTTGAATTGTCTGTGCATTAGTTAGGTCAATCTTCTTTTCTGCTTGTTTATGACGGTCATCACTCGGTTACAATCTAGAAGAATGGCTCAATTAGCCCCTTCTTCCTCCGAGATCACCACTAGTGTGGATGTTTCGGCACCCCCCAGGTCTTCCTCGGGACCGCTGTTAGTTGGTTCCCCATCCTGGTCATATAATCCTTTCTATCAGGCCAAAGCAACCCCATCACGTCCAGCTTCCCCTAGTCCTTCAGAAATATCATCTGCTTCCGACTCAGAGTATGTTCCTTGCGGGGATCCTGAATTTCAGGCGCTCCTTGATCGCAATCCAGTAGCCCTCATGGACTACCTAGTACACAAGTCTATGCAAATATCGATCGGGGACCGCCAATCCAAAGAAGTGTATGATTATCCTTGTGAACCATCCCAAGCCTTTGTAGAACAGTTAGCATCATTTTTCTTGCCTCGAGCCACGAAGGAGGGTGGCGCACCTGTGCCTCCTTTTTCTCTTCCACCGACCATATCGACTAGTTCTCAAATAGTCTTACCTATTCCTAACGCCGCAGTTACCTCAACTATTCCACAACCTACTTCTGAGAGGTCCTCTTCCCTAGCCATAATGAGTGCGTCTGTGCACCCGCATATTGCTGTTAATTCATCTATGCCGTCCATTGTGTCCCAGGGTCAGTACCCCTTTATGAGTCAACCCCCTTCGACTAGTCAGTTGGTTCCTGCTTCTCATCCTCCAGTGGGTCTTTCTTCTAATGTTCCAGCAACAGTGACCTTCGCCCATCCTCTAGCATCGGCGCCCTTAATAACTAATCCAGCTGTAGAAAGCCTCTTTCAGAGCTTTGTTCCCCAATATGTCCAATCAAATCGGCACCCATGTTCCTCAATCTGTTCCAATTCAGTCAACAAGCATAGGAGTCCACCAATCACAGGCTCCGTCCGTCATCCAACCTTCATTTTCTCAACCACTTATTATCTCACAGCCTGCCTATACACAGGCTCCTTCACAACAAATACCCCACCAGGCGTCACCCAGAATGCCTGGTTACTCCTCTTATCATCCTATCAATCAACAGATGAATCCCCCATTGACACCTCAACAACATCCACCATTTGCTTCTTATGTAGGACATGCCAGTGTGCCTCCTCCTCAATCTGACGTGGTTCAAATTATTTTCAAGAAAATCATAGACTTGGAAGCCTCCACCAAAGGGGCTCGTCCTTCATACTCTTTTGAAGAAGTATGTAATGAACCCATTCACCCCTCAGTGGCTTTTAAGCCTTATCCTCCCCAATGGGAACTTCCTAAATTTTCAAAATTTCACAAATGGAGGACCCTCAACAAAGATTTGCGAGCATTCAAACATGCTTGCTACCTCATAGTCTAGGATCAGGAGCTTATGCTCCATACTTTTCCTATGTCTCTAGCAGGTCCTGCTTTAGACTGGTACAATAACATTCCTCAACATTCCTTGTTTTCTTTCTCTCAATTATCCCAGATGTTTGTTGAAAACTTTTCAATAAATATCACGCATAAGATCTCGATTACAGATCTTTATAACATTCGTCAATTCGATGATGAGTCTATTGCAGACTTTGTCACTCGTTGGAGAGGGATAATAAACCAATTATCTTTCTCCCTTCCTCAATCCCAACAGATCGAGTTGTTTACTTGATCTTGTGCTAATAATATTTCTTCCACTTTAAGGATCCAGACCTTTCATACATTTGAAGAAGCCTTTACAATGGCACGCAAACTTGAATCTCGCGCCATTGAACAAGGGAAGTTAAAACTTTGCTCTAAATCTAAACCAGATTTTTCTCGGTTTACCAAATCAAATCCTTCCACTTCTAAAGACAAGAATCAGGGATCCACCAACGCTATTGTATTAAAAACATCACGAGCCGATACCACTTCTAATCAAACACCACGAAGAGACTCCTCATCTTCTCAAAAAGGGACCTCATCATCTCAATCTTTCACTTCATTGGGGGAATCATATGCTTCTATCCTGAAAAAATGTTGGAAGTTCACATGATCGAACTTCCCCCCATTAGGAATATTGATGAAAGCCAAGAATGTCCATTCTGGTATAGGGAAAATGACTTCTGTCATTATCATAGAACCAAAGGTCATGACATTGAGCGATGTCAGACCTTCAAAAATCTTGTCCAAAAATTCATTGATAAAGGCGAGCTCATTCTGGATAACCCAAATGCTCCCCCAAATCAAGCACTGGATGTCTTTAAACAACCTTTTCCCAATCATTCCCCAAACCATGATGCTTCAGAGTTTCAAAAACCAAACACTCATACTATCAACTTCATCTCTACTGAAGAATCTTCTTCTAAAACTAAGCCATCTGCAAACACATCGACCGAATCGAGCCTCCTTCTGCTGTGTTAATCATTGGGATTCCACCATCTTCAGATAGCCCGTCTTTGAATATTCCAACATTGTTAGATACGGATTCACCTCTCTCTGCTTCTTTGTTTGATCTTCCGTCCATACCCGAGATAGTGTCATCCTCATCTGTCTCATCGTCAGAAATTCTTTCAATGCTTAAGGAAATTACATCCCTTCGAGTTTCCACCGTGGATACATCCACTTCTGTTTCTCCCATTTTTGCTGCGACTATGCCCTTGGTGAACGTACCTATAGTTGTGCCGACTTCGACGGAAGCGTCTTCGATTTTGACTCTTCCTGTTTCCTTTCCTACAATAGTTTCACCCACAATTACTGTACCAGAAGTAGTTCCCTCACAAGGAACTGCTTCTTCATCACTCACTTCTTCCATCACAAATGCTACTTTGCCTATTAAGGGGAAATCTAAAGAAGTAGCACCAACACCTATATGCTTGGTTCCTGAACTTAGACCGAGACAACCGAAATCTAACGTTGCGCCATCAATACCTCCCCATTTGCTTCCCCAAAAAGGTTACAATCACCTTATGCGGTTGAAATTGTCACCATTCCTGAAAAAGGAAAGCCCATATTTCGAACCATCAAGACTCTTGGTGCTTTCCCACAAAAATCTCTCTCTGCACCTCATAAAAGATTGGATTTGTCCACTGAGAAGGCGTCTTCTTCTACAAACTTATCAAAACCATCTTCTTCTACAACACATTCTTCACCAGCACCCCGAAAAGTGGACTTACCTACTAAAAGGACGTCACCTCTTTTATCAGAATCATCATCTTCGTTACCAAAAGCCAGGGCACCCTATGTTCCTCCGATTACACCTACTTTGGAAGCTTCTCCCTCATCTAAATCAACATCATCTAAATCATCATTAGTTTCGACCAAGTAGCCTCCCTTATCTCTGAAGACCACAACACTTGTCACATCTCCATCATCTTCAAAATATATTTTAGGGGCTCCTCCTCCACTAAAATCAATCATGTCTCACTTACTTCCATCTCAAGTGCCCAAGGTTGCTCCTCCAGATGTCCAAAAAAATAAGATGATCCCTAAAAAGACTGTCAAACCTAACATGCAGGTTCTTTTACCTCGGCAGTCTGTTAAAACAAAAGAGGTGCCTCCATCATCTCTGTCCTCATCCTTGTCTACCGGGTTCTATACTAAAATCCTTCGTCAACTTATCCAATCTTCATCCATATCTCTTCCTCCGATTAAACCCTATAACCCTAAAGGAGTTAAACCTACTTGGTTTAACTCTGATTTGATTTGTGCTTACCACTGTACCCCGGGTCATGATACCGAGGGATGTAAAGCTCTTCAATCATCATCAACATCCTTTTGGAAGAAAGTGATCTTTTGCTGGAGGAGGAGAAACAAGTATCTCCTATCATCTTAGCTCCATCTGAGCCCCAACGATCTACTCAGACCTCTACTTCTAGTGATTCCACTCCAAATGATCTTCCACCTTCTCAAATCGACACAATTCATATCGCCACTAGAACCCAACAGTATGATAATCCATCCTCATCTACAACATCTCAACCACGGGTTGTCATTTCAGTAGCCCCGAAGGAGTTCCTCCTTCCTCATTAGCCCCAAGACCTCGGGTTTCTATTCGTGCTGCACCTCGGGCTCAAATTCCCGTGTCAGTTGAGGAGAGTGTTATGAAACAACTCACCCAGGCTCCGGTCAAAATGTCTCTTTTTGACCTCATTCAATCCTCTCCGCAACATCGCTAGGCTCTGATTGATAATCTGCGTCGCATCGCAGTGAATTCAGATGAGCCCCAGCCCTTCGAGATGGTTGTTGGATTGAATAGACCATCAACCGCCATTTCTTTTGAAGATTTGGAAATTCCTTCCCTTTCTTCCGAGGATTTGGAGGCTCCCCTCTTTATCACAGTCCAAATCGACAACACTACATTAAAACGCATTATGATCGACAGTGGTGCTGCACTCAATGTCATCTCCTCACACACATTCGAGCAACTTAAGTTACCAAAGAATGTAGTGTCACCCCCGCCTTTCGCCCTTTGATCATTTAACGATCAGCTAGTAGTTACTTTAGGAACTGTGGTCTTACCCATTCGAGTAGGTAAGAAGCTACTTCACGAACTCTTTTACATTGTTGAAGGGAAATTCCACTATAATATGATCCTCGGACGCTCCTGGATTCGTGCAATGCATTGTGTCCCATCCACCCTCCATCGATGCTTAAAATATCAATATGAGGGAAAAATCTATACTCATCCAGGAGATCCTTTTCCTTCCGCACAATACGACATGACCACAGGGTCTGCCCCTCTAAAGGAAAACACTTGTTCTCCTGACGGGGCCTCATCTTCTTCCATACCTACAACCAAACTACCGGATGTACAAAATTTAGAAGAGACATTACAGCGTTTCTCACTAGGAGAGCTTCCTCTCCTTTCTTTTGACAACCATCTCAAACCTAGTGAGTATGGTAGACCAGACAAACAACCTGAATATCAGCCAGGTCTTGGTCACATCGTCACCATTGGTCTGCCCAATCAACAGACTAATTTCATTTACGGTGGTCTTGACATGCCTCACTATCACCCGGATTCTCCTCCTAGGACCAAACCTTATTTAACAGGGTTCGATTGTCTACAGAATCCCACATTTGCAAAAACTTATTTATATCGATGCGCGTGGAAGGGCTTTGGCTTAGGTAAATATGAACAAGGTGTGCATGACCTCGCGTCCATTCCAACTCTCAAGCCACATCAAAAATTTGGTTTAGGATTTAAACCTCTTTCAAAAGCCACCGTCACTGTTCTCGATGAGCCTCTTCCTATTGAGGAACCATCTTCTCCCGCTAAGTCAGAAGCATCACTCGATGTGGACGACGCCATTTCCATCCCGTCTAACTTTTTTTTTAGTCAATACCATTTCCTTAGGGCCACTAGACTATAAGACTAATGACAGGTCCACTTCCATACCATTAATCTTCCCTGAAATAGTTGGAGACGACTCTCCTACTATCAACACTATCCACTGTGCGGATGATGATTCTGTCCTCACCTATCTGGGGGCAGAGGATTCCTATCTTCCTAAAACCATTCCTTCTGACACGTCTACGCTTCTCAATGAAGCCACTGTTGACCTTAATATAGGGACTTCTAAAGACCCTCGCATCATTAAGGTCGGCCAATCTCTTAATCCACAGGAGTTAGGAGACTTTACCACTTTTCTTTCCAACCATCATCAAGCCTTTGCTTGGTCATATGAGGATATGCGAGGACTCGATCCCGATATCGTGGTCCACAATATCGTTACTCTTCCCGACATCAAACCGGTTAAACAAAAATTGCGTAAAATGCACCCTAGAGTAGCCCTTCTTGTTAAAGAAGAATTGCAGCGCTTGCTCTCGGCTAACTTCATCCAACCCATTGATTATCCACAATGGGTTTCTAATGTAGTACTAGTAACTAAAGCTACTGGGAAAATTTGAATTTGTACCGACTTCCGGGATCTTAATCTTGCTTGTCCGAAAGATGATTTTCCTCTACCTAATATCGACCAACTCGTGGATTTAACTGCGGGTCATGAGATGCTTTCTCTTATGGATGGTTTCTCTGGGTATAATCAAATTCTCATCACACCAGAAGACCAACATAAGACTTCTTTCATAACTCCTTGGGGGACCTTTTGTTATCACGTCATGCCTTTCGGTCTTAAGAACGCAAGAGCAACCTATCAGTGAGCAATGACCTACATCTTCCATGATCTCTTACACAAAACTGTGGAAGATTATGTCGACGATCTCCTCGGTAAATCCAAACGTCGTCAGGATCATCTTTTCATTCTTGCACCTCTCTTTGAGAGGCTTATCCGCTTTTGTCTTCGTCTAAATCCATCTAAGTGCGTGTTTGGCGTTCTCACTGGTAAACTTTTAGGTTTTATCATTTCCATTAGGGGTATTGAAGTAGACCCCGCAAAAATAAAAGCTATCCTTGAGATGCCTCCCCCTTCTAACTTAAAGCAACTCCGCAGTCTCCAAGGACGTCTTCAATCAGTGCGTCATTTTATCTCACAATTGTCGGACCGTTGTCAACCTTTTCATCATCTCCTCCGTAAGAATGTTCATTTTGAATGGGATGAACATTGCCAAAAGGCCTTCGATGATCTCAAAGCTTATCTTCTTTCTCCACCTGTGCTTACACCTCCACGCGAGGGGGAGCCTTTCTATCTTTATATCTCTGTGACTGACCATGCTCTGGGAGCCATGATCTCGCATCGGACGCTTGTGGTAAAGAACAAGTCATGTCTGCCTGTCGTACCCTCCATGAGTATGAAACACGTTATTCCGAAGCTGAAAAGCTATGTTGTGCTCTCTTCTTCGCAACTTCTAAGCTTCGTCATTACCTCCTTAATCACAAAACTTACATTGTCACAAGTGTCAATCCACTCAAGACAATTCATGCGAAGCCTTATCACAATGATCGTATCACTCGTTGGCTCATGCTTATGACAGAATTTGATCTCAAGTTTATCCCACAAAAATTCTATCAAGGGTCAGGTCATTACAGATCAATTAGCTGATGCTCCTCTTCCGGACACTCAAGTCCCCCTTGCTCAATTCCCCGATGAATATATCCAACAAATTGATTTTGGTCTGTCTCCATTTAAAGTAAAGCTCTTCTTTGATGGATCCAAATGCCAGCAAGGGGGAGGTGCGGATTTCGTGATGATTCCTCCTTGGGAATACGCCTATCCCGAGTCACACACAAATTGAACTTTGAATGCACCAATAATATGGCTGAATATGAAGCTCTTCTCTTGGGTCTTCAAATGCCATTAATCTCGCGCTTGTCATATTGAAATCTTTGGTGATTCTCAACTCATCGTTAATCAAGTCACGGTGTCTATCAATGCAAGAATGATATCCTTCAAAAATATCGTGATATCGTTCTCGTTCAACTCCAATCTTTCAAAAATTCACTATCCAAGCTATTCCTCACACTCTGCGAATCGATTCGCGAGATACTGATAACCGTTAGCCTCACTTATCCCCTTTTACCGAGGACTTGCGACTTTATGTGGCTGTGCAACGATTAGATCAACCATCTCATCTTAGGCAACTAACTTCAATCCATGCTGTCACAACCCATACTCAGGATGAGTGGTATCAACAGATCGTTGATTATCTATCTCATTCGGTGCTTCCTCCAGATCTGACTTCCAATGGTAGAAGATCTTTTATCCTACGCGCTAATCGCTATACTATTCTAGGCGGGATCCTCTACAAACGCGGCTTTGATGGTATTTTACTTCGGTGCCTCAAAACCCTTGAATCATCTAAAGCTATCCAGGAGGTCCATGATGGTATCTGTGGTGGCCATTTTAGTGGCTTGGCTGTAGCTAAACGCATCTTACGTTTGGGATATTATTGGCCTTCTCTTAATCGAGATTGTTGTGAATACACTAAGAAATGCATCAAGTGTCAACAACATTCCAATCTCACACATATCCCTAGTCAAGCTTTACAACCTACAGCAGATTTGTGGCCTTTTTCGCAATGGGGTCTTGATCTCATTGGTCTCATCAATCCCCGTTCTTCACAGCGTCATCATTCTATCATTACTGCCACTGAATACTTTACTAAGTGGGTGGAAGCTATCCCTCTTTCTTCAACAAAAGCTAAACCCATAGTTGATTTTGTCTATCAACACATCATTTGTCGCTTTGGTGTTCCACACAAACTCATCATAGATAACGGTAAGTCTTTCAAGAACATTGATTTGCAGAACCTCTGCGACGCTTTCAATATCAAACTCAGCTTTTCTTCTCCATACTATCCTCAAGCTAATGGTCAGGCCGAAGCTTCCAATAAAACTTTACGTAATATCCTCGCAAAGGTAACTAGTCGAGCTGGTAGGGATTGGCATTTACATATCCCTTTTGCTCTCTGGGCTTATCGGACTAGCATCCGTACTCCTACTGGTGCTACTCCCTTCTCTCTCATCTATGGGTCTGAGGTTGTTCTTCCTTTGGAAGTCCAAATCCCATCTCTCCATGTTTCTCTTAGAGAATTTGTCTCTGATGAGGACTATCATCAAAATCATCTAGCACAACTTGAATTATTAGATGAGTGGCGTCTCAATGCTCTTGAACATCATCAAGTCTATCTTGAACATGTCAAACGTGCTTATAACAAGCACTTGCAGCACCATGACTTCAAAATTGGTGATCTTGTTCTTAAAGAAAATCAAAATGTCACTACACTCGAAAGGAGTCAGCGTGGTAAGTTTTCTCCCAACTGGATGGGTCCGTACGTTATCACTCATAAATATGGGTCTGGGGCTTATCGTCTATCTTCCATGGATGGTATACCTGAAGTGGAACCTCTTAATGCCTTGCATCTACGGCCCTTCTACTGTTAAAATCTATCTTACACAAATCTAGTCGCAAGACAAATCTTTCATCCATCTAACAACCACCATCATATACTTTCATGGTGATTCAAATTATGTGGTTCTCTCGCCTATTGTCTTTTTACCTTAAATATGAGTATCATGGCTCTACTCATAGCATTTTTCTTCTGGATATGTTTCTCCTCACGGTAGGAACACCTTAATCACCGTTTCATTTGTCCCAAGTGCTTATCTTAATCGGATCTACTAGGGGCATGAGTGCATGCTCTTTATACGTTTTCTTCCCCTCTGTCTGATCTATCTAGGTCTAAACTCAGCTTCTTCCAAAAAAAAAAAAAAAAAAAAAGAAGATAGACTGATCCCTTGAAGGACAGCTATCCATACAATCAAATGAATCAAAAGATATAGACCATGCCCTCAAAGGATGGCTATCATTAAAAATCAAAATACAAACCGCTCCCTTGAAGGATGGCTATTTCTCAAAGGAATACTCAAGGCTTCTTGCATTGATCAGCCTTTCAGTCAGTTTATACACTTTTTAGCATCACTGAAAGACTTCCCGTATTGATCAGTCTTTCCATATCTAGCAAACTTCCCGCATTGATCAGTTTGCTTTTCTGCCAGAAATCATGAAGCTGAGATATAAGACCTTTTGTCGATCATATGGAGAATCCTATTTTCCCAGTATGAACATGTATTCTGTCCCTTGTAAATTTTGACAAGATACCTACTTACTGCTCCTTCCGTTTCCCTCCTAAATCTGGTTTGCGGCTAGTTAGTGTCAGGTTTATTTTAACCTCATATAGGGCCTTGCATGCATGATCTTTTGGTTTCCTATCCAGATTCTATTTATGGTCGGTTGGGAGTCCAGCTTATCATTTTTTTTCTTATCTGGGTGTATTTCCTTTATTTCTAATCAAGGTCATTTTCATTACATCCTTGGCTCTCGCAGAGAGTATTCCCCATTATTATTTGTTATTCATCCAGTTAAATTGACATTTCACATGTTAATTTAATCAAAATTTATCATCTATCTAATTTCATCTTATCTACTTTGACATATCAAAGCATGTATTGTCAACACATGTGGATCTGCCTATCTATTTTCATCAAAATTAAATTAACATCTCAAACATATCGAATCTATCAATCCCATCTATCCATCTATCCATCAAACCATCTAAAAACTTGTACATCCAAGTTACACTACATCTATCTATATCTATTTTTCATCAAAATTAAATCCATACATCAATCACATCTATCCATCTATCCATCAAAACATCTAAAAATATGTACATCCAAGTTACACTACATCTATCTATATCTATTTTTCATCAAAATTAAATCCACATATCAATCACATCAAGTTACATCACGTCTATCTATCCTCTATGTCTATGTTCATCCAATCACATCTATTTATCATCTCTCAGCATATGTCTACATCCATCACAATTACGCTACATCTATCCATGTATATCAAAATTAAAAGCAGGAGAACAATCATATGACAAAGGAAATGATGAATCTATATATATATATACATGAGTGTCTGTACAACAAAAAATGGGTGGCTCTCAATCAAGCCATCTATACAATGCCTTCCAATCGAGGCTACATCACTACACTGATACAAAATACATCAATCTCTATATCGTAAAATCTGATGCGTGGAGGACACTATCTCCTCCACCCTCCTCTGGACCAGGCTGTCTCTCCTGGCCGCCGCCTATCGAGCTAGACGCACCTGCTGCTGGAGGCCTCTACCCACCTCGGTCTCTCCCGGTGCTCCCTCCCTCTGATGCCCCGCTCGCTGTGGCCGTCGCTGATCTCCTCCTCACCCCGTACCGAGGCACATCTGGGGCATGCTGCGCTAGGGCATCCTCGTAGTATCTCACCTCAGCGAGGAGAGACTGATATGTACTCAAGCTCACGGTACCAGGTGCTCATAGTGGTGCTGCTGGTGCTGCTGGTGGTGCCCCTCCTATGGTCGTGCCCTATGTCCCAGACTCTGACATGGTACCTGTCTCCCCATATTTGGCCCTGAGGGCCTCCCTATGTCGATGGTAGCGATCCCTCTGCTAGATCGCTGTATCTCACTCCTGGCGAGTGGTGTCTCTCTCCAAAATCAGGGCATCCCTCTCCTCTGTCAGAGCTCTGATCTCCTCGAGAGCCACCTGGTGTGTCTGCGTCAGGGTGGCATGCTCTCCCTCCAGTCTCTCCAGCACTGTAGCCATATCCTCCTCGTTGGCATCTATAGATGCCGGAAGGTGTCGTGGTAGCTCTGTCACATACCATGCAGCATAACCATCACCTACTCTGGTGTCATCATCACTGTCTGTGGAGGGTGGGGCCTCTCTTAATGGATCTACCGGATCAAAATCGGCAGATCAGTCTCTCTGTTGTCTCACCTATAAGGCCTGTAAGTAGTCGGCACTGTCTGTACTAGGCCGAACTGTCTCAATACCCGCATAAATGGGACGCGCTCCCACATATCAGGCCTGCGGCCCCTAACCACCCTGCTCCGTCTCAATCCCACCAGGTGAGCATCCTGACCGCCCATGTCGAAATACCCGATATGGTCTCCAGATGACCTACTCTGGTGTCAGCGTCCTGAAACGCTCGGTATACCAATCTGCAGATCTACCTGTATCTCCCAAGGCCATATCGGCCCGCCATCGCCGGAATCCGTAATCAAT
Source organism: Taxus wallichiana var. yunnanensis (assembly GCA_018340775.1). Classification (NCBI taxonomy): domain Eukaryota; kingdom Viridiplantae; phylum Streptophyta; class Pinopsida; order Cupressales; family Taxaceae; genus Taxus; species Taxus wallichiana. The sequence continues at coordinate 467,021,197 of CM031236.1, read as the reverse complement.
AGCTCCCACTGCTGCTGGCATCCAAGGAAGCCCGGATGGCCTGATCACTGCTATATGCTCATATGCCCAGCAATGGAGCACAAAACTGACATCGATACCTGTCCTCCGGCCAGTGGTATACATCCATAACTCATGATATATCTGAGCTATCAAGGCATCAAAAAAGCAAACACACTGGCTCGAACTGCAGGATGTTGCAAAACGTAATCTAGTAATAACAGTGGGAATCTCCTGCCTCTTGAATCTGGTAGAGAAAAATAGGATATCGCCATCTGAATCAAAACTATCCATCTGCTCCTGGGACTATCCTGTCTATACTGCGAGGCTATCCGCACTACCTCGGACACTATCTTTGAATCATCTGCCCTATCTCCATACAATCGAACTAGGGCCCTCTCTACTCTTGCTCTCATGGTGTAATCTCTATCGGGTCCCCAGTGATCGGCAGTCTCAAAATCCTGTATATATCCTCATGGGTGATGGTCATCTCACCCGTCCTGAACCAAAAAGTGCAAGTCTGGCTATCCCATCATCGCACTAGTGCTCGCATCAACTCTACATCTCGTGGCACTCGTCTATAGTACCGAAAGCCCCCGAGCCCAGATAACTCTAAATGCCGCCAATCTGCATTAGTGACATCAGGGAGAATGGTCTCCAGTAGCTCGGGAATCACATCCCTCATATGTAGTACCTCTCGTGCCTACATCTACAACATCAAGAGCAATATTAGCCTCATATTTACCCAAATCTAAACAACCAAAACAAATTTTGATTTAAGTCTATCTAATCGGCGTCGATTAAATACAATCGGCATCGTTTATATACCAATCGACGCCGATTAATATTAATCGGCGCCGCCTACATAAAATCGGCATCGATTATACCAATCAACGCCGATTGCTGCGGCGGATGTTAAACACACCCTGGCCTCCCACCAAGCACAATAGAAAAAAAAAAAAAAAAAAATAAATACGGCGGGTTCAAGAAGAACCACTTACCCCAGGTCGTGTCCTCCTCCGCTTTTGACCGCTTCCAGAGGCTTCCATGGTGCTCAAATCCAATTTTTGACTCTCTCTGAATCAATCGTCATGGTGTAAATAAATCGTTCACGTTTTCCGTTCACATATTTATATGTGCTATGAACGGTCGGCGCCGATTTTTTTGGTCGGCGCCGTTTATTTAGGTTGACGCCGATTATTGTGATCGCCGCCGATTTTCCATCTCTTTGCCATAGTGTTGATGTTTGGCTTATTTATCTGGTCATTATTGTGCGCTGAATGTTGCCTTTTGGCACATATTTTTGATATCACCATCCATTTTGAGTTTGTTCCCTTTGCATGGGGCACTCGTACTTTTTGGCAACTTAGAGTTAAACGGGTCTGTAGGCACTAACGTCGTCTACTTTGCAGACCATCTGGTTGTCCCTACCAATGTGTCTCTCTTTAGATGCTGACTATTTTGCAGCCCTCCTTACACTCATGGGTCTGTAGGTACTAACGTCGTCTCATGAGGAGACCATCTAGTCTGCCCTACCAATATGAGTTCCTTAGGTGGCTATCTCTTTATTCATGTTTGTGCATCATCAATGATCGGATCTACTCTAGACATCCAGCTGGGCATCCCGTGTTTTCATCTACCTTTTTCAAACTTGGGATCGTTTGTTCTATCACCCATCCCATCCCTAGTTTGAGGGGGATCGCATCATCACTTTTTCTTCCTTTCTTCCACCTCCTTGTTTTTGTCTCACAACCTTGCTTATCGCAAGTTACTTGACAAAAAGGGGCAAAATGTAGACACCTAAAATTGATTATCCAATTTGGTGTCCCTCGTGTGCGTTTGCTCTCTCAGGTAACCTGGGGCACGTTTATATCACCACTATCCCCTTGGGATATTATTCGATTTGTGATTTAAACACCTATCCTAAGTTTAATTCACCCCATTATGTTTTACCCGTGAGTAATTAAATATTAACTATTTAATTACACCTTTTCACATGTATCCTAACCACTTATCTACCCCATATCTATCCTATCCATATATCCCCCCTATTTCTCCTCCTCCCAAAGCGGGATATTTCCCGTATTTGAGGTGGAGGGATCACTCTTATCTTTCCAGAAATCGCTCATTTTGGCCGTCTCGGGAGTCTGTTCCGTGATCGGCGCCGACCGGTACTCGGTCGACGTTGATTTTTCGGAGCGGTGCCGATTATAAATAGAAGCCCAGAACTCAGCTCTGGAGGAACACAGACAGAGACACAAGGGGCCACAGAGAGACACAGATTGTAAAAGAGAGAACGAGATATTTTTGCGCATCTAGTGTGAACATTATCTATCGAATGAGAGCGGATCTTGTCCAAATCAATCCCTGAGAGGAGCACCGTTACTCTGTTCTTATCACATCAACATCGCATGTCTCCATTGATTTTCTGGTGACTCTGTTCCTGTATCCAGCACAGGTGGAGCCTTGCCAGTATCTCACCGGCTTCTGCAGATCTAGCAGACGTTGACGATCTTGCCTTCACTTTCCGATTTCCAAATCTTCTCACACTTTGTCTCTGATCGACGCCAATCGACATCAGTCGACGCTGATCTATATCGATCAGATCTTAGATCTTAACCCGATCGATGCCGATTCTACATAATCGACGCCAATCATCCTGCAGATATGTAAAAGGACACAGTATACACAAATCTAGCTTTGTTTTCATAATTCCCTGTCTTCTGTTGCTTTTTGTTTTTGCTTTTTTAGATTCTGTTTATTACTTTGATCAGAAAATCTAGTCTTGTACGTACATCTTTTATCATGTATGCTTCTTTACTTAATTGAAAACGTGGACTGACATCCACCGAGGGAGCTTACCGCTTCCCGGATCCGCTTCTTGGGCAGTCCACCTAAATATCTTTTAACGTGGTCTTTTTCTGTCAAGCATCGGTGTCTCGCAGGTTACTTGGATCTACTATGCAGAATTGCTCGTGTGCGCCCGTCTTATCTACATCGGCTTCCTTATCCATCTACATCTTTGGATCTTGTCCATCAGGTATCGATTTCATTGGAGTTTTTCAGGGTTTTTGTGTTTAGTTTGGTGCATTAACTTGGACAGGTAACAAGCGCGAAATTCTTGATCAACATGAGGGTAATAGGGGTTGACCATTTTTGTGGATTTGGAAGTGTTGGCATAGTTCCTTCACTTGCTTATTCTTGAAATATTTTCCATTTTCTCATATAATGGAAGATGTGATGTCGTAGCGGAAAATGATATGATTCATTATAAACTTGGAAATTTGCGCACCGATGACATAAGTGAGAGGAAAACCTATAGCAATTTAGTAAAATACTCGGTGGTGGTTATGATATGATTGTTTCCATCTACGGAAGTTGGATTGAGCTTCCCTATAAGATCCAATCCCCATTTAGAGAATGGCCATGGTGTAGTAATTGGTTGCAAAGATTGTGTTGGAGCATGTATTAAATTGCCATGTTTTTGACATAGCAAACATTTGTGCACATAATGACAACAATAAGTTTCCATAGTAGGCTAGTAATATCCTACTCTAAAATGTTTGTTAGTAAGAGCTGTTCTTCTTGTATGTGCCCCACAAATGCCTTCATGCACCTCTTTGACTGCTAACATAAATTCTTCCAAGTTAAGATAATGTAATAGATTCTTGTCATATCCTTGACAATAGAGAGTGCCCCAAGTAGGGTATAACAAGCTATACATTGGATAAGGTTATGTTTTTCAGAATGGGTAATGTTAGGAGGAAAGGTTCCATCATGTAGGTAATTATAGATATCAAGGTACCAGGGGGATAAGGAACCAACAACTTCACATACCAAGCAATATTTTGGCATGTCATATGCTGGTGTCATAAAATGTTCCATAAAGAATGACATGTCATTATTACCTGTTAGAATGCGTAACAAATATATAATTGTGGACATGGTATCTCAAAGTGGGTTTTTCCTTTGGGTATCTCTGGAAGGTGATTTTCAAAAAGAACTCTTTTAAAGTATCAACCAACTTTTTGTAAGGGATGGCCTTCTCATCCTTGACTTTATATTCATCGTTTACTCTTTTGATCATAAATTGAGAATCACTGATAAAATTAACCTATATTATGTCCCATCGTATAACAATTTTTAGTCCTATAATTAGGGCTTCATATTCAGTTATATTATTTGTGCATGGGAAGCCAAGTCTGAAATATTGAGGAATTCAATCACATGTAGGAGTGATAAGAACCACTCATGCTCCTGAACCATGAAAAATGAATAATCCATTAAAGTGCACTTGTCATGTGATGGATTCCTCGATATACATCATAGAAGCATCGGGGAGTTCCAAACTTAGTGTCTCGCCTCTAGAAAGGGGCTTTAGCTAGTTGATCCACAAGCACTGTCCCTTAACTGATTTTTGATTGACATACTCTATATCAAACTCACTTAATAAGATGATCCAATTGGCCATCCTCCCATTAAGTGTGGGTTTGGATAAGATATATTTAAGTGGGTCAACTCTGGATATGAGCTTGGTTTTATTGTTTAGCAGGTAATGATGAAGTTTTGGAAAGAAAAAAATGGTCAAGTAAGCCTTTTCAATTTTTGGATAGTTGATCTCGTAAGCAATCAATGTGCGACTAAGGTAATAAATGTATTTCTATTTTTTAGATCATACTTGAGCTAGAAGCACACCTATTGTAAATTGAGTGGCTGAAATATAGAATAATAAGGGTTGTCTGGGGTAGGCAGCATAAGAACATGTGGTTTAGCCAAATACTCCTTGAGTAAGGTGAATTCTTTTTGTTGTTAAGGACCCAAATGGAAATCAACATATTTCTTGAGAAGATGTATGAAAGAATGGAACTTATCAATGGGTTAGGATATAAACTTGTGTATAGCTTAGATCTTACCCCGTAAGATATGCGCTTTCTTGAGGTTCTTGGGAGGAGGCATATCTATTACCTTTTTCGGTTCCACTTCAATTCCTCTCCTTGAAACAATGAAGCCTAGTAATTTTCTTGATAACACCCCAAAGACACATTTCTTTGGGTTGATCCTGACCTTGTAATCTCGAGACATTGAAAGATACACCATAAGATCTCCAGTTATTCTTCTCTTTTCCTGTACTTTCCCAAGATGTCATCAACATAATCTTCCATTATATCATTCAACATGTCATGGAAGATGACAATCATGTCCCTTTGATAAGTTGTGTCTGCATTATTAAGGCGAAGGGCATGAATTGGTAACAAAATGTCCCCCATGGGGTAGTAAAAGTAGTCTTATGTTGATCTTCTTTTGCAATATTGATTTGATTATAACCTAAAAATCTATCCATAAGAGATAGCATTTCGTAACTTGCGATTGAATTGAAAATCATGTCGATGTTAGGAAGAGGAAAATCATCTTTTGGACATGCTTTATTAATGTCTTTGAAATATGTACAAATCCTGATACCAATGGGTTTCTTTTACACATGTACTATGTTAGATATCCACTGAGTAGTCAATAGGTCTAATGAACCCTACTACTAACAATTTTTCCAGCTCCTCCTTGACCAAAAGGGCCACACGAGGATGTATTTTCCTTAATTTTTGCTTGATTGGTTTAGCATATTTGTGCACAACCAAGTTATGCACTACTAGCAAAGGATCTAATCTAGGCATGTTAGCATATGACCAAGCAAAGATATCTAAGAATTCATGAAGGAGCATGACAAAAGTATTTTGTTCTTGTGCTGAGAGGGAAGCTCAAACTTAACCATTTTGGGATCTTCTTTGGTGCCAATATTTACATCAATAGTTTCCTCCACTAGTAGTTTAGATCCATCTTCCATACGCATAGGATCAAGAGGGAGGTTGAGATCTTGTTCTAAGGGTGTCTCAACGAGATTTTCACCCTTAAAGTGGTCACTTTTTGTATCCATTTTAGATTTTTCAATTTGTACGTCAGATAGTGCCTCAAAGAGGTGTTCACTATGAGACTTGGATTTTTTATTTTGATGAGGATTTTTGAAATTATCTTTCCCTCATTCTCTTTTTGATTTTTCTGACCACAAAACTCAGCCTCCTCCCCAAAGTACATGTATGCGTCAAGATCAATAGAGAATCCTTTCTTGTGATCGCCAATAGGAATATCATCTTGCAGACCCATAAATTCACCAATTACTTCATCATTCTGAAGAATTCAATTGGTATGTGTTGTTTTTGGTCCTAATTCACAAGGGATGGGTGAACGAGGTCTAATGTGGGAATAATAGGGTATATGTTGAAGATAAATGTGTCAGGAAACAAATTGATAGAGGCAAGGTCTTCGTAGAGACTACAGTGGGAACTTGTTTCACTGTCACAATAAAAAAAACTATCATCACGATCGAATAGGTAACTTCAACTTCTGGGGGATGGGACCCATATGGTTGAATATCTATGTTGTAGTGTGAACATAGATATTCGATGCCATATTTTTGTTAGGAATATCTATGTTGTAGTGTGAACATAGAATATTATGTAAGTGATTATATTATCTAGGATAATATAATATGTGTTGAATAATTAATTACATTATTGTAAATGTAATTATGAGTGGGTGAGTAAATATTGTTATGAGTTGAGTAAAATGTCATTAACAATATTAGTTTTGTGAGAAAACAAAATCTCATGTAAAATAACATGGAGTTGTTTTAGGAGTTATGCATGGAGATATTTATGGAGATTATATCTACTTAAATATAGGAACAACATCTCCTATTTAAATGGATGTAATACTTCCTATGAATAAAGAAAGAATATAGAGTAAGATTTCAAATTTTCTTCATGCAATTATGATATTAATTTTTCATTTGGTAACAGAGCGGGTTTGATGCAAGAAATTTCAGTGCTTTCATGATCAAATCCGTCTCAAAGAATATATCATAGTTTTTGTTTCCAGATGTGGGTTTTTTTATAATTTTTCATGTAGAATCACGTGCTGGTCAAAAACTACGAAGAAATTTCAGTAGAACCTAGAACGTATTTTGGAAGAAATACGAATTTTACTCAACCCTTAAGGTAGGGCAACACCATATAATGCAGCTATCAAATTAAGCACATCAATTCTTCTACTTGAAAGTTTTCTCCAATTTTCAATAATGTTGAATTGTTAATACAAGTTCTTGACTTGCTTGGAGGTTAAAAGGTATTCAATATAAAATTTTAAAGTACTTGATTCAATTTTGTATTTTTTTATTAGTATTGTACAAAATAATGGAGAAACTAAATCTGATTGAAAAGTTTGAAGGACAAGATTTCCATACATGGCAACTACTACAGATGCAATTACATTTAATAGAAAAGGATCTATGGGATGTGGTGAAGTCTAATTCAACTCCACCCACTGGAGGAAATGAATTGGAAAAGTGGAATGCAAAAGATCAGAGAGCATTGGGTACCATTGGTTTGGGCTTATCAAAAGCCTATCTACATCATGTGGATTTCACAAAATCTACAAAAGAAATTTGGGAGTCTCTTAACAAATTGTTTGGTTCTGAAGCTGAAATGGCAAAGACTACACTGAACTATAAAAAGAGAGCTCAAGATCTTCTTGATGACAAGATAGATCGAAATCCCTTCTAGTGAAGTAGAAACCGATTGGTAAGTCTACTCAACCGATGAAGAACTTTCATGTCCTAGTGATGAGGATTTCCTATGGTAGACTCTTTTTTTTCTTGTTGGAGGAAGGAGGCAATGGAGGAAGGAGGAAAATCAACGTCCTCTCGTCATTCACCAAAGATGGGGTCGCATACGAGATGTGGTGATATTTTATTTCATTTATGTAGTGTGTTTATACACAAGGAGGTGAAACTAGTTTCATGTTTTGATTTTAATGTGTTCACATAGACTAACAACAGCCTCGAGTGTCTATTTGGTGTGGAAGAAGCAAACGATTGACTCCACTTACAGCGGAAAATCATCTATGTACGGTCCTCTAACTATCATACGGTCCTCTGACTGCCATACTTCGGTGGAAGGTACTTCGTTGGAAGGTGATCAGTCGATGAAGATGTTCATACGACAAGGATGATCATTAGCAGCAAGATCCAGTAGCAATGGCTACTCCGACAAGTTTGATGTTTCCAGGAGCTCTTACCCCATGTTCACACTAAGGGGGTGAATGTTAGGAATATCTATGTTGTAGTGTGAACATAGAATATTATGTAAGTGATTATATTATCTAGGATAATATAATATGTGTTGTAATAATTAATTACATTATTGTAAATGTAATTATGAGTGGGTGAGTAAATATTGTTATGAGTTGTTGAGTAAACAAATCATTAACAATATTAGTTTTGTGAGAAAACAAAATCTCACGTAAAATAACATGGAGTTGTTTTAGGAGTTATGTGTGGAGATATTTATGGAGATTATATCTCCTTAAATATAGGAACAACATCTCCTATTTAAATGGATGTAATACTTCCTATGAATGAAGAAAGAATAAAGAGTAAGATTTCAAATTTTCTTCATGCAATTATGATATTAATTTTTCATTTGGTAACAGAGCAGGTTTGATGCAAGAAATTTCAGTGCTTTCATGATCAAATCTGTCTCAAAGAATATATCATAGTTTTTGTTTCCAGATGTGGGTTTTTTTATAATTTTTCATGCGTAAATCACGTCTTTGGTAAAAAACTACGAAGAAGAAGAAATACGGATTTTACTATGCAGCTATCAAATTAAGCACATCAATTCTTCTACTGAAAGTTTTCTCCAATTTTCAATAATGTTGAATTGTTAATACAAGTTCTTGACTTGCTTGGAGGTTAAAAGGTATTCAATATAAAATTTTAAAGTACTTGATTCAATTTTGTATTTTTTTATCAGTATTGTACAAAATAATGGAGAAACTAAATCTGATTGAAAAGTTTGAAGGACAAGATTTCCATACATGGCAACTACAGATGCAATTACATTTAATAGAAAAGGATCTATGGGATGTGGTGAAGTCTAATTCAACTCCACCCACTGGAGGAAATGAATTGGAAAAGTGGAATGCAAAAGATCAGAGAGCATTGGGTACCATTGGTCTGGGCTTATCAAAAGCCTATCTACATCATGTGGATTTCACAAAATCTGCAAAAGAAATTTGGGAGTCTCTTAACAAATTGTTTGGTTCTGAAGATGAAATGGTAAAGACTACACTTTGACCGTAAAAAGAGCTCAGGGATCGTCTTGATGACAAGATAGATCAGAAATCCCTTCTAGCTGAAGTAGAAACTGATTGGGAAGTCTACTCAACTGATGAAGAACTTTCATGTCCTAGTGATGAGGATTTCCTATGGTAGACTCTTTTCTTGTTGGAGGAAGGAGGCAATGGAGGAAGGAGGAAAATCAGCGTCCTCTCGTCATTCACCAACGATGGGGTCGCAGACAGATGTGGTGATATTTTATTTCAGTTATGTGGTGTGTTTATACACAAGGGGGTGAAACTAGTTTCATGTTTTGATTTTAATGTGTTCACATAGACTAACAACAGTTCCTGAGTGTCTATTTGGTGTGGAAGAAGCAAACTGCTTGACTCAGCTTACAGGGGCAAATCATCTACGTACGGTCCTCTGACTATCGTACGGTCCTCTGACTGCCATACTTCGGTGGAAGGTACTTCGTTGGAAGGTGATCAGTCGATGAAGATGTTCATACGACAAGGATGATCATTAGCAGCAAGATCCAGTAGCAATGGCTACTCCGACAAGTTTGATGTTTCCAGGAGCTCTTACCCCATGTTCACACTAAGGGGGTGAATGTTAGGAATATCTATGTTGTAGTGTGAACATAGAATATTATGTAAGTGATTATATTATCTAGGATAATATAATATGTGTTGTAATAATTAATTACATTATTGTAAATGTAATTATGAGTGGGTGAGTAAATATTGTTATGAGTTGTTGAGTAAACAAATCATTAACAATATTAGTTTTGTGAGAAAACAAAATCTCACGTAAAATAACATGGAGTTGTTTTAGGAGTTATGTGTGGAGATATTTCTGAGATTATATCTCCTTAAATATAGGAACAACATCTCCTATTTAAATGGATGTAATACTTCCTATGAATGAAGAAAGAATAAAGAGTAAGATTTCGATTTTTCTTCATGCAATTATGATATTAATTTTTCAATTTTTCCATATTTTTATGTGGTGTTGGAAGAGGTTCTAACATGCCTTGTTCATCGACACCACATCCATATCCTTGATATCCCATAACGTACATCATCTTATTAGGGATGGCATACTTGGGAGCTTGATATCAAGAATCCATCTCATTATCTAGGAGATCGGGATATAGGAGCGTCAAGTAGTTTCTCATATGCCAAAAGGTCACTAGGAAGAAAAGTGTCAATGTTGCAATGTTCCCGAGACCATTGAGGCTGATAGCTAGGCCTACCACGTGTTTTTGGTGATAGGGGTAGATTGGAGATAAGGAGGGCTGTTGGAGGTTATATTCTCCATAGCCAGTAGGGAGGAACTTTATGTCCCATGTAGAAAATGGGGAAATAGATGTGGAAGCACCATATTTCCATGGAAACATTGTATTGGGATCAATGTGAGAGGCAAGATCCTAAGACTGAACCTGTATAGTTATCTCTATAAAAGGACACTCATATATAGAGGGGAAATAATTAGATAACACTTTGTAATGGGAAAATGGTTGTGGGTCCACAAGAATGATAAGTTTCTAGCCTTCATGATATAATTTTATACATTGATGGTAGGTGGAAGGCATGACCTATAGGGCATGAATCCATGGGAAGCCAAGGAACAAATTATAGGGTAGTTCTAAGTCCAAGACATGGAACCGGTATCGTTAATAGTAGGCCCAACTTCCACGGGAAAATTAATGGTACCAACTGAATGTCACTCTGCATTATCATAGGCCTTAATGGTAATGATATTAGGCTCAAGTTCCGCATCGGTGCATCCCAACTTTCTGATTAGTTTCAAGCTACATATGTTCAAGCCAGATCCATTGTCCATAAGAACTCTCTTAATATTTTTACGAGTCACGATCACCTCTATGTAAGGTTATGGGTATGATCATCCATTGGAATCTCATGTTGACTGAAGGTAATGTGTTTAGATAGAGAAATATGTGCAACCAAGGCTTGGAAGCATGTAGGATCAATATCCGTAGAAACTCCTGACCCTTGAAGGGTTTTGTAAAGGATGTCCTTATGAACGCTGGATATTTTAAGAAGATCTAAGATATAAATATTAGCAATAGTATTCTCAAGTTGTTCAAGGAGATCATAGTGACTATCTTGAGGAGTAGGAAAATAAGGTTCTAGGATAATAAGATGAGTGTGTTGTGTTTCCACAACACACACTTGTGTCTTAATTTTAATAGTGTTCACTTGCTCAGTAATAGGGTGAACACAACCAATAAGAGAATCAAAAGGATTAGTTGTTTCACCAACAACATAATTAGCATTTTTATTTTGGGATGATTGGCCTTGATCTAAATTTTTATCCCCTTGTTTATGTTTGGGAAATGGCTCTTTGTAAATCCCCAAATTTTTGTTAGAAGTTTTACTAGGTCTAGGCGAGTCCATTTAAACTTCCCCACTGTCTATGAGGTCTTGAATGAAGTGTTTCAACTTCAAACATTTGTTTGTGATATGACCCTTAACATGATGAAAGTCACAATACTCATGGTATTTATACCAGGCGGATTTTCTACATCATTAGTAAAAGGTGTATAATTTTGGAACCAAACCATGTTAATTGCATCTAATAATTTTAATATCGATGACAAACATTCCAAAAGAGGAGTGAATACTTGACGTATTATTTTTGTGAAATCGACCCTTTGGAAAGTTTCAAAAGAACATTGTTTTGGATGGCTTGCACACATTTGGAATCCATGATTCCATCACCTATGACATTCTTATTTTTATTAAAGAATTTAGGTTTTTGTTAGGTTTGGGGTCATGATGATCTCTTTGAAAGGGCTTCAAAATCCCTTTAGCCAATAAATCCTTCTTAATTTAGCTTCCTTTTTCTATGAATTCCTCAAATGTACTCACACAATGCATTTGCAAATGGAAAGATATTTTAGGATGTAGGTTTGGCAAAAAGATACTAACTAGTTGTTTCTCAGGGATAGAGTAGGGGAAGCGACTAGCTAACCCTCGCCATTATTGGAGGAAACCAACAAAGTTTTCATTGTTATGTTGTTTGGCATTACACAAATCTAACATGGTAATGTCACTTTCCATATTAAATGAAAAGTGGCACACAAAATTTTCTGCTAACTCGATGAATGTAAAAATAATACCTTTAGGAATGTGAAGAAACCACTCAAGAGCTTGTCCTACAAGACTCTGTGGAAACAAGCAAATGAGATAGTTATCACTATACACAACTTATTGGCAAGCCATGAAGAAGTCCTTAACATGATCATGTGGATCACCTTTACCCCTATATTTATCAAATTTAGGGAATTCAAAGTGAGGAGGAAAGGGAGTGCGTAGCATTTCCCGATCAAAAGGATAGGGACACAATTCTTCGAATTGGTACTTTTTACTGTGTCCTACATTATTTTCTTGTAAACTTGTAAGGGAATTCTTCATAGATTTCCACTCTTGGTCAAATATTTGGCCACATGAAGAGGAATCTAGAATATATACATAGTTTGAATTTTATGTCTCGCCTCCATAGTTTTTGTGTAAAGATCATTGTACGTAACCTTAGGTTTTTCATTATGTGGAGTTTTTCATGGGTCCTTATGGACATGGGAAGCCAAAATCACTAATTGATGACTAAGGGCTTGTATTTGATGTTGAATAGTGACCTCATTATTTTGGGTTTCTTCATGAGTTTCACATGGAGGTGGTTGTTCACTATCTTCATGTTCTTCATTACCATCACAGATTAATTCAAACAAATTGGTATCTGATAACTACCAATGTTTTTAGAAGGTGCTTCCTCATTATTGTTTCCTTTCCTATAAGTAGAAGCATGTCCAAGGTTTAATATTTTGTCAATAGTGGGAATGGGATGTTTTACTTCTTCTTCTCCATGGATCATGTTCATAAGAAGAGTATGGTCAAATTCAGGTGGCAGTTTAGCCCCTAATTCCACTACTCGTGTGAGAACTTGGTCTCAATTTTGGAAGAGGAAGTTGTCTATACAGCTTTGGGTTAAACTCATAGTTGTCCAGGAGATACCGCCTCATTACCACTATGGTCTATCATGGTTTCCTCTTCACATAAAGGGTCTAAATTTGTGTTGAAAAAGGATTATATCCTAATATTCTATGTCCCATTCTGGTAAGAGGAGGTATAGAAATTTTTTTGATAAGTTCTAACAAATGTGCACAAGTATCACAAATAATCTAGACAAAACCTAGAACGCGACAACAACAAATATTCAAAAAGAATGTCGTAAAGAATATCCTAGAGAATGTACTAAATAATTTCCTAATCCACTACAAAGAATGTCCCAAAGGGATAAATAATATATGACCAAATGTTGTTGATGAAAGAATATCCCAAGGAAATAATATCTAGAAAAATCCTGAATAAGGAATCAATTGTGAAAAGAGTCTACTCCCTATGTCTAAAACCTATCTCAAAGATTGTTACTTGAAAAAGATGATAACACAATTTCAGTATTTAAATCAAGTTTTGGAAAAACAAGATTTAAATACTAAAAATAGGTTGAGGTGATATGACCATAGTAACATTACAAAGTATATAATCTAAACTTAGTTTAATATAACCAAATTCTAAATGTTAGAAATGAACGTTACAAATGTGTACAACTTAACAATACTACTTGGATACTTTTAATCAATTTTTAGAAAAAAACAAGATGTTAATATCAAAATAGGATTGACACAATGTGAACAACGTAATGACAACACTTTCCAAGACTTAGGGAAATTTTTGAATAAAAACTAGGTCCAAGTATATCAATGAATCAATAAAATGTGAGCAACATAACAAGACAATCAAGACACTTATATCAAGTTTGGGAAAACAAGATGTAAGTATCATATTGCTATAATGCAAGCAACATAATGATGTAAAGGGAAAATCAAGGTAGGATCACCTAACTACAATGAGATATCTCAATATGGGTATCAAGACAAGGTCTACCAAAACATGAGGATGTACCAACACACTTTCAACACTTAACATTCCTTCCGCAACATGGTCATGTAAGTGAATAAAAAAGTGGTGGACACGATTATTTTTGGTAATACCATGTATGTTGCTCTCTTTTGACCAAAAATGTCAACAAGAAAACAAAGGAGATAGAACAAGTGGTGATGAAAAATACTTAGCCTAACTTTAGCAGAGTTTCACCTTGTTTAAAAATAAAGTAGAAACTAAGAAAAAGTTATTCCTTTTTTCATGATGAATATCACGTGGCACAAACTTCAATGAAATATCCTCTTGTTTGACTAACAAGGTTTTGAATCTGAAGAAGTTTTTACTTTGTGAGATATTTTTAGAACATGATGGATAAAGTCAAGTTGGCCCCAATGCCAAATGGTTTCCTAGGCTTTTGTTCTCAACACTTGCCAATACTTGTCTAAGAGAGATATGATTCGCTAGATAACTCCTAGACGAAGGACCATTACCCCACAATAAAATTAATGAATGAGGCCTCATACAAACAACTTGAAGCATTCCTCACAGGTATTTATAGTCAAGTGGGTAGTGGGGCACTTCCCATTTTGTCCACTAGTTCCCTCAAGGTGTGGACTACTTTGGGGTTCTTGTGGTAATCCTCATAATTAGTTTTATGGCTTATGCCAAGATACTTCCCACAGTTTAAAGTGGACATGTTTTAACCCTTATCTGAAACTACAAATATAGTGTTTTGAATAATGGTGTGTTTTTTTTTATCTTTTGATTAGAATGTGATTTAACACACCATTAGAAACCTATAAAAATGTCGTTAGTATTGTTTTGAATAATTATTTGACAAGCGTTAGGTCCCGTGCATAAAACATTTAGTATTTTTATTATAAAAAGTGATCCAAGGTTATTTTTGATTCTCAAGATTGTCCAAGGATGCAAGAGAATAACATACAAAAAAATTGATCCAACTAGATAGAAAAATGGAAAAATTTAATCAAATAACTTTTTAAATGATTTGTAAAAGATTCATTCCCTTAAAAAAATGAATGGTGAAACTTCCAAGTTAATATAAATGTTTTTTTATTAGGAGTAAATAGTTTTGAAGGGACTATACCCTGTTATAAAAAGCTCACAAGTTAGATAGAGCATCAAAAAGTATACCATAGTTTTGAAGGGACTATACCCTATTACAAGAAGGCTCAGAAGCTAGATAGTGTAGTAAAATCATCAAAAAGGATCAGAATCCAAGATATACATGAGGACCAACTATAGTTTAAACTAAAACTATAAATAGGGAACCAAAAAGTGCCAAATCTGCAACAAAGCAACATGAAAACAACAACCATACAACATCAAAATAGAAAACTAGAAGCATGAATAGTCCTCTTTAGTTGACTACTTTATCAATCTTTATCTTTATCTTCTAGCAAAGAGGTGAATAATGCTAGGGCAGTGACATGGGAGGGATCCTTTTTATCCAGTTGTGAGAGAACCAAGTCCCTTGCTTGAATCTGACTCCCAGATGGCAGCAGGAATGTTGTTGAGCATACAAACACTTTTGACATGTTTCTCCAAGAAGTTGTAAATTGATTTGAGAACAAAAATGGTACACACATACCTAATTTTTTCATTACCCAGTCTATTTTCCATGGAGTTGAGCTTCTTGTAGATTTGTAAAGTCTACTCATTGTCCTTGTCGGGTCATTATGCATATTTCTTTTTCCATCTCTCTTATAAATTTGTTTGAGCTCTTCTTGCAGGTCTCCAATTTATCAATTATGTAGAGAAGCCCTTCCCCCTTTCCTTGGCACAAGTATCCATAGGATTGCTAATATGTAGCAAATTTTTGTTGATTCAATTTATTTTTGCTACAGAGTACCCTTTGGGAGGGGAAGGGTTGATTTATGAGATAAATGATATTTTTAGTTTTGATTTGTCTACACTTAGGAGCGGTGGTGGTGGTAAAGGATTTAGTGTAGGGGGGCAGGGTAGTGGGATTGATCGATGATTGAAAATACAATGGTGGTGAAGCAACAGGATGAGACCTTGGTGAAGGGGGTGGGACGAGTGTGTTTTGAAACTCAAGAACAAAGCGCTCCAAGGAGTTTAAGAGGTAGTGTGGAAAGGTAACATGCAAATTCCTTCTGAAATGATTTAGGAAAACCAAATTTTTATTAGGTTCCGTAACATATCTACCTTCCAAAGTGACATACCTGATAATCATCCTTGCTATTTCATCAAATGATTCCGAAATGGAGGTCACTTTTATACCTGCCATGAAAAACTCAATATTTTCACCATCTATAAGGAATTTCTTGGCTTCAAAGTATTCTTGTCGACCCTTTTACTGAAGAACCTATCCCCTTCTAAGCTCAGCCCTGTGACCTCAGTAATGAGTTCTTCAGTGATTTTAACATAGATCTCTCCATATTCAACCGTCCTTTGTTTCCACCCAACCGCAAATTGAATAGAAATGTCTTGATCATGACCCTGTATTTTTTCCATGAGGTTAGAGACCCCACCCATTTGCAAATAAGTCCATAATATCACATCATCCTTCCAGGATGGGTCAAAAATGGGTTCTGTTTTGCATGGAGGTCCACCCATTTTGTTGTTTTTATTTCTTCGTTTCCAACTATAATGCTTCTTCCCTAAAACCACTTTTCAATAACACCTTTACAAACCCAAAAAGCGTGAGAAGTGTGAGTGATATTAATGACCCTATGTGTGAAGGAGATAATCACTCTCAAAGCATCGGAGGAATCTTTAATGATGATTTTGAATATCATATTTATCCTTGATGATGTCATTGTGTACCTTTCTAGGGAGAATATCATCACTAAGCCAATTTTGCATATTATTACTAACACTACAGTTAGCAATACTATCCACCACTTTGTTGTCATCACGATAGGAATAGATGATTTGGTAGTTTGTAAAGGATTTAGAAATCTCAATAGATTCATAAATGAAATCCCTAATAGTCCAACTAGGGGGTTGAACCTAATTTAGGAGGTTTATTATGTTCAAAGAGTCTCCTTCAATTACAATATTAGATATATTGCAATCCCTAACAAGCCTAATCCCCATAATGTTGTCAGATTCAGAATAGTGGTTTGTTTGGTGGCCCATTTTTCCTGCAAATGTAGCAACAAGATAGCCTCTGTGATCTTTGATCACCCCACCTCCTCCTGATGCCCTAGGATTTCCTTTGGAAGCTCCATCAAAATTCAACTTGTACCAAAATGTGGGTGGCTGAATCCAATGAATTGTTGATCTGTTAATGCTATTTTGATCATTCTTATGTATATTTCTAGTATCAATCTTCCAAGAAACAAGTATATGTTCTTATGCCTTGGGGTATGGTCTATTTTTAGGGGCCTAAACCTTTCAATGTTATCCTTGACAACAATAACAATTTCCTTGAAGATCTTATTGCATACCTGTCTATTGTTTCTGAAAATTATATCATTTATGGTTTTCCACAATCTCCATATGGTATGAGGTAGGACTAAATTCCATAATCTTCTTATCATGAAATGTTTATATGGTGGATCCCATTGCTCCCAGGTCTACAAAAAGGTATTAGGAAGAATCCAATACAGATTGAAATTTGCAAAGATAATACTCCATACCTTTGAAGCATATTCACAATGCAAGAAAATATGTTTGATGTCTTCAGCCTCTTTTTACACACGCATCATCTTTTGGGCATAATGAAATCCTTTTTTATTATATTATCATTGTTGAGAATCTTTCCTTTTAAAACAAGCCACATAAAGAAATTGACTTTTGGGGTTAACTCAAGCATCCAAATTCTACTCCAGTTTATATCACTTTGATTACTATAAAAAAATAGTGTATCTTGATTTGACAAAGTATAGTCCCCATCAAAAGAATCAACCCATAGGAGCTCATCCTTTCTATCCTTTTGATTTAGAGGAATGAGAGAAAGTTGTTGTAAAGAGGAGACAAAAATTTGTAAATTTTCCTTATCCACTTTGAGTTGTTTCCAATTTCTCTTGTTTCCAGCCCATTCAATGTAATCTTTTACCTTATTCCCATATTTCTCACTTAATGTTGTCTTTGAGGGAGCCAAATTTATCACTCATCTTGAAATCAATCCAGTTGTCTTGCCAAAAATGTATATCCTAACCATTGCCAACTTTCCATGTACATCCTTTGATAAGAATATGTTTGATTTGGAGCAAGTTGTTCCAGAAAATGGAACTAGTGGGAAGTTGTTGTTCAAAAAGGAATGAATTCACATTTTTCTGAGCCAAGTATTTTATCCTAATAAGTTCATTCCAAGGTTGTTTTTCCTTTAGAAGTCTCCAACCAAGTTTGGAAATTAAAGCAACATTCATCTTTCTGATATCCTTAATACCCAGTCCACCAATCTTCTTTGGGATACAAACCTGATCCCAAACCACTAAATGGTATCTAAATATTTCTGTAAAAGTTAGACAAGAAGACTAAAGTTTCTTTTGATTCTTAAGATCACCAAAAGGTACAAGAGAAAAGTATACAAAAAATTTATCCTAACTTAAGAAAATCATGGAAATAAAACATTCATAAAAGCATTAGACATGTTAAAAAATTAATTTAAATAAAAAAACTAAAAAACATAAGTAGGAAAAAACTTAAAAACAACAACAAACACCAAAATTAGATTATGGAATTTCTTAAAATCCGAGCTAAAATTTTACATAGAATGCTAGCGCAAGGCTATTGACGGTAACGTGAGGCTAATTCAACACTAGCACAAGGATATCAATGGTAATGTAGGGCTATTAACAAAGAACATAGGGTTATCAATGGTAGCACATGGTTAATTCAGCACTAGCACAAGGGGTTTAACACAAACACATGGATAATTCAACACTAGTGCTTGAAGGATTCTATGTATGACAAAGATGAATTTTCCAGGAACAAAAGTGTAAAGGAAAGAAACACTAGCACATGGGTTTGAACACTAATGCATGAGAATAAATGTTAGCACAAGGGTTTTAACATAGACACATGGGTATTTATGCTAGCGCAAGGAACTTGTGTAACTTCAAGAACATGGGATTTTGATAAAAAGAATGTCAAAAATCTCAAATATTTACTGATAACCTTCAAATTTGATAGCACTTTACCTCCTTCACACCTGTAATAAAGACTCAACACATGCAAACTCAACAAAAGGAGTTAAGAAACACAAGATTTATCAATATATGTGAAATAGAGGTTAGTATGCAAAAATGAAATTTAACTACAAAAACTTGAGAAAAATGTGCATGAGACAAAGGGATGTCCCACCGGCATTCCAAATGCATGAAAACTAAAGTATTCTAAGGTAAAGAACTAGATATAACACCAACTAGACCTATTAGCTAAGATAATTCAAACTAAACACCATGATAAAGCTTAAAGAGGAAAGCTAATCTAATGCATCAATAAGGAAAAACACTAAACATTTAAGCAATAATCTTGAAATTTAGATGTGCTTTATATGTGTATGATTTCTCTTAGTATGAACCTATCTTGATCATAAGAAATCAATTGAATGTTATCTCCAAATGAGGAAATAATCTCACCAAAATGGCTTAATGGCCATGTTTGGATCTTCCTTTACTACTCACAAATGAGAAGAATGGATGCAAGAATGAATAATCTTTTCAAGAAGAAAATGATTTTATCATGTGCATAATAAAATCACTAGCAAAAGTGTGGTGTAAGGTGTGAAGGAAGGTAGTAGGTTCTTTATATAGATTTCCAATTTGGGAGAAGCTAGAAACCTAGTGAATGTGGGATAAAAGATAAAGTAGAATTAGAAGGGATAAACATGATTAGAAAGAATTAATTAGAATTAACAACTCATGGGAGTTGGAGATGATTTAATTAATCAACTAGGATTAATTAATAGGCCAAAATAAGCTTAGAAAGCTATTTGGAGGTGATTTAGGAGGAATTTGATAGAATTTGGAGGATTTGTAAGAGGTATTTAACCAATAAGAGGGTTTATTGATTAAATAGAGGATTAAAAAGGCTTAATTAACTAATGATAGTTAATTAAAAGAGGATTATAAATAATGAAGTGCCATTAATTGACTGAGATGAAGGATAAAGTTAGCCAATTAGCGGGAAATCACTAATTATAATGAAACTGACGAGAAAGACAATAAACGGTGTAATTTTAGTAGTAAAATTATGTAGTCGGATACAGATTGTGATTTACAGGATATGAAGGCACTTGGGACAATATGGCTATGTCTGGCATCTTTGATTTTATTTAATGTTTCAAAGGAGAAGAATAAAAAGAACTCATGGATGCATTAGGAAGTTATATGAAAAACCGTCTACCTCTAATAAGATATTTTTAATGAAAAAGTTTTTTAATATGAAGATGTCTCGAGAATAGTTCAGTAATAAATCATTTGAATGATTTTAATACAGTTGTGAATATGCTAGCTTAGGTTACAATAGAATTTGAAGAATAAGTTAGTGATTTATTAATTTTTGTTCTTTACCCGAGAGTTGGAATAGCACGTAATCGCAGTGAAGCAACTCGGTTCCAACTAACTCAAAGTTGAAGTTTGAGGACATTGTTGGGGTAATTCTAAGTAAGGAAATGCGAGGAAAAATATCTAGGGAATATTATACTTCATGGAATTCTTTGATGGTGGAAACTAGAGGGAGACAAAAGAATAGAGGAAGCCATGGAAAATCAAAATATTGGGCAAGATCAAAATCTAAAAGCAAGATGGTATGTTGGCACTATGGAAATCTTGTGCATGCAAAGGAATATTGAATATTGGGTTTTAGATTTGGGGGATTATTTCCATGCTACTCCACATAGGAACTATTTTATTGATTATGTTCAAGGGGATTTCAGGCATGTTTTCCTTGGTGATTATGAGCCTTGCATTGATGCATAGTAAATACTAATATGTTAACAATTCACAAAATCAAGATGTTTCGTAATCACAAATTTACCAATATCCGTAATGTGAGGATCATTATCAATGCCAAAAAAATGGTTAAAAGTTTTCTAAAACCGACAATAAGCTCTAAAATGAATTCATCCAATGAAAAAACCCATCTAAAATTCTTATTAACTTCATCAAATCCACCTATATGCATTAGTGTTCTTTAAACACTTACCTTACCACTTTAATGCTCAAATTCTTGCTCCTTTGACCATGCTATTCAATAAGACAATTCAAGTTTCTTGGTTCTTGGATGCTTCTCACCACCATACCCCTATTCCACCACTCAATATTATTTAGTATGATCATAAATGACCATAAAATAAAACTCCCTTACTCAACTCTTCCCTTTGTCTACCAACTAGCCACTTCAAGCTTTCTTCATCTTTGTCACACTTAGCATTTCTTACCTCTATATCCCTTTCCAAGGTTATTTAGATCCTTGTCCCCTATAGACACTTTAAACATGGTTAGTCCCACTCAAGTAATGCAATCAACAACTAGGAACTTCACTCCACTGTCCATTATACAAGACTGCCCCTATATGCTTCTCAAGTCAAGTTGTTGCTCCACTAGTGCAAATAAAATTATAAGACTACCAAAAATATCTAACACCTCTAATAGTTGTATTATAACCTCCTACACATGCTTGTAAAATTCCAAGACTAAACTCTTTTAACAACAACTTGTAGGTATCTTTTTTCCGATTTGCTCTCAAACCCGTATTAGGTCTTCTTACCAACTCGCAAGCTTATCTTGATCCGTAGAAGGTTTCAATGAACAAAGAAGATGTTTTTTTATACCCATTAAGGGATCACACCTTCCCTAGAATTTTCACTTTCTTTCTCTAATTTAAAAGTAAGGTTCCTTTGTAAAGTTCCCTTTCTAATTATCCCTTGATTATGATTAGTTATCTAGGTGAGACTATCACGAAAATAGGAAACTTGAACCCTTAGTTTTTCAAAAAAAAATTATATTCTCTTATTAATCTTCCTTGGCACACTATGTTGTAAATTAAAAGGAAAATGAAGGTGATTTGATGTGTCAAAAACTAAACCCGAGAACTTTCATCTTAAACCCTTCGTAGGAGCCCAAAACTCTTAAAATGGTTATTAAAACTTAAAAACTTAACCTCCAAGCCTATAAATTAGACCATGAGACTATATTTATGTTCTTAATATGAAAATATTACCATTTTCCTAAGATAATAAGTTCACACATGTCAATTAAGCTTCCACTCCCTGATGCAGTCTGTGTATGCATAGTTCACAGCCTTCCAAAGCTTTTTCACAAATATCACAAGTCATAGTATTCCCGATAGATTTATCATTACAAGAATTCAAGTCACTCTTTACCCAATAAGTCATAGTCATACTTTTTACCAACCATAAAACACAACATTTATTGATCATGTACAATTCCCACCTTCTTTTACATATGAGAAATAGGGTATTCATAGTCATAAAAAAATTAAGACTTTGGAGGGGTTCAACTGTTATATCATGTACATGTGGGTTTATTAACATTCTTATCATTATGGAGACACATTTGTATTTTTCATTCACTCTTCTAGGCATCCTTTGAACACACACACATCTTATGAGGAAATACTTACAATCACTCCCATAATTCTCAACAACTCTTACATGTACATGTTAAGACAAGTATCAAGGGTATAAACATACTATGCCTATCCTTTATTAAACAAATACATGACTTCCACTGTGAATATTGTAATATAGTTACCCTTTAAGTTAATTAACACACGGTTCAATTGACATTCATAGCCTTACATACAAGAAGACAAAGCATTCTCACTCTTTTCTTTCACAAACTCATGAATAGATACAAGGGAATCCTCCTACCTACTTAGCCCACCTGAAAACCAATGCATAAGCCTTAGAATGTTTGAACTAAGAGTTCACCATGAAAGGAAAATGAGATAACTTCCAATGCAAAGTTTTGTATACCCATGAACATATGCATATTTCTTACAAAGATATGTCATATCTTCCTCCTAATTTGAGGGATATATCCTAATCATTCATAATTTTCTCAACAACATAGGAAAGATCACAACAAAGAGTTAGTTTTATAAGAAAGGATTCTTGTATCCATGTCTTAGTTAGCTAAGCTAAGATAATTGAAACTAACACCTAATAGCTCCACAACAAATCTAAATAAACCTAGATAATCATGCTAAGAGATTAAAGAGAATAAATATCATCAACATGCATTAGAACTTTTAAGGAAATCAAACTACCATTTTTAAGCATTATTCTCTACTCTTTGAAAGCTAAACTAGAGATAGACCTATGTAGATCCTTAGCAATCAAAATGTGATTGTTTTCTTGATCCCAAGGGTTTGAGAATGGAATCTCATCAAGACATGGCTACAAGACCATCTTGATTATCTCCATATGACTCAAAATATTGGATGGATGAAATGCAAGATGAAGATACCTAGCTCAACACTAATGGAAGATGCTCAAAGATGAAAATGCCTATAGTTTATGTTATATGCATGCAAAGGTGTAAGAAGAAAGGTAGGAGGAGGGTTATTTATATAACCCTCTGGTTTGAAGAAGCTTTGCATCCTATTATATGTGGGATAATAGCAAAGCTAGGTTAGTTATGGATAAGGTTGCTTTAGATAAAGTAATCTTGATTTAGAAGAGATTAATAAGTCATTAGTGACTCATGGGAGTTGAGGGGGTCTTAATTAATCAAGGGTGATTAATTAATAGGTAGGTGTAAGCTTATAGAAGCTTATTAGAGGAAAATTAGTATGATTTGGGTTGTGAGAGGAGTTTAATCCAATAAATGACGATTTATTGATTAAATAGAAGAGAATTAATTAATTAAAAATAATTAATTAATCTAGATAGAAAGGGATACTAATTAACAAAAGTTCATTAATCGACGTTAGAAGTGATAATAGGGTTAATTAATCAACGTAATTTAAATAATTATCAGTGATAGAAGAAAAAAGGTGCGTTATTGATGATATGTTGTCAATTTTTGGGAAATGGGATAATTAGTGCAATTTAAGTATTTAAATTACTCAATCCAAATTATAGGTGTCTACATTTTCCCCTCTTTGGGGTGGCATAAGTGATGCCACTTCAAAGATAGTAGACAAGTACAAACACATGAATTTTGAAGAGATAAAAGAAAAATTAGTGGAGTGAAGGATTCCCTCTCTAGTGTTGATGGGGTGATGAAAGAGGTTGATCGACGATCGAAAATAAGAAGGAAATGAATAGAAGAGTGAGGAGGGGAAAACTCCCCCACATGAATTAGAAGAATAACATTGATAGGAGAATGATATAGAAGAACAATGAAGACAGAGAAAAAAGAATTAGCTTTCATCCATTGTATTGAAACAAATTTTGTGTCATCATATTGCTAGTGATCTTCATCATCTTTTCTTATTAAAAATATAAGCATATGAAAAAAGTATAAAATGACATGAAAATCCATAATATGAGAAATTGTCCATTGCTAAAAATATCAACTCAAGGCAACATGTAGAAAGTAGTGAAATACGGGAAGGAAACAAGTTCTTTTAACATGGAAAACAAAACAAACAAACATACTCAAGCCAACAACAGTTAAGATGGTTGCACAAATGTTTTGTTATCAAGCTAAAGATCCCAAATTTTCGTGATTAACAAAAAGGGTTAAACATGATGCCCCAAGCAAGGATACATGTGAGGGAAATTGATGAAGGATGTGAGGTCCAATGATAAACCTTTGTGTTCTATGAAATGAAGACTGTGCAACTCGATGTGCCCTGTATAGAAAAAGTAAGAAGTCGAGCTTTATAAGTGGTTGTAGATCCAGGGTGATTTGTAGTTCATTTGGTTTGAGAACATGTGAAAGTTCCAACAAGATATGGGATGAATACCATGTGTGTGACACAAATTTCAGCCACATACGAGATTTTTACCAATTTTTGTAAATTTTTAAATTTTTAGAAGTTTTTGAATGATTTTTAAATTTTTTTTTGAAAATTTTCATTTTTAGAATTTTTAGTGATTTTTCGATTTTTTTAGAAGAAATGAGAGGATGAAGGATCACCTAAAAGCAAGAAAATTCCCCAGGGAGAAGAAATGGGCTCAAGTAGCAAAAATATGCCCAAATAGTAGTGAAAATGAGTTTAAAATAATGATTGAATAAAAATAATTATCAAAACAAGTAGAAAAAAATTTAGAATGACCATGGTTGTCTAAACATACCCCGGGGAAGCACGATGGGTTAAAACAACTAAATATACCCCTCCAGGGGGGTAAATCATCGTGAATAGTCATTTTCTACAACACCCTTACCAATTTTTCTTACCGTGAGACACCGTGAGCTACAAGTGAGATGGTGAGAGTGCAAAACCATAGGAGGCATGTTGTTACCATTCGGAGTACGTATGAGATGAAGATTATGGAACCTTCATGAGTACCCCATCCCTCTTCGTCAATTTTAGCATTTAATTGCATTTATTAGGTTAATTAGGAAGTCACAAATGTGTGTGTGAGCCCTATGGGTGTGCAAAGCATCCATGAGTGCGCAAAGGTGTCCAAAATGTATGTGTATGTATGCACATATATCAAAAAAGTGTGCGTGAATGTGCAGGTACAAAAATGGGCACAAAATTGTTCGGGGTGGGAAATTGTGCACATGTAGGCATACACACTAGAATGTTTGCACCTACATCTTATGGGGTGTGCATGCACAAGTCGGGTGGGGAGTTAGGTTACACGCGCACATGAAAACATGAGCGTGTAGGTGCCATAGATAAGACGTACATGAGCTAGGTGCGCAGTGCTCAAATTTAAGACTTAGAAGAAATAGAGATAAAATTTCCGAGAATAATTTTAGTCAATGAATAAGATAGATGAAAAATTAGTTACATAGAAGAAAAATAGAAGAAAATAAAGTGTTAACACGTTCTGTGTTATTTTACAGAGATGACTATCATCGTTACAGACTCAGAGAGAAAGCTTCCATGAGCTAGACAGATAGATTATGGACATCTTGTTAGAGGCTATAGGTTTAACTCACATGGCATAGATGCCATAGATTACCTTAGACCATAGCCTACTCACAAACTTGGCTAAGAGGTGGCATAGTGTGAGCCAATACTTCTAGCTTCCTACTGGAGAGATGACTATGACTTTAGAGGATGTCTAGTGTATACTATGAGTTCGATCGTTGAGAAGTTGATTGATTATATTAGTGATGATGTTGTGATTATAGAATGCCTTATTGAGGTTTTGGACATGATGATATACCTCATCGAGGTATGACAAAGGCACCCCGCACTGCTACATTACAGATCCTAGTCTACACTACATGCCTATGTATTTGATGGCTCTTGTCAGTGGCATTTTTCTTACTAACAAGACTGGTACTTATTTTCCACTTGGCCTCATTGGTATTATATGAGGATTGCTTTTGAGGTGAGAGATACTGCTAGGGCTAGTGTATGCTGGCACATCTATATTGTGATTTACACCTGATTATATACCACGGTTAGAAGACCGTGGGTCCTGTCATGCTCTTTGCAGATATGGGGATGGGGTCAAGGTTGGATCTCAACTCAACGGGATAAGCCGAGCCATCTGGATGGCCCGAGTTTGTATGGGGAAAGTCAAACATTATGAAACTCGTCTTAATTGCTGAACTCATGAAGCATTAAGTGACTCAAGGATGATGAGTTCACATGATTGGTGCGAGCTTAGCTTAGCAAGGTTAAAAACAAAAAAACAACTCGTGAAGGTCCGGATGAGAAAAAAATTGGTTAGAGGATGAGCTTACAAAGTCTATGGGGTTGGTAGTTAATCACGAGAATCGAATATAGTATTGAGAACTCACTTCTCATTCAATTCATGTAAACAAGGGAGGAGTATAAATCATGGCCAACCTTGGACCTATCTAAGTCAATGACGGAGAGATATGATTCATAGCTTAAAGTGTTGTGAAAGGTTTGAGCTATAACTAAGATGAGTTGAGCTCATAGACAAGCTCAAGATGGAAATCCCAGGTTGGGGATTTTTCAGGCCTTTCGCAACCATGGTGGAGATAATTCCTTGGCAAGACAAGTAAATAATTCCACGTGGGAAAATTTCATCCTGATTGCAAGGTGGGAATGTTAGGATAATACCCAACATAAGACTTCCGCACAAGTAGGTCTTCAAGAGGATCGAGAGCACGTTGGATAAATTGGAGGAGGAATGCCCATGAAGATAGAAGATTGAACCGTCTGGTGCTGGTCAAAGGCTGAGTTAATAGGAAAATCAGCGGGGGGAAAATCAATGCAGAGCATCATGGAAGACAATGAAGTCACTTGGTGTCCGGAGCTTAAAGATGATGTTGAGCTGAAATTAGTTCATCACATAATTCACTACAATACAGAGCCAAGTTCAAGAAGCTATGAACAATGCACAATGCTAAGGGTGGAGACTCAGTAACTATAGGTCATCGAATGCAATATGACATGGTACCATGGTGTTTGAGTTTCTCATACAAGGACCAAGCCAATGGTCGAAGAAGTGATTCACAATGACCGGTTAAGCTTGTAGACACAAAACAAGGATAACTCGTTTGACTCGCTTAGCAATCGGTCACTCGCTAGGATTCGAGCTATGAGCAAGCTCACCATGAATATGGTATATCGTCTAAGCGGTTGAGATCTTATCACATAGGTGAGCCAGGAAGAGGTCACAGGGGGTAGTTCAAAATCTTGAAGGATGTACACTAAATATGACACATGATAATCTCAATGTCGTTGAGTTTAGTGAAGAAGTATGGATCAAGTCGTTATTTCAAGATGAGCTCCCAAGTAGATGAGCTTGAAACAAATCGAGTGACTAAGTTGGAGCTGATAAGATCAGTTGATGTAAGAAAGAAGAGTCTTTTCAAGGCCAAGTCGGAGCTCATTCCCACCTTGGTATTGGGTAGGCATGACGTGGCTTGATTGGATCGTCCATCTTTGAGATCACACTTGAGCTCGATAGAGCTAGTTTGGTTTCAAGCTAGGAATGGACCAATGTGGCATTTGAGTATGAGCTTAGTGGGGTCTCTGTGGAACTGATAAGGTGACTTCACCGAGGCAAATCAATAAAGCTAGGAGTTGCACACGTTGGAGTTTCTCGGGTCAGAGAACATGTTAACAAGCTGCCATGTTTGAATGCAAGGGAGCTTGTCGACTAACTCGGTGAGTTGGCGGGTGAGCTAGCCACCAAGTTGTCCCTTATTTTAAGGGATTCCCTTTCAAGTGTAAACCAACCTCGGGGAGTCCCACTTAAAATATTATTAAATTAATATTTTTATACTAATTTTATTAAATTAGTATTTTTATTAAAATATTTTATTTAAAATATATTTTAATTAAATGAGTAGATAAGTTCAAACCTTTCATTAATGAGACATGATGGAATGTTCCTAAGTGGTGCAACCAATGCTGTAATTAATATATGCCATCATGTGCCTTCATTTTAGGCAAAGAATTTATGATTTCTCCTCTCTTCTCTCATAGGTATTTTCTATAAATGTAGGTTGGAAGCTCATTCCAAAGGGTTACACATTGGTTACAAAATTTAGACATGTGACACAAGTTGGATGATTGAACAAGTGCACATTTTTCAAGAATC
The DNA here is from genome assembly GCA_018340775.1 of Taxus wallichiana var. yunnanensis. NCBI lineage: Eukaryota > Viridiplantae > Streptophyta > Pinopsida > Cupressales > Taxaceae > Taxus > Taxus wallichiana. Next base: position 466,992,444 of record CM031236.1, on the reverse strand, counting down.
CTCTCTCTTTCTACTATTTTTGTGGATTGGGGAACTTTCAAGCATCTCTTCCAGTATTGTAATGGAAAATGTTGCCTCTTCCTAAATGTATTGATGCATTGTGCATGTGATTGAAGTAATAAAAGTGTGTGTTTTTTGACTATTATTGGTCCTTTCATCGTTCTATCTACTTCATTGTGCCTTTCTCATGCTTACAAGTACACTGTGTAAATTCAAGTTTCTATTGCAATTTTTTGGAGGTTCTATGCTTATCTAGTAGTGGAATTTTGTATGTGGTTGGGTTGTGATGCTTGTTCATCCTTCTTCACTGGAAGACCAAAAACTTGTTTGTTTGATTGAGCTTAACAAAGGGAACACTTTCTTCATAGTATGTGGTGTCTTGTTTACCCTCTCTAAGTTGCAGTAGGTGAAATTGGACTGTGGTGTATTTTCTCACCCTCTTCAAATCAACCCTTCTCTGTTGGAAGATGAAAAATTTGTCTAGAAACACCCTTTTCTTGATGCATCACCATCCTTAGTGTAGGTTTTATTTCTTGCAAAATATCTCTCCTTAAATCCCATGAAAATGTTAGCATAGGTCTAGATAACCATTTTATTACACTAGGAGTAGTACAACACTTAGTTTAGGAAGAGGAATCTAGCCTTCTCTAGAGGTTCACCTTGAGCCCAAGTCCCACAGCTTGAGAGGTGATCCCATGTTACCCAATCACACCAAACGTCCTATTCACATTCTAGCCATTCGGAGGGTGTAGTGATTTGGTGATAACAATTACATTGACTTATCTTGCATGTTAGCTATTCTTACTACTAATACTTGTTACTAGCCCATCTTATTTGCATGTTCCTTGGTTTCTACCATGGAAATTCCCTATGCCCTATAGGTATCCTATAATTTTTCATGTATCTAAAACAAGGGGGCATCTATTTGGGTGAATAAACCACCCTTGTAGCAAGAACACGATCATAGAACAACATAATACATTAAAAAATTGGCACAGTTATAGTCATAAAACTAGATCGAATTAGAATTGGGTCAAAATATCGAGAAGACACTAGCACCTAGTCCTAGATAGTAGCAAAGGGTGCTTTTGCCTCCCGGTTGCTAGTATCCCGGGGAAAACATAATCGCTTTTCAAAACAGCACAACTCACATGAGTTTGTAGAGAAGTTATCTAGTAGCATGCACTTGCCTCTAGGGACAAAATTTAATCTATTAGTTAAAATTGAAAAAATTTGGAATAAATTAGAAAAAATCAGAAAAAAGGAACAAATCGAGACATGTCATATGTAGTGGAAATTTGGGAAACAATCATGGAAGGAGGGAAAATCTAGACCTCTCTCCCCAACACTCTTCTCCCGTAGCGTGAGATCACCCAAAAAACTCACACTTGGTGTAAAATCACCCAAAAATTCACTCTTGGCATGATATTTCCAAAAATACTCACCCTTCACAATATTTCAGACATCTCTCTAGTTTTTACACTCTTATACATTAGGTGCATACGTTCCTTTATCACTACCTTTACACACTTTTTCATACTTATGCATACTTTACTCAATTTTTTTCATATACAGGACTTTGACTACTCTTTCTCTCTTCTTTTACAAGTCCATCGTTAATACACAAGGAGAAAATGACTTCATTGAACATAGGTTCTAACAACACATTTACACAAACACTTCACCCATAGGGCCATGTTCCTTTCCTTGTATCCATGCTTCACATTGCAATCACTTCATTCTTCACTTGTCCACTTGACACGCTATTGGATACACACTTTTCTACAAGATCATAAGGTACACATATTTTATCTACTTTATGCTATCGAATATTCACTCAACAACATAAAGTGGAGGAAAAATGTAATAAAAAAATCTATGCACTTGGGTACATTTCTAGGTCATAAAAGCATGCTAGCATTTACATGATTCCTAAGCAAGAAAAATAGTAATTGACAACTCTCTTTGACCTTTTTCTTTTTCTTTTACACTTTTATTGGCTTTATACATATGTTACTCCTGCGAACATCTAATTGTTTTATTTTTCTATGGCCTTGGACACTAGAACCTAGTTCGCATAATAATAGCATTATTAGGCACTCCTATTCTCTTTGCGCTCATGTCCCTCTTTATCTTTTTCCTACCCTTTTGGGCCCCTTTTGCTTCTCAATTACTTTTTATTGTTATGGGTTATCATTTCAGTTGTCAATTACAAAATTCAAACAAGGGAATCATATAAATACATAGTTATGCTTTCAAAATGAGGGTCCAAACACTAGCATTACCTATTATCACCTAAGCTTGCATTCAAAGGCACAAGAGAACTTCAAAGGCATTCATCTAACACATCCATTCAAGGGAAAGGGCTGCATACTTCTGCATACACAACATAGGAAGGGGAAGTTTGTTCTATTCCATCCACACATACTATACATTTTATACATTCTATATCTAGCCCACTATAATTTGTGAAATTTGCTCAAGGGCATCCTAGGAGTCATTACACACACTTACAAAAAAACTACATGGATTATGAGATGTAGTGAAACATTTGGTCATAAGTTCACTCTTCAGGGTGATAACCAGGTTAGTCCAACTCCCCATTATGCATTTTCCTTTTGAGGTTTGATGTGGATTGTGGGTATATGTAGGTTAACTTATTTCTTGCAGTTACAAAAGTACACTCAAAGTGATCAAGGAGAAAAACTAGTGCGACAAGTAATAACCAACAACAAACCTACTTCTATGTAGAAAAGACTATATCCGGACCATTTGTATAGACGATAATGCCCAGCACATAGTCACCAAAGTGCCTAGGTGCTCCCGCCTTCTTCCATGAACTTTTGTCCGCTTAATTTCGAATTTTAGAACCTCCAACAAGCCCTAACGATGCTCTTCTTAGCCTGTTTCAATCATCTATCTTCCCGTATAACCTTCAAACAACTTAGAATTAGCTAAGTTTTCTCTCCCTCTCTTGCTTAAGGTTTCATTATTATTGCATGTTTTTAGCTTGTCCAATTTATTTCATTTTATTATTCGTAAATCATTTATTACAATAGTGACTCTGCAAATAGATTTAATAATTAAAAAATATTAATTCACCATCTTTGTCATGGAAGTTTTTTTATTTTTTCCATTTTATAGGACACGACGCTCAAGAATCCCTATGGTTGTTCCTCATATTACAATATGTGGGAATAGTAATGTGTAGGAAAATTTTGAATGTATTCATTCTACAATATTTTTTGTTCTTCAATTTTTTAGAGTGCTTCTAGGTGTTTGGTGGATCTACACCTCTTCTACATACATGTAAACTCATCAAACTTGAAAAATAAATTGTTCATTACAATCAAGCATGTATATTTTTCCAAACATTTTGAGATCCTCATTACTATTCATACCCTTGTTAGATTTTAGAATGAATGATATTATAGTATAATGACTAATAATGATATGCATGCTAGTAATAGGTAGACTATTATGATTTAATTAACTTCCAACATCAATTATACATGACCATAAGAATGCGTTCAAACTTGAAACAATTTAAACAATTGATAAACGATAACTAACTTACTCAAAACATGAGAGGAGAGATAAACTCAACTATTGAGGATGATTCTAGAATGATCTGGGTATAGAGGATAGTGGAATAATAAGATATAGATATGTACTTATTACACTAGAGATTCCAAAATTGGAAACTAAACAAGTGAAAGACAATATGGATTATTTATGGTTTAGGTTAGAGATGTATGTTCCAAAACATGGGTTGCACGGTTTTAGACCCCGTGATAGTATCAATCTATAACTTCATGTCCACTTCACTTGCATGGAAATAGTGCTAGTGTATGTTTCTCTTGCAAATATAGATTTGGGATGACCTGTAGACCCTAACAAATTGTAGACCCCTTCATCATTAAATTAAAAAAACAAAAATATAAAAACATGTGTGTGTGTGTGTGTGTGTGTGTGTGTGTGTGTGTGTGTGTGTGTGTGTGTGTGTGTGTGAGAGAGAGAGAGAGAGAGAGAGAGAGAGAGAGAGAGAGAGAGATGAAACACTCTTGGTTGTTAGAATCCTAATTGTTAAACCAACCAAAGTTTTACACTACATACTCTTGTTGTGGAATCAATCCTTATGTAGTTCTCATAGGTGCTTGTGTATGTGTGTATAGCTAACCAACACCCTAAAGATGTAGTTGTGTCTCTTGACATCAATATAGCCTATTAATTGTGTAGTATTAAATCTACCCAACATGGTAATAGTGATATATGGTTTTCCTCAAATATGAAACCTAAAGTTTTTGTTTATTGAAACCTTTGTTTAATGTCCAAGTTATTTTACTCTTGCTAAGACATGACACTATTATATTTTCATGCTTGTGGATGGGTGAAACTAGACTCTTTAACCTAGTTGAGTGTTTCAAAATTGTAGTAGGGACTACTCTAGATGATGCGTGGCTGATTTACAAAGATTTAGGAAACATTTGGGTGTTTTTGGAATGATATTTATAATAGTATCTTGTAATTAACGTCAAGTGAGTTATAAGGTGATAATGAATTACTTATATAGTTTTTATAGGCAAGATACTATGATAAAGCCAACCCTAATAAGATGAAATGACCCAAAGAATGATTTAGCATTAGAAGAAGAGTCGATTTTAGAAGGGGAAAGACTATACAGTTGAGACAAGACCATAGCCCACATCCCGATCCTTCCATACAATTTTAGATTTAAGAGAAACATTTAAACTAAAAGTTATGCCAAAAATATCAAATTTTTATGATTCTTTGATTGAATAATATTTATACAATTGACAACAAAACATATCATACATATATGAAATTTGTAGAATGATTAGTGAGATGAGGAGATTGGATTATGAATGTGAGCAATTTTCTTACCAATAATACACAAAAGTTGGCATTGCACAATGTAACATTCCCATTTCAAGACTTTAGAAACAAGGGAATTTTATTTATATATATATATATATATATATACTAATGTTCTCTATTCTAAATAATCATAATTTAGAACACACATTCCATGCCAATCAATCTCATAATAGATAACCATATGTAGTTGTAATGACTTGGTGTAACACCGATCTCTCATTTCATGACTCGGTGAAACACCGATCACTCATGCTAACTCATTGAATTGTATACTAGGTATACTTGGTTCTCATACCCTTTTGGGGTGTTAAGTGTTCTATTTAAGAGCCCTATCTGAATACTTATTACCAATATTCATCTAAAATTTTGCTTCTTAAAACTAGGTGACATAGGACAATACAACCAACGTAGCTTGCGATACTTTGGAAAAACATTTACAACATACTGCTTTGTGTTCATATTCCTAGATGGCATACTCATCAAATAGAATTTGTCCTTCACCCCACTTCATCTATTATCTAGAATGGTCTTCATTGACTCCTATCAGTCCACTTGTTCAAGGTTAAACCCTAACCAAGGTTAGCAACATAGTCTAGTGTAGAAGGCTACTTGCGGTGACTAAGGGTACATAGACATACTCAATTGACCTAAGTCAATTGTGTGTGTCTAGTTATCCTAAGTCGTCGTGAGTTACCCTCGACACTAGATCATACTTCCAACCTAACCTAGGGTATAACTAAGATCAAGTCCAAGTTTATGTAGATCTAGATGATTCAACTTTGAAGGGTGTTGCGACATGTCAACTGCAACATAGTATCCTCATGAAGACCCAAGTCTTCATGGAGGTACGGTGCTGCAGTTGGCGTGTGCCAACATCTGACAGAGTCTTCCCATCTAGATGTACATGCCCAAGAGAGAAGTTAATTACTTAATTATTTTCCTTAATAAAAGTCTAATTACAGCAGCCATGTTGAATCCTTAGTTTCATTAACCATTAAGGTTGCTAGCAATAAATGAATTGTAATTGCTTTGCAGAAACATCAAGATTTCCTTTTTATTCATTAACTTCCTAATTTAGGATTCAGTTTACAAACAGAATAAGCATACTAACAATATGGTTCACTTACTTAACTTAACCATGACTTAACTTGATTAAGTTCTGAGTCAGATTATTTTTAATAGACTTCATTGAAATGAAGTCTACTATTATATATTTGTATATACCTTTATTTAGTTTTATTCAGATTAAGGTACAAGTCAAGAGGAAGTACCTCTTCCTCTTTCCAAGATGACATTAGGTTTAATTTCCCAAGGATTCAAAACAAAATGATTATCATTTTGGAATAGTTGTCTTTCTTTTTCTTATTAAGAATTAGGGTTCATTGTAACCTCTTAGCATTATACAAGTTATCATAATGGATTTTATCTTCCATTAACATCATTTTAAATAACCATAGTGATTTAATTAAATGATCAACCATGAATGCCAACTTGATAAGTTACATTTAAATAAAGGGATAGTGTATCTAATTCCCTTACCACATAGTTCATTTTATTTCAACCCAAAGGGGTTCAATTCATAAGTATATATATTAAATACGAGTTAAGCATATCACTAATAATCACTTTGGATATGTAAAAGGAAACTCATCAAGTTCGACAAACCCAAAAATTTTCCATTTATAGGGATAAATTCATACATTGCAAAGTACCAATACTTTAGACATCTTTAGTGTCAAACAACAACAATAAGCTCTATAAAATTACAACTTTCCCTTCCAAAAATACATTTTAATATTGAATCATATTTCCCATAAGAGGGCCAATCTTTTGGTAAACAATAACAACATCATAAAATATCTTGTATCCCTTTTTACCACTTACGAAGTCCATCTATAAAATTTTCTAGCATGGGTCACCAAAGAACCGAGCATGATAAACTCTAAGCATTAAAAAGATATGCTTTCAAATAATTGTTTCATAAAAAGAAATCTATTTTCATGAAATAGTTAAAGCATTAAAGAAAGACACATCAAAGATGTTGGGCCTCGAAATATTGGCTAAGTGCAAAAAGAAGCGTAGGTGCACAAGGAGAAGGCACACGGGGAAGAGTTTAAGGAAACTCATTGCGCACATGCAGATAGAGCCAAGGTTTTAGGATTTAGCCATATTGGGCATTTTGGGTAGGATACGAGAAAATTGTGACCCGACTATGCATGTGGAGTGGATAAGGTGCCAGCCTAGTGACAGTTGGCACAGAAGGAATATGCCCTATGTTTGAAGTTTCTAGAAGGAAATCATGACAAGGAGTGGTGAGCTTGGGCCTAGAGGAGCATGCGCTCATGGAGTACCATATTCGGACACTTGGTGATAGATCTGAGGCCACAGAAGAATGAGTTGGTAGTTCAAAAAGGCTATATATACAAGTGCCTGCAGAAGTAAGAGATAAATATAGATAGAGGGCGAGCTCTACATAAATACTACAAGGACTTTGTTATCTTGGGTAAATAAGGGTAGGAAAGGATGTATCAAAGGTTTGGGAGTTAAAAATTTTCTTTTGAGGTCCTAGTTATATGAATCTAGTTATAATGCATGACTACGATCTATCTTTCTCGTGACATTCTCAGTAATGGGCCTAATGAATGTAATGAGGTTACCAATTTATGTCAATATGAGCATTAATGGTTCTGATGCATACATCCTTCTTCATAGTTCTTTTTCATTTATGTTTATGAACTAATTTTGAATACTTGTATGAATTCCTTTCTGTTTTGGTGTAAGTTCTATTATCTGATTAAGCACTTTATGTCCGGAATGACTATGAGGATCTAGAAGTTGTTATGAGCTCTATGGTGCTTGCATGTTTTATTTCCTTTCAAATCTCTTAAACTTGGATCATAGATGATGTTTCCCACTAAAATCACATAAAAGAGAGACTTAATGCCCACACATGCCTCGGGTGAGCACCCAACACCCACTAGGTGATAGGTCGGTGCGCATGGGATTTCTTTCCTTTGTGATGGGGGTAAAAATGACTACATCTTGGTTCCATTTCCAGGACCTATTTTCAAGTTGTAGTGGGAAATGACATACATCATGATTTGGGTAATGAGTAATGACAGAATGTTTAACTTTGGAAAGTGTTGAATCATGGTTCAAGAGCATGAAGGATGAATTTTCTTAGAGATTCAACACTGGACCTGAGTTTGATGCACGTAGGTGGGTAGAAGAGAACCTCTACCATGATTTATATGAAACATTTTTCTATTGCTTCCTAGTAGAACTGTATGAATGGCTCTCGGCATATGCGTCTAGGTCAAGTTGGTATTATAGATCATGTGCGTGGACCCAAAAAGAATGCCGAGCATGTAGGATGTAGATATGACATGGACTCATGTTGTGGATCATTGGTGGAAAGGTGTGTTGGCTAACTACACTCTGGAGTACACTATTTCTACATATTCTTGTCTAGAAGTTGTTGAGTTTGAATTTCTATGGGAGTCCAGAGGATCATTTCTATGTGTTATCCATTTGGAAATTAAGATCTTGATTGTTACTTTGAGTTTAGAGGCATTTCCAATGGTCGGGTAAACCATTCTAAGCGCTAGGTGAGGAAGCTAGGGTGGAGGAAGATGGTAGATATTACAACAGAGAAAGAAAGGGAGGAGAGATGACTCAAGTATAGTGAAGCATGTGAAAGGGAGATTGCTAGACAATGTGAGGTTGTAAGTGTGATGGATCTATGGAGGCGAGACGTTGCGGGAGGGAGTTGAGGTTCACGCAGAGGGACGTGGAACCTAACAAATCATGCTACCCCATCTTGGCAAGCGCGTAAGAGAGACCCCTTCAGCTTCTGATGAGATTTCATCATGCAGAGAGAGAAGAGTCATTGGCATGTATCCGAACACATATAGTGACAAAACCACGTGCTTGGTTTTCCAGGATCAAGGAAGGAGTATTATTGAACCAGGTTGGTGTCGAGTGGAAGTGATAGATCTGTGCCCAAGATATACAATTTTTAGTTACCACTTCTATGGCTACGTGTATTCTAGTATTCATAGGAATCTTTGGACAAGGAGTAAGTACCAAAGCCTTCGGTCTCACATCCGGGAGTGGCAAAGGTACATTAGTGGTAGTGGGGCATTAACTCGGACCATTGGCACGTAGTTCAGTGGAACCTTGGGGACACTTGGCATGACCACTACAGGACCTGGTGGTTCTGGTGGATCTGGTGGGTTAGGAGGAACAAGACCTGATGGATTTGGTGGGTCAAGAGGAATAGGACTTGGTGGTTCTAGTGGATCTCGGTGGCTCAGAGCCATAAAACTTGGTGGACTCTGGTGGATCCGGCGGAGAAAACACCAAAGGGAACCAAGGCTCTGGCTCAGGAGGATAAGGGCCCCAACCACCCCTTCAAGTCTTCTTTGAGATGTCTTTACATTTTCTAGATTACAAAGGTATTGAAGATGCTGCAGAACATGTTCACAAGTGTGAGCTGCTATGGCACGCAAAGGGGATCACAACCTCGGAGTGAAAGGCTAGTCAATTTGTAACAATGTTGTAGGGGCGTGCACATAGCTGGTATAGGAAATATGACCCTCATCAAATGGTGGTGGATTATACTACTTTAAATAATACCTTCTTGGTAAAATTCTACATCCCTGAGTTTGAATAGAAGAGCATCGCGCCCGAAGGATATTTAACAGGAATGGCGGAGAGTGTGTGGGAGTATGATGCGTGCTTTAAAACTCTCTTGTCTAAGTTATCATATGATATTCACCATTCACAACATGCTCAAGTGGTTTTTTGGAGGGTTGATCACACATTTTAGAAGGGCCTTATCTCATAAAACTTTCATAGACCCGTGCGAGGCGTTAGAAGCTGCTCTGTGCACTGAGGCTGTTGGAAGTGTTGATACTCATATTAACCCATTTTTAGAGGCTTAGATTGTTGCTATGGCTAAGAAGATGGAAAATTTGTCTGCAAAATCAGCCCATGAGACTCGCAATGGTTTATGATGTACAAATTGTGAAGTAGAGGGGCATGTCAAGGATAGTATGCGCCATGATAGTAGACTGTGAGATTTGTCATGGGGACCATGATGCAAGTAGATGCCCCTTGTTACAACATACAATTCAGAATAATGTGTCTTGCTATTGTAAGATCTACACCTCTACAACCCATGATACTAAGGATTGTAGGCTTATTGATCAGATCCATGAGGCCATTGATCATGGGGTGCGCACTGCATCACATTGCCAGCAGCTTCTAAAGTGATGATCGATCGCTGCTATGAGGAGTGCGCAGATGGAGGCATGCATGGAAGGGGATTTCGTAGAGGATTCTATGGTTGTGGTAACCACAAAGGAAGAAGTGAGTTCCCATGTGGAACCTATTTTAATTGTGGGTCTATAGAGCATTACAAATGAGAGTGCCTAGACCTATTGTAGTGCTCATGGTGTGGGAAGAAACACAAGTATGAGGAGTGCCCTGATTTGTTTGAGCACATGAATCAATAGCAATGGAAAGAAAAGGGTGCTGCAATGGTAAGAATTAAGAAGATGAACACACAATGGATGCCATGAGTAACACGTGATGCAGGCTTAGAACCTATTTTAGTAACAACAAGAGTAGAGGCCACACGCGCAAAGGAAATACCAAGGCAGAGGACTCTGGTTTCAAGAGAAGAAGTGGTGCATGGAAAGTACCTAGATCCTACTCATTAGAAGGAGGTATATCAAGATACCATGGATGTCATTTAGAGTTTATAAGGAGAAATATAGTGTCTAAAGTAGCGAGTCTCAGAGGGGGAGGAGAAAAGGAGGAAGGTCAAGGCGCCAAGAAATGACTTGGAGGAGGTCATTGAAGTATGTAAAATGCTAAGGCACGAGAATGTTATTCCTTGCTATGAGCATGGTTGAGGAGAAGGTACCATGCACCGAGAAGAGTGAGAGAGGCAGTCCTACATACAAACCTTCCCCCTCATAGCCTTGACTATGATAGGGAGATCACGTTAAATGTAGTGGTGGATGGATGACTACTAAGTAATATCCTCATTGACACAGGTGCAAAGGTCAATGTTCTCACATTGGATGTATGGCATCAGATGGGAAGGCCTGCATTACAGCCATCTTTGAATGTGATGTATATGGAAAACAAAAAAGGTAATTCCCATTGGTGTCTTACAGGATGCAACTATCACCATTCATGGAGTTAATTTTATTGGGGACTTTGAAGTCTTGGTGCTCACCGAGGTAGACAATTTCCCAGCACTACTTGGGAACCCATGGTGTTACAAGAACAATGTGGATCTTCAGTTCAACAAAGGGTACATCAGCTTTGAAAATAAGGAGGAATGAGTCATCATACCCCGGCTCATGGGAAGTCAACACCTTATACTGAACCTTTGGGAGAAGAGGTTCTAGATAGAATATATGTGCGCTCAATCAAGGATCTAGAGATAATCCATCCTACTTGACGGAGTTATCCAGTTTGAAGATGCTTAGTTGGTAAGTGACACCACTAGTCTAGCATGTGATAATTGGGCACATGGGACCTATAAATTGATCAGATGACATTTAAGAGGATCGGTGACAAAGGCGACAAATGCCTGCCACGTGCACACACTAGAGAAAAAGAGATACCTAAGTACTCAGGGGGAGCCTCCCTAAGGTATTTTTATAGAAAATGGAAGCTCAGTGGAAGGAGGAAAATGAAAGAAGGGGGATATTAAGTTACGTCCTACTAGGAACTGCTACATGTTGGTGGGAAACACATCGGGATAATCTCTTGGAATGGTGCAAAGTGAGAATTGCCTTCCTTGTTTGTTTCTCTAGAAGCAATGCACCCAACGACATCAAGGAATACCATGGTAAGGATCCCACCTCTTTCCACGTCCAAGCCTATGAGAGAACTTGGAGGGAAGGCACGAAGCTTTGCCACCATCCCTCTAGGTGCACAAACTATATTCTACACTGCAGGGTTACACGCACGCATGGTACATACATTCTGAGACACGTCGCTAGATAGGGAATTGGCAAGAACTAGCGGCTGACCTAGTTCAAACATTCAAGTATCAAAGTACCAAGCCATCAATTGATAAGGAATTATAGGTTGTCAAGTGCCTTACCATGGGGGATAGTGCCATGGTAGAAGATAGGTTATTGGAATTTCTTGGTGAACTTGGTTTGGGGGATAAATTTGAAGAAGAGGAAACAGAGGAGGATCAAATTAAGCCACATGTGTGAAAAAGGAGAAAGGAAAGCTTGTATATGTGATTGATGGGGAGGAAGCAAAAATATTAGATGTTAACCATTTTGTAGGGACACGTGAGGTAGTGGACAGTGTTGATACTTGCACGTGTGCCTACCATGAACCTTTAAAAACTAAAAAGGTTAACATTAGCTCAGGAGAAGAACCTAAGGAAGCTATCATTGGAGATTACTAGTCAGAGAAGGAAGTCTCTAAGATCATTGATCTTTTGTGTGAGTTTGAGGATTTATTTCCATGTGGGTACCATGAGCTCAAAGGCATCCACCATTCCTTGGGGAAATGAGGAAAAAGTGAAGGATGGTGCATGCCTAGTCAGGAATAGACCCTACTGGATGAATCCCAATTTACGCAAGAAGGTAAAGGAAGAGATAGAAAAAATGATAGCATCTAGGATCACTGAAGCTATTGAAGAATTAGAATGGATAAGTCCCATGGTAATCAACATCAAGAAGGATGGGCGGATTAGGATCTGCGTGGATTATAGGGAGCTGAATGCAGTTTGTGTCATCGATCATTTTCCAACCCCCTTCATTGAAGAAATTTTTGAGGGAGTCGCTAGGTGTGAAATCTATTCCTTTACGGATGGATTTTTTGGCCAAGTCCGGATTGTAAAGGAAGACTAGGAGAAGACAACTTTTGCCATTGAATGGGGAAGTTTTGCATACACGGTCATACCCTTTGGGTTGAAGAATGTGCCTTCTATTTTCTCACGTATAGTGGTATAGGCATTCGAGGACTTCATCCACAAATTTCTTCAAGTCTATCTAGATGATTAGATAGTGTATGGGCTAGTAAAATACTATTGTGATAATTTGAGGCTGATGTTTGAGAGGTGTCGGTAGTTGAGGATATACCTCAACATTAAGAAGTGTGTCTTTGTTACCCCCTTTAGAATGTTATTGGGGCATATCATATGTAAGGAGGGCTTGCTAGTAGATCCTGCCAAGGTTGCAGTGATTGTGGGATTGAGGGAGCCTACTAGCCAAAGTGCAGCATGGGTTTCTTGGACACGTGGGCTACTATTGAAAGTTCATCAAGGGGTATGCCAAGATAGCCGCGCTTTAGAAGAATTACTTAGACATAAAAGTGCCTTCCATTGGGGAAAGGCGTAGCAGAAGGCATTTGACACATTGAAGGATAGGATTGTCACCACGCCTATATTACGTTTTCCCTCTTGGGATAAGCCCTTCCATGTTCATGTAGATGCCTCTAAAATGGCCATTGGGGCAGTGCTTGCATAACCTAGTGAGGGAATTGTTGATCATCCCCTATGCTTTGCAAGCAGGAAGTTGACACCAACAGAGAAGAATTATACTATGACCGAGCGCGAAGCATTTTCAATGATCTATGCACTTCACAAGTTCAAATAGTATCTGCTAGAAACTCCTTTATATTTTACACTAACCACATGGTGTTAAAGTACTTGGTGAACAAGCCCATTCTACAAGGGTGCATATGTCGGTGGGTGTTGTTATTTCAAGAGTTTGAGTTCACGGTAGTTGTGAAGCCTAGAAAGAGTAATTGTGGACCTGATCATTTGTCAAGGATTGATTCAGGGAGGATGCGTAGAGCATTGAAGAGAAAATTCCAGACGCACAACTGTTTAGGTTGTGGCACGCGCCCTGGATTTGGAGGAAATTACAGTATTTCTAAAGGAAGGTGTGGCACCGAAGGGATGAAGACATTAGAGAAAAAGAAACTAGCCATATGTGTCACGCCCTACATGTTGATTAGTGGGGACTTATACAAATTAGGGCATGATGAAGTTTTGTGCAGGTGTGTACTAGAGCATGAGTTCCCCACCATCATAGAGGAAGCACATGGAGGAAGTGTAGGTGGACATTATGCATGCGACACCACCACACATAAAATATTAATGGTAGGATTATAGTGGGAAACTCTGTATAAGGATTGAAAGCACTATTGTAAAGTGTGTGACCACTGTCAGTGTTGGCAAGCCAGGAAGGAGAGAAAAAATGCCTTTGCACCCTATCCCTGGCGGTGAAACTTTTGAGAAATGGGAAATAGACTTTGTAGGTCTTATTGCACTAGCAACACATAGGACTGAATCACGCTACATAATTACTTGCATAGACTATTTGACAAGGTGGGTAGAGGTAGCCCCAACTAAATATTGCACAACAACAATATTTTTGTGGGAAAACATTATCACAAGGTATGGATGCCCTTTAAGTTTAACTAGCGATAGGGGTACACATTTCTTGAATGAGACCATGAGGATCCTATTAGCAGATTTCATGGTGGCTCATCACAAGACTACACCTTATCACCCACAAGAAAATGGAACCGTGAAAGTATTTAACAAAATAATGAGTCATACCCTGACAAAAATTTTTGATGTCAGAAGACAAGATTGGGATGACAAGGTATTAGCCATATTATGGGCTTATAGGACAACTTATAAAAGGCTGAACAAAGCCACACTGTTTCAATTGGTGTTTGGTGCGAAGCTATTCTGCCGGTTGAGTTCATGATACCTTCTCTGCGAATAGTGTGCATAGGAGGGCTGGCTAATGAGAAAGCACTTTGGAAGAGAGAATTGATGAATTGATGAAGTTGGATGAAAGATAATCACTCGCCAGGTGGAGCCAAATAGTAGAAAAAGCAAGAAAAAAGTATGGCATGATCACCACATTAAGAACAAAAAACTTGAGGTTGGGTAGATGGTCTTACTGTATGATTCTTAATTTTTTTCCACGGGAAGTTGAAAGTCCATTGGTTGGGTCCCTACACAATCTCGTACATCCTTGATTCGGCCACATGCGATTCTGGCCACTGGATGGAACGAAATTGCTTGGACATTTCAATAGGAGTATGTTGAAGCCCTATTATAAATAAGGCTTCTTGGTGTTTGTAAATAAGGTAGTTTTGCTAGATAATTTAGAATTTCCTTTATGCATTTCCTTTCTTGTGTTTCCCTTTCACGTTGTTGTTTTGTTTTGCACCTTGGGCACCGGTAACCTTGTTACTTTTTGAGGGTTTTGAATGCACAGAGGGTCACACATCATTTAAGTGTGGGGTGGAGTGATGTGAAGGAAAGCATGGGTAAAGTGCCAAGGAGGATTTTTTTGGAAATCTTGGTTGAATGACCCTGTTGAAAGATATTCATGAAAGAAAAGGTGGAAAAGGATGGTTGGTGTCAATATAAGGATACTTTCAGATCCCATGTAAGGAAGAAGAGCATAAACAACACAAGGTAGGTGAGAGCAAAAATCATGATCGAAGAAGTTCCTTCAGCGCCAGTGATGTGTGTGTAAGATTCTCCCCGTTAAGATGGATTGGTTGTGCGCTAGAAGGTTGGAGATTATCCGCACAGGGTTGGGCGTGTGAGTTAGGGTGCAGAAGTCAGGCTTTGTTTGAAAAATCCACTTTAAATGTTAAAAGTATGGTGGTAGGTGAAGTAGCATTTAATTCTTAAAAATGGGAAAAACTATAAATAGAGGTTCGGGCATTTCATTATTCACTTTGTGTATAAGGAGAAAGAAGTGTTTTTGCATCTTTGCAAACTAGGGCTTCCAGAACTGATCCGTGTGAAGAAAAATTTGAAGAGTTTGAGCATGAGTAACTAGTTTGGATTTGTAAACTAGAAGGAAGGGATTTCACGGGCATAAGAGAAATTGTGAGAAGGTGCCGTCTTGTGAAGGAACTATCCCAGTTAGGGTTTGAAGAACTAGGGCATGGGTTTAAGGGGTTTTCTTCACAAGTTCGAGATCTAAGGTTGGAGGGAGTGGAAGAACAAAGTAACAAGAAGTGATTGAAGTGATAAGAGGACCTAAATAATGGCACCCAAGAAACCAATTGGCACACCTAAGAAGGAAAGGGCAAGGGAAAGGGCAAGCAAAAAAAAAAACTACCGTGTGTGTAAATGAAGAATAGTTCGCAAAAATGCAGTACCCAAATGGAGTGTTGCTTTAGGGAAGGAGTGGGAGTCCCATTTAAGAAATATGTCAGTAAATGATTACAATCATCACTCGAGAACAATCAAGAAGGAAATGGCACTGGAGTTAGTGCGCCCAACAAATAAAAGGACACCAGAGGGTTTTCCCATCTATAACAATGATGTAAAAGTCAAGTTGGAGAAGTCAGGATTATTGTAACTCTTTGAGTTTCCCTACTTTGGGAAGCCTGAGCGCCTATATCAATGGTTGATGTCACACGTGCACAAAGATTACTTTCACTTTGCGGGCGCAAGATGCGCATTACCCTCGAACTTGTTTCATATTTCATAGGCCTTATCTCGTGAAGGAGATAGTTTGGATGACGACCTAAGCAACAAGGAGGTAATTAAGGAAACTGTCACTACTTATGCATACAAAAAGGGGTTGAGGTAATTTGATATCACGGACATCAAGGACCCAGTGATGAAGATGGCTGCGTACCTTGTGAAAAATTTAAATGGCCAAGAGAGATGGACCCAAGTAAACAAGGCCTGGTTGAATGTTTGTAGGAGAATTTCGGAGGGCACCATCTACAACTTGTCTACATTCATCGTGGATGAGATTGTCAATAGCGTGAAGGAAGGTGATAAAATCCTTTTTGGTAATGTCCTGTTAACCATTGTGTTCTCAGAGATTGGAGTGTTGGATGTAGTGGACAAATTCGTGTGGGAGTACCCTGCTAAAGACCCTTCACCCGTGAAGAGATTTGAGAAGTACACCTATGATAGTATGACGACCATGCACAAGGCACACCTAGAGAAGTGGTATACATACCTGAGGAACATGTTTGGGGTGGAATGGAGGATTCTTAAATAACTTCCAGTGACCACTAAGGGAGAAAATGGGTTTACTGTGTACCAACATTTCTGCCTTGGTAGATTTAAACTGATAGATGAGACATGGAGCCCATGGTGCAAGCTCCCTTTTGCATTCACAGCTCAACACTTCCAAGCGGGAGTGAACAGTTCAAAGAATCCAAGAAGTTGAAGTTGGACCTTGGTAATCTAGACCGGACCATAGAGAAATGTGCAAAGGGTTGGTCTACCCCAACAAGCATGCGTATGTGGAGAAGTACGTGTTGCATGAGGTCCAAATGGTGAGACCCATGACTTTTCCCATTGCAGGAGGATCTCATGTGCAAGTATACCTCTACATAAGACCCAAATTTGAGAAGGGAACATATCTGGAGAATGAGATGTCCATACTTGAGGACCCAACTGGCAAGAAAAGACCCACGCCCAGACAGGAGGAAAAAGAACCAGAGAAGAAAGTACCAAGTGTAGTGGATACACAGGCAATAGGTACCCCTGGGACAAGCGCCAAAACAAGTATGTATTCGTGTAAGAAAAAGTCCATAGTCAAAGAGAAGACTCTAGCTAGAGAATCCGTTAGATAAGGAGTCATCGGAAGAAGAAGAGATAGAGTCACCTACACTAGAATCCCCAGTTAGGAAGAAGTAGAGGATAGAAGAGGAGACCGCCTCGGAAGAAACTGAGAGTTTGGAGAGATACATAGGTGAAAAGGATGATGACGATGAAGAAGATGACAATGAAGAAGATGATCCTGAAAGAGATCAAGAGCCACCTATCTTCAACATGCATGATTCAGAAGAAGAGGGTGGAGAAGAAGAACATGGGTTCCTTTTCGTGCGGTGCAAGGGTAGTCAGGAGGGGAAGGCACCCAAGACATGGGAAGAAGTGAGGAGGTTGGCACGTAGAAGCAAAAGGCTCCAAGCCTTACATAGGAATAGATAAACAAGGTGGCAGAAAGAGAAGCAATGAAGATCATTGAGACCTTGGTGGAAGAGGGGTTGGAATGCAGTGTTGAGCTGGTGATGAATAAGGATAAGGAAGAGAGTGCGGAAAAGGACCACGATAGCACTAGAGGCCCCACTTTAACTGTAGTTATTCCTAAGGGCACGTGCATGGGAGGAAAGCACACGGAGGAGGAGAGGCTAGGGATGGGTTATATTGATGACCCCAACAAAGTGTCATGCACATGGTTCCAAAGCATGATTCCAATAGAGGAGCTCATGGCAATGTCATATTTTGATAAGGAGGCTGCATACCCATGGACAAGGAATATTCTCTCATGGGCATTTGAGTCCCATCTTGATGAGCCAAAATTTGAAGTAAGCCATGGGGAAATAATAACATTACTAGAATAAAAAGGAGACAACCCATTGGTGAATGCTCAATAGCTCTCAGATGAACAATTGTGCAACGCACTCAACAAGGTCTCCATTGAGGTCAAAGCTAGACTCTTTGGGTGGAATGATAGAATCAAAGATCTGGAGGATGAACTGAAGAAGAAAGAGGAAGAGCTAGCTACAAGGACAAAGGAGCTAAGTCAAGAAAAGTTGATCAACACCCAGTGGCAGCATGAGTTAAGGGATGAGAAGGCTAGAGTACATGAAGTACACAAAAAGGTGGAGTCCATTACAGATGCCATAGTGTTGAAGCATCCGACCTAGCACCTACCACGCAGAAGTATGCATCTACCTTGGAATGCCTGGAGGACTTAACAAGAACCCTCACCATGGAGAGGCAACCGCTAGCTTTGGAATTTGTAGAAGAAGTGGCCATGCGCTTAGAAAAGGAGGATAAATTGAAAGTTGTGGCACTCATAGCTGAATACAGCAAGGTCCTTGCTGATGTAAAGATTGCCTCCCGGAATGTTGAGGCCGCATATGACAACCGCACTGCAGACGCCGTAGACACAAAGTGGCAAGCATGCTGGTTGCTAATGATGAAGTGGAACTTAAAGAGTTCTAGGAGAAGAACAAGGGGAATAGAGCAGAGTGAGAAAATATCCTAGCCAAGGTCGAAAAGAAATCCGAGGCCATTGAAACCTTAAGGGGTTCAATCAAAAACTCGGTTAAAGGAACTATACCCACAGATTACACGAAGGATGGATGCACTGGAGGATATAGGAAAGGAGTTAGAGAATATTTTTGACACCATGAGTGCATAAGGGGATGGGCTGGGTTTTGATTAGGTGAGTGATTTAGTAGGTGATATTTTCCAGAGATCACAAAACAAAGTCGATGCCTGAACAAGTTGGAGGCCGACTTGCAAAAAGATTTTCCTAGCTTATTGCAGTAATGCCATCACTGTCCCATTCTTTCTTCTTTCCCAAATTCTTCATCCCCTTATTCTTTTTCCAAGGCGTAAGTCTACTATGATTCCTTATCCATTTAAGAAGTGTTCCCATAGATGGAGAACATGTGTAGTGTGGGGTGATGTTGGGCCCCTAAAATATCGGCTAAGTGCAAAAAGGCATGTAGGTACGCAAGGCCTAGTTGAAGAAAGGCACACAAGGAGAAGGCATGCATGGAAGGGTTTATGGAAGGGTTTAATGAAACACGTGTGGCACGTGCGGGAAAGATTCAAGGTTTCAAGACTTATCCATATTGGGAATTTTGGGAAGGATATGAGAAAAGCGTGACCCGACTGTGCATGCGGAGTGGATAAGGTGCTAGCTTGGCAACAGTTGGCCTAGGAAGGAATATGCCATGCGTTAGAAGCTTCTAGAAGGACATCATGGAAAGGAGTGGTGAGCTCAAGCCTGGAGGAGCATGTGCTCATGGAGGACCACATTCAGACACTTGGCGACAGATCTAAGGCCACAGAAGAATGAGTTGGTAGTTCAAAAAGGCTATATATACAAGTGCCTGCAGAAGTAAGAGATATAGATAGATGAAGGTGGAGCTCTGCAGAAATACTGCAAGGACTTTGTTAGCTTGGGTAAATAAGGGTAGGAAAGGATGTATCAAGGGTTTGGGAGTTATAAATTTTCTTTTGAGGGCCTAGTTATATGAATCTAGTTATAATGCATGACTACGGTCTGCCTTTCTGTGACATTTTGTAATGGGCCTAATGAATGTAATGAGGTTACCAATTTATGTGAATATGAGAATTAATGGTTCTGATGCATACATCCTTCTTCATAGTTATTTTTCATTTATGTTTATGAACTAAGTATGAATGCTTGTATGACTTCCTTTCTATTTTGGTGTAAGTTCTATAATTTGTTAAGCACTTTATGTCTGGAATGACTACAAGGATCTAGAAGCTGTTCTGAGCTCTATGGTGCTTGTATGTCTTATTTCCTTTCAAATCTCTTAAACTCAGATCATAGATGATGTTTCCCACTAAAATCACATAAAAGAGAGACTTGGCGACCGTGCATGCCTCGGTGAGCACCAAGCACCCGTTGGGTGATATGCCGTCACACATCGGATTTCTTTCCTTTGTGATGGGGGTAAAAATGACTACAAAGGAAATAGCAGACATAAGAGGAAGACGCAAAATATAATCCATATCCACATTAAGATAAGATCATGGAGTAATCAAAATCAATGTTCAACCTATGATTTCATAAAAGAATTATTTCAGACAAGATCACCAACCGCATTTCAACTACTATTATTTATGATTCAAATCTAGATTCATTAACCCAAAAGAAAAATATACTAACTCTAATAATTCATATAAATAGAATTCCTTAAAGGAAAAATGCTTCAAATTACACAACATTAACTTACTCCATCCTAGGATATTTAATGCCAAGCTCAATTAACTTTATGACAAAAATTAGGATGAACCAACAACATCTTAAAGTAAGAGTTTCTTATTTGAGAAACTAAATCCAAGTTCAAAGTCAAACTCTAGCCTAAATTTAGGATTAGCATCAACAGGTTTGACAAAGGATAGATTTAATTTACATGCACCTAGAATTAGTCACACATCATAACAATTACATCCCTAACAATTAGGGATATATCCACTAACTACTCACCCTATAAATCCATCAACGTAATACTAACTCGAACAAGTCAGATCCTTACACAAGAGCAATACAGATGAGAGAATGAACAAAAAGAGAGAAAGGATCAATCTATATCTACCTTCTAAGTTCAAAAGGATGGTATTGTGAATACCATAACTCGAATAGAGAGAAAGGATGACAAAAAATAAAGATGAGATAAGATCTCATCATTCCTTCCTATAAAGAGGTATACATACCGGAATAGAAAATAACTAAGACATATTTGATTGTTCCAAAAGAAAACATTCAATTCCAACAACCATAGAAACACAAATAACTATTTGATATTCCAATCGATGTCCACGACTGTAACATGGAATTCAAAAACCAAAAAAAAAGAAGTTTTCCCAACATACAAATGAGAAAAGAAATTATAGCTCAAAGGTTACAAAACTAAATTTTTTTATTCAAATGCCTTTAGTTAATAACAAGATTATCCAAAGCCAACAAAACCAACAACATAACTTTACATTCATTCCAAACATTAATAGCATCATTGCAGAAGTTTCAATAATTTTCCCAAACAAAGAGAGACAAAGTAACTTGAAGTAAATTACTCTTTGTGGCAATGATTTATTTTCAAAGTGAAAACACACACAAGCTTACCCATCCCTTGATGGTAAAATGAAAAAGGAGAAAACAAGATTTAACATTCGAAATTTCCATTCAAGACAACCCAGATCCGCATACTTCTCAAGAATCAAAGGGATCGACTCTGGTTCAGGAAGAATGAACCCGACCCAGATTTAACCACAAGGAGAAACAACGAAACAATGACATGACCCCAAGTCAAGTTCTCAAAGTCAAGCTCAAAAGAAGAATAGAAAAACTGAAAATGTTCCAGTTCATTTCCTTAAGATAGACAGATTGAATTAATCCATAGTTCAACCTAGATACCCTGTTCTTATGGTATCAACTGTACATAAAATTTAAATAATAAGTACCAGTTAAACCGAACAAGATGACCAATAAGGTGACTCATAAGCACTCAAACTCACTACAATAATATGCAAATACATTCGTTATACCTTTACATGGATCATGCCAACATGATAACTATCAACCATGCTATCAAGTAGATTGATTCGAAGAGATTCATTCAGTACCAAAATCAGACAAGTCACTAACAATACTTCTTGCAAATTTACAGGTGTAAGTAAATATTCTACTACATTTAAGTTTAGGAAGAAGCTAAACATGATTCTATCATTTTTCTAGCAAGGAAGAACAAAAACTCGAATCATATTTCTTTCATAGTAGTGACTTCTACTATTTATCTTCGATTAGTCCAACAAGATTTCTCGAATTAAAAACCATCTCAAGCTCAATAAAAGTAAAACATGTTTACTATTATTTTCCAACAAGAATTCAAATCCCCAAAATATATTTCTACCATATCAGTGACTCCATACAGGTAAAATATAGAGAAATTTATTTTCGAAAGCAAGATTAAACTTCACATACAAACTCATTTGTTTCCCAAGAACATAGTTCTTTTAATGAAGACATTTAGGAAAAAATAGAACAAATTAATGGGTAGAGCCTATCATGCCTGATAGAGCTTCCTTTCGATGTGCATACGATTTCCCAGCCGAGCCTCAATAGTTTCTTCTTTTCCAAGTGACTTCGATAACTCCAAATCTTTCAATTCTTCTTATACTTCAAAAGGATCCAAACATAGCTCATGTATGCCAAGAATATAGAAAGATCAAAAATAGAACTACTAGTTCGAAGAATCGAAAACCCCATGTAGAGAAAAAATTGAAATAAAATAAAGATCAAACAAACTTTCCAAAATATGCCATGTATTTCTCCTAGGCAGTTTGTTCGCCAAAACCGAGATCAATTAATGCGAAGGACTATCAGTTTCCCTCCTAATTCTCCACGCCACCGCCATCCAAGTTTGGCAAGCCTCCCATTCAAAATTTGCATGCAATTTTTTATTTAATGGTGATGCGAACTAGACATCCCCTAAATCCCAATGCCTCCGCCAAAATTAGCAAGTCCTATGTTATTAAAAACCAAAAATAAATTCCCATTAATGCCTTAAAAACTGATGCCACCGACCTTGCCATTTTCCAAGTGGTCCATAGGTATCTTGTTAGGTTAGCAATAGTTTAGGTTAGATTTTTATTAGGTTAGAAATCAACCTTAGTTCCTAGGTAGGTCTCAATTACCTTAGGTTATAATCCAACTTAGTATAGAACATTACAACTTAGGTTAGGGTATCACTTTAGTAATCTTATTATTAGGTCTATGATTCCTATACGCTATACAATGTTTAAACAAATACAAGAAGGCCGATCCTATCTCCCTTAAGTCTGATGTCGGTCAAGAATTTCTAAGATAAAGAGTTCTTCACCATGGTAAACAAGACAAGTCACAGTCAAGCACACCTTCCATTTCCAAATGCCAAGCCAACAAGGTGAGTAGGTAAAAGAATGAGGCATACCTTGGATTAATGGAATTGATCCAAGGTTTTGTTGTTTACACATAATAAATTAAGTCTACACAAAACAAGTTCATCACCTTCCTAAAGGTGAATTTTAAGTTGTGCAAAGAGATGAATGGAATTATTTTCAAGTAAGAAAAATTCACAACCGAAATGATTCTTCTTAACAAATAATGAATTATCCATTGCAAACATGATTTCCTAAAATCATAAGAGTACTTCCTCCTAAAACAAATCACCTGTCAACATTTACAAAGTCAAGAGTGGAATTCATCACCATAATAGCCAGGTCAAAGATGTTACATACTTCCCTCCTAAAAATAATCATTGTCTCGATGATCAACTTAGTCAAAAAATTTAAGTCTAGGACAAAATCCAATTATCATCCTTCCATTCATATGTTCATAACAAAACTAGATTTGAGAATTTAAAATTCCATGATCAACATTAAAGTAGCTGTCCATTTTAAATAGAGTAGTATCTGCTCAAAATTGACAGATAATATGAATAAAATATTAAATTTTTTATCAGTCAAAAAAATCAATTGTGTTCAAACAAATATGGAAAATCAGTTTTCATATCCTCTAGGTTTTCCTGTTGCACTTTCATCGCTAAGTGATCCCACTGGACCTTACATTGACTTATTTCACAATTTCTTAAGTGCAACTAGCAAGTTTCCAACATTTGAATGGGTTTAACCATGATTATTCCTGGGTCTTTGACCTGCAAGGAATTCTAATTTAACACATGTGATAAATTTAAAACATATTTCTTAAGTAGAGAAATATGGAAAACATCATGCATTTGTGATAAAGTAGGAGGTAAAGCTAAACGATAAGCTATAGGTCTGATTACTTCAACTATTTCAAAGGATCCCACATAACGATGTGATAACTTGGCAGCCTTGCCAAAAGTTATAGAACTCATTTTCAGTTTAACCTGAAGAAAGACCTTCTCACCAAGTTAAAACTTCTTATCAACCCGATTTAAGTATGAATAACTCTTTTTGTCTATATGTTGCTTCTTTCAAGCATTCACAAATCATTTTAACTCAAGTTGTTCTATTTCTCTAAGGATTTCAAGCCCAATTACTTCTCTATCCTCAATGCCATCCTAACTAACAAGGGTTCCACATTTTCTTTCTTATAATGCTTTAAAATGTACCATTTTTAAAGAGGTAAGTTATGTGTTATTATAAACAAACTCGACTAATGGAAGGTATTCTTCCCATTTATAATTTTGATTCATACAATACATTTGTAACATATCTTCTAACACTTGATTAACTCTTTCACTATGTCCATCCATTTCTCGGATGATATGCATAATGAAATTCAGCTTAGTCCCTAAGGCTGCATTAAGTGTTTGCCAAAATCTTGACGTCATTCTTGGGTCTCTGTCATAAATGATCAACTCAGGTACTCCATGTAATCTGAAAATTTTGTGCATAGATATTTTTGTGAAAATAGGTGAATCATCCTTAAGATTACCAAAGAAAAAAATCTTTTGCCTTTGTTAGTTTATCAATAACAACAAGAACAAAATCATGTTTATTTTTGACATAGGCAACCCTTGTACAAAATCCACACTTATTACTTGCCATTTATATTGTGGTATGTTGTGAGGATATAATACACCTGCCAGATGCATATGTTCAACTTTAACATGCTGAAATTCTAAGCATTGTGTTACAAAATTAATTAAGTCATTTTTCATCCCTTTCCAGAAATATTGTTGTTTTATATCAACAAGCATTTTTGTAATGCCTAGGTGTCCAGAAAAGGTGAATTATGAAATTCAGCTAACAATTTCTTTCTTAATTCATTTAACAAAGGTATGTATACTCTATTTTCAAACCTCAAGATTCCTTCGTTGTCAAAGTGAAAACCTTTATACCTCATATCATTTGGATCTACAGCAAGTGCTATTTTCACTTGCTGAAAATAAGAATTAGATTCCATGACACTTTTTACTTCATCTTTAAACTGAGTTCTCAATGTTATAAGAGCAGAAATGTGCTTCCTATGACTTAGAGCATCCAATAATCTATTTTCTTTTCCTTTAATATAACTTATATCAAAATCATACTTGAGATATAAATTCTAACCATCTTCATTGTCTTGCATTCAAATTTGGCTAGAAAAATATACTTCAACCCAATATGATCAGTTTTTAGTTCAAAAGGCCTACCAAGAAGATAATGCCTCCATACCTGAAGTGCATGAATAATGGAAGCAAGATCTAGGTCATGTGGAGCATAATTTAGTTCATGTAACTTGAGCTTTCTACTTTCATAAGCAATAACATGATCCTTTTAAAGTAAAATACCTCCAAGACCCTCACCAAGCATCTATCACTATAGTGAAGTCTCCATTAGGATCAGGTACAACCAGAGATAGGTGTTGATGTTAACTGATCCTTCAAATTCTTAAATGTAGATTCACATTTCTCATTCCATACAAATTTCTTATCTTTCTTCTGTAACGAAGTTATTGGTGCAAAAACCTTAGAAAAGTATTTAATGAACTTCCTATAATAACCAAGCAAGACCCATGAAGCTTCTAACTTCATGTACATTCTTAGGTGCAAGTCACTCAATTATTGCTACTAATTTTTGAAGGATCTACTGCTATTCCATCCTTGCTTATGACATGACCCAAATAGTATAATTCCTTCTTAGAAGGAACATTTGGACAATTTACCATACAACCTTCTCTTTCTTAAGATTTCCAAAACTATCTTCAAATGCTCATGATGTTCATCAATGATTTTAGAGTATATGAGAATATTGTCCAAGAATACAAGCAAAAATTTGTCCAAGTATTCTTGAAAATATTATTCATTAAATTCATAAAAGTTGTAGGTGCATTCGTTAATCCAAATGGTAAAAATGTGAATTCATAATTTCCATACCTTGTTCTAAAAGTTGTTTTATGAATATCCTCATCCTTTATTCTTAACTAATGATATCCAGATCAAGATCTATTTTAGAATACACTGATGCACCACACATCTTGATCAAATAGATCATCAATTCTAGGAAGTGGATATCTATTCTTAATTGTTTCTTTTTTAACATCCTATAATCAATGCACAATCTAAGTGTTCCATCTTTCTTTTTCACAAAAATTACCGGTGCTCCCAAGGCGAGACACTCGGTCTTATCAAACCCTTGGACAAAATTTCTTGCAACTATGCTTTAAGCTCTACTAATTCAATGGTAGTCATTCTATATGGTGCCTTAGAAATAGGTTTGGTTCTGGTTTGATCTCAATCATGAAGTCAAACTCCCGTTTGGGTGGAAGACCAGGTAACTCTTCCGAAACACATCACTAAAATTTCTTAACAACGGGTATTTTTCCATGAAGTCACCACTTTCATCAGTTGTTTCAGAAATTTTTACTACATACAAGTGCAACCTTTGTTTTTGGCCTTTTAAGTTACATAGCTGATAATTTCCTAACTAAAATCTCATGTTTTATACCCTGAATGTCTGTTGTTTTCTAGATCATCCAAACAACTAATATGTTTCTCAAAATAGTCAACCTTTAATTATGCTCATCTCAGCTAGCTAATTAAAACCTATGATTACATCATAAGACCCCAAAGGAGCAACGTAAAGGTCAACTTTAGTGGAAAAACTTGGCAAGTCAAGGATCTCCCCAAAAGACACATACTAACTGTGAAAACAACATTATTTCCATAATGTACATCCCATGATTTATCCATTTTTCCAGCTTTTTTATTTTTAATTTAGATGCTAATTTAGTAGAAATGAAACATTCAGTAGCTCCAGTATCAAAAAGTATAGTCATAGGTATACCAAATAACTTACCTAGAACTTCTATGGGTGTGGCTTATTTTTCAGCCTGTTTCTCAACTACTACAACGTGTATCTTATGCTTGTTGATTATGGTCATCCTTCTTTAAAGGACATTGATTTGTGTAATGATATTTTACACAATTGTAGCAGCCTCCTACATGTCCCTTCCTAGGCTCAAATTTATTTCTATTATAAAAATTATCATTCTGACTCTCATAGGTCTTCTGTCCATTATTATTATTCTTGACAAAGTTATTTCACACATTAGCAATAGGTTTATTTGCTATTATTTATTTTTGTTACAAAAAAAAAAAATTTTTTTTCATACCAAACTTTTTCCATGGTCCCTTTTTGGGTGCAAGAGACGAAGAAGAGTTTGGAACTTTCTTTCTGATTTCCTCCTTATGGGCAGAGATCGCTTTCAATTTCTGCTCCTGCCTTATGGATTTTTCTACAACCCCTTCCATAGTGGTTGGGCTATGAACATCTACTTCACCACCTATAATGGGATTTAATCCCATGATAAATTTCCATATTCTAAACTTCTTGTTAGTTTGGTACTGAGGTACGTACTTAAGGAGCTTAGTAAACCTCTCCCAGTACTCTATTACGGTAAATTTTCCCTGAGCTAAGTTCTGAAATTCAGTCATTTTCTAATCATAGTAAAGTTTTGGCAGCCATTGTTGCCTAAAATAATTTTAAATTGATCCCAAGTAATATTTGCTTCTTCAATGTTTAACTCAGCCTTGCAGTTGTCCCACCATGAAGATGCTTCATGGGAAAGTTGATAATCTCCCCATATTGCTTTTGTTTCTTCCGAGAAGTTCCTTATAGAAAAGTACTTCTCCATTTTGTTGAGCCAATTCTCAGCTCCATCTCCTAATGTAGTGCCATAAAACTTGGGTGGACTTATCCTTTTTATATCATTAGTGAGTTCAGCTACCAATCTTGCATTTTTATTTTCAGAAGTTGATTAGGTACATTAGCATTAGCTTGTTCCTTATATAAAATACATTATTTTTATCAATGCCTAAATTTCCAACATTAGCATTTCAATCACATGTTTATTTTCAGAGGTGGTTGATTGTTGTTACCAACATCTTCTTCCTCCTCATTGCACATTACTTGTTGTTTAAGTACAACTAAATGATCTCTTGTGTCCAACAAGGAAAAAAGGATCTCATCAATTTTTGGGCAAGTAGCTACTTCTCCACCGGGTGGTGGGTTGTTTGTAACATTTCCTCTTGTTCTAACCATTTTTGTTAACAAAATTTAAGTTTTATCAGATTATGGACACAATAGGTCCAAGAGCTGCAACCTTCAGATCTGATACCAAGATGTAACATTCCCATTTTAAGACTTTAGAAACAAGGGAAATTTTTTTATATATAATAATGTTCTCTATTCTAAATAATCATAATTTAGAACACACATTCCATGCCAATCAATCTCATAATAGATAACCATATGCAATTGTAATGACTCGGTGTAACACCAATCTCTCATTTCATGACTCGGTGAAACACCGATCTCTCATGTTAACTCATTGAATTGTATACTAGGTATACTTGGTTCTCATACCCTTTTTAGGGTGTTAAGTGTTATGTTTAAGAGGCCTATCTGAATACTTTTTACCAATATTCATCTAAAATCTCACTTCTTAAAACTAGGTGACATAGGACAACGCAACCAATAGCTTTGATACTTTGGCCAAATATTTACAACATATTGTTCATGTTAATATTCCTAGATGACATACTCGTCAAATAGAATTCATCCTTCACCCCACTTTAACTCTTATCTAGAATTGTCTTCACTGACTCCTGTCATTCCACTTGTTTAAGGTTACACCCTAACCAAGGTTAGCAACATAGTCTAGTGTAAAAGGATACTCGCGGTGACTAAGGGTACATAGACATACTCAATCAACCTAATTTGATTGCATGTTCTAGTTATCCTAAGTCATCATGAGTTACCCCAACACTAGATCATACTTCCAACCTAACTAAGGGTATAACTAAGATCAAGTCCAAGTTTATGTAGATCTAGATGATTCAACTTTGAAGGGTCTTGTGACATGTCAACTACAACATAGTATTCTCACGAAGACCCAAGTCTTCATGGAGGTACGATGCTGCACTTGGCATGTGCCAACATTTGACAGATTCTTCCCATCTAGATGTACATGCCCAAGAGAAGTTAATTACTTAATTATTTTCCTTATTTAAAGTCTAATTACAGCAGCCATGTTGAATTTCATTAACCATTAGGTTTAATTAATTGTATTGGTTTGCTAGAACATAAATGATTTGTAATTACTTCCTAATTTAGGAACATCAAGATTACCTTTTTCACTTACTTAACTTCATTATCTTCCTAATTTAGGATTTAGTTTACAAACACAATAAGGATTATCATTTTGGAATATTGTCTTTCTTTTTCTTATTAAGAATTAGGGTTCATTGTAACCTATTAGCATTATACAAGTTATCATAATGGATTTTCTCTTCCATTAACATCATTTTAAATAACCATAGTGATTTAATTAAATGATCAGCCATGAATGCCAACTTGATAAGTTACATTTAAATAAAGGGATAGTATATCTAATTCCCTTACCACCTAGTTCATTTTATTTCAACCCAAAGGGGTTCAATTCATAAGTATATATATAAAATAATAGAGATAAGCATATCACTAATAATCACTGAATATGTAAAAAGATGACTCTTCAAGTTCGAAAAACCCACAACTTTTCCATTTATAGGATGAATTCATACATTGCAAGTACTAATACTTCAGACATCTTTAGTGTCAAACAACAACAATAAGCTCTATAAAATTACAACTTTCCCTTCCAAAAATACATTTTAATATTGAATCATATTTCCCATAAGAGGCCAGTCTTTTGGTAAACAATAGCAACATCATAAAATATCTTGTCTCCCTTTTTACCACTTACGAAGTCCATCTAAAAAATTTTCTAGCATGGGTTAGTTCAGTGAACTAAGCATGATAAGCACTAAGCATTAAAACAATATGCTTTTAACTAATTGTTTCATAAAAAGAACTCTATTTTCATGAAATAGTTAAACTATTAAATAAAGACACATCAAAGAAATAACAGCAAACATAAGAGGGAGAAACAAAAGATAATCCATATCCACATTAAGAGAAGATCATGGAGTAATCAAAATCAATGTTCAACCTATGATTTCATAAAAGAATTATTTCAACAAGATCACCAACCGCATTTCAACTACTATTATTTATGATTCAAATCTAGATTCATTAAACCAAAAGAAAAAGATACTAACTCTAATAATTCATATAAATATAATTACTTTAAAGGAACAATGCTTCAAATTACACAACATTAACTTACTCCATCCTAGGATATTTAATGCCAAGCTCAATTAACTTTATGACGAAAATTAGGATGAACCAACAACATCTTAAAGTAAGAGTTTCTTATTTGAGAAACTAAATCCAAGTTCAAAGTCAAACTCTAGCCTAAATTTAGGATTAGCATCAACATGTTTGACAAAGGATAGATTTAATTTGCATGCACCTAGAATTAGTCACACATCATAACAATTACATCCCTACCAATGTATCAGTCAAGGAGAAGAAAGTAAGGATTTATCCACTAACTACTCACCCTACAAATCCATCAACACAATACTAACCAACAGGTCAGCTCCTTACACAAGCAATAGAGAAGAGAGAATGAACAAAAAGATAAAGGATCAATCTATATCTTCCTTCCGAGTTCAAAAGGATGGTATTGTGAATACCTTAACTCAGAATAGAGAGAAAGGATGACAATAAATAAAGATGAGATAAGATCTCATTATTCCTTCCTATAAAGAGGTATACATACCATAATAGAAAAGAAGTGAGATAGATTTGATTGTTCCGTAAAAGAAAAATTCAATTCCAACAACCATAGAACCAAAAATAACAATTTGATATTACGATCGATATCCACGATCGTAACATGAAAGTCGAAACCGAAAAATAGAATTTTTCCCAACATACACATGAGAACAGAAATTGTAGCTCAAAGCTTACAAAATTGAAAATGTTTATTCAAATGCCTTGATTAATAACAGATCCAAATCCAACAAAACCAACAACATAACTTACATTCATTCCAAACGTTAATAGCATCAACTCTAGAAGTTTCACTAATTTTCCCAAACAAAGAATGACAGAGTAACTTGAAGTAAATTAATCTTTTGTGGCCACGATTTCTTTTCAAGTGACAACACACATAAGATTACCCATCCCTTGATGGTAAAATGAAAAAAGTGGAAACAAGATTTAACAGTCAAAATTTCCATTCAAGCCAACCTAGATCCACATACTTCTCAAGAATCAAAGGAACAGACTACTGTTTAGAAGAATGAACCCGACCTAGATTCAACCACAAGGAGAAACAACAAAAAAGGACACAACCCTAAGTTAGGTGCTCAAGTTGAGTTGAAAAGAAGAATAGTAAAAATGAAAACATTCTAGTTCATTTCCTTAAGATAGACAGGATTGAATTAATCCACAGTTCAACCTAGATACCTCTATTCTTACAGTATCAACTGTACATCAAATTTAAATAAAAAGTACTAGTTAATCCCAACAAGATGACTCATAAGCACTCCAAATCACTTCAGAAGATGCTAATACATTTTTTAAACCTTTACACGGATCATGCCAATAGGATAACTATCAACCGTGCTATTAAGTAGATTGATTTGAAGAGATTCATTTAGTCCCAAAATCAGACAAGTCACTAACAAGACTTCTCACAACTTTACAGTGTAAGTAAAGATTCTAATACATTTAAGTTCAAGAAGAAGCTAAACATGATTCTATCATTTTTCTAGTAAGGAAGAATAAAAACCCGAATCATATTTCTTTCATAGTAGTGACTTCTACTATCTAGCTTCAATTAGTCCAACAGGAGTTCTCAAATTAAAACCATCTCAAGATCAGCAAAAGTAAAACATGTTTACTATTATTTTCCAACAAGAACCCAAATCCACAAAACATATTTCTACCATATATAAATGACTCCATATAGTCCATAAAAAAATACGAGAAAATAATTTTCTAAAGCAAGATTAAACTTCACATACAAACTCATTTCTTTCCCAAGATCAATTTTTTTTAATGAAGACAATTATGAAAAAGTAGAACAACTTAATGGGTAGAGCTTATCATGCATGATAGAGCTTCTTTTTGATGTGCAAATGATTTCCCAGCTGAGCCTCAATAGTTTCTTCTTTTTCCAAGTGACCTCGACAACTCCAAATCTTTCTACTTCTTCTTATACTTCCATAGGATCCAAAAATAGCTCATGTATGCCAAGAATATAACAAGATCAAAAATAGAACTACTAGTTTAAAGAATCGAAAACCCCATGCAGAGAAAAAATTGAAATAAACTAAAGATCAAACAACCTTTCCAAAATCCACCATGCATTTCTCCTAGGTGGTTTCTTCACCATAACCAAGATCAATTAATGCAAAGGACTATCAGTTTCCTCCTAATTCTCCATGCCACCGCCATCCAAGTTTGGCGAGCCTCCCATTCAAAATTTGCATGCAATTTTCTATTTAGTGGTGATGCCAACTAGACATCCCCTAAATCCCAATGCCTCTACCAAAATTGGCAATCCTATGTTATTAAAAACCAAAATCAATTCCCATTAATTCCTTGAAAACCAACGCCACCGACCTTTCCATTTTCCAAGTGGTCCATAGGTATCTTGTTAGGTTAGCAATAGTTTAGGTTAGAAATCAACCTTAGTTCCTAGGTAGGTCTCAATTACCTTAGGTTATAATCCAAATTAGTATAGAACATTACAAATTAGGTTAGGGTATCACTTAAGTAATCTTATTATTAGGTATACGATTCTATATGCTATACATTGTTTAAAGAAATACAAGAAGGTCGAGCCTATCTCCCTTAAGTCTGATGTCGGTCAAGAATTTCTAAGATAAAGAGTTCTTCACCATGGTAAACAAGACAAGTCACAGTCAAGCACACCTTCCATTTCTAAATGCCAAGCCAACAAGGTGAGTAGATAAAAGACTGAGGCATACCTTGGATCAATGGAATTGATCCAAGGTTTTTTTGTTTACACGTAATAAATTAAGTCTACACAGAACAAGTTCATCACCTTCCTAAAGGTGAATTTTAAGTTGTGCAAAGAGATGAATGGCATTATTTTCAAGTAAGCAAAATTCACAACCAGAAATGATTCTTCTCAACAAATAATGAATTATCCATTGCAAACATGATTTCCTAAAATCATAAGAGTACTTCCTCCTAAAACAAATCACTTGTCAACATTTGCAAAGTCAAGAGTGGAAGTCATCACCATAACAACCAGGTCAAAGATGTTACACACAATGACAAATTACAAAATTTTTTTGTCTACATTTCCCCCTTTAAGTGTGTAATTGAAAATTACCTCGCTAAATAAAAAAACATACCCGAGTGTGCAAACACACTTTTCCCTTGCTTGAAATTACTTCATGATGTGTTGGTGTTGTCATGGTCCATGATGAAACCCGTAACACAGAGTGTAGTCAATGTATATGATAAAAATTGAATTTTAACTCAAATATAGATAGTGCATTGTAACTTTAAACATTGTAACAAAATATAAAGGAAATTAAAAACATGGAAAAATACACATGTTTTTTTTGCAGAGGGAATATCTCTCATTGTTTCCATGTCTTACGGAGTTTTGAAATTTCCTTGGAGATGTAAGGGGATTGGGGTTGATCAGTCCCCAATTTTTGGGAATAGAAAAATGACTAAGTACCAAGGAAAAGGTTAGCGCATGCAGAGGATTTGGAGAAGAGACACACGTAAGGAAGCATGTGCAAGGAGGACAATGTTTATGCATGGAAGACAGAAATAATTACACGCAAGAGATCAACACTTAGCCGGTTTTGGGATTCGATATAAATATGGAATTGGAATGATGACCAAGAAAGGTTTTGAAGATAAGATTAAAACAAGAAGACTTATAGTTCAAGAAATGTCTATTTTGGGATAGATCTCATGTGAAGGAAGACCAAGTGACATGCATAGTTCTAGAGCTAATAATAGGATCTGAATTATGAGTTAACTAAAGAAAATCTATTATTAGGAAAGCTTGCATGCTTTTGTGATTATTTTTAGTGGCGCACAACTATTCTTAACATGCATCCTATTTTCGGGATGCATACGTGGTGAAGGAAAGTACCCACCCATATATATATATATATATATATATATATATATATATATATATATATATATATATTGGTTTGTATGGTTTAGGCATCATGATCCATGTTTTATTAGAGTTATGTTGCTGGTTTATGTGAGCGCATGACTTATGGTGACATTACTATGTATGTATTCAACTTCTATGTTTTACAAAAATTAATATAATGGATCTTTGTGGTTGGATATTGCTTGTAGACACATTTGTGACTGGTTCTTGCATGGTAAAGTTAATCTTGATTCTTGTATGAGTTAATCTTGCATATGGTTAAAATCTAGATCTAGTTCATGTTATGCTTTATTCTTGAATGGATATTATGGATTTGGAATATGTGTATGATCATGCTAACTCCTTGAACAAGATTCCATAAAAGAGGGACCTGGTACCCTTGCGTGCTTTGGGTGAGTGCTCAATTTTGGTTGAGTGATGTGCCATTGCGCCTTGGGAAATTTGGTAAAATAAAAGACTACCTTTTAGTTCTTCTTTGCTGACTTTTTAGTCCGTTTGTTTTCCAGGATGTTACATGATGAAGAAGTATCAGTTAAATTTGGCTAACATTGGGGATTGGTCAGACATTTAAGAGGAAGAGTGTGCTCACAAATTTAACAATGGACCTAAATTTTATGCACGCACATGGGTTGAACATAATCTGTATCATGAGCTATATGAGATATTTTTCACTTGTTTCCCTATAGAGTTATACGAGTGGTTGGAAGGTTATGCATCGAAGAGAAATTGGAGGTTTAGAACACTTGTGTGGACACAGAAGAATTCCAAGCTCTGCATGATGATGCTTTGACTTGAACATGCGTTATAGATCATTGGTGGAATGGTGTTTTGAATATTTATATTTTGGAATAAAAAATTTATACTTATACATGTCCATAGGTTGTTGAGTTTTAGTTCATGTATACGAACCCAAAGGATCTTATTTGTGCACTATCCCTTTAGTGATTAAGATCTTGATCATGACCCTGGATTTGGAACAACGTCCTATGGAAAGGTAAACCCCACCATGCGTGAGGGTAGGAGTAGGTGTGGTGAAAGGTGGTGGACCCGACAATAAAAATGTAGAGAGAATAAAGGTGAATTAAGTTTAATAAGGTGCATGAGAGGGAGTTAGAGAAGTAATGTGAAGTTTCGAACAAATGGCGTTGTGGAGAGAGATGGCTCGTGAAGGATTTAGATCTCATGCAGAGGACGTAGATCCAAGCATCGGGAACTCCCCATTTGGGTAAGCATGATAGAGAAACTTATTTGACCTTAAATGAGAGCACGTCATTAGAAATTTCAAGGACCACAGGTGTGCATTTAATCCCTCCTTATAACCCATCCCTTGCACTTAGTTTTCTAGTTTCTACGAAAATAAATAGTAAGCAAGCTAGTGTGGGTAGTAGAGTAGTGACAGATAGAGTTAATTTTCCATCAATTTTAGGAGTTAATCAAGTAGCTTATTCATCTATGGTGGCACAATCATCATCTATGTTATTTGGAGGTCCAGTTGGAGGTATATTTTCTAGCACATCATTAACAAATAATGTTGGTATTATGTATGAAAGTAGTACAACTTCACAGACAATGGGAATTTAATTTAGTAAAACTATTGAAACACAAGGCAACGCATCCTATGGTCCTTTTCCTACTATAAGAGGAGGGTCAGGTGTCTTGGGATCTAGTGGATCTGGTTGTTCTAGAGGTGGAGGGAACACTAAAGGTAACACAGGTTCTAGATCTGGTGGGAATGGTCCGCACTAACCCCAATAAGTCTATTGGAGATGTCTCTTTGTCTCCCAGAATATAGAGGGATTTAAGATGAAACTGAGCACATGCACATGTGTGAGATGTTATGGCACGTGAAAGGGATCATAGCTCTTGAGCATAAGGAAAGTCAGTTTACAAATACTTTGGCACACATAGTTGGTAAAAGAAATATGATCTGAACTAGAATTTTGTGGAATATATCACATTACATGATGATTTATTAGCAGAGTTTCACATACCTAAGTTTGAGAAAATATCATCACTCATTGAAGGACATCAAACAGTGCATGGCTAAGAGTGTAAGGTAGTAAAATTCCTACTGTAAGACCTTATTATCAAAGTTATCTTATGACATTCACTTGAGTCACAATGCTCAATGGTTCGTTGGGTGTTTGATTACATCTTTCAAAAGGGAACTCTTGCACAATACTTATATAGACCCATGTGAGGCACTTGAGTTAGCTCAGTGTGCTGAGGTAGTTGGGAGCATAGAAACTAGAGTTATCCCATTTTTGGAGGCTCATATTGTAGCTATGGAAAAATAGTCAAAGAATTTTCCCACTAATTCAGCTCATGAGACACGTAGTAATATTTGGTGCATAGATTGTGAAGTATAAGGACATACCAAGGATAGTTTCCCTCATAATTCAGTGTGCATCATATTGCTAGATTGTGAGATCTATCACTTGGATCATGATTCAAGTAGGTGCCCACTTCTATAACGCGTGATAAAAAATAATGTGTCTTATTACTGTAATATTTGTAGTTATACCACTCATGACACAAAAAATTGTAGGTTGATTGATCAGATTCATCATGTCATTGATATTGGTCTACGTTAGACCGGTGTTGCAATAAATTCTAAGGATCAAGGTGAGTATCATGATAATTACAATAAAGGGCACTCTGATGGAGGTGGTATGGGTAGAGGTGAAGGATACCATGGAGGATTCATAGGCTAAGGGTGCGGCGGTGGATGAAGTGAGTTACCTCATGGAACATGTTACACATTTGGCTCCCCTGATCATCATAAGCATAATTTCCCTCAGAATTTTATTTTCTCCTTTTGTGGAAAGAACCAAAATTATGAATAATTTCTAGATTTATATGAGAACCTAAGAAACAAGCACAAATAAGATAAGGGTGCAGGAATGGTTAGAGTACATCACGTTGTGGGAGATCAGTGGCTGCCAAAAGTAGTGCTTGATCTTGAGATGTTTCTGTGTTAGTCACTACAATCATTGAGGTTGGGCGCACTAGGGAAGTTTTGAAGCATAAGCCTATTATTAAAAAAAGATGAGGTATTGAATGAAAAATATCCAGACCCTACTCATCACAAGGAAATTTATCAAGAAACCATGGAAGTTATTAGAAACTTACAGGGTGAGATACAATTCTTAAAAGAGCACTCAAGGAAGCCGGATAAGGCAAATGCAGTTGAGATTCCTTAGAAGGATGTTGATGATTTGAAGGAGGTTTGTAAGATGATGCGACAAGAAAACATCATTCATTTTTTGGGGGAATGGTTAAGAGGGAAGATATTGCGCACTAGAGTTGAACATGAGAGACTTATTTTACATGCTAACTTACCTCCTCACAGTCTAGATTATGAAAAGTAAATAACTTTGAATGCAGTTGTTAATGGATGGATTTTGAGTAACATTTTGATTAATACAGGTTCAGAAGTAAATGTACTCACCTTGGATGCATAGAATCATATGGGGAGACCACCATTACAGCCATCTTCAAATGTTTTGTTTATGTCAAACAGGACTAAAGACACACCCATTGGAGTCTTGAAGGATGCTACTATTACTTTACAAGGGGCCAAGTTTACTGGGGAGTTTGAGGTCTTGGCGCTTGCCGAGGTAGATATTTTTCTAGCATTGCTTGGGTACCCTTATTGTTATGCAAACAATGTTGATATGCACTTTAATAAAGGATATATCAGTTTTGAGAACAAAGAAGAGTGTGGCATCATTCCTTTGACAAATAGAAAAGATGCACCTTATGTAAAATATTTGAGTGAAGAGGATTTTAAATGAATTTATGTGCACACCATTAGAGATCTTGAGGTGCTTAAGCCATCAAAGGAAATATTTATTCAATGGGATGATGCACACCTATGAGTGTTACTACCAAGTGTTGCTTGTGACACATGGGATCATGGGACCTATGAAATGATTAGGTGTGAGATAAAGAGTGCAGTTATGCACGTTAGTAAGCCATATTTTGTTAGGTATTTGGGCAAAAGTAAACAAGTACCAAGGTACACCGTAAGGGAAATTCTCAAGTATTTTTGCATGCTATGGAAGCCCAAGATAAACCGCTGAGTAGAAATAAGGAATATGTTGGTGTATACCCTACGTGGGATAACTCGCACACTAGTGGATGGTACATAGAGATAGTCTTTTGGAGTGGCGAGAAGTGAGAATCACCTTCTCTACTAGATTTCTTTAGAGCAATGCACCTACCAAAACATATGAATTCCATGGGAAGGATTCTACTTTGCATCACATTCAGCAAGAGACACTGGAAAGAGGGGTAGGAGGCCTTACCACCTTCACTATGGGTGCACAAGTTCTACTTCACCTTGTGAGGTTGTGTGCGTGTATGGTATGTCTATGTAGAGTTGAATAGAGAAATAGGAAATTGGCAAGAACTAACTATAGGTATGATTCAAACCTTTGACTATTTTTCTACTAAACCTCCAGTGAATGAGGCATTACAGGTTATGAAGCACTTGACTATGGGAGATAGTGAAAAGGATGAGGAAATTATTCAGGAATTATTAGAGGTGTCGATTTGGAGGCGTGCTTTGAAGAAGAAGAGATAGATATAGAACAACTTGGGTGTGCTTTCCTAGAAAAAGAAAAAGGTAAGATGGTCTACATAATTGATGATGAAGAAGTGGAGAATCTATATGTTGAGCATACTAAGGGTACATGTGAGGTCTTAGACAATGTAGATGAGAAGGTGTGCATGTATCATGAGCCTATGAAAATGAATAAGGTCAACATTGGGATAGATGCTAAACCTAAGGAGGCCATCATCGGAGATTATTGGTTTGACTCTGAGGTTGCTAAGATAATTGAGTTGTTGCACGACTTCCAGGACTTATTTCCTATAAACTATCATGATTTTAAATGGGTACATAACTCTTTGGGTGAGATTTAGATCAAGCTAAAGGAAGGTGCACTCCTGATTAGGAAGATGCCTTAGAGAATTAGTCCTAATCAGTGCGTCAAGGTAAAGGAAGAAATTAATAAGATGTTGAAATCTTAGATTATTGAGCCCATTGAGGAGTCAGAGTGGGTTAGCCCTATGGTAATAAGCATAAATAAAGATGTAAGAATAAGAATTTGTGTGGATTATAGGAAGTTGAATGTTGCATGTGTAATAGATCCCTTCCCCACACCTTTTATTGAATATATTCGAAAGGCGTTGCAGGGCATAAGATAAACTCCTTCGATGATGGATTTTTGGGTATCATTAGGTAAAGATTGCTAAAGAGGATCAAGATAAGATGAATTTTACCACTAAGTGGGGAAGTTTTGCATACACAGTTATGCCCTTTGGATTGAAGAATGCGCCTGCAGTCTTTTCGCGCATTGTTGTACAAGCATTCTAGGACTTCATTCATAAGTTCTTATAGGTTTACTTGGATGATTGGACAGTTTATGGGCTAGTAAAAGATCATTGTGACAATTTAAGGCTTATGTTTGAGAGGTGCCAATAGTTGAGAATCTCCTTAAACATTAAGAAGTTTTTTTGCTACACCTTTTAGGACTTTTTTGGGACACATTATTTGTAAAGAAGGCTTGTTAGTGGATCCTGCTAAGGTTGTTGTTATTTTGGGCTTAGAGGAACCTAATAGCCACAGTGAGTGCATGGATTCTTGGGTAACATAGGATATTATAGGAATTTTATCAAAAGTTATGCCAAGATCATTTCTCCCTTAGAAGAATTATTAAAGAGTAAAGGCAAGTTCCATTGGGGTGAAGTGCAACAACGCATGTTTGAGACATTGAAGGAAAGGCTTACTACAATGCCTATTCTACACTTTCCTTCATGGAATAAGCCTTTTCATGTGTATTTTGATGCCTCTGGCATGGAAATGTATGTGGTATTAGCCCATCTTAGAGAAGTTATTATTGATCATCTTATTTACTTTACAAGTAGGAAGTTGACCCTAGCTAAAAAAATTATACAACTACAAAGTGTGAGGCCTTGTCCATGATCTACGTGTTGTATAAGTTTAGACAGTACTTACTGGCTACCCCTCTTATATTCTATACAGATCATATGACACTTAAGTACTTGGTGAACAATCCCATTTTGTAGGGGTGCATATGCCATTAGATTCTGTTGTTTCAATAATTTGAATTTACAATGGTGGTTAAGCCAGGAAAGATCAATTCTGGACCAAATCATTTATCAAGGACTAACTTAGGTGAGGATGCGCAGAGCATTGAGGATACAATGCCTTATGTCCAACTATTTAGACTAAACCATACAACCTCCGACTTAGAAGATATTTTTGTATTTTTACGTACTGGTGTGGCGCCTGAAGGGATGAAGAGTTTAGAGAAG
This sequence comes from Taxus wallichiana var. yunnanensis, assembly GCA_018340775.1. NCBI lineage: Eukaryota > Viridiplantae > Streptophyta > Pinopsida > Cupressales > Taxaceae > Taxus > Taxus wallichiana. Next base: position 466,951,573 of record CM031236.1, on the reverse strand, counting down.
AAATAACTTTCCATACATGCCATGCCTTACATTTTATTAGTTGATACCTATAAAAATTAGGTTGAGATGAAGTTTTATGGAGGTGTGTACTTGAGCATGAACAAGAAGCTATTATGGAGGAAGCTCATGGTGGGATTGTAAGTGGACATTATGCAGAGATTCTACCATGCGTAAGATTTTATTAGCTAGTTTTATGGTGGGAAACATTGTATGAGGATTACAAAGAATATTGTAAGGCTGTGATCATTGTTATGCCTTAGAAATCCCGGCATAGATATAAAACTCCTTTGAGGCCTATTGCTAGTGAAAAACCTTTTGAAAAGTGGGCAATTGACTTTGTGGGTCCTATTTCCCCACCCATGCATAGGACTGGATTGTGCTACATTATAACTTGTGTAGAATATATTATAAGGTGGGCGAAGCAAATGCCTACAAAGTATTACATGACAGCTACTACAGTAAGGTTTATGTGGGAGAAAATTATTAGCTGGTATGGATGTCCATTGAGTTTGACAAGTGATAGGGGTAATCATTTTCTTAATGAGACTATCAAGATATTATTGGTAGAATTTATGGTGGCACACCATAAAACAACACCTTATCACCCACAAGCAAATGGGACTGCTAAGGCTTTCAACAAGATATTGGGACATAAATTGACTAAGATTTGTGATGTTGGAAGGAAGGAATGGGATGATAAAGTCTTTGTTATACTTTCAGCATATAGGGTAACATACAAGAGATTGAACAAAGCCACACCCTTTAAGTTGGTGTTTAATGAGGAGGTTGTTCTTCCCGTAGAATTCATGTTAAATTCTCTGTGTATTGTGCATGTAGGAGGTTTGGATGATGATCAAAAACTTTAAGAGTATATTTATAAAATGATGCAATTGGATGAAAGGCATGTTTTAGGACAATGGAGTTAGAAGATAGAAAAGGCCAGGAAGAAGGCATGACATGATAGGCATATTAAATATAAAAATCTTGAAGTTGGACAGATTGTTCTTCTTTATGATTCAAAGTTCTTGCACCACCTGGTAAAAAGATTAAGATACAAGGTACAAGGTAGAATCTTGAATCTACACAAGAGAAATAGCACCAAGAAGGATAGTAACCACACTAACTAAGAAAAAGGGAAAGGGAAGAGAAATGCAAAGTGTGGTGGTAAATTTCATTGAGGAGTGGTACTCAGAGATGCAATACCCGAATGGGGTACTATTTAGGAAAGGATTGAAATCCCATGTAAGGAGAATGGTTATAAGTGATTATAACCATCGAACTGATCAGGTTGAAAAGGACATGACCTTGGAACTAGTTCAGCCTATAGAGGAGAGAACAAATGATGACAAGCCATTGCTTGATGATTTAGTAAAGAAGGCATTGGAGAAGGTTGGATAGTTGCAGCTATACAAGATTCCATTATTTGGGAATATTAAGAACCTATACTAGTGGCTGATGTCACGTTTCCATGAGAATTACTATTTTTAGGAAGGAGAATGTGCATAACCCCATAGTTGATCAATAAGTACACTGGACTCATCTGCACCAATAACTCATTTGATGATGATCTGGGTGATAATGAAGTTATGAAGGAGACAACCAAGGAGTATGAATACAAGAAGGGAGGGCGTTCCTTTGATATTTCAAAAATCAATAATTCGATGATGAAGATTTTTGTGCACCTTTATACAAATCTAAGTGGTCAAGAGGTGGACCCAAGTGAACAAAATATGGTTAAATGTATGTAGAAGGATAGCTGAAGGAACCATCTATAACATCTCAGCTTTTATAGTAGAAGACATTATCAATGTTGTACGGGATGGGGAGAAAATCATGTATGGAAATATCCTTATTTTTATTGTCTTTTCAGAGATAGGGGTGCCTGATGGCCCTAAGGATAGAATATGGGAGTACCCTGAAGAAGACTCATCCCCAGCTAAAAGGTTTGTTGCCTATACTTGTGAAACTATGACAACAACATATAAGGCATGCATTGATAAGTGGTATAAACGCATGTGCGATGCCTTTCAAGTGGAATGGAGGATTCTAGAAGAGCTATGAGATCTAGTGAAGGATGAGGTTGAGTTTGAAGTATACTATCATTTTTGTATTAAAAGGTTCACTTTGGTTGATGACACAAAAGGCCCATGGTGCAAGCTACCATTTTCATTCATTGCGCAATACTTACAAAGTGCGGTAAACATGTTTAAAGAGGTGAAGAAGTTAAGATTTGATCTAAGTGAGGTAGATCGAGAGCATCTTGATATGTGATGTACCTTGTTCTACCCAAATAAGCTTCCTATGTGGAAATATATGTCTCACATGACATACATATGCTCAAGCTTGTTTCAATACCAATTCTTGAGACAACTGCAACATTGTTATATCTTCATTTATGGCCTAATTTTTTTGAAGGTGTGTATGTGGAAGATTATGTGATTATCCCAGTAGATCCTTCAACATGAAGGAATGTGGAGACAAAGAAGAGGATTAGGGATGATACTCCTATAATGAGTAGGGAGCCTAGTGCCTAGTGCGCATGAATGCTAGTCCATAGGGACAAAGGAGACAAGTACAGGTACGAGTACTTACACTCAAAGGAAGAAGTATCCGATGGTAAAGAAAAAAAGGATAATTTAGGATTTTAAATTTGAAAAGATGGAGAGCTTGAATTATGAAGAAGCATAGGGGAAGAGAAGGAATAAGAACCAAAAGACAACCCCGTATACATTATGCACGAGTCTAGTGAGGAGTGGAGCGTGCCTTCGAGAGGATGATTGAGAGGAAGAAATGGATGTAGAAGAAATTGGCACAAATTTTAAAGAGACTACGCACATATCTGAACAAGACATAAAGACCTTGGTAGATCATGAATTCGCTGGTATCATACATCACTTAGTTGATCAGGAGGTGAAGCGCAACATGGATGAGGAAGAAGGAAAATAGAAAGTTGGAATTTTGGGAGGAGAAACAAACTTGGCGGTATGTATCCCAAAGGGTGTGGGAATGAGTTCCAGACGTGCGTACATTCCTCAAGGACCTATTATGGCCTATGATGCAGATCCCAACAAGGTTTTACGTGCTCGTTACTAGAGTACGACACTAGTGGAAAACCTTTTCTGTTGGTCATATTTTGATAAGGAAGGTGCATTGCCACACATGAGAAAGATGTTTTCCTGGGTATTTGAGTCCCATGTTGATGAAATCGAGTTCAAATTCAATACAGGGGCATTGCTGGATACGTGCACTTCACCAAGTTCCAAGGAGATGAATCTAGTAGTGGATTCTCAACAATTAACTGATGAACATGCATGTAATGTGTTGAATAAGGTATTAGTGGAAGTAGAGGCCAGATTTTTGGGAGGAATAACAAAATAAAAGCATTGGAAAAGGAGTTAGAAGAGAAGAATAAGGAGATTATCGAGAGAGATAGGGAGATCAAGGGAAAAGAACATATTATTTCACAGTTAAAGGTTGAGTTGTGGGATGAGAAGGGAAGGTTGTGTGAGGATTATAAAAAGGTAGAGTTGATAGAAGATTTTATCATACTAGTGCACTGGAGTTAACCCCCTTGTAAAGACGTATGAGATGACCCTCCATTGTTTGGAGGATTTAACATGCATAATCACGATGTAAAAACAACCCTTGGCACTAGAGTCTATGGAAAAGTTATGGCACGTAAAAATAAACACGAGAAGGAACAAATTGAGGTGACCATAACTTAGTAAACTGATATTATCACATGGTGGAGGTTGTGTATGATAACTACAAAGACCTAGATCATGTGGCAAGTTTTCTAGTAGCCACACATGAGGCGGACTTGAGGTAGTTCTAGACAAATAACAAGGTAAATTGGGTGGAACGTGACAGGATCCTGGAAGAGGTGGAGAAGAAGACTGAGGAAATTGAAATTTTGAGGGCCTCTATTAAGAATAAGTTGAAGGAATTATATCCCCAGGTTACGCACAAAATGGACACATTGACAGACCTTGGCAAGTAGCTGGAAACTATGGTCAAAACCTTCAAGGCCAAGGGAGAAGAGTTGACATTTGATGAAGTCAGTGCCATGATTGGGGATTTGTTTAAACAAGCACAGAGTGAAGTGGAGGGATGGAATGCCATGGAGGCATCATTAAATAAGGATTTCCCCATCCTCCTTACATAGCAATAGAATTATTTCATTCTTTGGCATAAGCCAGGCACATGGTTTTTAATTTCTTTATTCTTTTATTATTTCTTAGAGAAGCTAAATGTTTCCAAAGATGGACAACATCATTAGTGTGGGGTAATGTTGAGCATATAAAAATGACTAAGTACCCAGGAAGAGGTTATCACACGTGGAGGATTAGAGAAGAGACACGCATAAGGAATATTATGCGAGGAGGACAGGGTTTACATGCGGAAGGTAGGAAAGGATTGCACATAAGAGACCAACACTTATCTAGTTTTGGGATGCAGATATAAATATGGACTTGGAGTTGTAGTCATATTTTATACCTCTTAGACCAATACTCTAATCCCATGTGTGTTGGTCTATCACCTAACGGCACCTTTGGGTGCTCACCCGAAGCACGTGTGGGTGCCGAGTATCCCTTTTATGTGAGTTTTATGAGAATGCATCATCTTATAACAGATGTTCAAATGGAAATGAGCAAAAATAACCATGCCATATTCTAGAACGAGTTGTTATCTTATTGCATCTAGACAAGAGAAATAACAAGCAACATAAGGAAATGGTTCATACCGAAAGGAAATACATAAGTAGTATACTTCCAAACATAGATGATTTATAACAGAGCATTGTATTCATATTAACATATTCAATAACCACATTACAATCCCTTGAGGTCATGACATATCCTTATCTAACTGTGCAGAGAAAAGTCATGCATCAGAGCCATAGTATGCTCATCATATTACAAAGAAGAATAAAAACCCATCCCCTAAATGTTACAGAGTTCTTCAAATCCCTAACCCATAACATCCCCATTCAGTTTCTGTAGGGCTTCACCTCTCTTTTCTCTCCTTCACATTCTTCATACACTCTCTATACCATATCTCTATCTACTCTTCTCACCTCCCCTTCTGCTTCCAACGGGCACTTGTATTTATAACCTTGGTACCCACCACCATGCCTTTTAGAAGTTACAGATCAGTTTCCAAGTGTTAAGGTGGTCCTCCATGGAAGCATGCCTTCTCAAATCTGAGCTCTCCACTCCTTGCAATGATGTCTTCTGGGACCTTCCATCGCATTCCTGGAATATTCTCTTTTCGATCCCACAGTCTCTAGGTTGGCACCTTTTCCACAAGGGTCATGCTTTTCTCATGTGCTTCCCGGATGCTTTGAATGTGGATAAGTACAAAACCTATTTTACCTCGTGTGCATGCACTTTGTGTGTTCTGCAAAATATTTCCAAAACCCTTCCCGACACGCCTTTAACCCATGCACCCTTCTTCGATTAGGTCTCGCACGCCCACGTGCCCTCTTGTACTTAGCTGATATTTTGAGGCCCAACAAGAGTGATGGAAAATAAAGGTTTTGAAGATAAGATTAAAACAAAAAGACTTGTAGTTCAAGAAAATCCTATTTTGGGATAGATCTCATGCAAAGGAAGACCAAACAACATGTATAGTTCTAGAGCTAATAATAGGATCTGAACTAGGAGTTAACTAAAGAAAATCTATTATTAGGAAAGCTTGCATGCTTTTTTGATTATCTTGTAGTGGCGCATGGCTATTCTTAGCATGCATCCTATTTTGAGGATGCATAGGTGGTGAAGGGAAATTCCCCACCCCTATATATATGTATTGATTTGAATGGTTTAGGCATCATGATCCATGTTTTGTTAGAGTTATGTTGTTGGTTTATGTGAGTGCATGACTTATGGTGACATTATTATGTATGTATTCAGCTTCTGTGTTTTATAACAATTAATATAATGGATCTTTGTGGTTGGATATTTCTTGTAGACACATATATGACTGGTTCTTGCATGGTAAAGTTAATCTTGATTCTTGTATGAGTTAATCTTGCATATGGTTAAAATATAGATCTAGTTCATGTTATGCTTTATTCTTGAATGGATATTATGGATCTGAAATATGTGTATGATCATGCTAACTCCTTGAACAAGATGCCATAAAAGAGGAACCTGGTACCCTTGCACACTTCGGTGAGTGCTCAATTCTGGCTGAGTGATGTGCCAACGCACCTTGGAAAATTTGGTAAAATAAAAGACTACACCAATGTTTTGTGGTATAGAGGAGGAAGGATTAGACTATTATATCAATCCTAATTTAAATTTTGATTAAGTTTAAAGATAATAATGAATGTAACTTGTTTTAAATATATTTGAATACTATATATTACAAATTACATAATTGTGCATTCATTTATAGATTTAAAATGAACTTTAGGTTATTTACCAACATGCCAAACTAATATATCAATTCAAATTGCAATATAGGTAAAAGGAATGACTTTGGTGATATCAAAGATGTTTTAGATTATCTCACCACTAGAACTCAAAACTCGTATAAGATTATAGATGATCATAGATCACATTGTTCTTTGAAACTACTCTATGGCGTAATACCATATAGAAGGGTCAAGACTATATTTTAAAAAATTGACCCTTTCCTACTATCTTGGACCATTATATCCTCATAATGTGATTTTTTGGGTTCCTTTGTTATCAATTATTTCACACTTTTGTATGTTTGGATCCATCGGTAACCTAGATTTCACACGTGTATATACAAAACAAACCCTAGCTATCTTGTAACATGCTTAAGCAACCATTAGATCTAAAAATAAAAGATGTAAATGCTTGATTTGAATTGACCTTAGTATTCACCCCATTCACAAGTCACCTAACATTGCACTACATTTAAAACTCAATGTAGTTCTCTTAGTGATTTCTACGAAGGTGTATGCAACTATCCTGTACCTAGGTTGACCCTTATGCCTCAACACTAATAATGGGTGATGTTACAAAATCCCAATAAAAACCCTTGTATGACGATGAAAAATTTATGTTTCTTCCTTCCTATGTTGTGTGTGCGGTATGACGATCTTCCTCTTACTTATTTAGTTCAAGAGGTGGTAGATCGATAGATGCTTATCGTGTAATATGTTCCTCTTCCCTCCTAATTTGAATAAATCTCATTTTCCACCAAAAATAAATGCTCAATTAATCAATATTAACTAGTTACTTGATTCCCTTTAAATCTTTAATCCTCATTAAATACTAATATGCTCCATATAAATCCACTTGATAATTAAATATTCCAAAAATTCATATCATAATTAAAAATAATTCATATCACCCCACTCATGAATTAAATATTACAAGATAATCCACATGCACCCCACTATCGAATTAAATATTCCAAGATAATCCACATGAAATCTATTATTGAATTAAATATTAAAAAATAATCCACATGAAATCCACTATTGAATTTAATATTCCAAAATCATTCAAATCATGTCCCCCACTCACCTAATTAGGGTTACTTTTTCAAATCAGGATTACCTGATAACCCCTAAATTAACCCCATCTTCAGGCTATAAATAAGAGCCTTCCCCCTCTTGTAGAAAAGTAAGAAATTGCATAAAAATATGGCTTCCTTACTTCCCCATATCATTCTAATATCTTTGTGACCTCCCTAGCTATCCAATTCTCTTACAATCTCTCCATCCCTCCATATTGATGATCTTTTATGGAGCTCTTGGAATTTTTCTTCTTGGATTGGTTTGCTCGGGTCACTATCAACCATATGGTCTTCTCTTGGATCACTTCCAAACCACGTGGGTTTGTTTGCGTATTCTTGTTATTAATTATCATTTCGATTACCATCTTGATTATCGTATCATTTAGTATTTCCATTTATCATATCACTGCTTTGAATTTATGTTATCAGTGTATCTTCATCCAACATTGATTACACTCTTTTTATTAATACGTGGGCTGACATCCTTTATAGGAATATTTCACTTCCCAGAACCGACTTTGTCGGGAAGCCCACCATATATCTTTCTAATCCTCTTCATGTTTTAGTTCTCTTTGTTGTGCAGGTCGAAGATTTATCATGAGGACAATCATCCCTTTTGCGCCCGTACCACATCATCACTATCCACATCAGGAGGTCCCTAAACCCTCCCATATCTGAGGTTTCTTGATTTCTCATTTATCTTTCACTAATCTAGATAGGTAGTGGGAATTCTCTTCAAACACAGATCTCTCGTAAAATTTATTAAAATCAAATCAAATATGCAAAATGATGGGACATAGGGTAAAATCAAGAAACAAAGACTAAAGTAACAAAAGACTCATCCCAACAAGACATAGTTTCATTGTTCATAACTCACATACATATAAGTATAATAAAATCACAATGTAATAATGATTGTTTGAAATTTTTATCATCCATGCTTATGCTAGTGAATGCAATTTACTAGTTTAAAGGAGAAGAGTATCATACATGCAAAAAAATGACGAAGCAAGAAAATGTATGTGTGTCAAGAATAGTAATTGTTTATAGTGAACAAAATGATTCATCATCTAACCCACACGAGATAAGAGAGAAGCATAACATAGGATTCAAGAGATGTTATAATCAATAAAAATGTGTTTAAAGATTACATTTGGTGTATTTAGAGAGTTGGGGGTGATCAAATCCCCAATAAGTAATTTTCAAAACTAGGTGGGAAATGGGTGTCCTTGTCACCAAGGGAAGAGTGTCATAGGTATTTCTAGTGTTGTTTTTACCTATTTTCTCCTTTTTCATCGTAACTTCCATTTTCCTGTGTTTGTCCTCATAAAAACCACATTTGGATTGGGTTTTAAAAATAACCTTTCTTTTTTACATTCTACTTGATCACATAGTTTAAGTAAGGGTTAACCTTCTGCATCTCACATTATCACACACAACCTAAACTCACGAGCATGATTAACACATCTAAAACACCATCCTACATGGTGGAATGATTGAGATTTCACCACCCAATAAGAAGTTATCTAAGACATTCCTAGCCATAACTACTTGAAACCAGATCTAGACTACCTTCTCCTAGGTACCTTGTTATCCATCCCCTTTTTATTTTTCATACTTTCTTAAATCTAGATAATGAAAAATTTACTGCTTGATATGTTTTCTTATCTCACACCTGGTACTACATCTTTTCAAGATCAGACAATGCAACACTATGATATATCTAATGATATTATTACTTTATCCAATAATCTTGAGATTCCACACTGGATATCTCAACCTTGTATAGGCCATGTCATCCAAATAGATCCCCCTTTTGAAACAGATTCTCCTATCTCCCATCAACCCATTTCCCCTCAACCAGTCACACCTCTACCTAATAATCCTTTAGAGACGTTTGAGCCTTCCTCTAGCCCCACCCATGACTTCATACATCATAGACCCCAAAACTTTCTCAATCCTATCAACCCACTCAACCAAAGGATCTTATTCCACCTATATATTCTAATATGAACACTATCCCTACTTCACCTAGTATTACCAATAGAATTCCCATCCAATTACCCCAATCCACCCACATTCACACTTCTCAAAAACCAAATATTTCAATCCAACCCCAAACATCCTATCAAACTTCCCCTTCGACTTCAACACACCAAAATTCTTTACATCCTTATCCATCCACTTCTCATGTTGTACATCTAAGACCATCCAACACTTCTCTTACACCTACATCAACCATAACTACAATCCCCATACCTATCACATCAACTAATACGACTCCTCAAACATCTACCACATTTGATATATCATCTATGTCTCCTTCTAGCCCCATCTATGACTAATTTTTCCATAAATCCATCTCTCGATCATATCAACCAATGAATCTTATTTCACCCTCATCATCTTATATCAATTTCATCCTTGTTTCATCTACCATGCCTACCCAACCTTCGCCACCTATTGACATTTATACTCCTTATGTGTCTCAACAAAACCCCACTTTCCCACATTACACAATCCCACAACCAATTCAATCTCCACCCCTGGTATCTTCAAACAACCCTTCCTAAATCCACCATCAACAAATCCATTTCTACCTTCCACATATTACACATTCAATCCTTAGGTGATCAATATGATACATCAAACACCTTCATCCTTACCTATCTCATCTACCCCATCATCTGCCCCTATTTCAGACATTATGCTTACGACTCCTTTAATTCCTACTCCCACCTCTATATCAACCATGTCCATGATCATCACACCTATCCCATTAACTTCTTCCACCTATTCTATCCCTACTTTTACCATAACCATGCCAAATTTGAATATACCAACATCTGCATCAAACACACCTACCACTACATCATTTACACCCATGTATGATACAATTACACCCACCTCCCTATCGATCCCAACTACCCCTATATCTGTCATATCAACAAATCCACTTACCCCTACCTTGACATCTTCATCACATGTACCTATATCCTTTCCCATGGCCACATCACCCATTACCACACTGACCACATCCTCTCCATTTGTAAATATATTGATGATACCCCTTGAACAATTCATGGAACAAGCACCTCCACCTAAGTCAAACACAAATGGTTTTCATCCTCCCACTACAGAACCAACTATTTCCACCTTGGCAAATCCAAAGCCTACACAATCCACATCTCACATAGACCTTATTAATCACATTATACAAAAACCTCTTTCTCCATCAATATCCACACCTACACTGTAATATTTATATCCTCCAGTTGAGATTATTATCATCCCCACCAAGGTTAAATTTTCTTGATCAAAATCTAAGGCTCATGGTAAACATCCCCAAAAGTCTCTTATGCATCCTCGTAAGAAGTCAGGTCTTCCATCTTCTCAATAATATAATGTTACAACATCTATTTTAGGTCAATCCTTCATCTAATACACCTCGTAATGATAAATCCCAATCAAAACAATCTAACCCTCCTTTCAAAATTGATTCATCTTTTAAGACATCTAATTCACCCATCGATCTACGTCCACTTCTTCCCCTAACTTCAAGCCAAAATATTCCATCAAAACTCGGAAGAGTTACCTTCAACATTTAATTCAAATATGTTCACCACGATTCGTCCAATTAAATATTTTGATCCACATAGTCTAAAGCCATCGTGGTTTAATCTTTGTTACATTTTTGCTTATCATCATATCTCGAGCCACGACATTGAGCATTGTAAGTCCTTTCATACTTTCATCCATGAATTTATTGAGAAAGATGATTTCTTCATTCAGGGGGAACATCCTTCCCCATCTACAACTAATCCAATTCATATTTATATATCCCCATCCATCGGGTTTCCTAAGACTCCCCATCCACATCTATTCCACCTTTACCTATCATACCATCCATAGATTAAATCCCAGTTCCTCTTTCCACACTTCTACCCATGCCAACCGCATCAACTATTGTAACCATGACCACATCATCCTCTCCTTCCACATCATTTGAATAATATTGGAAAGCACTTCAACTTGCAGCAACTTCGAATGATCCTCCCATCTCATCTACAAACACTTCCACAAACCAATCTTCACCTTCTTTTGACATCATCATGCAAAAACTACTCTTTCCATTTGTATTAACCATAACACAATCTTCAAAACCTCTGATTAAATTCATTGGAATCCCTTCTAAGGGTGTTCCTTTGCAACCCAAACCCAAGAACCTCGGTACACTTCCACAATGATCTCTTGTGCATCCCCAAAAGAAGATAGACATTCCTCCAACAAAGATCAAATCTACATCATCTATTTTGGGGAAACATCCATCTATTCTAGGGCCACCTCCTTCATTTAAGGCATCACAATCACTCAACCAACCAAAATCCAAACCATTCAACGTTCCTTCAAGATCTAAATCTTCCTCTAGATCTTCAAGTGTTATTAAGACAGAATCAAAACTGCAGAATGACAATAATCAATCCTCCAAGACATCTCATACATCCACATCCCAAGAATTTACATCCAAATTCAAGTTTAAAGATTCCAAATAAAATACATCTCCTACTTTGTATCAATCAAATCCTATGTGGAAGTCCTTCAACACTTATTACAAATTTCTACCATCACACTTCCACCTGTTAAGAATTTGACCCAAATAGTAAGAATCCATCATGGTTTGATTCCCACCTCATTTGTGCCTACCATCATACCCCTAGGTCATGAAACTGAATGTTGTAATGCCCTTCAGACCATCATCCATGATCTCATTGATAGAGATGACCTTTTCAAGGTTTGTCCCTCTCCATCTACCATTTTATCCACAACTAATCCAATTCCTATTTCTACATCCTCATCTATCAAAGTTGCTAAGTATCCTCCTCCATCCTCCATTAACATCTCTCCTTTGCATATTATTCCTCACACCGAATTCAAAACACATCTGTAATACATTTACTTGTACATCTATCATATGCATAAGACCATATAAATAGACAACTGCTTAAGCAATTTTACAAAACCATGGGTATCAAAACCATGGGCAAAACCCGTCCCATAAACCTATGGGTCAAAAAACTCACCCATATGAGAAAAGCACGTTTCCCGATATGTCGGGTGCATTTTTCGAGGCCAAAAATTTTACGCCTAATTTTTTTTTTTTTTTCGGGGCTACACCTCGAACCTCTAGCTACTGGGGCTTCGCCCCGACCCCCTTCGGGGGACTGCCCGCCTCGAACCCCGGCGAGGATACATGAAAAGTGTACAAGACTTTCTTCTTGTATAGTCTTCAACACTTTCACACATGAAAAATAGGCTCCACAACCTAACAATCTCCCACTTGGAGACTAGTTTTCCTCTGAGCAAGCTTCTCAACCCTTCACTAGTTTCTGTGAAGACCAACCAAAGCTGAACACAACTTCAGCTTTTCCTTGTGACCACCTTAGTCATCATGTCCAGCAGGATTCTACGACTGGTATGAATCTTCTCCAACTTCAACTTCTCTTCCTCCAAAGCTATCCTGATGAAATGGTACCTTAATTGTATATGCTTTGTCCTAGAGTGGAAAGCAGAGTTCTTAGCTAGGTGTATAGCACTCTGACTATCACTATGCAGCTTAAATTCCTCTTGCTTATGCCCCAACTCCTCAAGCAATTGTTGTAACCAAATCATCTCTTTGTTTGCCTCTGTGGCAGCAACATACTCAACCTCTGTGGTTGATAAAGCCACCAGCTTTTGTAGTCGTGAAATCCAACTCACTGCTGTCCCACCTACAATGTAAATATAACCTGTCGTGATCCTCCTGCTGTCTACATCTCCAGCCATATCTAAATCTACATAACCACGTAAAGTGGTGTTTGATCCACTGTAGCACAAAACTGTCCCCATGGTCCCTCTCAAATACCGAAGGATCCACTTTATTGCTTACCAATGCTCTTTACCTGGATCACTCATAAATCTACTCACAGCTCCCACTGCATGGGAAATATCAAGCCTAGTGCATACCATAACATACATCAAACTACCAACCGCTGATGAGTAAGGTACCTTGGACATTTGGTTTCTCTCCTACTCTGTCTTGGGACACTGCTCCTTTGATAACTTGAAATGGCCTGCCAAAGGAGTCCCAACCGGTTTAGCATCCTGCATATTAAACCTCTCCAAGACCTTCTTAATGTACTCTTCCTGAGATAAAGTTATCTTCTGTTCCTTCCTATCCCGAGATATCCTCATACCAAGGATTTGTTTGGCTGCACCCAAATCCTTCATAGCAAATGATTCACTTAGTTTTTCTTGAGTACTTTTATTTCTGCATGTTTTTACCGCAACCAAAGATGTCATCAACATACAAACACAGGATAATATAACTTCCATCCTCAAATTTCTTTGTATACACACAATGGTCAGAATGACATCTGATATAACCTTGCTCCATCATGAAGCTATCAAATTTCTTATACCATTGACGTGGAGCTTGTTTCAGGCCATACAAGCTCTTCTTCAGTTTGCACACCATCTCCTCTTTACCTTTGACTTCATATCCTTCTAGCTGCTGCATATATAGCTCCTCCTCCAAATCACCATGGAGAAATGCAGTCTTTACATCTAACTGTTCTAAGTGCAAGTCTTCTGCTGCCACTATTCCAAGAACAGTTTTGATAGAAGTCATTTTTACTACAGGAGAAAAAATCTCATCAAAATCTATACCTTTTTTCTGTGCAAACCCCTTGACCACCAACCGGGCCTTGTATATTTTCTTGCCTCCTTCTTCCTCTTTGACTCTAAACACCCACTTATTCTGTAATGCTCTTTTTCCTTTGGGTAGCTTTACCAAATCCCATGTCTAGTTCTCCATGAGAGCCTGATGCTCCTCATCCATGGCTTGCTCCCACTTCTTCCTGGCATCTACCTGCATTGCTTCATCAAAGCTCTCTGGTTCTCCACTATCAGTGAGTAATAAATAATAAAGAGAAGGAGAAAAATGTTCAGGTTCTCTTCTTACCCTAGAAGACCTCCTCAATATAGGAGTTTGGGGTTCTTGTTGAGGGGGTTCCTGAACTAATTCATGTGTCACTTTCCCATCTGGAAGATCCTCTACCGCTGCATATTCTTTCTTGGATTCTTCCCTGTTTTCCTACAACTGCTGCTTATACATGAATTTCTCATTAAAGACCACATCCCTAGATCGAATGATTTTCTTGTCCTTAATACTCCAACATTTATATCCAAATTCATCACCACCATAACCAATGAAAGTACATTTTTCTGATTTAGCCTCTAGCTTAGTCCTATCATCCTTATCTATGTGAAAAAACACCTCACATCCAAAGACTCTAAGAAATGAATAATCAACTTTCTTACCATACCAAGCCTCCTCGGGTATGCCTCCATCCGGGTAGCCGAGGGTCCTCTGTTTATCAAGTACACACAGTGCTCACCGCTTCTCGCCCAAAAAGAAAGAGGCAAGATTACTACATGTAACCTCATGCTCCTAGCATGTTCCATTATTGTTCTGTTCATCCTTTCTGATACCCCATTTTGCTGCGGAGTTCCTGGAACCGTCTTTTGCTTGCAGATTCCATTCTTAGAACAATAATCATCAAATTCATTGCTGCAATACTCCCCTCCATTATCTGACCTGAGACATTTTAGCTTAAGACCTGTTTCATTCTCTACCAAGGCTTTCCATTTAACAAAAGTGTCAAATACATTAGATTTGTTTCTAATACAATAAACCCAAACTTTCCTTGTTGCATCATCAATAAAAGTAACATAATAACTTGAACCCCCAAGAGATGATACCTGAGCTAGTCCCCACACATCAGAATGCACCAACTCTAACTTACTCTCTTTCTTTGTAGGTCCAACCTTGAGAAACCTTACTAGCTTCTTGTTTCCCATATATGCAGCTTCTCACAGTAAATCGAAACTGTTTTACGTATATCCAGAAAATTCTTCTTTATGATGTTCATGCCCTTATGGCTCATATGACCGAGCCTATAGTGCCATAATGTTGTATCTGCATCTGAAGCCACAAGATTACAATCATTAGTACTATCAGTGGTTAAATACAAGGTTCCAACCTTCTTACCTCTTGCCACCACAAGAGCACCCTTGGTAACCTTCCAAGAGTCTGCTATAAATATCACAGTACAACCATCACTTCCCAATTGCCCTGCTGATATCAAATTTCATCTTAATGTAGGCACATGTCTGACATCCTTCAATAGCCAAGTATTCCCATTCTACATATTAACCTGAATAGAACCTTTTCCAACTATGTTGCAAGGCTCATCATCACCAAGAAAAACATGCCCAAAATCTCCTTAAACATAATCAACAAAATAATGCCTATGTGGAGTAGCATGGAAAGAAGCCCCCGAATCTAAAACCCAAGATTCAACAATATTATACAAAGAAATAATCAAAGCATCCTGACATACATTACCCGTTGCCACATTTGCCTCCTTGTTTTCTTCTTGTTGTTTCTTCTTATCCTAAAGCTCCCAATAGTCCTTCTTTACATGCGTAGGCTTTCCAAAATTCTAGCATACAATCTTGTTCTTGGATTTTGACCTTGCTCGATCTTTTGATTTTCCACGATTTCCTCTATTCTTCTGTCTCCCTCTAGTTTCTACTATCAAAGCATTCCCTAAAGTAGAAGATTCCCAGAGCTTTTTCTTCACATTTCATCGCTTAGAATCACCCCTACAACATCCTCAAACTTCAACTTCGAGTTAGCTAGAACCGAGTTACTTACCGCCATTACTGTGCTATTCCAACTCTCGTAAAGAGCACGAGAATTAATAAAGCCCTAACTTCTTCATCAAATTCTATCAGAATCAAGCTAGCATATTCACAACCGTATTGAAATCATTTAAATGATCTCGCTACTAAACTATTCTCGACATCTTCATATTAAACAACTTTTTCATTAAAAATATCTTATTAGAAGCGAGAGGTTTTTCATACAACTTCCTAATGCATCCATTAGATCTTTTGTAGTCTTTTCCTTTGAAACATTAAATAATACCGAAGATGCGAGACTCATCCGGATTGTTCCAAGTGCCTTTTGATCCAACAAATCCCATTCCACATCTGTCATACTCGAGGGTTTGTTCACCTTCTCAGACAACGGAGTATAAAGATCCTTCTGATAAAGGTAATCTTCCATCTGCATCTTCTAAAGACTGAAATTCTACCCGTTGAATTTATCAACCCTAGATCTTCCTTCATCTACCATAGCTCCCACTCGGCTAAAAATTTCCCTGCGATTCAACACTTCAAAGCAAACCAAACCAGTGCTCGATACCAATTGTTAGGAAATAAGGGATAAAATATGTGGAATAATCCTCACGAATCGCAACAAAAGAAAACTAATATGCATAAATTATTACAGATCTCAAATAAAATTGTAGAATAAAATAACACAACACAAAGAGACAAAGATTTAACGTGGTTCACCCAATTTGGGCTACGCCCACCAAGAATCACTTGCTCATATTTTATTACAAGCCACCGCTCTCTCAATATAACACCCAGATCCGTTTGGAGCTATGCTCAACAAACTGCATGCAATTCACAACCAATTCAAAACACATCTGCAATACATTTGCTTGTACATCTATCATATGCATAAGACCATATAAATAGACAATCGCTAAGCAGCTTTACAAAACCATGGGTATCAAAAACATGGGAAAACCCATCCCATAAACCTATGGGTCGAAAAACTCACCCATATGAGAAAAGCACGTTTCCCGATATGTCATCCTCCATCCTCCATCCTCCATTAACATCTCTCCTTTGCATATTATTCCTCATACAAAAGGTACTTCCTTATTCATCAACATTGTTTGCCTATGATCCCCAGTCATCTACCTAATCCAAATCTAAAGTTATTATCGACAACTAATCTCTTTCAACATCCACTAACTCATCTACATCTATGGGTATCATCCTTTTCTATTTCTTTATCCTCTCACATCCTCTCCCTCATCCACACATATTATCCTGTGGCTCCCTTAGAGTTGGGGAATTCATTCTAGGATTGGTCTGCTTGCATATTGATTCCTTTCCTTAACATTGTCTTGTCTTATCTAACTCATCTCATCCGATCCTATCCAATTTTATCTATCCACCATCCACTCACCCTAAGTCCACCTTTGTGGCCATATCTATGCTCCCCTTGGGAGACACCATGGTTTTATCTAAATTCCATTATGCATATTTTTTCACTTCCCCATCTCCGAGGTGTTGTGCATATTTTATAATCTTTACCCAACTCATCTCATCCAACCTAATCCAAATTTATCTTGTCCAAATCTTCTTATCTACCACCTATCCTAAACCCACCATTATGGTCATATTTGTCCCTCCCTTGGGGGACCATTTATTCTCATCCTAAGCCCACTTTTTTGGTCATTCTATTGACTTCTAATACACATGTTTCTCACTTCCTCATTTTTGAGATCTTGCACATATTTTACCTTATTCGATTTCATCCAATCTATCCTCTTGTCCTAAATCCACTGTTGTGGACATATTTCTCCCTCCTTGGGGACCATTTATTCTCATCCTAAGCCCACTCTTGTGGTTATTCTCTTATATGCATGTTTCTTGCTTCCCCATTTTTGAGATCTTGTACATATTTTACCTTATCCGATTTCATCCAATCTATCCTCTCATCCTAAGTCCACCGTAGTGGCCATATTTTTCCCTTCCTTGGGGCACTATATTTTGTATCCAACATCCACCTTTGTGGCCATATTCGTGCCTCTCTTGGGGCACCATATTTTCATCCATTTTATCCTCTCGTCCTAAGTCCACCTTTATGGCAATGTTTTTTTCTCTCTCAGGGCACCATATTTTCATCTGAAGTCCACCTTGGTGGCCATACTCTCTTCCCAAATCCCACCTTTGTGGCCATCTATTCATCTCATTAGGGATGCATATTTTATTCGCTCCCTCAAGGATAGTGCCTAATTTTTATCTTTGCAAGCATCAATCTCATCCCATCTTTGCAAGTTATCATCCTATACTAATGCAAATTTAATGTCGGAAACCTTTTCCTTCAAGAAAACCATAACAAAGACAACGCAGAAAGTTTTCTCCCAACTAGATTGGACCTTACATTATCATGCATAAGTATGGGTCTAGGGCCTATTGTTTGGCTTCCCTTAATGGTAAACCAGAAACATAATCCCTTAACGCATTGCACTTACAACCATTCTATTATTCCTCCATATCTTTAGATCATTCCTCCATCATTAGCCCCTTCCATCTATCATTGTAATGATATGAAACTATGTGGTCTACCGTCACTTCCTAGACATGACCTTAAATATGGGCACCACGGCTCTGTCCATAGCATTTTCCTTATGGATAGGTTCTCCCTTTTTGTGATAACTCCTCAATCATTACACCCATCACCCTCTTATTTACCTATTAAAACCACATTAAGGGTTCAAGGGTGTCACTTGTATAATCATTGTCCCCTCCTAAGTGGTCTACCTAGCTATACCCAACTCTTCCCATAAAAATAAAAAAGAAAAGAAAAATCAAAATTATGGATGCTCCTATCTCATGTTATCTTATCTACAAAACATAATGATCCCTCAAAGGACAACTGTTCATAAAAATCATATAATAAAAATAGACTGATCCCCCGAAGGACAACTATCATGCATATCTTATCATGTCATCTAAAAGCAAAATTCAAAAATCTAAGAGCAAAAGCAAAAAGTAGACCATACCCTTAAAGGATGGCTAATTTATTATATCATGGCAGCAAAGGCTTCCCACATTGATCAGCCTTCTATATAACATCCTAAGAAAGCTTCCCACATCAATCATCTTTCTCATATACATAACAAACTTCCCACATTGATCAATTTGCATCTTCCCCCTTCCCAGAGTTGGGGCATAGTCCTAGGAACACCCACCTACGGAGAGACCTCCTCCTCGTGTACGAGTTATATCTCAAACCCCTTTGTTGTATCAACATTAGGTTTATGAGATTATTGCATCTATATCTCCATCATGGTCTTTTGGTATAACTAATTATCATTGGTTATGTCTTAACACATGCTATTGGCTACAAGTGTAATGCCTTGACTGGTACCCTTTATTTTTTACCTCTAATCTAGCTTGAAGTATAGTTTCCTATATTCTCCTTACTACGATTATGTGTCATTTATCTTGTTAAAGTCATTTTTTATCAAGATCACATTATTTCATATCTAATTTCCAACTATGCCACGTATATCCATATGTTTACTCTTAAGGATGACATATCTTACAATCATCCATAATTCCATGAAATCTATTAACATTTATGAACACTATCTCTAATGCAATTTTCAGTTTGGGAATTCTACTTGATCTCCATTGTAGTTTGTGAATCCTACTTAAGGATCCCTCTCAAGGAGGGTTCATTATCCTGCAGCTCCTCATCCCCCACTATGGCCAACATATCCTTTCTCCATCCATCCTCCCGCATCACCTTTATCTTCCCGTCAATTATCCTTGCATCACCCTTCTCACCATTCATGTACCCTTCTACCATGTGGTGCGGACATCACCCGTATCCCATTCCCGGCTTTTCATCTCCAACTTGGCACGTTTACTTAACTATTCACGCAACACAAAAATATTACTCAAGTAGACCAGTCATTCTGGACAAGGCCTTCTACTCACTCACAATCCCCTCCGTTGACCGTACCTTCCTCTTGGTCTCCCCTACCAACCAACCTTTTTCTCCTACCATTACCCTCTCTCAACCTATCAAATCAAATAATACATTCACCATCTCCCCCTTGCAATTATACTCCTTTCACCCATTTTCCACCTCTTGATCCATCATCCTTCATACTGATTCCATGCTATCATCTTTCATACCCACTAATGAACTTATTGTTGGTCCCCCTAAAATTATTTCATGATGATCTTCGATTTCCACGCTAAAACATTATTGTTGGTCGACCCCTAAAAATCACTCCACATCATTCTCCACTCCATTTCTCACTCTCTTCATCCTTCTCTATTTCTTTTCTATTCCTTCCCCCATCTTGCACCAACAATGATTATTTTTGTCTTCCCCTAACGTCCCTTCCTTGGCATTTCATCTTCCATTATCCATTCCCATTTTACCCTTCTTCACTCTTCCTCTCATCCTTCACCAACGATAATTATTGTTGGTATTCCCCTTACATTCTTTAACTAACATTACTTTCTCCATCATCCATTCTCTTTTTCCTCCCCTTCCTTGTCTCCACCTCCACCCTTTCTTATCACTTCTTCGCACCTCTCCATCTTCCCTTCACCCTTTCCCATATCCTTACTATCTTCATAATACATCCTTCATTATTTTCATCCTAATCCTCTTATCCTCATCTCATTAATTTCTACAGCTTTTCCACTTCGTGTCCTTCCTCCCCTCTTTACTTCCCCATTGTTACCATGTTTCTCCCTCACTATCCCATATATATATATATATATAATCCTCCCACCTTTTACATGCATTTCCATGTATTCTATACCATATTCCCTTCCCTTCCTTTCTCTGATCTTCTCCACATCTTCCTGAGTTTCCTTCTTTTCTTTGTTTTATTGTCTCTTTAAACTCATCATATTCCTCATCTCTTTCATATTTCCATTATTTCTCTCCCTTCATTTTCGTCATCTCCTCTGTTTTCCATCATTTCTCTCCCTTCATCTTCATCACCTCCCTCATTATATCTTTTCTATTCCACTACCTTCATATTGCACATCTCTCTCCCTTTTATTTACACTTTCACCCTCTCTCTATCATATTCTCACTTCTCATCTTGTCTTTACCTTGTTAATTCTTCCTCATTCCCTTATTCTCCTATCATCCTTCTCTATTATCCTCTTCCACCTCTTTCATTTCCTTTTCTCTTCCTCCACCATGTCTCGCTTTCTTCCATACCCTATTCTTCCTCATCTCCTTCGCTCTTTCCATCATCTCTCTCTCTCTCCTCTTTTTAGTAATTTCACCCTCTACTCTATCACCACCCATCCTTATCCCTATCATCCTTCCACCTCTTTCATTCCTCTTTTTTTCCTCCACCATGTCCACTTTATTCCATCTCCTTGTCTTCTTCACCTCTGACTTTTGTTTCCTCATTTTTCACCTTCCCATAATCAACCACTCCTTCTATCCTTTCATTTTCTCTATTTCCACTCTCAATCATTATTTCCTTCAAAACATATTCACACTTAACATTCAAGGTTGATAAAAGTATCTCCCCATTTGCAGACCGCAACTTCTCCTCCTCTCTACGACATCTACCCCTCGAGCTTCTTCGATTATTGTCATCCATCTCAAGGGGGAATCATCACATATTCCCATAGAATTTTTGTCTTGGAGGATATCATAATAGACCTATCACCTTCTATTTTCCCTCACAAATATCTACTCTACTTTTTTCTTAGCAAAATTATATTGAATTCTTCCCCCATTCACATGAGTCGAAAGAGGGATTTTTCCTTTCTTCCTTTAATAATTCCTTATCGAAGGACTACCTTCCTTAGGAAAGATATCTTCACAACTGTAAATCCCTTTTCTTGGGGGATAATCACCCATTCCATCTACTTTCTTTGAAATGACACTATTTTCATAGAACCTAGATGCATATTCTTTCCGTTCCTCAATGATGTAGCATCATTTGTACCCTTTTGGTCACATCTTATTTGATTAGTATCTATTACACCCTAGCTATGCCATATAGCTTTATTCAATCTTATCTCATCCACATCTCATCCAATCAGACATCTTATCTAATATTATCGATCTATCTTGTCATATTCATCTATTTTAATCAATATTCATTATCGTATTGCACTTTATCTATCTCATCCAATATTATCCAATCTAGCTCATCTTAAGTCCAATTTTGTATGGCGTTCTTTGTGTCCTCTACTGGGCACCATATTATCATCTCAAGTCCACTTTTTTGGCCATATTTGTGTTCCCTCTCAGGGAAACATACCTCAATTTTTTTTATATTTCACCTCTTTGGCCATTATCATACCCTTTATTTGGGTACCATTCTTTCTCTCCTAATTCATTTTTGATCTAGGGCGTCATATCATCTTGTTTTAATTCCACCTTCATGGCCACACTTTTTATATATTTTTCCTTTTAGCCATTCATGTTCCCTTTGATGGGGCTTCATTATTTTGCATCCTCATCATTTTTGGATGCATATCTTTCACTTGATTCCTCACATATGAAGGATTTCACATTATTTTCACATTTGGTTACACATAGTTTGATGTTTTCCTATGACCCATTTTTCCTCCTGGCTCACATCCATTTGAGAGGTTTCCCATTGGATTCCCTCCATTTTACAATGATTTTCTCCCACTCACTGGTCTATAGAGAATTTCCATCATCTCCATTGAGACCGCCCTTTGTCCCCTACCAACATGATATCAGAGTCACCACCATAATTTTTATTGTTGTTGAAATCCTTTTTTCTTTGGGCATCTTGCCTTGCCTTATCATTTTACCCATTTATCTTCACCCACCCAACCTTCAACATCTATCTCTTTCAAACTCGTGATTGACTTCCTTTATGTTGTCAATCCCAAGTTTTAGGGGGAACACTCAATCAATCATCTTTTTAATACTTCATCATTTTTGTCTCATGGCTTGCTAGCACAAAAACTTAACAAAAAGGGTCAAATGTAGACACCAATTTTTGGTGTCATTCCTCCACTTCACCCCACATCTGCTCTCCTTCATTAGGCTTTCCCATTCAAATTCCTCTTCCTCTTAATTTGAATAAATCCCATTTCCCACCAAAAATAAATATTCAATTAATCAATCTTAATTGGTTAATTGATTCCCTTTAAATCCCTAATCCTCATTACATGCTAATATGCTCCATATAAATCCACTTGATAATTAAATATTCCAAAATAATCCATATCACCCACTCATGAATTAAATATTCCAAGATAATCCACATGCACCCCACTATCGAATTAAATATTCCAAGATAATCCACATGAAATCTATTATTGAATTAAATATTGCAAAATAATCCACATGAAATCCACTATTGAATTTAATATTCCAAAATCATTCAAATCATGTCCCCCACTCACCTAATCAGGGTTACTTTTTCAAATCATGGATTACTGCCAACCCCTAAATTAACCCCATCTTCAGGTTATAAATAAGAGCCTCCCCTCTTTCAGACAAGTTATAAATTTCATCAAAACTCTGGCATTCTTACTTCCCCCATATCATCCCAATATCTTCATGACCTCCCTAGCTATCCAATTCTCTTACATTCTCTCCATCCCCCATATTGATGATATTTTGCGGAGCTCTTGGCATTTTACTTCCTTGGATTAGTTTTCTTGGGTCACTATCAACCATATGGTCTTCTCTTGGATCACTTTCCAAACCACATGGGTTTGTTTACGTATTCCTATTATTAATTATCATTTTGATTACCATCTCGATTATCATATCAGTTAGTATTTCCATTTATCATATCATTACTTTGAATTTTTGTTATCAATGTATCTTCATCCAACATTGATTACACTCTTTTTATTAATATGTGGGATGACATCCTTTCTAGGAAGCTTTGCTTCCCGAAACCAACTTTTTCGGGAAGCCCACCATATATCTTAATAATCCTATTCATGTTTTTTTATCTTTACTTATGCGGGTTGAATATTTATCACAAGGACAATCATCCATTTTTGTGCCCATACCACATTATCACTATCCACATCAGAGGTCCCTAAACCCTCCCATATATGAGGTTTCTTGATTTCTCATTTAGCTTACACTAATCTGGACAGGTAGCTGGAATTCTCCTCAAACACATAGATATCTATAAAATGTATTAAAATCAAATCAAATATGTAAAATAATTGGAGATAGGTAAAATGAAGCAATAAAGAATAAAGTAATAAAAGACTCATCCCACTAAGACCTAGTTTCATTGTTCATGACTCACATACATATAAGTACAATAAAAGCACAATGTAGTAATTATTCTTTGTAATTTTTAGTGTCCATGTTTTCCCCCCTTATGCTAGTGAATGAAATTTACTAGTTTAAAGGAGAAGAGTATCATACATGTAGAAAAATGATGAAGCAAGAAAAATGTATGTGTGTCAAGAATAGTAATTTTTTATGGTGAAAAAATGATTCATCATCTAACCCACACAGAGATAAGGGAGAAGTGTAACATATGATTCAAAATATGTTATAATCGATAAAAACGTTTTGAAGATTACATTTGGTGTATTCAAAGAGTTGGGGGTGGTCAAATCCCAAACAAGTAATTTTCAAAACTACGTGGGAAATGGGTGTCTTTGTCACCAAGGAAAGAGTGTCATAGAGATTTCTAGTTTCCCCTGATAACACTTCCCACCTTCAAGACCACATCGCTACAAAAAACTCTAGGTCTTAGATATTTCTCAAACCCCTATAAGGTGGAAGAGAAATAACTTCTTATTTCCCCACCATGTAATTATATGGGTGTATTGTTCGTAATTGTAGTATTGATCATTTTGTATATTCAAATGTCTGATTTTTTCCATGTATTTATAATAAATACAACAATATTTCATGCTTGGGACCATATGTATTCAATAGTTAGTACATTTTTGTAATCAAGAGTGACAATTTAAGTGTTAGAATTGTGTTGTATTGTATGGGAGAAAGTGGAACTACATATCCAACTTGTTTATTTCATGCATGATGTGTGCCAAGGAGGATGCCCTTGCATATATAGTCCAAAAATCTTCTTAGTGATCTCGTGAATAAAAATAGAGGATATGATGACCTTACATAGTCAACCCTATATGGTTTCCCCCCTTTCGGAGAAAGGGAGAGTGTGAAAACTATCACTCAAGGTGAAAGATAAATATATGTGTATTTCATAGATTGTATAGTGATAGATAAGAATATGGTATTCTAGGAATAGGAATTGTAAGATTATATATTGAGGATAGTAAGAGAGTGTTGAATCCTAAAATTTTATATTCTTTATCATTTTGTGTCTCACATTGGGGACAAGCTATTAATTGTTCTTATTATTCTTTGATTGGTGTGTAGGGAAGTTCGGAAGGGGAGTTCAAAAGAATATTAGAAAATACGTGTGTGAGAAGGATGGAAAATATATGTGGAGAAAGGACAGAAAGAACCACTCGCAAGGATGATAGAGAAGCTAGGTATAAGAGTTTTTAATAAACAATTTGATAAGGATGCAATGTACATAGGTTATGGTGAGAATCACAATGGATTTGGGATGAGGTAGAAGGAATCTTCACAAGAGGATATGAAGGAACATGAGTAGATATCATGCACATGAAAAAATAAACGAATGCGCCAAAAGTAGACATAAAAATAATTTTTTGGGTTACTTGGATGGAGATGACTTAAAAACAAGTAGATAATACTAGAGAGAGGGTCCAAAGATAACACACATGAAGAGTAAAATTAGTATGTGAATGAATATAGTTGTGGAGCTTCTAGATGTATTACCATGTAGAAGTAAGGTATGGCGGCATGTTTCTAGCCACCGCCTTGATGTAATAGTTAACTAGTAGATATTAGAACTCAAGGGACAAAAATAAATTTTATTCAACTAGTGAAGGGAAATTCCCCAGTAGTATATATACTCCTTGAAGGGTTAATTATGAGAGAGAGAGAGAGAGAATTAAGAGAGAAAGAAAGAATGAGGTAAGTTTGTGTGAATTTGGTGGTTTGTTTAGAGAAAAGAGCATGAGATGGTTAATTTAATGTTTTGAACAATCAATATTAAGTACATGGTGTTTTATAACAAATAAATTTCTGCACATGAGCATGTTAATCTAGCAAGTTCCTTGATTTTTATTTTTTTGTGTTAACTACTTTCCCTTCCCATAATGCTAAATCATGATGGGATTGATATTCTTCCATGCCTTAGGTGATCACGTCAAGGTTCCCACTTTGGCATGATAGGATGGAATGAGGAGTAAGATTAGTTTTATGTGCCAAAGATCTATTACATTTCACAAGTATAAGCGTAAGTAGATAGCCAAAAATTTGGTTCCATTTTAGGTACCATCATTATTATGCAATAATGATAAGGTGGGGGATGCTTAAAATCATGTATGGAAATATTGAGAGCTGGAAACACACTATTGAAGGTGCATTCACAAAAAGACATTGTAGCTGAAATAATATCTCACCCAACTAATCTCAAAGGACATGGGTGTGAAATAATATCTATGAAGATCAACTATATAAAACTTTCTATAAAACTATATGCTTGGCTAGAAACTTATTGTTTGGGAAAATAGGAATTTAGGGAAGAAGAACCATGTTAAGACCAAATTAAGTCTCATCCATTACACAAAATAACATTATTCCTTCTCTTATAAAGTGGATTTAGATGTAGTCTTAAGAACTAGATAGCTTATTTAAGATTAAATGTAGAATATATTTGATCTATCTTTGAAAAGTCCATTGCAATCTAAATGTTTTCATTTCCTAATATTTCTTGTAAGTTGGAATGCAGTATTATGTATGAGCAGGTCATTTTATATATTGAATGTATTAAAAAAGTGTAATACCAAAATAGATAAGATCACATGACTCACAAAGATCACAAGACTCATAATACAAAGAGCGCAATACTCGCAAAACTAGCGCAAGACTCACAGAATCAACACAGAACTTGCTATAACTAAAATTGTAGAACTCCAAATGAGAATATGAGAGATTTTTGTTCCTCTTATTTCTATGAGGAAAAACCTCTCTCCATTTTTACACAACAATAATAGTTTTGAAGATATCAACATTTGAAGAAGGTTTTCAAGCATAGTACTAGCAGAACCAACACAAGAATCCCTCTAACTAAAATTTCAGAACTCCAAATGAGAATTTGAGAGAGGTTTTTTTCCTCTTATTTTTAGGAGGAAAACCTCTCTCCATTTTTACACTGTAATTATAGTTTTAAAGATATTAGCATTTGAAGAAGAAGGTTTTCAAGCACAGTACAAGAATAACAAGCACAATAATCCCTCTAACTAAAATTTATGAGCTCGAAATGAGAATATAAGAGATTTTTTTGCTCCTCTAATTACTAGAAGGAAAAACCTCTCTCCTTTTTCACACAAAAATAATGGTTTGAAATATATCATCATTTAAAGTATAAGGTTTTTCAAGTGCAGGACTCGCACAGGCACCATCAGATTCTCTCTAACTGAAGTTGAATATTTTCAAATGATAATATGAGAGAGGTTTTTTTCCTCTTAATTTTAGGAGAAAAAAATTCTCTCAGTTTTTACACAAAGAAATAATTAAGGATATATCTTCATTTTAAGTTTTAGCAGAATAAGGTTGAAGGAAAGTAAATAAGATGAAAAAAACACAGGTTCAGTAAAACTATAATATCTCCCTAGTTTCTCAAAAAAAGTGGGAATTTCAAGATGTTTTGGAAATATTACAACAAGGAGCAACAAAATTAGAAATGGTTTGAAAATATTATTCAAATTGAATTCACAGTAATGATTAGAAAATCAAGGATGGGAATATGGCGGGACATCTGTCATGTTGAAAGATTCAATCATGCAAGAGAAAACTTGGAAAATGGAAAGAAATAGTTAAGTGCACATGGAAGAGATAGTTTAATATAGAGTTGTAATATTTGATTAATTCTCTTCCATGTTTTTTCTCCTTTTCAAGTGGAAGAAATAGTAGTTCAATCTAGAGTTGTAGTGTTTGATTAAATCTCTTCCATATTTATCTCCTAGTCAAGTGGAAGAAGTAGTTGAATGCAAGTAGTTAAACTTGGAGTTGTAGTGTTTGAATAAATTCCTTCCACATTTATCTCATTGTAAATTGGAAGATGTAGTCATGTTTTTCCCAATATTATAGGTAGATAGTTCTATAATCTTGGAGTATGGATGAGTTATAAATATCTCTCCAAAGCACTCAGTGTAGTAGTGGTAGGAGATGGATGATTTTTGTAACATCATTTCTGATTAATAAAATCCACAGTTCAATTTTCTTGGCAGAAACTTCTTTTAATTTTGCTAACCTAAATCTGAGGGAAGAGCAAGGGCCCACTCTTACCCAAGGAGGAGGATGATTTCTTGTTTTTAGAATAGATCTTTATTATTTTACTTAGTTTATTTAAATCTCCATTGTGCTTTTTATTTTTTTTTGTTTGTGAAACTTCACTTTTATTTGTTTCTTTTCATTTATTTATTTTTAGTTATTCATTTTGATTTGATAGATCAGATTTGATTTCATTTATTTATTTCAGTTGTTAGCTTAGATTCAATTTCAGTTATTGAATTTCCTTTCAAAGCATTTTCAATTCTAGAGAAAAGTATTGTAAGATCACTGCCCTTTAGCCCTTTTTGCGAGATAGCCTTAGACACTCGTCTGGTTTTGAATTTCTTCATGATTAAATGGTGAGGACTACAACAACCCTCATCAAATCACTCCTAGAATTTGGAATGCAAAATGACTCCAAAATGATTTTAAAGGGGTCCCAAAACAGCGTAAGGGATCCACACCATGCAAAAACCACCAAAAAGATAGAAGGGCTCCAAACGGGACCTACTAGCCACAAAATATGCTATACTCTCCCACAAAATGGTCAGTGGAAAAAATGCACAGCAACCCTAATTTTAGAATAACTTTTACCCAATTTAACTTAATTTTTGAAAAATGAAAATGAAAGTTAAAAGGGGTTAGGGAAATTAAAAACTAGGTTACCTTTTGATAAATCTTCTAAAAATATTAATGACCTAACTTTAAAATAATAATATATCTTAATTTAAAAATTTAATACCTAATAGGAAAACACCTTCCTTTTATTTGAATACAAGCCCTTAATTTATATTAAAAGCTAACAAAATTAAAGCCTAGGCTAAGAAACATTAACCTAAGTTTAAATACAAGCAAAATAAAAAATGCGGGCTCTATTTTAAAATGTAAACAAATGAGCTAAGATTTGGTTGGGTCAATAGAGGAGGGAAGGGAAAACATATGGGAAAACACTCTAGGCCCGAGGTGGTCGGACATGATGGGTAAGGTGGAATTGGCGAGTGAGTCGAGCTAGATCCCAACGGGAAATTCAGATGAAATAAAAGTAACTTGACGAAGAAGATGGAAAAAATATCGAGAGAGGTAGAGGTTTTGGTTATGTTGAGTGAATGATTTGTTCAAGCAGGAAGTAGAGCACATAACGATAGGTTGGGGGATCCACATGCAACCAAGGGTGATCCAATACAACATATCAGGGTTCACAGAGGAGATCAAGACCGAGGTGAACACAGGGCCTGAGCGGGCCAAACACCATAGGAGCTAAGGAGAGCTAGAGGATGATGGGAAACAAATGAAGATGTGAACTTGGGGCAAGTTGTCATGAACATGAAACGTTCCATGGGTTTCAATACTCAAATTCCATTCTTACTAATCTCAAAGGCATGGATAGATCGGAAGGGCATAAATAATCCAATCACAGGGTCAAACTAGGGGGAAAATGCACAATGAAGAATACACTAAGTAAATGCATAGGGGGCTAGGTAACAAAACTAAATCTAAAGAGTGAGTAGGGAAAGGAAAAAAACAACAAAGTTAGATGAAACCCATGAAGATCCAAATCCGTAAATACGTTAAACAAGACAAGATGACACTAACTAACTCACCAGACAGGGGAATCCAAAAGTGATGTAAGTAATCCAATGTAAAACACAACATGAGCTCGAGTTAGACGGAGAACAAGTCGGCCAAGCCAGTTGAGGAAGAGGGTAGCTTGTTGAGCCTTGTAAGCAACTCATCAAGCTGAGGTAGATCTCGAGAGAGATGAGAGGAAGATCAGGTGGAGAAGAAGAATTTGGGGTGAGAAAATGTGTAGGGAGGAGTAGGGTAGAGTAGGGAGAGGAGGTAGAGGGCACGAACCAAAATTAAAAATATATATATTAAATTTTTGATAAAATTACCAATAACAAAAAAACCATAAATACCTCCAAAGATGCTTTTCCACAATATTTGGTCATAGACATCAAGATTTGGTGGGAAAACACCTAAAATTCCAAATTTTAAAAAACACCTACACATGCACCAAAAAAACACACAACCCGGTAGACTCCATGAAAACTGAGATAAAACCAAATCAATGCAAGTAAAGCACAAATGGAAAATGGATTACAAATTTTTCACAAGAAAGTAGTAAGAACATGAAACTGAGAGTAGTAGGTAATGGAAGATGAAGAGTGAAACAAATCCCAACAATGTTCTAAGATACCATGTGAGAATGAGAATCAAGTAGGATGACACGCACATCAACCAAGTTGCACTCGAATGACAATATGATGGAGTTCCATGTAGTAAGAAAGCATTCAACCACCATAAAATGTGCATACAAAAGAAAAGGGTCTACTCATTCTCATAGATTAGAAAAGAGGGTACAAATAGGAGTGTTGTGTAACTCCAAATTCAAGACCAATCATACCTCCAAAAGGGAGAAATAAGTTATGCTCCAGAAATGGAAAGTAATTCCTTTATGATGTACTAACGTATATTGACTCATATGAAATATTCTATGATGGAATTTGTCATAGATCCTAAGACACCTAAGACCTATGATCTCACCTAATTAATATGAATCACCAAGTGATGTGTTCAATTCCCCAAGATGACAATGCAAGTACCCCACACCAACATCTACCTTGGTTTCATTCTACTATAGTTAATGTAATAACCACATAATGTGATAAACAATCTATTAAGGCAATGCAATTTTACCTCCCCACCCTATTCTCCTATGGCTAAAGCTAATATTCCACATAAAGGGTATGATTTAACTAGGCAATACCCCTATTAAGATATCTATACTTAAGTTACTTCAAAAATCCCCTATCTACAAATACATATTATAAGATACCTTGCACTCTTTCACATTATCTAATGATACCCATATTGTCACCTTTTCTTCTCTCATGGATACATTCAAGGAACTTGACAAGGCTATTACTTTTACTTCATCTAATATTCTACCGAATACTTTGATATAAATCAATGTCTACCTTAGTTCATCACTGTTTGAATTTAAGGATTATTTCTTAAAAGGGTTTTAATAGACAATGAATTAGGTCTCAACATATGTCCTAAATCATTTCTTACAAAGATGGGTATTTCTCCTCTTGCAATCAATCATTCTCCCATTATTGTATGAGGCTTTGATGACATCACATGTCCCGAAATTGGAATTATCACTTTTGACCTACTTTTTGGTATTAAGACATCACCCACTACATTTTACATTATGGACATTGATTTACATTACAATTTACTATTTTTCCATCCTTGGCTCCATGATATGCAAGTTGTCTCCTCTAATTTCCATCATTGCATCAAATTTTTACATAATGGAACTGAATATATTATCCATGTTAATTGTGATCCTTATTAATATTTTAAGGAAGATATGGCTAATTCAAAAGAAACTTTGGTCACTCTACCAAAAATCCTATCGTATAGACAAGTTGGATACATATGTTTTTGGTGAGACTAGTGCTATTATCGAGCATTCATTGGATATACCTCCACCTACAAAGTCTCAAGTTTTCATTCCTTTTATGGATCTTATAACATCTTCTACCTCTAGCACACCACTATCTAATACTTCCAATCTATTAGATGATACTTTTATCACCAAAAATTAGCACCCTAGGATTTTTGGTTATAGATCCCTACTGGGTAACATTGGGTTATCTCTCAAGTTGTGGGACTTGTGGGCTTTGGATAGCCATCCAGAGAAAGTTGGATCTTGCTCCTAAACTACCTACCACAAGCTACTCTTAATGTAGGAAAGACTATATAATCCTAATCTAACATTCCAAGAGGTCAAGGAGAGAGAGTGCATGAAAAATAAAGCCTACACTAACAATGGTGATACACCAGAAAAGGAGGGAAAGAACAATCTCGAAATTGCCTATAGAATGAGAAGAGAGGGAAAGAAAATCTCAAAATTGCTCTTTTAACCACTTGAAAGTTAGTAAATGAGGTGTAATGATGGAAATAGATTTGCAAAATATTCCTCATGTTGTCCCATGACCTGAAGTTGGAGAAAATGATGGCCATGTTCATTAATTACACTCACAACCACTTTCTAACTGTCTCTTTGAACTGGGATAATTTTCTACAAAATTAACCCTCAAATATTCATCAATCTCTAAATTTCTTGATTTGTGTGCATCATGCTCGAGTCATAATTCAACGACCCAAATTTTGTACTATTTCATTAAGAAATGCTCTAGTTATGGCCTTTTGAGTGACTACAACTCTTTTGGTTTTGCACAAACTTATTTTCTCTTCATGAGACTGAGAATTAGATTTGGTTGGTGTTATCTCAGTTTTGAGTTTACGCCAAAACTATCAGATAACCCCTATGAATTTTTTAAAGTTGGTTTTGCAAAATTGCCTTTATTAGAGAAAATCGGGTTTTCGGGTTTCACCAACAGGTCAACATGTGTTTTGAATGCTTTATGTCTTGTGTTTCCCGAAACCCGAAACCCACTTCAAGTGAGTCGAGTCGGGTTTTCGGACCTTCGGCACATCGGACATGCCTTATCCGAAACATGTTTTGTGTCGCCTGTCTTCCGATACCCGAAGTCCGATTTAGTCCTTCATGTCGGGTTTTCGGAACTTTGAAGCACCTAAACATCTCATGCTTTGTGTTGATTGTTTCCCGCAACCTGAAACCCGAATTGCTCTAAACACCTTTGTGTCGGGTTTTCGGACCTCCCAAGCATGCTGACATGGCATTAATGCCGAGTTGTCGGGTGAGTTGGCACGTGCCAGCCGAAGTGTATTAATTGTAAATTTTCTTATAAATATGTGGATTTCCACGTCATTTTTACCGGACGTATTTTTAACTCGTGGATTTTCGCGCATGCTTCTCCAACCTCGAAACCCGAAACTCACCTGTGCCCGATTGAATCACCCGTTTTCGATCTTTTCTCACTCTGGTTGAAGGTATTTCTCTCTCCATTCTTTGTTCTTGGTTTTTATGGATTGATTATGTATGGACTTCTTCCCATTCCCTTACCAGGTTTGTGGGGTTTTTATTCTTTTTCCTTTTGGGGTTGTTTTCCAAACAGGGTTTATGTTTTAGGGTTTATTTCTTTGGAATTACCACTTTGTGATTTTTCCCCAGAATTTTGTTGTTGGAATTAAGATATGTTTGGTATATGAATGGTAAAAAGAATTTACATGTTTTAAATTCAACAAAACCACCTGTTCCTCCTTCTTCGGGTTTTGAAAGGTGTTGTGCAGTATTAAAGACCCGAAGTATATCAGAAGATTAGAAGTGTCGGGTTTTCTCAAGATTCCGACATCTGCAAAAGTGTCGGGCTTTCTCAAGTTTCTGACATCTTTAAAAAGTGTCGGGCTTTCAAAAGTTTCCGACATCCTCAGTGCATCGGGTTTTCTGGATTCCCCGACATACTCCTCAGTGTGTCGGACTCTTCCGTTCTTCCGGCATCTCCAGTAGGTCGGGATTTCCACAGTGTGCAACATCTCCTGATCTCTGAAACTCTCTTCCTTCAACATCCTTCATGTCGGACCCTGGTCCATCGCAAGAAAAGGCTGAGAAATCAGGAAGGATGAAATACAAGTTCAGAAAGGTGGAGTCTCCATCATATATCGATTGCAATTATGACATCCGAGATACAGAGCTCGGGAATATAGATATTGAAGATTTCTGGAGTAGGGTAAGGAGTTCCTCCCAAACTCCATGGATGAAAGCGATAGCCGATAGTGGCTTACCTCTTGCAGCGGGTTTTCCCATGTCCGCTCAGTGCCCTGAATTCATCTTATCCTGCGCTTCCAGTTATGACTCTGTTTCTCGTTCTGTGAGAAATCAGGTAGGAGAAGTAGTGATCAAATTGGATGGAGGTTACTTTGATGACCTCCTCAAACTGCCAAATTTTGAAGAATATGGAGAGTTGGATGTCAAGTCAGCTCAGAAAGCCTGGGATAACGATCAGGAAGATTGTATCAAGCATGTAAATAAGAAGTTCCTGATCAAGGCCAAACCGGCTGTCTCCAGATTCCCAAGACTTATCCCCAGGAGTGATTTCATCCAGGAGATCAATGACATCATCACTTTGTTGAGTCGGGTTTTCGGTTTACCCGAATCAAATGTGTTCCAAGGGTGGATGTATCAATTCATGATCACCATCAAGAAGAATCAACAAGGGATTGACTGGGGCACTCTCATTAGTAATGAGATAGATTCCCAAATGACAACAGTCTTGTCCACAGGGAAATTTTATATGTCTTCATATGTCACATATGCAGCGGCCGGGATGAGGAACTATCCGGGTTGGATACCAAGGGAAGTAGGATGGGGAACCATGTGTATCAATACTTCCCTCAACTGACAAGAAAGGGATCCCAAGATCAATTCAGAAGGGTGAATGATGCCTTCTTTTATGAAAACATCTACAGGCTAAACCCTGAGTTGAGGAAGACAAGAGTCTCAGATGAGGCCTGGGCTGAAGTTTCCAAATGGGGATGTGTCTTCTTACAATTCAAGAAGTTCACATATCTTCGGGTGGTTATGTACTCGGGGATCCTTTCTGTCTGCCCTGATATCCAGGGGATAAACTGATATTGATGGAATTGGTTAGGCAACTATTGGATTTCCATAAATTCCAACAAAGTAAACATAAGGCTGTTGTATCTTTCCCAATTTCTATTGGGAGATACACTTGTTCGACAGTGGTAAAAGCTAAAAATGTTATCCATGAGCTTCAGGACAAGTTGAAGAAGCATATGAAGCCCCGAGACGGGTTTGACATTCGAGGAGTCCTCAGGGCGTATGGAACCCTGCACCTGCACAGGCCAAGCATAGAGGACATTTGGATTGATCTGCGTGATGAGGTTGCTTTGTTCGCAGAAAGGATCATAGCAGATTGACAATTGCTGAGATTCAAACACTTGAGCTTGCTGATTTACCAGAAGGTACTAGTGACAATGAAAGTGTTTTGGATCTTTCCTATGATGGACTAAATGAAGATCAATATGTTTTCCCACCTATTGATTGGTCAATCAGTGAAAAAGCCTCCATCACAGATAGGTCGGCTTTGATTCTTTCATCCACCAAAGCATGGCTCTCCTCTTGGGGAATGAGTTTTAAAGATGATAAGTTTTCAAAGTTGGCTGCTTCAGAGGCGGGGCCCTCCAAAAAGGAAAAGGACAAAAATCTTCTAGGGGGCCTATAAAGGTCAAGATTGTCAAAAAGAGGAAAGAAAGAGAAATCTCTTCAATTGTTTCTCCAGTTGAAACGGTGAATGTGCCAGAATCACCAACACCACCAGAAATAGGAGAAATTACTTTGGAAGAAGAAGGAAGCCAGCCTCTGGTTTCATCATTTGTTGATTGCCCAACTGAAGGGACCTTATCTCTTGCATCCAAGGCTTTGGAGTCTGAATCTGTGCCTCTTTCCTCACAACCACTCCTACCTCCTCATTCTCCATCAACTTCTTCAGTAATGGCCAGTATTTTCTCTGGACTTTCACCCCTCTCTGCTGGGACCCAAGTGATCACCAACACACCCCCTCCTGTGCCTCTTTTTATTGGATCTACTACCACATTGGTAAATATTCCCCCTCCACTAGTAGAATCTTCTCCCCTTGAGAGTATGATACCAACTTCTACAACCATGGCAACTCCCTCTGATATGCAAATGGCTACTCGAGCAAACTCCGAGGAAGAGGAAGGTGATTGTGCCCCTACCAGCCTTTGATTTCAGCTCACTCAAGGCTCCTACTGCTAAATCAGTCAAGAAACCCAAAACAGTTTCAAGGGTTTTGGTGGACACTTCAGGAGATAAGTTCGCAGAGATCACCACTCCCGCGACTGACAAAACTAAAGAGGACATAACAGCCTCTGATTATCAGATAACCAGGGTGGCTCTAGGAAGAGTGACAGCAGAAGGGGCGCAACAAGATGCGCGGGATGCCACAAACGTGTTGTGCCAGAAGTTGAAAGAAACAAAAGACAACAGAGATGAGCTTAAAGGAAAAGTGGAGCAGTTGACTGAGGTTTTGCTTAAACTCTCAAAACCCCTTGAATCCATACCATCTTCTTCTGTCCCTGTCGGATTCAATTTCTCATCAGTACCTACAATTGAGAAAATTGCTAAAAAAGGAAGGGTGGTCGATGAATGGATCCAAAGGTTGCTCCAACAGGGGAAGGAAGTGATACAAGACATTGTGAAAGTTCATCAATCTATGGGGGACATTCAGAAGGATGGAGAGAAGATGGATGATGAGTTTTCTCAAGAAATTGGACATCTTGATTTGACTTATGAAGCTCTCCAAGTATTAAAGCAAATACCAGCACATCTCTTGGTAGAAGAAGGCGTTATCCCACATACGGATAAGCATTTTCAGCTGACTAAAGCCATCAGGTTCAGGGTGAGGATTCTCAACGAAGCCTGCGGTAAGTTGAGAGAATCAAGGGATAAATTGATTGATGGAAAAAGTGATTTGGAAGAAGAGTTGCTGAAGATTTGTCCAAAGGTGTCAGTTGGAAACTCAGGTGTCCTATCAGCAGATGATCTTTTCAAACAAGTCCAAGAGTCTGTTCAGCATGAACCAACGCATGGATTTGGTATTGAGATCATTGATCGATTTGTAAGAATTGAACATTCTTTTGAGGCCTTGAGAAAGCTTAGCAAAAGATTGAAAAAGCTTCCCGGCGGTGCTAGTGATATCCATGAAACCTACGAAATTTGGAATGATCATTCTACTGTACCTGACAAAAACGAAATGCAAGGCATAATTCGAAGGTTCCAAGAATTTGGAACAAACAGGTGCAGCTGGAGGAAGAGAAAGATGAAGGAGCGAAAGATGATGATTCAGATTAATTCTTGATGTTTCATGTCATTTCAATCTTGAAATTGACATGTCTTTTTCATTTCTGTTTCGTCATATAGGAAGCAAATTTTGACTTGGTCTCCTGCGTGAGAATCAAGCAAAATAGAACTCTTTTTAAAGAACACTATTTTCTAGGATTTATCCTATTTTCTCTCGTTCCCTTTTATTATAAATAAGGGATGCTTATGCATTCCAAAAGGTCGAGATTTTTGTAATATTCGGAGCTATTGGAAAGAAGAAAAACTTTGTGTTTTCATTCAATCATTTTGAAGAATAGGAGTTGATATTATTTCGCAAACTTTGTGTTGTGGGATATATCTTTCTTAAGACATTGTTCTTACGTTCATGATCTTAAGCTATTCTTTACATAGCATCTTATTGTTTCTAATCATCTCAGACATTATATTTATGATCTAAAGCTCGTATGATTATTTCATGCTCTGCGTTTACTCGAAAGAAAATACGTTTCTCTCATTTCCTTTCCATTGTGCTTCTTTCATTGTAATAGTTTCTAACCCCGTTCATTTACGAAAGCAATACCTTTGAATCGTGTGAATGCGGATTTTGGGATTCTATCCCAACCCCCAATGGTTAGATTAGTGTGAATACTGTATATATTGTTTTAACTGTGTTTTAGATTAGTAGCAAACAGGCAGCCTCACCTGTCTTTGAGGAGGGATTTAATCCCATATACTGTGGTTGAACCTCATATTTTGGGTTGACAAAATATCCAACCAACAGTTTTTGGTGACTCCGCTGGGGAATACGGATTTATAGTATAAAGCTTATCCTCTTGGTGTCTGGCGACTCCGTATTTGCCTTATTTTTAAAGGTCTCTTTCCCAGTTCAAGCTGGCCAGGAAGATCTTCACTCGGTCCCACCGAGCCCAAGGTGAAATTGACCCACTCTTTGAGTTGCTACAACAGCACAATTTCAGCCTGTCTCCCAACAACATTGTTTCTAACCGAACCAGAAGTTCTTCGCCTGTTCGGAGACACCGGATCCCCATGGAACGGGAAGCGTCTGCAACTTGTCATGCATTACTCTTGTCTGATACTTGATCCCTATACGCACTCTTTTCAGAAGGATGGCAGTGCAACCTGTGCCTTGGGGCGCAGTTATTGGTCCTCTTTCTTTAACTCCACCATTGCATGAATTACCACATGGATCACGTAAAAACATTCCTAAATTCAATGGGGATGGAAAGCAGCATCCTGATGAACACATTGCATCTTTCTTTGTAGCGTGCGGCGTCCTTGGAGTAGCTCACGAAGATGTTTCTGTTCGAATTTTTGTTGAAACATTGCATGGTGCAGCAGCTGAATGGTTTTATCACCTTCCAAATGCATGCATCACAAACTGGACTACCATGTGGACCAAGTTCGAAGCACGTTTCAAACCAGCCGAAGATTCTCATGCCTTGTTAGCTCAACTTACTCATATGAAGAAGGAATCTCATGAACCCATGCGGGACTTCGTGGCAAAGTTTAATAAACTGATTCGGAAGATTCCGGAGATAGCTGTTCCAACTGCGGAGAATCAGAAATGCTTCTTCATTAATGCTCAGCCTCCTGATGTGAGCTTTTTATTAAGAAGATTGGTTATCCTAGATTTGGCTGTTGCTCAGTCAACAACTATTGAAATAGAAGATGATCTTATTTTGGCTAGAAGAATCAAGAAAGACATACCCAAACCCAAAAATCAAGGTTCTTCTCAAGGTAATACTGATCCTATGTTTCAGAAAATGGCTAATGATTTGATCGCTTTAAAAAAGAAAATGTCTCAACAGATGAACAATGTTCCGTATCGAGATATCCCTCGATGGAATTTCAATAACAATAATGGTGCGCTTGCAAGGGATAGGCCACGATTAAATCCTACTCAACCGAGGCTAGCGATTGAAGCTCCTCCTGTTAATGTGACAGTGGAAATAGTTGAAGAAGAGGAAGAACCAGAAGAACAAGATTCTACGGAGGCTTTTGAAGCTTCAGGATATGCCGATGAGTCTTATGATGATTCGGCTAGCGACTCCAGCATTGGGTATTTGGAATACGATGAAGATGAATGTGCACCAGATGGTCAGTCATTTTCTGTTTTCACTCAATCCCAATCTCAGAATCCCAGAAAACCTCTTGAAAACACTAAGGAGAAGAATAAGGAACCTCCCATAGCCATAGTTAAGAGAGGTACTCCTATTTCAGCACAAACTGAAAGAGAGGTCACCAAAAAGGCAACTGCTCCTTATTCTCCTTCTCCTAAGATCAGTGCCTCAACACAAGCTCATGTGATTAGAACTGAGCCTACCATCACCCCTTCTTATACTGCTTTTGACATTGTTGATCATGCAAAGAGAACCAAAATCCAAATGTCGAAGCAGAATACCTTCAGTCAAATCCTGAACAGTTCGAAAAACTTGCCAAATTTATCAGAAGTAAAGTGGTTGTTCCATCACCTTCAAAAGGTCTCCTTCCAAATCCTACTCAATCCCCATCTCAGAACAATCTGACCTCTGCTTCTTCTTCGGGAAATATTGAACCATTTTATTTGTCTTTACTTATAAATGGGTTTAAACTCAGCAATTGCATCATCGACTCAGGGGCCTCCGACAATGTTATGCCCGCAAAAGTAGCCCATGCTCTTGGGCTTACTTTAACTAAGTCATATGGATGGTGTTACTCTATGGAAACCAAACAAGTTCCTTTGATTGGTCAAATCAAAGATGCACAGTTCGCATTTGTTGCTTTCCCAGAAAAG
The DNA here is from genome assembly GCA_018340775.1 of Taxus wallichiana var. yunnanensis. Classification (NCBI taxonomy): domain Eukaryota; kingdom Viridiplantae; phylum Streptophyta; class Pinopsida; order Cupressales; family Taxaceae; genus Taxus; species Taxus wallichiana. Next base: position 466,911,379 of record CM031236.1, on the reverse strand, counting down.
AGAGTGAAAATGACCATTCTAGTTGCTGACATCCCTGCAGCTTACGGTATCCTCTTGGGTAGGGGTTTTTGTAAAGACGTCGAGGAGAGATTAACATGGATTGGACCAAAGCCAAGATCCCAGTCAATGGGGTTCATCAGGTTCTCCATCCTGAACCGCAGCGAGGTATTTGGTAACTAAATCAGATGATCCTAAAGCTCAAATTCTTTTCGAAGATGCTAGCTTCGGAAATTATTTCATGACTTCAGAGATACCCACTGTAGATGTCGAGGAAGAAGATCCTAATGCTATTTGGACCCTCGAATTCGATGGTAGCTGCTCAACCACTGGATCAGGCACTGGTGTTGTTCTCATATCTCCTAATTCAGAAATTTTCCCATCAGCTTACAAGTTGCAATTTGATAATACTAACAACACGGCTGAATATGAAGCCCTGTTATTAGGATTAGAAATGGCCAGATAGAAGGGAATTTGAAATCTCAAGGTTCAAGGGGATGCGGAGCTGATTGTCAACCAGGTCAAGGGAATCTATCAGGTGAAAAATGATCGCTTGAGACATTACAGGAACAAGGTTTGGGATAGTATAGAATGCTTTGATGCATTCTCTATTAAGGCAGTTTTGAGAGATTATAATGACAAGGCTGATTCTTTGGCCATGTCTGCATCCCTCCTTCTTCCTCACCCTCAGTTCAAACAAGATACATACTCCATCGAGATTATGTATCGTCCCAGTATCCCAGATAATGCAACTCACTGGCAAGTGTTCAATGATGATCAACAGGTGTTGGCTTTTCTAGAAAAGGCTGACAATTTCAGTGAGTTATACTTTGAAGGTTCGGAATCAGCCTTCCGTGAAACTATCTCAGATCCATATCAAGAGGTTGATGGTGAGTTTATTCAGCTTAAAGGCAACAAGATACCAAAAGGTTTGGTTTCTTTGGAGGGTTTGTTTGACAAGCATGATCATTTTATTCAAAACAAAAGGCAAGTTGAAGGAGCTTCTTCCTCTGAAGTAGATCAAATCAATCTAGGTTCGTCTGATCAACCTCGGATGGTGAATATTGGGAAATGTTGTTCCCCTGAAGAAAAAGCAAGATTCACTTCACTTCTGAAGAGATACATGGATGTGTTAGCTCCAGTCCTATGTAGATTTAAAATCCTTCAAGCCCAAAGACGTACAAAGACAAAGATTCCTTTGAAACTTGATGTGAAGCCGTATAGGCAAAAGCAAAGACATTACAATCCCAAGATCTCAGGGACTATCCTTGCGGAAATTCAGAAGATGTTGGATGCCAGGATTATTTTTCCAATCCATCACTCCACTTGGGTTGCTAACATCATCCCTGTCAGGAAAAAGAATGGCGAAATCCGAATCTGTGTTGACTTCCGGAACCTGAATCAGTCTTCGTTGAAGGATAACTATCCCTTGCCTATCATGGATCAGGTACTACAAATTGTTACTGGATCAGAAATGCTATCCATGCTCGACGGATTTTCGTGATATAATCAAGTTGACGTAACTTCATGGAGGATCAACACAAGACGGCCTTCACAACCCCATGGGGTACCTTTGCTTACAGGAGGATGCCTTTCAGCTTGATCAATGCCGGAGCCACCTTTCAGAGAGATATGGACTTGGCATTCAGAGACCTGATGGGCAAGTTCATAGTTGTGTATTTAGATGACTTGACCGTTTTCTCTAAAAAACAGAGTGATCATTATGATCATTTAGAGCAAGTACTTTTGAGATGCAGGCATCACGGATTTCATTAAATCCCAAGAAGTCCATGTTCGGGGTGACCGAAGGAAAATTGCTGGGTCATATCGTGACTAGAGAAGGAACCAAAATTGACCCAGAAAGGGTAAAGGCCATTCAGAGCCTTATCCTACCCACAAGTAAAATTGGAGTTCATTTTTTCTTCGGAAAGGTTAATTTCCTAAGAAGGTTTATGCACTGATTTCACCGACAAAACCAAGGATATCCTTGGGATGATGAAAGGCAAAGTTCCATTTCAATGGAGTACAGAAGGGAAGCTTGCATTCGAAGAAATAAAGGGCAGTTGCTTGCGCTCCTATCCTAGTATGTCAAGACTTCAAGAAAGATTTCATCATGTGCATGCCTACGCCTCTACTCACAAAGGTCGCCCATCCCGATGCAGGAGAACGGGAAGGCATTAAAGCTCCCATCGCATTTATGAGCTGCCCATTGAAGGAACATGAATTAAAGATGTCTCAAATTGAAAAGCATGCTTATGCGGTGGTGCGAAGGTGAAACATTTCAGTACTATGTGCTTTGAATTCCCATACTCTCGCTCTCGTTCCGAAATTGCTGCTAAATCCATTTTGACTCAACAAGAGTTGGGGAGTCAATGAGGTACCTGGATAGCTAAAGTTCAAGAGTACGACTTGGACATCAGACCTACCAAGTTGGTACGAGGAAGGGGCCTGTGCCAATTGATTGCAGAAAATCATGTTGAAGCAGAATGTGAAAAGACTCAAGATGCTTCTTCAGAGCTGCCCATGGTGCTTTTCGTGAGTACAACTGATGAATGGTACATAGATATTGCTTTCTTTCTAACTTATGGTGAATGCCCCCCGCATTTAAGCCATAAGGAGAAAAGGACAGTCAAGTTGAGATCTGTAAAATACCTTTTGTGGGATAACGGAATATACAAGAAAGGTATTGATGGTGTTTTCCTGCGTTGTGTTGATAAATCACAACAGGTAAAGTTGTTAGAGTCCTTCCATAGCCTAGCATGCGGAGGACATTTTTCATCTTCTGTAACAGCTTATAAGATCCTACGGGCTAGGTACTATTGGCCTACTCTCTTTCGAGATTTAGCAGAGTGGGTGTCCAAGTGTGAAGCTTGTCAACATTTCGTTGGTTGTCCCAAGTTAGCAGCTCTTCCCGAAGCCCGCCAGGTGATCAAAGAACCTTTTCGCGGTGGGGATTGATTTCATTGAACATTGAATCCTACCTCCAAGCCGGACATAATTACGTGCTGATCACTACAAACTATTTTACCAAGTGGGTAGAAGCCGCACTAATCAAGCAACCAACCTCTCGAAGCAGTTTGTTTTGCAAAGTTCCTTAAAGAAAATATAATTGTCTCGATTCGGTGTGCCTCACAAGATTGTAGCTGATAATGCCTCTAATTTCTCATCACATGAGATGAAAGAATTTTGCTATGGATTTGGCATCACCCTAGCTCACTCATCTGATTATTATCCCAAGGCAATGGGCAAGCCGAATCTGCAAGAAGAGAACCTCGGTTACCATAATTAGAAAACTAGTAGATGAAAACTAGAGAACATGGCACAAAGCATTGTATGATGCGTTGTGGGCTGATTGAATCACCCCAAAGCGATCTATTGGGATGTCCCCTTTCCAAGTATTGACGAGATTGATGGGTTGATGCGAGATCCCTATTTCGTGAGAATTGCCACCTTACAAGCTTGGCAAAAGTAGTTGAAGATACGGCCTTTCAAAATTCTATTGAGAAGAGGGTTATGTACCTAGCCGCTAGAAGAGGAATGAAGAAAGGTGGTTGATCGCATCGTAGATCATCGAGAGAAGCAGAGTGAAGAAAATTTTTGACAAGAAATCAAAGCAAACAGTAATTTCTAGATTGGAGACCTAGTGTTGCTTTTGGGATAAGAGGAGGAAGCAAAAAGGAATGCACGGAAGTTCGATTCTTTGTGGAAAGGGCCTTCAAGATCCATGAGCTGAATGATGGTGAAAATATTTT